>CM023622.1:6396159-7746159 GCA_013358685.1 Antennarius maculatus | reverse complement strand
GATGTACAAATATAGAGCAGTGAACTGAGTATCTTACCTCTTCCTGAATCGACCAGCGTGGGCTTTGAAACTTTCTTTATGAATCTGTAATGTACAACAACAAAGCATTTGTACGTCTTTTCCAATCAATTAAACAAGCAAGTTCCCCATATGTTTTATATGTTCGCTTCCAAATAATCCAAACATGACTGTGCAGAGAAGGTGTATGCAAGAGGCCTTAGAACACCTTCACATTCTGTTTACTGACTGTATGGGTCCTTATTGTAACAATAATAACCATAACCTGAGGTAGGTCATGTTCTCCCTAGAATTCAGAAGGTGTGGGATCTTGAAAAGCAAATAAATAAATAAATAAATAAGATTTTTAACTAGACATCACTCGAGACCATGAAAACCTACCACTGGAATCTGGATTGCATATTCATTCATTCATTCATTCATTCATTCATTCATTCATTCATTCATTCATTCATTCATTCATTCATTCATTCCTTCATTCATTCATTCATTCATTCATTCATCGTCTACTGTGGCGGGTCAGCTGGAGCTGTAGCCTATCCCAGCTGATTGAAAGAAGGGGAATACTCCGGGCGCGACGCCAGTGCACTGCGGTGGATTGCATCTTTGTCTCTTTAATTTTATAGTTATTCTTGTAAAACTTTATTTCACTAATTATGGTTTACTTCAGGATCTAGATCAGTAGATTTGCTATCTAAGACTGAATTAGTGCAGATTCCACTATAAAATGATCTCAGTTCAATCTGTATAACTATTATTTGTTTTCAGTGGACAACATTCTCGATTACCAAACACACAATATTACTTGTCTCCATATAAGACTGATGAGTGCCAGATGTTATGGTGATGTCATCTTATAATTTCTAGTCAGACATTTTTCATGAAGAATCTTGTAGTCGTGCCACAATAGATCCAGATGATGATCCCCATCATCACTAAAAACATTAGATTGTTCCTTGGATGACCCCTATCTTTTCAAAAAAACATAAGTAAATCGTAATGTAACCTAACCTTTTAATAGACAGTTTTGTGCGTGGTGTAGTTAACAGATAAACAAATCAACACTACCATCATAACCAAAACCTATTTTTAAATTCCCCTTTTTTCTATTTGCAGGAGTTTAAATGGTGCTGATTCCCCTGATTTTTATTTGGATATACTTGTTCCTGGATAGCAGCACTGCCTGTTTGCCTTGAGGCAAACTATTAAAATAACAGGTGTGGTCTTTGTGTGTGTATGTGTATGTGTGTGTGTGTGTATGTGTGTGTGTGTGTGTGTGTGTGTGTGTGTGTGTAGGTGTGTTTGCGTGTGTGTGTGTGTGTGTGTCTGTGTGTGTGTGTGTGTGTGTGTGTGTGTGTGTGTGTGTGTGTGTGTGTGTGTGTGTGTGTGTGTAGATGAAGGAGAGGTGGTTAATAAGAGCCCTCTTCTTGTTTTTGCCGTGGGGCCTCCTAGCAGGTTCATCCAGCTCGTCATCTAAGCCTTATTTGCAAACAAGTAGAGTTTACCTCATTTATTAAAGTTCATCTCTATTTACCCCATGCTATTTAGTGACTAAATGTGGGAGTGCACACAAGTATGTTTTAATCAACACTGGAAGTGAAGCAGAAGGTTTGGCACAAGAGTGTGCTGTGCAGTTGTGTCACTTTACCAGCAGCGGTGCTTATTCTACATTATAAACCATAACAAAAGTACTATTAGCATATTATAAGTATTTGTTAATCACTGTAATCAGAACATAATGGACTGAGAAATATACAGTACATAGGAGCTCAGAGGTAAAGCGCTCATGTATTAGATTACTTGTTTTGCCACTTGAGGTCAGTGTTGTTCTAAATTAACATCCGGGTTTCTTCTTGATCATGTGGATGTCCTGAATCTGAGGTCAACACATGGGAACCCATTCAGTGACCTCAGCGAAGAGAAGCCATATGCTGCTTCAGCCACACACAACCTGGGCGGGCAACATGTGTGTATGTGGTAATGTAAGGATGCTTGACCAAAGGCAACCAAAAATGTACCACTAAAATAAAGAAGGAACATCCTCTTGCAGTCAAACATCAGTAATTGTAACATCTGGATTCAAATGGGACAATGAGTGGCTGGAGGGCAGAAATGGATTATACCAAATGGTTTCACATCCATTTTGTGTGTGCATGTAAAATTGGATTTGAAGATAATTCTTCCTTATGTTTTGACCGTATAACTATCCACAACATGGATGATGATGTGAACATGACGAGAATAAAACCTCTGATTTTACCACCCGTCACTTCAAAATCCATTTGATCGCTAGCAAATGAAATAAGTATACCGAGTAACCAGCGTCGGAGTCATGCTTTATTTTACTGATATCTACTGTGTTGTAAGGGTCACAGTACAATTTAATAAATCCTACTAATCATAAAATTGCTAACTTAACAAGCCGTTTCATATTACTAGGAAATAAAAATTTTGACACAGTTAAAAATATAATTTCATTTCATACTGTGGCTACCTTGTAAATAAAAAAAAATAAGATTTTGCTGGTCTCATTCCACTGTTAATGTTTTCACATTCCATTCAAAGGGTCCTGAACATGCTTTTATAGTGCCTAAAGCTTGTTGTTAAAAACAAAACAAAACAGCAGCATTGCTGTGGTGTTGCTAATACAGAAATAATGCCTGTAAAGTTGGTTATGTATGACAAGTTTGTTAGCCTGGAATGCTACCGTCTGCAGCTTATACTACCCAAAATAAGGATTTTAACCAACTTTTGCCAATCATAACTAAAATGATGACCAGACTTTTTTAGTAGTGTTTAGTCTTTCCCACAACCTGAAATGTGCATTCTCTCTAAAGGCAATGCCACTGACTTCGAAAGATGTCTGATTATATGTAAGGCTATGAGAAACTTACCTTTGTTCTCTCTTGTTTTATCACCCCACTAAACTAATGAGTGCATGGTCTCAATAATTGTCTTCTTCCATGCAGCACAATGTTCATTTAGTAAATTATTGTACCATTTAGAGTCAAGTAGACAATAAAGCAGGGAATGCTTTAGCGCTATCTTGTGATTGATGAGCGAGTGTGTTCCTGGGTTTTCTGTCACAACAAATCAGGATATGAAACCTTTCTTTCTCTTGTTAAAAAACAAAAATGCAATTCACAAGGAAGCAAGAACGGTTCCAATAAATAAGTCTGAATAATACCAAGAACAGTTAAACATTGTCAACATTATACTGAAGACAGCTGGGTTGGTAACTTGTTTGAACTTGGCAGCACAAATAGCCCAAAGTTAATTTCATTATTCTAGCAAGAGGAGGAAAGCCTGAGAGCTAGAAGCCAATGATTTAAATTTGTGACCTTGTAACTTTTTTTTTTTTTTTTAAGTGGTCAGTAATAGTAGTCTCCCCATTAAAAAAAACCTGTTCTTTTACATTCTCGGGTTTGTGAAAAGTCCATGGTTTCTACCGTGATCTCATGGATGTCGATGATTGGGACGATAGGACAACGCGTCTCCATTGGAAATGTATATGTTACCAAAACGTAAGCTTAATGTTGTGTTGGATTCATATACTGTATATTGACTTCATGCTACATCACAGCTAAAGAAAGTTCAAAACAGAGTGTGTGAACACAAGGAGCCATTTCACAGTGAATGTGAGGACTGTGACATCCTGAGACTCCGGTTGTTGAGTTTGGTGCCCCGGGGAGAGGAGAGTCATTGACCCGTGGCCAGTCCTTCTCCATCAGCAGTGCACCTCACATATTATCACCCAAGTCAGTCATCACTGGCATGTCAACATCACTGAGGTTCTTCATGCCAATCTTTCTATTGCTTTTTTAATCCCTAATCATGCCTTGTTTGAGCAATTTCCTTCCTGCCTTTCTGTTTCACTCTGTTACTTCTCTACCCCCCTACACACACACACACGCACACACACACGCTCGCACACATCCTCCCCTGTTTGCTTCTATCACATGCCGATTGAAAAATTTGGAGGTTTGCCAGCAGTGTTACATTGGTGCAACCTGTGTGTCGTCTTTGCTTTCATGAGTGTGTATGTGCAGATTCAAAAAGTGTATGTGTGTTTGTAAGTGTGTGTGTGTGTATGTGTGTGTGTGTGTGTTTTGAGACACATGGCTGAATGGACAGCTAAATTCTGAGCTTTTAGAGCCTAGTTTGTGAATGTATGTTTGTATGAACGAGAGAATGTGTTGAGAGATTGTACGAATGGTATAAAAGAGGTATAGCATGAGTGTTGTATTACAAGCAACAACATTGCAGAAAGAGGCATTTTCAACCAATTTATTAATCCTTTCAGGCAATGTTCCCTGTTCAGAAATGCAAATTGAATCAATCTGAGCCTGACTTTTAAGACTTTCAAGTGGGATTTAATTAGAAGCTGAGGCACACAGTTTTAATGAGAGAGGGGGTGGAGAGCGAAGGAGAGACAGAGAGGGAGAAAACGGGGGAAGAAGGAGGGGAGGCGGGCTGATGTTTTAATGCTATTCCTGCGGGATAAGGGTGAAGGACACACAAACCCATCTCTGACGGCTTTCTTAAAAGAAATTCCATCATTCCGTCAGGCCATCTGTCCATCTGTCCCCGCCGCCCTTCACCTCCGACTTGGCTGTTTACGCCCAGGGAGGGGTTGGTGCTCGAGGTCTGTTTGGTGACACTAAACAATGCCCAATCCACTCCAACTCGCACATCGCCCTCAGCAGAAACATGGTCCCACTTCCTCTGCCTGTGGTTCAGCTCCGCTGCAATCCCCATCTGCATCCTTTGTCATTCATGTTGCTGTTATTTACTCCCAAACCATTTCTGTTTCCTCCTCCTTCTTTCTATTCCACACTGAGATTTTCTAACCCCCTCATCATCTTCCCATCATTTTCTGAGCCGTAAACTGACTGAGCCTCCCAAAGCCATCAGGTCTGATTGTCTGATCTTGAGGCATCGAGTCCAGTGGCTGAAATGAAAAATGACGATTCCTCTCAGCCATATGCTTTTTTAAATTCTGTTTTCATTCCCCTTCATTTTTCTCCACACACACACACACACACACACACACACACACACACACACACACACACACACACACACACACACACACATTGTTGTTTTTTCTCACACTCTTTCTTTACATTTCATGGCCTTTTTCAAGGCTGCCAATCTCACCCCATTCTAACTCGTGTTTTTTTTTTATTTTTTTTTTTATTTCTGCCCTCATCCTTTGCTGGGTTGACTGGCAGCTGCCCTGGAATGGTTACACAAAGGATGGGAGGCGTTGAACTTTTAGTGAGACTTTAGATCACAGCTTCCAATTTAAAAAGTTTGTATAAACAGGTCACAGAGGAATTTACTGGAAATCTAAAGCAAAAAGACTGATATACATTAATCTGTTGGCCTAAATCACACTGGAACTACAGTTTTTTTTAAAAACTGTAGTTCCAGTACAGTTTTTATTTCGTAGTGCTTACATATCAAATGATTCAAAGACAATCACAGGCTTCAGGTTCATGCTACCTTTTGTTTGTTATTTCCCCTGCCTTTGGCATTGTTTTTGAATTTCACCTGTTTTTTATTGGCCTATTTACCCTTCATCTTTTGAGTTTGTTTTGTCCACATTCCTATGACCTTGTATGTTCATGTGGTCTCAATTTGCTCATTAATAAGACGTGATTTGCACTTTGTCTTGCACATCTGTACTGATGCACTACATTCAAAATGATTACTTCTGACATGATTTTATTAATAAGATGCAAGTTATACTTAAATTCATGACTTTTCTGTATTCTATTTTACTCTATGTGCTTATTTGTATTCCTATCATCATTGCATTTATTATTAAATTATTTTACTATTATCAAATTTACTCTTTTTCTCATCCTGTCTTTCACGTCTTGTTGCTCTTTATGTACGTAAATTCTTTGTTGTGAGTTGCATTTCTTGTGTGAAAGATGATATTTTTCCATATTTTTTTTCAGTTTTATTTTTATTATTACTCTCAGCTCTGCCTTTATGTCTGTATGCGTGGATCATCCACTCTCTTGTGATCTGAAGACATGATGACATTGTATGTTTAAATGAATTCTTGCGAGCACTAGATTGTGCTGTGACAAGTACAATCTCAATCCTCCATGCCCGATACTTACACACTCATCAACATGACTTTTGAGTTGATGGATGGTGAATGTAGGTGGGGAGTAGCTGATGTCTCCCCTCCTTTCCTTGTCTGCTTTTGCTTATAATTACAAAATCAGAAAAAAAATCATAGCCTTCACAGAGAATTGTCAGTGAAGCTTCGACGCATCAAAATGGGAGTGTTTTATTTCACAACCTTCATTCCCATGAACAATAACCATACTAGAAAAAAAATTCAAATATTAGATTGTAAAATGTTGTAGGTTCTGTAATTTAATGTGTAGTTTATTCAAATCCCTCTTAACCACAATATTATTTCCCAATTTTTAAAAATCAAATCAACTGTCTTTTTTTTTTTAGTTGTACTTGCACATACTTTAAAAACCCCATAAGTGTTTTTGGTACAATTTTACTACAGTAGTCAGTGGAGTTGTTTAAAAGGATATTTTTCTTTTATCACTGCCCCATTAAGCTTCTTCTTGTGGACAAGATATAGTGTACAGCGTCTTTCTGGTGACTGTGACCTTGCAGCTGATAATTACAGACCAAGGATCATCATAATGCCCTGCAAAATCAGTAATGCTTTATGGTAATGTTATTATTGTCTCAGTTGCAAATAGTGTAACTAATTCATTTCTGATCCTTCCCAAATATCAATTGAATTATCTGCACACTAAATCCTAAACTAATCCATCTGCTTGTTTAGCCATCCTCTGATACTGAACTAAAATCTAAAATGAAACAGAAATGGCAGCAAATGACTCCCTGTGGATGGAAGTAACTTTTACTGAGCAAAGAATTGGCAAAGAGAAATCAAGCACTAGAGAGACAAGTGAATCATAACTTTTTGTTTTGAAGGGAACAGACGATGAAGTGATTAACTACAGGACATCAAGGAAAAATATGTCCCCCAATGGAAGACTGTACAACAAACTGGAACCACAATATTTAAACACTATTTATCAGGGGTGGAAGTTACACATTACTTTTACTTTGATTACTATAGTGCTTCTCAATTGCTTTGTCTTAAGCTCCCCCTAGATAGAAGAAAATATTTTGCAGCCCTTACCCTCCACTACACCACACGCTCTTTGGTGAGTGTTTGTGTGTGCGTGTGTGTGTTTGTGTGTGTGTGCGCACACACACACACACACACACACACATACACTCTCTGGGCATTCCCTGGGCAAGCTCTATTAATTACAGTTGATGGCATGTTACATGTAGACATGAAAGCGCCACCTACCTTAGTGGATGTGCTACTACTCTTTTTTATGACATGTCCATGAAAAAACAAACGGTAGATTAGGATAAAAAATTGGAAATGTGTATTGGGTTAGAGTACAGTAACAGAGAGGGGTGGAAACATGGCACTGCCGCCAATGTTTGCTGAGATAATACACTCTCTGCCTTGTTCATTTGGATTTCAGCAATCTGTGAAGTTATCCGGATATACCACAAAATCATATCTTTGCTGATAACTCATCAATTTCTGAAAATCAACACATGGCCCAAGATGTTAGAGTTGTGATTCCAGGTGATGCTATTTTATTTGGCATGAGGCAGATCCAAGTAAAGTGTCATCATCATGGTGACATTTCTATAGTTTCTCACATGGTGGTCTGAGCACTTTATGCTGGGAGTTTTCTTGATATATGATAAAAAAAAATAGACTAATAATTTTGAGACCAATTTTTCTTTAACACTTACAACGTTGTCACAAATATAAACTGACTAAGAGCAATATGAGGCTGAGCAGTGTCTGACAGCTGAGCCAAAATGTTGTCGGGAGCCACAGAAAGCATTGCTCCTGCCCTGGGTAGCGGAAGGTGAGGCAAGGTGAGGCTGCCTGGTGTCAGTGTGGTAGATGAGCTGCTGGTGTGTAAGGCACAAAGTGATGAAGTGTGTGAGGTCCAGTCTATCACTATCATTAATAACACCGACAGGCCTGCCAGTACCTTGGAGCTCGGCACCCATACATAACCCTCAAAGCAGCCAATGGGGCCCCTACACTGGACCCCAAGGATGCATATACACACACACACACACACACACACACACACACACACACAAAGTACTGGTAACATGATGCAGAGGAGACATACTGTGAAGAATATTCCCACACCTTGAGTGAAAACATTTTTCAGCAGAAATACATGAGGTCGTGGTGTCATATATGTGACGTCCTTCCATAATTTTCCTTCCTGTCACCGGTTCTGTCCACCCGAGACGGACAAAAGAATAAAATATGTGCAGCAGCCTGGCAGAAGTGTTTGCCATTGGTTTGTCACAGAGAAACACTTTCTGTATCATGAGTGAATCCGTAGCGAGAGCAGCTCTTTAAAATCAAGATGCACTGCTAATGCAACGTCCTATGTCAATTTGGCATTTGTCTCGCTTCATTCTCTTCAAAGTTAAATCTTATTTCATGCATGTGCTCTTAACTTTTACCTCTATTCAGGTCTCAATGGATTATTGCTGAGTTGTAAAGCCATTTATGCATTAGGACAGAAGAAGCTATTGCTGATTGATATCCAGGTAGGGAAGAAAGGATGTGGAACTATTTCATAGTTTCGTTACACTGACTGATTAGTGATTCCATTTATTTCCAGATATCAGCTCATTTTTTCCCCTTTTCTCCTTTTGAATATAGCCAGACACCTGTCTGTTACCATCAGATTGGTTGATGTTAAAGAGAAAAGAGACTGTTTGAAGGTGAAGGAAAGAAGACTGGAGGGCAACAGAGGAATGGCAATAACACTGTATGTTTGCCAGGAGTGAAAGTGTCCTCCTCTCCATTGGAGATGGGGAGTTCAAGATAAGGATGGATATGAGATGAGAGCGGGGCTTTAATGAATTAATGACTGTTCTCACAACGAGATGCCTCCTCTCTCCGGCTCAGACGAAACCGATGAAATAATAAATAAACACATGAATAAGTGAAGATGCCTGAATGAGACGGCACTCCTTAGGGGGGGAAGGGGTGGTAAGGCGGATAGGCGCGCTGCGAGCCTCTCTGGTGATTTGCTCCAACATCAAGCAGCTGGAGGTTACTGAAAAATTTAGCGATGCGCGGGGAGTCGGTGAATGCTAATAGCGTAGACTGACTCCCCCACGCTCTGCCCCGCCTGCACCAACTCGCTCCGGCACTCTGACCACCTTCAGTCTCCGATGACCTTGCTCCACGGCGAGGTCGAGCGGCCATCGGCATGTTAACGAGACGTCGGCTTTGGATTTGCAGGTTTTGCCAGACACTGCGGGCGCTAAGAGGGCAAGTAGGGGCATCCAGATGACATGTTGGCATGTGCAGAGCGTGGACAGAGATCGGCAGAGTGCTTCTCCAGGCCACGGAGGTTCATCAGATCATATTAAAGAGAGAAAGAGATTCCAATCCAACAAGACGGCTGTTAATGAGTAGTGTTGGACTTGAAAGCAAGAGCACACAAAACAAATTAACTTGCTAGACCAATTCTGATAATAAAAAGTATTAGTAAAAAAACAACATGTTAAAGAAAAGAGCAGTTTGTTGCACTTTGAGTGTAACTTTGATAGTTTGGGTC
Source organism: Antennarius maculatus (assembly GCA_013358685.1). Classification (NCBI taxonomy): domain Eukaryota; kingdom Metazoa; phylum Chordata; class Actinopteri; order Lophiiformes; family Antennariidae; genus Antennarius; species Antennarius maculatus. The sequence goes on along the minus strand of CM023622.1, from coordinate 7,736,455 downwards.
ATAATTTCTATCTGTAGTGACATAACAGAGATGTAAAATCTGAGCATTGCATAGGGGTCTTGAGTGAATCATAAAATACACTGCTGATGGAACTGTTAAATGATTATTCAAAGCTCAGAAAGGATTTTGATGATTTTTTTGGGAGAGGAAGGATCCAGGCCAAGAATCAATTCTGCTAGATTTAAGTGGTGATGCACAATTCACAACACACTGTCTGTGACGTGATGCTTGCTCAAGGTGTTCATCACGGTGATGAGTGTAGAAGTTTTCCTATCAGGGGCACCACACCAAGGTGGAGGTGACCTTCATGACAGAGTTGTCTAGAAAAGAGAGGATTGACACTGAGATTGAATTAAGACTGCAAACTGCATTAAAAGTTGAGTTTCTGAAGCAGAACAGAAAGTTGAGCTCTGTCCAAATTAGAATAACAGAGATTTTTCTGACACAACAATCAACTTGTTCTTTTTTAAGCCCTGAACAATAACATGCAACACATCATATTTGTAGCATCTATAGTGTCGAATTATTTAGCGATCACAAAGTATTTTGGCCAGTTGCAGTGAAAATAAGTTTCCATGTTTTAGGATACAGTGTGCCCTCGATACTTGTGGTTAATGCGTTCCAGGAACCACACGCGAATAACGAATTAAGCTATTTCATTATTTATGGTAATTTAAATGTTTATGAACCCTCCCTATACTGATATTAAACCACCTTCTATCTGTATTACCTTTTCCCACACTCTTATGGACTATTTAAAGCACTTTTGTGTTTCACGGAAATCCGGGACTCACGGAACATAGCACATGTCTGGATGCCGTCAGCCAATAGAATGCGAGTACTGTATCACGCGACTACCTACTAAAAGTCCACGATGAGGCGAAGTCGCCCTTGTTGATGTGCGAATGCAAGAGGGATTAATGTATTTTGACTGATTAAATTTAAAATAGTATTTATTGAAAGACAGAGTGATCAATGTATTGTTATTTCTGCTCATGTTGCCCTAATCTGTCCAACTGTAAAACATCTTTTATTGTTCATCTGCTATCATGTAGATGAGAGATACACTTGTGGCAATAAGTTGAAAAATAAAGAGACTTTATTGAAAGTCAGAAAGAGGCTGAAGGTCTGTGAAGTTCCACGCACAGTTAACTTTGAGATATTCTATTTCCATAGGCCAGTGGTATCTATGTTTAGAAGACCCTCATATCCTTGCCCTCAGCTCTAGCTCTGCTGGCCCTCAGGCCTGACTGAGACGCTGGCCCCAGTCTCCCAGCAGGGATGCTGATAGACTGGATAGGAGCCTCTGGGCGCCAGTAAGGAGCCTTGGTGACATGATTTACGGGCAGAGCTGCTGGAGTTGCCGGGCGACGTCTCACTGCGGTCCCCCGCCACTATAATCGGAGCTCAACGTCCGGCTCCGAGGAGTCTGCCCAGACTCACATCACCTCCTCCCCTCCTCTTACTCCTCCTTACCCCTCCCCTTCATCCTTGTCGGTCCAACTTTACAATGCACTCTCTCCCACTTCCCTTCTTCTCCTGCACCACTAAAACATTGTGAGGCAGGCGGACAGGCTTCTAATAATAGCTGGATGATGATTGTCACTACATTAAGGTGTGCAGACACATAGCGTAAGCATGTAGGCTCACACACATGCACATAAACACAGATTCACATGTAAAAACAATGCCAACTCCAACACAATGTAGATGTGTTGTCTTGCCTCCTACTGTGGTCTGGATTTATTGGCTTATTTGTGGTATGCAGCTCTATCCTCCTTGTAAAAAAAAGAAAAATAAATAAGTTAAAAAACATATTGTCTGGGCTCCTTAGAGCTGCTCTAATGTTCTGGCTCTTTGTCACAGCCTCAGCACCTCCGCTGCTTTCCGATCCACCCACTATAATCAGCAGAGAGCGCTGGGAGCGCCTTGGAGCCTGGCTGGCACCAGAGTGCTGGCTGCGAGCGAGGTCATCTGTCCAGAGCGCTGAGAGTCTGTGGGGGAAGCATGGAGGGACGGAAGGGGCTATTTGAAGAGCAATGGAAGATGAGGAATGCACTGCTTTTAAATTGCACTTGGCAAGGTTTTTTATGTAAAAACACGAGTAACTAACAACTTGTTGTTAGTTATTGGTTGTAAAATTTGAATGCCTGTCTGTGAAATGTTGCTTTACTGCCATGATATCACATGCTCTGCATAACTTTCGACAGGGTACATAAGTTGCTCACAGATTCAGAGAAATTATGTAAACATGTAACATTTAAAAGTTTTGGCACATCTCTGAATGAGGGGTGGATTGAAGGGTAAAGTATAAAGTATTTGACTCTCACCCAGGAAATGTATTATCTATCTTTTCCAAATCCTAACCACACCCAAACAAAGCTGAAGTTCAGTTTCATCCTCAGAATTAAGGCTTCATTACAGGCCAGAAATGATCCCTCATGCCAAAATACATGAGATGATATTAAAATTTAAAATTTGTTACTTTGTTTTCATTTACAATCAAATGATCAATCTTTCAGGTCAAAAGGATTTGAAATAACATGCAGTCAGTGGTGAAGTTGGCATTCGGATCCTTTTATAACAGGAAGTGAGCAACGCTGAAAATCTAAATAAACAGTCAAGGCAATCATTTCTAAACCAACTGTTTACCAAACAGTGGATTCACAAAGTGTTATTGCAATCACGCATTTCAAAGTGGACCTCACCTCAGTGGAGCCTCTCTTTCGTACATAAACGTGATACCATCAACTGTTTCCAATTACTGTAATGTTTTCATCAAACACTTCATACCTATGGTTAAAATGGCTTTATTCATTTATTTTTCATTTTTAAAAATTTCTTTCTTGTTTTAATTTATGTTTATGAAAATAAAAATACACTTTTGTTTTAAAACATGCTCAGCTGAAAAATGGTGAATTTCTCCAATAAAAGAAAACAAGAACAACTAAATTCCTGTTTTTGTGCTGTTTTGTTGCTTCACCTTTCAATTTGTTTGACATATGATTGTATTCATCTTGATATCTTTACAAATTTATGTTTATGTGTTTTAATGTAAAAAAAGATTGTCATTTTTGAAAATGTGTGGATATGTCTGAACAACGTTTATGAAAATGGTTGTAAAAGTCAACAACACACACAAGAAATAGGATTTTATATTGGCTGTTGCAGTTTCCTACAATAATAACTGCGTGTACACAGCTATTATTATTATTAATAACTATTAATAAAAATGATTACTATTTAGGTTCCGCGGTACAATGGCGTCGTGCCCGGAGTGTCCCCCGCCTCACACCCTGAGACTGCCGGGATAGGCACGGGCTCCCCCGCGACCTGCGTAAGCGGATTAAGCGGGTTAAGACAATGACTGACTGACTGACTATTTAGGTTGTCAATTACATTCCAACCACCCTCTTTTTGTGACATCAGTGTTGATTCGGAATATGTTTCATTCTATGAAATAAAAGTTAGTCATGCAATTACTACTCTAAATACAAAAGGACACTTGGCTAAGGCTTACTGTTTACAATTTCAAGACATAAAAACAACAAATAAATGAAATGAAATACTGTAGTACTGTAATTTAACTTACCTTTAGCCACCCCAGGCCACAGACCGGTACCGGTCAATTTGTACCGGACTGCACAAATTTAATATATAACTCACATTATTTATGTTTTACTTATAATATTTTTTTTGGGGGGGAAATTACCAGATTATCTCCATCACATCGGTCTCTGAGTCAGTCTTGTGACTGAGGCAAGATGCCTGCCTCGGTCACATGCTACCTTTTTAAAGGGGCCACTCCGGCTGGTAACACAGAATACATTACTGTTACAGTGAAACTCCGAAGTACGGTTCTTTTACCTCTACCACTGTCATCACTTACCTTATGCTTTTTGCCAATACTACTACCAATATCTTTTGCTTTACCAGTCATGATAAACAGTAAATTATCCAAGGGAGTACGATGCCTGACGCGCTGATATGCTCACAAAGACACACACAAGAACAAGATGGGGGAGATGAGTATTGGAGATTCGCAGATGCTGCTCAGCGGGAATTTAAAAATTCCAAAATCAATAACTTGATATACTGGTCTACATTTCATATTCAGCCTCAGCTGACAGTGACTGGCAGTTCAACCATATTTGAATATCGGGGCCTGCATTGTCTGACCACAGGCAGCCTGCCTTTTCTCCAGCCAGGCGTGTGAAACAGATGCTGGTGGGACTGTGATCTGCCACACACAAATACACAAGTCTGACGAATGGATGGAGAGGAGAAAAGAAGTTGCCTGTGCTGAGGTCTTCAACAGTGTCAACAGCACAGAGCTCTGAAGAGTCTGGCCGATTGCTGCTGGAGATGTGTGTGTGTGTGTGTGTGTGTGTGTGTGTGTGTGTGTGTGTGTGTGTGTGTGTGTGTAAGTGTGTGTGCGTGTGTGAGCAAGACAGTGCTAAAAAGCAATGCCAAGTCAAAAAAGAGGCTTTTTAAAGATTTGATGTAAAGTTTGTCACCGTAGAGCCTCTCATCACTGAACAGATGCTTCTCAGAGAATATGAACCCACTTTCTCTGAGCTTTGCTGAACTAGAAAGAAATTCCCAACCTACCCCTTTATCATCAATCATCTCTCTTTCTCACACACATATTTAAACTGTGCAGGGAGCCCAAAGTGTTGAAGTAATGACTTACACATGTCCCTATTAAGGATCTGGCACATGGTGGGGAACTTTCCCACCCGTCCATAATTGATATTAATCCCTGCTCTTTGGAGTGGCTCGAGGGAACAGTCGGAGGAGACGTTAATTCACACACAATGGCATAGTCCTAGACCCTGGAATAAAAGAAGTGTGATTTTTTTTTTTTTAAAGACTAATAAATTAGATTAAACCATGTCAGAACAAGACAGGGTGAGACAAAAATGACAAGGACAAAAATAGAATGGGGAAATACCTTAAGATGTGAAAGACAAGGTGGATTAGCGTAGAACAGACCAAGTATTACACGTGTGCTCTTTTAAGATATCTATTTCTGAACTTTGAAGTAGCTATATATTAATGGCTTGGCAGAATATGAGCTTTGTGCAGCCAGAGTTTCATCTTTAAGACAGTATTGTACTCAAGGAATTAAATGACAATAGTTTTCAACTGTAAAGCCCTATGAAGGGTCACAAAATATAATTATGTATTGTAGCAAATAAGAAGCAGATGTTATTGCTGAACATTTATTGCAATAATCTTAAAGCCAAAATCTTTAAGGATTTACTTTACCCTAATGATCTTGCATGGGCCTCATATGTATTTATATGTGTTTACTTACTTCAAACTAACACCGTGTTTTCATTACCTGAGCCTGCCATTGATGCAGGAGAAATGTGTCCTCATTCCTGGAGACCACCAACACCATACTTCTACACTAGCCCTGAAGCTTGGATCTCAAGAAAGGCCTCTCAAGGTGTGTTCCTTCCACTAAATCCTCCACACCGGACCTCCAAGACTTGTCAGTGTTAAATCCCAACAAACTACAGGCCATGACATTACTCTATCAATTATTCCTTGAGATATGGAAAACCGACAAAATGGTTAATCTGTTTGTTTCAAGGTCATGGTATCACCCTTTTGTTGGTTTGTTAAGTAAGACTATGGAACAATTACTGGATTTCCTCCCCCAGAATTATAGAAAGGTGTGAAATGGGCCAATTACAGATACATTTCCATGCATAGCTTGAATAAGTACATCCAGGACTTTTTTTTGACTATTTATGTGTGCATGTGTGCTTGAAGGGTGAAACGACTGAAAAGATTTGGCGCTGATCATACTGATACTCCACAGTGGGTACCACTGTTGCTTCACAGCAAGAAAGTTCCAGGTTCAAGTTCTTTCTGTGTTGCGTTCGTATGTTCTCCTCTGCTCTGCATTAGTTCTCTCCGGGTTATCTAGCTATCTCCTACTTCCAAAAGCATAAATGGGATAAACTCTAGCAACACCGTGAACCGCAAGGTGGAAAAGGGGCTGAAGACAAGACAGTTATGGTTTTCTCATCTTCAAATACATGAATGGATGATGGATGGATAGATGGTGTAATCCACAGATTGCATTTCTATACTGTGCAATGTTAACCCAAGACTGACATCTTACCAATTATTGGGTTAGATGCTACTCCTCATTTTTTTTCCCCAAATTTGTCTTTTTGTTTTGTTTTTTCCCACTTAATTTTTTAAACAGTATTTTTGTTTGTTATTGATGGATTTTTATGAAATCTGGTGCAAAGAAGAACCTGTAAAGTTTCAGAGTGGATATGAGTAAAGGTGGACCATCCATTTGTTTTTTGTTACTTAATGCATTAAGATTGTCAGTTTTTGTCAATTAAGTATAAAATACTCAATAGACTTTCAGTGAACTTTTAAGGCGAGGTAAATAATTGTAATTTGGATAAGATTGTAATTAAAAGCGACACTTGGACTTTGGCAGAGGTACGTTCTCTAAACCTCTAGTATAATCTATGATTGTATAAAAGCATCAAACATAAACTTTAGATGAATAAGAGATACAGACTTCAAAAAACAAGGTGAAAAAAGAGAATTCATTTGTACTTTAGCCATTTGATGTTTTCTATTTGGAAAACATTTTTTAAAAAATAACTGCAATTATTTTCATAACAACACACAAATTATTAAAAACTCAAATCAAATAAAGTTTCTTTTGATTTTTTGCTTAAATGATCATGTATCTATGTTTAAGAAGCTCTTGAACACTGAAGCTCTAGAACTTAAAAACTGTCTTTCACCTCATCTGCAGTCAATAACAACCTCCTTGTTGAATGTTAGCGGTAGTTAAATAGAACAGAGCAGAACAAATAAGAGCTGATGGACGATTATGTGCTTCAAATGGGTTTCACAGTCATGCAGCAGTCTGTCTAACCTTGTCGGTCTTATCAGATTGAGTAGATAGACATAGATGGATTGAAGGGAGAATTCAAACATACTATTGTAAATACCTGTCAAAAGAAAAATCAGACTGCTTCAGTAAATGAAACCCATATGTATGAATAGTATTTGTCACATATTTTCTGACCTGTAACAGTAGCAGAAGCAGCCACTGATTTGACTGCTATCCGGCCATTACAAGATCTATGAAAAGAGAAACAGTTCATTCTTGAGTTATCTCTGGTAAAGGGGAAATATCGCGGGCAGCTTCAGGGAAACTTCTACACATTCCTTCTTAACCCGTGGCAGAGAGGTGACTATGAGGCGATGTCCCCCAGAGGGCAAACCAAATTTTCCAGCTGGGTGTCACACATCTCCTGGAGTCCATGCAAGTGGAACCTCATCCACCCTGGTGGTGGATAGATTAGTGGAAAGGTCTTCATGCGGGTCATCTATATCAAAGTATTAATTCTTAAATATTCACGACCCACAGCTGATGACTTGTTTATCCGTGAACTGTGTGATACTGTTGATTGAATCGGTTTCACCAAACTAATTTATGATTGCCCCAATTAGGGGGGGAGGGATATGCAGTCAGATGACGTGCATGTGTATGCGTCAATTCAGATCTCTGATAGTGGAGCACATTAAGTGATTGGCTTGGGTTCCACGGAATGTTATAGTCAAAGCCAACATCCATCAATGTGGCAGTTAGAATGATGGTGCAATTTTACTGAATTTGCTGTAATTCATTACATCCCTTACACCATTACAAATAGGGTTCTGCTTTAAAAAAAGAGACTGCACACATTTCTTAATAGGATGCAGTAAGAAATATTGGCTCGGGGTAAAGCGTTGCATCCAATAAAGAAAGGTATTGTTGTTTTGGGTTTGTTTTTGTCAAGCTTAGAAATTATGGCGTTGCACCGTTAGAGAAATGAATATCCACCAATCATCTTTAATCACTTCTTGAGGAAGGGCTCAAGTAGATCCTACCTACTATTAGATAAAGGCCCATATATGCCTTTACATACGTAAATAGATATGCACATTTGAAAATGATCCGTCTATCATTGCCTACTTACTGCTGTACATCCTTCACATCAACATCAACCATAGGTGTAATGTTGTTGCTATGACTTGACAGCTAACAAGGTGACTAACATAAGAGGCTGTGATAATGTTTTACTAAATAGAAAGAGTAAAAGGCAGAAGTAAAGAAATACTCTGTGGTGACCTGTGAGACCATTAGGGATATTAGTTCTTGGGGAAAGGGAGCTTTTTACATTTTCACATCACTTTTCTCTATTGTTTCTGTACAGTTTTGTCATGTCTGGTTTGGATTGCAGCCACACTGCCTTGACCTTTTCAAGTGGTATTGGACTATTTCATTCATCTCCTCCATATTTGTGAGTTCTCTGAAAATATTCCTAATTTCTGATTTTGAATGTAAATGATCTCAAATTTGGGTTATAGATTGAAACTTAATAAAAATCAATTTACGAACAATTCATCTTACGAACAGCGTCTCAAAACCAATTGTGTTCGTAGGTTGAGGACTACCTGTACTGTACACACACACACCTGTTACAGAGTGAATTTTTGGGCAGGGCCCAAGTGTAGACATTTCGTACATGATTGCATCAAGATCCAAAATCTGGAGTCTGGTAACTCAAAAGGAAATTAACATGTACTGAAAATTTCTACTCTATGTGGTAGAAGTACACTTATTTAAACAATAATTCAAATTCCATTTATCAAGTGAAAAGGATTCAAAGATACTTGCATTGCATTTCATGGAAAAAAGCCCAGTGATAAAGGAATCACATCACCTCACACACTGATGGTTGCATCTTTGCCACGTGCCCAAAGCTTCTGCCAAGTTTCATGAAAGTCTGTCAAGTATTTTTTGTGTAATCCTGCTAACCGACAAACAAACAAACTGACGTGAAATGAAGACAAAATTCCAGGCAGAGGTAATTATGCATGTCAGTAAATAAGATTAAATCAAAACTGTGCTGGATGAGTCGTATAAACGTTGCCTGTGACTGAATGTAAAACTAAAATATGTGTAAAGGTAAAGTGAGGTTGAGTGCACATGATGTTCCTTAAGGGGTTCAACAGCTGGGGCAGCCATCCCAAATTTCTAAACTGATAATCTGATGATCGGGCCCACTTTTCATGGTGATTGACCAGATGTCCTGATGTGATTTTAAGATTGAAATTCTTCCCTCAGGCTTTGTTTTATTCTTTTTTACAGTGACACCACGGCTGTTTGTTTCTTTCTGGTTTGACAACTGAAACAATGCAACAAATCGTTTGGAATTCTGTATGACATTTTAGGCATGAATAATCAACTTCTAAATGTCACTGTGAGCGTACAGGAATCGGCAGCGGCACCCTAAATGAATCTGACATGATTTTTTTGTTTGATCCTCATTCTCCCTGTTTGTCTTTTCAACTAAGCATACTTATTGTGTTCATTCATTCTCTTGCAGTATAAAAGGCTTTGGCAGCTTTTCACAGCTCTCCTAGCAACCACAGCAGGTGCCATCATGGAGGCCCGTTGGAGAATTGACTCACAAAATAGCTAAATATATAACAGCCTGTCAAGAAAGAAAGATTTACCTGAAAACATGAAAATCAGTGGTGAGGAGTCAGAAGATGGAAGTGCTGTTGCTAAGTTGCCAATGGTTCAGTGGCTGCAGGAACTTCAGACAAGTTTGCGCTGACATGGGGGTGAGTTGATAATGACAGCTTTTTGGAAAAGGACAAACATTTCTTTCATACTTGGGGTTTTTCATCATCATGTTCCGCCTTATGGCCTGTATGCCTTGAAGATGGATGTGCTGCTGTGAGCCCTGCTGTTCCTCACCATGCTGATTGGTTTTCAGCAATGATATCCTGACTGCTCACTGGCATCCCAGCTAATGTCTCAAACCTTCTGCACATGGACACACAAATAGGCACTCGCATTCCAACACACTGATGGGCATATCCAAATGAGACATTCAGATGTATCTATGTTTCTGTGTGGATGCTCATGCTGAGGATAAAACGTTAGTGAATGAGTGTGACAGAGGTGGGTGTGAATATCAAACGTGCAATATATGTGAGTGGGAGAGAACTACAAGTTGAAGCAACAAGCATTTTTTTTTAATGTTTTTGGGGTAGAGGAATGTTGAAGTGAAGTTTTGATCACTGATGTAATGCGGGGTAAACACACCTAATTTTGATTTAGACACATTTTTTGGCTGATGTAAATGTTAATGATGTAAATTTGCCACCCAACACATTAAAGCTCTATCCCACTGATGTAAGTTAAATGAAATGTCTAAAACAAAATTGAAAATTGTTATTTTATTGTATATTTGGCTTGATTGACTGTGGATGACAAAATCAGAGGTACGGAAAACAAAATAAAATTAGAAATCCAGACAGTTGTTTCCCACTTCTGACATACATTTACTTATTCATTTATGCGTGTTTGCTTAGTAAATATATGTGTTTAATTTACATGAATAGTAAGCTGGAAATCATCCTTATTATGTCCTGTCTGTCTTCATTTCCACTGCCATTTCCACTCTTTACAGATGTATATAGCTGCTCACAAATAACATCTCTATAGGCTTATTTTCAGAAGGTTTTGTTATAAAGAGGACGTGAGACAGAGATACTGTATTTCATGGTTTTGGTTTTCATTGTTTTTCCCAGCTTCATTTTGAAAGTGTATTTGCTCATGTCTTTGTTAGTTTATTTCTCAATCATGTTTGTCTCTTTACAGGGGCAAAATGAAATAGATAAATAACTTAAATCTACACCTATTACCATTAATGAATGAATTAAGCATGTTTGTTAAGTGTCCCCCTGTCATTTCACAACTTGTGGCATTGATCAGGTGGACTAAGAATTTACATAAAGTTGTAGAAATTTATAACTGATTACAAAGAAGTGGATTCTGAATTCCATGAACATTTCAATCCCAACCTGGAAATCATCTGGTGTCTCATCCAAGGTGTACCCTGTAGACGAAACAATCACAATCCTCTTGTCTACAAGAAGGTGAATGGATGGGTGGATTTCAGTCCTAAATCCATCCTCAAAAGCTATGTCGTTTTATAATTTCACTGTAACAGGTCAAGATAAGCTGTCAGGGGCTCCCAGTGGGTTGTCCCTTTAAGTCAGGGCCATCATTCAGGGGTTAATAGCTTAGACGTCCTGCAGACACAGAAAAAGCTGATTCAACTGGCCTTTATGGGAGGTCTGAGAAGAGAAAACTAAGCATTAAGGGAAGCTTTACATAGTTACTATTTTAAAATGTCTAACATATGTTATCAATATTATGCATCCAGCACACTATGAATTCTAAAGTTCACAACTAACCTTTTTTATACTTCCAGCAGACATGGAGGAACATCACATTTGTGCAGGAATGGAAGTAAGTTAACACTGCAACATTGGACATATTCAGGTGCTGAGCGGTTAATCACCTACTATTTATGAGTATATTAGATCATAATCTGAATCCTAGAGAACTAAATACAAATTCATAGGGGAAAGGGCATGTGGCATGGTTTCATATAGTTGAAAAAAATGTACTTTGTATTACTTTTAGGTTTGTCAAGAAATTTATTTGTGAAGTTTTTTGACATAATACAATGTTCTTGAACAAGGCATCATTTGACAATTATAAGTAATTATTTTGTCTTTTTCCAAAGCCAATGGGAGACAAGTGTGCATGTGGCTATTGAGTTTGATAGAGTTTTGATCCGCCCCTGGGATGGAGGCCAAATTTAATCCAGAGCTAGGCCCAGGAGCAGTCAAGATTTAAGGATAGCAAAGTCTACAAAATGGAATTAAAATAATCCCAAAATAAAATAGTTAAAAACATTGTTGGTAGAGCAGCACGGCTGCACAGACAATTATGACAATCTGCCCTATCAGTGCACTTTATCATCTGGCTCCTCTCTTCACTGTATCTGTTCATCTTCTCTCTGTCCTCCTTATAACATACAGTAATAACTGTTTCAGGTCCATTACAATGAAATTCTGTCATTCCTCTTGTCTCCCTCTCTGTTTCTCCATTTAACTTGGAATCTTAATGTGACAACAATGGAAACATTATTGTTTGCTTAGAGGTACACTTAAAAAGGCAAAAAACAGACCCTGATGTTTAGTTTCTATACTAGACCACAACAAAAACTCTAGTCAGGGGGCGGCACGGTGGCGCAGTGGGTAGCGCTGTCACCTCACAACACAGCGGCCCCAGGTTCAAGTCCCGCTCTGTGCGAAGTTCGCATGCTCTCCCCATGTCTGTGTGGGTTCTGTCCGGGTTCTCCAGCTTCCTCCCACCTCCAAAAGCATGCGCTTCAGGATGGATGGATAGATAGATGAATGGATGGATAGATAGATAGATAGATGGAGGGATGGATAGATAAATACAGTATCTGATCCCTTCAGGACGTGAGGGAAGTAATTATTAATCTTGTACTAAAGATTTCATTTAGAGAAGTATTTAAATGTGAGTTTATGATTGGTTACCTTATTTCCTCTCTCTCCCACCTTGTGTTTTCATCTTGGCATATTCTGCGTACCTATATTGGCTCATGCGGCTGAGTGTGTTTGATGGGGCCTGTTGTCTGGTCCCTCATGCACTCATCTCTAATCAGAGCTCATAGCCCTGCTGCTCTGCTGTTAACCTCTAAGCACTTGGGAGACACTCCTCCACCTCCGCTGCATATGGTTGTTGTGGATTTTGGGTGGCAGCCAGGTTGCCCTCTCGTATCCAAACCGCCTGTCTACCCACCACACGCTGCACCAGTACTGAGGCACATAGCATTTGTATGCCAGGCATGTTTTGGAGAGGCCACTGGCTCAGTGAAACTGTGGGAAAGAGGGCATTTCTGAGCTGAAACACCCCCTTTTTCGCACATTCCTGAGGAGAGCATATCAAGCTCATTATCATAGCCAACTACAATGGCCCTTTGTGCAGCAGCTGGGGTTTATCCAAATAGGCTTGGGTGTAAGTTTATAACATGTAGATACTCTCTTTATATTTTTACTTGTGAATTAAACTTTGGAACTGCTCAGTAATACTTACTATGAATAGGGGTGCACTACAAGACTATAATTAGGTAATTTTGCAACAGTTCACTCCATTATATACAGTATTTTCCACACTATAAGACGCACCTAAAAGCCTATGATTTTCTCATAAACGTACAGTGCACCTTATAATCCAATGTGCCTTATACATGACATAAATTATAAAATAAGCAGTTTGTTAAAGGTGCGCCTTATAGTCCAGTGTACCTTATAGTGCAGAAAATACTGTACACATACAATATATAAAAAAATCTTACTTCTAGGTCCACTTTGTAAGTATGCACTATTAGAGCTAAGTCTATTCAGTGGTTGCATCTTTTGAATATGAGGTGATATGAGGTGTGCTTGGGATCAATATCCAGTTAGGACGTCCAATGACATTGGTTTCATGGCTCAGGGCAGCATCTTAATACATCTTATGTAGTCAGTGACAAGCTACCAGATCCCACTTTTCTTGGACTTACTAATCAGCAGTGGTGAATGTCTTGAGGATTAAACATAGGGCCTTGAAGAAAATTTAGGCTTTAACAGAAACCACATTTCATATTTTATTGCTAAAAACAGCCAGTCAAGGTTGATTCTGTTTTAACAACATTTGATTTGTGAATGTGTCTCATAAGGGATCATTTCAATAGTTTGTAGACTGCAGTAGCCAGTAAAAGAAGGATTTTGTGGTAAATATGGAATGTGAATCCTTTGGTGTAAAAAGTTTTTTGATTTTTTTTTGCTAATAAACCAAATATACAATGTTAGTTGAATGATTTTGCTTTATACGCTGTACAGTTAAAATAACAAATTATTTAGAGTATTTGTTGAAGACTATTTTCATCTATGTATTAATCCACAATTCTTACTCCAGTGAGTATTTGGAGGCAGCATAATGGTGTCAGAATCAGTATCAGTCTTTGACATGCTCTGATTTTTTCATATAGCACATGCTGGTCTAGTGTCGTTTCATAGGATCTGATGACAATGAGAAAATGTATAACTTTATGAGATTTATTCTTTCGAGAGTACGGTAAAGTGTGCTACTTTTGTTGTTGCAGTGCCTGTTTTTGCAACCCTGCTGTGATTTCATGTGTTATGTGGCAGGTATGTTGGAATCTATGAGTGTTAGTTGCAATTGTACTGCTGATAGCAAGGGGGTGGGGGACGTGTATTGTGTTACACAGGAAGACATTAGCAGCCAGTTGCTCTGAAAGCACTGCACTCTTTTCATATAAGGATGCTCCCAGCAGCCACACTGATCGAAGTCGACATCAACAGCTTTTCTCCAGCTTCCCAGCCCAGAAAACACACACAAAGCAACAGTAAATTTTCATGAGAAACATAGAGACAGCAGCAGAATCAATTGGAGCCTTCCTTCTCAAGTGACATCAATGAATGAGAGTCAAGCAGAAGTTAATGCAGCCATTCCAGTGTGAGGCCATCATGTTTGCTCATACTGTATATTCCCACAGAGACCAAAGATAGAGACCCCCTTTGCCTATCGTCTAGACCCCCGTTTCTGAATATCCCTCACTGCTTGTGGCCAAATAGAAAGGGGGGGGTGATTCCCTCATTTCTGGGGAAAAAAGGTTAAAAAGGACTGCCTTTCATCAGCTCATCATCTCAACTACCACTGCATAATTTATGGGTTTGTTACTGTAATCAAAAATTCTTCTTTATTTTTTATTTTTTTATTTGGAGGGGGTTACAGATGCCCAATGGAGGCTCTGCTACACAAACTGTTTCCTGCAAACAGGGGCCTTTTCATGTGAAATAAGATACTACTGTGATGTCCCTCGGGTATGAAGGCACACACAAAAAATACACAAAGTTGTGGAGTAAAACTCTGTGTACACATGCAGCACAATATCGGAAACTTTGCTCAGCTCGGCTCATGAATGTTAATGAGGACATACAGTACAGACAGATCCAAATGCTGTAAACCAGGAAGAAGCCTGTGATGCTACTGACTTGCAGGCCAGTGTTGGCCAAACTACTTGATAATGTTGTCATATCCATTTACTTTTCTTTCTTTTTCTTTATTTTTACTTTTTTTAATTGTTATGGATGAACTACCTAGAGAAGAGTGGCAGGACTGATCTGTAACAAAAGGGTCCCAGCTGGGACAGGAGTGAGACCAGCTAATTTGTATGGTTTAGACAGTGGCAGTAACCAAAAAAACAGAGGGCTGAGGATGTTGTGGCTGGTAACCGAAATGATCAGGATTAAGAACGAGGACATTAGAGGGACAGCTCATGTTGGACAGTTTAGTGGGAAAGTGGAAGACATGAGGTTGAGGTGGTTTGGGCACATTCGTAGGAAAGATGATAGCTATGCAGGGAAGAGGATGCTGGGGGTGAAGCTGCCGGGCAAGACAGATGAGGAAGTCCATGGATGCAGTGAGAGAAGACAGCTGGGTGATTGGTGTGAGGAAGGACGATACAGGAGACAGAAGGTGTTGGAAGAAATTGATCCACTGGTGGCCATTCCTAAGGGGGGAATGCTGATGTATAGTAATTGTCAGTGTTCGTGTGTTCGTCCGTCCGTTCTTCCATCCGTTCGTCCATTCGTTACTCCCATTCGTTACTCCACCAAATATCTTTGTAACTGTTGCAGATAGAAAGATGAAACAAAAAGCACATTACCCAGGTGGCAAAAGGGATGAAAATGAGATGATGACCTTGACCTTGAGAAAACTAGGTAAAGATCAGATTTCAACTTTTGTACACTCAGGAACCGGATAAGATAGAAAGACGAGGGAGGCCAGTTTGAGTAAGTCCATAGATCAAAGCCAGTGCTTTGATCATTGACAGTAAGTCAGAGCACTATCTTTGATCTTTGACCTATGCAAGTAGATCAGGGTAAAATTTTTAATTGATGTCAGAGGAATGACATTCTATGCAAGGTTTTTGTAAACTCATTTATTATGTATAAGTAGATGTTTTATTGATAAATGAATTATAATGATGTATTGAACGTTTAAATATTGCCCATTCTGGACTGGATTCTTTTATCACGTGATGGATAGAATACAGCACCATGGGACAGAAGTCTAATCTATTCCACTCAAGCTTCTGTTGTTTATCGTTGCTGGTCCAGCTGTTCATTATGTCATCATGAATTATGTTGCATAAATGTTGTGAATCCATGTTGACTGACCTTTAAAAGTAAACATTGTGTAGATTTGTTTATATATTTAT
This sequence comes from Antennarius maculatus, assembly GCA_013358685.1. Taxonomy (NCBI): domain Eukaryota; kingdom Metazoa; phylum Chordata; class Actinopteri; order Lophiiformes; family Antennariidae; genus Antennarius; species Antennarius maculatus. The sequence continues at coordinate 7,720,235 of CM023622.1, read as the reverse complement.
TTGTTTTTTTACATTAACTTTAACTTGTAATATACGGGTTAAAAATGAGTTCTTCCCATCATTGTTGAAACACAGCACCAGCTCAGACAGCGCTGAGGCCCTGCATGTTCTCAGGTGATGATTGTCATCAAACCTTTGCAATCAGCAATCATGTCTGAACAAGTTGTTAAGGCAGTGTTTCTAGGTGGAGTAGCTCTTTCTTCTCACTCATGCTGCTTGTCCCCACCTGCTAACTAATGCTGTAACTGGAGTTTTTTCTTTCATTTATTTTTAATGCAGTGCGCCCTCGTTACTTGCGGTTAATGCGTTCCATGAATCACACACGAATCACAAATTCCGCGATATAGCAACAAACTATTTATCTTATTATTTACGGTAATTTAAACGATTATGAACCCTCCATATACTGAAATTAAACCACCTACTATCTGTGTTACCTTTTTCCACACTCTTATCGACTGTTTAAAGCATTTTTGTGTCTCACAGAAGTCAGAGGCTCACAGAACATAATGCACTTCCGGATGCCTACCAAAAATCTGTGATGAAGTGAAGTTGCGGGCGTTGATGCGAGAATGCGCGAGGGCGCACTGTATACTCACAATAGGCAGTGTAGCTTCAGGGCATTTGTTTGCTGGGGGGCAATTTTTTGCACACGTAAAATAAATAGGGCGTGATTAATTATTGTCAGTCAATTTTATTTAGCCCCTCAAACCTACCTTGAATTTCAGCTGGAGACAGAGCAACAAGATCTGAAGCATAAACCCATAAAACCAAGATAATGATTGGAAGTAGAAAGGCCAGGTTAAATATGTGGAACTCCCCAACCAGCCATTCAGAAGTGAAGAAGCTTCTCGGAGGAGAGGTGAATGTATTTACCTCATGGGAGCAGCACTCACTCGGTCCAATAGGACTTGACTTGGGCACAGGTGGCTGGCTGGTTCAAATCCAGTGCGTACCTTAAGTATGAAGTGTGAACTGGTAGATGGAGAGGTGTTGGTTTGCCTGCTTAGCGCTGCCAAGATGCCCTTGAGCAAGGTTTCGAAGCCCAAAAACTGCTCCCAGGATGCCACCATGTGGCTGCTCCTCATTCCAATATCTGTCCATCATTTCATGTCTACAGTACCTTTGTGTTGTAATATATAGATTGTAGAAAAGAATTTCCCGTCTGAAGACCGGAACATGCCTTAAATCATAAATCTTCAGTTACAGAGATGATTGTATATTTTGTAAAAACACAATTTATTTTTATTTAAATGTGTTGACCTTTTTGGTTCTTTTGTGATACTTCAAAATTGCTCTCCCTGTCTTACGCTGCTGTCTGAATGAAGGTGGGACCTCTCTGCCATTACAGCTGGAATGGCGTGTGGTATATGTGTATGTGTTGCTACAGTGTTTACCGTGTTTATGTGTGTTTTGAGACAAAGTTGCCTAACAAGTGATTAACACACAGACATCTCACGGGATGTGAATTGAAGAATATCAAAGGTAAGCCTGTCTGTCCCACCCTGTGATCTTATGTGATTCAACCACCACTCATTCATCTCTTCAAACCCAAGTCCATACCACGGCTGTTGATAATGCAGATTCCTGTCCAAGCAACTACCAACAACTGACCTGAGAAGCCTCGCGATGAGTCTCGAACTCGACCAAACACATTCCTTTCCAGCCACTAGACTCTCCACCCTGTGGGCTAAAGGCATGAAGCCCATTCCTGGGCTTTCCTCTTGTAAATGAATCACACACGCAACAGTTTTATAGCAGGACAACATGCACTGATATAAGTAGGAAAATAAGGATGGTGGCACACAACAGAGGAATATGAAAACACTAGGAGTTAACGGGACAAGCCATAAACAGTTGAGGGACACTAGTGACGCACCATGTTGGAGTCACAGTGGTAAACATGAAATAGTTGTCTCTTCCGTTGTATTTCTCTGAATACCAAAGTATTTATCAAATCCCTAGCATTCTTAGATGCTACTGCTAATTTAGCTCTAGATAGCTTGAGGAATTCTCATGATATATAACAACTTTCTTCTGCATCATATAAACAACATGCCAAATGAAGGAAAGACTATTGGTAATAACACAAGGAAAACATACAAAACATGGTATATGCTAGACCTACAAGGTAGATCTACCTTGTTTACACTGGTCAACTAATTCTTGTTGTTCGAGGCCAGACTGCATGTTGGGAAAACAACATGCAGTCTGGTCTCGAACAACAAGAATTAGTTGACCAGTGTAAACAAGGTAGATACCTAGACATGGAAATCTTATTTGATTTGCACGTCCTACACATCCTACACTAACTTGGATTCAGTTTTAAATAAGAAACAGGTTAAATACATGCATAACGTCACCAGTTTGTAAGGTTAATGTACTCAGGTCTCTACATAAGAAGAAAATTATGTAGGATATTGTTGTCATATTTCGTCAATCTCTAGTTGTGATAGTAGTTTTTGTTTATGTATGTTGGAACACTGGGAAAACAGGTGTTTCCTTGTTATCCTTCACTGTGGATTTGGAAGAATCATTTGTTCCCACATTTCCTTCATATATCCCCTCTCTCTAGGCAGAAAATTAGCTAGAAAGTGTCAATGTTGGTGTGAAGCTTCATGAGTATTCAGCTATAAAACTTCACCATCATGGAGGTATAATTATGACTGAAGCTGAAGATGAAGGGACAATGTGGTTAGTGGGGGCCTTGCCAGTGGGGGAGGCTCTCTGAGTAGGATCCTTCATGGGATGGAGAGTAAGTGGATGCTCTGGAGGACAAGGATGAGGTGGTCATGGGAGTAGGACTGGGTGAAAAGACAGGGAGCAGAAAGGGAGCTAAATAAAATATTTTGGATGATGTGCCATAAAGAATACAGCTGATGTTATCATGAGAGGCAGGCATCAGAGACTTGGCAGCAATGAAGTAGAATGATGTGCTGATTCAGTTTTTTTAAGTGGAAAACAGACATTCTAGGAATTTGATAGATGTAAAGTTAGGAGAGGTTGCCGTCTAAAATATCTATAAGCTTACAGAAGCATGAGGAGGGATACAGAATGCAGCTACTGATGATGAAGCAGATGAGAGGTTTGGAGTTAAAGATGATCACATTTGATTTCAAACAGTTGAATTTAGCAAAACAGACTCATCCGTTATTTAATTAATATACTTCTTTTGTTGACAAGAAAAATGCCACTATTCATGTTATTACTAATATTATTAAGGATTTACAAGATTAGTGAAATAACTTAAGATTTTTAGAAATTGCTCTATAACCCATTCAATTGTAATAAAAGAAAATTAAAACAGGAAAGAGAAAAGTGTTTTATTTTAATCATGATGACAGGTGTCACCATTTCTGACTGATGTAGTAGTTATTTTAACATCCAGCATCAACACTTTATGAATAGCAGATGTGCTTTCACCCACTTTTGAGCCTATGGGCATACGGGACCTGTTATGAGACCTTCTTGGTGGGTAGAAAAAAAAGAACATTTTTACCATCAGCTCTTGTTTCTGTGTCTTGTACATAAATGGCGTAGACGGTAAATCATTTCTAGACTTTCAAATCACTGTATGTAATGTAATTTTTATTCATTATTTCGCTCCACTCTACCCCATCTGATATTAATTGGAAAGATAATTTTTATAAACTGGCATGCCCCATCTGCTGATTGTGTATAACAATTCCTAGCAGGTCACCTGCTCTTACTCAATAAAATATTAGTGTAGATGTTCCTATATGGTCAATTAATCCACCAGTCAAGACCAGTTACGGTAATTGGATATTGTGATTTATTTGTAAATCCTAAACCCATCTATATAAATTCGCTGCCTCTAGGTTACCTGTTTGTACCCAGAGTGTACGTTGAAAAATGGAACTGGACATGCCCAAAATGTTCATTTTTGCCAATAATTTCTCACTCATCCATCCCAGACGTATTAATAATTTGGATGCCCAAAGGCTAAGTTTAGAATATGGAGTACTTCTTCCATGGTGATGCTAACTTTTTTGCTTGTCCCCCTGAAACAGGTGCCATCAGCAATGAATACTAGAAACTTCAGAGGGAAGAGAGACTGAGGGGAGATAAAGAGAGTGGAGAGGCCTTTGAGTAACAGCTCATCTTTTATTTGGCAACACTTCAAATGTAGCCCGTTTACCACGTCTAGACGAGACAGCTTTCACAGCCGGGATAGGGTAGCTTTTTTTGTTTTACCCAAGTATATAAAAGCTATTTACTGTAACAGCAGAAGACAGACATCTCTTTTAGTATTCCTACCACAGACGTTCCATTTCTCCTCTACATTGCAGATGAGTTTGTCAGATGCCTGCATCTACCTCTTCTTCTCTCAGTCGAGCCCTCCTACTCTCTCTTCTAGCAGTCTGTTTGAAGCACTGAAAGAAATGAGACAATCTGATCCTGTTTGATGGATAATTTGAAGAACTCAGCTCGTGAGATCAGGGCTGAGACAATGTTCGTTTGTTTCGGCTGGGCTTCAGAATGTAGGTCGTACAAAGGGACTTGTTCGCTTTCTGTGGCCCTTTAAATTCGACAGTCAGCGTGTTGAGACCGTTTATGTACTCTAACTACCGCCACAGGCTTTTCATGTGGCTCTTCACGCTGGTCTGCTGTCGAAGAAGCCTCATATTAAAAGATGTACTGTGCAGAGAAGACTCTGCTTCAAATAGTTGTGTTTTTATATCAGGTGTATCTGTACTGAGCTGAGGACACTGCCCATATACCCCTGTATTTCTGCTTAATTGATGGGATTTAAATGCAATATTGTTCATTTTTATAACTAAAATAGAGTTTATCAAATTTTACTGTACATTTCCACTAGAATTTTTTCACCATTAATACCACTTAGGAGTCATTTGAATGGTTGAAAACATGGTACAGTGGTACCTCTACTTTTGAAATTAATTGGTTCTGGAAGAAACTGCTGTCCTCATTGTTTTTTGCCCTCTTTGGTTCATGTACTCTTGCCTCACCACGCTGAACAACAGAGTGAATTCCAGTCCTCCTTTTGAACTTCTCCAACCACCCACGCGATGCCTTAAACTCCTTAAACTACCTTTTGTTTTAATAATGTGGCGATTGTAGATGCATTACGGCCATATTCTTTGGCGAGGTCAACCAAACGCATCCCTTTTTCATGCTAGTCTATTATCTCTTGCTTTGTTTGTATGGACAAAAAACTCTTTTCATCGTCTTTTCTTTTCCTCTTTTCTCCGTCACTTTCTTGGAGTCCATAGCGAATACTCAAAATATATTTACGTAAAACTGTCAGAACACCTCATGGGTCTAGGGCCGAATGAGAGGACACTGCATAGACACCTATCCAGGATGCCAGGAAAATGCTAGGTAATAGCCAATGGCAGAGCAGCTATAAGAATGTTGCGTTCAGGAACCTTTGGGAACTGCGAGTAGCAGTCCATACTGTATTTTTACCTTTCGTAACTCGAAATTTCTTTCGTAACAAGAGGCGATATTTTCCGGATGAGGCGTTTCGTATTTACCAAACTAGTTGATCTCACAAGTGACATCCATGCATTTCTTTTTATTATGTCCTTTATATGTTCAGCAAAGAGGTACTCCTCAAATAGACAGGTGTGTGTGTGTGTGTGTGTGTGTGTGTGTGTGTGTGTGTGTGTTAGTGTGTGTGTGTGTGTGTGTGTGTGTGTGTGTGTGTGTGTGTGTGTGTGTGTCTGTGTGGGTTTTCTTCTAGGCAAAAAAAAAGGAAAACCAAAGACTATAAAAGCTGGTTCTGACATCAGTGCTGTGTGCAAACATAAAGAACTTGTTGTGACCCATTCTTATTGGACTGAAAATATGTCATTTAGGTCCATCATTCAGTCTAATTATACATTTTTCTTTTGTGTCAGTTATGGTAGAAGGTGATAATGTAGCTTTGAGCATCTGCTGGTGTGAAGTTGGAGAGAAGACCTCATCTCTCCCTTAAGCCAGATTTTCATTTTCAAAAGAAACATCTGCCTTAGTGCCTGCCAATAACTGTAAGCAGACTTTGATGCGTTAAATCAGTGGAATTCCCATTTTAGAACTACATCTAAATAAGTATTTATCTGTTTACATGAAATACACACCAAGTGCAAAGCGCAAACCTCCATCAAGGCAGGTCAATGAATTAATATGCTTTGTGACCCTGTGATGCTCACTTCTTAAAGTCATTTCCGGCTGCATTTTAATCTCCCGTTAGCACACCTTCCTTCTCTAAAGAAATATGTAATGGAGCAGACAATCAGGAGAGACCAGTGCCTTCTACTGTTGGATAAGCTCTTCTTTATTCATCTCCCTGATGAACACATTGAGCTGGAGTAAATCATAAACAATGAATTGTAAGTAAGATATTACTGTATTTGTATAACTGAGTTAAAACAACTGATTAAAAGGGGGGGGTGACATCTTTCATGATATACGGAAAAAAGACAAGAGAATATTGCTGCAATACACTTTGTTAATAGAGATATTTTGTAGAGCAGCCCTTTCTTATATGAATCACTTGTCCACACAGCTTATCTACAGTATTTGCCTGTGGTTGCCATCCTCCAAAATATCTTTCATGAGTTTGCTAATGGCATGTCGATTGCAGTTTGAAAACTACAACCAAGGCAGTCACAGACTGCAACATCCTGCGACACCCCTGAATTCAAAATTTTACCCTGGCCTACTTGCATAGGTCAAAGATCAAAACTAGTGCTCTGGCCTACTTTCATATATCAAAGCAGTAGCTTTGATCTATGGTTTTACTCACATTGGCCATCTCCCTCGTCTTTATATCTCATCTGGTTCCTGAGAGTCGAAATTTGACCTTGATCTAGTTTTCTCAACGTCAAGGTTGGGTTTGAGCTGGATACTCATCTGAAACAACTATCCAATACAGATAAAGCATTTTTGACAAGTACGAGTATGGTACTCATCAATACTTGTGCTTATGCTGAAGGAAAATCCTCATAACCAGAGGTCCCCAACCTTTTTTGCGCCACGGACTGGTTTCATTTACGACAATATTTTCACGGACCGACCTTCATTTGCTTGATAATCGTTAATGACGCCAGAATGGCTTTAGTCTAATAATAAATCATCCGCAGTGGTTTTAAGTAAAATGCAGACATCAACAGACAATAAACAACCTTTTTTCATAAATTGATAATCAACATCTCTATAAACAAAATAATTGTAAGAAATAATTATATTAAATACTCGATTGAAGTGACTGCACTGATGAGCTTTATTTTGAAATATAGCAACTTACTATTAGTGCATTCAACGTAGGAGAAATACCAATCATTTCCAATAAAAGGGGGAACAGGTCAATCAAATAATAATGATTACAATAATGAGAATTAGTGGTTGGGTACTGCTAATCTAGCGGTAATGGGAAGCATAATTTCTTATTGCATGCATTGTATTCATTAATGCACTTCATGTTCTGAGTTCATAAAAAACTTGTTCTGTAAATAGTTCCTTTACTATTGTGATCCAAAGCATTGAATCTCAATTCTGAGGCTGTTCTATATTGTTCTATATATTCATTCATACACTTAAGAATATTCACGTTCTGAGTTCATAAAATACTTGTTCTGTAAAATGTTTTCTTACGTTTGTGATCAAAAACATTGATTTGAATCCCAATTTTTACGCTGTTATGTAAATAGCTTTAAAATGAACAATAAATACAGAAACTTCTGATCAATTCATATCAATTTCAAACTTAAAGTAATGTACCAATTGAAGCCCCATCCATTTCAGGTCAAACCACATCCACTTCCGGTTTAAACCCCGCCCACTCCGAGTAAAGCTATGGATACAGATAATTTAGATGGTTGAACAGATACAGATACAGATAGTGGTGTACTCGCTCATCCCTTGTCAAGGTCATCATCTCATTTTCATCCCCTTTGCTGCCCGAGTAAACTGCTTTTTGTTTCATCTTTCTATGGTTTGCGAAGATATTTGGTGGACTAACGGACAAATGGACGGACGGACGGATGGATGAACACACGGACACCAACAATTACAATACATCATCACTTTGAAGCGCGATGTAACAACTTCACATAGTTATGTTAATGCATGAGTCATCTTTGGCTTTGTCTCACAAATCTACAGAATACACATGCGAAAATGTGAATATGTTAGCATTCTCTCATTAGCACTAGATTCATGTAGCTATGCTTCTGAATGCGAGCCTTAAAGTTGACCAAATCGCCTGGTCCAAAAAAGGAAAGGACTTATGAGGCTGATGTGAATCCACCCATTATTCTGTTTCATGGCTTTTGAGGACTTTTTACTATATTTTTTAAAGATAAATTGAGTAAAAACTGACAACTAAAATGAGTGATAGAAAAGCTGCACTTAAAGCTTGGTGGCCTCAAAGTAGTCTTTAAACTCATACATATTGGGCTAATTATATTGAGTTTTTCAGTCAAGTTTACAGGAAGCAAAAGTCCAGTGTGTTGACAATACAGTCAACACAGTCAGCCCTAGAATCTGTTGTCCTGATCATCTGGCTCACTTTCTCACATGCTACTGAGGTCCAGAAAACAGAAGGAATCCATTTCTAACCTTTTATCCTTTGGCAACAACTGGCAGATTAACAGTGTAGAGCAGGTACAATGATCACCTGCTCACTCTAAATCACTGCCGATCAGAGCTTGTGCTGAACGCTTCCAGTCTAAATTACAAACAATAAAATGTTGCCACACTGAGTGATTAAGTGGAACCATGTTTCTCAGCCACAGGGTGACCTCCTCTGCCTCTCCGATGGGATGTTGCACTTCTTTGATGACGGGTTGTAACTGCAGCTTCTGGGGAGTGTCTGGAATGGGTGCCATCTCCCTTGCGGTGCTCCACAGAGGACTGATGACGGAAAGAGTAGGGACATGTCACCACCTTAAACCTGCCATTGGTTGACATGGAAGGATGAGGAGGAGACAAAAGGAGGAGGAGGAGAAAGAAGTAGGAGGATGGGAGGTGGGGGAAGACAGTAAGTGCATGGGAATAGCTTATTCTCTCCTCTGCCGCCCGGCAGCTCTGGCATATCACCAACGTTATGGCGGTAATTGATTCTCTGTGTGCCATTAGTCTCTGAGACAAAGATGCGCCAACGAGAGGGGGTGCTGTCACTTAGAGGTTGGCATGAAGCCCAGCCACACACTCTCACCACCACACAAATAGATACATGCAAAGATATACTTGTTTTTCAGACACACAAACCCATTTGGTTTTTCATAAAGATGCAAAGTAGCATTGGTATAATGTCAGCTGTCAATGTCTGTTGAAGCAAGAATATTGCTTATTTGCAAATAAGGCAAACATCAACGGTGTACAGACCAACGCAGAACTCTACATAGAAAAATCAAAGAGAATACAAATGACTGGTGATCACATTTGACATTCTCCTCTTATACATGACATTATTCTGTTTGTGTTGTGTTTGGGAGGATTTTGCGGTTGTGGTGGATGAGCATTCTTCCAAGAGACATGCACTCACATTTCCACACACTTGAATATAAAAAGAGAACTCCCCAGACAAAGAGCAGGGCATGTCTTTATCTCATTAAAGTTAACGAGAGGCTGCTGTCTTCTCCCTGCACACCAGCTGTAATCTGATACTGAAACTCTTGCTGTGGGCGCCAGGCCTTGCTTGCCAACACAATGGTCACTACCGACGACCACGATGCTCATTTTTGCTGCAACAATCATCACCAAACCCATCTCTGCTGTCGCTACCAGCACCTTAACGCTCATTGCTGTCATCACCATAACTCTCATCACTGTCGTTACAGTCATTATAGCAATCTTCACCGTTGCTACACCACCGAATCATCTTCTCTGTCGACACATGAATGCCAAACATTGTACACCATCACCATGGCAATTGTCTATTATCATCCTCTTTGATGCCGTTTCTCATCACCATGGCCACGACAGCGGTACCTGCTTCACACTTAGGAGGAGATGTGGAAGAATGTCAGGTGAAATCTGCTGAACAGACACAAGCAACAAACACACACACACACACCTTCACACACACACACACACACACACACACACACACACACACACACACACACACACACACACACACACACACACACACACACACACACACACACACACACAAAGGAGTGCAAGCAATGAATGCCAATTAACCAAATGAAGTATAAGCTTGCAGAGACAATAGCTCCTCAAGTCAGTTACGAGCTAATTAAGAACATATAGCATACAATCTAAGATCACTCAGATCATTTTGCCCTCAGGCGCTACAAGCTGTGTTCTTCTACATCTCTAAATTGAGCTCTGTACGTAAGGACTGATGTAACAGAGCATATAAACGAGTGGCAGCCCAGCATATCTCCTGTAGAGTCATCCAGGCTGGCCTGACTTCATTCATCTCACCTCTCAAGGCCTGCTAGTAGTCGGATGCTTGTCTGGAGTCTGTAATTAATTGGAGCCTCTATTTTTTTCTTCTATTTTTGTTTGGCTGTTGACCGACGTGTGGTCCTCTCACGCGCTCATCTTCAGGTCGACGTGGCTCCCTAATTAAGACTCCAGAGGATGGCTAATTGCTGCTGTGCGCCTCTCGGCGGAGCAAGGGAGCCTTCTCCCGGCGCTGCCCGGAAAGAGCGCCCGAGCGCTGAATTAAAGGGGCTTATGTAAGCTTGCGGTGAAACTGTTAAACACCAACAAACTTTTTCTTGTGAGGGAACTGCCACTTGATTTAATAGGCCTCATTAAAAGTACACATCACAGAGATTCAAACCACTCTCTCTGGCTTCACACGACAATGGGATAATAGTTCCTCCTCCATGCTGTCAAAGCCAAATCCTAAATATTGAACAGTGCTATTGCTCCCACAGAATGATCTAAAATGGGCTGCAGCATTCATAAAAGGAAGGATTCGCGTCATTTGTCTTTTTTGACAAGGGGCAAGGGGAGGAATAGATGGTGCCGAGCAGCTCAGCTGTTGTTTATTGGGAGAGGCAAATGGAGAAATCTGGAGCTGAATGAAAATGGATCTGGTATTAGGCTGAAAATTGGTTATTGCATTTTTAAATATGCATGGTGTGATGGGGCTGGACATGACATTGTTTAGTGGGAGGTTGAAACTTGATTAAATGTCACAAAGTAAAGCTTCACACCTATCAAAAGACATGCATCAGTCTATTAGCCTTCATTCTAATGAGGCAAAAATGTGAAGAAAATAGTATTAGTTTAGTTTATTCAGTTTATTTTTTAAATGTGAAGAAAATATTTACTGAGGGAAAAAAAATTGAAACAATTACGTCTTCACTATGTTATACCATCACTTGTAATCTCTTGGATTTGGTCAAATGTGAGACATTAGACTAAATAATTTCTTTTTTTTGTTATTACATATCTCTGATGACTTATCCCACAATTTAAAGTGGATACAACTAATGCTAAACTTACATGACATCAAAGCAATAATAATCAATCTTTAATATCATCATAGTTTAACTCAATTCATCTCTTTTCATTGATGATATTTTGAAAATATTTTCCTATCATGTTTGCTAACAGAGAAAAAAAAAAGTCTGGAAGCTGCCTGATGGTGAAATATGCTTCCAAAAATGTAAAGCAAAGGGAAAAAGAAAAAAATAGATTTTAAAAATAGATTTGGGGTAGAGCACACTGACCCATAAGCAAATACAGCACCTTGAAAGGGCAACTGTGGACAATAGAGGAGGTCAAAACTGCTATGATACACTTTGCAAATTATATTATATTATATCTTGGTACACCAGCCATTGTTTTCACAACATGGTCTTCTGTACTCTCCCCCTCTGGATCAATTGCCCAATTTGAATTTCACACTCTTAGCTAGTAGCAGAGTGTTGCAGCTAAGAGCCAGATGCCTCCTTCACAAGTTGGTGAGGGAATACTGTGCCCTACCTAGTGTATTTGTTAAAGCAAACATGCTTGCCCACTGCTAGAATGTGATAACACTGTATGTCGTTGCTGTGTTAACAGCTCGTATCATCACCTATTTAACCTGCAACCTTGTTCATCATAGTAACAGAAGTTTGACAAGACCGCAAATATTCAGTAAAAACGATCCAGTAAAAATAGACATAGCAGCTTGGGTAGAGTATGGATTCTGTAGAGTGAGATAATAAAGAAATATAGGGGCAACAATTGCTTAAGAAACACAATTAAAGCTTGAGCACAGCAAGGACCCCTACCACAATGGACGCTTCGACAGATACCCTTGAAACAGTCTTTTACTTCAAACACAAAACTTGTGCTTCTATTCGGAAAAAAAAAAGCTCTGAGAGAAGAAAGAGATGGTGAAAAAAAACAAAAACAAATCAGGAAGCTGGAAATGAGTCCAACTCATGCATAACTTCAAACACTCGTCTTCAAAGTTGCATAACATTAAAAACCAAGCCCACTCTGAGTTCTCAACATCAAAAACCAGCCAGCATCGAGGGGACACTGCCGAGCCTGCTGAGCCATGCCCTCACTCTGAGGCACAACATGCAACCAACATCCTCTTCATCTTCATCCTTTGTCATTCCTCGCTATTGTCCTTGGGGTATTCGTACCACAGAAAATTACAGCTTTATGGGTAAGAGGAGGGCAGGTGGTAACACATGCCCCAGGAGCAAGAACACAGACCATAGGACTCTTCTGAATCCTACCAGCAGAATGCCTCTCAGATCAGATGCATATATATTTATGTCTGTATGCATTGGTCTGAGTACAAAGACCAAGGATATAAAGCAGCGACTGCCAGTGCTTTCTGTCTAACCAACCTCATAACCCTGTTGACCTCAGTGACCCCATATGAACTGATTAAACTAGGTGTCTAAAACTGTAGATCACATGCATATTCATATGGTTACAACAGGTCTTTACTAAACATTTTTAATTTGGTTTGTTCCAGTTTGCCATCAAACTACTGTGAATCTAATGGCATGGGGGAGAGTGGAGGGGCTTTTGCAACACCTCCACACTTAAAATTAGAGTTAGAGAGTTCAGAATTAGATCCAAAGACAAAGTCTGGTTTAGTCTGCACCAGTGGAGCTGCAATCATCACTGGACTAGAATAGTTGGGTCACTCAGTTGTTGTGTACATAGTGTTCATTGTGGATTTCCTTTATTCTGTGTACCACCTACATTCTTGAAAACTGCATGGTGGCTGATCACCTTAGGACATTTACTCATTTTCATTGTAAAGTTACTACTTGTTATTTACGGGAAAGGGGAGCAAAATTAACAGAACTATTAAAGAAGATATATGGAGAGAAGAGTAGTGTGTCGGTTTAGACTTCAGACAACACAATATAGTCTAAAGTCAAAGACGCAGTATTTTCCTGTCATTTAATTATTCCAATAATGGACCAGAAGGTTCATACATCCAGTACACTTTGCTTTGGACTTACTAGTGCAGATTGGCTTTCACATTATCTGAATTGGCATGTACCTTTTCATCCACCTGCCACCCACCAGAACAAATTTTCTCCCATTTAGAGACACATCTGCATAAACACTGTACACCACCTCTACCAGCAGACTAGCAACAGAATAGAGCAGTGCAAACTTTAAAATTTTTTAGTAAGAAATCGATCAACTTCGGAGATAATAGAGGCTTCTCAGAGCACTGCTCATTCTAAATGTTCTGCACAAGCTGCAATGTCAGTGTCGGAAAAAATTCTGGGTGAGTTATAACCTTGACAGGACAGAGCAAAATCTCCAGATGAAATAAAGCTTGGATTTCTGCTTCTGAAATAAAAATGAGACAACCCTGATGGAGCTCAGGATTTATCTTGAGGATGACTGCTTGACTAAACAATTTCAATGTGTGAACTGGGACTCTTTGGGAGCCTTTGAATGTGAAGAACACATCACTGTGATTAATAGTAAAGAAGTCAATGATGTTAATCTGCCTTGTGCATAATCGGGCAAACCATCTCTTTAATGTAGAGATCCTTAATGTCTATGCCACCGAGGGATTATTGCAGGTAATGCAATTAATATTGTCTTGATTAAAAATGCATCATTTCAGGCAACCTTTTTATGACTGCCATTGAGTATCATAACACACTTAGATCATAGCTTATTTCTCATACCATCCTGTCATTCACAACTCTCATGCACAGTCAGTCTCAATTTTCTGCTGTCATTGTCTGAGGTTGTCGACTGAGATACCAGTTGTTCATATCAACTGGTTATATCTATCCAATAGCACCATGACATATCTTGTTATCCAATAATCTTGCTGCTGTCTTTTTAAATATGATTTTCTCTACCTTCAGTTTTTTTGTGCTGCTCTTCCGCCTCCCGTTCATCAGCCTCATCACTCTCAGCAGTCATCAGTCACCACCAATGTTCAAACAATCTTAGCAAGACTTTCTCACAGGATTTCCATCACATACCGTTTGTCACAAGAAATTTTCTCTTTAGTAATTTAATTCCCATGATTCTATCTAATTCAAAATGGAGTAGAGAATGGGACAGGGGGCTGAAAAACAGTAGAGGTAGGATCAGCAGCTGGAGAAACTGAATGAACGAATGAATGAACGCATGAATGAATGAGTGAGTGAATGAATGAATGCATGAATGAATGAATGAATGAATGAATGAATGAATGAATGAATGAACAGTTTCACTGTGTAAGATGTGAAAAGCATTCTGGTTCAAGGCACTTGAAGACTGGTCTCCCAGTCTATATTGTACACTGGCAGAGCTCACAATGGTTTTGAGCCACAAAGTTTCCTTGACAAATTCTACACAGGAAAAAGGAGATGCGTTTTACAATGATATGAAGCTGCAGGATCGGTTGTGATTCGATAACAGGCAGATTGCAATCAGCAGGTGCATTGTGTGAGAAGACGAATGTATAAGAGTCATTGTGAATGTAAAGGTATAAATGCACAATGGTGCCTTCAAGTCTCTACTTGGATTTTCTTCTTCTTTGTCACTCGAACGCTTGTGACAAATGTTCCAATATACTGATAAACACATACTGTACAAAATCCCACCCACACATTTGAACAGAAAACGCTCTTCAGAAGCGCACCTTTCCACCCACATATGTTGACATACACACATGAACAAACTGGTAATGTTCCATCAAAGCGTATAGCGGCCATTAAAACACAGACAAACATGGAGCCGTGCTCGCAGTTAACACCCACACACTCTTGAATGGCATGCCTTTCCATCACTGCAATTGCCAGTGACAATCATGAACCCCACTCAATTACACCTGGCTAATTGTTGAGATGCCACACACCACACACAGACTCACACAGACAAGTCAAACACTATATATATAAAATCTTTCCTTCTCTCTCTCTCTCTCTCTCTCTCTGTCTCTTTCTTACTAACACATAGAATACACAGAGTACTGTGATAATTTTGAGAAAAAAATATATAGCATCACAGTTTTCCATAAGCATGTAAAGCCCTCATGTAATCAAATAACAGATAATTTAAGCATCTGCTCTTACAGTGCTATAAACTAATGAAGGTACAGTACATTTCTTTTTTATTTTTTCCTCTTTCAAAAAATAAAACATACACATGCACGCACACACGCACACACACACACACACACACACACACACACACACACACACGCACACAAGTTCTACACAGCACACACTTTGCCTGAAGGATTTTAATTTGAGATGCAGACTCCAGTGTCATAGTGAATGATATTAAAAGTCGTATCATGAATAAATCAGGAGACAGAGGACTCACCTCAGCAATGTGACAGATAAGCAAAGAGACACAGCACACAGGAGGAGACAGAGAACGAGAGAGAGAAAGAGAGGGAGAGAGAAGGAGAGAGAGAAAGAGAGAGAGGCTCACGAATGATGGAGGAAGACTGAAAAATAAATTCACTTGGGTTTTAGTAATACAGACAGTGGCACTGGTTTGATGTAAGTCATTAGTTTGTGGTGTTTCCTAATATGGCTGCAAATGCTATATTGGTGATTCCCAAACTTACCTTCAGCTGTCATCTGATCACTCAAGAATGCTTTTTTAATGATTATTTCCAAAGAGGAGACATGTTCATAATGAATCTCTTCATCTGTAACAAATCACTCAGCTGTAGCATCAGAAGAAATTATCAATTTGCCCATTTGTCTTGCAGCTTTGAATGAGACTTGGCGTCACAGCAGGTGTGTGGTGCATCCAGATTTTTGAAGGGGTAAGAATTCATTCAAACCTGTCAAGCAATTCATATCAAGAGGGGAACTGAGATGACGAAGCGGCCTGTTGGATTAAGTGCGGCAAAAATAAGAGATCTTCAAACACAAGTTGCTCAAGACTTGTCCCAACCTTAAACGCCACAGGCTTTACTAAAAATAAATAATGGAAAGCGGATCTCTTTTCTACAAGCACTGCTTGAAATATTTGTGTCCACCATGAAGTAATATATTTTCGTTTACAAAGTTTAAAGTCAAGCCAGAGGTTGAAAGATGGTATCTTACAGTAATGGTATTAATATAAATCTGCCTGTTGCAGTACTATACGCATTGAAGTAGCCACTTCAAGTCCACCAATGAGGCTGTATTTTCACTATTTGCCTGTCAGTCAGATTAAAGAAAATCTTCATTGTGGATTTTCATGAAAATTGGCGTGGCAAAAAGAATTGTCTTTTTGCCACTTTTTTTATTGTTATGAATCATTTTGCATAGGTTATATAGAATAAAAAATGGAATGGATTCATGTAGCGTTTTTTCTAGTGATTTTAGAGTGAATCTGTTAGTCATGCTGATGGTGGTAAACGACATCTGGCTGCCAGTCAGCACAGCGTCCTTTCCAGCTACCACCAAACACATTCATACACCAGTGTCAGTGACCCTGGAGCCAAGGTGGTGAGGTGTCCCGCTCAAGGACAGGATGCAGAGAATGACAGGGATGGAACAGAATTTGAACCACTAACCCTCAACCCACTCTACCTCGTCAGCCACAGCCCCTGATTCCTACTATACTGTACTTGGATGATTTTATATTTATTCTTAAGTTTGCTTCTATCACAGAATAAAATGTCTGATATTTCAGTTGCATCCCTCATGGAATGTCTGAATTGGATAGATTTACTGGGTTTGACCAGGTATTAAATTTAGGCCCAGCAATCATTTGTTGGGCTCAGTTGTTGTTTTTTTTTAAATTTACAAAGAAACCAACTCTGTTATAGTACTTGTAACACTTGTACTATAACACTTCTGTCCATGAAGCTGCTGAATCTGGACCTGTGACTGTCCAACTGCGGCCATCACTGTTAGCATCTGTAGTTTTAGTTTTAGTGTTTCCTGTATGTCGGCTCTGATCCGTAGGCTCCTCAGCAGCTTCCTCCACATATTATGAACCACCTGATATATTGTAAATGCATAATGTTCTGTCTGCTCCTGTCTGTCTTGTCTTTCTCTGTTGAACTCTGTATCATTGTCTCTCTGTCACTCTCTCTCCCTCTGTCTGTTTTTGTCTCACCCCATCTGTGCTTGGCTCTGTCCCTCCCTTTCTATCATTGTTTCACTGTCTTTCTACCTCTGTCTCTGTTTCTCTCTCTCTCCCTGTTTCTCCACTCATCAACCAGTCAAGGTAGATGGGTGGCCATAATGAGTCTTGGGTTCTACTCAAGTTTTTTTCCTGTTTAAAGGAAATGTTTCCCTTCGTTCATCACCAAAGTGCTTGCTCATGTGGGACAAGTTGGGTTCTATCTGTCCTTGCAAGTTTTTCCCTGCTATACCTGGGAAGTGCCTTGAGATAACTTCTGTATATAACATTGTGGTCTGACATGAAACAAATTAAACAGACTTGAGATGGTGTGTGTATGTATGCATATACATGCATGCAAATGCATATGTATGTGTGTGTCTGTGGTTACCTCTGAGGGGAAACGACAATGCTGTCAGCAGGTTAATCCAGCCCTCAGGCTAAGCATCAAACTTTCAGATCAGAGAATCAATAATTCAGACAGCAGCTTGTCAGGATCTATCACAGAACACAGACTGAGAGGAAAGCAATGGCACAACAAAGGCTCAGAGGTGATTTACAGCCTCATACAACTCACACACACAAATAAAGGAAGGCGCATGCTCCATGCATAATTACATGTAATACATTTGCGCAGATCACAACCATGGATGTGCACACCTAATGCTCAGAGGCAAAGATAGTCATACATACAGTCACTCACATTCTAAAGAATCTCACATTGACTTAAATCCTGATTGATCCTGCAATACATGTTAGGTACAAACGAATATGTTTTGATTCCCAAAACTCTGAATCTCATTCCTGATTGTGATGCATCACAGATCCACAGCCATGATTAAGATCTACCAGTCATTGCTTGAAGTTTGTACCACCTTATTAATGTG
Organism: Antennarius maculatus; assembly: GCA_013358685.1. Taxonomy (NCBI): domain Eukaryota; kingdom Metazoa; phylum Chordata; class Actinopteri; order Lophiiformes; family Antennariidae; genus Antennarius; species Antennarius maculatus. Next base: position 7,701,846 of record CM023622.1, on the reverse strand, counting down.
GCAATAGCACTGGCGTAAATCCCCTGCAAATCAGAGAAACATAGCAACAAACCATGTCAGTTTAGTGTGTGTTGTGGGGGAGTAAGCTGGTAGGGGGTAAGAGAAATTGAAGGATATTTCAGTGTGTGGGTGTATAATGGCTATCAGAGGTGACTTTCAGTGGGATCAACTCAAAACACTTGCACGCAAACACACAAACAAGCATTTTACACTTTCCCCGTACATTCACAGACACAGAACATTAGCTTTTACAGATACCCATATCAAATGATCAGTGGCATCAACTAGCAAGCTCTGTAGGTGTATGTGTGTGCAAGTGTGTGTCTATACAAGGCATTCACAAACTAAAAGTGCTGATGCTCTGAGACATTTTCTTGGAGCCGAGGGAGCCCCTGCAGGCCCAGTAACCTTGAGTACCAATGCTGTATGTGAACTACACAGTCAACATAGCACACGTGTGTTTAGGTGATTTAAAATGCTGACCAATAACATTCCCCGCATGTCAAGTCGAGACAGTTTTATTTATATTTTCCAAAAAGAAGAATATTATCTCATTAATTTCCAATGCAGCAGGTCTAGAATGTACTTTTTATTTTAGAGACCCTATAATTCTGCCCTTGAGCAATTGCTTGGTGACAGTAGGAAAAACTGCCTTTCTGGAAAACTCAGAGCAGACCCTGAATTAAAATTATTATAACTCAACTTTTTTTTGTAGAGCTCTTAATTACATCAGCAGACATTTTGAAGCCTTTTTATAGAAAGAATAAACCCAACAGAATCCTCCCGACCAAGCATAAGCAACTCCCTCATTGAGGAAGAAACTCCAATCAGAACCCAGACTCTGTTGGAGGATGGTCATTTGCCTTGACCGTGACAGGACAAGATAGGCCAGATAGAGTCACTGTCTGGCGTTTAGCCACCGAAGTGGGGACGTGGTAACAGGACCTTCAGGCTGCATCCACAGACTTGTAGGTTGTTGACTTCTGAACTTGTTCAACACCTGTCAAGGAGAAGCACATAGACAGCAGCAGTATCTTGTAAGTATGTGAAGGTTCAGTGTTGTATGAGTAAGACAAAGTTAGATAAGTAACACAAGCTCCTAAAGTAATGGATGTAATTGATGTAACGCCCTTTATCGAAAGGAATCTATCATAGTAATAATTATAATAATAGCTAATTGTAATAATATTTGTGAGCGTCACTTAGACCACAGCAGTTGGTTAAGCCTTGATTCATTGGTGATCCAAACCTAGGAGACAAAGAATGCACAAGGATGGCTCAACAGACAACAGCTTAGTTACATGCATTAATGTATAATGTATGTGCAGAAAGGTAGAAAGGGAATGAATGTGAATCAGACCACTCAGTGAGTGTAGATGTTGCACATCTTTGGTTTCTTTGGCCTTTTTAAGTGTGATTCTCTTTCCAGTCTGAAGGTGAATATCACAATTCTTTGGAGTATTCAAATTTCTGCTATCATCTTCAATGCTGTCCATTCACTTACAAAACTTAAGTGCTTTGCACACATTATTGTCCTGGGGTTATCCTGGAAGCCCCATTCAGGCTGCCCTAAACCACTTTTTTGTGTGCTTTGCTGCTGGACATAAAGATGTACTGCACGTTTTAAGGAGCAAAAAGGCTCAATCTTTATGTCTCTTTAAACATTAATAAGTGTCTCCAAAAGCATTATTATCTCATTTTTGTGTCATGTATGTATGTTTTGTTGAATAGCTTGAGGTCTACATACTTCTGTCCCTAATGAGGACTAGTTCTGTTATTTTTAGTTTTAAGTTCCTCCCTGGTAACTTTTAATACATAACTTTATGATGAGGAGAGTTAGCAGGAGCATGGAGAGAGACAGACAGCAAGAGAGAAACCAATCTGAACTCAAGAGGAGAGGCAGATAAAGAGATAAACGGATAAAGAGGGATGAGAGACGAGACGGAGGCTGTACAAGAGCGAAGGGAAGGAGCAGCCTGCTTGGTTCCTGAGTTCATCCATACTTCACAGCCCTTTCAATTAGTACCAGTATGGCTGCAGAATGGTCAAGGAGATAAAGAGAGAGAGGTTTGCTCCAGGTCAGTGTGATGTGACTCTCTCTTTAAAGGTGTTTGGAAACCCAAAGTATGTTTGCTTTGGCCCGAAGCAACGCACACATTCTTGGTTGGTTACATCTTCATATTTTCAGGTTATTTCTAATGTTGCAAAACTTTGAGCACGCTGTAATTTATCAAGAGAAGACACGTGGATGAAAGCTGTGTTCACTGGTTGAGAGACATCAGGAGGAAAGGTCATTTTTCTGAGGGACAAACTTATTCTACAACAGTCTCACCCAACCGGGTGCAAGACGAGGTCAAGTTCAAAGTAGCCTTCAAACAAACAATTATCTGAATATGATAGCAAGCCATGGAGAAATCACTTTGAATAACTTTAAGGGCTGTTTGAGCTGGAAGTAGAAAGACTTTGTGCCCTGAGTTCACCTGATGGAGGTAAACATTTTTAACAAATGCTGACAAATAGTGTAATACCATAACAGACAATTCATGTCTCATTTATTCTTTTTCAGTTTATTTCTACAGATGACTAACAGGATGCATTTCCTGCATTTATTTCTTTTCATTGTCCACATACACCACAAACATTAACCTCTGTGATAGCAAACACTCATTTAAATTATTTTTTTAAATTTTATTTATTTTATTTTTACTTTAACCAATGTCAGCGCTTAGTCTTTGTGGCCAGTGAGCCCTTCTAGATCTCAAAACTATTGGTCTCAAATGACAAAACACAGAACAACCTGAACAACAATGTCATTTTTGTTGTCAGAACAGATCGAATCAGCAGCAGTGAGGGAGAAAAGATGATGCTTCCTCTGACCTGTCTGAAGTTGCAGATACAATGCTTGAGTCCTCAGATAGGTACTACTTTACGGTACCACCATCTTGTAATTGAGCTAAAAGGAGCTTTGCAATTGATGACATCAACACATGAAGACATGGTTTCAGCCTTATTTAACTCCGAAGACATCATTATATGAACAGAACAGCGACACAAACAATGTGGGATTTATTTGCACTGCAGTTTGGTCTGTTTATTTTCAGACATCTAATGTAGATTTGCTCCATCACTAATGTGCTCTGATCCTGTGGTGTTGAGTTTGCTAGGTTATCAACTCAATAATGTTCACACTAAAATGTTTTTATCTATTTGTACAAACACCATTTTTAAACATAACAAAAAAAAAAAAAAAGTGTAAAAGGGACCTGAGAGCCAAATATCAGCAGGGCTGCACTGCAGCCACTCAACACGGAAATAAAATCATGTTCAGCTAAGTACTGGACTGAACTAACTTAGAATGTCAAGTTTAAACATTAGCGATTGTGGAGACAATTCGCTTGAACAGAACCTCAGCAGTTGCTTGCTGCAGCTGTTCAATGACTGGGTGATTCGGTGTGATTCGGTGCCTGGTCTCTTACTTCACTTGGTTTTGTTTTGACCTATAAGAACAAATTTGAGCTACAGTACTTGTTTACTACAGGTTTACTCCGATAGAATTAGTTAACAGTGTGAAGGGAAATGCTAGATTAGTAAATGTGCCTCACACTTCTTGGGAAACCAGTTATATGCTATGGTTGTTTGTTCTGTCAAACCAGAGAAACTCTTTAATCTAATCAGGGTGTGTTAAACCACCTTTCTTGAATGCTTCAGGGAGGTAGAGAAAGACATGTCCAGGTCATAGCATTAATCATAATTGAGACTTCGACAAACACTCTCGGGCAAGAAGTATTGTGTGTTTTGGCTCTGCTGATGCATTATGAGTTCTGTTAAGTCTAATTTGGCAACCATTGCCAAAATATTATAATTAAAGAAAGCTTACCTGAATTGGGGCTGTTTAGCCCTATTCCTCTTGCTTGCCGTACAAATGCAGTTTTCATCATTATCATAATATGTTTAAAAATAATTTTTGGACTAAAGGCCTTTTATGTGCCTTCATTTTGTTCATTTCATCATTTTTTAGTAAATGTTAAAGGATAGCAAACAGAAGAGGAATATTCAATTTTCATTCTTACGAAAGAGGCTTTGTTTCATTATTAATACAGATTTTATAATTACAGTTGAAAAACCTTCAATGTGTTGTCCAATCAGCCAATCTATTGGGTATCAGCAGGGCCACAAAACTCAGAACCTTGAAAGCAAAACATGAACACCTCTTGGATTAAGATTGCTGTAAAGTGGATCATACTCTGACAAAATGATAATGGAAAGAGACTAAAGCTGCAGCACAATTCTCTTCAGCTTATCTTTTTTCCAATGACTCCTATTCATCAACTCAAACAAGAATGAACTGCAGTATTTTCTGAGCTTCCTGAAAAGAGAGACAAATCTCTTCTAAAGTACAGTTCAAAAGTATAAATCACAGTGGTCAATGTCTTTTCTGATGGAGCATCACAACATAGTGATGTTACGCTAATGACAACAATGTGACTTCACGGAAAAATGAATCAATCTTGTCTTATTTTTACTAAAATGTGAAAAAACATAGGCAGCTCCGTGGAGTTATGATGCCCATAGAAAAGGTCAGGACTTACCTCGGATGTATCATATCCAGAACATGAATATCAATTCATGGCAATGTCAATGGTAATCCAACTTGTCGGGTTGGCACATGTCACTTGGGGTTAAAGCAGTGGACTGAGTCAATATCTCCATGCACAGATCACAACAATGACAAAGAACAACAGTCAATGAAAATAAATCAAGGCACCAATCAAAAGTCATGAATACTGTGGTAAATGAATGATAAAAAAAAATTAAAAAAATTACCATGAACATATTTCATGGTGTCAGTATAAACTTGAAACGTGACTTCAGACATGAATGAACAAAAATGAATATTGAGAAAGAGCTCTGCATACTGTTGGGGTTCTTTGGCATACTGCTGAAAACTTGACTTCTCCATGTGCTGGTTGCACTGGGGAGAAGGGGAAATACAGAACACATGAGTGGAAAGCCCATTCTGGCTGCATCCAGCAGCTGTTATAACCTGACATCACCTTCTTCTCCAGGGAGCTGAGGCCTACAGAGAAGGACGCCAGCCCCCAGGCATAACCCCTGGCAATGCATTCATCCATATGCCTGAGCCTACTGCAGGGATGAGAACAACAGGGAAAGAATGACTCTAGTGTTGGGGCTGGGACAGAGAGATACTGTCCTGTTGAACTTCACTCTTACAGTACAGCTGGGGTCAAACCCTGACCACAGAGGACCGGGGGGTTCAAATTTGCCCCACACGGCATTGCCCCACATCATCATTTGGATGTGAAACATCTCGCCTTTTGATAAAAGTAGAGCCAAAGGACACAGAACAGAGGATGTCACTGCAGGGAATGACAAGGAGTGACGCACCAGGAAATTAATCAACATGGGGAAAGGAGTGAAGCACCTGCCTCTGGGCGCGCAGGGAAAGGCAGACGTCTGAATCAATGAGGCTGTGTTCACCTCTCTTTGACCAGCCGGCCAACCCGCGGCGGTTAGCAGCGCATGAAAGTGTAATGAGATGTCTATTGCCTGGCATGTCACCCCTGCTGTTTCGAGCTACTCAGAGCTGGATGGTGAGAATGTGATATGATTGTGCCAGTTGATGCCTATGGAACTGAAGAGAATTGCCCCCCTTTACAAAACAAATGAGGATTCTGGTGGCGGACAGTGTTTGGGTGGGATGATTTCTCTGATGGATGCACCATACCTGCCATTCAGTCTAACACTCCTTATTCATTCTGCCTCTCAGTCTGATGCAGTTGGTTTACTCACACGTCTAAGTTTAATCATAGCAGGATGGAGTGGAATCAACATTCCTTACGCTGCAGTTTGCTTAACACACTTTCTAGTACTCATGCTGTGAATTACAGCTTGGGAAAAAAAATCTGTAATTCCTGCTCCTTTTAGTTTTGTATCCGTCTTCAGTGCAAAGTGCTTGTTGATGTGTTTTTCCACTTTTATTCTCAGATCATAATTTCAACAGCATGATAGTGTCCTAATGCTGTGTTGGAAGCAATGGTTTTTGTCTTTTACATTACTTTGACAATCTGCGGAAAAAACATTAATTTATGAAGACTAATGTATATTAATCAATATAAATACTTGCCAAAGTGAGCAGCACAGTGTCACAGTGGGTAGTGATATTGTCTCACAGTAACAAGGTTCCAGGTTTGATTCCAGGTTTGTGTGGGTTCTCTCCAGGTTCTCCAACTTCTTCCCACCTCCAAAATTATGCAACTTACGTGAACTGGTCACTATTGTCTATAAGTGTAAGTGTGAGCAGGAATTTTTGTCTGTTTTCTGTGTGGTCCTGACTCCTGACATCTGATTCAGCATATCCCACCTCTCACCTTCAGCCACCTGGGACAGGCTTCAGCAACACCCATGACCCATACTTCAGATATGCACGGGACAAGGTGATTACAATTGTCTCTTCTTCAAGAAGATGAATGAGTGAATTAATTTATAATTTGTTTATTAATTTATAGTCTTTACCTTTAACTTGCTTGTCTTTAATTTTCTTTCTAATCTCCAGAGGCAACTGTCTCCTTCACTTCCTGTGGTCCATGTTCGATATATCTAAACAGCACGGTGACCATTTGTCTACCTTTAAAAGGGCCAACTGAATGAATACAAGTTTGAAGAGGCCATTCAACCTAGTTACAGGACACGTCGTACTTTATTTTGTTCGATTATCAGAAAATGTTCAATCTTTTCTATGGGTACCATCATTTTGGTCCAGGTCTGTTTATTCATTTGTTTTTTGAAATTATTCTGTTGAACTACAATTCAAAAGCAATGCCTGATTTTCATTGGTAAATTTTCTCTAATTTTTTATTCATCATTACGTTTGTCAGTTTCAAGGTGTTTCAGTGATGTCTGTGTAGGTTCTCAGTCATCCAGGTCATGGTTATCCAAAAGCTGTTGAGTCGATCCACTGGACGTTTAAGAAAGTTTAAGAAAGTTCTTGAAGACGTTTCGTCTCTCATCCAAGAGGCTTCTTCAGTTCAGAGATCAATGAGTTGTTTCACCGAGTATTGTGAGTTTTTCTTTCATTAGGAAAGGGGTATCAATAATTTTGGCCGAATGCGCACTAAAGCATTATTTCCAATTTCCATCCCATTTATAAGACATAAGAACATTAAAAGTGTACATTTGATGCAATGTTGATCAAATTCCATCCAACTAATCATTTTCTTCAAGACAAGGCAACTTTAATCATCCCATTGCATGTACTAGACCAGCTATTTTACTACAAACTAGACCAGTGACACCCATTTTCAGTAGCTCTCCTCTTTGATTTTTGCACTTGCTGAATTGCTAGGAAATAAGTCAGACTATCAGTCACAAGGGTGTGTTAATTTTATTGGCTAGAGCATCCTACAGTACAAGACCCATTTAAAATGAAAATATCATTTAACCGGATTTGGCATCAGTAAATTAGAAATAGGAAAGATTCCACTGTTGAAAGTCCACAATTAAAAGTCCTGAAACAGGATAATCACCAGCTGTTGGTCCGTGTTCAGTTCAGGACTCCAGGAAGTACACTTGATCTGGATCCACGCTGTACTTATCTCCTCTCTGTTCATAATGTAAATCAATAACACATTGGGCACAGTTTAGACAAACATTTATTACATCAGTATTATGGTTCTTGACTGTATGAATTGAATGTTACCTTCAGAAATGAGAGTTGATCCTAAGCATTGATTTCTGTATTTTGCAGGGATAATTATTGCATGTGTTGGGTGACGGAGTGGTAACATAGAAGAGTTGAGACATGGTCCTGCCTTTACTAAAGGATATCGATGACTTGAACTACATGCAGTTTACTAAATTCCATTAGTGTGTAAAACAGTACATTTACGTTCAGTATGGCATATAAAATGACTGTGTGTATACTGCTGAGATCTGAGCTTTCCAGTCACTTTAAAGTCTGATCATGAGTGAAAAAATCACTGTGATGGTAGATACGAGGCGATGATGTCACTCTTGTTTGCCCAGTTTGATCTTCACTCCTCTCCGCTAACACTCGTCTCTCGCAGCTTTTCCATCATCTGATATGGTGTTTCATTGATCTGTTTTCTCTCCTGCTTCTCTCGACATCTCAACATGGAGTCAACAAGAAAAAGTCCCAGGGGCAGCAGGGAAGGGCTCGACGGAGGATCGGTGAACTCAGAATGTGTCCCACACTGAGGCATTCTATACATGCAATGAAGTAACATACACTTTCACAGCACGACAGTGACATGTGAGTGTCAGTGAACACCAAGAGAGCACTCTATAATTAAAAAAATAATTTTAAGTAGTTATATTTTAACCATTGTCAATAGTGCCATATTGTTTCATGCATGAAAATGGTTAAACTTTCTTTGTTGAAATCCTGTATTTACTGATTTTCATGGCTTTCTATTGCATTTGTTGTGTTTTAATTTACCCATTTTTACCACTCTAAATAATACCACTCTTATTGCATCATCTTTATTTATAATATCTAACCGTCCAGAACTTTCAGCAAAACTCACCAAATAATTTTGATTATTATATAACAAAGCCTGATGCGTTGGAATGGTGCTAGGATTTTACCAATCATCACATGACTGCAAAGACTGCATACCAGTGAGCAGCTGCAGGCTGGCCAGAAAGTAATACCTGTAATTGTCTAGATTGATTTTTTTTTCTAAATTCAACGAAAAAGATTCATTTTCTCTGACAAAACAGGAAAACAGCACTGAGTTCATTTTGCGTATTTAGTGAATTGATGAAAAATATTTGAAAATTAAAAATTAGAAGAAATGAACACAATGATTTGGTCTGAAAGAATTTCACAATTTTATCAGTAAACTATAAGGAAATTCAGGGATACGAACACCTTATTGGTTTCTAGAAGCCTCATGGAGAACATTCCCCATTCGCACCATCAGAATCAGAAGTCCAGTGAGTCCCTCAAGTAAACTCTTCAGCAAATACATTCACATTTATCGAGAAGAATTGTTCATCAACCATTTCAGTTATATTAAACAGTTTTGCCAAATCTTTTAAAGGACACACCGTTGACCAGACTGAACACAAGAAAGTTAAATATATTTAAAACATTAACATTTTAAACATATTTTACAAAGAATATGAAGCAAGGACTCCTAATTCACATTGAGACAAAAAAAAAATCACAAAGAAATTGCATTATTAACTCAAAACAGCATTCAGTCCACAAAGCAATCCATGTCATTATAAAAGACCCAGCTGGCTGTTCCATACTGTACTTCAGGCATTAGGAGAACAAACAAGCTTCAGTTTAACATCTGATCTATGGTGTAATCAAAAGTACGGATTGGATGATCTCTAGGATCAATAGCTCAGAGATGCAAACACGAGATAAGCCATGAAGTGCCTTATAAGTATTTAAAAGAATCTTAAAATCAATGCTGCATTTGGCAAGCAGCCAAAAAAAAAAAAAAAAAGATCAGAAGATTTTCAATTTCTCCCAGCTGCTGAATTCTGGACCAGTTTAAGACCTACTGGGTCAGCTTGTCTCAGCAAGTTAAAACAAAGTTCATTGAAGATAAGTCAGGGCCAATTAAGGTATGAGTGATATGCTGACAGTAACACGTTCATGGGGTAATATTCTGGTCTTGATCTGATCACTCTAAACCATGTTTTTGTTCATTTCTAGTGCTGAAACATTCTTTTGAGTGGTGTAGACTTTTGGCCCAATTACAGGAGGTTACAGCAGGCTATTGTCAGGACCAGGAAATGGAAAAATGATCCATGATACCAGATGGTGAGAGGAGAGGACCTAGTTTTTCATTAAGGTTAAAAAGATGTAAAAAAGTACAAGGTCAAACTAAGGGGGGAAAAAAACATAAAACTGCCACCACTTTTCAGGAGGATCAGTGAGAAGAAGGATGCGAGAGGACAGGAGAGAAGTGACATCTGAAGATGATGAAACGTTAGCAGTGAACAAAGGTGTGAAGTAACACAGGGAGTTGCAAGACATATACAGCTCCTTGTCCTACCATTAAGGTGGTGGAGTCTTCCTCAACTTCTTCATATGTGTCTCTGTTTATTCAAATGCTGATAGAAATTTATCTGCCAAATGGAAGATGTACTGATGTAAGAATAATGGATGTCACAAGGTGGTTTGACTGCTGCTCACACGACCTCAACTCATCCCCATTTGCATATTATATTTAATTACTAATTGTTGGATCCCTCGCTATTACACACCTTCAAAATTACTATATGTAAATAAGTTCAATATTGGGAGCAATTTGACTGATGAATAATGATGAACAGTGGAACAATGGATTTTTCTCGACTGATGAATATATTTTAAACCCTTATACCCACATATATGTATGCTACTTCTCTTTGTCTTTGTTTTCCTGCAGATAAGACCAATAATGTCTCTAGAATATGAAATATAATCTCATGCTGACTGAAAAAAAAGCAGTTAAGTCTTCATCCTCCCCCGCACATGTAACAATAAACTTCCAGATCAATTAGCATTCAGTATCAAATCTTACACACTGTGCACTAAGCCCTAGCTGCATATTATTGAGGGGATAATTGTTGCCTTGGGGTGGTTTGAAGTTGCTGACTGACTGACTGACATGGATACATACACATACATGAACAGTAATTACTAACAAGCACATAAAGATACAAAGATTGAGTGACACAGATAATTAACACACATGCAGCACATGGACTCGTCTTTCTCGTGCCTTTCTGAGGGACCTGTGTACACCCTAGTCAGAATAATCCGTCTCTATCATGTCGACACAGCGCTCTGTTTCTGAGATTGTCACACTCGCTAATTACTCTTTAAGATAATCAGCCTGTGTTGCTGGAGATTCAGCTCCCCTCCGTGGCTCTGTCTTCTTGGGGAATGAGAGGTTTAATCTGTGGCGAGATCAGAGCTGCTGGGAGCAAGAGGAGGAGGGATGGGAGGCGGATGGAGGGAGGTGGGTGGAAATGAGAAGGAATTTGGGCATCTTAACAAACTCTTAATTACGTCCTCTATCCTCTGCTGGTGGCAGGCATAAATGGCGGTCCCCAGGGAGCCTCTGATCCACTTTCTGATCTGCAGAATTCACAGCCGAGCTGCTGATCAAAAAGATGGAGCGGCCTAGATGCTTCAAACACATGGGACCTTTTTTCCAGCGTGGGACTCATAGCTTGTCATTGAGCGGAAGTTTGAATTGTTGAAAACCATGCTCAAAAAAGGAAAAAAAAAAAATACAAGGAAAAAAGAGAATTTGATGAGTGTTCATTGGCTGCAGGGTTTGATAATGAGCATGCATGCAATGTGCTGAAGGCGTTTGTCCCATATAGGAGGTAGAAATCATTGGAGATGACCTCCACCCACATTCTTGCTGTTCTAATATACCAGACACAGCTTTGATGTTGGCCATCAGCTGAATCCCTGGGGAGCTTCTGCTGTAATAAACCACAGCAGTGTGCACATTGCTATGCACTTACCATCAGGAAGTCAAATCAGTGTGTCCCAGTGGCTCGCCAGGATCTGCATGGGGTCAGGGGGGCACTGAGATTAGATCATGTAACTACAGTTTGTCCACTGACCACACGCTCATGGACATGCAGTTGAAAGTAAATCATTATGGCAGTGGCTCATTTGACTATGAGCCGAATCGAATATTTAACAGCTGCTTAGATTAACACTCAATTCAAGTCAATTTTCTTTTCCAAACTGAACACAAATTACTGGCATCTAAAGGTTATCCAATCTCTGAATAGAAATCCTCATAAGAGACAAATAAGATAAAAAACACAGAGCAGCGTAGATTCACAGTTGTTTTCTGTTCAGATCTAAATTTCTAAATCCTGGCAGAAAACGTCTCAGCATCTGTGAGGACGCTAAAGACTGTGTTCCAAAAAGATAATGATCCCAAGCTGACCTGAACGTCCACCAGGACTTGGTTTCAGATTTACTTGTTTGTTCTAGAGTGGACGTCTCTGTTGCCAGAATGAATCCCATAGAAAACCTGCGGTTGGATTTGAAACAGGTGGTTGCAGCAGGTAAACCAGTAATTTTCCAGAACTTGAAAGCTTTGTTCAGGAGGATTGGGTTAAGATTGGGTTAAGATTTCTCAGGGAGCTGACAGAATATGCATCACATTCGCTAAATAGCATTGAAAGGGTCTTTACAAAGTGCAACTTTTGTGATAGATTCAATACAAAAAGAGATTGTCACCTTGATATGTGTAAACTGAGGGAGTAATAATGTTGTCCACTTTTAGAAAAGTCGGTGATTCCACCCCAGCTCCCCCAACTCCCTCGTCCACATGCAAATGTATCCTTGAGCTGAACTCTAATTTGAAAATGTACAGGAAATAAACAAATCTGGGAGAATTGGAAACAAGGGACCGGAACAAAGTTAGTCATCTGTTTGATAACTTTTTGACATTCTGAAAATTATTTTTTGATTTTATGCCAGCTTACCTTGCTTTATTTTCTAAATAGCTGTGACACAAATGTCTTAATGGACTCACATGTGAGAAGAGGCTAGTTGTATTCACTCTTATTTTTTAAAGTCATGCAATTTTTTTAATTCTAATATAGAAAGAATGATTTTATTGATGATTTTTTTTTGTCTCCAGCTGTGAGGCAGGTTTTTTTTTTTTTTTTTTGCAAATAGGGGTAAATGCAAATTAGGTGTGTTTCCTGGGCTGTGCAAAGTGCAGCCTTGTTAGATAGTGGCAGTATGAGCTACGCTACCCACAGGAACAAATCCAGTCATTTTCCAGTTGTATGGTTTGGAATTATAATCACATGGAAATGTGAATTTGGGATAGACAGAGACAGTAGAAATTTTGCAGAAAATATCTCTAATGATAATTATTATTTTTGCTTGGTTGTTACATTTTTTAATCATTACTTGCTCCGTTGTTACACAGAAGATGTTTCATCTTTGTTTTGATGAGTTGGTCAAGACAGTACAATTAACTGTGACAATTTTCTTTGTGAAACAAAATTATGTTTTAGCATTTGTGCTTTATTCAAATGTCTTCTTGCATAGAATGGTTTTAATCTGACTACAGTTATTTTAGATAACTGAACAAAAGTTTGTTCAAAATAAAATGTTACTTATTCACCTTGGAGTGGATGATTAATCCTTATTGAGAAATATTATTAGTCATCATAGTTTTGTTGAGTTCAAAGAATTTGTCTGACTAATGTCTGCTGACAGATCCACACATTAGACAGCACCATTTAGTTTATGCAGAAACTGTACACCAGTATAGAGCTCACATATCAGCCTACATCCGTTATCAGATCATAAGATTCTGTATCCTGTGAAATATGGGGATATCTCTGAACTAGCTGCAGAAGAACACGGGAGATTAGGGAGGGAAGGTGCATTAAGATGCTTTGGTTGTAAATATATACAAGGAGGGAGAGACTGCGAGGGAGAAGGAGTGTAGATTTTTAAGTTGCTGTCACCAGGCTGTCACCGTGTCTGTCAGAACAGATCCATCACAGCTCTGACACATCAGGCTTCACATTTGCATGGAGTGCAGCAGGAGCCCGTCCTTATTATGTATTCTGTCTCACACTAACCTTCCCCCCTACCAGAGGAACTAACTAGCTTCTGAGAGGCATATTTTATAGAAAGGCATGAGGTAGGGATGATGGAGGGCTGTTATTGGCTTGTGTGTGTGTGTGTGTCCATGTTTGTGTGCCGCCATCTTCCCAGGTGTACAGGGATCAGCCATCTTGTCAGGTGAGCTCCTGCAAACTAACACATTACTCTGACTTTCTGTCTGCAGGCTTGTGCCATACACACACAGAAAATGGGTGAGGGGGTGCTGAGGACACAGCCGTGTGTGCGTGTGTGTGTGTGTGTGTGTGTGTGTGTGTGTGTGTGTGTGTCTGACAGGGTGCACGTGTCGCACAGAATGGCAGTACAGATGCAGTCAGTCCCTCTGTGAGGAAGCCTCCGCTGGGACAGTCACAGCTGTGGCGAGGCATTGGGCTGCTAACGAGCCTTATCACACAGGCGCTAGACTATACACACACACCAAAGCACCAAAACACACACACACACACACACACACATACATACTCTTGTGCGTGCAAGGCATCTCACACACATAGGCATAGGGGAAAATAAGTGTTAAACTCTCCCTTATAAACCAAAGCACATGTATTCTTTTTCCACACACTCCTACTACAGCACACAAACACATACACGAGCAAACACACATAAATGTTTGCTAGACAATCAGCCGTCACACACTAAAACTTCCCCACACATATTCTCAGTGATATAACATGGATAATATACTGATGGCAACTCTGTGAGGTATTACTGTACAATAGCTACTTTTGTTGTGAAGTCTGTTATCTGTGGTGATAAATTTGATGAAGCTTTCCTGCATGTTAGGAGTTGAGGTTGGTGTCACCATCAAATTTTACATTATGTATGTTTTTTGTGTTTATTTAACTCCATCATTGTCTAGATTCTGGTGGTTGTTTTGAGTACAATGTGATTAAATCTATGGAAAAATGAAAAATAATATAAAGGAAGAACTACAATTTTTTCAAAAACTATGTAAAAATACAAGTAATAAATATTTTCACACATACAGTATATCCACTGATTCTGATTCTCTCCACTCTATGCTTAAAAGTGTAAGCAGCTTTTCAAGTAGGGTCTGTCTTTAGGATCATTTGCTGAGAATTTCCTCCCTATTTTACTGTTTAAAGTTTTCATACCATATGTCTAAAAAGAGCAGCAGCACAGTGGAGCAGTGGGCTGCGAGGCCGTCGCACAGCAAGACGGTTCTGGGTTCAAGTCCTGTTCTGGTTTAAAAACATGCACTTCAGGTAGATTAGTCAGCTTCAACTTGTCCGTAGGTGTGAGTGTGTGTGTATGAGTGGTTGTTCATCTTTTGTGTGGTGCCACGATGTGCTGGCAATGTGTCCTCATGCACATTAGTCCTCTGGGATAGGCTCCAGCAACCCCTGTGACCCACAAAAGTAGAAGTGGTATGAAAAATATATGAATGAATACCTAAAGAGAGCAATTTGAATTCTGTCTGAGGTAAAATTGTGATGTTGTTGTAGGTGTTGAGTACTGTTCTTGGATTAAAATCTTGATCTGAGGTATTTTTATGAGCTTTTATGTTGAGCTTCAACAACAATATATCATATTGAGAACTGGTGGCTATAATTTACGTTGGGGCAGCAGTGGCTCAGCGGTAGAGCAGATGTCTCATAGACAGATCGCCCCAGCCATCAGCAGATCAAGTCCCGCTCCCGCCATGATGTCACCAGGAGTGTGAGCTGACAGTGGGAGGTGTCAGCTCACCTCCCAGCCACTGCCGAGGCGCCCTTGAGCAAGGCGCCGTCCCCCCTACAAGCTGCTCAAATTGGGGCGCGTTCTGAAGCAGCTGCCTGTCACTCTGCCTCCCTGATGTGTGTAGTTTGAAGTGATTGTACTAACTGCATGCTTACAGACCCCCTTGAGTGCTGTGTTCAGGGGGCCTGTATACTTGTGAACTAACCGAGTGACTTTGTAATTTCCCACTGAGGGATCAATAAAGTATACTTCTTCTTCTTCTTCTATAATTTATCCTGTAGTTGTTCACGTGAGTCTGAAGAGTTTGTCTTTCATTTGGTCATGTACCGGTGACTTGTCCAGATTTCCCCCATGGTCTGCTGGGATCGGTGCCACATACTGCAAGAGTAAACATTGCATCCAATCCATGGAAAGATTTTGGGCCAGAATACTTAAAGTGACTTGGCTTAATGTGAGACAGATTGTAGACAAAATGTTTAAAAGCTAAGCATACGCAATGTTAAATATCAAAGCTTCAAAATAATTGTGATATAAAGATGTAGTGGAGTAATGGTGTCCTAATGACCGAATGAGGTCACAATACTTGTGTGTGTGTGTGTGTGTGTGTTGTAATTTGAGTGTGATTGATTTGGTAGCCAGTCTATGTGAGTCTGTCCTTCCCAGGCTCAGATGGTTAAGAAACTTTCTTCTGTCAGAGTAAAACACTAAAACATGTTTAGAAAATAAGCCAGAAATAGGCAGTGCTGATCAAAAAGAAAATAATATTTTGTTACTACAATCTAATTTTGAAGTTATGACCTAGATGAGCTCATACAATACAAAAATGATTGCATGCTTGTCATAAACTTAAACCTTTACAATGCAATAAATATCGCTCTTATAGCATAAGTAACAAGCCAGGACAAAATATTGAGTTCAGGTAGTGCTTTATCTGAGCTTTGAGTGTGTGTTTAACATAATTTTTTTTTTCTGACTTTAAAAACATGATGTCAGTAAATGTTAAATATTTCCTCTTAATCAACTGTACCACTGTGAAGTGAAAACTTCATCTCATGTATCTCATGTGGATTTACATACCTGAAAATAACAAACACACAAGAACATCTACGTTATTTGTTTTTATTTGACAATCACCAGATGAGCAGATACATCATTTTAGAAAAGAAATTGATATTTGCAAAAAAATTATAATACAATTTTCTAAATATAGATTATGTACAGGATGAAATGTAGTCAAAATGAAATAGCATTCTGCCTCTTTATCCAAAAGAAGACAAAGCATCGAGGGTCTGGAAGATTCACCTCCCTAACCAATAAATATAAACTGTATATATTATGTATGCTGCACTCATCAAGGCATGGACAATACCAGGGCAAGTTAATTCTCAACAATATTCCCTTAATCGGTTCTTGTACATCACTGTGCTACACACACTCGCACACCCACAGAAAGATTGACACACAAGTGCACACAAGCCAAAGAACAAATTACAGATGGGTTACAACAATGTGCTTAGAGTTATGAAAAAAGAAGAAAGCAAAGGAAATGCGTATGGAAATAACATTATTGTCCTTTTTCCAGAGGGAGAAGCTGCTTTCTGGTCAAATCTCATCGGAGCTGGTTGAGCATCACTTGACATTTGGCCTGATTCAAAAAGCCAATTCTACAGCACAGTCAAGGTGGAAAATCTCTCCCAGTGTCACACATCCTACCTACTCTTAGCTGACTCCATCCATTCAGTCTCTGTATCTATATACCTTTGTTCTCTTTTGTGTTCCTATTCTCTCTATCTGGAATGGGACAGGTGCCAGGATGGTGGTTGGTGAATGTCTCTTTTGCCTGTTTTCCCTTTAGGAATGAGAAAAAAAAAAAAAAAACGCAGGCGAAAGCTGCCATCCAAGCTGGGTTGAAACGGGACAGACAACAGCACAATCACAGAACAAGCACAAGAAAAGACAACAGCCAAGTAAAGCTGTGGCCAGGACAAGAGAGGTTCGCTTGTAAAGCGGATGCTTGAAGGACACCAGAAGCATGCTGCTTGCCAGCCACTTTACCTTGTCGTTGGGCATCACCTCTCTGAAATTGCCCTCCTCGCTCGTGGTAAGGGGAAGAATTATGACTTTGCGCCGATGAGCGAATACACACACTTGCATAAATCATCCATCTTGTTTGGCGGTTAATTACTCTTGTTTACCCTCTGCGTAACCTCGGGATGGGGCGGGGTGATAGGAAGGTGCCTGGGAAGGAGAGATAGCACCAAATAGTAATCTGCTGACTATGTTCACTGTGCAATTCACAGGAGTAAAAGCACATAGTGGGCTTGAACCTGGGTGTTAGTGAATTAGAAAAGGTGGTCTGGGGTCTGAGAAAAGCAGCTCCATCACTATCCTGGCCTGACCACAGCTGCTCAGTAAGCTGTTCTGGGGTCAGCCGGTGAAGGAGCCATGCTGAGGCAACCCAGTTCAGGCCAATCAGAGAGCTCCTCAGGATGTACAGCAGGCTGTGATCGTTGCTTATTTCATTAGGGGGAAAGCTACATAAATCCACAAAATGGAGAGGAAGAGGCACAGAGGGAATATTTGCATTTCTCCTCTTCTATCATCTCTCCTCAATGCCCCCCCCCCCAACACTACCCCTTTCAATCCTACCCCCATTTAGTGCAGAGTGACTTTAATCATCACTTTCGCCAAAACACATTAAGACGGTGTGTCCGGAGTTGAGGAGCGAGAGAGCGAGTTGAAAAAACAGAGTGGTGCATTAGATTTGCAAAAGTGATGCATCACTCTGGCATTACTTTGGAGATTAAAGAAGGGATGTTGCATTTCAATGGAGTGGTGGTGATGGTTGCCTGATGGATGACTGTCCTCCTTCAATGAAATGAACAGGAGCACCACTGTCCACCAGGGAGACAAACCACACTGACCTGAAAGTTCCCTTCTTCTATCCCTCCATCCTTTTAGTTCTCATTTCCACTTCTTCAAAAACCTGTTTTTTACTACTCATCTTAAAACCTCAAAGGCTTTTAACCCCCAATCTGAGAGAGCCTCGACAATGAAAGGTATTTATGCAGCTGTTTGATCACATTCTGAAGTAAAAAAAACAACAATGCCTTTCTAGGAGGAGATAATACTGTAAAGTGGATTGCATACATTAAACTGAAGCCAACACACTATGTGACTTTGCCTGGTCTTTGTATTACTGCATCTGTATGGAAAGGATGGATGTAAAGTGCTTGAGAGCTTAGAACAGGTAGGACGAGATTGGTAAACCAACAAGACATAAACTGAAGGGCATGAACAAATGGGGCTTTAGGACTGGGTTCTTCTAGGACAGGTTCAATATGGAGAAAGACTGCTTTATAAACAGAGTTGGAGGAGGAGGGGTAACATGATGCATTTGGAAGTCCCCAGGAAACAAAATGACAATATGTATTTTGTTCTACAGTCTCAGAGAAACAGAATCACAGTCAGTTCAAGGGTACAGCCCACTATCAGCCTGCTCCCGTGGGTGATCTTTGTGGTCATATATCTTTTAAAACCCTTGGGCCTGGGATCACCCTGGCACCCAGCTCTGGTTGCTGTGTGCTGTTGGAGGGCAAGCAAATGCACCCAAACTCATACCCATCCCCATGCCCACGCCTTGGGACAGAGAACCATCAAAGTTGAAATCCATGTTTTCTGTGTCCATAAAGTCACTGAGCAGGATGGAGTCTACGTCGCACTCAAGGCTATTCGGGACACTCTCCAGATCCACATTGGCAGCCACTCTTAGGTGGGAGTTGTGCTGTTGTCCATGGTAACCAGCATTTCCTGGCTGGTGGTTGTGGTGATAGTAAACATGCCAGGAGTCATTCATACCCTGATGATGAGCTGCAGGGTATGGTTGGTGACGGGGGTGAGGTGCTGATGCCAGGCGGCAGGGATCCTGTGGAACATCCATGACACCAGCAGGATTGGGAGGCAAAGATGGAGAAGTTGGGAGGTGAGGACGTGATCCATAGTGATTAGAGGTCTTGAGACTATATGGTTGAGAAATGTCGGTGCTCACTGTTGGGGAGAGAGCCTGGGGGTGAGGACCACTGTGCATAGGGTTATGAGTGCTGTGGGGGTTGTGGCTGTGCATGTGACTCTGATTGGAACGAGGGTTATGATCATGGTTGGCATTTACTTTGGTACTGTGACCATGCTCATGACCTGGACCATAGTCATGGGTCGGATGGGGCTTGTGGGAGTGACTGTAGTCGAGGCTGGTTTGGTGTTTGTGACCCTGATTGTGGTTCTGATGATGGACTGTGTTCTGGTCAAGAACTGAGCCATGGCCATTGTGTAGGCTGGGATTGTGAGTATGCTCTTGACTGTGATTGTGGTTATGATTGTGGCTGCGATTGTGATTGTGGCTATGTGGGCTGTGAACACCATTAGTTCCCTGTGTCATTAATGTGTGTGTTTCCCGTCCCTGGCTCAACACCGAGTCTTTGCTGCAGAAGGGTGGACCTCCAGTAAGCAGACTCTGCAGAGCATTGTTCTCTGAGTAACCCCTCATTGGGCGCTGGAAGCTGACTGGCTTGTTCTCCTGGATGGTTTCCATGGGAGTGTGGAGCCGGAGCATGCCCATGGAAGGCTGTGCATACATGGGTCCACAGTAGGCTCCTTCCGCCTTGGGCCCAGGCACATAGGGATAGCCATTGCATTTCAGTTGCGGTGGTTGTGGGTAGCCACCCTCATCAAGACTGATAGCTCCAGTCAGGTCGGTCAGTTGGGGCAACTCCACAGCGGGGCAGTGACCCCCAGTGCCAAGAGCTGGGGAACGGGTGCTGGTGGGGCTGGGATACAGTCGAGGTGAGGCTGAACAGGACAGGCCACCCTCCTCTGGTTCATCAGCCTCTGCCTCAGCCAGAATCGGGGACAGGCAACCGCTGAGGGTGGAGGTAGAGGAGGAGGTGCGTGAATGGAGGTCTGTCCAAGTTTCGTACTCATCACCTCCCATGCCCACACCTCCTTTTCCTGCTGGACTGCCGTGCTCTGGGGAGCTTTGCATTGTAGGTCCACCCCCTTGGCTTTGCCCCCGTCCAATGCCTAAAGCCACTGCTCTCTTTCGGTTAATGCGACCCTTGGTCTTCAGGTAACGGGTGCCGTTGTCTATAGAGGCTGCACGTCGTCTGGGACCCTTTCCTATCTTCCCCCCTTCTGGGTTCAGCATCCACCAAGAACTCTTCCCTGTCCCTTCATTTTGCACCCGGATGAAGCGACTGTGCAGGGACAAATTGTGTCTGATTGAATTCTGCAGTGACAGAGAAAGATGGGAAGGAGGTAGTGGGAGAGTGGGAGAAAGAGGCAGAAAAGGGACAGAGAAAGAAAGAGATAATCATTAACACTCAAGGGAACATTTAGGGTTAAATAATCATTTCTTGAGAACACAAAGTCATTTCAAATTATGGCCAAACTATCAAGACTCGACAGTGAGCGAGGAAAAAGATGGATAAAGAAAGAGAGGGAGATGGAGAGGAGAGCAAAGAGGGCAGGGAGAGTGAAGGACCAATCGATACCTCCCCTGACCAGCCTCTTCTCTCCACACACACTCAGCGAGTCATAATATGGACATGGGTGCAGCCTCCACATCAAACCATCACCAAGGTTACAGAAATGAATCACACGAGGCAACCCAATCGCAGACAGTCCATATTGATTGCAAGGCCTCCAAATATTGGAGTTTGAGATGTAGCTAGATATGGAGAGGGAGGGAAGGGGGAGCATGATTTTGCAAAAGGAGATCTGAAGGAGCACCTGAATGAAAATGAAACCTATGCACTGGCTTGGAATAAGATGGAAGGGGATGTAAATGAGGATTGGGAGGAGGAGGTGTGCATACTTAACCCCTTTTAAAATTGTAGCACAATTAAAATGACCGTAGGCAATGACGACAGATATCTCTGTGATGAAGTCTTTCTACAAGCAGCTTTGAGGGGGCTGTTTATGGGTGGGTGGGGAGTTCAGGAGGATGTATAGGATAAGCCACTCCAGACCTCTGTTTAAATGCATGAGTGACGGCTGTATAGTTAATCCAGGGCTCTTCTGCAGCATTTGAAGCTGATGCCAACCTGGAGTGAGTTGATGAGATCTAAGCCTGCCTAAAGGAGAGCTTAGAAGGGATACACATCATCTCAGCTGGCCAAGTTAGTCTAAGTACAACATGTTCATCCAAATCTTTACTGCTTGTGTCACTATTTACTCTATCCCCAGCTTCCATTCTTTTACTCTTCATCCTCTGAATTCTTACCCTTACTCTTTTCCCTCATTTTTTTTTCACATGCCTTTTCTGATCTATTGGGAGCAGCACCCCCCAACCATCTATCCCATGCACTATATCACGCACTTTTCTTTTTCCTCTCTGGAGATATCTATCTATTTCTGCCTTGTTTATTACCTGCACATAGCTCACAATCTCTGTCTCCTGATATCTGGAGCCATTCTCTATCTTCATTCACTCCCCGCCTCCTGTCCAATTTTCCTGCTCTCAGCCCCATTCATCTCCTCTCTGTGTCCCAGCATCTCTTGATCATGACATTGCTCATTCCCTCCCTCTCATCACATCCATCCCCTCACCACCTCACACAACTTTCAGCCTCTCCCCTCTTTTCATTCATTCATTTGCACCAAAAGGCCAGAAAATATTGGAAACAAAAAGCAGGAGAGGCAAATCTGTGTTCAGACGGAAGCCAGTTTGTATTTCACCCCTCAGTGCAATCCATATAGACGGCATATATAACGTCCCTGCATGCTATGGCAGTGAATTGGACAAGCAGCAAAAAAGTGGTGACAGCTCTTTGTTGTTGCATGGTATTAGGAAAAGCACAGCATCTAGTGTAGCAGGTAATGTTTCTCACAAAATGTTTACTGGGGAATGCAGCTAGAAGTGGTTTTCAAATCAGTCTTGTATCCTTTTACTACAGTCATTATGTAGAAAAGCCCCTCCACACACACACCCATCCCCTCAGCATGACTCCTAACAGGTAATTTTACCCCATCCTCCACTCACATCACGCAGCTTTGACTAGCCTCTCCTCACAGACATGTGAATTGGATATGTATTTATGTTTCTTCCTGCTGTTCAGAGGGGTTCTCTCAAAAACACCAGGTTGGTAAAGCTGCACATGCTCAACATTTGGTAACGAAAAGCACTGACTGCACCTCTCAGCCGCGACACGGTACAGAGTGGAGACTTTATCAAAGCTAGATTGAACGATGACGCAGTATGAAAGAGGCCGGCATGGAGGCGACCCGCATCAGGTGATCTGAGAGTGGCACCCTGACAGGTTCCTCCGCAACGTGACGGCTCTGGCTGAGCATCTCCATGGCAACAGAGTAAACCAAAAGAGGCAGGAATGAAGAGAGGGGAGGTGATGGTGGGAGGAGGAGGGAAAGGAGGAGGGGTGGCTGATGCTGTTTGATGCTGCAGGCAACTCCAAACAGCCTTTTATCTGAGCCTGTCAGATTCCTGCTTCCAATCCACCAGGGAGGCTCAATCACCAGTAGTCCCAGTGTCTCACTACCTGTACCAAGCTGTGATTAGCAGTTGTGTGAGTGTTTGCAAGGGGTGTGTGTGTGTGTGTGCTGGGAGGCTACAACTAGCAACAATTATTCCACAATAGTAGACCGTGGCTCTATCACCCGCTTTGTACAGTATTGTACAGTGTATTGGTTTTCTGCATTTTTTTGTATTTATTCATCTTCTTTTAATTAATTTTTTTTAAATTTTATACTAAAATTTTGCCAAATGTTATGCTGTCTCATTATGTGGCCAGGTGTGGATATGCAGAAAGGCTGTGGATGCCAACTAATATTCTCCAGATGTAACGGAACACTGTTGGGAGGCACTGACAAAAATTCTGTCATCAATCATTATAGTTATTTTTACATTTTTGACATTCAAAAAGTATGTAACAGTCACAATATCTGTCAAAAGGAACACAATACGCTCAGAAACAGGATTCAGAAATCCTTCATAATTCAGATTAATCCAAATTTTAAATTAAGGAACCTCTATATAAAATAAAAGTCCAAAACATGACTCAGGATCATGCTCAAAGAGAAGTCACAGTGAGAATTGTATAGCAGTTGCCTCTGTAAATTATGGATCACAATCTTGTACTTGCCAGAAAAGTTATATTTACCTCTTTATCAACTGTCACTAATCCCTGCTACAGGATAAAACACATGCTATATTTTACTATCATATTAAATCTGCCTTAATTCCCCTCTAGGTATGAGATATTGGGAGATATTAATTTAAGTTAATGTGGAAGACATTAATATTATGCAATATGTGTAAGTGTTCTGAAATGAACTTTACTGCTGAGCAGAAACACAGCTAAAGTCTGTAAAACAGAAGGTGCTGCTGATTAGCACGCTGTCAGCCACAGAGACGGAGCTGATCGGTGAAATCCAGTGGCTGGAATGAAACCTGCAGACTCTCAGCCCTCTGTGGACCTAGCCGTCTGTCTCCACCTCGCTGTAGATATTAAGTTGTCAGAAAGACTGATTCTGAAGTGGAGAAGCCCGCTCCCTCTGCTCTCAGCCTTTGCCTTTCCACTAATGCAGGAGGAGATGGACTGTTGCAGAGAGAACGGTGACTGAATCTGTCCTCACATCCACCCTCCTCCTCTTCTGGGAACATACTGAAGTGTGTCCAGTTCCACTACTTTATATGATGCATAAATAGAGAAAGCAGCAGTGTGTCAGGGTCAGACTCAGTCACTACGTCAGGGGATGGTCAGGCCAGTGGTTAGCTAATGGCCCGTTGACACACAAATCTGTCTGAACGCAGTCCCGTCTTTTTCAAAACGCCAAAGCAGGAAACAGTTCACGAATGGCATCACACTATAGGCTATATAATTACAAAAGAGCATGAATGGAAGCAGCAGGTTACATTTACTCACATTACTGTAATTAAGTAATTTATTTTTGTGTAACTGCACATTTCTGAGTATTTTCAAAACCAATAATTTGACTTTAATTTAAACTGCAATACACATTGAAAAAGTAGTGTTCTCCTAAAATTAAAGATGGTTATTATGGGGTACGACCGTGATCGTCTCTACTTCTCCCTTTGTGGTCACGGGTGTTGCAGGAGCCTACCCCAGTTGGCTATGGGTGAGAGGCGGGGTACACCCTGGATGCATCACCAGAGCATCATTGGGAGACTTGAATTTCTAAGTCTGTGAAATATTCATGAAGCTTTGTATCAAAAGAGCATATGTTCCTAATCAACTGAAGATTGAAACTTGTTTTAAAATATTTATTTAAAATCAATTAAAAAAAATAAAAACAAAAGAGCACATCGACCGGCATGATGGTGCAATTGATAGCGCTGTCACCACCCAGCAAGGCGGTTCTCAGTTTGAGTCCCGCTCTGTGCGGAGTTTGCATGTGTCTGTGTGGGTTCACGCCCCCAACACCCCACAATCCGCTACGGCGGAAGAAGCAGGTTTCACCATGAATGAATGAACAAGACATTAGTATTGTAGGTTACTGATCACCTTTTATACACACTTTTGACCTTGTTTATTTTTTGTGTATTGACACTTCAAAGGATTTCATCTTAAAAAGGAAGGAAATAGCAGTGTCGAATGCATTTGGGCTGTTCCTTGGACGTGCACCTGTAGGGAATCTTTTTACTTTCGTTTTTACACATTTTGTTTCTCTGTTCATCTGAAAACCAAAGAAGTCTCCATCTTATTTGTTTTATTCAAACAATACTGCAACTCTATGTTAGTGTGAAGCTCCATGTTTTGTGGATTACAATAACCTCACCCAGCATGAGGCCCAATAGATAGTAAGATAATGAACACATTTACTTTTTAGGGTGAACTTCCTTTAAGTATTTTTCACATCAAGAACAACATTTTGTTTAATAATCCATATACTGATTGCACAATCTTGGGCAAGCAAAGTGACACAAATCCACCACACTCCATTGTTACAGGCATGGGTTTTGGTTATTGTGTGTGTGTGTGTGTGTGTGTGTGTGTGTGTGTGTGTGTGTGTGTGTGTGTGTGTGTATATATATATACACACACACTGTATATTTATATATTTACTTTTGTTCATGTGTGGTATTAAGAAGTTTCTCCTGTACTGCAGTGTGTCGGACTTGTGCCATTTCTGTCAACATTTCATAAAATGTTTGGAAAATTTCAAGGAAGGCAGATTGTCAACTTGATGTGGCACAAAACTGTGAGGCTATCCAGTGGGTTGCCTAGGAACTACGCCTTAACTGTGCTAAACTGAGGGGCAGTGTATGAAGGTCTTAGCAGCACATGTGATTTCTGTAAATTTATGACTGCATGATCATGTGTTTAAGTTTAGAATTTTTATCTAATTGAAGTTCGGTGAAGCAGAAGAACATCCTTGTGTATTGACTAATAATCAGCCGTAATTCTGTCAAGAAATTAACTTAATTTGTTGTATACAACTACATTTGTTCTACAAGACAAGAACTGTTACAAGAGTAATGTTTTCTGTGAAATCATCATACTTTTATTTCTGTATAGTACCATAAAACTCATCACTCCTCTTTAGATAATATATTAGGTTTGAGATTCTAAGAAGGTTTTCTTCTCAAATTCCTTCTTCCATGCTCTGTATTTGGAAGTTCAACATAAAAGGTCACTCCAGTAATTTACTATTAAAATTCTAAAATTAGAAGGAATTAATTCGACACAAGCTTTTAGACAAGTCAAGCTCAGAACACACAATGTAGCATCTTTCATTAGATCCTGAAGCCATACCAGGGTTATTTCTTCTGACTTTAGAGAGCTCCCTCCAGAGTCACAGAAGACACTATACTGCTGCTTTTATGGACTCTCATGAAGACTAAATGAAACTTTATGTGTAAAATCAGTGGAATGTGCCTTTAACACACTCTCCTTGGCATTCAGACTGAATCAGCAGGGACTGGACAAGATAACACCAATATCTGTACAGTAAAATACAGTACAGTAGATGCATGCTTTGGTATTGGACTGTTGTAAGCAAGCCAAACAGAGGTTCCCCTCTGTGGTTGATGATTATATCACACTGTACCTGCATTTTATTGAGAAGCTACTTCCAAACAGGCTTTTAAATGTTCATAAACTACAGGTTCTCATCAGCGTGATACTGAATGTCCTCATTCTCTTTTTCCTAATAGTAATAACAGAGCAATGGGTAATTTTCTTGATTATTATTATTTTCAACCCCCTTGTCCTTTTTTTATTGAGGGTTAGGTAGCTAACGCTAATTACATCTATTGCAAATAATCCAGTTTGTGTTGCATAGCAACAAGAATGATGTAACCCTTTGCACCCTTTTTTCCTTTTGTCTCTCTGTTACCAGCAGAGTTCTCTCAGCAGAGCTTTCCGTCTGAGCAAAGTGTGTGTGTGTGTGTGTGTGTGTGTGTGTGCGTGCGTGCGTGCGTGCTTGCGTGTGTGTGTGTGTGTGTGTGTGTGTGTGTGTGTATACTGTATGTATACACATATAGTGTGTGTGTGTGTGTGTCTTGATCATATGATTGCAATCAAGTCGTCTACAAGAAAATGGATGAATGGATAATGGATACATACACACACACACACACACACACACACATACACACACACACACACACACACACACATACAAAAAACTCTCTTAAGGATGTGGATATCAAAATATACTTTAAGACTTTGCATTTAATGCAGTATTAAACACATCCAAACATGTAAACAAACATCCCCATATATATTTCATGACTTGACACGTTTCCCTCAATGAGCATGCGCATCATACGGCCACCCACCCCCACCACCCCAAACTGGCAATCATACTTAATCCCTCTCCAGCCTGAGTAATCCTCGACAATCCAAGGCTAATCCTGGTTAATTCTGGGCACTCCTCAGCTGGGTTTCACCCTGAAACCACGGAGACAGGGTGGGGATTGGTCAGATCATGGTGATTGAGGCTGGGCGCGACATTGATGGACATAATTGGTTGGACAGTTATTGGGAGCTAAGAAAAACAAGCACAGGTTTTTACGGGTCTTGAAAATACATCCGGATTGACCCCCGCCACGTCATACCACGGCCTGGTTGTTGCCCCTTATGGTAGAAAACATGTTTTTCATCAGAGCCCTTTGTGTTTGCATGTAAATGCTACTAAAAAACTCTGGCATCTGGAGCTTGGGGACAGAAAAATATTTTCTATACAAATTGAAGGACTGCAAAATAAAAACAACTCGATATAAAGTATGAGACATTCCTCCAGTGTAAGGGGCTTCTGAAAAGTCATTAGCCCCTATTCAATCAGCTCTACCTACCCAAGCTCCTAGCTCAATTCATCTTAGTGGCTATTGATCCTGATTCCAAAATGAAGCACTTAAGACGCCTTGATCAAGCTGCTCCCTAATCTAGTGTTAAGGAGATTGAGACCTTTTCACCTCATGTTGCAGACAGACTTATTACCTTGGCACCAGGGTACAGTGGCACTCTCAGTTTGGCTTTTATAGTCTGTTTAAGCCCCTTTGGTGCTGAACAGCCGGCAAGAACACTTTTACGCTCTGCCATTTTGAAAAAGCTGTCAATATACACAAAGCCAAGAGTGTTAATGAAGCAATATATTCCTGATGGGGGGATGGACGGGGATTCTTTGTCACAAACAAGAAGACTTCTGGTGCCTCTGGGCTCAACGGTGGGCCTGTTCGAGTGAGTTTGCACATGGAAACTGTAGGGTACGTATGTTTGAACCGTTAGTATACTCATGAGAGCATGAGAACAAAAGCATAAAGGAAAGTGGTTTACCTTCAGCTGGAACTCTGTCAGTAGTGAGAAAAGAATCCCGTTTCAGACGAGTTAAGCTTTTGGACATTTTTATAGGGTTTGTTTTTATCCTCACAGGAGAGAGGTCTTTAGAGGATTGAGAACATCATATGTTGGATTTTTGTAGTGCTTCACATTTTAAGGAAACCTCCTCTAATTTATGAAGCTTTCAATAGAGCATTCAAGAGGAGGGTTATGTTTAAATTCCATGCAGGGCTCCATTAGATGTGGTCCGGCACAAACCAGCCGGGTGTTGTGGGGATATTTGTATGTCGCCTTGTTGAGAAGTGGTGGGACCAGGCAAAGCCGTTTTCTCCCCTTGCTCAACCATTACTTATTAATCCATTTCACACAGCCAGGAGTCATTATGCACGGTCCTGTCAATGGGTATCTCTCTATGCCGTGCATTTATTTGATAATAAGCAGGAGTGGGGGAGAAGATAAAAGCGCTGACTGTGTTCATTGTAGAGCATTTTCTGCAGGCGGGGAGACTTAAATGAGAGCAGCCAGGCTCTGTGTGGGAATGGGTCTCGTCTGCTAAGCCTGTCTGGAGGCAATCGATGGAAATTAGTCAACGCTAAAGATTCACTTCCTGTGACTGATGTCACGGGCAGCGCTTGTCTCTTTGAAGGGAAATAAAGAAGTGGGAGGCTGAGGGATTAATGGGGTTGGAGAAGGTGCAAGCACATAGTTTGAGTGGGGGCTAAGCAGGGAAAAAAGATGCTATTCTTTTGGTGGATTGCAGGAAAATAATAGGTCAGATCATCCAAAGGAATGTAGCTAGGAACAGTCAAGAAGCACAATGACGTAGACATGGAAAAGGCAGGCAAACCAATCAATCCAGCTGAAAAGTTGAGCAGCCGATCTGAGCAGTAACTGGCATGAGTTTAATTTCATTCTGTCACACAATTTTAGCATTCGGTGCAACTTCATAAAGATTACAAATGCACTATTGAATACGAGCATTTTTTAAAACAAAGATGCAAAAATTCAGTGGGTTAAAAAAGACACCCACCTTGAGCGAAAGATATTTTTGAGGTAGATTCTGGACTTACAGAACAGAAAAAGAGAAGGTTCTCGTTATTTCTTATTTTGTGTGCAGGATCAATAAGTGTTTATAGCGATAGCAGCAATTTCAGCTGAACACTCCCAGTAGCTGTGACAATAAGATCAGAGTTAGTGTCTCCAGCAGTTGTTCTAAGGCCACCTCCTGAAAGGTACACCATTTAGCTTCTCCTCAAAGTACAGCCGAGGGACTAGAGCCAACCCTCAGGTGACAGAAGGCCTTTCACTCCTTCTTACTCCCTACGGAGCTCCGCAAGCTCTGGGGGGAAGACAGAGAAGCATGGCAGACAGGGAGGAAAAAGATGAGTGGAAAGAGACAGGGAGTGAGGCATCGTCTAGAGCTAACCTGAGAAAGGTAGATGGGAAGAGAGCCTCAGGGGCCAGAGGCGGAAGGCAAGCCCAATCCCCAGCAGAGAGGCCTCTAATTGGAGCTGCCGGACTCCCGAAGCTGCCTCTCCCTCAGCGGATGGACATAAGGAGCCGAGTGAAGGCGGAGAGCCCGAGGGCAGGAGGAGAGGGCAGATAAAAATAGAGCTGGCAGATTAACGAGCATCTGAAAGCAGGGCAGGGGATCGGAAAATCCTTCCTGCGTGCCAGAGATGCCCGGTCCTCAGGCCACAGCCAGTTCTGGAAAAAGTGATGGACCCAGAGTGGTCAGAGTGGTGCTTCCTTACGTCATGAACACCAGGGGGAGAAAACAATACTCTGTCCTGTTCAGAGAATTTAAAATCCAGAAGAGTACCACATTATCTCCCCTCATTGGTTTGAGGGGAGAGTAAAAACAACCTATTTTTCATATTCATGTACTGTTAGCACTCTGTCCCTCAGTATGCAACATTTTTATAAACAGATGAACACAATTAAACAATTAATTTTTTTTTCCATGAAACTTGGCACTGCTAACTCTTCCAACATATGAAATAGTGGAGTATTTTGTTTTTGGGGGATTTTCTTTTGGTATTTTTCACATTTTTTACTTTTCCAGTTTGGGCAAATATATGGAGAGTTTCTCTCTATCATAACTTTAGAACTATTTCATACATCTGTTCCCTCAACATATTTTGAGGAAGGAAGGAAGGAAGGAAGGAAGGAAGGAAGGAAGGAAGGATGGATGGAAGGAAGGAAGGAAGGAAGGAAGGAAGGAAGGAAGGAAGGAGGTAGGGAGGGAGGGAGGGAGGGAGGGATGGATGGATGGATGTTTACCAAAATGATACTAAATTGTCATATGAGAGAAAAACTCTGAGAAAGTTGTAACCCATGAAAATTTAAGTTATGTGATTTCCTGCCATTCTTCAACAATTGGTGATTTTTTTTTTTCAATCTTGATATTATGTGATTTTTGCAGTTTTCATTAGGAAGAATTTGATATTTCTTTCTAAGGGACTGCAAAACTGAAAAGATTTGTATTCAGGCCGGGGGAATAAATCATCTCTTGGTGACTGATGTTGTTTGTGCGATGCCTCACTGGTATTTTCAGTGTTTCTGTTGTTAAATCTACAAACCAACTTCCAAATAACCCTGAGGATTATGTCTCCTCTCTTATCCTTGTGTAATGTAAAAAAAAGTCTTGTTGTCGACTAAAAGTTGAAACAGCAACATTTCTTTTGTAACTTTTCAAAATTAATAAATAACAAAGGCACTAGAGCAAATAAAGGATATGAACTGAATGAATGACTACTTCATGTTGCAAAAAGCTGGCAACCGAGAAAAACTAGTTGTCTGGCTAGTTGTCCAGGTTGTAGTCTTGTAAACCAGCTTTATAACTGAGACAAAGGGTTTCCTATCCCTCCTCTGGGAGCTTTCACACACCAGGTGGAGCATCGTGACACCTATGGGAGCCAAAGGAGAAGCTGAGAAACAGGCCTGATCACACCTGCCATCAGGTCTCAGGAGAGCGCCACCCACCACAACACTCAGCTGTCACATATCCATCCACACACCGAGGCTGCACAACACCTCCGACAGATGCACTGATCCACAGGCAAAAGCTGATACACCGGCAGAAACACACACGTTTGCTTTTTTAATGCCACATTAATAAAAAGAAAAATAAATGCTAGACTGACATGAAAAATTGGAAAGATGGAGACAAATTCATGAACACCACACTCTACCATACAACTCAGAAGATATGACATCTCTTGTGCTCATATAATGAGTTCAACCTTTGACTTTCAGTTTTTAACTAACAGTTTCCAAACAGAAAACTGCAGCCTTGAATACGAGACTCCTGAAAAGAGGTGATCAACTTCTCTTTAAGTGTCTGCATTCAATCAAGCTAAGCCACAATTATGACTTTGGGTATTCAACACTTTGTAGTGAATATTCATTGGTATTTGAAGAAAGGGTGGAATTGTTGAATATTCAAACTTTGACCACCTTTGCTCCCAAACTGCTGCTTGATTAAAGTCGCAAAACTTGAATTCACAGCTTTGAACTGCGCTAGTCTCTCATTTAGACTGAACTGCTATTTTTGTTCGCACTGACTCACTTTGACATTGCATTCGTGTTTGGTGGTTTAGTTCAAATTCTCCATCTGAGAAAAGGGAGTATTACATTACTTTGTATACTTTAATTATTATGTGGTGCTTTGTGCTGACCTACACTGACACATCTATCCTGCTGGGTATTTTCACAGAATCTGTGGCAGAGTCACCTGGAACAGTTGATGTTTTTAGATATATTATATATAACATGACTGTGTGCACATAGTTGTAGTACTAGTAGTAATATTAGTAGTAGTAGTACCAGTAGTTGTTGTTGTTGATGTTGTTCTAGGAGTAGTGGTAGAGGCCAGAGGCAAACAATCTTCAAGTCTCTATCGAAAATGGCAGAGCAGCTTAAACAAAGAGGCATTGTCATTGATCCACAACTCCAAAGCAGTTTTTCAGACATGGAGTAGCTAACATTGAAGGATCCTGTCTCAAAATTAGGAGAAACATTTCATTGTTATTTCCTTGCTACGTTGCTGACGAGGGATACATTAGAGGGCAGGAAACAAAACTATATGCTGACCTGATGACAAGGCCCTGAATGGGACTGTGAATCCTTTATGGTCACTAAAGTGTAATCATTCAACAAAGGTATTGCTACATGTCTTGGATGGAGATGATTGTAATCAAATGATTACAATATAAAATGTGAGCATTGAATTGGTATCAATTTCAATGCAAAAAATAAATTGAGACTCCAAGGTCTGGGATGAGACCCAATCATCACATCACAGTGCAAACTGCAGACTGTGATAATCATACCAATGGCCTGTGATAGCAGCTATTAAATACTAATGGATTACATTTCACTATATCTTGGATGGTCTTTGTTCATAATGGATCATCATTAGATTCACCCTCAATTGCTACTGTGTAATCTGATACCTGCTTTGGGGCCAACACTCAAAAAACAGAATAATTTATGATACATGAATATTGCCTACAATAAATACTTCACATCATTTTGAAGTTACCAATTAAAAATTATTCTTGCAGAAGTGCCTATTTACAAAAAAATGCACCTTTAAGACCTTTAGGAACAATCCACCCTTCACCAGGGGCATTAGTTTAAATAGAACCAGTTTCACACAGGGAAAAGGCAGATGCCCTTCACTGTGAGATGACAATTCCATTCATATATAATGGATGGCATTGAGAAAATTGACAAGATGCAGAGGGAAAAGGATATACATATTCACAAGTAACAAATTTCACAGGAGTTCAGATCCTGTATTATTAATTGACATTATGACAGAAGTCAACCTCACTCTGATGGCGTGCATGTCACCTTTGAGACAAAGACAAACACACAGGCAAACACACAGACACACACACACACACACACATGCATAGACACACACACACACACACACACACACACACACACACACACACACACACACACACACACACACACACAAACACACACATCTTGTGCTCCGCTAGCGTGGCATGCTGGGCCGGCTCATTACTACAATGCCAAGCTAGTAGTTGCTAAGGAGACCTTAGGGAGAGGGAGGGTTCCTGTTGCCATGGCAGCAAGCTTGCATCCTGCCAACTGTCTTCCCCCATGAGACATGACCATCGTAGACGGAGAGAGAAAAAGAGATGGGGAGGAAAAGTGAGGGCACGACAAAGTGAAGAGAGAAAGGCTTGAGGGGGTTATGGTTAAGACGCTGGGAGAGGAGGACTTGTAAAGATGCCTGCGAGGCATCGAGCACACCAGAACCACAGAAACAGCAGAAATAATACATGGGGAAAACTGATGGACGACAGCAGGAAAATAGGGAGACCTTGAAAGAAAAAATTATGA
Source organism: Antennarius maculatus (assembly GCA_013358685.1). Taxonomy (NCBI): domain Eukaryota; kingdom Metazoa; phylum Chordata; class Actinopteri; order Lophiiformes; family Antennariidae; genus Antennarius; species Antennarius maculatus. The sequence goes on along the minus strand of CM023622.1, from coordinate 7,668,279 downwards.
TAGCACCAATGTGAACAGCTTTCCTATGTTGAACACCTCACTGACCACAACTAGATCCAGACACTGAAAGAGACACTAAGACGATGTCTTTCAGACTTCATCAGTCATCGCCCTATAATGCCCTATAATGCGTCTCAGCTTTTACACCTGTAGATTAAGACAATCTGACAAAGCTGTGGCACAGGCATTTTATAGTAAAGAAATGGAGAATGAATGAATGAGAATCTGGGAGAGAACATGCAGAGAGATTAAGTTGTTTGGGGACCACAGAAGAAAGGTGAGGACGAGGTCACACGAGGTAAAGGAACAGGGAAGAAGTCCTCAGTCTCAAATTCAAATTAGCCTTATGGGTTTCCAAGGACACTGAATTGTTTCCAAGCACTATTTCTTTCTCTGTCACCGTCTCACCCACTCCCTCCTCCCAAAGTCTCTGCTCTTTTCCTCTGTTTCTTTTTCTCCCCCTGACTTCACTGGCTCTTATTAAATCATTCTCCTCATTGTCTTGGACTGCTGCGTCACACTGAGGAGCACTTGCGTGTCAAGGGAGCTAATACTGTAGAAGTGTTATATTAACACACGAAGCCCTAACCCCTCCAGAGCTCTGCTACCCAAACTGAAAAAATTATGTTTGGGATCAGCTTCATGTTGGGGTGTGTAGTGGGTTTAGTGGCATGTGTTTGTGTTTAAACAGAACAATGAGTCTGGAAGAAACCAACCAATAAACCACCAATAAGCCTGTGCAGGTCTGTTCAGCTTGCCTGGCACATGACCCAACTCTGCAGGAAGTTTTATGGTTTGACAGGGAAGTTGTGCTTTCCTCTAGAATAGACGTCTTGAAATTTTGGTGCAGCTCTCGATAAAGGGTCAAATCCATTTTTTTTATGTCATGAAGGCATTACATTGACTGAAAGAGGTTTAAATGGTTTGAGGTGATAGCAAATGGAAAAAAGCAAAATTCTGATTTAATTTTAAAATGGATTCAGATATAGTGGCTGATAGGGGAATTTTTTCCCTACTTCTCTGCCAATAGATTGTTGTGGGTGTTGAGAAGCCTGAGGGCGGCCATTGTTCTGGTACTTGTACCTTCCTGGAATTAAAGAAGACTATTGGGCATTGGTGGAGGTAGGCACCAAGTGTCCTTCTGGTATCTGTGCGATAACTGCATATGTTGAAAAATGCTTCATCTCACAGTGGTAAGGAAAGTCATTAAACTTATTGGATCCTCCCATCCATCCGGATATGGAAACTATGGGAATTTCTAGTGCATGCGCAAACACTCCAAAAATGTTTATGAAAGTAGATTTCATGAAATCCTGTTGACAGACATGAACACAAAAACATAACCTCTGTGGTGGAGGAAATTGTCATATTTGTGAGTGAAGTTTTGCTGTCTACATACTTTTGGTGGTGCTTTTTATAAATGAGAAAAACCCTTCGTCAATCTGGACCAAGCATATCATTTAGAAAAAGGACAAAACCAAAATGGCACTCAGATCATGTACCTCTGCCAAGACCAAACCGTAACCTTTAATTCAATCAAGCTTTATCCAAAATCAAACTCAAGCACAGCCCTGTTACCATAATTTAAGGTTACTGGTTTAAATCTGGTAAATCTGGAATTTTATCTGGATCCCTACCAAAATGGTTCAATATGGCCCACTAAATATGTCTATTTTCATAAAGATTCTTATTCCCTGAGAAATTAAAGAAAGCGTTCACAATAACTCGCAATGTTAATGAAAGTGAGAAAAAAAAAATCCTGATTCTGCAGCTGTATGCAGATCCAAAACAACATTTACCACCATCGTTTCAGGTCGAAGTACCAGCCTCCTAACATTATTCACCGAAATCTGTTCTGTAGTTTGTATGTAATCCTGCTGACAAACTGAGCAATGAACACATGGACACAGGTGGCATCATCAGTTGCCTGAGGTCGAAGTTGGACGTGGGACCCACATTCACAGTTGGGTTTAGGTGGGTTCATCTGGGTTCAGTTTGAAGCCCTTGCTGAACCCCTATACACACTGTTGCTTTGGATGAATTTCGTGCAATGTGCAAACATCCTGGAATGACTCAAAACGCTACTCTCTTCCTCTTTCTCTGGTTTTGATCACTCGTCCTCTCTTTTCCTCCGTCTGTTTCTCATTGTGACGGAATGTGGCGTCTGTCTAATTGTCACAGACGCTGGGAAAAAAGGAGCTTCATCGACTTCATCCTCATCTGATGCTCTCCTATTCCCTCCCTTCACTCTTTTTCTCTCTTTTACATACACTTGCACACGCAAACAACAACACACACACACACACACAGACACACTGCACAGATATAGCTTTATTGACTTATTAATGCATGGGTTTGTTTCGGGGGCAGAGCCCCTGTCTGCCAGTCTGACAGACACCCCATGAAGCCTTGAGACTCCCCTCCCCAGATTTCTCTTCACACATAATAACCCAACCCACCCCCACTCATGAGTCCCCAAAAAGCCGAACATGGCACAGGGGTACTCATGGAGCAATAAGGGTTCACTCAGGTTTCTCTTCCATCGTTTCCCTCCCCCTCTGTCACTTCCCTCCCCTCTTCACTTCCTACTTCTCTTCTCTTCTTCTCCGCTGTGCTGGGGAAAAGGGGAAGGTATGCCCACATTTCCCAGAACAAAGACAGCCCAATTAAGTCAGTTTGAGTTAAGGTCTGTGTGGCAGGGAAGATTCGGAAGCGAGGAAACTGAAGAGAGAAAGCAGCGGTGGCAGAGGAGCGAACGGCGAGGAGAGGGGAAGAGAGAGACAGCCTAACGAACAGGGAAAAAACGGGGTAAAGTAGAAGAAGTGGAAGACAAGAAAAAAAGAGGCGCGCGAGTCACTTTGTAGCGGAAGCGGGTCGTCTTCGTTTTTAGCTCCTCAATGGGAGACTATGAAATATTAATAACTGCTCCAGCCATATACTTCAGAGGCCTATGGTAAAACTTAAAGTCTAATGAGACGCTGCTCATGAATTGCTAATGGGGATGCTGGAATGTGTGTTTTTTTGTGTGTGAGTGTCTGCACGTGTGTGTGTGTGTGTGTGTGTGTGTGTGTGTGTGTGTGTGTGTGTGTGTGTGTGTGTGTGTGTGTGCGTGTGTCTGTCTGTGTGTAGAAGGAGTGGGGGGGTCAAGCTGGTAGCTGAGGGGTGGAGAACAGCAGAGCGTTCAGTCTTTCAAAGAGCAGACGAGAAACTTCATTAGAGGCTTGAAGTTCTTCCTGCTGCACATCTAAGCACTGCCACGTTTTCTTGAACCAAGGAGTAACTTCTCTGTTCTCTCCAGTCCGACTGTTGCTAACAAAGTTTGAAACCACCCTGTTAATTGAAACAAAATGGAAATGCATTTAGTAAAGTTTTTTTTTTTTTTTTTTTTTTTTGAGGGTGGGGGGGTAAGTTTTTTTGGGGGGTGTCAGTTGGTCGTTAACAACTCCATTCTTTTATTCATGCCTAGATTTTTGTGTATATTTGAAGGGCAGAATGTGTAACAACATGTCAGTGTGTACTTTCCTAACTACCTGTTATTCCATCACACATGAAAAACATCACAATTATGCATTCATATGCATTTTGATATCATGACCTCTTGACCTGGCACAGTGAAGCAAATAGTTTCATTTCATGGCGAGTTGTTAGAACAAAAAGCTTCAGGATTTTACAAAAAAAATCCCAAAACAATCCCATATGTCTGTTTAACATGCCGGCTCCACCACAAAGTTTTGCCAAAATCTATTCAGCAGAAAAAAAATCATGTTCAAGAAAATGTGGAAGAAAATCCTGGCTTTTTGCCACTGTTTTACCAAATTCCTGTTCTTTTGCGTAATGATGCTAGAAACTTTTGTCAAGCAAAAAAAAAACCCCTCTCTGCTGAAGAGTGATTAATAAATGCTCACTGTTCGTCAGTTGTAAATGATCCTAAAATAAAAGTCATTGATTTATTAGTGTGTTTATTTATCAGCTGCATAGTAAGACACACAACCAGGATTGCTCATCTCTGGAAAAGGAATGTTTTATACTTAATGCTATTCTAGGGCATGAGTTTTTACTGAATTATATAAAAGAGTCTCTTTATAAAAACTTTAATATCTAAAGTACAAGAAATCAAGACCAAATATTCCACTAAAAACACTGTTAATCTGTGCTAACCGTCCATAGCAGAGTCTGTTTCCCTCTGCAACTCTCTCACATTGGTCTCCAGCCCAGATATTCAACAGTGCTGATTTACCTGGCTGAGACTCCGGGTCTAATTTAAGCCAGAACCGGCAAGCCTTGCAGATCCTCGTCTGCCCCAGCTGAGTGAAACAACCAAGCTGAGCGATCAGCTGGGGGATCGTGGGCTGCGTGCATGCTGGGGAGCCCAGGGGTGTCGCCCTGCATCGCACCGTTGCTTATTGACCTCATTTCCTTCCTCCCTGAAGCTCCCCTGGTAGCCGCCGATGTTGAGATGCTAAGGCGGGACTGAGCCAAGCACAGTTAGATAAATAGGTATGTTATTAAAAATCAAATACGAGCAAATATCAAGTCAATGTCTTTCTGTGATGAGCAATGGATTAATTGTAAACTTAATCAGTACCACAGTGGATGCCTATGGAAGCAAATGGCCCTGAATTGATTGAAATAAGTTATTTTGATCAGATTTCCATATGCATGACTGTTTATTATTAGCCAGGGCCAATTAGTGGAGAGAAGGAACAGCAGGAGAATCGTTAGAGCTAGGGTACACTGTAATGAAAGAAATCAGACTTTAAGTTACTTTATGGAGAAAGTAGGCTACATTCAGAAGCTGCAATTTGGAGGTGTTGCTAAATATGTGAAGTGGTGATGATTTATTTCTGAGCGCCATTGGAGTGTTTTCTACCTCATCACAGATTGGCTAATGAGCGCATAAATACATAAAATAGTTTAGTCTAGGAGAAAATTTCACCTACCAAAAGTGATATCATTTTTTTTGCTTAGTGTTGGCAAAACTAATCACAATCTGACTCAAATTTTTGTATCTTGGTTTGTATTGATTATTTGTATATGAATTAATAGTCATTATAAATACAGAAATATCTGCCATCAGATAATATTTGATAGAAATGCCCCATAATAAGATGATACTCTATTGATTCCTGGAAAGCAGGACAGAGCACAGGCTGAAAGTATGAGGAGAGGAGGAACGGGGGGAATCTGTTTACACTGAGTTGGGTGCCTCCATACACAGATGGATTTTTGCACAACAGAAATTGTGTTACACACACTTTTATAGACTTTCATGGCAATACAGATGTAAAGGGATATATTCAACCTAACAAAAACACTTAAGAGACAACTTTAAATAGAAAGGCAGTAAAATGCATGTCCATAATCACACTAAAACTTGTAAGATTAATTTAATGTTACTGGATTTGTAATTGCCAACCATTTCAAGCTGATAGATACATATCCAGAGATCAACCTCCTAAATGTACTTGTTTATTTCCATTAAAATCCATTAATTATTCCCTGACAAATAAAGAAAACACTGAAAAAAAAGAAAGTTTACTTCAGTGGGGTCTATTGTCTATTGTCCGAGATCCATGGAAAGCTGTAAGTTCTGTATTGTTTTTAATCATATTACTTCAAACAAATAGAGAATTAATTGTTTCAGCACTAATTCATACTTGGAAACCTTGCATGTTCAACTCTATACAATGCAGATACATCTACAGTACATCTCTCTTCTAGAAGTTGAAAAGACATCATGCCCTCAATGCTAATCTTGACGTGGAGACCTTTAGCATGTTTATGTCAAACCTGCTTCATCAGTCAGTCAGAATGACTAAATCCCTTCTCCAATCATTACATTATTTCTTCATCAACTAAAAAAGTTTTCTGCCTCAGGCAAGCAGAAAATTATTTTGCAACACTGCGGGAAATTCCCTGAAATGTGTCACTTTCAATTCAGCCAGTCTAATTCAATACGATGTCATTTGCATAAAAATGCAAGGATGATAAGTTAGCGGCTCCATAAGGACGCCGTAGAGTGTAGAGGACGAGGGTAACATATATTTATGTGTTTGTCCTCTGCTCTACATACAGTATGTCTGTTGACATGTGAGTGAACAAATGGGCGTGATTTGTTAATGCAGATCTATCTATCTCACCATGAGTGCTTACTTAAGTTGGCGTGCATGGGGCATGTGTGTAACACTTGCATAGTAAATATGTAGTGTCGTGATGTGTAGGAGTTCATTACTCTGTGAGTGTGTGTGTGTGTGTGTGTGTGTGTGTGTGTGTGTGTATGTGTGTGAAGGGGAGGAGGGGTGCAGTCTTTCCGCATGAGTGGTGCTGTCAGTGGGCATCAGTCAGCCAGGCAGCGACAGGCGGAGCAGATCATTAGCAGAGACAGAGAGAGAAAGGGAAAGAGAGGGAAAGGGAGAACAGAGAGGGAGTGCAGGGACAGAGCGGAGGGAAGGCCTCAGCACTGCGTCTTTAATATCTGTCCAAGAGAATCACGCCGACAGGCCTGTGCGCTGCTCAGTCACGTGAACACACCGCTATGACCATCCTGTCCCCCTCTGTCCTCCCATCAGCTTCATTACTGGAGGCTTCAACTGCCATCACATCTGTCAATATCTCCGGAGCAAAGCTGCAACACTGTGTGATTAGAATATTGCTCAAATAAGACTGATACTTCATCATGGGGAATTAAAACTCCAGGAAGAGTTCATAGTTGAAGTAATAACAGCCATCAGTACAAGATATTGTGATTGAAACAATATATTAGACTGTCATCAGATTAATGAATATTAAGTCAGTATATTCAAAGTATTATTCAAAGGCGTACCTCTGTAATTTAGTATTGTACGAATGCATGAAGTTTGGGGACTGGAAATAATTCTCTAAATGAAAGCAGAGGCAGAGACATCCGGATTGCTACTTTCTCCTGAAAAACATCAGATCCTAAAACTCCCATATTGCAAGTTGATGCCGCAGTTTGACATAATTATGTTCTCAGACTTGACGAAACTCCCCCAAAGAGCCAGGATTGCTATATTAAAACTGTTGTCACAGGTTGAGTAGTTCATGACCAGAAAATCCATCCTCCTGTGTAAATAAAACACAATATTTTCCTTTGAAATATATATATAAGAGATGCGTGTAGGTACCTCTTGAGCATTGGTGGAAAAAGTATGGACATCTGATCTTTTATTTAAGTAGCAATACCACAATGAATAATGTACCACTCCACGTAAGTCCATTCATCCATTTTTTTGTGCTTTACACAGTCATGGGGGTTTGGAGACTATCCCGACTGATATTAGACGGAGGTCCCATCATTATAAGCCTGACAGACATGAAGATGAACATACCCATACTCACATTCACATCTTGGACATGTGGAGTCACCAATTCACCTTTGTTGGATGTTTTTGAGCAGGTCCTCACAGAAGCCAATGCAGACGTGAGATGATCCATTCAGACGATCGCAATCGTGTCTACTGTTGCTTCTCTGCCTTGTGGGTCATGGGTATGATGAAGCCTTTCCCAGCCAGGCAAGACGTAGTGTACACTCCGGAAAAGACTTCAGCTCATCACAAGGCCACGCAAAAGACAAACAATGACTTACGCTCAGACCTACTGACAATTTGGTGTGACCAATTCAAATAAGCTGTATGTTTTGGAGGTGGAAGGAAGCCATGCAGACACGTGGAGAACATGCAAACTCTGCACCGATAAAGATTAAACCCGGACGCTTCTTGTTGTAAGGCAACAGCATTGCCCACTGTGCCACTGTGCTGCCCTACTATGAGATCATACCATCTACAAATCACTATGGAAAAGCTCTGCATTGAGAAGAGCGCCATAGGTAAAATAAGGCAGTCGGAGACTGCAACATCCCGTGATACCTCTGAATTCGACATTTTACCCTGACCTACACATTTTGGTGCCTCTGGCTTCCTGAAAATGTTGCCTTTTGTTTTGTGATTATATTTCATCAGGTTTCAGAGATGTGTACCTAAAAAGGTATACAGTGCCCCGTCCTTCCTCGCGGTTAATGCGTTCCAGGAACCACACGCGATTAACAAATTTCACAATAGTGCGACAAACTATTTATTATTTACGATACCTTACACATTTCTGAACCCTCCACCTACTGATATTAAACCACCTTCTATCTGTATTACCTTTTCCCACACTCTAATTGACTGTTTAAAGCATTTTTGTGTCTCACAGCAGTCCGAGACTCAAATAACGTAGCACACTTCCAGATGCCGTCAGCCAATAGAATGCGCAAACAGTATCAAGTGACTGCTTTCCAAAAATCTGTGATGAGTACACAAGTTGAAATTTGACCTTGACCTAGTTTTCTCAAGGTCATCATTTCATTTTCATCCTCTTTGCCGCCCGAGTAATGTGCTTTTCCTTTCATCTTACTTTCTGCAACGGTTGTGAAGATATTTGGCAGACAGACGGACGGACGAACACACGAACACTGACAATTAGAATACCTCATTGCTTCGCGAGATGTAATAATTCATCCTGTCAGAGTGTTGCATTACATTTCTACATTGTTGCACAAAAGTACAAAGGAAATGTTAATAATTTTAAAAACTAATTCTATTCGATAACAAAATATTTGAGTATTTGGATCAGTAATTGCCCATAGTGTGTGGGTGTGAGCGTACATGGTCGTCTGTCTTTTTGTGTGGCTCTGTGGCACACTGGCGTCGCGCCCAGAGTTTGCCCCGCCTCACGCCCTATGACAGCTGGGATAGGCTCCAGTTTCACATGACCCGCTACGGGCGGATAAAGTGGTTTGGAAGATGAACGAATGGATCACAAAGACATGACTACATTATCCTGATTATCTTGACCCTTGCCTCAGACATCTCTAATATTTTGCATCAACTAGTTCAGTAGTTTCTGCATATGTAATAATGTCAAGAAAAATTTGTGTATCACCCTAGACCCTATCAGATAATCTCACCAAATTTCGTACAGATTTATTAAGCAACCTTTCTTTAATACTGCATACAAGCAAACAAACTTCTACTGATGAAAATGAAATTTCTTATTATTTATCATCTCGTATTTTAATATGTACATGTAATGAGCAAGTAAATATATTTAAATGTAGCACAGCATAAGTATTAAGTTGCATTACAATGCCGGGTAATGATTAGATGAAGTACAGGTAGTAGTAGTATACTATAGTGTGTGTTTTTGTGCGAAAGGAGTGAGTGTGAAAGTAAATACTTAGATGTAGCATCCAATTACAGGCTAACAACACCGTCAGTGAATATATGATCATATTATGATCCTATTATACTTCTGTAAACCTATTCTTAGCCAATTAAACACAGAACATTGTTCTCACTGGACCTAATTACCAAAATCAACCTGTCACAATGTTGACTGTTTCTGAAAACACCAGAAAAAACTTTGATATGATATTTCAGGAGAGCAAGCTCATGAGTTAAGTAAACTATGAGATGGGAAAAGAAAGAAAATTTCACAAGAGAAACAATCACGTGTTCTTTTAGCAAATGTCGCTAACAAGCAAATAGCACCTCAAGCATGTACACTGCCTGGCCAAAAAAAAAAGTCACCGTTTGGGTTTCAATAAGCAATGATCAGGGGTTGTGTCGGTTGGTCAAGTCTAGGCTCAGCAATATTGTTCAGCAAAAAACTTAAGTCAGCTGAGTATCTGCATGTACTGAATGGCCAGGCTATCCCATAAATGGATTTTTTTCTCCCGGATGGCATGATCATATTCCAGGACAACAATGCCAAAATTTATCAGACTCTAATTGTGAAAGAGTGGTCCATGGAGCGTGAGGAATCATTTTGACACATCAATTGGCCCCCACAGTCCTGAACTTAACCCCATTCAAAGTCTGTGGGATGTGCTGGAGAAGACCTTGCAGAGTGGTTTGACTCTTATCGTCAATGCAAGAACTCAGCCAAAAATTAATGCAATTCTGGACAGAAATAAATGCTGTGACGTTGTACGAGGTTGTCGAAACAATGCCACGGCAAATGCGCACCGCAATCAAAGCTACAGGCAGTCCCACGAAATATTAGAGTGTGTGACTTTAGCTACACCTAGCAATAGATGGCAACTCACTGCATGCATGAAAGCAGCCACTAGATCACACCATGCCTCTGTCCGTCCTCTCTTAAGTAGTCCGTATAGAAAGACCTTGTTTAATTCCGCTACTCTCCTCCACATCTCTGTTTTGCATTTTGCCCTTTCATCACTCACCGGCTGGGCCCATAACTCATCTTTTAGTGCTGCATCTTGTGGTGACCACCTTCCACTCAACAACACCATTAAACAGGCAGATTAATGCTGCTATTAAATCCACACATCGACTTTGGTGGCACTCATCAAAGACAGTATATATGACTAGCGGTATCAGGGATTTGATGAAGTCAGACTTTCAGAGGGCCAATAAATCAGTTAGGGACGTGCAATCTAACACTTCATAAGGTAGAGGCTGACAGGAGGAAAAAGATGTTGGACAAATGAGACTGAGCAGACCTGGAACACAATAGCAGAGTATGGCTGTGCTGACACTTCTGTTGGTCTTCTCTTCAGGCATAAACAGACATGATTACTATCATTGCGACATGTTAGCATTGTTGATCTGAAACATATGGTGGTCTCGGAGCAAAAAATAATTTAAAAGCCCCATTGATTCTTTTGCATCATCTTTATACTATATTGCATACAACAGTGGAAAATATACAAGAGACAAACCTCTACACTCTGTCTTATGTGGTCGATAGTTGGTTCTAAATTTATCCAACACAACTTTATTTAGGAAAACATATCATGCAAACAAAATATTAAAATATTAAAATGACAGTCATGATTGTATGATTCCACCAACCAGTCAAACTGCTTTCCCTGCTTCACATGCATGAGCACAGAGGAATGATGATGGTCCTAACCCTAACCCTAACAACAATCATCTGAAGCTCTATGCCAGCATGCCCGGACAAAAATACTGATTAAAAGAATGCAAAGCTGCATCCATGATACTAAATAATATTAAACAATAATTCCTTCACATCTTCCTTGACATGTACTTTTACTGTAAAATTAGAGATTTATTTCAATAATTTTATGTTATTTGTCATTCTGCATTCTTGTAAGACAATTCTCTGTAATATTATTACATTTCTTTTCTTATTCTTCATTTTTCTCATCTTGATGTTAGCTACAGTATATTATTATATACATCCAATTTTCCACAAGCCAAAAGTAACTGTTGCCTCAGATGTAAATAAATGCTGAACTGGCTCATCTGTAAGTGAATTCACCTTTTAGAGAGTCATTTTTAAAGTGTGGCAGTCGAGGGAGATGAGGACATGGTCTGCAGGAGAATAATACATCAAGCCCTTCTAGTGGTGACCAAACACACTGTAGCCTTTATGCTAAGAGAGGTCACTGCTGGTCACGGGTGAAATATTATCCTCATAAAACTTTGCAGCAGTTCTATTTTCTCTCTTGAATCCAGGACTACACTACTCAAAAGTACATCTAAATCACATAAATTCAACCAGGCGCTGACTATTGTGGATTTAAGTGCAATTTCTGTGAAGGAGTGGGCATAATCTTTGCCCACAGATTTGAATTTCTATACATGAGGTTTAAGCAATGGAAACCAAAGCACAGAGAGAGACTGAGGATGAGAGGACAGAGTTTAGATTGCAGAAGAATGAGAAGGGGAGGTGAGGCAGGGGTAGGGGGTGGGGGTGACAGAAAGAGTCTGGAGTTCATACAAGGCTAGCTGTCGTCAGGCGTGGCGTCAGCCATCACATGGGCAGAATGCTAAACGGCAAGCTCTGAATCCTGACCTATTTTCATCAAACTGACACAGAAATCCACGGAGAGGCCGTCTTACGCTTCTAACCTCTGTCTGCCTCCTCGACAGCCCTCAGCGATACATCACGCGCTCTCACAAGTGATATGATACGTACATACCGTATTGTAAAGCTGTTTAGCTCTCAATCAGTTTAATAATGTTTCATTAATAATGTCAAAAATGACTATATAGTGAATCAGTGCCACTCACCGCCAGCTTGAAAAGCTTTTATAGTAATTTGTCCAAATATGCCGTTGGACTGATGAATATTCATGAAGTGAAGATACTCTTCTCTGACCCTTCTTTGTGCTGACAACAGACAGCAGGCATGTTCTTTTTCTGTGTCTGTGCTCAGCTAGACATCGTTAGCAGACACCTTCCCCAGAGTAGCAACTGCTGTTAGAGACTTTTTCTTTTAACAAAAGCAATGAGCAAATAAGTCTTGTTAAAACACAGCAAATGATCCTCTTCTTACGGTACTAATGGATTTATTTTTCAACCGGCTTTTATCAACTATGATCAAAGTGCAATTAAAGACAATGAAAATGAATTCAATTGCCTGCACATGAATGTGACTTGATTGATGCCGAACATCACATGAACACAACTAAACTAAGCTGAGAACAATACAAATTAAAGGTGATTGATAGCATAGCAAAATGATAGAGCATTTTGTTTTATAAATGCCCTGTAACCAATACAATCAATAATTTGGACAATTTCAGCATCAGCGTACAAATATATTTTTCAATTCTACTTTCAATCTTCTGCTACTTTTAGTATCATGTTACTCTGGCTACACTGGCCTCATGTAAGAATGTATCTCTCTTCCTACCTTAAACACAACTGTTGAGGTGAGGACATGGCTCACATGACATTCCTTTGTAATTTGTGAAAAATTTCAAATGCAACAATTCAGAAATTATTTGTACTTACCTTTAGTTCCCCTGGAGTGTGCACTTGACACTTTTCACTATGAAAGAACCATCCATAATAGACACACACACAGTGCAACTCATTGAGTTGCACTGCAAATACCTTCATTCAAACTAAATCATCCACATTAGACTTTTCCACAAATGGTGTCAAGTGAGCTACATTTCCACACCTTGTCTACTTAAAGGTGATGCGTTCAATGAATGCAAATGATCAAAGGAGCAGAAAATGATAAAGACCACCACAATGACATGTCAGCATTGCTCACCACTCTAAAAATATAGTAAATATCGAAGAACCTAAATCTTGCATGTTGAAAAAATTATTAAAAAGTATTTCTGGACTTGTTTTTCCAGATCTGCACTAAGTGTGTGTTTCCAGGCCAACACTCCACCTCTCTGTCTAAGGCTTACACTCAAATAATACAACATTAGTTACAGGCACAAGTGCTGATTAATTAAATACTTAATATATAGCGGCCAAGTAATGGTGACCCATTAAAGTGTATTTTAAAAAAACCAATTTTCTTTACACAGGTCATTAGCCCATCTTTCTAAAAATATTTTGTGGACAACCAATCCAACAGTTTTTTGCTAAAAACATACTAACAGATAAACCAAATTCAAACCTACAGAATAAAAACATTTGTCTTAGATGAAGAATATACCGGCAGAGGGCAGAATCTGCAGATCAAAACTCTGCCATACATTACCAGTGCATCAGAGTTGAAGATTGAGAGGAATTACTTTAGAGGCTATGCATTTTTTATGACAATATTGTACAGTATACTTTAAATCCAGTAAATAGAATGAAAACATTTGAGAAGCATCTTACAGAAGAAAGAGATGTCTACCAATTACAAAAGCTCATACCCCTAAAAATCCAAGCAACAAAAAGTGCAGCTGTAGGAGCAATACATGAAACATTTATTTACAGAAATCACATCTCAGCATTAACAATTTATCTTTCAGAAGGATCTTTAGACATTGATAAGTCATGGCAGGTTAGTTCATACTTCATCTTCTGTCCCACTCTCTCGCATTGGCATTACAAATTTGTTTTATGAGACTGGATTCAATCTTGATTGTCTGTTACAATCACCTAAGGGGAATCTCTGCAAGCAATTATTTAAATGAAACATAAGTCTGACAGTACACGTCAAGCAGCAGCAGTTCTGTTTTTAACACGCCCTCTTCACTTCAGCTCTACAGAAAATTTGGGGTTGAAAAGCTGTGATCCAGGTCATCCAGCGTGGCGGCGAGCATTAATCACAGAGCTGCTGTTCTCTAGCTGATTACCTCCCATCCATCTTAGTTTGCTGAGCCCTCCAACGGCAGAAAGCCCTCGTGAGGATCTGATTAAAAATGTAAGCGACTCATAATAGGAGAACACGCCTGGCCTTAGAGTAGATGCTTTGCGATAGTCAGGAGCTCTGAGTGGGATTTATCTGCTCTTCTCCAAATATCTATTCACCTGCTCTAACAAGTATTTTGACCTGATATCCACGAGGATACCTACTGCTAAGAGGTGAGGTCTGGAGGAGAATCAGTGTGTCTGTGTGTGTGTGTGTGTGTGTGTGTGTGTATGTGTGTACTTGGTAGTCAGCTGCAGACAGAAGGGGGAGTGACTTTGAGAGTGTCTGAGAGGCACATCCTGCCTGCAATTAAGGTGGAATCAGAGAGAGATCTGCGCTGCCTTGATAATGAGCCTCATCTGAATTATTAAATAGAGCTGTACCCCGCGGACCTGGACTCCCATCAGGCCTGACTATACAACAACAAGAGCAGATGCACACACACACACACACACACACACACACACAAATACACACTCACACACACAAACACACAAGTATACGCACACACATACGCTGGATCCATACAAACCTCTATCAAACCCATTTTAATATGTGCTGGAAATTTAAAACTAATCCTGTTTGTAGGAAAAATCAGGCCAGCACATTACTTGAAGTGGTACTCATGAAGCTTCAAAATAAAGTAAATTAAAACACTGTGAGTGCATAATTATTTATTAAAAGTGGTACATACTATAAGAAGCAGAAAGTTTTTAGGTTGAACACTTAATGACACAACTGTGTCATTAATTACAATAATATTTAGTGCGATATCAGAGGAGTAATGACAATAAACATTTTCCTCTTACAGATTTGAGCTATGCTATGATTTGACTGTTGATTGTCAGCTTGACAGCATTTCAACAGGCTACCTTACAATAGGCCGTCATGGTAATTAAAAGTATTACTGTACTTTACAATACAGTAGCTGGTTTCTGGGGTGTGTGTGGTTTTTTTTCTTCAACTGTCCAATACTTGCATGTGTATTCAGTGCAGCCATTCATTGCTATGTATAATCTCTGCCAAGATTTGTATGATTGACTATGTTTTATTTATTTTGAAAAATTCTGTGCGGGTGGTGATTGAGCCAAGGAAGGGTTGATCACATTTTTGAAGCAGATCGAGGATTAGGATTGTGTATTCCGGATCACTTTGAAAAATTTTTAAACAGCATATGAAACAGTGAAGGTTAGTGTTTGGGTTAGGGTCTTTAAAGCACTGTGCTGGTATCATGAAAGATATAATAATCAACATTCTCCACAAAAAACAACAAACTTCCATGAATGAGGAGAAAAGATAATAAAAGATATTCATCCATCAATTTTCCTAACAGTTTATCCTGCAGAGGGTCACACTGGGAAGCTGCAGCCTATCTCAGATGACGTGGGGTACATCCTGGACAAGCTGACAGTTCCTCAGCATTTAGAAACACAAATAATCATTCAAACCATCAGTTCTCCTCTCTTACTGTATGTTTGTGGTAGTATGAACAAGCTGGAGAAGTCAAAGGGAAACCACATTGAGACAAGGAGAAAACATGTAAAACTCAACACAGAAAAGCTTTGACATTTATTAATGATAAAGATGAGAGGCTTCCTGTGGCGTTACCACTGCAGATGTTGGAGATGAAAATATACAATCAGTTAATTACCGGAGATGTTCACTAGCATCTGGAACAAAACAAGTCTTGTTCGTTGGTGAACATCAGTCAAATCAACACAATTCCCATCATAAGATTTGGTTTCTTTGAGCGACGTCACATCAGTTTGGAATGCTGTGTGGCAAGTACATGTTTGAATCAACAGCCATAACTCCATTGAAAAGGTTTTTTCTTCACTGCAGCAATTTTCAAATTCAATCTGCTACAGTACATAGTTAAGCTTTCCACAAATTCTTTTATGGGTTTTGAGAAAACTTGTTCAATTTGAAGTGTGACACACACACTTACCCACACAAAAAGACAGATGGAACCCATTCCTACATCCGCGACCCACTTCATTGTGGGGGATGAAAATAATAAGCCAATCAAACTAAAAACACCCAGCTTTGAACAACTCATGATGTTCCTCTTATCGAGCACAACTGGAATTAGATCTGGATCATAATCTAAAACTAGGATTTACTGTACGGGTGAGGGGGGGGGGGGTCAAAGTATATTAGGTAAGATGCAAATTCAGAGTCAATCACAGTTTTTATGTGCTTTGTCTATCACAGATAAGAGGTTAAATCAAGATAAATAATTTTATAAAATCATTTTTATTCCAAGTTCATAAAGTCCTGATGATTCCAAACTATGGGAGCAGGTTTACAGGAAAAAGAAAGTCGGTGCCACTACTTCACCTGACAAGGAACAGATCAGGGATAAGGCCCTTTCATGCTATGCATTAAAAAGTGTTCCTCCTTTAAGGGTGTTCTGTTACTTACTTGAGTACGCATTCGACAGCTAATGGATATGAACAAGATGGATTAAATAAAATGCCAACGAAAATGGTTGACGTCAGTGTGGCTGCACTTCAGGCAAGGAATGATAAACGTGTAAGGACATGAAGAAGAATGAAAAAAGTAAATGATACATTGAGTACTTTGTTATCATTCAGTTTCAGTCATTGCTATATCCAAATCAGAAGTAAAATTACCCGATAAACGAAATTTGTTAAATTAATCATCAGCAATCAGGTCTGCTTTAGAGCAATACATTTTCTTCAGACTTAAACATTAATTATTATGATGATTGAGTTTGCAATAACTCAAACAACTTGCATGCTAATAATAATTTGCTTACCATCGAGTCCTACAGACAGTGACAGCCCATCATGCCTTTTTTTTTTACAGTTGCATCATTGAGTGTTGATGTGTTGATTGAAGCACAGATTGATTCAAGACCTGTTTCCTGCCTTACCCAGTATTAATAACACAACAAAGCTTGAAAAATTAAGGCAGGTTTGAAGATTTTTATTATAAATTGCATAACAGCAATTTTCAGTGGTCTACCAATGGTTTTAATAATATCACATGAAAGTTGATAGGACACGATCACGGCCTGGAGCAGTAAAAAAAACACAAACAGACTTGTCAAATATAGGAGTATGATGTAGAAAATCAATGGCTGTTTGAAATATATTGATAAATGTGTAAACCCCATAAAATAACGTAAAGTATGCAGTTTAAATATTTTAGCATTGAGGAAATCTACACGTGATCTGCTTTAGTTTTACGTTAGGGACATAAAATATAACACAACCAGTGATGTGAGAGTTTACTAAATCCCTCAGAAGTATTAAAAACCACATAATTAAAAATCTCTTCAGAGAAGTTCGCTCAACTCATCAGTTGCGATGCAACATTATGCTCCGACCTGTTCAGATCATGAGGAGAGAGGGCCGTAAGTTTTTTTTAAAAAACCGCTCATCGTGCGATCCAGACACAAGAGCGTTTTAAAACCCTCATGTTTGGAAGACAATGCGTACTGGTCTGACATTTTATGACACACAACCAGGAATGATTCCCAGGATCTGCCTGCCTTGACTGACTGTTGTGCGTCTGGACTTGGTTGTTTCACTGGAATTTCCGTCTGTTGAAAGTTTCCCAAAATTTTATTCCAGCTGATTTATTCCAACTGACTGAAGTGTGAGAGCCGTGCTGGAGAATATTATACTCTATTCCAACCACTATGACTCATTTAACCAGTGAACACCCCACCTCTTCTGCCAGTGCATCCCTCCTTTGGATCCAAGGCATCCTCAGATTCAAGTGATATCTACTGTAGTTCTATCTGAATGCCTTTTGTAGCTCGGCATCAACTGAAAAGGCTACTGATCCTCTCGGATCAAAATCTGTCCATCTCTATGGCCTCCTTTCCACTTCAGCCCACTGATGACTGTCCAACTGTTTTCTCTTCTTTCACTGGACTGATCTGATGAGTTTTAATATAGTCTCAGATTCAACAACCCTTTGCCTTCCAAATTCCTCTTCCTATTCTCCACCCCCGGTTAACCAAGCTCCAAGCCCGCCAACTCGAGAGCTGCCTCTCCTTCTGCTGGGCCTTTTGTGATAATAACAATAACTGTGTAGCGGCGCAGAGGGCTTTCTGTTGAGCCAGCGCCAGGCCGGCTGGCACGGGGAACCCTCTAAGCCTGTTCTGCCATCTCCAACCAATTCCCCTCTGTCTCGGCTGGCACTGGAGCATCACAGGCATTAAGGCTGCTATCAATGTGCTCAGCAGCAGGGGCTACCGCCACCACTCTCGTACTCGCTCTATCTGTTGTCTCTCCGCCTCTCTCCGTCTTCCACTCAATTCTGAATCCAATTCAAAAAGGGTTTTTATTGGCAGGACAAATAATACCTTGTTCATCAAAATGTCGCCTTGCCTCGTCTTTATTCTCTCAGTCTCTCTGTGCTGTGCACCTTATCTGCCATCTCTATCTCTCCCGCAAGAGGAATCTCAGCAGAACAAGGTCAGGGCCATCAGCGTGAGCTGTAATGCTTTACGTGGAGAGCATTGTGATGCATCGCAAGCAGATTAGTAGAATATTAGCGGTAACGTCGGTAATCAGGGGACACAGAAGAAGGCAGGTCAAGCTAAAGTCATTCTTACTATTTTTAGGACATCCTTTTTTCACACCCAAAAGTATGTTATAATATAATTTGGTATCATTTTTAGATGTTTTGTCAATAAATATCAGTTTCATTTTTGGTACATTACTTGTAGATCACCTTATTTGTTACAATATTTTTCAAATCTTATCAGGTTTCATCTTCACAACAGAATAAGAATCAATATCCTCAATAATAATTGAAGTTACGGTTTTGGACATTGTTTGCTAGTGTCTGAATTCCTCATGTTAGACTAACAAAATGTATTCAGGATGCATATTGATCCATAAAGTATATTACATTTAAAACACATCAAACTTTTATAAAATATATATATATATTAGGCACCTAATGGATTTAAATATTGTGTAAAGATGAACTGTTTATCTAAATGTTTTTTATATGAAATTTTTGATAGTTAATTTAACATAGAAATTTTGCAGAACACTGAAGTATCAAAATCTTCATTTTGTTCATCAATAACTAAACCACACAAACTTGTCAAGATAATAATAAATCACCCCTATTTACTATATTGATAAATGAAATATGTTCTACATCTCTTACTCAGAAACATTCAAGTTTGGTCTCCAGGCTGCAGTTACACAATCCCATGAGTTGCAATTTACAAATGATAAAATTTACAGTTGTTTGACGGTACAGGTGTCATTGAGGATTGAAAAGTTGTGATTCATAAGTGTCAAAAATCTCAATTTATTGCTCACAATAGAGTTAATTAGTAAAAGTCAAGCACACAGGGAGTGGTGAACAGGTGAACAAGAGAGCTGTTTCAGACGTCTCCTTCCCTGTTATCAACAAGATGCCTTAAATCCACCTGGAACACATGACACACACGGATGCAGATGATTACTGCAGTCAAAAAGACATTTTGGGATAAATTACATTTGAAGTGGCTCCACAAACACAAAGTTCAATCCAAAAACAAATTGTCTGTCAGTGTCTGCTGGGTTTGGGTCAGGTATAGCAGAGCTCTACCAGATACAGGTGTACAGGATTAATCATTATTCTGTGTGGATTCAGAGCTTCGACACGCTCCAAACAAAAGTCAGCTCACTGGTGGAGAACGAGCTCAATGAGACCCACATTCAAACCAAAAATGTTCCGATGACCGCTACCTGCCAGTTTAGTACCTTGATATCTCGATTTATTCAAACTTAGAGCGTCTTAGTAAAGTCAGTCATTATAATTCACACTCAGTAATGTCTGTTGTTTGTTGCCATTGTTGCTTTTGGACCAGGAAATTTTGTTGCAGTCGCGAAACGTTAAGCTAATCGGCACTAACACCTATGGCTCCAGGTGTCGGAGTCTTCAGGATATTGTGCCCACTGGCATTTGTAGTATTACTTCAGGTCTGATTGCTAAACTTATTTTCAGTTTTTTGGCTGAAAAAAAAAATACAGTCACTGTAGTTCTGCTCACTTCAAGTCTTTGCGTATTCACTAATTTCATTGGCATCCTCAGAGTCACCAGCCACCACTAACGCCAGTGTCTGGACTACAAAGGAAGATTTGTTTTGCTGCCACTCCGGACAGATGCCCTTTGATCATAATCCCAATGGAATCTAAACGCAAAAGGGTCTCTGACAGACTAATTATTACACCTTCTGCCGTAATAAAGAATTATCTTCACTTTATTCACTTGCCTCTCTTGACTGAAATGCTCGGCATGGTGAGGACAACAGGTAGAGTCAGAGAGCTATTACACACTGCATGGGGTCAAATAAGTGTACAGTACCGCATGTAGGTAGTCCAAAGCTCAGCACAAGTTCCCACACAGAACCACAATTGAAATGTAAGTAAGAATATGCATCACCGTCACCATGACACCTACAGACCTGAACTCACCTCATGTGGTCAAACCCAATGTCTCATTTAAGACACAATAACAAACATGACCCAAGCATTTGACCACAATTAGTGAAGCGCAGTCAGAGGAATCCATGCATAGTCATCATGTTATATGGTTAAGCAACACAGGGATTGCACTGTCTTTATGTGGGTGTATGACCACAATCAAATAAATCCATACTGGACGCAAGAAATGTGTGAAAGAAATCCAATAAACCTCTGTAGCCTTAGCGCTTGAAACTTAAACAAGTGAATGACACCACAGCACTGTGTGGGCACAACGTATGTGTGTGTGTGTGTGTGTGTGTGTGTGTGTGTGTGTGTGTGCGTGCGTGCGTGCGTGCGTGCGTGCGTGCGTGCGTGCGTGCGTGCGTGTGTGTGTGGTATTAAGAGGTAGGAAGCTGCCGGCCCTGATGAGGACAAAGAGCCCAGCGGCTGAATTGAGCAGCGGCTCTCAGACAGGATTACACAACAGCTCTTAAAGACTGCTTTTAATAGCAAGACTTCGACTGGATCTTATTTCCCTCCCACTCACCCCATCCAACCATCCACCCATGTACTGTACATCCCTACTCACCCACCTCCCCTCCCCAATGCTGTTCAGCCAAAGCAGAAACACACAGGAATGTGCGATAGCTTACACATATTGTAGACACGTGAAACGATTCTATACCTCTAAGGTTTGAATCTCATTAAAATCACTGCCAACTGTTACAGTCCAACATGTGCGTGTCTACTCGCATTTATTTCGAGGAGGAGGGTTATTGTGATTGAATCAAGTTGTTTTTCACCCTAAACTTGAGCCTCTCTCAGCCAATCAGCTCCCTTGCCAGTTCAGCCAAACAAAACCTTCACGCAAAGCTGGAACGTGAAGCAGGTATCAAGCTGGGCATCCAGCACAAACAAGGCACCAGGAATTAAGCTTCACTTTAAATCCAATTTGAAAACCCCCATACCATAAAGATTGGATGGCGGTGGATGCTTCCTCCACTCAGACCCAAATCAAATGGTGATTTTATTGAGATTAGTCTGCATCTAAATGCTATTCCAGTGGGGGCTGGTGTGGATCCAAATGAGGTGTCTGAGTTGAAAATAACAATGCTTGTCAAAAAGATTCTAAGGAGAAGTAAACTGGGAAATTTGGTTCAGCTTCAGCTCAAAGCCTGTACATGTGCAAATCCAAATGAAAGCAGTTCAATCTCAAAAGTCTTAAAAGAATGTAAAAAACAAAAACAAAACACCAATTTTGGACATGATGCTTCATTTACTCGTCACAGGGAGTCCTCCTCAGCCTTGGAAAGCAATTGTATAATGTCCCCTGAGGGATCTTTGGTGATTTAAAATATAACCCTGGTGATGCCATGGTGATGTCATCAGTGTTATCTCAGTTTTGGTTGTTCACGGAAAGCCAGAGAAAAGGAGACAAAGAAAGTCTAACACTGTAAATAATTTTTGTTGGGTTGCCTGATGGGACTTGTAGGAAAAGTGTTTTTGAATGCCTGGAAATTCCAATATGTCAATGGCGAGCTCATTGATTTTATGAAAGTAAAATCATAAATCAGTACTGTGACCCCTTAAACATTTTCCCAGATGCCTTTTAACATTGTTATTATGTTGATTGATAGATGCCTGAATAATGCCAGTAAATCAGTTAAAGACCGATGTCAAATTTAACAAGAAGGCAGTTAATGGGCTTCTCCCCTGTTCTGTTAGAGTTAACAGTGTGAGTCCAGAATTTTATTAACTCCCGTTAACATGAGTGTTAACCCCGGCAGCCCTTTGATGAAACTCCTAGTAAAAAGACAAAAAAGCCAGATACATGAGGAGGCATCAATTAAGATTTTGAAATACAATTTATTCTCTTTTCCTATTTCCTATTTATTTGTGATTATATAGTGCAGCTCATACAGTTTTATGTTTTATGACTTTAACCTATCACTCAAAAACAAGAGTCCATATTTACCAGACCATGGTCTGCATTTATTTAGAATTTACTAAACTTAATTAGCAGTTTAGTGAATTCTCAGTAAACCTGATTTGAGTAACTTCCTTAAACACAGGAAATTTCAAAAAGTATTATTCAGCAGCAAAACTTTGTCGAACACAAAGGAGAGTGTGAAGAACGCTGTAGGCTTTGGAAAAAAAGACCATTAATCCTCACAGAATGGGTGGTAAATTTGAGCAGATTACCAAACCAATCCATTAGATAAAGCCCATATTAATTTAAATTTAAGGGATAATCTGCGGTTACATCTGTTTGCTGTGACACCTCATGTCATCATCTCTTGTTATTGTCTTTTAAACCCTCGCCTTGTGCATGCTTTCTCAGAGCCTGTGCGTAATTCAGCGTGCGCGCACTGGATAGCAGGGGGCGGGGTGGTTCTCAATGGTTTATCCTGAGCGCCCAACCGACGGCTTGGATGATGTTTCAAATTGGGCCGGAGGCACACTTTTGTCCCCCATGTGACCCACTAACGCAGATACATTTAAGGTTAGAACCAAATACTTAACTGACGCGTCGCAGCGCGTAATAGCTGCCCATCCAAATGGAACGACGAGGACGGGGAAGCTGGCTCCCAGTAACTGCTCCCATACGCATGGGCTTCATTTCCTTATTAAGATGAACCCACTGAACCTTTATCCAAGCACGCTCACCACCCCTTTCCTCACACAAGTGTGGAGTGACATTGGGGCACGCAACTGACATAAATCCCTGGAACCAGGGGTCAATTATGTGGCTTTCAAATATGCAGATAATGAGTCAAACTGCAGACACAGACTAAGCCTAAATATAGTGCAGCTTCTCCACAAAAACCCTCTCACCATGTGCTGTCAGACAATTTCTTTCATGTGGCCTACCTTCCATCCGGCTGAACTGTTGCTGTCGCCTTTATCCTTGAAATAAGGAACAAAGCGGACCATCCAGTCATAAATTTGGGACAGGGTGAGCCTCTTCTCCGGGGTGCTCTCGATGGCACGGGTAATAAGGTCTGCATAAGACAGGTTTCCCCACGCGTTCCTCCTGGATGACTTGGCTTTACGCAGCTGGCCGGCCACGTCGAGCGCAGCCCCGGACATACAGGTAGGAGCGGGAACGATCGGGGCCGGGGCGCCGGCAGGATGTTTGATATCCGCCGGTGCGCCACCTTCTCTCTCCGCTCGGCAAGCGGGCACGTTGTACTGCTCCACTTTGACCGATGCCAGGGCCAGACCTCGGCTCGCCTCTTCTCCCCCGGAGAAATCTTCCGGACACGGCAGCGGCCAGGTGCACGACCGCGACCGACTGTGAGGCTCAAATTCCGAATCGATATCAACCTGATGCGCCTCCATGCCGCTGTTCTTCATCATCATCAGCATGGTGATCTCCCGCTGAATGCAAGTCAAAATCGGGCAAGGTCACTATAACAAAAAAAAAAAAAAAAAAAAAAAAAGCCTGTCAGTTCTGACGTTACAGGAGAGTTAAAATGTCCAAACTGATCCCTTGTAAATAATAATTTAAAAAAAAAAAAAAAGAATAAATTTGTATCGTCTCACACAGAGAGATGATCAACCAGTATGAAAAAGCTGGCAGCGGTGTGGGAAATTATCATTCTCCTCAGCGCAACAATGTGGCATCACATCAGGACAGGATGGTGTATCCGAGGCATCAACAACAGTATCAGTCTCTCTTCCATGTTAATTGCACAAAACCGGCTATGTGACTTCATGCAGGACCAGGTGACGGTCAAACATCCATTGTGAACGCCAGTCACACTTGGAGAATGTGTATGTGTGTGTGTGTGTGTGTGTGTGCTCCGGCTGCAGCAACAGTTGAACCCTTTGACAGTCCAGCGCAGGTTAAAATGAACGCTCATCAAACTCCCCAGTTCGTCTTTCTGCAGCCTGGTTGCTGACCGACTTCAACTGCAACTCACTGCTCAATTACTCCCTTAGAAATAATAATAAAAAAAAAAACAGGCTCTCATGAATCATTTATATGAAAACGTGGATTTCCAGACGAGAGAGAGATAAAAAAAACAACAACAACTCGTGGATTTGATCTGGAGCATCCTCCGCGTCTCCTCTGCGCGCCGCCAGTCGCCTCACTTGCTCCAGTAGATATTTCTACCTTTGTCGTTGGCTTTCCGCTCACATGTCACATGGGTGCCGTCTCTCTGCCGATTGCTCTGCGTTTACACTACAAGCCCGTATGTCTCTAAAGGTTTCAAGCCACTTAACTGTAGCCCGGAATAAAGTGGAATAAGTGCTGCTTCCATATAATTGGACGCTCGCATGACTCAAGTCACTCCCTCCAGAACAGGTTTTCAAAGGAGGAGGAGGAGGAGTGTGTGCGTGCGTGTGTGTGTATGTGTGTGTGTGCGTGTGTGTGTGCTTTATTTCAGATCAAGAATATTTCTTGACTCCAGATCAGTCTCTGATGTGTTCTGTGTCTTATAGTATGTCTTAGTGTCATTTTTGTCCAAATATTTCCGACATTATCCGTGAAGCAAACATTGCATCAAGCCTACAAAGGTAACGCATCTTTTAAAATAACTCTGGATTTACCTGATGATCTAGATCGCCACCAAAATCTAATGGATTCTTCATTGGACTTGCCGTCCTCCAAAATATTAATTAAAACCAGCTTACAGATTTTTGAGTATAAGAAAAATAAACAAACTAATGCCAGCAAAAGTATTACGTCCTTGGTGGAGATAATAAAATCTCCTGTCTCTTATTGCTAAATTAAAGGCAGATGGTGGTCAAGGCTAATAACTTGTCATATCAACCTATACCTTATTGTCATCATAAAATGAAACATTAATGTGAGCTGGTGAGCAGATTAATAGACCATGCGCACCATCGCTTAGCAATCAAAGTCTCTGAGGACTGATCAGCATTCAAGGACACACATGTGACGTGAAATGTGCTGCACAACTGAAACACGATCACAGAATTGATCGGCGGCTCTAATAACACGCACCAACCAACTCAAAGAGCTTTAACTGTTTGTTTGTTTTTTTTCCCATTTTACCCCTTTTTTCTTTTAGATTTCATGTATTTTATTATTCATATTAAGTGCTAATGTCAATCAATTCTGTGGTAGAAATTATGATTTTTGTCAATCAAATTTGAAATGTATCCTGTCCAAAACAATATTGAATTTATAGCAATAGGAAAATTAACATTTGAATAACCTTATCTCTGAGGTTCATTCTCTGACAGATTTGTTGATTCCATTGTCAAGGTTTTCAGACTTTTTGTTTGTTTTGTCTTTTAACATTTTTTAGCAAATCCACACATGCATTAAGGTAGACATTACAATACCATATTCATGTCTGGCAGGAAAAAAAACAAAAGGTGACAAATTCTTTCTGCCCAATTAATATAATTATTTTTGTTGCACATTCTCAGTTCATGTGTAGCAGATAATTTTACATTTTGTTTTGCTGAACATTGGACTAGAATTGACTTCCAGATGATTTGTTTTGCAAATTACATTTACATAGTCCTATTCCTTATTTTCACTATGAGCATTGAATACAAAAACAGTCCTATAATGTCTGACTCTTCACGTGCGTCATTCTTTGCAGTGAACCACAAACGTTGAGTTTGTAAAAGAAGAAGAAAAATGTGCTTTTGACTTGGGCAGACTTTAATTAACTAAACAGAAAATTATTCTAAAATAAAATATGACTAATTATCAAATTGGGTGATTCTTCTCATTCATTTCTGTCTTTGTCACACACCTTAGCCTCTGGTAGGTCTCCAGTCTCCATCAATAGCTGCTCTGTGTGTGTGGAAACCCCCAACACTGATAGAGGCTGCCACTCTTTGACAGCCGGTTGTCAGTGACAACCATAACCTCAAATGCACCTAAATGGAATGCTTTCATGAGGACTAAATAGGCCTATCAACATGATGAGAGAGAGAGAGAAAGACAGAGAGCGAGAGAGAGAGAGAGAGAGAGAGAGAGAGAGTGTGTGTGTGTGTGTGTGTGTGTGTGTGTGTGTGTGTGTGTGTGTGTGTGTGTGAGAGAGAGAGAGAGAGAGAGAGAGAGAGAAGAGAGAGAGCAACAAAAAAGAGGGGTGAGATGCTGTAAATGGGAACAAACAGAGGGAAAACTCATAACACATGGCGCTGTGGTTACAAGAGGAGATTTTTATGCGCCACAGAGAAGTTGTAACAGGAATGTGGGGTGACTCCTATCATATGGAATGAAAACACCGAAGCTCTGCCAGCAGGGTGGATGTAGGCCGTTCAGCTGTGGCTTACAGCAAAGTCCTCGTCATCATAGCTAGGTGAAATACCGCTACGGTGTAAACATGAGAAACATGAGTCACACGGCCGGACACGGCACGAGGCAGATGGAGAATTACATGCTTTCACAAAGACACAGAAGCTGTTTGTTCAAAAAATGTAGGAGAGACTGAACATTCAACTTTTTCGTGTTTATCATTCTTCCTCTGTTTTCACAACATCAAGTATTAATGATATGCATATTGACTGTTGCTGCCACCTCGAGATCTCTTGTTATTTATTGTTAAGTCCACTGATGCACAAATCTAGCTGAGGTGAAAGTAAATAACTCACCACTTCAAAAATACGTTTGCAAAAGGTTCAGGATGCTAAATATCTGTCATAATTAATGATACCGTCCAACATATGAGAAAAACCTCATTCTGGGTGCCTGGGTGACTTAGCCTAGCTTAGCACAAAATTTAAATTCGAAAATAATTTTTATCTTGTAGTTAAAACACCAAAACTTTCATATTTGTATTTAACATATAATTGAGGCTCTTTGTTATTTCTTCAAAGGCTTAGTCATTTAATTTTAATATTTTATCAAGGCATTTGAGGTTAATCTTTGAGCAAATATCATGCCCTGCTTTGAATAACTGCTGTCTTTTCTGAACCAAAGGGAAGATTTAGTTGCCAGAACACAGCTGAAATGTAAACCAACAATCTTCATATATTGAAGGGTGAATTAACAAAAAGAAAATTCAGTGAAGTTCTACTTACTGCTGCGTTGATCGAAAGTCATGTGAAATTTTTGAGTTTTCAAAATGTTTTTGGAGAGCCACAGTACAACAGTACTGGATCATTCTCCTCAATGACTGAAGCTGGTGAAGACTTTTTAAACACAGAAACAAAAAACAATAAGACTTCATGTAGCATCATAGTCTCCAAGAGACCAGGATTTCAAACTGATTCGGAAATTCATCTCCACCCACAGCTGAAATGTTACTGTTGCCTTTCAAGACCTGTGTGTGTGCTGAATTAAAGACGATTATGGACAGAGTATGTATTCTCACTGATTTTGTGCATATTTATGTATGGTATTATGTAAATGAGATGAACAAAACAGGGTAATACCACAAGATATGGGTGAAGACGTGGTAGGGATTATTTACGCAAGATAAAACATGTAAGGACACAAAGATGAAAAAATGGAAAAACAAAAGCTGTCTCGATGTACCTGGTCTCACAGACGACCAACCAGTACATTGATGCCTACGCTTACAAGTACATTATCACAATCACCTGTTAGTGTCCACATATTTTTGTTTTTTTTGGTGAAATGTTCTTTGACTCTTCGCTGCCCTCCTGTGGACGTATTAATGTCAGGGTGTACGGATTCATTTCAAGATAGTTTTTATTTGTTTTTAGCCTTGTTTTGTTTTTTGTGACAAATAAGTCCCTATCTGCTTATGACAATACTGTGTTAGTTTTACAATATGTTTTTGTATCAAGAGGTCAAAACTGACCTCAGAATTTGAACAGAATGGGGTAAGTAATTATGACCGCATTCCTTTGTTTGCTTTTAGTGTTAAGTGTTTTAAGACTTTAAGGCTTCAGCTCATATTTTGTTGAACATACGTTCGAATTATGTGAGCTCTAACAAGCCAGCTTTAAGTGCTTTAAAAAAATTATTGGCTGTCACCCTTTAGAAACTGTTTCAAATTTGGATGCTTCCCAAAATTACATGCTGGAGGTGATGGAAGTCATATTTTTATACTTTACATTTTTTAGTTTGTCCAATCGTGTGTGTCCTGCAGTATAACTAAACATCTGAGACTGCTGGTACTGGGTAGTAGAGTTGACCATTTCTACTGATCGTAAACAAGACAAACGTGCAGTTTTTACATCTGTCCCTTTTCCCATTACAAAAGCACGAACTTGATTCCTATCTGAGAAACCGATTTTGATCTAAGTCTCTGTTTTAACACTAACTATTTTCAGACCCAGAGTGAATTCTAATTGCCTCTTCTCCACACGTCTTCCTTCTTCGTTTTCAAGCCTTATCCAGTGAGCCAGTCAGTCAACCTACAGGATTATTGATGTGTTTACTGACGAAGGGGGATGCCACTCCCTGCCCTGGGAAAGCCTGAGGCTTTCAACTGTTTAGTAACACTGCCTGCTGCACCGACAACTCCAATCAGGAAAATAGGATGTGCTCTTCTGTGCTCATTTTGAGCCCTAACTGAAAGAAGGACATTGTTGCACCATGGCCTTCTTCGTTGTTTCATTTAATCTAATCATAAAGCCGAGTCTCATCCATTGCTGCAAATGTCTCCTTATCAAGTCAACACAGGGGAAATGAATCTGTCAGCTCCTTCATAGTGCTTAAAGAAGATATTTTACTTCAAACAAAAGTAAGATTACATGAAACACAAGAGGCATGAATACTCTGGCAGTATTTATGTTGTGCCTGTTAATTATGTATTTGAGAAAAAGTTTCATTTTCAATATGAAGAAATTTTTAAAAATGAAAATTCGAAAATACACTATATAGGAGAAAAATATGCACAATAAAAGTTCCTAAATAAAAAATAGTTACCAAATTGATACTTTAAATACTATATTTGTAATCAAATTTGTTGCCAGAACATAATGGGCATGACAGGACAGAATCCATTACTAAGTACTCCCTTTAACTTCATTCATGACTAAAGTATGCTTAAATATAATTTTAAGCATATTTACAAACACAGCATACAATGTTTGAGGCCATTTTCCAAGTGAACAAAATACAGAGAATTGCCTGGGTTTTTTCTGCTAAATGCTCGTCTCTGTTCAGTCACTAACCTCTCTCGCCCGTGTTTGGTGGTGCACAGGTATTTAAATGTGCATTTTTGTAGACAGCTGCTAGCTGCTGCTCTAAAAAAGGCTAATGAGAGCCAGAGAGCAAGCCTTAACAGTAAAGTTTCATGCTACACAGCCAAAACATTGGGCTAAAACATATTAAAAGGTTCCATGTATTGGATGGAACTGTTGATAATTCTGTTGACAGTATGACCTTTTTATATGTATATAATAAATCAGCTTTTACACTTATAAACCTGAATATTGTTTTGTAGCACTTTGTTAACTTGCCTAAAGCTAGTTTTATAGCCAATCCCAATTTCAGAACTTGAATTTGTTTCACTGCTCAACCTTAAACAACCTCTTTTTCCCCCCTCTCTATTGGTTTATAATCCCTCCCTCCAGCCCTCCCTTTTCCGTTGAACCAACCTTCAGTTACATAAGATTCATGAAATAGTTGTTTTCAAGCGGGACTTGCTGCTGTGTGTGGAAACTGTGGGAGCAAAGGGTTGGGCATCTCAGCCCTTATATTACCGATGGCTGTCCCAGGAATGCATCCTGTCTGTGGGTCTGGGTCACAGCCAACCATGTGGCCTCCCAATGTCGCAAAGCTACTGAGGCAAAAAATGAGACAGAGAACTGTTTTGTTTTAATCCCCGCTGGAAAATAAAAAGCTGTATTTCGCTCTTCTGTTGGCAGCACATGATGAGGTTGTCTTGTATTTCTTTCTGATTTTTAAAGAGAGTAACCAAAGCATTGTTATACCTGCCTGCTTCGCAGCTCTTTGATAAAAACAAATACAGTTTCAGTAATATTTAAAGAATCTGCCTCAAGCAGTGGTTCAATAGTGAAAGGGTTTCAGGTAGATATAGTGACAGACTTCTCTCCGCCGTACCTGACATAAAGAGGTTTAGCTAACACTACCTGACACCTACTGTTAATCCTATTTCAAATTGCACTTTCAACCATGAAATCCACTCACAAGAGAAAAAAAAAAATCACAGCGATGCTGTGCAGAGGTGTTACGGAGATAATCTTCCCCCTGCCACTTCTCCTCGCTGGCTTTAACGCAACAAAAGCAAGCAGGTACAATTAAAGCTAAAAAAAAAAGGCGGAAAAGGGTTAGTCTTCTTTTTCTTCTTCTTGTATGCTAGGTTGGACAGTTAGGAGGAAGAGACTGAGCTATACAGGTTGGCAAGACAGAGATGGGAGGGACGTGCAGCAGGTTAGGGTGATTAAGGATAGGGATGGAAGTCTATTGACAGGTGCTAGTAGTGTGATGGGAAGATGGAAAGAGTACTTTGAAGAGTTGATGAACGAGGAAAATGAGAGAGAACAAAGACTGGAAGAGGTGACTGTTGTGGACCAGGAAGTAGCAAAGATTAGTCAGGATGAAATGAGGAGGGCATTGAATAGGATGAAGAGTGGAAAGGCAGTCGGTCCTGATGATATACCTGTAGAGGTTTGGAAGTGTCTAGGAGAGGTGGCAGTAGAGTTTCTGACTGGGTTGTTCAACAGGATCTTAGATAGTGAGAAGATGCCTGAGGAATGGAGGAGAAGTGTGCTGGTGCCCATTTTTAAGAACAAGGGAGATTTGCAGAGTTGTGGCAACTACAGAGGAATAAAGCTGATGAGCCAAACAATGAAGTTATTGGAAAGAGTAGTGGAACTAGATTAAGGGCAGAAAGGTTAGTGATTTTGTAAAATTAGGTTACTGTATGTAGGAATTGAAAAGTGGAATGGTATTATGGTATCACACTGTGACAGACAAATGGCAGACATTGGTGGAAGTCACGTTGTACGATTTATTATTTGTTTTGCTAAAGCTCTTTGTGACCCAGTCCTATTAGGCTTCCTGTTAGTGGTTGCCGCAAGTTAATCACATGAACTCTTCCAAAGTTTGTGGTTTGCTAACCCAACACTGATCCCAGATCGCAGGCACAAGTGAGGCTGGTGCCCGTTTTAGAATCTGCACGACACCCAAAGAAGGCAATGAGTGACAAAAGAGTAAAACATTTACCAACATGACGACAGAAGGCTGAGGTTCAGTGCCTTGCAAGGAAAACAAATCCTACATTTAAAAGCCACTCTGGAACTTGTGATCACATCACGAGCTTCATCAGCTGTCAGAGTACGTCCTGTTTTTATCAAGTTGCTGTTGCCCTAATTTTATTTCTTAAACAACTTCTTGTCATTGTTGGTTTACAACAGTATAGACAAACTACAGCCCACAGGCTTTGTGATCAGACTGCCAAACTTGTTTAAACTATGTAACTCATTTTATGTAATGAATTTTTACAATAAACCTTTCATAACTATTCATTGCTGCCTGTTCAAAACAAAACAATTTAGTACAGATAAACATTCCATCTGGTTGTCAGGCCTGCCTGTCAAATTTTAGAACTCTGTTTGGCCCACTGGTCTAAAAGTTTGATCATCCCTGTCTTAAAATCAAGGTTTGCAGTACATACCTGGCCCTGATGATGTCACACTGATGACATCAGGACTTTGCGACACCTGGCATTATTCCTCAAAGGTTTGCAGCTGTAGAAATTCAGTTTTTGATTTTTCTAGGAAACCTTTACAGTTACTTCTCCTAAACTACTTTGTTTTGTTTTGTTTTCTATATTTTTATTAATGTTGTGTTTATCTTGGTATTTTGAAGTTATCATTATTTGTTATCATTATTTGATCAGATCTTCAGTCTCATATTGTACGCCTGTCATCTAACAATTGATGCCTACATGCTCCGGTATGTCCCTTATGTTGACATCGATATAGCCGTACGGGGTAGTGATTCAAAAGTTTTGACACAAAATGTGTGTCAATGGTTGAAGGAGGTTAAGATCATTTTCATACTTGTTCTTTTCAGTTTTGTCTGTACTTGGTGTGAATTGGCACAACGCTGTCCCCAACCATTTCTAGTGGTATTGCTCCATTTTGTCCTCCTCATTCATGTCTGCTATGTCTCTGAAAATGTGCCAAAATACGTACAAAAGTTAGGGCTGAGGATGAACAGAAGGCTCGATCAATTTAGGATCTCTGGCCTTCTGGGGACTTGTATACTATATATACAGTGGGGAGTATTTGATATACTGCCACTCTTTCAGGTTTTCCACTTCACAAAGCATATGGAGGTCTGTATTAATATAATTTTTTTATCATAGGTGCTCTTCCACTGTGAGAGATGGAATCTGAATCAAAAATTCAGAAAATCACATTGTATGATTTTTAAGAAAATGAATTAGCATTTTATTGTATGACATAAGTATTTAATCAACTACCAACCAGTAGGAATTCCGTCTTTTACAGACTTGTTAGTTTATCTTTAAGAAGCCCTTCTGTTCGCCACCTGTACTGTACCTGTACCTTTTATACAGTTAATCTGCACAGTTAATCTTGTTAACTGTATAAAAGACACTTGTCCACGCACACAATCAAGCAGACTCCAACCTCTCCACAATGGCCAAGACCAGAGATGTGTGTTGGGACATTGGGGATAAAACCATAGACCTGTAGCTCGGATGGGCTGCGAGACAACAGGCAAGCAAATTGGTGAGAAGGCAACAACTGGTCATGCAGCTATTAGAAAAGTTCATGGTGATGGTCAATCTCCCACGGTCTGGGGCCCCATGTAAGATCTTCGCTCATAGGGCATCAGTGATCATGAAGACGGTAATGGATCAGCCCTGAACCTCACGGCAGGACCTGGTTGATTACCTGAAGAGAACTGGGACCACATTCTCAAAGAAAACCATTTTAGCACCATTAGGATCTGCTTTATTGTGACTTAGAGTCCTACAGCACATACAATGTTCCCCAGCTCAAGCCAGCCCATGTCCGTGTCTGTGTCTGTGTGACGTTTGCAACTGACCATATGGATGATCCAGAGGAGCAATGGGAGAAACTCATATGGTCTTAAGAGATAAAAATAGAGCTTCTTGGTTTAAATTCCACTCGCTGTGTTTGGAGGAAGAAAAAGGATGAGTACAACCCCAAGACCACCATGTCAACCGTGAAACATTGAGGTGGAAACATCATTCTTTGGGGATTCTTTTCTGCAAAAGGGACAGGATGACTGAACCGTATTGAGAAGAGGATGGATGGGGCCATGTATCTCGAGATCTTGGCCAACAACCTCCTTCCCTCAGTATTGAGAATTGAAAATTGATCATGTCTGGGTCTTCCAGCATTACGACCTGAAACACACAGCCAGGGCTTCTAAGGAGTGGCTCCGTCAGAAGCATCTCAAGTTCCTGGAGTGGACTTGCCAGTTCCCAGATCTGAACCCAATAGAACATTTTGGAGGGAGCTATTTTCTTCTTTTCTTTCTCGTTGAGGAGACTAATAACACATTGTTTTACTGTGAGATTCTCAAAACACTTTACCTTTTTGTGAACCACCCCTTCAATATATGATGTACATGATATACTGTATATGAATGTAAGTTTAGGTATTGGTCAAATTTAAGCAACATATGTTTGGGACTGACAAGTTTGACCCCAAATAAAGCATTTATTAAAAGTCAGACCCCTGTTTTGTGCGACAATTTTTACCCTGAAATGTTACCAGAAAGAATTTTTTTTTTTTTTTTTTGAGAAACGTCCAATTTATTGCAAATGCAAGTAAGTATAAATAAAATGAATGCAGATGCATGGAAGGCTATATCCGTCACAGTCTTAAACACAAATCATAAATAGGCCTTTGGCAGAGGAATGTGCAGTGACTTTTCTGTACATGTCCAGTATTGGCCTGAGACAGTTGCTTCTTGGATGCAAATCATAAACTTCTTACTAAAATACATGAAAAACTAATTCCGGTTTGGTGTGAAGTACAACAAGTGAGGTGGTCGTAGGCTGACAGGAGGCTGTATGGAAAAGCAAGGCTGTGACAGGGGGTGGCAGGGTGGGTGTCACCAGGTACGATTCACCCTGTCTTAGAGTATCTCAAGAGTTTCGCCTGGCTGATCAGGGACGACAGGGCCGATGCTCCCAACCTTCAGTCAGCTGTCGTACGAGGTCACCACAGAAGAAGTATTCTAGTCACATGCAGAACAGGTCAGAAGCACATTGACTACATGTGTCTGCATTCAGTTTAAGCTCTATGAGAAGTTTCACTTCGCCCCACCCGCTCACTTTGGAACAGGTGGGTGTTGGCCTGGCAGGAAATGATATGTTTCAGAATGAAATCTCTACTTTATGTTTATATTATTTTGATGGTCACACAAACACTGACGAGAGAAAATGGAAGAATAAAAACACAACTTGGATTAGAGAGACAAAATGAGGGAGTTCAGATGGTCATATATCATTAAGCAATTGAGAAAGTTAATTAGGCAGGTCTGATAATTATTGCCATGGCAACCTGAGCGCACTCATGCAGATTTGATTAAGGAGGTGCTATTTATCGGTACTGGAGAGACATCAAGACCTGCATAGAGCAGAGAGACTTCTAAAGGTGGACGCATGATATTCACAACCACAATGTGCTGTTATATTTATCTCAATGCATACAAAACATGAGTTGGTTCTTTTAATGTAGAAAGAACAGCAGATAATGTAAGACCACTTATTGCATCGCTCATGCAAGAGATGAATCTTTTTGTGACACATTTTAAAAAGTAGGGCTACTGAGAGGGATTTCTGATTAAAATAGAGTTTTTAAATGTATGAGAGGATTTCACTGGCATGTGGTAGAGATGTACATCTGAGTTTGTGGAGACATAGGCGATGTTGCAGATTACAGTAGCCATGTTGCCCTCTGGTGGAAAAACAACCTAATTTTAAGCTTGCATGCCTTTCTGCTGAGGGGCGTCTGGAGTCCTGTTTTGCAGCAGATTGTCAGGCGCGGAGACACTTTATTATGTGGTGCAGACAATTATTAATGGCTGTAAAGAGAGCACAGTGCGGCAGTAATAAGAAAAATAAAGCAATAAAAAAAATCCTGTATTGGAAAGCTGAGCGGTTTCAAAAGCAAAACCTGTCAGCAATCAGGATGCAATTCAAAAAGAAGGAACAGATAGGTGCTCAGAATCTTCAGAAAGCATTTTCGTCAACGTGGGGAGAAAATGACACATTTAGCATGTGCTAGGGACATGCTATCAAAATCAGTTTTCTAAAAAAAAAAAAAAAATCACTTAATTAGCACTCTCAAGGGTTTTTTTTTAGCCATAGATGGGACCATTAGCGGCATGCAGACAAAAGTGAATACATGAAAGTAAAGTAAGCTCAGTGGGAGATTTCTCCAGGGACCCGCTAATCCTCCTCCACATCATTTCACACATAACCAAGTGAGAGGTATGGATTAGTTTTTGTTTTTTTTATACAAATATCAAGCATAGATGAATTCTAATAACAGTCATATCAATTAAAGCCCTCTCACTCAAGTGTTTCATAAGTATCTGACAATGGCACTTGCTTAGAAAGCCGCTGGTGTAAAAATAGAAGAGGAAAAAGAAAAAAATAACTGATTTTACTGTCACAAACGCCGCTTTCTTTATTGAGTTACTTTGAAGTCAATCTTCACCCTCAGTTCATAGCCTTGTCGCAGTCGATTACAGGTATGTCTGCTACTCCTTTCCTGGTTTGTGACGTTTTCTTCCTATTTTTATGAGTAAATCAGCTACTGACCAAATATTCTTCACACAAAGAACAGTTCATACAGATCTTGTTTAGGAAAGAATGCAAGAGACAGACAGGAACTTGACAACTTTTAAAGATGACCATCAGTCATCACAGTGTGACTCAAATGTCAGGATGAATGGACATACAGGAACGGTTAGATGAAAATTTTAGTCACCGTTTCCTCACACCAATGCTAATGGGAAGCCTGGAGATATTTTTGAATTCATAATACATTTCTGATCTTCAAAGCATGAAAACACAGATGGGGACTTGTTTTATAATATTACAAAGAGGGTATTAATTTATCCATTATTACCTCCATGAGCATCTGTTTGGTAGTTTGTCAGCCTATAAT
The DNA here is from genome assembly GCA_013358685.1 of Antennarius maculatus. Taxonomy (NCBI): domain Eukaryota; kingdom Metazoa; phylum Chordata; class Actinopteri; order Lophiiformes; family Antennariidae; genus Antennarius; species Antennarius maculatus. The sequence continues at coordinate 7,631,629 of CM023622.1, read as the reverse complement.
GAATATTGTTGCAACAAATTTAACATATCAAATTGTGTCTGAAGTTGTACTGATTCAGTCTGGTGTCAAATATTCACAAATATATTTTAGAATAATGATCAAAATACTAATGATATCAGCGTGATACAGGGTTAAAGTTAATCTAATCGTGATACCCGCACATACCATGCGTTGTTAAATATTTTAAATTATAAAAGAAATTAATAAAACTAACAAACTCACAGCCATGGATGTTTCCAATTCAAATCCTGGAAAGAACTGCATCCTCTGCTCTGAAATTATCTTTAATGATTTTTGTGAAGGAAAAACTATTTTTTATATATACAGGGTTTTGTTAAACATATATAGAGTATGACTCCGCCATGTAAACATATTAAGAATGGTTACTGTTGAAATACCTATTTCCACAATTTTTGCATCAATGACTGATGTTTAACTTTTGATTGGTAGACATTGAAGCAACGGTAAATCCAACAGCAGATTTCATGTTTTTCATGCATGCATTAACCAAAAAATGAGTTCAATGAAAATTAATCTGTGCTTGCCAAGATTTTAAATTTTAGGCCTGGAATCTTTTTCTCTAAAAATATAATAATCTTCCTTCTACCGTCAAGACTGAAAACATTTATTTGAAGATTTGACAGTTTCATGGACAGATAATTTTCTTAGTATTAAATCATGTCTTCTTCAAATTCTTTACATCTTGCATTTTAGCTGCTTATATTTTTTTGCAGTGTAATGTGGGCCCTCGCCCCAGTCGAGCGTTACTGGCCCATAAATACATGCCTGTATCTGTCCCTTTACAGAACCATTTTTAAACCAAATGAAACTGATGAACTCATATTTCAAACAACTATATATTGTTTTTGTCAGCAAAGTCAACCATATTTTTCTGTGACTGCAAACTGCAAGTGATTTTTCAAGTTTTTACTTCCTTTTTTTTTTAATAGTCTCAGACAAGTCTATTGAAGATGAATAAATAAGAGACTGAGTCGTATTCAAGTTGTTCTGAAAGCTTGAAATCGCATATGGATTCATAAAACAAAGTGTTTCCTTTCAGTTGCTGGGCTTTAGATTTTTGCATTTTTGTTGATACCTCCTTTTGTCTAAAATGCAAACCAGCTCAAGCTATGAATTATTAATGCACCTACAGCTGTCAATCTTCAGCTTCGGCAGATCCTCTGAAATGCAGTTCTTCTCTCACAAATGCATCTGGAGTTCAGAGTTGCTTATGTGCAGGAGATTTTCTGAAGGAGGATTCCTCTTTGTATCCTTATAAACCCTGCTGAAAACCAAAATGATGGAAACTGTTCACTTCTCCATTTCATCTTACAGCAATCCCAGCAGGCCTTTCAGTTCTTCACCATGTCGTCTTCAGCTCCCAAGCTACCGTGCAATCTAAGGTCTGGATATCCTCCTATGAATGGGGACCCGTGTGGATCCCCTGAATACCACGCTGGAGTTTACAGGGACCTACTGGGCCTGGTGCTCCTCCAGGAGGGATCATCGATGAGAAACAAAAAAACTTTAATCTTCTATCATTACAAATGGAAAAGTGAGATAATAAGCAGTGAGATAATTAGCACAAATGATATTTAAACATTTTGGGGGTCTGTGTATGTCTCTGATGAGACTTCAGTACATGAATAATCAATGTTTTAGGATACCAATACAATAAAATGTTTTAGATTAATGCACATTATTTGCCCATTTGCAAAATCATAAAATCATACAGGACATAAGTGGTAATATAATGTTGAGGCAGTATTTTAATGCAGCTTGGTAGTTGGGTAATTGATAGTACTTTAAAGAGTCCTTTTACTCCTATTGCAGAGCAAAAAATGACCAAAAATAAACTACACAACCTCTACATACGTCTATATCTTTGTTGTAATTGTGCCTTTAGAATAAAAAATAAGCACAACAGGAACAGATGGAAAACAAATGGAATCTGTAAATGGTTCAGATGACAGTGTGCAAAGGGATTTCACCAGTAAACACTGTTTTCTAAATTGTTACAGCTGTTAACACCTGTTAACAGCTGCAAATCAGCTAGATGGATTTAGACAAAACTTGGAAGTGGCTGTGATAAGCTAGTTATGTCAATAGCTGGGTTGAATTAATAATTGGAATCTGGAATAAAGTTTAATGAATAAAAAAGAACTGTTGGATCTTAGATATCTAAAGTGTCATTTTTTATAGCAGCATTGAACAGATTGAGGTGTTAGAGCAAGTTAAAGACAAACTGGTCCATTTTCAACATTAAGAACATTCAGCAGTTTTTAAATTACTCTTGCACTGACAAGAGTTTTTAACTTCAAATGTCAAGTCACAATATTCAGCTTTGACATAAATTGGAAGGTGTATTTTCAGGTTAATTTCATGACACTGGAATTTCATTATGGAAGGAAACAAAAGCACTTCCTGTTCAAGCGCCATTTGGCTGCTTAATTAAAAGCTTTGTTCCGATTGCTTGATCGGAATTTTCCATCAACCTGAATTGAACTGAACTGCTTGCACTTGTTTGCCACAGGCAGCCAAGCCTTGCTGTGGTACGTAGGCTAATAGCTGCTTCCATTATATAATTCCCACAGAAACGCACCACACCCATGTACTCACTGCTGCAAAGAGAATGCGAGGTGTGAGATTAGTTCACCTCGGGGCAAAAACACAGCTTTGCTTTCTACAATGAAATTTAAAATTGTATATATAATCTGTATTCAAATGTTCTTAAATTGGACCACTTTAGCCTACGACAGGCACATAACCATGCATTAAAGAACTCCCTTTTCCCATCAGTAAAATGTTTTGACCTGTGACAGGAATTTAAAGAACCTTCCTTACCTGCTTATTTGGTTCCACAATATAAGGCACTAGTTTGTTAGATGAGATCCCCAACAGATCACCTTCATTTAATTCAGCCCCATAAGAAGGTTGACTCTTCTAAAAGGTGACTTGAATCTGTTCAATTCCAACATTTCCCATGATGACAGTTATATGGTGGCCCACCCTACATGCCCTCTCCATGTGTGTGAATCGTTTAGGGGGCTGCAGTGAGGTGAAAAAAATCAATCAACAGGCCTAATTCTTTTCCATGTGGCCTTTTCATTTCTTGTTGTTGCGTCATCTGCAGAGTTTCGTCCTTTTATCCACATCTGGGCAAACTTCTGAGCAGGGAATGAACACACGTATGTTTCATTAACAGCAATGAAAAGACTCTTCAATATGGACAGATTCATTCTGATGTGCTCAAGAGTCAGGATGTGATTCAGAGAGGTAGCGATGTAAAAATCGAAGGGGGGGGGGTCCCTCGGTCCCTCCCATCTCCCCAACAAGTTTCAATCTGTGTGTACTGTATATACTGTGTGCTTCATGACCAATGAGAAAGATTTCTTATGAACAAAAAGTTCATTTTATTATTGCCTTGATATTAATAAGCCAGGTAACATGTTTCCTGTCATGACAGTCACTGATGAACATCGTTTACCAGGAGGATGTTCAACGCATATCTCCACCTTTACCCATGTTTTCTGGGTAAACGAGGAATGAAAGTTCTAAATGAAGATCTGACTAAAGCAAAGGGCAAGAGGTATAACTTTCTTTATGTATAACAGATATGACATCGTTTGCAGGGCACCCCCGCTTTTAGCACACACAAAAATGGTAAAGAATCCTGAGCATTAGCCAAGTAAACCTTTACAAGAAATTATAACCTATAATACAGACTGAGATAATCAGCCACAAAACATTACAAATAACTGAACTCACTAAATGAACATGAACTTAGAGCTGTGGGCAGTGTGGGCATCCTGATCGGAGGTAACCCCTGACTGACGTGATACTTCAACAGCCTCCAGGCTAATAGACGGCTGACTTGAAATGTTTCTCATCAATTGTGGAGAAGACATGACCTTCATTTACCAGGAACACCAGAGAGGCTCTGCACGAAAACACAAAATCAATCGACTGTACAGAATGTAGCAGGAATGAACAGGAAATTACCCAACTGACGACTACATGTTTGACACATACTGCATGTACGTGAATGTGGATAATAGCTATGTGCAAAGTTTTGTAAAGGAAAAGAGGGTTTAATGAGACACTTTGGATCACATCTTCTTTACCCCGAATAAAAAAAATGTACACACCTTAATGTTCACCTAGCTTTCAGATTACAAGCTCGAGCCCAACAATAATGCTCTTGGAACGAAGAACAAAACCACATCACAACTGTACCCGACGGAATTATATGTGTAATTAGAAGCTCACGCTGTTTGAACTAGTTTTAACTAGTCTGGTGTGACCTGTTTGGGAACATCGCCTTCACACACTTGGTTCACTATGATCCCATCTTTACCACAGTCTTTCCATGCACTCCAGTGTAACATGAAACAAGGTGACCCTTACTTCTTTAAACCGCAGTCACATGGTTACTGTTCTCTGGTGTGGGTGTGGTTTGTTCGACCAGTTCACCGCTAGTGAAGATAAAATGAGGTTGAGGTACCTGATGTCTCTCATCTTGAGGTAGTCCAGGTGCTTCTGCAGGTCTGGTAAACTGATGCCAACATCACCGACAGAGAACTTCCTGATTACATGCAGCACCTTCCAAAAGAATGAGGAAGGGACTTTCCAATTCTGTAGTGATGTTGAATTTCCCAAATGCATGACGTTTAACATTCCACAAACGGAAAAATGTCCAGAAATATCAACGAAGAATAAACTCATCTTAATTAACATTTCCAATGAAAGCAGTTCCTGATAATTCACTGCTGTTGAGTCAAAAGTGAATGAAAAAATAAGAACTTGCATTAATTTGTGAATACTGCCATACGTACTTAATTCATTGCCACCCTGACAACTGTAATATATTTTAGAAGAAACAATAGAAAGTACATTTTGCAGTACTGCGATAGCAGCTCCATTGGCTGTGCTATGGGGAAACATGGACTCAGCTTCAAAATGCTTTGCATATAAACAATTTTTACATGAATAGTTGGACATTGTTCATTTTCTAAGAAAAAAAGCCATTTTCTCAGCCATTATGTCCAAATGCAGAGTAGGAATCTTTTGGTATCCTTCTATGTCTGCGATGCTACAGATAATAGCACAATACTGTTCTGAGCATTTAACAGGAAGTTGAATGAACTTATCCTTTAAATCTACTAACCTCATGCTGGATGGTGGACAGCCCCGAAAGTGAGGAAACATTAGTATTCATATTTACATCAAACGCCTGCAAGAACAACATTAAAATTCATTTATTTCATCAACACTGACTTCCAGCATTTGTGGTCCTGAGTAATTCACGGTATCACCTTCAGTTTAAATTTAATGAACACAGATTTGTGTTATAAAGTTGGTCAAAGAAAGAATTGTGTGAAGAAGTTTCCGCAAGCCTGTGTACCTTTCCAAACAGCTCCATATGGGCCCGTACTACTTCCAACATGTGGGACGTGATCTCATTCAGGTCCACAATACAACGGATACTCATAGCCAGCAATGACCTTTGACCCTACAAGACAATAGCATAAAATCACGAATCGTCACTGCTCAACGCATATCATCTCATGTTCAGATTACTTACGTTGAAATTACGCAAGTTTCCAATAACCTTCACATATGTTCCAAGAGAAGCGAATTCCAGCAGAGAACACTGCTGTAAGAAAGAGTTGAAACTCGAGTTTGAACAAGAGTTGAAATTAGCGATCTAAAAACAGTTTTTCTACAGTTGTACTTCTGGACAGTGTGTTGGTGCTACTGGCCTCTGTGTCAACCCACTGCTTCACATTTAAAGGTGGGCCGGTCATGTCATCCACGGAGTACTGGACGTTTGTCACAAAGGGAGCGAATCCTCTGACAACGCCGACTACAGACACCTGCAGCAGGATGACAAGTATGGTGATAAAACTCAGATCAGTCACACTGAACTCCATTCATGGCAACTTCAAATGATGCATTTGCAAATGATGCAACATAAAAGAGAAGGTTTTGCATAGAGTGCTGAATGATAATCAAGAATCGATGACTAATATTACACAATTATTCCAAATTCTAAATTTTTTAAAATACTTCATATACAATGGCAGACATACCTGATCATAACAGCATTTAACATGCTGATGATATTGCCAAAGCACCTCCCCATGCCCAAATATAACATTAAAAAGAGTGATGTCAAGTCTTGGGGGAAATTTCATGTCATTCCAAGTCAAAATACTAACATACAGTTGAAGACCCAGGTCTTCAGCTTTCAAAACTTTCATTCCATCTAACCTCAGAAGGCATTCAGTGGAGCTCAAACCTCAATCATCGATCGGAAGTTTCATTTATACAGCTTAAAAAATAAACAAAACGCTTGCTCTGCGGTGCACTGGTGACGCACCGGTAGCGCAATGAGATTCCAGCAACCCCCATGACCTGCAAAGTGGCTGTGGACGGGACGATTACTGTCATCTCATCTACAAAAAAAATTAATAGGTGGAAAATGTTTGATCTGCAAAGTTAGTTAACATTTTAAAAAATGGGGATCAATTAAAAATTAAATCCATTAAGTAGACACTGGTGGAAAATATAAATCGTTTTGTTTCAATTGTCTCCAATGAATCAATATAAAAAGAAAACTTTTTTTTAAAAAAAAGTTGCACCCTGACCTTGTTTGTCCTGAAAGGAACAGAAACTTGATACCTATCATTACACTAATTTGTGTCTAAATGTGCATTAAAAGTCAATGTAGTGGTTGAATAGCAGTTTGACTTGTCAGAGGAACTCCACATGACTAATACTGGATGGTGCATTCCACTTAGAGCTGTTGTGGCTGTACATGATGGCTCAGTGGTTCATGCTCCCCAGGACACCTGATGCAGGGGAGCTGCCAATTCTGGTAGTTCTTTCTGCTGTGAAAAGTCCAAATGATTGCTGAGCTACATATTTAGTCATACCTGGTTGAGTTCCAAGTCACAAATTGTAAAAGTATCATTGTCGACTAGAGAAGCAGATAGCAGCTGACACACCGAAACAGGCAAAATGTGAAGAGCTGCCCTCTGTAGAGAAATCAGAGTAAGGAAAAACATCCGTTACACCAGTGCTTCCCAATTATTTTGTTTTCTGTTATTTTCTGTGCCCCCTCCCCCCGGCAAGAACAATCCCCCCACTCTCCACCGTGACTATAAATATCAATTTCTATAAAATTTTTATAAGTACACCTCTGCATAACATTTTTGTTTAATGTTAATAAATATACAAAGAAAAAAAAACCCATTTCTGTTAGTCTATAACAGAAATGTTTTAAGTGCATCAATTTGCCTGAAATAAAAAAAAAACTTATATGAACTGTAAACATTTCTGACCAACTTATTGCACCATTTGATACTAAAAAATAAAATTAAACCAAGAATAAATAAATAAAAAAATTCAAATTCAGTTCAGCAACATTAACTGAGGAGCACAATATATAAAACACCTTAACTTATAAAGTAAAAATGAATAAAACAATGTGCTGTTTTGTTTTTTTTGTTTTTCTAAATCAAAATGAGAAATAAGGATTAATCGCTACGATGAGCTCGTTTAGGCAGTGCACAGCTTTTCAGGTTTGAAGCATAAAAACTGAACTCTCAGCTCCTGCTCAGTGTCTCAGCTCCTCTGCTATGGTGGGTTTTTTGCACTGATCAGTTTGGTACTCCACCTTATATGATGCTAACACAGCTCGCTGGTTTACTGAAGTAACATTCACAAAGCGGGATGATTGCTGGCAATATTCATCACTTTTTGCTGAAAAAACTCCAGCGGCTTATCAGCGTGATTGGGGTGAAATATCTTTAAATTTCGCCTTCATTTATTAAATTTCATGCTGTCCGCTTTCATCATTTTCAGACACAGTACACACACCGATCTTTCCTCATCTCCCACTGTAGTCACAGTGAAGCTTGGCGCTACAGACGCTTGTTCGTGGTTCGAGCTACTTCTCGCTGCGCACACCTGACAATGAGAGCGCTACTGCCAACTACTGTAGTGGATGTGTAATTACACTAATTACGCCAAAATAAGCATGTTCCCCAGGATCACACGCGACACCCTAGCTACACGAACCTGACCCTCAAGTGTCGACAGATGAACTCACCTTTGTGGCTGTTTTGTTGCTGGTCATCCCACCAAGGGACTGACAAACTAAAGAACTAAACATATGGATTGTCCAGGCTAAATGAGGTATTTGATAAAATGAAAAAAAAAAATCTAACACAAAATATCTTAATATGTATGATTCTCAGGAATGTTAAGTCCGTCAGAGACCAGTGCAGTCACGCTGGATGAACTGGAGGAGTGAAGCCAGTCTTTGTGTGCAGGTGAACTGAATTAAACCAATTACTGTGATGATGTGCAGGAGCGTAAGAGGAAAACATCATCTTCAAACTGAATTGTTTTATTAGAAATTCATCAACTCAACAGTGACTGACAGGTGTTCACATCAGTTCTGATAAACTTCATTTAATCTCTTCAAATTATTTTACAGTGACATAAGAGCAAAACTAGTACAAGTGTGAGAGAAGAAGTTTTCCTGGATGTCCATGGAGATCTTATTTGACACAATCCGAAGTGTGTTGTTCTTCTGCAACAGGACATTTTGTGTGCCTCTGATCCAGGACTTATTAGGTGCCACAGTCCTGCATCGGTACCTCCATGGCAGCTCCCAAAATGCAAAAGAATTTAGACAATCTGATCTGAATTTGGAGCAAGCCATTATTTTTAAATGACCAAAAAAACAATCTTTTTTTTTTTTTTTACCAATAATATGTTTTTTGTAACCTTTGCCAAAGGACATCATGCATTCATCCATGTGTGACTCAGTTTGTCAGCATCACACCAAAACTCGGACCTGAATAGACCCCATTACAGCTCGGTGCAGAGCAGGATAAAAGGGTCAGATCAGAGCTGAATTTGTTAGTTGGGTCATTTTTCTCTGCTAATAGTCATAATCATAAGGAAGTTATGATTCTACAGTTTTCTGAGAAAAGTTGAGATATCGGTAAAACATGGTGGAGGGCTGCTCAGATAGGGTTTTTTTCATTGTTCTCCATGTACATAAAACATACAAAACCAAGTTCCATGACCCCTTAAGTGTCAGAGAAAAATCTACTTAACTGATGTCGCTCTGGAAAGAGTGGCTGACGTAAGTTTTTGTAAATTTCCTTTAATATCTAAGATTTTTCTACATTTTGCTCAATGAGCCGCCATCAATAGAACTGCTTTCTAGTTAGCCTGGCACATGTTGGCTAAGGCAAACTAAAGACACATGTAAAATAGTTCAGGTTCTGCAGAGGTATGTGCTCTAATGAGTGCCATTCTACTTTTATCAATAAAGTGCTTTTCATACCCTCGTGGTCACTGAAAGGGCTACCAATCATCTGATTAACATTCTGCCCATTATAACAAATCTAATGAACCACTCAGTCCAGTAGTACATTGCATGGCAGTCCTGGATCAGGGCTGGTAAGTGGTGCATTTTTTTTTTCTTAACTTGTGTCCCAAAGTTCAACAGAACCCAGATAGAAAATAAACCATGAGTGGACCATCGTTGTATACCAGCTTCGCTCAGCCAAGATCACTAGCAGGCCAATGAAAAACAAACAATTATCACCAGCACACCAACAGTACTGACCTGTAAATATATCACATCATTTCATGATTGAAGTAAACCAAAGGTGGAGTAGAAGCTCACGTAAAACTGAATCAATCACAGCAATTTTACATTTCAAACAAGTCAGGCTCTTAAAAACAGAGCACATCAAATATACATGTTCATCCCCTGCTGATCCTATACAGTATTTACACAAGTGCAAAGGAATATAATTTTAAAAAAAAACAAGGTGAAATCACCTAACACCCCAGACCTCACATTTGTTTGGCAAACCACTCAAACCTGATAGCAAATCAGGCTGGAAATGACTCTACCCATCATCCTCTGCTTGGAGGAAATGGGTCACCCTACAAGTCCAAACTCCAATTCTCATCAACAGAAAGCCACAAACAGCACATTCTTAAAGCGTAGCAGCATAGATGCCCTGCAGCACCAGCAGCTGTTTTTAATACTGATGTGTGTTAAGACCCTTCATACCAATGCAACATGTTAAATCAATGAAACCTAGTGCATCTCAAGCACATCATCCGCCAATTCTGTGCTTGAGAGCAATTTCACTGAGGCCACTGCAGTTTCGAAAACAAGAGTGAAATTCAGAAATAAGGCAAATCACAATCACATTAATTACAATAGAATGGAGATTTGAAGACCATGTAGGAGATAAACATTGGTAACAAGTCAAAAGTTACTCATGTTTTTTTCCGCCAAAGCTTGAGCCAACTAAACAATTTGTTTTATAGGTTCCTATAAAAGTGCACAAAATATGTATGACCTGAAAGGCAAAAGGGTTCCTCTGCCAAATGCTGCAAAAACTTAATAGGCTTAGAATTAGCCTGTTGGAAGCATGGAGAAAGGGATTACTGTAAGATCCAAAGGAAACGAGCAGCAGTGACACTGAAGGGAGATCAAGTAAACACAACATTATTATGTATAGAACATAAAAAAGAAAAGGGGCAGAGATCCTCTGGCTCATGGAGGATATTGCATGCCAGTGTCTTCTCTTCCCTGAAGGTGAGAGGCACTGCGAGTGTAAGTAGACCGTTGTTTGACATTGTATTTGCTTAGTAAACAAATACTGACACAGTCGTCATACTGCATTCAGCCTCACAGCTCCACCGTGTAACGCAGTAGGTAGTTAGGAATAAATATTGAAAATAATAAGTGCTTTCCATCAAGTCTTTGTACCAATTCAGGTCTAACTGGAGATGTTAATATTCATGGCACCGCCCTTGCACTACAGGCATCTCACTCTTAATAGAAGTAAATTTATGGAGGTTTTTTTGAAAGTAGGTTTCTTATGAAGGTAGGAGGAAGTCTTCTGAATGTAGGCCAATCTGTTTAATGTGGTGTTTCTTTTTGATGAGAATTCAGGATTTTGTTTTGTTTTCACAGTTTTGCCTGATTTCTACCAGTTATGATAGCACTGAACTCACCAAAGAGCTGAGGTCTGAGTTGACATCGTGACATCCAGCCAGATGAAAGAAAAAGATGGTTTTGAACAAGCAAGGTTTACCCTGATTAACTAAACCAGCTGACATGTTTGTATTAATCATTATAATACTGTTGGACCACTTTACAGCAGTCAGTGTTTTGTGTATAATGGGAGGACGTCTGCTCCTAAGAAATATTTTCATAGCTTAAAAAACAGTCACATGAGCAAATATGAGCCACTTATAGCATCAGCTACCTTACAATGACCTTTACAATTACTTGAGTTAGCGCCAGTTCTTTAGTAGTCTGAAGAAAAACAGCTGGCAGAAAGAAACTTTCTAGCCGTTTTACTTCCTTAAAAATTTCATCAACTATTTTAGAAGTTTTGTGTTTTCTGACGACACAGCTCTCCTGTGATGATCAAGAACCTGTGTCTTTCACTGTCAAAAAATGTTGCTCATTGTTGTAAATGTTGCTCATTTACAAATGTTGGTGAGGAGGAGTGATCGATGTTAAATCATCAATTCAATTATAATTAACAATCAGTGAAGACCTCATGATTGTGAAACATCAAATTTTCACAAAATGGAAATATACCACAAATTACTTAGCATTTGAAGTAAATGTACTCTCTCCACTGTGATCACCACAAACTCCTTATGAGCTATGCTAGAATAATTGATTGGGAGATTGATTAAATTGGTGAGTCCAGTGTGATTATAACCAATTGGAGTCAGTTCCAATACAGTAACGCAGAATTATTCTTGGATATCTTTTAGCGTTTTGTGATTAAATGTGTTTGTGTTTAAGGCTCCAAATAAAGGTGATGATACCATGATTGTTATACATTCTGTCACATTGGTCAGAGGTGAGTCAGGGGTCAATAAACTAAGTCCTCAATGGGCAGAAAGAGGAAACACCAAGAACCTGCTAATTCGACACGATAATATGTCCTCGGCCCATGCAACCAATGAAGCAACCCTTAAACTAAAAAAGAACAAAACATTATCTTCACGCACTAACGTTTTGCAAACTACTGAGCAAAACTTGACCTGGATTATAGTTTGTCAACAAATACCATAACGCTGTACGATTTTAATACCTGAGCATTCAGGGCATTTCTGCATTTGATGCCAAACTGAATCTAATCTTGGTGTAAAGATCAGTGCTGGTGATCATGTTCAAGGCTGAAATAGTTTTTTAAGTCTGGTTCTGTTGAAGCTACTGCAAAACATTCCACTTATTGAGGTGATTGCGTTTTAATATCCGCCCTTTGGATAAAGGTATGAAGTAATGATCACAGGATAACGTCTCATATTGCATTTAGGAACAATTAGCACCGAGTCCAAGAGGGTATTTGTCGACAAACTGTCACTTTTGATTAAATCCAGGACTTTTGGGTTTGTTTTGCATTTCCCTCATGCGTGAGCGATTCTGTTTAAGGAGGAATTGGAAGCTGTGATGCGTTTAGCCTGAGACTAAGCTGCAGTTTAGAATAGCAGCAGCGGTAGGTGTCACACCTCTCCCCTTCAATATAAAGACACGGCTAGTAGAGGATTGTGTGTGATTGAACAGTGGATGAAGAATAAGCCATGGTACAAATGATGAGTATTCTCCTTACTGAGACCTAGTTTAAAAAAACCCAAACAGTCTGTGATGTCTTTGTTAACAGCAGCTGATGAGATGTGCACGAGTCCATGGTGCTCGTCCATCACGTGTCCCAGTCAAGTTCTCTGCAGGCGATTCGAACCAGCCTGAGCTCCAGCTCAAATGCATCAGGCCGTTCCTGGGGGTTAGCCGACAGCATCTCTCTGATTAGCTGCTTCATGTGGCTGTTCATGCTCTTTTTACGCGCAGGGATCAGCAGCTCCATCTTTGGGTTCTCCAACAGAGCCTCCCCTAAAGGTACAATCTCTGAGCCTTGCTGCACATAGCTCCCCAGCAGCTCCTTCTGAGTCTCCACATCCACAAAGGTGATGCGCTCCACCATGGCCCAAATAATCACCCCCAAGGCAAATATATCTGCCTTGGCTGTGTAGTGGCCTTCCCAGACCTCAGGGGCCATGTAGAAGTCTGTTCCACAAGCTGTGGACAGGAAGCACTTGTTGATGCTGGCCGGCTCCTCTGGATTGAGCCCAGAGGTAGAGCAGACCTTGCTCAGGCCAAAGTCGGCCACTTTGAGGGTCGGCTCAGATGACCCGGCCGGTGTACAGGCCTGGGATATCAGGATGTTGTCTGGTTTGAGATCACGGTGTATTATCTGGTTACGGTGCAGGAAGGCCAGAGCGCTACCGAGCTGCAGCATGAAGCTGGTGTTGGTCTTTCGACTGGGCTTGCGGGACAGTAGGTAAGCATTCATGTCCCCTCCATCGCAGAAGTCTGTCACGAACCACAAGTAGTAGGCACAGCAAGGGTTGAAGGTGATCTCTCCCTTCAGAGAGGTCTCCACCAGCTACAGTAGAAACAGAGAAAACGTTAGTCAGCATGATTGGTTGGGGGATGGACAGTCTGTCATGTTTGGAGGATTGTTTGGAAACCTAATATGCACGATCTCACAACGTCATGTTCACTCTTGCACATTAAATGTATGTCCTGCAGCAGTCAATCATGAACCCAGATCGTGAGGGGGTAAAGTTTGCTTGTTTTTCTAGGTCTATTTTGCATCTAGTTAACCAGAGTTGTGCTGTCTTAAAGTAGTACACTGTGATAATGGCTGTAATCAGGGTAAACTAGAAATGATGTATAACTAGCAAAGATAAAAGATGACATGCCCTACAAACAATTTAGAAAAAAGACATTTCACCAGTTCACATTAATCCACCATGCAACCGTTCTGCATATACAAAGAATAAAAACTAAGCAGAGTCGTTTCTCCAAACCGACGAGACAAAGCTGCAGTAAGCGCAAGCATTTTTATATATCACTTAGGGCTGGTTAGATTCTGGGATTATTGATGTAGTGGGTAAAAGCTCAGGGGTGTAAAAAGAACAAAATACCATTCTAAACAAACAATGAGGCTCTTCCTTTGTATTCACAGCATGTTGTTTCCTACCTTCCTTTGTGGGTCATTTTTTACAGCGGAGCAGCGTGAGAGGCCTCTCATATTTTATGCCGGCTGCAGCAAGTGACTGCATTTAATCTAGCTTTCTGACAGCAGAAAACAAACTACGAGGTTTCATCCATCTCACATTAAATTAAGATTAAATGGAATGAATTTGATTGATGGTGTTTTGTATCAAACAAATAAAAGTGACAGGTTAGTTCAAGAGTAAGATCCTGATTTAATGAAGAAAGTTTCAGTGAGGTTGCAGTAGAAAGTTTCCATTTGGATAATTTGATAGACTGCAAATGCAAACTGAAGTGGAAACTGAAAAACAAGTAAGAGGTTGTTATCCAGAGGGATTTTTTACGTGATTTTTACCAGTTCACCTGTGGAATGCTCCAGGTGGATTCTAAAGCAGCACTTGTTGTCACTGTCCCAACGTCTTTATAAGTGGACATTACAGAATCGAATCTGATTTTAAAAAAAAACGCTGGAGGCCCTAATCTCCCTTAGGAGTAAAGACAATTAACCAAACTAAAACTTTTTGTAGACATTTTGTGATAGACATGAACTGAAAAGATCCGTTCATTGTCACCTACACCACCCAAGCTATAATCAAACTGACAACAGATTAGAAATGAGCAACCCTCATTCCTCCACCAACCAGTTGAGGCTCACTTAAACACGAATTATGGCTTTTCATGTAAACTGCTTTACACGCAACATAAACACTTGGAATCTGTGCAGTTAGCAATTCCTTGCAACGACTCTCTCATAAACAAATGGCTGCAAACTGTCATGCTACTTGGCAAGAAGAATAGAAACAAATGATCCCACAGTTGGTATGGTCAGATAACTCTGCCCTATTATCATTTGCTCCTCTGAAAGCATGTACTGGAACATTACAGAGCAATAAAAAAAGAGCTGGAATAAAGGGATTCTGGGAAAGTGTCCAAAGCTGGCGCTGCAGAAACCAAATAGATGGCCTGACAATAGCCTGCATGCCGCTGTAAGACTATAATCAGGCACTGACAGAGCGCCATGAGTCGCCATCAAACAGCAGAGAGGCGCTGCGACATGACAGGCTGCAGACAGGTTGACTGAGGAGGAGAGCTGCCACACCCCCACACTTCAACCCGACAACACATCCGTACGACTGTAGGGGCACGGAGGTCAGACACAACAGGAAGCTCACGCTTATCCGCACAAAGGAATTTGAATAAGGCTTTAGCAACTTTTCTAATCCAGACAGCATCTATGCTGATATTCATTACCTTCTCAATCATAATCTGCAACACATTTATGTTTAATGATTTGTTTCCCCGTCATTGGCAAAACAGAAACTCCCCCTAATTATAATCTATGTCAGGAGATACTTGGTTAAACTTTCTAAATTCAAACCTTCTCAATTTATAGTGCCAGTCCATGTTCATTCACTGGAGCATGTGGCAAAAGTGTTTTTCTAAAACCTACTGAAACGTCAATAACAGTCATTTAAGGAGGATTCCTCTTATCTCCTTCCTCTAAATTGTGCCATCATCTCAGTAAAACTCATGGAAACAAAAAAAATCGTTCTCATGTCTTGCCAGCAAAGATCCACTTGACAGATACGATCTGGTTTTGGTAGGGGGGGTTAATCAAACAAAAACATTAGCAAGTGTGTGACTCATGAAATGACAATGGTGCAGGTAAGTAAGAGTTGAGGTTTATGGTTATATTTGGAAAACACAAAGGTTGAGATTTCTGTAAAAACTAAAATTGCAAATTTTTATATATATATATACGGCAGATGAAGCAGCAGAAAATGAATGAAAAATGAATGAATATACTGTATATATACACACAGTGCGCACTCGCGCATTCACTCATCAAAGCTCATGACTTCACCTCATCGCGGATTTTTGGTAGGTAGTCATGTAATACCGTACGCGCATTCTATTGGCGGACGGCATCAGGAAGTGTGCTAGGTTCGGTGAGTCTCGGACTTCCGTGAGACACAAAAGTGCTTTAAGCAGTCGATAAGAGTGTGGGAAGGTAATACTGATAGAAGGTGGTTTAATATCAGAATGAGGAGGGTTCATAAATGTTTAAATTACCGTAAATAAATAAGAAATAGATTGTCGCTCTATCTCGGATTTCATTAATTACGTGAGATTCCTGGAACGCATTAACCGCAAAGAACAAGGGTGCACTGTGTATGTGTATATATATATGTGTGTGTGTGTGTGTGTGTGTGTGTGTGTGTGTATGCTTACTGAGCATAAAGAGAATCTCCCCATAGGTCATTAAAAATTTGCTGCTAAAGAGTACTGCTTTAACAGGGCAATGAGTACTTATGAAAATGATGTTTCATATAAAAGTACTGTGTTGCAACATATCACATCTTCAGCAGTTTAACCTGCAGCAATTTGTTACTGATTATTACCGATTCCCTCCCATGCACGTCAGTTGTATTTTAATAGAACTATGTACACCAACAACAACAGGTCACAGCCTCTGCAACAAGTCAGACTAGGGCTGCAGACTAGGGCTGCAGGTTTTTTTTTCAGTAAACAATTCATCTATTGAATTTTAATAATTAATGAATCTATTGATTAATCTGACAATTAAATGATTACTCAAACAACACTGCAATCAAGAAGTTACAACATAAATAGAACAAATGGTTTTCACTTAAAAGCAACAGTAAAAAAAAAACTATTTTAAAACTTGACCAAGCCATGATAGACAGACGAATAACCAGATAGACAGACACTTGATTAATCCCTGAGGAACTTGTGTATATCTACTATTTGACAACAAAGCAGTGGTAATGTAGGACTACTGCTTCCACAGCTAGTCCACTTGATTCTGGCTCCTCACCTCCAGATAGAGTGGGGAGCTGGAGCCATGGTTCATCCTCTGGGCCAGCTGGTCTCGCTGCAGGATACACTCCTCCAGGTGAATGACGTTTGGGTGCTGGCTTTGGATGCTGCTGAGGGCCCAGAACTCCCGCAGGGCCAGCTCTACATTCTCTGGAGAATGGCAGCGGATCTTTTTTACTGCGACCCGTGCACCTGTTCGCTTCACCACTGCCTCATAGACAACGCCGTAACTGCCACGCCCCACCTCCTGGATCAGCTCGTACTTGGGCTGGCTGCTTACCATTCTAGTCCTCACTGTAGACAAAGAAGAGGGGGTTTGTTTCTCAATGATAATATTTATTTTATATGACAACCAACTCTAAAACTAAGACAGTTTTAGAGTTGGTCCACACTCAAAAAGTATTAAGGTCAGCTAAACAAGCATAAGGCCTTAAGCATTTGAACATATGACTAACACAGTCCAGGTGAAAGCATTCACCACATTTAGCCGTTACACTTCAAACTGGAAATGTGGAGGAGGTATACAGGACAAGAGATTTTCCTCTCACTCATACATGTTATTTCATAATCTTGATATCCATGTCTAGCCATTTTACTTTTTGACTATTAATCTGTACTATTTATAATATATTTAAAATACAACAGTGTGTATACAACAGCAACATGATGCACGACCGAACAGAAGAAGCAGCTCTTTATTTTTAACAATAAATTAAGTCAGATGATTTCACTGTGAAAGTAATTCTCAATTGCTGTCAGTCTTGATAATTAAAATATCAACCTGTTGACAAGAAGGCAGACAAAATACGTAAATAGATAATAATTGTAAAAGCAGCAAGTTTTTATACTATGATGGGTAAGAAAAAGAGCTTTGTCAGATTCCGCCTTGCAAAATTGCAGTTAATACTCTATCTGAATCGTTATAAAATTGATAGAGTAAACCTACAAACGGGCTGTTTTGCCACATTAATGGCATTAATAACATGTGACATATTTGTTAGTGGTGATACATCAACTGTCTGCAAATTACCTGATAATGGACTGATTACTTAAACACCGCTTAACCAAATGAATTTTACTAGTATTGATATCTCAATTCTTGCACATAATTATTTTCTCTACATTTTTTTTTGGACTGCCTGTGGGTCTGAGAGGACTGTAATTTCATCTGTGCTGTACGTGGTGCATATATGGTATATTTAGCAATAAAGTTGACTATCACCACATCTCACAGATAATAGCGTCACTTAACTTATGTACTATGTTGGACAATTCAATACGATATAGGTGACATGTGACAAATCACTGCTCCTTTGATTTTTATAACCGTAAATACACAAATTTTTCATATCATTACTGAACTACCTGTCTTAATTACTGCAAAATTCTAAGAACCATTAAAACATCGTTAGCTCTGTACCAAATGAGTGACCTCTGCAAGAAAACTTCTAATTGTCGGAACAGCTGGATGCTTCGCCAGTAACACTGTTCAAATTCTCTAAAACACCTGCTTATACCCAGCTGTTCAGGGGACATATAATAAAACTTACTATGCAAGTCCAAATACTCGATAATGTTAGATTTAACAGTGACAAACACCTCCAATAAGTCGACAGCCACCAAACGGAACGACAAACAGGCAGCATGCTAACGAGCTCATTAACGCGACACACACTCGCCTGATTGGCTAACAGGCTAACAGCTCTGTGGCCTCACCACCGTCAGCTAACGATGTTGTTGGTGAGCTAACGCTAGCTTCATCACGTTAACACCAGCTAACAAAGAGTCCAGCTCTCACAGAAACAACCAGCATGGTATGTTTGCCCCTTGTTAATATGATTTAAACCCAAACAAATCTACTTCTCTTAAATTCCACTACCGTTGGGGCACGGAGGAGGAGTGCCAGCACTGACAGCTTATTGTCCTAGTGCGTGTATGTGTACGTGCGCGAGCCATCCACAATTCCAGCCTCTGAAGACACGCAGACCCACGACCCGAGTGGACAAGTGGCCACGGGAGACGAGACAATGGAAGAAGCTGCAGTTGTTGTCAGTCTCACCTTTGAATCGTTTCTCTGGGGTTCATTTGTTGTCGTCCTCACTCTCCCTGGCAGCCATTACCGCCGCACACGTTCCGCTCTCCGTCAAACCGATGAGGTTTTGTCAAACACTGGAAGTGAGAACGTGCAGCTGCGGAGCAACGCAGCGGGGAGTTTGTCAATGTAACAGCACTTCCGGCTTCACGTTTCAAAATAAAGGCACGTTTGGAAAAAGCCACATGACAACTTGTACATATCTGCACATGTGCCAGTTTCTTTGATGACGGGCGGACAGAGAGACAGACAAGCAGATAGATAGATGGATGGATGGATGGATGGATGGATGGATGGATGGATAGAGAGAGAGAGAGAGAGACAGACAGATCAATGCGAAATTAATTTTTGTTATTAGTATTATTTTTGCAGTAGTTTAAGTGATACCATATAGTTGGGCTTCACGCCGTTGGAATTTTTTTTACATGTTACATATTTTTTCATTTTCTTTTTTATACTGTAATGAAAAGCCGAAAGGAAAATAAGAAGAATGATCGCAGTAGGGAAATTATTTTCCTACTTTCATATTTTCCACACAATTATACACAGGTCTTATCACACACCCACACACACAATAGGGACCTGCAAGTATGCTAATTGGAAGAGGACTATTGCCGAGTGAAGGGCAGCCACGTAGCACCCAAAGAGCAACTTGTGGGGTTTGATGCCTTAATGCAAAGGCACGTCGGCAGTGCTCAGGAGGTGAACTGGCACCTCTCCAACAAAAAGTTCATCCTCCATACTTTTTGATCCATGATGGTCTTGAACCGGCCCAAACCAAGACCTTGTGGACTGAGAACTGTTTTTTATTGAACATGAGTCATGGAAACCTTTGTTTTCCTTTTATACATTTATCTGTACATTCATTCATATGTTAACATATATACTTATGTTTTAGGCACCTATTGTCTACGAATGGAGGTGATAACCATTTTCATAGTGGTGACAAACTCACGTGCACTATGTGAGTTTTATTTTGAAGGAAACTCACAACACCTCCGGCCTCACATTAAAACGAATGTGGTTAACTTTTCGGATTTCCCTTTATTTTTCCAGGGTCCCCCTAAATACCAAACTGTCACTTAAAAGGGGGTTGCCACAATGACATGAACAAACGCATAAATCTATCCAATAATCTCACATCTATCTCTTGCCATGCCTGCAAGAAAGCTTACGATCCACGCACAGAGAAAACACCAGTGGTGAGCTGTGACACAGAGCCTTGGTATCCTGTGAGAAGAATTGATGGAACAGAATCTACAGCACCAAGACACACAGGAAGGCCTCTGCACCCTTCTCAGTCATTCCAGCACCCCTAGATGTTCACCTCCTGGATCAAACTTCCAAGCCACATTTGCACCCTTGACCAAAGATGTCTCAATAGATGGGAGTCATCTGGATGGATAGTCCACCAACAATAGAACTGACCGCAGAACCAAACTCTGTGACCAAAAGCCTAAAATAAGAATCCGATTATGATTTTTGCGTCAACGTCAGCAGTCAACAAGTTTGCAGACAAATGAAAAACAATATTTTTGTCGGACTTTTAATTAACTGTTGCTGAAGAATAAAGCTAGGCAGGAGGATGATACAAATTCATCGTAAAAAAAGGATACAGTACATACACATTAAATTTATACCCAGCATGAAAATCTTTAAAGCAAACATTGCCAGTCTGCACAGTTATGGTAACAATGGAAAAGTATACCCACACAGTTCACTACTCTGGTAAGTTATTTGTGGAATTGTTGTTTTGTGTATAACTCAGGAATGCAGGTCAAACTGAAAGCATCACTTTGGTCTTAAGTACACAATCTTTCATTATAACTGCAGCAGCAACAGTCAGAATAAAGTCCGTGAGGTAGCACACATAATAAGAAAATGAACTTAAAAAAGTAATAAATACTTGAAAACTTAATTCACAATTTTTACAATATATTCAAAACTGTTGGCACACTGCCTTCAAGCAGGTCCAAAGATCACACCTGAGGTAGACTTGTATAGATTTTTGACAAGACCAGTTTCGTCTTGGTCACACATAAGAAGCGAACAACAAGAAACAAGACAGAACTCTGGGACACTGGCTATAACATAAGGGTGAATAGACCCCATTGCATCATGGTGAGCATTATGGTGAATTCAAGCACATAATGTGGTAAAGATCCCTTATGAAGATCAATACTGATGCTTTTAAGCATCATTTGTGCTGTTTGATCAGTCGACTCAGCTGCCAGGCCCCTGAAACATGAAAAAGCTAAATCCATCTATTTAATCTATGTACTAATAATCATGCAGACACATTTTGAACACATCAATAAATGTAAAAAAAAAGAAAAAAAGATGGTTATGTGAAATAAAAACATCTTGTGACTATATTATACTGTGTGTGTGTGTGTGTGTGTGTGTGTGTGTGTGTGTGTGTGTGTGTGTGTGTGTGTGTGTGTGTGTGTGTGTGTGTGTGTGTGTGTGTGTGTGTGTGTGTGTGTGTGTGTGTGTGAGAGGGGGGGGGGGTTATATCAGTCCCATTATCTTACTCTACAAAAATCATGCATTTCCCCAAATAATAAAGTTCTTCATCTTTCAAAAAATCCAGAGATGCATTAGAAATTTGGAGCATCCAGTTCCCCCGTCTCAAAGTCTTTTTTTTTTTTTTTTTTAAGTAGGTCTTTTTGCTGTCACACACTTTCAGTTACATATCTTATAACGGCAACACATTGCCTATTCTGACCCGTCATACAGACAGCGAGGTCCAAAACCGAACACTTCCTTCAACTCTCCAAGGCTGTCACAGTGTTGGTGACTCTGTTTTGAGACAGCACATGATGCCCTGGGTTAAACAAGTTACTGCTTAAACAAAGTTCTCCCTGAGTTCTAAATAAATAAACTCTAAGTTAATGCTGTGCTTTTCAGTCAGAAGGTAAGTTTAAGCACATCTTGTCCTTGTGGTATTCAGTTGCTGTTGAAAACATGAAATAATGAATCACAACACTGGTTCAAAAACATGATTTGGGCTAAGAAATGATCATTTTACTCTCTGAATAAATAGTTAATCTGTCTGCTCTGCAACAACCAAGTAAATGATGTGAAAAACATCCCTGATGTGTGTGAACATTCCCTTAAGATTCCTTCTGTTTCCCAGACTAAGTCTGATATACAGTACAATCAACATTGGTCTTGCATATACAGTAAGTTCAAACAATCAAATGACATCTTGGTAATTAAGACAGAAACTTCTTCACTCATGGAAAATGGAAGGAGTCATAACAACATTGAAATGATTTCTCACAAAGGCAAAATATTTCTTTTTTACTTACATTCACATGTGGGATTGTTTCAAGTTTGTTAATAAAAATCAACTTTCAGTGCAGTGTTAGGGCCCCTTTTCTGAAAAACAAACCAAATAAGAAATAAATGTTTTGATGCTGAAATAACTATCTCAGAAAAATGTCAGTCATTGTGTCCCCACCTCGGATAATACTAAGCAAATAGTTAAAATGCAATTATACAGGGAATTTAGTTTTTTGCAAAAAGAAGAAGTATGGGAATATTATGAGCATTACCCTCTCTGAACATATTAAAAGATATGTGCAGCAGTCTTTCACACAAATTACTACATTTATTTATTGTATTTTTCTTAATTTGGAAAATGTTTTTTCACTCCCTTACAGTGACTCTTACATATGATCTTATTTCAGAAATCACAGGAAGTCATCTTGTCCTATCTCGTGGCAAAATAGATTTTAAATTCATTCTCCTTCCATGAACTAGACAAGGGTGTGACTGATGTTTAAAGGTCATTGTCCCTATTCTCAAACCAATGCCACATCCACACTTTTTGGTTTTCATCATATTGTTCATGTCAGAAAGTCAGCGAGAGCCTTTTATTCAAAGACCTTCTTAGAGCACAGACTGCTTTATGTTACATTAGAATGATCACTAACATGTTTGTTGAGCTTTGCTATTGGTTAGGATAGCTAAGTGGCTAAAGTTTGTTGGACCTGATGGTGAACAGGAAGGCTAATATGTGGGCTAATACAGTAACACACCAACAGTAGACACCTAAATTGTTACTAATTGCATGTGATTCATTGGTTATGACATCAATTATTTTTTCACGCACCCTGTATATTCAGAGGTTTGGGTTTTTGCATTAATGTTCTTGTGAAAAAGCTCCTCCAGGAAGCATATTAGGGCATCACCTTTAAGAAAGCAAGTCTGATTGTTTTGTTCTACGCTGTGACAATGATGACTCTGATCCCATCGCTCCATAAATAAAACCTGAGGTAGATCCTTCTGTAGGCAGTTCTCTGTTGAAAAACCCTCAATCACACTCAAAGTGTTCAGAGGGCGTGACCCGACTCTGCTGCTCTTCGTGGGCTCTCTGAGGGGTTCCCTGAGAGCCTGAAGACGGATGGTGATGATAAAGTTGCTGCTGCGCTTTGACTGGACAGTTGGCCACCATGTGGGAAACGCTCTGGCAGAAATGGCACTTTTTGGGCTGAGGTGGCAGCTGACACTCTTTGGCATGATGACCGGGTCCTCCACAATTGTAGCATCTAGAATTTAGAAAGATGAGAAAGGATTTGATCAAAAAGAGAATATTACTGCTTTTATATCACTTACTGTGGTACAGCTGTAGAAATCAGCATTTGCAAACACTGTGTGTAAACCTCAAGGTTTCTTCTCATACAGCATTTGACTGCATGCAGCTCTTATTGACCCAGTGATGCACTGACTTTGTCGAGGGGATTGCACTGTGTACTAATGGTTTTCATTTCTCCCAGAGTACATTCATCAACATGCTTTTTGTGTCAGAGGCGGAGTGGGATAATAATGATGGCTGGGAAGCTAACATCAGTCCAGGTCCATATTCACAGCAGACCTCTAGACTGAAGGCTTGTGCTCAGTTCTTTTTGTGAAGCCAGTAAGATATTTTTCAGGCTACTTAATAATAAAACAAAAACCAACCGGTCACATACTAAACTGAATCTGAGTTCAGCTTCAATAGTTAATCCATTGTACTTGGTAATGGGAATGAATAGTTTTGTGGCCCATTAAAGTGCTTATGTTGACTTCTGACAGGACTTTATTTTTTCATCGCAAATCTCAGGTGGCTCCAAGTAACAGTGGGTTTTCCACCTAACAACAGGGAGTATGCAGACTGATCTCACTCATTCATTCATTTATTTTCTGTAATTCTTATGTGGGTATGACCACATCGAAATACAGACAAGCATTCTCACTCACAATCATACGACAGTTAATTTTGAGTTATCACTTCAACTCCACTGCTTATTTTTTGGTGGTGGGAAGAAAGCGGAGAACCAGAAGGGAACACACAAAAATTGACAGGTCCCTGGATGGATTTAATGTGAGACCCTTCATGCTGTGAAACAACAGTCTATTCTTGGCATCACTGTGTCAGAGTATTTCCACATACAGCACGTGCATAAAAAAAGACAAATTGATAATCATTTGTCTCAAAAAGACTTGTGGACAAAATGTGTTACAGATTTACAAAACTTAGATTAAACTGTAAAAGTAGACAGTCTTAACATGATCAATTTGTTATTTTTCAGGATTTCACTGTTCTCCATCTGTGAAATTATAAAGCTTCAAACAAACTGGCCCGAATTTTGTGATTTTTTTTCCAAAACATCAACACTAAAAATACTAAAGAACAGTTGCATGTGTTCATTTTTATGATTTAAATTATTGGAATGCACGTAAAGGTTTTGACAAAATGACATG
The DNA here is from genome assembly GCA_013358685.1 of Antennarius maculatus. NCBI lineage: Eukaryota > Metazoa > Chordata > Actinopteri > Lophiiformes > Antennariidae > Antennarius > Antennarius maculatus. The sequence continues at coordinate 7,606,817 of CM023622.1, read as the reverse complement.
ACTCTGATAATAATCCTAACAAAAACCTGATCTACGGTCACATTATGAGCTATCACCAGCAGAGGGCAGCGTAGCACCGCTCTTCAGTCTTTAGCCATGACTCCCCAGTGTGAGGGATCCCATTGGAGGACAGCTGTAGGGAGACTTCAGTGAACTGATCTGTCAGCTGATGGGAAGCTGGACTTCGCTTCTGTGTGCAGAATGATGTCTGTCTGTCTATTTTACACCACCAGGATTTTATGACTTAATCATAATTCTGCCCTACAAAGGCAAAGGGCATGATCTAAAAAAGACTTTTATTTTTGTTTATTTTAATTTTTTATTTTTTTTTTTTTCAAAAATACTGTATCTTCTGTTCAGTGTGTCAGAGTTGTCCTCCTACTACTGCATTTTTGTGAGTTATTGGGGTTTTTAATAATTTTTTGTCATGTTTACACATGACAAAATGCTGTTTCTCACTTTTTTTCTTTTTGGTGTAAAGTGGCGAATTAAAAAACTATGCTGTGTTCGTGTCATTAGTTGGACTTTTGTTGAGTTTATGTTGCCTCTCCCTCACTTTCATCTGGCTTCATTTGAATTGTACTTGCTGTATTTAATCATTTTAAGTCAGAAAAGATAATGATAAAGTTCTCATATTAAATTAACAAGCTGGTTTTGAATTTATTTTACTTAAAGACGCTTTTTAAACAAGTGGAGCCAAATTTACTTTTGGAGATTATGCTACTAAAGCCAGGTCATGATTTCTTCTATTAAAAGTGTGAATTAATTCCTGCACTGGCGATGATTTTGTTTATGCCTGCAAATTCATTCTTTACATCATCCAGCCACAACATGGAACCTTTAACTTAACCTCAACACACAAGTTTAAAAAAAAAAAAACTTCTCATTTTCCATGATGAACCTTTTAAAAGAGAGGTCTGTTTTTTAGGCCTGATAATCTTCCTCAATGCAGGTTGAAGTGTTAAACTTCTGTATTTTTTTTTGTATTGCAATAAATAATGCAAAGGAAAGAAATGACATTTTTCTCAATAAGGTTCAGCCCTGCTTTACATTTTATGGCAGATATTTGAACAGGTTGATCTTCACAGTCTGTCTAACTCTACTGAGAAAACAGTTTTTAATCTGATTTATAAGACTTTACCTGTGGAGGCCAGATGATCTCCCTTCACACTGTCTCAGTTCACAAGGAATCTGTCATTTTGACAGAAATGTGTAAAACTATAATGAGATGCAATCAGTATATTATCCTTCTATTCTGCTCTGCTCAACAAGCTGCTGTAATCGAGTCTTCCTGGAGCATTGCTTCCAGTAAATCTCTTCTGTGAATGCTAACAATCAGTAGCTGAGTGAAATCCTATTGGTGAATTCATTAGGGCGGGACAAACAAGGCCCAATACAGTGTGACACAAAGACACATTCATCACTTAAACAGGCAGGCTCAGCCATTGATTTATTTGCATATGGACAGCCTGGTTTTCTGTGGTGAGGACAATATTGAATGTCTAACTACAAAAAGCTGTGGATTTATTTAAAAAAAAAACCATCAAATTTGGGACACAGTTTAAGCAAAGATCATTAAATTTTGGATCAAGACAAAACAATACAGTAATATTTTACTGTGATGACCTATGGGAAACTGAGCTGCCTTGATTCAGATATGTGCCCAAAGAGTGTTGTTATTTTAACTTAAATTAAATTAAGTTAAAAAAATAATTAAAGTTAAATAACAACACTTCTACCCAAAATAAGTTACAGTCAACCCTTGGTTTTCGAACATTAGCCGTTCCTGAAGGCTGTTCGAAAAGCGAGTTGTTAGAAATCTGAAACTGTATTTTTCCCATTATAATTAATATAAATTAAATACTTTTAATCCGTTCCAAATCTAAAAAACAACTTTTTCTAAGTTTTTTTTTACTATTTTACACCATAAACTGCACTGTATACTGTTTACCATGAATAAAAAGGGGTAGAAATAGACATTGTGTTTTATTTTAATAAAAGATATCCTATCGAACTTTGAACACGAATGCGCTACGGAGGAAGCATCCTGGGCATTCGAGTTCGCTCGGCTCCCGAGTGAGTCGCGTTCAGATACGCTCGGCTTCTTTCAGTTTGGTCGAGAGTCGAATTTTGGTCGAGTTCAGAGACGTAAAATTGTCTGATTTTCTGGTCGAAAACTGATTTGGTCGAGAACAGAAGCGTTCGAAAACTGAGGGTTGACTGTATTTTGGAAAAAGTATCAAAAAAGGTATATTTACCAAAGTCAGTTGAAAAGCAAACCTGAGCTTAACGCTACCCAGTGGCTAAGAGATGCGTCTGTTCTTAGCTTATCACAACAATATGAGGAAAAAGACACTTGAGAGGCTTTGATGTCAACTTTTTAACATCAAAGCCTCTCAAGTACCTTTGTCCTCATATTGTTGTGAGAAGCTAATAAATTGTCAACTTTTTAACAATATAATTTCATTACGACATCAAAAATAAAAGTTGCATTTCTTTTAAGGCAGCAAAATTCAGTCTGTGGCACAAAGACTGATGATCTCCAGACTGAGGTCTGGATCAGCTCACAACCGACCACTACTTCCTTCCTTTCTCCTCCTTCACTCCCATCCTCCCCTCCATCAGGACTCAGTATTGATCAGTGGCCACGAGGATGTGAGAGGGAGCTTCTTTGTCTCAATACAAGAACCACCTCTGACCCCTGACCCCTGCTCGCTCCTCAACCCCTCCTCCCACCCCAACCCTCCACCTCATTTGCACACCCCATTGTTGCTATGGCAAAGACCTCCAACCTCTCTCAGGCACCTACATCTGTTATCAATTAAATGGATAGGCTCCTTTCCTCTTCTGAATCAGACATTTATTTTTGGGAGAAAAGAGGGAACATCTGAATGCAATCAAACCGACAGCGGATAAAGGAAGTTGTGGGATTATTTTTATCACTGCCCGCCATGATTAATGAAGTTCAACCTAATAAGATGCTATCACATTAATAACTTTGTCGGATCTTAATGTCTTCCAATCTGCAAATCAAACTTTTCTTTTTTTTTCTGAAGTTCTCAAAGTAGAACATCTGAATGTAATCAAATCCAGCAGATATTTGGAGGCAGGAAGATGTGAGATTCATTTCATCACTGCCAGCCATGATAAATATGCATATCTACAAGATGCTATCGAATTAGTAGCCTCACTGCATTTTAATCACTCAAACAAGCTTCGAGCAGAAATAAATTACAAAGTCTGCTATTAGTGTTCAATCATAGTTTGTGTTTACCAGCCAAGAGATAAAGTGATGAAGCTACAATATGGGCGGCAGAGGCCAGGAAACAAAGCCCTGGGGGTGAAGAATCCTAAAAAAAGATCATACAAACAATGTATTGATCTGCATCATTGTGCTGCTACACAAAGGGCCAGCATCTAGTCAGAAAAAAGATGTTTTGAGTGAGAAAGCGCCATTCAGTTCAAAAGAGAAGTTCACTTGTTTAAGTTCAGACACAAAATACAAATATCTCCATTTTAATGAGTACGTTTTATTATCTTTTTTAAATAAATGACTGCAGATTCTCAATTTTATATTTTATATTTTCCTGTTGTCTTGGTTTCTTGCTTCTTGTTTAAAGAAGTAAACAATGAAATTTGAAGATAATCAAAAATATGCAAATGTATTCATTTCATGAAATGTTTTAAGCCTGGATAAATAAATACTGCATATTTATTATTTAAATTAGGTTAAAATGAATTGGATGCAACATTTCCCTTTTTTTAGTTAGAAATAATAATTATTCAATCATTGTAGTTACATATTTGCAACATTTTTATATTTTCTGGAACTATGTGGCGTTCCTATGAGCCCCTGCAACGTTCCATTTCTAAATCAAATTGAAAATGTAAACTCTACACACTGTTGTCATGATGAGTCTCTAAAACTAGACCCATCAGTACAGATTTCTCCTATGTAGGAAGAAATACATTAAAATACTCCCAAAATCCTGAAGTCGTCAATATCAGATTTATTGATATATTCCTCTGCTGTAGCTGAGACACCTCAAAAGTCTTAGATGGATGGAAATATCTGTTTTAAAGACATTCTTCCATAACTTTGCTAATATAAATCCCAAATGATAATATATACAGTATGTCAAGAAACTGAAGCTACAACACGTTCATGTGTGAATGCCGGGATGAGGGACAGTCCCAGGTGTTTACCCTTGCACCTAGTCTTAAACTGGGGTGACCACACCCAAACTTCAAGTCTTTATTTTACGCAGACATGAGATTATCATAAATGAGCATGAGGATGTCCTCGGTTTGGACTTACCTGTCTGCCTTAGAACGTTGTTTCTGGCCACTTTTTGGTCTTCTCTCGCTGCCCAGACATGGTGCCCCATTGGGCCCAGAAACATATACAGACTCCAGGCCTTTAGATGATCTCTTAAAGGTAAATTCCACAGGCTCACCTTCCCTCAAGCTGCGGAAGCCCTCCATGTAAAGTTTGCTCTGTAGAAAAGATATCACATATGGTGTTATTAATAAACTTAAAGTGGGACTCTTGAACCTTTGACAACTGTTTTGTAAATCCTTTGAGAGAATAGTCTCTTGGAACCCACACAACAATATCTTTACCTTGCATTTTGGGGGTCACATTGTGGATTAAGCTTAAGTTTTAAACCAATATTTCTTGATTTGGTCAAAATGTTTCAAACTGGTTTAAAGCAACCCTGGTAATGGAATGAGCTGATGAACCTAGTGGAGAAGTGACCAACTAAATAGTAAATTCAATCAAAAGTTGGCAGAGACAAAACTTTGCATAAACAATTTTTTTTTCTTCTGTGACTAACAGCAAGATGAATCTAATAATCTGGGTGATAATGTAGGTTATAATAAGATAAGTCATATGTATTCTTCACAATCCAATCCTGCTGACAACTGCGTTGAAACACAAATGCCTTCACACACCCCTCCTTCTCCGCTTGTCTCCAAACAAACCTCCAAAAGCATTCCTTTCCCCAACACCTCCCTCTTCTTTCTCAGCAGCATCACCTTCAAGCAGCCAAAGACTCCAAAACGAGTCCATCTGGTCAAGTCTCCAGATGACCATTACTCTGGAAGATGCTGTGAAAAGACATCAGGGAGGAGTGCATTCCTGGGATGTCTACCAGGAGAGGTGACTACAATATATGCATCGTGAGAAGAATGATTCACCGAACACACACACTGCCCGCTAGGCTTTCTATTCATCAGCTTTTAAGCTGCAGTACTGAAGATGAATATTAGATATTACCCAGAGAACACACCAAAGGAAACAGTCCTCACACCAAAACAAATGAATTGGTCAGTTATACCAGACAGAAAACTTCATCATCACGATTGGTTAAATTAGGAAAACATGGTGGTGTGGATACAACAAACAAGTTACAATACCACAAATAACCTGACACTGACTTTTGGCTGCCAAAGCCAACCATCTCCTTCATCTTTCACAACAACTGACTTCCTCAGCTTCCCCATCATAATAACTACATGGATTTCAGAAAACGGTCTATGCAGTCATCATGCAGTATTAGATCATTTAAAGGAAAGATTTTTTTCTTAAAATAGACAAATTTGTTTGTTTTTTTTACAATGTCTATGTAACATTGTTACCTGAAGCTCGTCCTGCGTTCAATCAGTCTGTAAAAGACTTAGATCCCAATAGAAGTAACAATATATTATTTATACCCCATTTAGGTTGAAATAGTCAATGTAGCCTCTATATTAGAAGTTATAACTTTGTTTTCATTGCTTTTATCTCTTAGAGTGATCCCCCGTGTTCTTGATTTATTTAGGGAAATGCTGCATTCTTGTTTCAGGATATACACGTCTTTTCTTTACTCTTCGGACTAACAGTATGCGTATTCTTTGAGCTGAGGAGTACTAATGACACAATAACCAGGACGTAAGATATCCAATAAAAAAACGATGTCTTTCAGTTTGGGCCCCATTTATCATAAATAAATACTCAAAACATCACAGCCTCCATCGCTGCCTCAGCCATGACAGACGTGGAACAGACGTCACACATCACCTTTTTCGTGTTCATACAGAACTTTAAGTGGAAAAACACATATGCAATTCCCTTCTTAAAATCAATATGAAAAAGATCCGTAACTTAAAATTTGTCTCCCAAATATCTTTTTAGCCATTTAGCTGATGATGACACTGACAACGGTCAAATATGATTACCGAAAACATGTCTGGAACCTTTATGCTCTCTTTCATCAGATGATTTACGAGGACACAGGGGCAGGTAACCCGAGAGGAGGTCTCCACCAAATGCTCCTTCTGGGAGGTGGGACTGACACTCTGGACTGGGTGGGCTCCCTGATGCTTTAATGACTTTATGACAGGAAGCAGAGCTGCAAAGGAGTGGAATGAGCCTTGTTTTCTCCATTTTGGCCTAAACCCCCTCCTACAAGTCTGAGCTTCTGCAGCAAATATCTGTCTGTGATTAGTGAGTCTGTTAGTCTGCGTTAAGTGAATGAGGCAGTACTCACGCGAGTAATGGCTGACTTTAAGATGTGTTAATCTTCAGGTAATTTTACACACAACAAGAAAAAACACTTAGTCCTGTGAAACCTGGTCTATAATGTGAGAGAAAACTGCAAAACGTTGTTTCCTTGAAAAGGAAATCTACATATTTACATTTAAGAAGTCTGAAAATTTATTTCAAAAATAAATTCATTTTAAAAAATGATAATTTTTCAGTGGATTTTGTAATTACAGGCAGATTTTTGTTTTACATCTCATAAATGCTCATTGGTTTTATTAGCAAATGATCTTCAAACAGATATATTTGAAGATATCTGAATTTGTGACAGCTTTTATTGAGAGGGAAAAAGGGATATCTTGTTCAATGCATTTTAAGTTAAAGCACATGTTTGTTAACATATACTGTAAATTGGTATCAGAATTAAGTGTGGAACTTTTACATTGAATGTGTATTGGTGCCACTCTTGTGTTGAAATTGGTCAATTTATCTTAAAAAAATAAATTTTAAATAAAAATGTGAAAAACTGTGCAGTAGCGTTCAGTAATACAATTGACCTTCAACTCCAAATTCATGTCCAATTGTTGGATTCTTCTCTTATTTTGTAAACCTCTACATGGAAAAAAATGATGTTGATCTAAATGTATTTCAAACAAAATTTGCATCTCAGATGTCTAAACACACAGGATGCACAATATTCTAACAGAAATTGTGATAACAAAACGCTAGAAATATGTATTTCACCATTAGCATATCTGTAAATCCCCACAATGCCCTTTACCTTTAGAGGTAAAGTCTTATCTCCTCATAGGAGCTTGTGTTTCACATGTTTGCTTGCCTGTTAGCAGGCAAACATTCATTCATTCATTCATTCAGTCAGTCAGTTTCAGCAGACAGGTAGTGGGTACACCAGGTGAACTGACGTCCAGCAGCACCGCCTCACCTGGTGGACGAACACGTCGAGCGGCTCCTCCAGCGGAGCTCCGTCTCTGCTGCTCATCGACAGGAAGCCGAAGCCCATCCGCACATTGAACCACTTGCAGACGCCGCTGCCCCGGGACAGACCCGCGGCCTCCTCCGCGCTAGGTTCACACCCGCCTGCACGAGAGAGCGCGAGCCGGTGAGACGGCCCGGAGAACGGCGGCACGGTCGGTGTCCTTCCGCGTAAGTTTGACGTCACGACCCGAGTACAACAAGCAGCGTGAGCTGAGCGTTTGAAGAAATAGTGTTGAAAAAGGCCTTTTGACCTGACTGTTAAATGACGGACAAGGGTTCAACATCAAAAATTTAACGTAACAGATTCATTGTTTTTTTAGATGTTAGGAAATAGAATTTAAAAAAAAAAACTTTCGCAATGGTGCAGATTTTTTTCCTCCAATCAAGAAATGATACTGTGATTTTAAAATCAGCCATTATCTTCGCTCTGCCTTTTTGTGCTACAATCTCTTGTATTTATGATTACAGCTCACCTAAATCACTTTATATCATCTAAAGCTGCTCAGTGATTCTAAAGACGGTGAGATGGCTGCTATTAATCAAGTGCTAAAATAATTAAGGACATTTATGTCCGTAAATTGTCGAAAATTATTTCTAACCACACAACTAATGTAGATTATATTACATTTAGAGTTGATCTATACATTCTAGGTCATATATATTATTCTACATATGCACATATTACCTATAACGGAAGAACACATTAAATAAATCACTTTGTTTTTCCAATAAATGCATTAACGCTCTACTTGCACTCTCAGGCCTTCAAAATAAAATTTAAAAAAGTATTTCAGCCGACATTAAAATAATTTCACAGTTGATTTTTCGTGCCTGTTCATTCTAATCAGTTTCAGCCAAACTACAAGTTGTGTCAGTAAACGGTCGGTGGTTTCTATCCGAGCCCATCCCGTCCTCCACTGCTCATCACCCGCATCAAGCTGCCGACTGGAGCCTCTCACGTCTCCCCATCAACAAAGACATACCTTTCCCCTGACAACCAGAGACTTTTCTGAATAGCCCCCCCACCCAGATCCTCAGAAAGAACTGAGAAGACAATGCAAAAGGAAGTAAAGCCCTCCTTCAGAGCATCTGCAGAGTTGCTCCTCATACCTGCTGCCATGGTGAGGGGCTTCCAGCGCCTCCAGCTCGGGCCCAGAGCGCATCAGATGGAATGACTTGGCCGCATGTTGGAAGTTCGTGCGCCTTCTCCACGCGCGCGCACGCGCATGTGTGTGTGTGCGTGAGTGTGTATGTGTGTGTGATGCAGGAGAAAGGGATCCTTGTCCCTGCTGCCTGCTCCAGTGCTAAAGCACAATGTTCACAAACCCTAGTGACCCACCCTCCTATATTAACCCCCACAACGCGCGCATGGGCCGTCACCACGCACGCGCAACCTTTTGGGTCAAGCCCACGTGACTTCCAGTCACACATAAATCACACATGTCCAATGAAATGAGGAGCTGAAACAATTGTCAAGATGACCAATTAGGACTTGGGACAATGCTGCACATCCAGTGGTCCAAAAGGAAGTCACCCCTTCCTCTGCAACTCATCTTCACACGCGCGTGCACGCATACACACGCACACGCACACATAGATAGATAGATAGATAGATAGATAGATAGATAGATAGATAGATAGATAGATAGATAGATAGATAGATAGATAATCTATTGAGTCATCAGTTACAGTGAAGATAAATTCAAATTTTATTGTTGGAAGCTCCTCAATCTGTACATCCACTAAAACCCCTTCTTACTCTATTATCCCCAAGTAAAACCAAAAGACAACAGTATGAAACACTTACAGTGTTTTGGATCATAAATGGAATTTTTTTCTGAGGGAAGACATTTAAAATCTAAAATAATTTCAATAATACATTTACATCTGATATAATGTGGTATTTTGGCCTCGCTTGTGATCATTTAAATCCTGATTTCTGAGATTTAGTCATGTAAAAAAAAAACTTTTATTCAAGCGGGTGAAACGTTATGGGACTTGAAATAGGTTTACAGAAAAGTCACAGAAAGTGTGAGGATATGTAAATAAAATAACAGATGTTTGGTTAATAAATGTCTGAAATGCAGTCTTAGACAGTTATTTGTGTGCAAGTGCTGTCAGCAACTCCACCAAATGTTAGAGATACAACTGAATATTTATGAGACACAAATAAATAGAAATTCATAAGGTTCCATCTTTCCTTAAATCAAAAATTTATCATAAATAAATAATAATAGTATAAAAAATGATCCACCTGCAGAAGGAGGTGGACCAGAGGCAGGTCAATGTCTCCTGTCAGCATCATATAGGTCGGGGAGTATAATATAATCTCATGAAAGGAAAGTTGGGGAAGAGGAGAATAAACAAATCCCAGCAATATTCAAATCAAATTTCTACAACTTTTGATCACAAAGACATTAAAAGAAACATTTCACCAAACCACCCGCAGACTGCAGACACCAGATGGTGTCTCCTTACACCTGATACTTCCAGAATGAATCATGTGTGCTGAAATTAAGCTCTTGCATTGTCTCTGATGAGATGATTCACATCCACCTGTTGCTCTGTGAGAAAAGATCTACGGTGGCCTGTTGGAGTCACTCACACTCATTAATATGTAATTATGCAGGAGCTTTCAAGCTGCTGTTCTAGACCACAAACCTGCTCTCATTGCTGCTGAGTCACGAAGCTTCCTGTAAGGACACACTGAGTGTAGAGATAATGAGCTAAACCAGCAGGCTCTCTGACGTCCTCCAAACATGTGAAGTCTAATGTGTGTGTGTGTGTGTGTGTGTATGTGTGTGTGTTTGGATAGTTTCCTGATGAAAACTAAATGACCTCCTGCAGTCATGCGTGAAATAGTCATCTCAGAGACCCTCTGCCTTGGAGATGGAACAGCCCACTGCCTGCTGCACAACAAAGCAGGCCATCTGAAGGTGAGCTGGGTCACTCAGAGGGGCTTATGGGGACAAAGCCCAGCCACGCGCCTGCTCAGCTGCAAATATGAGTCAGCACAGGCCATAATGTCACAGATGTTTTCCAGAATGTGTCTGCTCTGCATATATTGCTAATAATCTTGAGCATTTATATTGTAGATGTAATAATAAATGGTTTAAAACATGTTGGGAATGACTGCAGAGGCCCTTGTGAGCTGCAGAGGGGGGAAAACAAGCAGCAGGCCCTTGGGAAGCCTGTCAGCTCACCTTTGACCCTACCCTCAGAAAAACATCAATCAATAAACCTGATCAATAACAAATCTATTAATTGCTAGCGTGCTGTGACAGATATCCCTTTTGCAACCAGCCTCCATGTGGCAGGGTGCTGTGGGCCACCCCAGGGCTAAACAATGACATGCTGGAACCTCCTTCACTGAACAGACCTATCAGTTAAATGTGTTTTGGGGTTTTCATATTAATTGTTTTTTGGGGGGGGTTTGTGAACATATGAGATATGTAGTTGTGTTTCTAACACAACTGATATCATGACATATGCCAACATGAAAGAGATTCTAATTAAAGCAGGTGGAGTCTGCGTTGCTTTCACTCTGCTCATCTCAACGTTGCCTGAAAATGAAGGAACATCCAGTCAGTATTTACTCAACCACATGGGGGCGCCAAAGTCAACACAAAAAAGTTATTTAAGTTAATCATTTAGAAAAGTCGATACATATTGAATGCTCAACGAATTTTACTGTAAATAATGTCAACAAGGCATAATTTATAGACAGCCAATGCGCAGTTAAAAAAACTGTAAAATAAACAATGCAGGGTAATCTGCCTATTTATTTGTTTGTTATTTGTTTATTTATGTCTTTGGTATACAAAATAAATATAGATTGTGGTTTTATTTCGACATTGTTCATTCTGTTGTGACTATGAAAATGAAAAATAAAATAAAATTAAATTAAGGCACATGTTGCAAATACCTGACATATTAATTCCTTTAAATTCAATCAACTTTATTAGTTGATAATTTTACTGTCAGTGATGATTCGTCATTTGTTATACTTTTAAAATGTTGATGAACTTATTCTAAAGACATCATCTATGGATTAGACATGGACATGCAGCCCATCCATGGATGGTATGGGGGATCATGGTCAGTCTTCCTGCACCGAGACTTTTAGCTACACCTATCCACCTGCAGCTGATGAACGCATGACACCATCTTTCCCACTAGATCTCACCTCCAGCTTGGATTCCCTGAGACCAGACAGCCGCCTAATAACACTAAAACAGCATAATGATCAGTGCTGAGTCCAAAGGAAGATTTATGCAGCATGCAATAGTAAATACTGTAGAAAATAGAAATACAGCCCCAAGATCAGTAAACAAACAAAGCACTCCTGCATACAACAACCAATTCTTTGTGTTTTAATGACTGAGGAGAGCAAAACATTAGAATTCAGCTCCCACTGGAGCCATCTGGGATAAAAATGTTTGCAGTCATTATGGGATTTATGCTGCTGTTCCATTGATTAAATCCTATTGTAAACGCCACATAGTTTAAACTGTGGGACAGCTCTAAGCAGCTTTATGGTATAGATTATATAATAAAAAAGCACAGTTTTTCTAAATCAAATGACTTACAGCATCAACTGACAACTGGTAATAATGACACAATACACTCGTCATATTTGCCTGAGAACATCTGCCTCTTTCTAATATCATAGGAGGGTATGTGAGGTATTGTCTTGTATTTTGAGTAACCATAAGAATTTATTCCACCTTATACGTTAATAAAAGATGGGCTAGAAAGATTAAAACATATTTGAACTAATATTCTTGGCATTATTAGTTCACTTTTGTTTGAAGTCTGTGAAGTTAAGATTTTTTTGCTGTTCAACAATGAGACAACATAACTGTATGAGGGCTGATCAGCGCCAAAGTGCTGTATCGGCTTTACTCTTTTATTTTACTATAGACTGACTTGAGCCAGCATTGCAGTAAAATGAAAAAGAAGCAGAGTTGATTACATGCAAACATGTTGGCTGCCATATCAGAGCAGAGTTTAGTTACTAGTGCATCCATTTCACTGTGAATAGTATTTGGAGATTTCTTAAAATATAATTTTTGGGGGGCTGTTGAGTCATTCTGATATATTTGATATAATTGACTAAGTGATGAAAAGGTAATACATGACAGCGTCATGTATTACCTTTGTTCATTAAATGGAAATAAAACCATGAACTATTGAACAACATTGCTTTTTTTTCCAAGAAAGTCTGTTTGTTGACTTAGAAATATCAGTTTTATTCTGCACATTTGTCAAATCATCAATATTAAAAAATCTTGAAAATACCCCTTATACAATACATATATGTCAAGTCTGACATAATTGGAAAATATTTTTAGGTGTCAGAAAGGAAGATGGTGTAATTGCTTCTATATAGTTTTATATAAAAACTGAAATATAACTATCAAAAAAAAAATCCTGATCAAAATTTTTTTAAATAATAATAATAATAATAATAATAATAATAATAATAATAATAATAATAATAATAATAATAATCCGGACAACCCCCCTCAAGCTACGCCTCCTTCTTCCATGTGGCACTATTCACCCCCCATACCCTACTATTCACCCCCCATACCCTACTATTCACCCCCCATACCCTGTTGTGGTTCGTCCCTCCTCCATCCTGCTCCCACCATTGAAACAAATGTTCCGTCCTCTCATCCACTCAGGGAGAATCGCTGTGTGTTCCACGCAGGTCTGCTGGAGGCAGTTTTTCCAAGAAGCAGATGGTCTTCGGAATAACATGGGATGAAAAGTAGACGCAGACGTTGGATGGAAGACGGAGGTTCTGCTGAATCCTCGGCTGTGACCAGACGGACATGAGGGAAGAGTCATTTCTCCTGAGGTGGAAGAGATGGAGCGAAAATAAAACCAGACGCGACCGTCATGGCTGTGCGGAGGCGAACAGGAGGCGATGTTCTGAAGCGTTATAACGCCAGGTTCCCTCAGGTCGTGCTGACATGGTTTTGCAGTGACTGAGCGACTTTTCTATTTCCTCCTCTGCCTTTGCCCGATTGACGCTGACGGTCTGCGGGCGTTGGGAGGACGCCGCGTCGCCCCTCTTCCTTCCTCTCCCTTCCTCTCCCTTCCTCTCGGAGCGGCTGCTCTGCAGCACCACGGACAGCGACCATGACGCGGCTCCGCAGGAAAGCTTTAGTGGCACTTTTCCTCTTCACGCTCTTCATTTTTGGGGCCATGATGGGGCTCAGGACGCTGAAACCAAGTGACGGCTTCTCCGACCTGGCCCCCGGTATGGACTTGAACGGGGAGAGGTCCGATTGGAGGCGCCAGGACGTGAAAGACGTCGCGGTGTCTCCGGGCCGGTTCCACCCGCACGGCAGTGACACTAAGGTGGTTTTCACCAGATCGGATCGAGATTACAGCATCTTCTATGATGTTCACATCTTCTACTATCTGTGGTACGGTTCCCCGAGCGTGGATAACAAGTACATCCACTGGGATCATGTGCTGGTGCCACACTGGGACCCTAAGATCGCGGCCAGTCATGCCCAAGGAAGGCATGCTCCTCCCGAAGACATCGCCTCCAGTTTTTACCCTGAGCTGGGGCCCTACAGTTCCAGGGACCCCAACGTGCTGGAGTCACACATGGCCCAGATAGAAGCTGCTGCAGCAGGTAGCGATGCTTGCAATGCACTAGTATTATTTGAAATGTATTATCTGATTACTTAAAATCTGTAACTAATATATTCCTAAAATGTTTTCCACTCGGCCAATAATAATGGACTTGTAATTAAAACTACACAATTAGGCACTTATGAAAACAAAATTTGTAAATATTGTAAAAAACTTCAACAATAACAAGCATGTGTTTGAGTTTTTTTTAAAGATACAATACAAACTACCACCATGTTGATAAAACCCCAAAGTCCCATAAAAGATGTAAAATCCTGGATCACATGACGTATCTGTACAGTGCTGCTAGTGGTGGTTAGTAGCTAAACGTAATGTAAATATTTATAATTTGATAAGTGGGCTCTCTCAATACGTTAAACACACCCAAACAGACCGTCACCTCACAAATAATAACATCTGGATACAGTCTAATGCTACAGCAAATGGGTTCATAACATCATCCAAGACAGGAAAATATGAAAAGCTCATGTCTAGGAACTAAAAACATACAGTATTTGCTCTACATTAAAGGTGATCATTCTTCAATAAAATATAAATATGAGTAAGATATTCAATTTCTAGCCCGGAGTCCCTCTTCATTACGGATTGTTGACTTAGCCCAAAGTCCCGAAATATAATGGATCTGGAATCTAAAATTGTATGAAAAAACATAAATCGTTAACTTTATTAATAGAAAGATGAAATAGGAACTCCTGTGAAATAAACCATTTTACTCATACATTTAGTTTATGTTGAATATATCCCGAAGCAACATTGATCAAAGGTCAAAATTTACTTTTCACCAACATCCAGATTGACATTTCACACATGCAACTAAACGAAATGCCATTAATGACTCCTTGTACATGCTGTCGGGTCTTAGGGGTGCTGGTATTGTCCTGGTACCCTCCTGGGGTGGCAGATGACCACGGGGAACCCACCGAGGACCTGGTTCCTGCTGTGATGGACGCAGCCCACAGACACAGCATCAAGGTAACTGGTGAGACAACTGGTATGTTTTTCCTTTCCGATCATCTTCTAAATGAATGATTTGTCACTCAGTTGAATGTTAGAATTAGTAATAACACACTGCCTGTTTTGGTCTTGTATCAGCTGCTATGTTTTCACACAGCATCTTAAAATGCTAATATCCGAGCGTGAAAAGCAGAAAACTGCACGGAGTCGGCTCAGGTCAGATCTGATTTGGACGACATGCATGCAGTGAAAACATTCTATACTGAGACATACAAACAACATATCAACTGCAGGATGCATTCATTTATGCACAGGGAAAAATACTCAGATCATCATTATTACAGATTTATTTTGAAACAACTCTTAAATTCACTCTATAAATAAAAATAAAAGAAAATCAGTTATTGTCTGTTCAAGCTCACGCTGATGGTGACCTGCCTGCATCTACAAAATATTTCTGGAGCTTTGAAGCATTCCCATCAACAACAGAAGATGATGAGACATTTTAAATTGAGTGGAAAGAGAAACAAACAACTGCAACTATTTTTAAGCTGAAATTATACCTGAAGGCTCTCAAGGTAAACTGAAGACCCTGTTCAGCCTCACTGAAGACCATACAGAAGTGAAAATTTGGCGTCAAAGAATATCCACAAAAATGTGCAATTTCTGCATCCAGCAGACCAAGAATTTGTGGTCAGAGAGATCAATGGACGTTTTTTTTATTTCTGTGTAAGTAGCGAGGAAGAAGAGCTCGTGTTGATCTGGTCCAGTGAGCATGAACACACCAATGAACTTTCTGGAGTCTGTTTGTTTTCATCCTTTTTAAAAAATAAGCAAGCCATTACCTTCCTTGCCATTTCACTCCAGAAGCATTTTGTGAATTACGACCATTTTCCATCGGTATGAAGCCGAATAGTTAATGAACATAGTGTTTCTGTAAGACTCCTCCATTTGTGCCCTTTATTGAAAACACAATGTGCCTTGCAGCTGCATTGCATTCTGGGCCACTGAAGCTCCTGACAGTGAAGGATGTTGCCAACCACCCAGTGGCGTCTTCAACTTCGATGACCTCAAAATGTGGCATTTACAGTAATATGTGTGTGGCAGAGAGATGAAAATGTCTTGCTTTCAGATGCCATTTTTGCTGAGCCAAGAGCTTCATTTGAAGGAAGCGCTTTAGGGTACATTTTCTTTTTCATCTCACCATTCTGTCAAACAAAGTCTTATCTACTTTAGCAGTGAGGGGGCAGACAGTACAGAGCCACGACATGCTGAAGGAGTGCGAGGCGTCACCGGCTGTAGATCCAGCATTAAGAGGACGAGTGTTCCGTCAGTCGACTTTAGTGTTCCTTATGTGGAAGTCTCAAATGAAAACTGGGTCTCTGTGTGTCCTGGCCACACTTACACAACAGTGTGTGTCTCACAGCTGACCTGAAGGCTAATGCTCCAGTGTTTCAGCACACCAGCGCTGCCGCTGACTAAATACAAGCTGAGGACTGTGTTTGTTAAGGGTCTGCTTGTGTTTCAGTAAACGTGTGGCGTGTGTGTCATTTTATTTGAAGCTTTTAAATCAGGACAAGTTCTTCCATCAACATGCAAAAACCAGTCTGAGGAGCAGTTTTTGTTAAATTCAAACCAGACCACCAGAGTCTGTACCAGAGATTATCCATCCATCTATTTTCAAAACTCCGTGAAGAACGGGACTCGAACCGGGAGCCGCCTCGCTGTGCTGCACCACCATGCCACCAGCAGAGACGAGGGACACATTTAAATAAGAAATTAGCGTTATTAATGACTTGATGAGTTATAGAATACAGTATATGCTGGTTTAATTGTTCATTAAACAGATGAGCAGCAAGACACAGCTGATGTATAATTCCTTCTCTGTCTTCACAAATGCAGCAGATTGAACGTGTTTGCTCAGTGAATGTTGAGACAGAAGGAGACAAAAGAAAACTGCAGCTGAACAGATGCTCTAATGACAGGAACATGTATTATTAAATGAAACTGCTGACATAACTGATCTCACTTGCTTAGATCATGAAATCATGATTTTTAATTATGAATTTCATATTGATCTGTATATTTTAATACAATGATTGCTACATTTTTCTTTCAATAATCACAAACTTAACAATGATCAGATTTTATCATTAACATTCGAGTAAAAGCATTGAAGTTACAGTAATCAATGTTTTTCTGTGAGCTGTGGGTCAATAGTATGTGGGAGTTTGAGAAGTGTCACCCAACTCCTGAGTCCTGCGGCTCTATAAAGATTTGTAGCATTCTCAGGTTCAAATGAACTTCTTCACTCCACCATCATTGCGTCATCAACTACAGCTTAAGTGGCAGTAAACATATTCTGACAGCAGACTGCTGCCTGTGGATGGTCCAGGGTAAAGCCACCGGCTGTAACTGATGGTGGACTTTATGCCCATGTTGTTCGTCCCGGTTTCCTTGGTGCAAAGCATCACAGATTGGGTGGGAGGGTAACACGGATGCACTATGTGTAAATAAAATCAGGCTATATCACTGGATTTCTATAGAGAACCCTGCTTACTGCTAAATTTATGTACTATAAATTTATATTTTTTTACATGTTAACTCTTTCAATAATAATTTCTGTTAGAAAAAAAATTTATTTGACTCCATATCACAAAAATACTGATGTAACACTGCATCGGGCTAGTACTCGTCGTTATTTGAAGTAAAAGCCAGACTCTTCAGGAGGCCTGTTTGTTTCAGCAGCCCAGATTCACCCGAGGCTTGGAACATAAATATGTGTTGATCGGGCGGGTCTGACGGTTTCACGCAGAGTGAGAGGATCTGAGCAAACAAAATATTTTTCAGCTACTGTTTATTCATTCAGGAAGAGACTGAGCAGAGTCTTACCTCACTGGCCTTTCAAGATTTCATACCAGTTGAGAGCGACTGACAAGCTTGTGTCCAGGTGCCAAAAACCATTGCGTTACCATGGAAACTGTTTATAAAGACCTTGCAGCCTGGTTTGAAAGATGGAGTGGGCGTTAAGCGCTCAGTGTTTGTGGCTCAACAGCTTTGTCAATCCTTTGCTGTTTGATGTTTAGCTGCACCTCTTTTCTTCATTGTAACTGCAGCAAAGCAGCAGCACGAACGCCAGCATCCATCGCTTAAATCTCAGCTCCTACTGAAATACATAACACGACATCCACTCTGAAATCATACCCCATGTTTAGGTCATTTTCATGTTTTAATCTAGTTCCTATGTCTGGTTCATAAAACCTAATATAACCCGAACGTCACAGAAATCTACAGAAAATTATTTCCTTTTTCTAGATTCTGTGTTTCCAGGTCAGGGTTTATAAGGTCTGGGGGGGTTCTGTTGGTTTTCTGTCTGTTAAAGCGCTTTGAAATGTGTGATGATGTGATTAGGCACTATATAAATACAAGTTGAGTTGAAGTTGATAAGGTTTCTCATGTGCTACAGAACTTCATGTTCTTTAATGTAGATGCAATAAAAAACATGTGTAGGAAATTTTACTACGCATTTTTGTGCAGCTGCTTAAAAATGTTTTGTCAAAGTTAAGAGTATGAAGATATACTCATTTAGGACATTATGATGTGCCATCTCTCATCATGAGGGAAATGTTGTCATTATGGAGGAGCAAACAGGAATCATTCTTTTGGCCATGGGAGAAATTAAGAATGAATGAGCTAGGAATATGTACTGTGAATGGAATGAAATGATGTATATGTTTCATGCTATTTATCAATTCTCTTCTTCTAAGCAGCTGTATCTGCTCACAGAGTGTGCAGATACTCTTTGGTGTGCTTGATCCACTCCTCCTGAGTTTTAATTATTGCTGAGAAGCAGCTTTAAAAGGATTTCTGAGACACAGGGATGAGTGTGGTTGACGTCACCTGAACGTGTTGACAGATGAGATGACAGTGAGTCTGCGGGGATGGTGAACATCTGCCTCACTTCGTTTGTCCTCCCCACTCTCTATTTTAGAGAAACTCTCAACCTCCTGCAGGCGACATACGTTCAGTCAGCTGTTCTCTCTACTTCCATCTTTGCGCCAGAGGAAAAAGACAGTCTAGATGTTTTCTCTACTCTCCTCGAGTGGGAAATGATAGAAAAGGAATTAAAATGAAAATGGAATTCCACATTTTAAATTGACACTCAACAACGAAACATTAGGGGGCTTAAAAATGCTATTTAAAATGCATGGTCTAAGGCACGCATGTATTTAGGATACGTCTAGCTAAGGTGCAAGAGGCAAATGAGTAAATTCTGTCATATTTCATTGTGGAGGAGAGCTGCTGCTCATCCTTGTAAGTGCAATAGGCTGGGTGGTGCAAGCAGACTGGGCCATGATGTGTGACCCGAAGGATGCTGGTAGGTGAAATAATATAGCTTCAATTTAAAGAAAATATAAATAACATTACCTGCAGAAATCAGTGAGTAGCAGAAATGTTGTCTGTTTTCTGTGTCATTTATGCACAAGGTGCAACAGATTCAATCATTAAACTCTGAGCATGCAGCAACAAATGTTAGTTTGTGTTCTTTCTTTTTCTGCACATTCAAAAGGTCCCACACACAGTCCAGGTTCATATTGTGAAATAAGTAAAGCGGCTTTTCTGTTGAATCCTGAGGCACAGCTACAGCTAATACCTTTAAATATTCACATAAGTTTGAGTCTCTAAATCTGAGATGGTGACTCATTCAGGTGGGTGGCAGATAGAGGAAAATATGAACCTGATCCACGTATCAGTAGTACGCAACAAGTAGATTATATACACATTGTGGTGGTGCTTGGTAGACATATCATATTACACAAATAATGAATTTGTTTAATAGCAGAAAAAAGACGGTGCCAGTCTCTTTAGACCTGATTCTTGTACTCGACATGGTTTAGATTTCTGCATCAAACTGCATTTGTTTTTCATTGAACATGAACATATTTTTGAATTCTTTGTGTTTCTTTTGGTTTATTATGATGATTTTTGTTTTGATAATGATCCCAAAAAGCCAGTAAAGATGATGGCAAAAATTAAAATGAATGCTTTTTAAACCATGCCGAAAGGTGAACACAGTCTGGGGCTGCAAGCTGCCATTGTGATCCAGCAGATGTGAAAACATGACAGCTTCACAAAGACACAAAACCACTGCAGAAGCCATCATACAAATGATACACTGAGTGCTAAGTCTCACTATATTATGTCAAGGAATGTGTGTATTTTTTATGTTTTCTAAATCCTTTGTTAATATCATCATTCAATTGTGATTGACACAGGTGGCCTTTCACATCCAGCCATACAAAGGACGGACAGACCAGAGTATGCATGACAACATCAAATACATAATTGACAGGTAGTTTGGCTAATTTACCGCGTGTTTCCTCTCACTGGCCCCAGTGTCGAGTTATACTCCTCCAACAGTGACGGCTAAAGTTAGAAGTCTAGCGATCTGCTGAAACATGAAGTCTGATGGTTGATGATGAGAGGGGGGGGGCTGTTAAATATAGACGCCTCCCCTGTGATCTTGCTATAACAGATCAACTTTTGATCCAACTTCGATCAGTCTAAATGTGTGTAAAAGAGAACCGGGCTGTGCAGAATTTTATAATATCCAGTGTTTTAATACAACTGAGACAACATATAAAACATATTAACTTTAACAGGGAGACAGATAAAGGCTGTGAGACTAATTAGATCATCTAATGATATTCAGTAGTCTGATGTAAAAAAAAAAAAATCCAATGATTTCACATGTGTGACTAGAAATGAGATAGAGGTTTCAAAGATACCAGACTGGAGTAAAATCAATCCCAGGATAGTCTGCATGGAGCTGAATCTAACTTCTGAGCCTCATGTTGCTACCAACTTTTCTGGAGTCCCACTGTGCTAACCATCTGTACAAAACTATTCAAGAAGAGCCAGGAAAGGACACAACATCTTGTAAATGAAATGATAAAAACTCCACCTGTGAAATATTGCCTTTATTAAAGGTGCTATGTGAAGCATTTTTTTTCCATTTTGAATATGATAACTGTAACAGCTTTTCTTCGCAGGTATGGAACGCATAGCGCCTTCTATAGATTCAGATCAAGTACAGGTCGAGTCCTTCCCATATTTTACATCTATGACTCTTACCTGACTCCACCAGAGTCCTGGGCGGAGCTCCTAACGACTAAAGGCTCCCACAGCATCAGAGGGACCTCTTATGATGGCGTCTTCCTTGCCCTCATTGTTGAAGAGCGTCACAAACATGACATTCACTCTAGTGGGTTTGATGGAATCTACACCTATTTTGCCTCCAATGGCTTTTCCTTTGGCTCTTCCCACCAAAACTGGAAAGCCATAAAGACTTTCTGTGATGCAAACAATCTGCTGTTTATTCCCAGTGTTGGACCGGGGTATGTGGACACAGCTGTTCGGCCATGGAACAACCACAACACCCGGAACCGAGTTAACGGGCGTTACTATGAGACGTCTTTGGAGGCAGCGTTGTCTGTGAGACCAGAAATTGTCACCATTACTTCCTTCAACCAATGGCACGAAGGCACACAGATAGAGAGAGCTGTGCCAAAGAAAACGGTGACACGTTTGTACCTTGACTACCAACCCAATCAACCCAGCCACTACTTGGAGCTCACTCGTCAGTGGGCCGAGAACTTCAACAAGGAGAAGGACAAGTGGTTGATGTGAGCACGGTTTGATTACCTGAGCATTAAAGAAAAGACGTTTAATGAACACCTTCATGTTTATCACTGTTCCACTTTCCTCCCAACTCTGAGCACTTCTGATGAGCTATCCTTTAATTGTTCATGATACTCTTACTATTTGTTAAGCTAACATTTTTGAACAGGTCAATATGCTGATATGTTGAAGCTGTAAGTTCACAACAATGGACAGAGTCTCTTTGGTATCAATTTATGACACAAAGAAGTGTAGTTATGTCTGCTCTATTATTGTCCTTATTTTATCATGATGGAATATTTTATCCGGTTTTGGTTTTTGAGGATGAAATAAACTTTGTGTCTGTTTACCATTTATGAATCAATGCAGTCATTTAACAAGGAAATTATTTTCCAAGAGAAGTTAGATGCAAGAGAATAACTGAAATAAAATATAAAAATAGAATAGTCCTCAATAATCAAATATAACCAGTTTAAAGTTAAATTATATCATTCAAGCAAACGAGGGTTAGGGTTAAATAATCAATAATTATATTTATATATGATATATTATTATAATAATAATAATGAATTAAGTAATTAAAATTATTAACCCACAACTTTATCCACATCAAAGAATCTGTAACCCTTCTTTGGGACACTGTCCACTCTTCCATCCAGTTTCATGCTCGTCCGGCACTTTAAGTGTAAGTGACAAAAGTAGTCAAAAAAACCTGGTCTTGCTTCCTTATTCGAAACCTTCCATCCATTTTCCTCCACTCGTCTGGGGTTCAGTCATTGTTGGGAGCAGGTAAAGCAGTACATTCCAGACAGCCTTCCCTCTTTTAAAACCCTCCAGCTCCACCAGAAATAAACAACACAGATAGTCCTCAACATACAAACATTTGGCTTATGGAAATTCAGAAATACAAACAAACATGTGCCGCTATATTTGATTATTGTACTACAGTTCCCTTTAATTCCTCAATGCATACACACAGCTCCAACACTAGTCTTCCCCTCTTGTTGTTCTGTGTTGTATATGTGAGCATCTCAGAGCGTTGTACCTTGATACTTTACTGTTTATCATGGATGATAAAGCAAAGGCCAGAGAAGCTAGTGGTAGTGGTGACCATCTCTCTGATGACAACTCTGCCTCTGACTGAAAGTAACCCCTCTCCTCCTCTTCCTTCGCTCTAAAGGTAAGCTACATGCAGTACCATACGTTGGATAATCAACATCAACAGGTGACTCTGGCTGTTGTTGTTGGATGCGCTACTCTGAATTAACGTTACTGGTAGATATTAGAATTATACATATGTATTTTAACATGACATTATATGTTTTTATTACTTATTGTACAGTAACATGACATTATGTGCCTTTTTACAGTTTTCTAGAGATTTTAATAGTCTAATATTTGTGGCGGACGGACTTAAAATCTCATATGTTGCCACCTTTAGCCGCAATTTATTGTATGGTAACATGATATTATGTGCTTTTAATGATTTTCTAGATTTTACGATTCCAATATTTGTGGTTGACATGTTAATTCCACTGAAATGACACAAACCTTATTTTTATTTTTATTTTTCAAATTCAGGTCAAAATGACCTGAATTTGTATGTTATTTTATTGTGTGTTGCTTTCATGTCCTGTAATTGTTTCTGGTAAGTCTTAGGGAATAGTGATTTCGTATTTAAAGTAGTAACGGCATTTAAATGACCTCAAATTGTGATTATAAATCAAATTTAATGAATTACAACTAACAAAAAATTTGAATTACAAACAACTTCTTGGAACAATTGTATATTTGTATATTGAGGGCTACCTGCATACAGTATCTCTGGTGACCTGCTGACGTGGACAGAAGAAGGCTGTTTAATCACATGTATGCTGACAACCCTGTACGATCATTTGTTCTGGGAACAATGGCACAAGCTGAGTAAACCAAGACATAAACCAAGCCATCTTACAACACCTATAAAAATAAATAAATTAAAAAAAAAAAAGTGACGAATAGCTCTGACAGATCCTGAGTTAAACTTTTGTTATCAGGGAGTAGTACAGCGTCTGTAGAATCTGCATTAGCAATGCCAGTTATCCTTGAAATTATTTTTGTCAAGTAAAAACATGAGAGTAAAAAGCTACATGCTGTGGTTCAAAATGAAAACTGTTTCCGCCCGGTTTCGAACCGGGGACCTTTCGCGTGTGAGGCGAACGTGATAACCACTACACTACGGAAACGGCTACGTCACTGAATCGTGTAATACTGTATTTATATTTATCTACTTCCAACAGTCATTACTGTAATCACATAATATAGAAAAACTCAACCATCGCGCTTCAGTTTATACAGGCTTTACGTAACAGGTAATTTTTGAGATACACAGTAGCTTATTTTACACTTCCTGGATGACCCGCACTGCGGTGACGTTGGGACTCGCCTTACCCGAGAGCATTGATTGGTCGAATTGGCTAGTTTGTGTCGGGTAAATCTCACATAGCCAATCAGATGTACAGTAGGGCGGGCCATCGTGTCGCTACAGTTTCACGGACGATTCGCGTGGAAATAGTAACAATGAAATTCAGCGACTGAATCACAGTATCGGGTTAACGTTGCAAGTCTTTTTAATTTTTTTTTTTTAAATTTTGATAATATGACAATAAATGAAACTAGGAAATAGGCAGTCATAGACTGCAACATTCCGCGACACCTCTGAATTCAAAATTTTACCTTGACCTACTTTCGTAGGTCATGGCCATTGAATAAAAGACCCATGATCCAACTAGCGCACAGACTAGTGCATATCGAGAAGGCCAGTGTGAGTAAGAACATAGATCAACGCTAGTGCATTGGTAGATCAAAGCACTAGTTGTGATCTATGGTCTTACTCACACTGGCCTCCCTCATCTTTCTATCCTATCCGGTTCTTGAGTGTACAAAAGTTGAAATTTGACCGTGGCCTACTTGTCTCAAGGTCAACGTCATCATCTCACTTTCATCCTCTTTGCTGCCCGAGTAATGTGCTTTTGGTTTCATCTTTCTATCTGCAAGGTTGCGAAGATATTTGGTTGACAAATGAATGAAGAACAAACGAACGGAGGAACACAAACACTGACAATTGTAATACATCACGTCTTTGAAGAGGTATGTAATTATCAAAAGTAATGAACATATTCTTAGGTATCAGTATGTTAAAGGTATGATATGTACAAATAATAAGCAAAATGATAAAGTGATTTTAATATAAGAACTTTTATAATAGTTTTGTACAAGCATTAATCAGGATAATGATGGGTTTTGATTGTTGCATATTATGTAAAAATCAAAACAAACAAACAAACAAACAAGCAAACAAACAAACAAACAAAATACACCATTGACTACGGAAATGTCATGCATTCATTTTGGAAAAGAATACTTTCAGAATCTGCATCCACTAGATGGCGCCAAGAGACTATGCATTAATACAGCGCAGTGACAAGTAGTGCCTGAAAATTGTTTCGACCACGAAACTTTCATAGGTAAAACTCTTATTTTAATGATTAAATATGACAAACATAAATAAAGGAAGCATAAAGAATTTCCCATGTACCTCATCTGACAAGATTTTTTCCCAGGACCCCCTTTTGATGGGAGTTTTACAAATGGGACATTCTACTGCTGTGATTGTTATGGTTGCAGTCATTAGTTCAGAGTCCGTGGAGCCCATTTTAAAAACATTGGTTTAGAGTGGCATTAGGTGAGGGACATGGCAATCACACATACACAAAACTTATACTGCGTTGATGAAGAGAAACTCCTGAGGAATAAACTCAGCCAGTGAGTATACATTCAGTTTCTATGATCACTTATCCTCTGCAGGTTTACAGTGGAGCTGGAGCCGATCCCAGTAGACACTGGGCCAGAGGTGGTATATCCCATACCTCTTCACTTATAGCTGATTTGTAGAGATAGTTCACATACATGGACACATTCACATAATGCATATTCTTGGGCTCAGCACTCAGAGAGAACCAATACAGCCACAGGGACAACATTCCACAGTCCACACAGGAAGGCCACAGGCGTGGATTTGAAACAATAGTTCAGAAACACCCAGTGAAGACAGTATACTTACTTTTGTCTAAATTGCTTGTAAGCCCTGTAATAAAAACCACTGGTAGCTCAATTCTAAATAGGTAAATACAATTTTGGCCTTATTTTTTTAAAAAACGAAGACTGACTCTTAATTATTTTTATAGCAACTACTCTGATATGGAGTAGTTACGGAGTGTAAGAACCAAGAATGACTCACTCACGTCTTCCGCCCTCTATTGGCCAGACGCTGGTAATACATCAACTCCATACAATAAAATACAGTGCTGGTGACACATCTTTAGTTTTTCAAAATACGTTTTTGTTCCATGAAAATAAACATGTCGCTTGTTGGACCCTGCCCTTCAAAGAACTGGAACTAAAGAGCAGAATTGGAATTGCAATCTAATTGATTAAAAATCCAAATATTTATGAAGAGTCAGTTGAAAATCTTGATTGAATGAAAACATTTAAGAAGTAAAATATACCAAAAATATAAAAAACCAAGAAAGCACAGCTATTTCTAATGGTTATTACGTGTTTAGTGAAATTAAGATTTACAGCTTGAAAATTAGAGATGGACAATTCTGCATATTTAAAATAATTAGTTATTCCTTCCTTTGTGTGTCACTTTATTCCACCCACGATCGGATCAGTTGAACACATGGGCAGACTGACCCGTACAGGAATTTGTTTGCCACCTGTATTTTTAACTGTTTTCACATAGATGACGCCATTAAACTTAACATAAATTAACCCAAAACATTACCTGGTTGCTTTCCGTCCGCCCATCCTGATGTCCGATCATCTGGAATACAAACCTCTGCCGGTACAGGAGGTCAAAAGGTCAGGAGTTAGGATGAATAAAAACTCAAAGAGTATTTTTGGTACATTGATTTTTTTTATTCCAAATGTGTGTCTATATATTGAACATCAGAGGGCTGATCCCCTCCTACACTCACCCCACATGTCAATATCAATAACAATGATAATAATAGAATAATATCCATCTGTCATCTTTGTCCTACTGATGAGCTGCTGGTACCAATCTGAGAGAGCAGAATGAAATCAAACAGTAGACAGTATGATGAAATGCACACACACACTCACGCACGCACGCACACACGCACACACACACACACACACACACACACACACACACACACACACACACACACACACACACACACACAGACATACAGACATTTGAAAACACATGTCACATTGACGGTCATTCTTAGATGCTGCTGGCCCATTTTAAAACCGTTTTCACGTAAAAATGAGTAAAACAAAAGAGGCACTGCTTGTTAACAAAACAAAGTTTCAGTTTGTATGAAATCTTTGCTGAAATCAATTTACATGTGACTCCTCTGCGTGGGCATCCTGCAGGAATGCCTCTGCTCAGTCAACACAGAGTTAATTGGTCAATGAGATTCATCGGTGTATGGATCCTGTAGAATTGCTGCAGCTAACAAGGGAGTTCTCAACTCAATTTAAAAATGAAATAAATCATGAACAAGCAACATTCAAGTTAGACACGCTGATAGGAAGTTACAAATGTATTTGTATGTATTTTTAAAAAATGTATTTGTGTGTGTGTCATGTTTGACCTCCACAGACCAATAAAAATCACAGCCTGCACTTGAACATTGACCTACATATAAACACCTATTCTGTTTCTCTTGCTCCATGGACTGCACGAAAACCAAACATATTTGTAATTTTCTAAAAGTAAAAAACAAAATTGAAGCAAAACCGAGTTGGTTTTTTTAATTACTGCAAATAAAGAACTCCAAAACACAACAACTCAAAGGGGGAACTCCATTCGATCCTTTAAATGATCACATTAGTCAGCGATTTGCATATTAGAAGAGAATCTTAAATGCTACACACAGGGAAGTCTTAAATAAAACACTGAAGGTGAAGTGTGTGATTCTGAATGATGACAGCTCATCGTTGAGTCTCATTCTCTGAGGGCTGACTATGGTGAAATACAGCCCAGCTGAATTAAGGGGGAACATTTTAATTAGATGATACATTTCTGATTTATTTCCCATTCATTTAATTTTAAAATGTTTTATTGCAAAATCATCATTTTAAATCAAAAAGACAAGCACAGCAAGAGTAGAGAAGGAATAATCTGAGAAAAGATATAATATTATTCTTGTAAGAATATACTGTGGTATTCTCATGGCACTGTCTCTTTCAAGCCTGGAGCTGAAACATTAAAGTATTTCCTGAATGCTCAATTCAGTGAGTTGTGAAATATAAAACTGTAAAGCAGTGGCATCTACGGTATGATGAGGTTAACTCATGGTTTTTTGATAGGTATCTCTCTGCTAGGGAAAACTTCATCATGTTAAGCTCTGAAATTAAAATGTTTTAGTGGATATTACCTTTTCACCAAATTCTTTTTTCCCCCCCTTTTCTTTCTTTAGTAAGACAAAATGGAGAACATTCCTTGTTACTGATGATGGAGAACATCATCAGTAATGTGTCTGTAGCTGTTTTGGCAGCTACAGACACATTTGGATAATTTCTTTAATTTTTTTACATCTTGATATTATTATTATGTATCTTTCTGCAGACACCCTGAATTAGCCATTGTAAAAAAAAAAAGCAGGACTGTTTTTATGCTCACAAACCCAAATTGAGAGTGAATTAACCAGCCACTTTATTCTCTGACACTGATTTGGGTAATGGAATAACTCACAACAATCAGCTATCCTTTTCCAGAATCATTTACTGCACCTTTATGCCCCCCCAAAAAAATAAATAAATAAGAAGACATTTTTCTGCTCTACCCGGAACATTGAAAAAGATGAACCCTCTCCCAAAAGACTTGCTCTTCTTTATTTTTGTACAGTCCCCAACAATCAGTGTCTGAATCACCAGGCAATTTTTGGCACAAAAATTGCTTGAGAAAACATTTTCTTTGTCTTGTTTCGCTCCATTACTTTCACATTTATGGATGTCTTGATGTGTGTTGTGTATTTGATGCTGCATGAAAAAGAACTATCTGTAGCCTTTGGGGGGATATTGATGTACCTGTTTTCCTGTTTTGTGGTTCAAAGCACCGGTTGGTCAGTTTTTTAGGTGTCAGGTGAGGGTTTTTGGGCTGCATCCTTCATAGGTGTCCAAAAGATTGACAGATGACTATGAAGACTGTACAGCTGCTCAGAAAGTCTGTCATTGTCCTTCTCCGTAGTACAAACACCTGGTTCAGTAGTCAAACATTAAAACTTCAGAGTGCTGACAAACAGTCTCTCTGATTTTTCCTTTCTTGGCACGGAGCGAGATGATTGGCTGAAGCGTGAGAGCCAAAGACTCCCAGCTGGTTTAATCCAAAAATGTATCGATTAACAATGGATTCATTTGTTCACCCTTGTGGAAATGTTACTGGTCTGATCCACTGAGCAAAAGTTGCTTAGATTTGACGAATGACCCCGCAAAAGAGTCAAAATGGTTTCTTCCACCCACCCCTGCTGGTTTGGATGGATCCAGTGGTTCTGTTCAGGCCAAAAAGTTCACACGACGTCCAAAACCACAACCTTGGGCCCCTCTTATGACGGCTCACACAGCGTCCCTCAACTTAATTGTGCCCATCCAGCAAGTCTGTTGGTGGTCGCGTCGGTGTTTTGGGTGGGATCATCGGTCGAGGTGGCGGTGTGGGTTTGGTATTGGTCCGTCGGGGGCTCCTCATCCCCCCATCACTGTCTGCTCTGTCTGCTGGGATTGTAGGTGGTGGAGGTGGGAGGCGAGGCAGTGACATGGAGCCATGATGGTAGTGGAGGTGGGGCAGGTTATGGCGGTGGTGGTGACCCGGTGTTTGAATAGAAGGAGGGATCCGTGAGCAAGAGGAAGCAGAGGAGGATGAAGATGGGGGAGGAGGTGGTGGAGGTGTGAGTGTGGTTGGCCGCAGGCTCTGAATCCGCCGACACTCCTGGCAAATTCGAACATGGCTGCAGGCCTGCAGGAAGCTGCGAGGTGGTGCAGGAGGAGCCACCATGGTTGATGCTGGAAGAGGAGGAGATGGCGTGCTGGTAGTGGCATTGGGACCTAGTGGGTCCTCCAGTAGCCTTTGCGGTCCTGGACCCAAATCAAGGCCTCCACCCATACCTCCTGCTAGACCTGCCAAACCGCCCGTCAGTGGGCCGGCACCACTGTACATTTTACCATTACTGAGACGCATCTCACGGACCAGACGGATTGGCCGTGGGGCTGCTAGTGCCAGACGAGATGGGTGGCGCAGGACTCCGCCGCCAGCACTGCTCAGATGGCGCCGGCGGCGGGAACGAGAACTCTTCTTACATGAGACGGCGTTTCGAAACTCTGTCAGCATCTCCTGACAAACAGAGACCTTAGAGAAAGCCAAAAACAGAGAGACGAAACTCATTTCAAACAAAGTCCAGATGAAGTATCTAAACAACAACGTGGCAAAATATGGCTCCCTAAAGAGAAAGCCCAAAAGTCCCAAAGTTATCAGTCTGGAACAGACAGAAGACAAAATGTAAATCAAATGAAAACAATCATGTAGCTCTCGATCAGAAATAAGGATTTTTTTTCAATCAAGTTTTTTAAGTTATTAGTAGTATTATTGTGTGTAGAGATGAATTATTTCTCTGTCTCAAGTTTAGGTGTGTGCAAATTTCAAAGGACACACATCTACACAATGATCATTGCTAAATGGCCTAATGAGTAGATCCTCCACAGCCACAGTTGGGCCATCGCTGTCCAAAAGATTGGAAGCACCAGCTGTGTCTTTGGGGCAGTTTTATGTGAAACAACAGACTGCAGGACTGCATCCAAATTAAATAACAATTCAAAAAAATGCAATTAAAAAAAAAAAATCAAATTCTCTGTAGCTTTCTGCTGGTGCCTCTTGCATTTCTATTCTTATTTATTACTCTTTCTGCTGCAACTCCGTTTTTGTTTTTCAGTGGATGTCTGGTTTCTATTTCATTCAAAGTTCTCCTTTGCTTTGACAAACGTAGCCTATCATGTGATGTTTCAACCTGAACAATCACAAACTCAGCCTGTTACAGAAAAAAATCATTCATTTTGAAATGCCAGAACAGGAGTCACTGAGCAGGACGGTTGCAGTTAAAGTGACTTTCTCTATGAATCTTTGGATAAAACATGAACATGTAAACACACACACTGACGGATAACCTACTGTGGTGTTTGAGCTGAGGTTGAGGCCAGGGGCAGGACAGGAGGAGGAGGACGAAAGAGGAAGAGGAGGAGGATGGTGATAAAGGTTTACCTCATCCGTCTCGGCGGTACGGCGCGTCGACCACACAAATTCCATGATGGCCACAAAGACGGCGATGATGAGGCCACAGATCAGGACCACGAAAATCCCACCAATGTTCTCCATACCGAGACCTGAGAAGCACATAAACATGGAAGCATACAGTCATGGACTGGAACAGAGTGTAGTGTGCCATAACTTATAATGATGTACAGTAATGTACTGTAACATATAGTATATAGTACAGTAATATAATGCAGTGACATATAGTATATTGTGTAACATTGAGTAATGTACAGAACCCTCTGCAATCCCTCAATCGTTATTCTCACCTTGTCATAAAACTCCACTTGAGTGGCTGAAAATAACGCTAGAATAAGCTAAGGTTTTAAATTTAGTGAAAAACAGGATATAAAAATCTAACATAAATGTCCTTAAAATATCCTGAATTTTCCACAAGACTAGTGGTTACTGCAGTTCTTCCTGATCTCTCATTAAACAACACCCTGAGGATTTTCCTTTCAGTGCTTTCCTATCTTTGTGAAGACACACACATTGTATAATGTGCAGTCGGTAACAAAGAGACACTAGACTTGTCTTAATGGGTCTTAACAGCAGTTTAATGGCTTGATTTTAATTCTAGGGCTTCACACACACATAATTTTGCTGTTTGCTCTGGAAATTAAGAAATCTGTTTCAATAGATGGCAGAGGAGCTGATCAATACTCACAGGACTCACATTCCCATAATGACCACATGATTTCATTGATGAAGTCGATGAACAGATTCTGTCTCACCTTGTTACAGTCAGAAACATCAGGGGAAAAAAAAACATGTAGGGCCTTTGTGGGTCGATAACGGAAAAGGTAAAGGAGAACGCTCAGACATCACGATCGATGTGGACGCAGACAAAAGACAGAGCTGGAAAAACACGACGTAATAGATGATAACATGATTGAGCTCCTCTTGCATCAGAGGGACCATTTTCATGTTTTACGTCTCAGTTTACATCTTATGAAATAAAAAGCAAGCCAGAGACAAGACAGAATGAAGACTGCTCATTAGGAAAAAAAAATCTATTGATCGTTTTCAGCGACGCAGCTCCTGGTGTCAGTTTTGTCTGACTAGTGGATCTGCTTTGATTCAGATTCAAATATTTCGGCAAACATTGGCAGAGCTGTGAGAAAAGACTTTGAGTTAAGGAAGCTCTAAGGCAGGGGTGTCAAAGTCAAATACACGCAGGGCCAAAAAAAAATATTTGCTACAAGCCAAGGGCCGGACTGGTTCAATGTTTATTAAAACATATTGAAATGAACATGGCCTATTGAGCCAAGAGCTAACACAGTGTATATTACTTAATCATTAAATAAATAAGGCAATACTTTCTTATGGCTCTGTCAGTAACTTCAAGGGGAAACCTTTTCAACAGGCAAACAACAAAAAAGCAAATGTCCTTCAAAAACAAAATATGTTTCTTAATATCAAGATAAATGCATACATGAAATTGCATACATTATAATCTGAAAATACATTATTGTGCATGCATTATTGCATCCACAATAACGTATTTACCTTTAACCTCTCTGAACATATACTCCAGCTGGCTGTAAACCCCCTGCTCTCGGTGTCCACCTTCTTTTTAGCCAGTTTTGAGGAGGTGAGTAGCTAAATCCAACTTCCGGTCTGATTGCTCTTAAACAATGAAACCAAAGCTCGCTTGTTGCACTGCAGTGACTTTCGCTACAGTTGCATTGTGGGGAATGTAGTTTTGGTGCGTGCAAAACACCAGCTGGCCGATTTGGACTGTGGGCCGGCTTTAATAATAATTAAAAATCATCCGGCGGGCCTTAAATAATTCGTCACGGGCCACATCTTGCCAGCGGGACTTTGACATTTGTTCTTTAAGGGGAGGTTTCCCTACACACATCATTGTCAGATTCACTAAAGCCAAGATAATGAATATCTTGCAGCTATCGGGCCACATGTGCACAGTATAGTTTAATACACATGACATTTAATCCTGTGCTAAAGCACAGTTAGTAGCAAGTAACAAAATAGCTAAATACATCTTTAAACTAAGAGTGTCAGTGAAAATAAATTATAACTTACAGTATTTGCATACACAGCTAAAAATGTATGAATTACAATATTCATAACTTACTAAAGAAATCTTCAGTGTATTCTGCATGTGTAAGGGCAAAACGAAAGGACAGGAGACCGCATACCATGACTGTAGCTCATATGACAGTCATGTTCCTCTGTGGGAGAATTTGATTTCTTCCATGATTCTTCATGATTACTTATCTGGTGACAAGTCAACATGATAGTTTAGCCTTTTAAAATAAGACCATACAGTAGCACCTTGAGATACGAGTTTAATTTGTTGCGTGACTTAGCTTGTAGGTCAAACTACTTACAAGCTCAATCAAATTTTTACCCCTTTTAAAATAACTACAATCATGTTAATTTATGCATGGTGCACTGGCGTTGCGCCCGGAGTTTCCCCCGCCTCACGCCCTCAGTCATCTTAGATAGGCTCCAGACCCATCATAGCAGATGAAGCGGTTGATGATGTATGAATGTTAATTCATTCTAGCCTTGTACAAAATCCCCAACCCCCCCACATTAAATTAATGACGGAAAACCTCATATTTTTTGTCAACCAAGAGACATTCATATTCTTCTTCACTCTGGAGACATTCATAATTGATTGTATATAAGTTAAGTAAACAATGGTAAAGCACAAAAAGACATGCAAAAGTCATGAGAACACATGGACTATGTTTTTACTCTGCTGAAAGCACGTGGGAAAGAACGAGATGCGGTCTCAGCTGATGTATCCATCCGCCAACTAGCGGTAGTGTCCCAAAGTACAACTCGTAACTTGGATTTCCACTCGTATGTCAAACAAAAATATAGACCGAGCCACGGCTTGTAACTCAAAAAACTTGTATGACAAGTCGCTTGGATCTCGAGTCCTTTGTTTGTCAAGGTAATACTGTACTATTATCAGCCTCAGCTTCAACTTGTGTTTTGCACAACTGGATGTATGCAAAAAAACTAACATCCGCCCGCAACCACATTGGCACACATAACTAAGATGGCACACAGGGTCAGTGTTATTGCCACTGTTTTTGTATTAACATGCTAACATTGTTCTTTTCCTCAATGGGCTAACAGAGATGCTAGTAGTTTCAGACCCATTCATTTACAATGACAATTCGTATCTGGTGATATCATGTGATGGTTGCTTGTCCTGAAACGGACTAATGGGTCCTGTGATGGCTACCTTTAGCTCGGTGGTCCTCCTCTTTGGGACACTGTCCTCCCTCCCACCAGCGTCGCTTCAAGATCTCCAGCCTGTTGCTCTCCTGCAGCTGTAAGACGCCCAGAGTGATCTCATCTCGATAGGGAGATCCTGGGGACGAAAAGGAGTATTTCACTCTGGAAAATCAGTCGCAACAAAGGTTGAGATCTTAATTCTTAATACAAAAACAAACATCTTTACAGAGTCAATCACATGTTCACTTCATATAACTGATGAAGTGTCGGATGTTAAGAGAATGGGGACAGTGACAAAGTGGTGGTATGATTTATACATATTAAATATACCTAATGGTGTTTTGAAAATGACTTTTCATTTGAAGTCTGGGCTTTGCCCTTTGCTTTGAAAACATTGGTTTTGTTGATTGCTCATGAATTGCAAATTTGTTCAGCAGAAGCAGCACTGTCCATCAGCTTTAAGTTCACTATTAATCAGTATTATTTTGTATTAATATTTTACTTGCTGCAGTAGTAAATGACAATTCATTAATCCAAAAGTTGTCCTCACTTCATCACTGCCCATACTTACTCTAACAAAATGACAATGAATTTCACGGCACGACAACAGAGTCTGAATGTTTCAGGGTCAAAAATACATCTTTGAAAAATGATGATGTCTTCACTGATTAGATGATAATTAGATGAGACTTCTTTTATTTTGTCCACACCTTGAAATGCCACCTTGTCGTGGTGGTGAGTTTGAGTGCTGGTCTGAGGGTTACTGCCCGATAACCTTTATGCTTCTGGGAGGCAATAGTTCTTGACCGGAAAAAGTCTGCTCTCTCTGGGTCACGACGTTGCCCCAAGTGGAGGACTTCAAGTATCTTAAGGTCTTGTTCACCAGTGAGGGAATGACGGAGAGTGACGTTGACAGATGGATCAGTGCAGTGGCTGCAGTGATGCATTCATGGTGTACATTCATTGTGATTAATCTCTCAATTTACTGGTCAACCTATGTCCCTACTCTCACTTATAATCATGAGCTTCGACTGACAGGACAAGATCCCGGATATAAATGACTGAAATGAGTTTTCTACGTAGGGTGGCTGAGCACACCCTTAGCGACAGGGCGAGGAGCTCTGTCACCAGGGAGATATTCGTAGTAGAGCCGCTGCTCCTCCACTCCGGGAGGGTGGTTCCGGCATTTGTATCGGATGATTCCTGGATGCCTCCCTGGGGAGGTGTTCCTGGCATGTCTCGCTGGGAGGAGGCTTCATGGAAGACCTAATTCTGGTCTAGGAACACCTCAGGATTCTCCCAGAGGAGCTAGAGGAGATGTCTGGGGAGAGGGAAGTCTGGACATCCCTACATAGAGTGATGCCTCCATGACCCGCCCTGGATAGGGGTTAGAAGATGGATGGATGGATGGATGGATGGACTTATTTGTCAGCTCATGACTTCCTTTTTGTTCATAAAAAAAGTAATATATGCCCTTCAGGTGAAATGATTCACCCAAATGCCACTCTTCTCCTTTTTTAGGAAATTACACATCTATGTGGACGGATTGGGATAATTAATTACTACAACAGATGGTATGTGACATTTTTCTGTCAGACAGTCTTGAGAAAAACTGGACAGTAGCACGGCTAAAAACAACAAAGCTCACTGTGCATTAGTTCAGTTAGCTTGGGAGACAACACCCACTAGAGGCACCTGGGTAACTCTACTGCCTTCATTTACATTTCTCAACTGACACTTTGACTGATGGGACAAAAAACTTTGTTTTGTCCACCTACAGTTCCCTCTCCTTCTTGCACATCTGTTACTCCTGGTAGACCATTGACCAGCTAATCTATGCAATAACACCAGAATCATGACTGAGGCATGACTGATAGCCTCATTGGTGAAAGCAGACTGAAGTCAAATTGGAATAAGGATACATTTAATTCGTCAACAGCAGCTGCACAAAGAATATGACCTTGTTAACTGTAAACTGACACACAAGGTGTCGGTAAAAGGCAACAAACAGTCAACATATAACAAAAATTATTTGATGTGACAGCAGACTAGACCCATTTACACTTTGGTAGAAAGTATACACACAAAAGTAGTCAGGGTTTTTCTCTGTTTACAGGAAGAAATGAATAATTCATCTGGTGATAGCTGCAATTTTAACTCTGTTGAATATCCAGCAAAGGATGGAAATTCAAAATTTTCTATAATCAAAGGACAGGTTTAACACTATAGGGACGTTTTGCTATATACTGAGTCCCACATTTGACTATAAAGCTCAGTAATTAATTAATTGCCCTTTAACTGACACTGACCTCTGGAATTTTTCGTAGCCAACATCATTTTTATACTGCCTATATGTACCAATAACCTCTCCGTTATAACAAAAAAATATTAGTTTTAAGATTTTGCAATAAGAGATGTTCAAAGACCAAGGAGCTGTTGGAAAGCATTTGATAGCAACTGTCAAATGAATCATAAATAACAAATAGCAAAAAGCTGAATTATAGCGTTTAGTCTGCTTTGACCAAAGGAGATAAAGAGACTTTCTTCATTTAGTTAAGGTGACCAGATTCACCAGACTCACCCAGAGGCATACCAATGCCGTATCCTTTGGTGTCAAGCAGTCCACCAATCTGTGTGAGGTTGCAGTTGAGTCGGCGGTAGTACTCGTTCATTGTGCTCTCCATAAGGAAGGCGTACTTGGAGTTGAGAACTCGTGCAATGCCTTCCTCAGTGCTCTTCACAAACACACTGGGCTGCTTGGAATACATGTAATTCCACATCCGCTGGTATGTTTGGTACCGTGAATTCTGGAGGAAGAGAGGAAGTAGCATATACTCAACCTTATTGTAATCTGTTTAACAATTCTGATTTAATGCCCATTAAATGAGGTTTGTTATCAGACGTATATTAATATCTTATAATTTTATTTTTAACATTATTTTTCAATTGTGTTTGTTCTTTGTATATTGTCCATTTACCTGAGAATTTTCTGTCTCTTAAACACCAATAAAACCTGCCTTTAAAAACTATACAAAAAGGATATCATCATGGCATCATCATTATGAATTTACACTGCTGCAGCTGACAATTTGGTTTAATATATCTAAAACCTTTCCCACCATGAAAAACGTCATGGTGGATCCTCCATGAATGGTCCCGTACTGGATGTTGGTTTGGTCAGCCAGGTCATCTGGAGACTCAATGGGAACCTCCATCCTTTGGACGGTGAGAAAAGCTGCCAGGTTTGCAGTGTAGGAGGAGATAATGATGAGGGTAAATGCCCACCTGAGAAGAAAGGAGAAGATGAACATTAACCTTCATTTACCCTGAGAATCAACTATTTTATCTCTCCATTCATTTTTAGCCACAAGAGGAAAGCAGGAGCGAGACAGATGGAGACTCCTGCAGGAGGTATCAGGAGTTTTAGGTAAGAATCATCAACCTAAACATAAAATCCGGCAAGAGTAGGAATCTTCCACTGCAGAGGCAGTGATGAGCAAGGGACTTTAGGTGTGAAGGGAGGAATGAGAGAGATGTACAGTGGAGAAAGTATGGAATTAGATAGGAGGGGGGTAGTGGAAGTATGTATATCCAGGAATAGCTGTTTAGTATGAGTCTATATAAAAATGCATAATGAACTGCATAAAAAAAGCTGTTTTTCCACCAACAATTTTGTTGGAGTCCTGGTTGGGACAGAGCTGGATGGACAAAGGTTACCACGCCGCAGTATGTGTTACAGCCATGATGTGTTTTTATCACACTGTGCCCAAGGAGGAAAAGACTTGTCAGAGAAAAGATACTGATTACTTTGCCAGTCCCCCCAGTGCCTCTCTGCCATCTGTGGGATAGCAGCAACTGGTTATAAAGGATAAGAGGAGAATATGGGGGGTGAAAGGAGAGCACATGAAATGAGACGAGACGAAAAGAGAAGACGGTTGAGCTCGTTTGCTTTTAGCAGCTGTATTTTAGAGAATCCGGATGCTACTAACGCTGCCAAACTGGAAGCATTACACACTTAAACCAAAGCTAAAATGGGACAGTAACAAGTAAAAAGTCACAAATACCGCTGCAATAAGCATTTGAATCCAGTCACAAGTAAAACATAAGTGAAACACAAGCAAAAAGGCTCAACGTTTGACCAAATAATGAACTAAAATATAGTAAAATAAATATGACAAATAAATAACAAGAACAAATAATTTCATTGGTTTGTATTTTTCAGGGTCCTGATGAAACCACTGTGATATCTTATTATTGTGTTTTCATAATTTTTCATAAAAAAATTTTTCAAGGGAAGAAAATAACTGAACAAACTTAAAAAAATCCATTCATTCGTAAGTTTGAACTGTATTCACTAGAGGGCATACCGCCATTAAAGAGAAAAAAACTGTAAGTCTGTATGGTGTGGATAGCCTAAGTCCTCATGCCTCACCCCTATGTAAAGTTTCAGGGAAACTTTATTTCTATATACTTAGGGAAAATGAGTAAATAAACCTACAACTGAATTTTGAGGACCCAAAGCTCATATATCTAAAACATGATGCCCCACAGCTCAACAAAAATGCCATGTTTGTGAGTTACAGTATACAGTATGTGAAGTCTGTGTGGTAAAGTGGTCATTAGACGCTGCTCAAGTGGGGAAGA
Source organism: Antennarius maculatus (assembly GCA_013358685.1). Taxonomy (NCBI): domain Eukaryota; kingdom Metazoa; phylum Chordata; class Actinopteri; order Lophiiformes; family Antennariidae; genus Antennarius; species Antennarius maculatus. The sequence continues at coordinate 7,567,746 of CM023622.1, read as the reverse complement.
AGACGTGATTGGACAGAGGGGAAGAAACAAATCGGGAGAGAAACCAAGTTCATGCAGTTTACCATCTGTTCACCTTCTGATGATGTTCCTGAGGTAGGAGGGGGTGAGAAAGAGGGTAGAGGACAGGGAAGGATAATTGAAGAGAAGCCTGTGATTAGAATGTATGGAAAGTAACACCAGAGTATCTTCCTCGTCAATGAACATGGACTCTGGCTGTCTGAAGGGCAGGGGTGGGAATAGTTGGTGGTGGATCACCAGAGTGCAGTAAGTCATGATGCGTTTATGATGAAGCAGTTTCAGACTTCGGCAGAGATTGTATTAATTTTATTAGGTTGTTTTTATTATCTCCGCAATAAAAGCATATTAAAACATGCTGTAAACTTTTTTTCACCATTCAGAAGCACATGGGGGTTAACTAATCTTCTAGTAAGTAGTGCAGCCTATATGGGACTGCATCACATTTCATCCACAGAGGACAATTTATCCTCTTTTATTAACCATAGAAGGCACTTTTACGGCATGTTTTTAGAACATTGGGACGTCACAGGGGGAACTTCTCCCCTGACCCCAAGCTTTGCATCCATCAGGACATGGAGACACACAGGAAGAAATAGTAGTAGTGCTGTAGAACAGCCTGTGGCACCTCAAAACAAAGACATATTTACATTCAATGGATGGATGGATGGATGGATAGATAAATGGACAGATGGACAGACAGATGGACAGACAGATGGACAGACAGACAGACAGACAGACAGACAGACAGACAGACAGACAGACAGACACCTAGACAGCTAGACAGATAGATAGATAGATAGATAGATAGATAGATAGATAGATAGATAGATAGATAGATAGATAGATAGATAGATAGATAGATAGATAGATAGATAGATAGATAGATAGACAGATAGATACATAGATAGATAGATAGAGATAGATAGATAGATATAGATAGATAGATAGGAAATTGTAAATATTACTACAATCAAATAAAAAATGAAGGGTCGTGATCATCCAGTACTGACAGCTGTTCCATTGTTAGACCAGCAATTCCTAAAAACCACCAGGTTAAACGACAACAAGCTCAAGTTTCTTTACCTGTGATACACTGAAGTTTGGGCAGTGTGTTTACAAGAATGAAATAATTTGAGAAGAGGAAGATGTAGAATAAAATCCCTCGACAATAATAGCACTAAAAATGCAGATGAAAATAGTTACAGAGTAGATATAATATACATCTAAAGTAAATATGTCATGATAAGATTGCAGTTTTCTAAAATGTTTAGTGAACTGATTTCCAAACCTGCAGCAAACTTGAAGGCTATCAGTTATCAGCGAGTTAGCATTGCTGCTTGGTGCTCGGCCATTAAGAGCTCTGTGGGACCTTGAAATTCTTTCTAAATATCAAGGAAGGCCAGAGCAGACGGGTCTAAACAGGACTAATGTGCTCTCTCTCTTTGGTTCTGGTTAACTGTTGCACTAAAAATTTAATGGTATGTGTTTTTTATTTTTTTGTTAATTTTTTTAAAACTTGGATAGCAACAATCATGTTAAAGACTTCATCCAGTTTTTCTGCATGTTTGACATTGTTTTACCACCGTAGCATCTGACAAAGTTTAAATCTGTATCAAAATAAGACAGACAGACAGACAGACAGACATATAGATACCAGACTCCGCTGACGCAGCGAGTGGACAGAGCTCGGGGCATGATCTCTGAGCCCTGCTGCATGAAGCCGCCCACTGGGAACCACAGACTGTTTCCCAACGTGTACTGGTTCTCCAGGATGTCCCGCCGCTCCCGGAGGCACGGGTGGGGGTTGTACCACTCATAGGGGCTGAGCCTGGGGGAGGAGCCACAAAAGTCCTCTGTTAACACATGAAACAGTTATGATGCATGTCCTATGAGGTGTCTTCTCTTGTTAGTACATTAACTGAACTATTACATGTTTATTTTGTATTATCATGTTTTCAAAGGAAAGAGAAACCAGCTGAGATTTTAACTGCATTTCTTAGACAGTTAAAAATGTGTCTATAGAGATATTAATTCATACATAAACAAAATGATAAAACAAACACAGATGCTTGACTGGAGTTCATAACAGTCTTGTTAATATTCACATCACAAATTGATGCGTAAACACACAATTACAAGCAGGAGAGAGGTGGTAGAGAGACCTACACTACATAATTAATGACATTTGATGCAGTAGTCAATCATCCACCTGCTCTTGTCTTCCCATCTCATCCTGTCTCAGGATCAGCACCATATCATGGTAATCTGGTCGCATAGGCTTGGTTTTCTGCGGTCACATGGTGCAGATTAGCTCTCATAACAGGCTGCATGGGAGCAGGTATTAAAAACACCTACTTCTGGGTGATTATGTCAGAACCTTGAATAATTTGATCCATTATTAATGCGGAATGGAGTTTTTCCCACTGGAGACAAAGCCAGTGTGAAAACAAGCATTGATTTCCACGCATTGGCTTGTACCTCCGCTCCTCACCACAACCACCAAACACCTACACTCACACATGCAGATGTGTTACCTGGCAGCGAGGAAGAGGATGCAGCTGACAGCGAGGTACGCCAACAGCATGAAGAGCCAGACAGCTGGAGAGAACGGATCCAGGAAGGAAAAATAGCCAGGCTTACGGCCCTGAAATACAGAAATAAAATTCTACTCTTAGTTTTAAAATAATTTTAAACAAATGTTCTGATTCTGTGTGTGTCCAGCGGTCTGTTCTCAGTTTGACATGACAAAACTTCCAACCTTAGAATACAGGGCCCCATTCCGGTGGCAGACCTGGGAGGGACGCTTGTTGGTGAGTGCCTGGTGGCTGGTTAAATTAAATAAACGTTAAATTCAAGATGAAAAATATGAAGCTCAGCAGTTTGGCACAGATGAGGTTCTCATGTCTCCATCTGGCAGCAGTGAATTTTTATAATGACCATCTGCTGGTCACACAAAGCACATAAAGTCTGTCCACGTCTGAGGCTGAGGAACACAGATTCACTTTTGGTTAGTAAAGTAGAATTTTAAAAAATTGTATTTAATTATTTAATAAATATTTAAGCTGTTAAATTGTAGTTAGTTGCCTTTAATATGTTGAAACCTGTTATTTGATGTTTACCATCACCTCTCTGCCATCTGTGATGTCCTTCCATAAACTGGAAAGAAAACAATGTTTGACACCAAGCAAGGCTGAAGAACTCCCTAATCTGACCTAATTTGAAAAGATAACTGTTCTAATGATGTCAGCACCTTTGTTTCTGCTTTCAGGCAACGATCTGATGAGAAAATATCTTAGTACCAAAAGGTCAGACAGAAGGCAAGTGATAGCTTAGATGGGCTTTACAGATGTCCCTATATTCAGTAATGTTTTTTGCACTGAAGCTGGAATTAAAAGTATGCGTATTTATCCAATGGTGTAGAATGTAGGCATAGGGATTACATTTTTGACTCTGACTCTGAGGTGTGCAGACAGCACCTCTGAGGCTAAAATATTGAATTGTGCTGCCATATATTAAAATCTGTCATTAAGTGATGTTCAACATTGTACTTTTTTTTTTTTTTATCCAAGAGAGTTCTGCATAGTCCATACTCTACTCCAATGGTCAGTTACTTGTTTCCTGAGAGTACGTAGAGCTGTTTTGCAAAATAAAGATCCTATATAGAGATATGTCAAAATATTGTTGTACATAGCATCGCCTTTTCATCAGCATTTATGACCCATTAGATGTGCATGGCATCTACAGGGTCCCTGTAGATACCATACGGGCATCTTTTATTATTATTTTGCTACATTGGGACACTTCTGCAATGACAAGTCGTAAAATTGGTCATGTTTGCCTTCAATATTAAGCATTGGGGAAGGTTATGTAATCAAATCCCTTTTTGTTTTCCTTTTTCTGTTTGTTTGTGAGGAAATTTTTCAAAGGGGTGGATTTTGAAAAACGTTGATTACATCTTGAAGCAGATACAGGTATAGACAAAGATTTTGGGTTGCTTTTAAACTTTCTTAAACATTGTCAAAAACGGTAGACAGACCACGACTTCCAACGTGTAGCTAAAATAACAAACTCAGATTTTATGTATTCATGACATGTAAGAAGTCGCAACTAGATGAGAAATAGATCTGTCAATATGGGAAATTTTATTTTGTTGATAACTGACAATGATTAAAGAAGTAAGTAGAAGTAACTTTCTACATTATTTGTTGCAAGGCATATCTGAGTACAGCAACATCATCTACATTAAAATCTATGTCAGGAACCTTAAATTCTGGTAAAATTTTGAAACAACTGTTAAAGGGTTTTGTTTTCATGAAACTTTTTCTTATTATTCAGGTTTTAATGCTAAATCCAAAAATCACAGCTTGTGCTCTCTGAGTGGTTTCTAGTTTATTATTACTGAGCAGCCCTCTCCTTCATTTCTTTACTGTTATCCGCTGTAGAGGCATGCTCTGGCAGTTCATTCATCAGGCAGCCACCATCACATGCTGCAGAGTGAACGCCTCGCAGCCACAGCCTCATCATGCCGTAGAATGACTATGGCCATATTAAAGCCTGTATTTTTAGCGTGTTAAATACATTACATTAACCTCTACTCGAAAACCCACTCTAAGATATTCAAGCCGAGATGGAGAACACTCCTCACCCTGTTGGATCCCATGAACACAATCAATTTGTCCAGTTAGAAAAAAAAAACCTGTCTTGGACAACAAATTAGATTCCTGTCTTTTGCTGGAGATGACCTTGTTCCAGCATGAAGTAATTGGTAGGTTTTTACCAGTAAAAAAAGATCCAGATGTGATTTGAATAAGAATCCTGAGATTATATGTATATCTGGTATATACATGTGTACCATCTCTTTATTGGATTACACAGTCACATTGAATCTGATAGCTCTGCTGAAATCAAATACAATTCAATTATGTCTGTCAGCATAAAGAGATGTACTACAAACACACATGCAGCATGTATGTAAATAGCTTACAAGTCAACTTGAAGATGGTAATCTCTTTAATTGCTCAAGTTGCTGGGTTCTACACACATATTAGCAAAGCGGCATCGTGTTTATCAGTGTTTGTGCCACCGGGTGTTGAACAGCTTATATTTATGTCTGCTGTTTTCACCAAATCATTAGTGCTCAATATTTTATCAGGGTGCTATTCACTCCACATAAGACAAAAATATTTATTATAGGTAGCACTAGGATCTCTGACATCACCGCCAAGGAGATGCCAGCTGCGATGAAGGAGAAAATGCATTGTTACAAAGACGTGTGACACTCCCTCACTCACTGATTTTTAAGAAATGAAGCAGCTGTTTATTATTCCAGAAACTGGTTACTGAATTATGACAGACAGCTGCGATCGATCATATGTTTGACTGATGCTGTGTTTGTCATTAAAATCAAAAGTTTCTCTGAAATTTGTTTGGTATAATTAGCAGCTGTGTTGTTTGAAATATAATTCTTCTTCTCCTTTCGGCTTTTCCCTTCAGGGGTGGCAACAGCAAATCAGTTGCCTCCATCTAACCCTGTCTTCTGCATCCTCTTCTCTCACACCAACTACCTTCATGTCCTCTTTCACTACATCCATAAACCTCCTCTTTGGTCTTCCTCTAGGCCTCCTGCCTGGCAGTTCAAAACTCAGCATGCTTCTACCAATATATTCACTATCTCTCCCCTGGACATGTCCAAACCATCTTAGTCTGGCCTCTCTGACTTTATCTCCAAAACCTCTAGCATGTGCTGTCCCTCTGATGTACTCATTCCTGATCCTATCCTTCCTGGTCACTCCCAGAGAGAACCTCAGCATCTTCATCTCTGCTACCTCCAGCTCTGCCTCCTGTCTTTTCCTCAGTGACACTGTCTCTAGACCAAACAACATCGCTGGTCTCACCACAGTTTTGTATACCTCTCCTTTCATTCTAGCTGAAACTCTTCTATCACACATCACACCTGACACTTTCCTCCACCCGTACCATCTTGCCTGTACACGCTTCTTCACCTCTTTTCCACACTCTCCATTGCTCTGGACTGTTGACCCTAAGTACTTAAAATCCTCCACCTTCTTGATCTCTTCTCCCTGCAACCTCACTCTTCCACTTGGGTCCTTCTCATTCACACACATGTACTCTGTCTTACTGCGGCTAACCTTCATCCCTCTCCTTTCCAGGACAAACCTCCACCTCTCTAGCTTCTCCTCCACCTCGTCCCTACTCTCACTGCAGATCACAATGTCATCTGCAAACATCATAGTCCATGGAGATTCCTGTCTAACCTCATCTACCAGCCTGTCCCTGTCCATCACCATAGTGAACAAGAAGGGGCTCCGAGCTGGTCCCTGACGCAGTCCCACCTCCACCTTGAACTCCTCTGTCACACCTACAGCACACATCAACTCACCAGACTTCCTCATACAATACCACAGTCCCTCTCTGGGCACCCTCTCATAAGCTTTCTCAAGGTCTACAAAAACGCAATGCAGCTCCCTGTGGCCTTCTCTGTACTTCTCTATCAACGTCCTCAAAGCAAATACTGCCTTCAACATTAAGTATGGTTTTTTGGCATGAAGCCATACTGCTGCTCACAAATGCTCACTTTAGCCCTTAGTCTACTTCAGCTACTCTTTCCCATAACTTTGTTGTATGACTCATCAGCTTTATTCCTCTGTAGTAACCACAACTCTGCACATCTCCCTTGTTCCTAAACATGGACACCAGCACACTTCTCCTCCATTCCTCAGGCATCTTCTCACTATCTAAGATCCTGTTGAACAACCCGGTCAGAAACTCTACTGTCACCTCTCCTAGACACTTCCATACTCCACAGGTATATCATCAGGACCGAATGCCTTTCCACTCTTCATCCTCTTCAATGCCCTCCTTACTTCGTCCTGACTAATCTTTGCTACTTCCTGGTGCACAACAGCCACCTCTTCTAGTCTTTGTTCTCTCTCATTTTCCATGTTCATCAACTCTTCAAAGTATTCTTTCCATCTTCCCATCACACTACTGGCACCTGTCAATACTCTTCCATCCCTATCCTTAATCACCCTAACCTGCTGCACGTCCCTCCCATCTCTGTCTCTCTGTCTTGCCAACCTTTATAGATCAGTCTCTCCCTCCTTACTGTCTTACCTAGCATACAAGTCCTCATAAGCCCCTGGTTTGGCCTTTGCTACCTCTACCTTTACCTTACACTGTCTCCCTATCTATTCTCGTCAGTCCTCTCAGTGTCCCACTTCGTCTTAGCTAACCTCTTTCTCTGTATACACTCCTGTACCTCCTCACTCCACCACCAATGTCTCCTTATCTACTTGACACACCAAGTACTCTCCTACCTGTCTCCCTGATCACATTAGCTGTAGTTGTCCAGTCATCTGGAAGCACCTCCTGACCACCCAGAGCCTGTCTTAACTCCTTCCGGAAAGTCATGCAACACTTCTTTTTTCAGTTTCCACCATTTCATCCTCTGCTCTGCCTTTGCCCTCTTCATCTTCCTCACCACCAGAGTCATCCTACACACCACCATCCTATGCTGTTTGGCTACGCTCTCGCCTACCACTACTTTGCAGTCACCGATCTCCTTCAGATTACACCGTCTACATAAGATGTAGTCTACCTGTGTGCTCCTACCTCCACTCTTATAAGTCACCCTATGTTCCTGCCTCTTCTGGAAGAAAGTATTCACTATAGCTATTTCCATCCTTTTTGCAAAGTAAACCACCATCTGTCCTTCTGCATTCCTCTCTTGGATACCAAACCTGCCCATCATCTCCTCATCATTTCCTGCACCAACATGTCCATTGAAGTCTGCACCAATGACAACTCTCTCACTTCTAGGTATGTTCTGCATCACTTCATCCAAGTCTAACCAGAATTTCTCCTTCTCCTTCAGCTCACATCCTACCTGTGGAGCATACCCACTAACAACATTGAACATCACACTTTTGATTTCTAGCTTCACTCTCATCACTCTATCTGACACTATTTTTACCTCCAGGACAAACTCCTTCAAGATAACTCTTTCTCCATTTCTTGTCCTATCTACACCATGATAGAACAACTTGAACCCTGCTCCTAAACTTCTAACCTTGCTACCTTTCCACCTGGTCTCCTGGACACACAGTATGTCTACTTTCCTCCTCTGCATCATGTCAACCAACCCTCTACCTTTTCCTGTCATAGTTCCAACATTCAACGTCCCTCCTCTCAGTCCTATACCCTTGGCATTCCTCTTCTTTCTCTTCCTACAAACACACTTTCCTCCTCTCCTTCTTCAACCAACAGTAGTCCAATTTCCACTGGCCCCCTGTAGGTAAACAGCACCGATGGCGGTCGTTGTTAAACAGGGCCTCAACCGATCCGGTCTGGAAATCATAGATTTGATTCGCATGTTTTAATTGGCAAAAGTTTTACGTCGGATGCCCTTCCTTACACAACCCTCTGTATTTATCCGTGCTTGGGATTGGCACAATAAGACACTGGCTTGTGCCCTCTTGCGGCTACATTGTTGTTTGAAATATAATTAATACACAAATTATTGGGTTTTCGTTTCTTTCTTCATGTCCAAAACTGTCTCAGAATAACTCCAACTTTGCAACATTTATAAAAATTAGAGGCAAGATTATTTTGAATTTTGTCAGTGGTTTTGACATTTAGTCTCAGAACCGTTCCTTCATTGCGTTTTTTAATAAAGTTTTAGTCAACTTAAAGTCAGGACATGTGATAATAAACAGCACTTTGTAAACTATTGGGTTACCGTTAACATTTCCATTGATTTTGAGCCCAAATCATCATTTTCCCATAATTCCATTTGTCTTTTTTTAATAAATTTTCCCTTCATCACAGTCCCTGAATGTAGAGCAGCAATCATTGATTCCATATCAGATTTACTTCATCATCAACCTGTCTGATAAAAACAAGTGGAATTATTATAATTGCTGAGTTATCCCTACAGACATGAAATATGTTCTGTTTGTCATTATTCATTTTTTAACCAACCCCAGCTCCAAGCCAGCTTGCTGGCCAATGTGTTGAGACTGACTGGGATGAGAAATCTACTCACTATCTTTACCTAATAAAAATGTAAGCACCTGCTATCCTGAAGGAAACATCAGTGGGAAACCACTGATAAACCACTACACACACCACTCAATCCACAGTATATCTGTATTGTATTTCTGTACACAAACAAAAGTTATTTCAATTTAATTTTTTAATCTCTTGTTTAATTCTTATTTTTTCTGCAACAATATTACATGTTGACTGTGTTCTCATAGTCAAAAACTTTTTGCAGCGTTTGTTAATTAAATTAACACATTCTTATGTAAAAGGGCTGATCAGATGGTTTTGTTGCACATTACAGATTTCTGGGTGGTTGTGCTTATAGGGGCCCTGCTGGAAGCTCCTCTTTCTGTCTAGCAATAATTTATTCATTCTCTGTTAGGGAGGACATTTGACAGCATCTGCACTGATAGAGCAGCTCTGTTTCCTAGGCAACCAAGGTTACCAGACACCCGACTTTGTCCTAGTCCTGCCAGCGAGACAGGTGGTTACACTTTAAGATGCACAGAGTGAGAGCTGTTAATTAGAAGGTGACCCACATAGGCCTGTTTTTTTTTTCTATATAGAAGGACATTCCACAGTGGAATGAATCATATTTAGAAGAACAATTTCATTTTGGGCACAGGGCACATCCCACAGAATTAAACACCATGACACCAGAAAGCGTCCTTCAGCGTTGACTTGGTATTGCAATAATCTCACTTGTATTTTTGAGCCTATTCTCATCAGCTGAGCTTCATTAAACTGTTCGATGTCATAGCCGTCATCCAGATCTGATCTGACCAGTTTGTCAGATTCCCTTCACATGCAAAGGAAAAACTAAGCAAGAAAACAAGATAAACAACGTACAAAAAACCCCAACCACTTTCTTTGCAAAGACTGTATTTTACTGAAGAGGAAGAGGTATCTGGGGAGAGGGAAGTATGGGCATCCCTGCTGAGACTGTTGCCCCCACAACAGCTGTTGAAGATGGATGGATGGATGGATGGATCGGTGGATGGATGGATGGATGGATGGTATTATACTATCTGTGTAATCAGTCATTATATTACTGTCATAAAAGAAGAAAAGTGCAACCATATTCCATTACAAAATGGAAGAAGGCAATTTTTGAAAGTGAGCAACCAAGGTCAGAGAGGTGGGTTATATCGTAAAGCCTGAAGAAGACCCTCAGTTAGAAACACAATGCCTGTCTGCCCAAAAGACTCTCCAGGACATCACTGAATTGTGATTGGAGTGCTAAAATTCATGCTACTAGCAATAAGAACAACTTTTAATAAAAAATAAATAAATAAAATTCCAGGAACCACACGCAATTGAGGAATCTGCGATCGATATCGCAATCTATTTATCTTATTATTTACGGTAATTTAAACGTTCATGAACCCTCCCCATACTGATATTAAACCACCTTCTATCTGTATTACCTTCTCCCACACTCTTATCGACTGTTTAAAGTACTTTTGTGTCTCACAAAAGTCCGAGGCTGACAGAACCCGCGCACTTCCGGATGCCGTCAACCAATAGAATGCGCGTACAATATAACGTGACTGCTGACCAAAAATCTGCGATCAAGTGGAGTCATAATCATTAATACACGATTGCGCGAGGTCGCACTGTACTCAACATCACAGAAAAAGGTTTGATTTCAGCAACACCAACAGTTATTTGTTGGGTTTGTTTGTAGGATTATTTTAAACCTACTGGATAGATTTGTAGCAAATTGTTGCTTGATGCTTTACACATGGAAAAACCCATTCAAGTTTTGTGTGTAACCCAGATATTTTAAAGTCATTCAACATTGTGAGATAAACATTTTCCATGATTATGCCTAAACAACTGAACAGTTTTTTTTTAAATCTACAAATCCTCAGTGAAGTTCAAGGCTGGATTACAAAGCAAGTGTTAGTTATATAATCATACAGGAGCCCTTAACTTTTGGGTTAGCCATCCAAATACTGTCAAAAATGATCTAATCATGTATCTTCTCTAAATTTTCAAGTTATTGCTTGGTTCAGGCTAATTATAAAAGATAAAAGGATAACGGTTTGTTTGTTCGTTTCATTTCAAAAATATTTGGAAGAATGTAAAAAGGGTCTATTTATATGAGGGTTGGATCCAGACTTCCTCCAACATACTGTAGTTTACAAAACCAGCTAGCACACACTAAATACTTTATAATATGATCTCCTCCCACATTAAGTCCAAGCTAACATTTACGAGTGCTTTTCATGTCAAAATGTTTGAAAAATCTGTCACACTGAGTTATCACTTTATCCAGACTGACATCATGTTATTTATGTTCTGTCTGAGTGAGAGCGGATCTCTGCAGCTGGTTCAACATGTGGAGCGAGAGAAATAAGCTTTTATAGAAGCATGTTGACTAGCATGGCTTTAAAATGACACAATCAGCAACCACGTGGCATTCATCAGTTTAGTGCCCTACAGGGAGAATTTTACAGCTGCTGAAAGCTATAAACTCAACTCTTGAAATTGGGTGCAGTGAATTTGGATGATGGACAGTTTACCTGACACATCTGTTCAGTCCTGATGCAGGGAAATCACCTCCTGGATGCCCCGTCAGCTCAAAAAAAAACACAAAACTGGTTTGCCTATCTGATTCAATGTCATAGTTCCAGTTTCAGTTTTCCCTCCTGTATTCTGTACCCTGATTTGACTCCCACTCAATCCTGTCACCTGTGTTGCTGCAGCCACCCGCTTCCCATCTTCAATCAGGCTCCACCCTATTCTTGCTCTGCTCAGACCTCAGTTTGCAGACAGAATTTTGTTGAATTAAATTATGAATGTGGACTTCTTCCCTGGTGTATTGGATGTGGGTCCAAACCACACCCATGACACTCACATCTTTAAAAAAAAAACTTTTCTGTATGGTGAAAAAAAATCTATCACTGTTTCTAAACTCTGTAATGCATCTCATCTCTTTTCCAAGCCAAAAAGGAAGTCAAAAGTCATGCTTCTTTCATATTTGTGCTGCACCTTTATTTATGGGCATCTGAGATCCTGAATAAAAGTGATATCAAATTTCCTTTGGTGTTATTGAGTCATTTTTATGAGAAATTGTATTGTAAATTGCACTGAATGAAATCAATTTGACTTGATATCACTCAGTATGAAGTAAAAAATAATAATACAATTCAAACTGAGAAGAAAATCTAAATATGTTACAGCTGGCCAAACTGAGGAAAAAGGGCCTATTTACATGTGAAAGCAGACATTAAATGCAGTAACAATTGAGCGTGTGTCTGTTATCTACCTGAATGTCTATCAGCGCTATTTTTTCTGTGCTGTTGTGCTGTGGACTCATTGCTTCAACATATCTTTGTGATCGAACATAGACGAAAGAAAAAAGCATAGACGAAGGAGTCGCAGACACAATACAGACACAATAACCTATAATTAAAGGAAAGCTCAAATAAACTCCTTAAACTTACCCATGCAGGAATGTGTCACAGTTCAGGAGTTAAACTACATTTCTTGTTTTACACGGTAAATCTGAGTAACCCTGTCACGTCCTTTGCTTTTCACATTCTGTCTCTGGCTTTCTTTTTGTTTCCCGTCTCCGTTTCAGTCTTCACGTTTCAGTTGCAGTTTCATCACCAACGTTTATTGGAGTTTCTGGCTTTTGTCAGAGGGATGCTATCCTCACCCCTCCTTCCAGTCTGTTGCTCTAAAGTTTACTTTGTGTTCTTGTATTTTGTATTTTTTGTTGGCTTCCACATATTATGTAATTTTTTGACTTGTTGGATTGTGTTTTTATGGACTTGACTGTTTTTTCCTTTTCATATTGAGTTTAGAATGTTGGTTATTTATAATGAATATTATCATTGCTGAATCCTAATAGGAAGGCTTTGCATTGCTGGAATTGGAATTCATATCTGCAGGTTTCTGTACATCCATGACTCAAAAATTGAAGATCAGAAACAGCAGTGCAACACGTTGTGTCTATTGTGTAGTCCAAACTCACGCCTTGTAGACTGATATTAACTTTGTGCCATAAACCAACCGCTCAAAAGGCTAATGTACAGAAATGTCCCCTACACAGCAAAAATAAAGAAATACAAGCATTGCAGATCCCACCAGGAATGTTCAGTGGCTCATTAGCTTCAGCTGCGCACGACCATACTGCGGTGATTCTAATGTGTTTGGAAATATGTCTACATGCTGTGTATAGGGTTTGGCATGGTAGATTTGCTGATCACATAAGAGTGTGCCATTGGCCTCGTTGGAGGGATCTGCTGTCTGAGCGCCCTTCAAACCGTTTGTGGTCCACTACATCTCACATCTAGTGCAGGAATACATGATATCATCTCTTTCCCAAAGAAGTCCTGCTGACTTTAAACCAATTAGAGGAACACAGACAAAAACGTTTCCAAGAACGTAAAAACATGCACCAATATAAATGGTTAAATAAGATGATGCATTTTGTGTATCCAATAATATTTTAGTCGAAAATGGCATTATGCATGATGAGTACGTTCCCTAATGCCAATTTTTAATCGATTATTTCTATGCTGTATTGCTTTTTTTCATTCATTTAAATATCCAAATACTTGTTCTTCCACCAACAGCTACCAAGCAGAAATGCTGGAGTGTATTCACTGATTTATGTAAATTTACTTAAAGGTATGCCACAGTAAAGCACATTACGTACACACAGGAGAGCATGGGGGAGTAACAGTCTTGTATCATTTTATTTTGACCACGGTCCTGTGTGTGTGTCTTCAGCACACCGTTATCCAACCTATCTACTGTGTAATATGATCACCAATACTGCGTTGTATAACAGCAACCTCACTGTTTGGTGGAATAAATTTATGATGCCTGGGATTTAAATCTACCTGTTTAGTCTGGAGCATGGAAATTTCCTCCTGATGGAAACAATGGATCTTTCAAAGCTTGTCAGCTCTGCTGTGTGACAACAAAATCTCTGCCGCATGCCATTACTGAGAGTAAAAATCTGCTCGTTAGTCTTAACCCTAAAATAAACACTTAAGAGAATGATGTTGCAGTGTGAGGATGTCTCGGTTGTGCATCTGTTAAACAGCTAGCTGATCACTCAGTCAATACATTGAGGCACTAACAGTGGACTGGATCAAAATGAGGACAGATGGTGGAGGTGAATACTGATGAGACCTTCAGTAACCGCAGGCAGCGACACTGCAGCACATCATCCGTCTGCCCTCAGAGGAGACGCATCATTATGTTTTAATGACAACTACTAATAAATGCATGTTTTATTAACCTTTACTGTTATTAACCAAAACGCACATTCACACTGCTCCAGCTGCTGTCAGCCGCTGAGGTGACAGATTCAAGGACTTAAAGCAGTTACAGCTGCTGAGCACATCAGTCCTGAGACTGTGCATTAAAACTGAGGGGCATGATAGAAAACCAGTTTGTCAGACTGTTTTTTTTTTTTTTTTTTTCAGTTTTTTTTTGGTATTTTTTTAATCTGCAGGATAATAAGTCATGACGGTTGTTAACGCTGTTTAGTTTTCTTTAGGCGGTGTGCTTGCTCCTATAAAAAAGGCATTTGGTGCATCATATTTAGTGCAAAATAGACTGATCACATTTCACCTACTTCAGTCCGGAGGAAATTGTTATATCAAAGAGCAATGGTATTGCAGTGAATAAGGCCTCAAAGGAACAAAAGACCACAAAAAACAAAAAATCCCAACCATTTCTTTTGCAAAGACTGTATTCTACTGAATAGGAAAAGCTGTAAGAGGTGTCAGGGGAGAGGGAAGTATGGGCATCCCTATGGAGACTGTTGCCCCCGCGACCTGGACAAATGGTTGAAGATGGATGGATGGATGGATTCTAGTGTCTGTGTAATTAGTCGTTACATTACTATCATAAAAGAGGAAAAGTGCAACCAATTCCATTACAAAATGGAAGAGGGCAATTTTTGAAAGTGAGCAACCAAGGTCAGAGAGGTTTGAATTGATTGTTCACTACAAACCCAGTGATGGGTTATATTGTATATAAGCCTGAAGAAACACAATGCCTGTCTGCCCAGAACACTCCACTCCAGGACATCATTGAATTGTGATTGGAGTGCTAAAATTCATGCTAATAGCAATATGTACTACTTTTGATAAATTTTTAATTAGAAGACATTCAGTGTCATATTCAACATCACGGAAGGAGGTTTGGTTGCAGCAACACCAACAGGTTATTTGGTTGGTTTGTTGGTAGGATCATGTTAAACCTACTGGACAGAGAGCCAGATTGTCATAGACTGGTATTTTGTATGTGTGTGTGTGTGTGTGTGTGTGTCTGTGTGTGTAAGGTGGTTCCATTAATCTGCAGGATAATAAATCATGATGGTTGTTAACTGCCATTTTTTTTTTAGACGTTGTACTTGCTCCTATTAAAAAGTCATGTGGTGCATCATATTTAGTGTAAAATAGAATGATCACATGTCACCTACTTCAGGCTGGAAGAAATGGCTTTTAAATATGAGAGCTATGAAGAAGGTAACACATTAATGTTATATCAAAGAGCAATGGTATTGCAGTAAATAAGGCCTCAAAGCAGACAGCTGCTGATTGAGTACAGTCATGTGTTCATACCCTTAAGATAACCCCCCCCCCTCCATTTATCCGTAATGTGATATCCTTACATCCCAGATAGCCTTTACTGTAAATTGGACGTTGCAGAGTTAAAAAAATATTCTGAATTTAGGTCTAATATGTCTTATAAAATAGAGGTCTATGGATAATAAAAGTTTAATTAGTTCTATAAATTTAATGTTATCTGACTATTGTTAAGTTGGTGTTCTATTAGATGCAACCAGCAGTGTCAAACAGGTATTGGCAGCACAATAATAATCTAAATTTGTTGTATCTTCATCGTTCTTTCAGTGAATGAATGATGCACTGTGTGAAATCTAAATTGTTAATATTACCTGATGCAAACAGAAAAAGCTATTTTCTGCATCACCAATTGAAAACTGAAATACATAAGTGTGATACAAAGTGATGCACATAGTTTGTGCTGCTGTAATCACATTTATTAACATCATGAATGTATAGCCCTGCTTGTTTTTTCTTGCACACACATTCCTTCAGCTGGGAATCTACATTATATCACCCATAAAGAATACTGACATGAACAGAAGAGAAGCACTGACTACAGTATAACCAAATTTAAACCAGGACGCTCACCAGAGGGGTGAAGCATCAGTCACCACTGGCTGGTAGTAGCTAGCAGCATTTAGCGGCTGCCTATAATGGAAGAAGAAAATCATGTAAAATGTTGAGCTAGCCATGCAGTGTTCATGCACCATCGCTGTGTGAAAATACCCGATACAATGTGGCAGTCAATCTTTTGCTTTACACTTTCTTGTGCTCTTGCTTGTAGTTAAAATTGCCAAGTGTGATATATTTCCACACTTTTTTTTACTCTTTAGCAGTAAACAATGATGAAGATCATTTCTGACTTTAGTCACAGGAAATATGGGGATGTCTAATATAGTACATAAACACCCTGCTGGCCTGGTTCGGTTCCTTCAGCTACATTTTAACTGAGGCAGGCCACTGTCTGACTCACAGGTACTGCAGAAGCATCGAGTTCTTGTTTCTAATTCAAGTCAGGGAGGCAGAGTCACCAATCCTCCCTCACAGGCTGAAAAAGTCATATTTTTCAAGCAGGGGGGCTCTCATCACTTTCCCTCACCTGAATCATACTCTATCTTCCCCCAAAATTAGGAGGAGAAACATGCCCTCTATCTGTGTCCCAGCTCTTTAATCTGCTCTACCAGCACTCCTCCCTCTGCATGACCTCTCCGGTCTCAGGAACATTTTTCGTCACCTCATCCTGAACTCACAGTTTGACTGAGTGACCTGAGCTGTCATTGGACTCTGGTTGCCTCCAAGCAGCAGGAATCCAGCTGAGGAGGTGGCTGCTGTTGTTGCTGCAGTATTTTCTCATCAAATCATTCGCTAGACAGAGTGAGAGAGGCAGGAAATGTCAACAGGTGCAAAGTGTGTTGCTCGATTTGTTAAAGTTATGTCAATCCAAGAAATGCATGGAGATGGTTTCAACATCTTTAGCTCAATTTGGAAGAACACAAGCAGCCTGTGGGGCCTTTCAGGACAAACTGCTTCATAGCTGCTGCTGTTGTTTCATTATGTGCTCGTTGCAGATCTGCAATTTAAAAACAACCTGCAGTTTCACATACAATTAGATAACCCAGAAACACTGTTGTTTTCTCACACCTTCCTGAGAGGAACAAAGCCTATGATTAAGTGTAATGAAAACCAAAGGAGTTTTTGATCATAGATTGTAGTTTTCATTTTGTTTGTTTCTATTACTTTGCAGTTTGTCTTTTTATCTCTCTGACAACTTTGCAGTCAGTCTGTCTGTCTGTCTTGACTCAGATCTCCTGTAGTTCCTGCTCAGCCTGTTTGGAATCTCAAAAACCCAAATGATTACATATAACATGGAAGCTCATCTTGTTTTTTTTGCAGCATTTTTTTCTTCTTCCTGGGTTTCTCTGCTCCTTTTCTAGCCTTTTGTGACTATAAGGATTGTTCATGCTGGTGTGGCCCACACCAGGGAACAGCTAACTCAGAGAAGAGAAAACTAAGTGAAAATTACTTCCAAAGCTGTTTAAGAATCACGCCAGGGTGGTGTTATTTTACCTTTGTATTGCTCAGTCTGAGCTAGCAAAGATATTGTGGAGAAGACGGTTCACTGTGGTGCTGTGTTGTGATCTAGGCATGACAATATCATGACAATATGAGGGTCACCAGCAGTGTTATTCTGACTGGCGATATAGTATAAATGGTCCTGGCCATGACCAGGAGATACCACTGTGAAAATGGACATCATGAAGTGTGTAGTGATGAATTTACCAGATGAACCCGGTAGAGGATGCTGATCCCCAGGGTCATGAAGGGTTTGGAGAAATCGATCACCTTCTCTCTCTCTGATGTGATGGTGAAGCCGGCAACAGCCAGGTCTGCTTTCTAGAGAGAGAGAGAGAGAGAGAGAGAGAATGATTTTTAATAAGGACAGATGGAACTTTTACTCAAATGTCACATTAAACATTACCTGAGAGCAGACAAGTCAAATGGCTTCTCATTGAAAACACATTTATTATACATGTAATCAAAACTCAATATTCTTCAACTATTTTTACTTAAAGTTCTCAGACCGCTTTTATTAAACATAGAGTATTTCTATTGAAAAAATAGAGTACTTCTATTGTATAAATGAACAATGTTAAACTCTTCCCTTCCAAACTGAATTGTTGTTGTGGGGCTAGAATTGCATTCTCACTTCGTAATTTTGTTTCCGCTTTTTGACAAAAAAAATGTTGACACTCCTTTCTTTGTTTTCACTAGTTATTATAAACCTTTTTAAATAATAATATTTTCACCAGTTTGATTAGAAGAACAAACTCTGTCTTTAATGTTAATGTTATATTCACATAATGTTGATGTTAATGTTCATGATAATGTTGAACAGAGCTGAATATAACTCCCTAGCTATATATATATATATATATATATATATATATATATATATATATATATATATATATATATATATATATATATATATATATATATATAATACCTACTGCACTACTAACAATATTCTCCTGCATAAAACCAGAATATAAAATAAATAATGTGCATTACTGCTATCTAATTTCCAATGGCTATGAAGGAGTAAATAAATGAGAAAGGGATAATGGAGCTAGCAGATGGAAGAAGAGAAACACTTTTGGATTGACTGGTGAAGTGTGAGAAAAAACTATTTGAGTCAGAACTGAATGAGTATTTTTTTGACTCTATCCTCTTCAAAGAAGAAACAAGGAGAGGAGAACAAAAATACTGGAGGAGGTCATTGGAGGTCTGATAGGAAAGGAAGACGTGGCTGCAAGAGGGGGAGAGATAAAGAATGATGGGGTCAAGTACGGATAGCCTACTTGTAGGAAAGAAGAAACAAAGGAATAATAATGAAGGAAAAGAAAGAATTGTGTTTAAAACAAGAGCTCTAATTGTCTAGTGTGCAGGTAAAGCTTATAAAAACCCCAAACGTTGCATTTACATCAATAAACAGAGATAAATGTGAATGAAAATGTAGTTGAAAGTGAACACAGAAGATTTTAAGTTGTTTTTCTGTTTCTATCCTAATGGCTCCTAATTTATCGTATAATGAGCTGAACAACCTCGAGTGAATTACAGGCAAATTCAACTACTATGCATTAACAGAAAACATTTGGGAGAAACACAATGCCTTCAGGAATAAATCAGTTAATTCTTTAATGACACATTCTCTGCTTCAGTCTAAATATTCCTTCCAGCAAAGTGCTGATGGTTTGAGCTGTGTTGATTTTTAAAACAGGGACTGTGTTTATAAGATCATTGCATCAAGGTCAGTCAAGTATCAAATCAAACAGCAACATTTTCAGCTGCTTTCTGTTGTGTATTTGCAGGAAGACTTAAAAACTGGCACGCTTTTTAGCTTCCTTCCTGTGTTGGAAATAAAATCTAAATAACTTCATCAAGAAGCAACCTCCGTGCCCCCTTGACCAATGCCCTGGGATATTTATTGGGGATGAGCGACTACACCGCTATCTGTGTCTCTTCAACCATTTAAATGATCTGTATCCGTATCTGTACTCGGAATGGGCGGAGCATAAACCGGAAGTGGGTGTGGTTTGGCAGAAATGCGTGGGGCTTAAATCGCTAAATTATTACATCCAGCTTCAAAGCGGTGATGTATTGTAATTGTCAGTGTTTGTTTGTTTTTCCACCAAATATCTTGGCAACCGTTGCAGATAGAAAGATGAAACAAGAAGCACATTACTCAGGCGCAAAGGGGATGAAAATGAGATGATGACCTTGACCTTGAGAAAACTAGGTCAAGATCAAATTTCAACTTTTGTACACTCAGGAACTAGATTAGATAGAAAGACGAGGGAGAAGGCCAGTGTAAGACCATAGATCTTACACTGACGAACAGACGAACACACAAATGCTGACAATTACAAGAGAGAGAGAGTATGTGTGTGTGTTTGTGTACATGTGTGTGTGCACTATGTAACAATTAAAGTATGTATAAAGTGTGAAAATTATTAATTTGAACTGAAGTGAGAAAGTGTCAAACTAAGAGCAAGCAGGTAAAAGAAAAAAAAACCCCGACTGGAATGGAGGTGGTGACCGATGCGACACGAGCAGTTTTCAGCTCTAGGTGGTCACATGCACCGCGTACGTGCAACAAGACCAAAACAAGAAACAAGTTCACCAAGTAACCTTAAGCAGACAGAAATAGAGGCAAGCTGAAGAAAACTTCAGCTACAGAGAGATCAGTCAATGTCTGTGTGTGTGTGAGAGTGAGCCAGCGCCTGGCAGCTCTTCTCTAGCTGCAGTCTCTGTAGGGAGGGGCGGGCGCTGTGTGTGACTGGCCAATCACAGAGCGTGAAGACAGTCAGTTATGAGGATTTTATGAGCATGAGTTTGTCGAGGTTTACTCGTATTATGCTCGTACTCGTCAAAAATGCGTTATCCGTACTGGATACTCGTCTGAAGTACCCGGCTCAACCATATATTTATCTCATGATGTTACACGTACGCTCCTACTCTCACCTATGGTCATGAACTTTGGGTCATGACTGAAAGGACAAGATCCCGGATACAAGCGGCTGAAATGAGTTTGCTCCAGAGTGGCTGAGCGCACCCTTAGAGATAGGGTGAGGAGCTCAGTCACCAGGGAGGAGCACGGAGTAGAGCCGCTGCTCCTCCACCTTGAGGGGAGCCAGCTGCGGTGGCTCGGGCATCTCCTGGACTCCTCCTTGGGGAGGTGTTCTAGGCATGTCCTACCAGGAGGAGACCTCGGGGAAGACCTAGGACATGCTGGAAGGACTATGTCTCTCGGCTGGCCTGGGAACCCTTCGGGATCTCCCCAGAGGAGGTGTCTGGGGAGAGGGAAGCATGGGCATCCCACCTGAGACTGTTGCACCTGTGATAAGCGGTTGAAGATGGATGGATGGATGGATGGATGGATGGATGGATGGATGGATGGATGGATGGATGGATGGATGGATGGATGGATGGATGGATGGATGGATGGATGGATGGATGTTACACCAATTCAGATCTGGTGCTTTCAGCTGACTACCTGAGTCACTTTAATTTTCAAAGTTTAATTAAATAAAGGTTGTCATAGGTAGGCTGTAATCATGATACTAGCATGGTAATAATGTATGAACATTAAAGGATGACTGAAACGTGTTAAACTTTTTCTTTTCTTTTTTGTTGGCTCAGCTGCCTCCTTGGCTGAGAGGCGCTTTGGAGGCAGGCATAAAGACTAGCACGAACCTGGATGCTGCAAGCTCAGGCTATTATATATTATATCACATTATTATGAATGTTATTATAATCAATGCATGACTGCAGTGAGTTTGAGTGGGAAGATCAAGAGGGAGACTCGGAGATCTGGACCCGGGATTCATGTTTTCTTCATGAACACCATATTTGTGTAACTGAGTAATATTGGGCCCAATGTGTGTTGATCTCCTGTGGTGATTCCTGTCCTTTTTGTTTTCAAGGTTAATCGTTCCTCTGTTGGAACATAAGTGCAGATCACCATTACTGTCTGGTCTGACTGATACTGTAGCACATAAAGTTGACCTGGAGACAGTCAAACAGGCTCCAATTAAACATCTATCTCTTTCCACAAAGTAGTGGAGTATTTTAAGCATGGCAGCTGCATTTAAAGGCAGCACCTTTGTTCCCTATGTGTGAACCTTCTTTGCAGGGCTTCTGAGGCTTTTAATGAAATATTGATTTTTATTGTACTAAAGTTATTGTTGAGTGGGCAGTTGCTACTGAATGCATTACAAGTTAACAGTAAGTTGTTATTGTGAAGCTCCCAGAGGACAACATGGCACTAAAACTGCCAGATAAGAGCTATTGTGCCAGGTGGGGCTCAGTGAGTAAATCATGGATTTCATACTGGCCCCGTTTGAAGCAAAGATGCACTCCAGGTACTGACGGGACCTTTTATAATTGTTTCCCAAAATGCATTGGACTAGGAAGAGATTTACACAGCGTCAGGAGGGCAGGAGGATATCTTGTAGAATCAGTACCTAATGTGCAGAACTCTTGTCTGAAATGGAGTCTGTTGTACTAATTCAGTGTAATCTGAATTGCAAGAGCAGTATGTGGAAATAAAGAACGCTGTTGAATTAATTTTATGCACCTCACAAAATGAGTTCAGGTGAAAGTAAGTAGATTAAATCTTTTGTGACACTCCAAAACTTTAATTAGCTGATAAATTTAGGGTTTTGTGATAAACTTCAATTTGCAATGTACGAGATGGATTTGGATACGTGTCAAATGCAGGATGTTTTGCCTTTTAAATGTTTTGTTAATCACTACTTGGATTAGCTTAAAACTGGATGAAGCAGTTGCCAAAAAAGAAACCATTGGATTTGGCAGTTGATCCAGATTGGATGGATTTCCATGAGGATTGTTAGATTAGGTTAATACTTTTATATGGATCTGGTTTTGTCATTAATGCTGTGGCTGCCTTCATGTCTTCACATGTGTTTCTCTGTACTTATGCAAAATATGTGCATTTCTCTTTATTTTCCTGTCCAAAATTTTTGTAACCCATTAGCCAACTACAAAATGCTCTTTATTTGTGCTGCAAATCCATCCATCCATCCATCCATCCATCCATCCATCCATCCATCCATCCATCCATCCATCCATCCATCCATTCATCCATCCATCCATCCATCCATCATCTTTGATGCGTTTCTTTTTCAACAAAGCTGCAGCAGCTGCAGAAAAGGATACCATTACTGTCTTATTCTATGAAGCACAAATAGGTTCTCTATCTTTACTATTTAACCTGGAAAACTAAGAAACCATAATAAAATATGCTCTTTTCAATGTGTTTTTCTAGTTTCACATTAGAGGAGAGCTTAACCTTGCTGGATAAACACAGCAGAGTGAAATTAAAGTTGAAAGATAATCTCATTAAGTTTAAGTCAACAGAGAGACACAGAGTGGATCCGTGCTGGAGCGTTTATCTGGACCCCAGACGCCTCTCTTCTCCTTAATTAACACCTAATTGATTAACGAGCAGACACCTCTTAAACCAATTTCACACACTTTCCACTGACTCCAAGGCCTCATAGAAAACTATAGTGTGTGTGCATGTGGAGAGAGAGAGAGAGAGAGAGTGGTAATAGTAGATTGGGGTAAAGCAAGAGATTTTGTACTTTTTACAAAAACTCCAGCTTAAAAGTTTAACTACCTGCTGGTTTTTTTTTGTGTGTGTGTGTGTGTGTGCGTATGTGTGTGCGTATATGTGTGTGTGTGTGTGTGTGTGTGTGTGTTCATGCCTACAGTGTAATTGGAACAGTTCTGTATAATTAGTAAGAAGAAAGACGGTTGATTAGCCTCTTAATGACTTGCTTGTGTTCCCAATTTTGTGTTTCCTCCACACACACGCTCACACACACTCATGCTTACACAAACACAATCATTCGCCACATCACCATTATCATCAACAAGATGCGTGCCTAAAACATAATGCCTATGCGTTATTAGACCCTAGCCACCAATGTGGCAAACAGCAGTACAGTTTGTATTATATGAAATAGCTTACCAGGATACCACATGTTTGTTTGTTTGCTTGTGTTTCCTAGTAAACACTAGTGGTTAAAAATCATGTCCAGTCTTCTCAGATATAATAGAAGCATTGGATTTGTACAGGCAGAATGTTCACTTTGTTAGAGATGAAGCCACACAGGTTTTCCCAGAAATTTGACGGTTTGGGAAAAAAAGCAGGCACTGATGAACCCTATCTGCTGGGTGGAGGTAAAAATGTTATCTGAATTCTTGAGGCCTTCCTGAAGGAAGCACTCCTGTATTTTAACTTTTATATTCTGTATATTCAAGTAATATTTGACCTGAGGTATAAGTACTACAAGTAATGGAGCTGTGTAAATTCTAGAAAGTGTTAGCTTAGACCTTTGCAGTAATTGTTGTTCAAAGTATCAGGAGAACTTAACATGATGCAGGTTCCCCTGAAGCTGAAGCTATGGTACATTATACCAACAATAATTAGACATAAGCAGAAATACTAGTTTTATCTCCTTCAAAGTCACTTCCTTAACCCTAAAACCAACTTTTGAAATTGAAAGTGGAATCTCATGGCTGCATCAACTCTGACCAGCTAAAAATTCACGCACGAACACCCAAACACAATTAGATTTGCTCTCCAATATCGTTTCTGCAGTTCGCTGTTACAACTGAGCAGCACTGAGATGATAATGAGGAATTGTCAGCTTTACCTCTTAGGTGCTTTTTCATAGAAAATAGTTTATTTTGAGTTGAGTCACTGCAGGTATAATACTGTTGTTTTGATCTACATATGTTTCCCCCATTGAAGTTACTGCACTTTACTGCTAATGGAAATCAACATTTTTTATGACTGTCTTAGACCTGGACTCAAATTGGACCTGCCAATCATTTGTAGCCTGGGACCAGAATCCATGTAGAAAAGAAACATGTTAAATAAACATCTTTTAGAGACACAGATCTTAGATGTCACCACCAATCTTTTTTAGCAAGTGAAGCTAATTTAAAAGGTGCCAAAACAAAATCGATTTTTTCTTACTTGCTGTAATTGTTGGTGGCCTGTGACAACAATAATCCAAGTTGCTGTTCAGTGAAGGAGGACCAATGTGAATTTTTGAAGTGTGCTTTTCTGCATTAAGGTAATATCTATCACTGAAATGCAATTATTAAAACTCCTGTTTGCTTCCATTGGTGTTGAAAGATTTACCTGATTGTGGTTCAGAAGTGTACATATCAAAACAGCTGAAAACACACTCAAAATAACTCACTTTTAATTTGATTGACATATCTACACGTCTTATAACATGAATCAATTTTCGGTCAAACTGTTAAGGTGTGCTTGTGAATTGTGAGCTTCTTCCTCACCCTGTTGATCAGCTCTCCCACCATGCCGGTCCAGCTACCGTTGGGCTCTGGTGCTCCATAGAGCCCATCGTCCACCAGCTTGATCTTGAAGGAAAACTTCAAGATGTCTGCCAGCTCACGCAACATGTCCACACAGAAACCCTCGTACTGGTCGTTACCCCGGTAGTCCTGGTAGTTGGACTTTCGCATCACATATGGGTTTTCCTGTTGGAAGAGAAGTGACAACATAGACCAGCTGCATCTAAGGCAGAGGGGAAACAATTATCAGTTAAGTCCACATCCGAAGCCTGGATTTTTACCAGTATTGTGGTGACAATCAGAGTCTTGTTAGCTAGTGTCTCTGAAGCATTGAGGTCCAGGGAAGTGGAGTTCATGACCAAAGTGTTGTTGGAGTACCATGTGCCAATCTGCCCATCCATGGTGAAGAGGTAAAAGAGAGAGGTTAAAATGAAAGGAAGGCCATAATTCACAAATTCAGAAATCCAATAGCAAAACTTAGTACACAACCTGCGCCTGCTATCAGTCCGCTTAAGGCTAAACATTTCAAACTTTTCAATTGTTTTGAACCAAATTTGCTTCTGATAAATCTTTGCGCAATATCAACTCAAACACCTGGAAACATGAGTGACTGAACTAACTTCAACAGCGGGACACTTGGTTCTTTGCATAATGTATGTAAACCAAAATAGTGTCTGTATTGGATGACCTAAATAGTAAGAAACCTGCTGCATGTCCAAACATAGAGCAATAAAAAGGTGTGAAGAAGAAGAATGCATGTTAGAGGTAAAAAACAAGGAGGGTGGCAGACAGAAATACTAAAAAGAAGACAGAGCTGATTTATCCTCAGTGCAGAATCGATGTCTAAATCAATAGAAGAGGATCTGGCCCCTTCCAGCTAGTTCAGGAGGTTAAATAAGGTCATAAATACGTACAGTGACTATGTCTATCTGCTGACCTAAAACAGACCCTCTGACCTCCTGACCTTCTGTTCATTGGCTGTTAGGACACTGTGCTGACACTCAGGGGACAGGCTGATAAAGAGGGAGTGCCCCTCCTTTCTGGCTCCCAACATGATGAGGAAACTCATCTCTGTTAGGTAGATTACAGGCAGCAGTCAATCTTCTTGTTCCACATCATATTAGTCCCTTTTCCATCAGTTTGATCATCTTCTTTTCTTGGTTTGTTCATCCATAGAATTTCCAAACTCTATTAGTATGCACCGAACACATTATTTTCTGATCTATTCAATTTGGCTTTAAGCTTTCCTGGCAAAGTCATCACGTTAACCGAGTACATTTAAATATACAATTTTATATTTACAGAAAAATGTTGAAACGTTGAAAAATATTCCAATTCATTTTTCATTTTGTATTGAATAAAGAACACTCTCATTACAATAAACTAAAATTGTCAGATTGGCCTAGCTCAACATAAAATCTGGAAAAAAATCTGGAAATAGTAGATTTCACAAATTGCCACATTTGTGAAAGAAATAAGAAAAAAAGTAATTTCTTTTTTCTTGAAGTATTCTAATATTTTTTCTTTCATTTAAAGATATTTTTTCATAATGTGAGAATAGACATCAATAATCAGCATATTCACTGTAGACACGTACCTTGTATTTAATAGATATTGCTATTGTGCTAATGCTAATGCCAATGCGATAGGAGAGAAAACCTAAAGTTAGCAGACAAACAGGAGAAAAAAATCTCCTTTCTGGTTTTAGTGAAGAGATTCTGCACTGAGCTTTATTAAGCTGGGTTACCTTTGATTGAGTCATCATATAAATCAGATCGGACCGTCTGCACTACATTACTTTTTACAGTGTACTTAACCCCAGTCCCAATGTCCATTTATCCCTCACTTGATCTCTGACCTTTTAATGTTCATCCAAGGTCATAAAGCAACACTCAAACCACATGCATAAAGTCAGTCTGTATTGACTTTGTTGATGGATAAGTGAGAGAATTGATTACTGTGAAGCCACAGCAATGTGCCAATCGGCAGTGGCTGTAAAATGGGAAGGAAAAATATAGCATTGACTTTCAGGCCTTTAAGGGTTAGCTGGCCCATACCTTTAGGTTTAAACCTACAGGTGAAAAAAAAAAAATGGAAGAAGAATTCTAATTCAGAGGTGTTTATGTTTTACCAACAGGGACATTTCTCATGTTGTGGCTCATGCATCTCTGCCCTCCACTTGACCCCATGTGACTTCTGACCTCTTTATGGCCGCCCGGGTGTTTCTCCAGGATCTTCAGGGTATAATTGGTCCTCTGGCCTTTGCTGTTGAACTCAATGTGACCTGTGAGGCCATCATACTCCACCTGATGACACCAAAGTCGAGAAAAAGAGAAAGAAGACAGAATAATGCCGTTAGCTGACAGAGTTTGAAAACCTGCAAGTTTTGCACACTTTACTCAATCAAAATTGATATAATTTTTGTAAATATAGCCATTTTTGAGTTCCTGTTTTTGATTGTAATATACAGTGTACCCCATTGTGTGTTTTAGCTCATTTTTAGGTCACAACCCACTCCTGAAAAATCTGTTTGACTCTTTAGCTGCTAAACTTCTCCCATTCCTTAACCTGATGGGACCAATTGAGAATAAGACCAGGACATTTTGCTAACTGAGAAAAAAAAAAAAAACAATTAGGGAAATTAATCAAATTAATCATTTTTTTTTACATATATGGATGTAGACACGTGACAGCAAGATAACTAGTGATAAAACCCTTGGTAAACTACCACTGGCAAGCAAAGGATTTACATGATTAGCATGGCACAAAAAACCCCTACATCTATGTGCAGGGTAATAAAAAAACCCCCCCAAAAAAACAGTCCTATTTGCTACGGCCAAGGACTTTGTTTTCCTTATGTTGTACTGCTGAAAGAACATGAAACATAATGTATTTCACTTGTATTGTATCACATTTTAAATTGTGACATTAAGGCCAAACCTACTGTAGAAGACAAAAAAAAGTGCCTGCAGCAGCTGAACCAGAGGCTTTAAACAAGCAGCAGACACAGTGAAGACAATTATTGATTTGGATTGGAAATGGAACATGAACAGGAAGGGATTTGTTGAAGATGAAACACAATTGGAATAGAAAGGGGGGCAGTCCCTGTGTGTGTACATCTGTTGGACTGTGCATTTGAATGTGAGTATTGGGTTGTACATTTCCAGTCAAGCATTATTTTTTCGTGCTCATGTTTACTTGAATAATATGAAACCGAGGGCAAACAGAGTATGACTGCGCTGTTTGTTTGCGTGTTTGTGTGTGTGTATATGTGTGTGTGTGTATGTGTGCATGACTAAAGATTAATTACATCCCACAAACTCAAGAGAGGCAGAGGGAGATGAAAAGAGAGGAGAAGGTAGGGAGACTCCGGTTTCTGCCAAAAACATTGTAGAGATGATGAAGTGATGCACAGAGAGCAACAAAAACAATATGCATGGGGGCGGGGCAAGGGAGGTATCCTCAGTGAAGGGAAGAAAGAATAAATGGGGAAAAAATGGCAGACAGACAGAAGGGAAAGATGATGACAAGCATAAATTAAAGAAACAATAAAACCGTCCAACACTGTCTTATGACTTCAGCTTACAGCATTACACCATTAAAAATCAGCTAATTCTTCTGCACTATATTACTGGCTGGTATTTCCTTTTCAAATAACTCATATCAACAATACAACATGATTTGTTTTATGAAATAAGAAAAAAAAAATCCATGCAAATGTTTTCTGTTCATACTTAATGGTACAGCAGGATGGTGGTTAAAACAATTTATACTTCCATTTCTGATTAACTACAAACTCATAATTAAGATTTAATAGAGTCAGGGGAGTGTTAACAGCACAGTAACATTAGTATTCCTGCACATGCATGGATGTGTATGCAGGTATGTTGAGTGTACCATGCGTAGGTAGTTCATGAGGCTGGTTCCATGCTGCCAGATGAGTGGCGACGTGCAGCTCAGCGGCTTCACCCCAATCTCCTGACTCCGGTTCAGTTCCCGCACAGCTCTCACCACGACATGAACGGCGTCAAACATCAGGGCCGAAGACAGCTGCAAAACAAAACAAAAAATCAAAAGAATAATCAACTCTAAATTATACAATGAACCTCTCTTAATTCCATCAGTAAAATAGCCTTTAACAGCTTGACAAGTTAAGAATATCCAGTGAGCCTGTTGTGTTTTTACTGAGCTATGCAAAAATGTAACATTGTTTTAATTTAGTTTGAGATTTTACATTCAGAAATTCAGCAGAACCAATGCAACTGATGATCATCACAGCGGAGATACACTTGTGTCAAGCAGATGAGATCCAAAATTAAATCTCTTTCAAGCTCTTCTTTAATCTGCATTAACTCATATTTTTTGCGACTACATGTCCCACTTTATTTGCCAGCTCATCTGTATCTGTTGTTTTGGTACTGAGCAGGTGGTGGGCAGTGGTTTTATCAGAGCTTGCTATAAACAGCTCGCTGTAAACAGTAAGACAGAACCAGACAGAAAATGTGTCACAGAACCAAAGCTGGAGGCAAAAAGAGGCTACAAAAGCCAAGCAGAGCTGCATAGTTTGTGATTAGTCTGTCATTCATTTATTTTTTATACAAAGACAGAACTGCACAGACAATAAAGTGTTTCCATGTTTGTTGGAGTTCCTACAGGGGAGGACATTGAGGAATGATAACAGAAAAAGAAAAACTGAAGCGCTCCTGCTATCAGCAGTGTTCAGTGTGCGTCTCATTGCTCAGTGATCCTATCGGAGTCTGGCGTTCGGGTCTGTTTGGTCAGCTGTCAGTCAAACTGACACTCAGGCAAATTGTATGGAGGCAGAGCTGCGCAGCCTGTCGACGGCTGATAAAAAAGATGGATTTATGGTGGAGTGTGATTGGAGTCCTCTGCTCTCTAGTGAATAGTTTTGGGGCTGGATGATGATAACTAATTATAGTTTGAAGAGAGAAAGATGGAGAGGAGAAGATACGGGCAAAAAGAGTGGGAAAATTTTGACAGCTCTCACTAAAGTGTTTTGACCAGCAGTTGTTTCCTCTGCTTTAGAAAAAATTTACCCAACTATAAGTTGACATTCAGTTCCTGAATTTAGAATTGAAGCTCGCTAAGTTACAAAAAAAAAAAAACACAAAACAATTTCATACATGCTTTTAGGTCTGCAGGACAGAAGGACATGAACTGAACACAACCATTCACCAGATCCTTGTGACTCTTATTTGGTTTAGGATCTTGTCGGGTAAAATTCAGTATTACTATAGAACAATACCACATCTAAGATTCGTTCCTTTTTGGCATAAGTACCTCATCAGCCATTATACATTGTTTGAGAAGTAATTGATAAGTAATTTCTCCTATCAGCACTGGTCTCAATCATCTGCATAAGTTCATTGGTTTATTCACAGCGTGGATATTGAAGGTGAAGTACGAGGACATTAAACACTGCAGTCTTTATGACTCACCTTAAAACTCGGTTATAGACAGCTTTAAGATCAATCATGATTTGAAACTGTCACACCATCCACCCCCTATCTGAGGTGGAGCTCCGACTTCACATTTCAATTTGTGCTGTTGGACTTGTTTGACTGCAGGTGCAGCTACCCATACAAAGGAGAAAGTTTTTTCTCTAGTCTGAAGTCTGACTGGACTCAAGTGGTATACATTTAATTGATAATATTTATTAAAACACTTACAGTTCATTGTATGCATGAATAAAATGCACTGATAAAATATGAGTCAATAAAATGCATACAAAGAACAGAAAATAGACCTGCAACAGTTCTGTAATGCTCTCCCCGTTCTCCAGTGAATATGAGAGTCAGCTGATGAACTTGTCCATTCAGTTAGGATTTTGATTGGTGCGTTCTGGAAGCATTTTGCCAGGCTGATTTTGATAAGAGACCACAAGCCTGTTCAATATACTGTCCATGATTGTAGATTATTTTTCTATTCACAAAGGTATTCAAATTTGTTATTGAAAGCTGTAATCTCTTTTTGTGGTCAGGCTTCAGCACACTCCCTATCGATTTGCACGATACGTTTTGAACAAATGACTGATGATAACTAGACATCACTCAGACAGACCCAACCTCTGTCTAGACATTTAAGTTTGCCGATGAAACTTCATCAGTCAAGCTCCATTTTTAATACAATTTGTGACCAACCTTCGATCTCCCAGTGGTATACCTTCATTTTCTAAACAAATTTGTAGTCAAACCCAGCAGCAGGAGCACGGTGCCTCTCCTGGCAGGAGAATAGAAGCAGCAGCTCCTCACTCAACCTCACTGATTAACACATTGCAAATACAGCACAATATAAGTAGCTGAATCAAAACCAAAGGGACTGCTATTTGGACCAAACCTCACTTCTTCAAAGTAATTTATCAAGATCCATGTCTGTCAGACAGAGAAACCAATGTGTTGAAAACAAACCCTCTTTAACAAAGATAGACTTCTGCTCTGCCCGTGGTGCTGAAGTATGAACCCAAATGAATATTATAAAATGGGTAGCTCTTTCCAAGATCATGAACATTAAGTAGAGATAATATTTTCACGTCTCGTCATCACTGACTATTTCAGTGATGCCATGTCACATTTCCACTATTCTACAATTCATTTTCAGGGTTTTTCATACATGTGAGTCACCCATGAGTCCATGGGTGACCACTGTGGAAACAGAGTGAAAATAAGATGAACGAGAAAGACTCTTTTCAGGGAAATAAACAAATAAGAGCTTTGCGACGGAACTCTGAGGTGTTGTGAATACCACTGGGCTACCGCTAGGTGACGTGACACGATAGAACACACTGAGGATAACGTTGTTGTTTGCTTTTCATCCATTCTGTATGATAATAAAAAGATGAAATAAGATAAACCTCCTTGAGTGACACTTCTTCTAAAGGGTTCAAATGTTTTACCAAATTGTTCTTTGCCAGAAGTCGTTTCAGACTCTTCATCCGATCATCGTGTAATAACGACTATAATAATTACAATCATAAGTTCATTACAATCAAAACAACTGTATTTATGGCTTCACGAAGCACCTTAAGTGAATGATTATGAGTAATGAACCTCTTGGAGTAATGAACCTCCGGGTGATAATGATGTCTTCAGTTACCGAGATAAATACTGTTGTCATCACTATTAACTTTATCAAGCAATCTGTTCAGGTGTTATTGCCTCTGCTTATATCAGAGGTGCAAATGAGACACACGGTTCTGAGGAGATTGATTTGTCCTGATGGAGTCTTTTGTTAAGTAGGAGGAGAAGGCTGCCGAGAGAAGGACTGGTGGAGGAGTAGTTAGAGAACACATTCAATCAAATGGAAAAGTGCACAAGTGCCCTTGAGCAAACTTTTTATTTTGGCTTCTATGTTTCCTTCAGATCATATCTTAGTTTTCCTTGTGACAGTGAAATATTTGTACGGATTGTAACAAGTAATTGAGATAAAATTCAGCTTTTTACAACTGAACCCATTATACTGTACAGCGATCATGTCTTACTTATCTCATTATCTTGAGACACATACATTTTTAAAGTCATTTTCTAAAGATGTTCTTAACGGACCAACGGTAAACCAGATTTGGGAGTGAGCTAAACGGATCTTAGCCTCAGGGAGAATTCTGTAGGAAAAATGATTACATTCATGAGAAAACCAAAAAAAGACACATGATGGTGGAGCAGGAGACGCAGCAGAGCTTCATAAATAGCACCAGTGTTGGTTACACTGGTGAATAGATTCCCACCAAACCACCAGCAGATCAATGATCCAGGAATAGTAAAGCCTCTTACACACTTCTATAAACAGCTGCTTCATATCACCTGCTTTACTGAGTCTGAAGGAAGACGGATGATGTCATAATGATGTCAACAGTGTTATCTTCTCTTGGGGTCAGATATTGCAAATGACAGACACACAGTCTGTGTAACTAAATGGATGGGAAAGAGCAGGAGGCTATAATGACCAAATTGAGTAGAATCCTTTTCATTTCCTTTTTCATGCTTGCATTGAAAGAGAAATACTCTGACTGCGGTAGAAGGTTAACTGGACCAGCCTCTCTAAACACTTTACAGCCTACACCAGCATTTATCCAGTTAGATGCAATCATACAGAGGTGGAAGATGCCCCCCCATGCCAGGTGTCACCTGTTCACCAGTAGCAATAACCATTTCCAAAATCACTCACACACCAATAAAACAGCCATTGGAAGCAATTTGTGTTCAGAATGTTGCCCAAAGACATTTTGAAATGAAGAGTGCAGTGGCTGCAGATCAAAACACCAACCGTCAGTATGTTAGCAACCTCCAACTCCCAAGCCACAGCACACCTCATACCTTCTGTGTCCTGACAGTTTAAAGTGTCAGCTTGAATATTAAACTTAAACGTGTGACAGCAACAGGTTGAAATACATAAAACACACAAAAAGAGATATAAATGTAGCCTGGGAATATAAAAACAGCATGCAAGAATATTTTTCTCTCCCTCTCTCTCTGTCACCATCACTCACTGCTGGTCCTGGGTACGGGCTGATATCACAACCTTCCCTCCATGACAGGTTGAGGCTCCTGATAAATTCCAGGTAGAAGGAATGGCTAATGTTCAGCATGGAGAAGCCCACAATGTTGGACTGATCATCCACCACTTCATCCAGCCGGAGCAGAGGGAAGTCCTAGAGCAAACAGGTGGAGAAAAAGACAGAGGTAAAGAAGCCACATCTTTTATCAGTCTTGATGAATGTGGACAAGTTGTTGAAAAAGCATAACTTGCGAGAGTCCCTACAGACGGAAGGAACTCTGAGATGAGTGAAGAATGAAAGAAAGGAGGAATGAGATGAACGGAGCACTTGATTGGGTTGTTTTTGTAACAGGTTGCACAATGTCAAGTTTAACTTTTAAATGCAGACACGACGAGCAGAGAGGGAAAAGATTTTCTAAAAAGATGAGCATCAAGTGCTGGGAAAATTCAAAGAACTTCAAATAGTCCTTGAAGGCGAGTCGGTGTCACGCTGAGCTCTGCCGCTGAAACAAACCACAATCAAACTGGTGCTCGTCCTTGAAAGGTTTACGCTTCCTAACAATGAAACATTTAGCTTCAGCTGCACAGAGAAGAGACTGCAGGCGGGGTGCAATTTGAAACCGATGCTGCAACCCTCAGAAACCGATGACTGACTGGAACACTTGAGTTACTTGAATCATCATAAGTCAGCTGTGCT
Source organism: Antennarius maculatus (assembly GCA_013358685.1). NCBI lineage: Eukaryota > Metazoa > Chordata > Actinopteri > Lophiiformes > Antennariidae > Antennarius > Antennarius maculatus. The sequence continues at coordinate 7,533,438 of CM023622.1, read as the reverse complement.
AGTTACATGCTACAATGAGCAACATGGGACTCCACTGCAAAAAAGCAGCAAAAATCTTCCCAATGGAGGAGCAGGCATCAAGGGTTGACAATATATCAACTGAGCTATATTCACATAGTTTTTGAATTACTTCCTGTTTAATTACTGATCAATTAATTGTGTTAGTGCTACTTCAAATTCAAAAGCAGAATGATATTCCTTCCAGAGAGTTTTCACACCATTGGTACAGTTTTTAATGTCATACAGTCTCCAAAGCATATTTGACTTAAATTTTCATCTGCGCCTGACATCATTTTAAGGACACACTGAACTCTTGCCATTCCAAGTCTGAAGCTTTATATATGTAATGGACCGAAGTTAGAAAAAATGTATTTTGATGCATATTGTAACAGTATCTTGACAATGACATTACTCCTCCCTTGGATGTAATTGATCAATCACTAGTGATCCTGCGGTAAACTTCTGCTTATTCAGGAATCAAATGTTTTTGCTGTTAAATGCCAGGATATTGTGATACCTCCATCCTTCTCTATTTTGTGAGTGATGAGTTTGTATATTTATGTATTCAGTTCTCCTGCACTTTGCTGTACTTTCTATAATTGCTTCATTTTTTTTTTTATGTTTGTTTTTGCAGTTTGAAAATACTAAATATTTGTCCCTATTGTTAAGTTTAATTTCTTTTCTTGCCCTTACAATTAAGAAAGGAAAATGTATAATTGTAATAGTTGGACTGCTAATTGTCAGCAAGATAACCATGGCATCCCAAAGAAAATGCACCAGTAGAGGGAATGAGATGGTGGAGGGGGATTATTCTTGAATTTATCATGACGGTTCAAAACATCTAGGACACATTCAGGCCCTGGAAACTGTTCTGTCCAGCTATTTACCTCGACTGGAAGCCTGTATGAAAGGTTAATTTATTTAACCCTAATTCTCCTGTGTGCTTTACTGCATCCCAGCCTGCTGCTGCTGCTGCTGCTGCTGCTGCTGCTGTGAGTATAGTTGCCAGTTGCTAAATCAATTTCAGCTAAAGCCAAATACACTGTCTGGCTGTAGGCCTGCCAGTCATGACAAAGAGCTGTTGGCTCAAGCAGTAGTAGCAATGAGGCCAGCGCTGCTGAGGGAGGAAACACTGCGACAGTAGCCCAGAAGGACATCACATTGGACAGCTTTATTTAGCAAGAACCAGGCTTTCAGCTTTATTTAGCAAGAATCGGGCTTTCAGCAACAGATGAGTGTGCTATGACCTAAGTACTCTCTGAACAAAAAGACTTTCTCCTTCACGTTTGTGAGTGTTTAAGTTAAGCAGTAGTAAGATCTGGATTCAGATTCATGACATATCTCTGCTGGGGTTTGATGTTAATGACCAGTACATGTGACTGACTGGTTACTTTTAAAGCGGGTTTGGACATTTATTTTCCCAGTCGGACACATTTGATATGCAAATTGATGGGGGATTGCAGAAATTATTTTTGAATAATCCACTGTGAAAATGCAAAAAGCAAAATCCAAGAAAATAATGCTCTTGTAGGAACAAAACAACACATACTGTACTCCTGTTTGCACCAACTATTGAGCAACAAAACAAATATAATGGGGAAAGAAAACTGTGTTAAAGTGACTGCTCAGATTGTTTAACACAACTACGCTTGTTGTACACTGAACAAACTGGTTTACCATTGACTTCTATGAAAAACAACTATGTTTATGAGATAAATTAAAATGTTTGAGTAATGATAAAGGGGAGCATGACTGTTGTTCTTATGTCAAAGACGGAAAGGGGGGGGTCTGACAAATTGACAGATACACAAACACACAGACAAACAGACACAGACAGACAGACACAACCATAGACCTGCAGGGAAGCATTTCCAACCAACCAGCCAACCAACCAACCAACCAACCAACCAGTAAGCCATTCTACATAATAAAAAGAAAGATATTTGTAATGGTTATAATATCCTGTTAATATATAAATCCATATTTAACTACAATAGCACTAGAACTTGCTTTTAAGCACATCTTCCTACACACAGAGAAAACAATTCTGAAAGCTTTCCTACATTTACAGACAAATATTTGTTTGTAGACTAAGTGGACCAGTAAGATATCTGCCTGATGTTTAAGACATTTACTGTCTCATTGGAAGTTCAATTTGCTTATTTGAACAATTTTTCCACATATATATGTCATAGTGCTGAACGCCTTGTAATGTCTTGTATGTGAGGGTACTCAGCAGAGCATGTTTAATACAAAGTTAAAGAGAGGTCAAAGACTGTACTGCAGGTGTATGGGTGTGTGAAAGAGGGGAATTATTTTAAATTTGGTTCCTATCCAGGGTTCTGCTGTAGAACTTCAGTTTCAACCTTGGTTCGTGAGCATGATGTGAAGTGCCCTTGCAAATGGCTGAGTTAAGGTCTATAATATACATAGCATTTAGAGACGAGACTGAGATGAAGGCGAGTTATTATCCATGCAAAGTTTCATCACACAAGGACATGACAATGGACAGTGAAATTATAATGATGACGAATGGCGGCAAGGCCGACATGCATCTCCTGACGAGAGCAGTTATGTGTAAAGAGGAGATAAATTGCAGGCAGATGGTGGGATGAGAGATGGGAAAATGTGGGGAACTTAATTTTAAAGATGAGACCACCTAACATCAATAATGTGAGAAAAGAATTGCACCGTACCAACAAGTTAACAAAAACAGAATAAGTGTTTATATTATGAAGATATAAAGAGAAGAAAAAAGCAAAACAAGGAGGAAGTAAAAAAACAAGAAGAGAAGAGAAGAGAAGAGAAGAGAAGAGAAGAGAAGAGAAGAGAAGAGAAGAGAAGAGAAGAGAAGAGAAGAGAAGAGAAGAGAAGAGAAGGCAAATAACAACGGAGAAAAGAACGTTTAGGGAGAAAAATGAATAATTGTCCGTGAACATAACAGCATCAGTGTCATCGTGGATTTTTTTCAAAGGGTTGGAGGCATTATCTATGATGTCTTGTATTTACCACTATCACACCTACTTCTTCAAACAATTTCATCAAAATCCCTTCACAGCTTTCAGTGACTGCAAAAAGACAGACAAACAAACCAACAGGAGGTATTAACAGAAAGAGAGATGAGAGGAGACAAAATGGATTAGGTGAAGAAAGGAGGTGAGCAGAGCAGGGAGACAGGGAGAAAAGAGAAGAGATGAAGGAAAGGAAAGGAAAGGAAAGGAAAGGAAAGGAAAGGAAAGGAAAGGAAAGGAAAGGAAAGGAAAGGAAAGGAAAGGAAAGGAAAGGAAACGAAAGGAAAGGAAAGGAAAGGAAAGGAAAGGAAAGGAAAGGAAAGGAAAGGAAAATCAAGTGAGGATAGAAATATGAACTCCTCCTTTTATCTGATCAAAGTCAATCAAAATCACTCAGAAACAGTAACAGGTAATCTGTTATTGATACTTAGACTTAATTATTTAAGATCTGATCCATTTACAGACACCAAAATTAAGCTTGTACTCCTTACAGTTGTGGAGATATTCTTCATTCACTTTGGTTTGCAGTTCAGGCAAGGTTCAACCTCAAATAACCCTAGCATCGAATAAGTTAAAGAGAAAAATCCTGATGGATGGGATGATGAAAAAGCGATAAGCGATAGACAGGAAGATTAAGGAGAGGAAGCAAAAAGAGACGAATGAAAAAGTAGATGTGAGGGGATGTCGTATATAAAATTTTTTTTTAAAAAGACTGCAAAGAGAATATAAGTTCCACATGAAAGGTGTTTTTTTGGAAGGGGTGGTATGAAGTAACTTAAAAAAGACATGAAGAGAGGGAGATAAATAAATGGGCCTTTGCTGTAAAAATAATGCAAAAGAGGAAGATTTTCGAGAAGTAAAGGCGTTTATGAAAAGTGCAGAAAATAAATTAAAAGAATGGAACCAACAGAAATGACAGAGAAAAAGGACCGAAAGATTGGAGGAAAAGGTAGGAGGAGGAAGGTTAGGATATAAAGGAAAGAGGTAGCAAATACAAACTGTTCAGGAAAAGCCATTTTCTCTGTGCGTGTAGAGGTGAATGATGAATGACTCTCTTACCATAGTGGTGAGAATGTACTTGTAGAACGCTGATGTCATCCCCAGCTCATTCGCCTGCATGTCATCGGAACAGAACAACAAATGAATGTCAGAGCTGTAAAACAGGAATTGCGTCTGAGAAAATAGTCATCATTATTTATACAAACATAAATAATCCTATCCCCAGTCCTCATATACAACTATTTAAATGTTTCACCTTGACAGTCTAAGTTCCTCTTTTCGTTATAGGATGAAACAACCTTTAAACAGAACATATCTTACAGGATCCATCAGCAATGAAGAGCTGTTCAGAAAGTTTGAGAAGGTAAACATTTGGCAAATATCAGGTCAGTGTCTACCTGAAGGGATGACCTCCAAAAATTTGAAGGTTTACTGGGAGGTTAAATCATATGTCTATTCAAAGACAAGATTCATCAGAAATTACGATGTTGTAGGAGGTGGAAGTAAGTTTGAAGCCTGTTTGCAAATAGTCATTTAGTCTTTTTTCATCTCTTTTACTGTGGATCTCGTCTTTGTGCAGAGAGTAGCACACGTCTCACTGCTAGTGTCTAACCTATTCAGACGTTTTCATGCTGAGCACCCATCTGTGCAATCAGACAGTGCATGACTTAAAATGACGTGTGGTCACATGCAGCAGAAAGTAACTGCACCATCCATCCATTTCTTTTGACAATACTACTGTAATCATCTCGTCTACAGCTGCTAATCCGCCTTGTGGATTACAAGTCTTTCTATTCCAGCTTGCTGCAGGCGAGAGGCGGTACATGCTCCTCTAAGGCGGGAGAAAGCTGGAGAGCCTGGGAAGAACCCATGCAGACACACACAGAATGGAACTGAACCTGGAACCTTTCGGTTGTGAGGCAACAGCACTACCCACTGCACCACCATGCTGCCCATAAATCCAACACTGAAGCGCATGTTTTTGGAGGTGGGAGGAAGCCGGAGACCCGAGAATCCACGCAGACACGGGGAGAACACGCAAACTCCGTACAGAGGGAGAACCCTGGACCCGCCTTGCTGTGCAGCAACAGCGCTACCCTCTGCGTCAACGTGCAGTGGGGAAGTGGTATTACTTGTATATATGGGCAGTTTTTCCTACTGTTCAAAAGAAATTCCATTCAATTGTTGTGACCTTACATTGAATAAGTGTTTGAAAATATGAACATATGGACGTCATTCAGATGATGCAGGTTCACATTGTGCACACACTGGGTCTTTTCAGATATCGTCCAAATCATCTGTCCATCAGATTCAGTTTGTGCAGCATTAGAAAGTGTAACGTGCCCATCTGGAAGCATGCATTAGAGGATGGAACAAAGTCTTTGAGTTAATTCAGACAAACATTAAATAAAGTAAAAAATAAAAATATCTAAACCATTTCACTGAATGAACCTGGACTTAGTGTGGGGATTGCATCTGCAGAAGAACACAGAATATTTAATAAAAATGAAATTCTGTTTAAATGTCGGAGATTTAAATAAATTATGACTTTAAACTGCTGTCCTGGTATGTCACTGACACGGATGGCAGAAATAAACTTGTTCTTATCCACTCCAATCTCTGCAAGTATATTAATCTTTTTTCTCTTTTTATCATTTCAATCATCTATATTCCATCAGATATAAGAATCCTTCAGCCTTTCAAAATCACCAGCAGCTGTTATCCTCCTTCTCCTCCTCTGGTAAATAGTAGCTCATCTGAATTTTGACGCAAAACCCAAAACCTTCTCACTCTTCAGGAATGTAAATGTAATCAGCACACACTGGTGGTTAGTCACATGTGCATATATAGTTGGTACAGGCCCGTAACACACACAGACACAGGGGGCCTATTGGCATGCAAGTGTTGGGGAAGTAGAGCAGCGGGCAGCTCCTTCGTGGCACCTTGCGCAAAGGCACCTTGGCACTGCTCGGGGGCTGAGCTGCCTGGGAGGTGTCGTACAATTTTTTTTTGTCCAACACAGGTCTTGAACCCGTGACCCCCCGGTCTCCAGCCCAGAGGACTGAGCTACTGCCGCCCCAATTGGATACTTATCATCACTACATCTTAGTCATTATATATGAGATTTTATTGCTTAATTTGGTAATCCATAAAGGTGTAATTCTTATAACTGGTCTTGGATGTGCTTGAGGCAAGCCACATTTACTGGTTGAGAAATATTTGTAAGAGTTTGGGATCAGCAAACGTTAAATCTGGCGATGTTAATTATCACAACGAAATCTTCATTTTCAAACTGGATATTGTTTCCGAGCAGCCACTGCTGCTGGCCGCAAACCTCTGAAAACATATGTTAAACTTAGTTTTCAACTGCCAACTTCAGAGCAAGGAGTTTCAGTCTGACTTCTTTCTTGATCCATTAACCTTTGGCACAATGCAAGCTAACCCCTGCCTTTCTTTGCCTGTAGGAGCTGAGCTCTACTGGGAAGCTTTATTTGGTATTCAAATCTCCTTGGACCTCCAAGGTTGCCAGTCAGAGATAGAAATTACAACCTGTCAAACATTGGTAGATTTAGTTTGGGGCTGTAAAGAATTTCTTTTGGCAAGAAACCAACCGGTGTTTGAAGGTCCTGTTCTGTGCAGTAAACACAACAGAGACAGAAACAGAGTCATGATGTGCCAAACAGGTTGAAGTGAAGAATCCCCTCCCAGCTGACTTTGGGAAGTAGGCAGTGTATACTTTGAAATATGCCAGTAATAATAGGCTCTGACGTGTTTTAGTCTATTTTCTGCAAATATTAAAGATTTTACATGGTGTTGACATCACAGTAGCTGAAAACAGCTCCAGGTGGCCCTATAACCACTGAGTTCACATTTTAATATAAGTATTCAGAGAATAGAGGCCAAGACCAACAGCTGGTTGACCGTTGATTTAGCGATAAATCTCGTTACCTTCCTGAGGATGTGGTAGGAGATGGAGGCGTTAGCATCTATTATGATGGTGGCCACTTTGTCATCACGGATTTCCTTCAGTAGGGGTGTGGGGTCCAAACTGTCATCCAGCATTCGCACCGACAGTGTCTCCCTGGAGATGAGGAAGCGGTGGACCAGCTCCTCCAATCGCAGCAGGCCTGAGGGGTGGAGTTACAAATCAAATAGTGTGTAAAAGGCCTCATAAAACACATAAATACATGAATCAGGTGTAAAATCTATTAAAACTCCTAAGACTGTTAGTGAAGCTACATTCTTTTTTAGTTTTTGTTTTGTTTTTTTCAATCCTGATAGGAAGACAAAAGACCGCCTTGGTTGATTTGTTTGTCTGTAAGCAGAATTACAACAGATTTAACTGAATCTTGGTTGAAGGATTGGGTATATAACAGAAGAAATTTGATGTAAATTAAAAAATAGGATTTCCCCTCCTGTCTTTAACATCAGATTAGATGTTTTTGTTTTTCACCATTCCACCATTTATGTAAAGACTTCCAAATACATTTGATGATTCTTGGTTGAAGGGTAACATTCATCAGAGAAAAATTAACTAATCAACCTGAATAAATTGACGTATTCAATTAATCAGAATGGAATGATGAGCCTTTGTTGGGATATGAGGTCTTACTAGTGCCCAGCTAATTGTTTTTTGTCCTGTCTGTCAGTTGGTTATTTAATTACTTTGAAATATGCAATAAAATTTTAACCCTAATATTGAATGGAATGGAAGTTTTCGGAAAAAGTCACTTTCTTGAGCATGATTATGAGTGCTCAAACAGGGAGTACAAGAGCACTCTTTAAAATAATGGAACTGCCATCTCCAGTATTCTCCCTGCACTGGACTGCACAAAATTACAGTGGGTCTGAAATCCAATAATAATGAATCAACCTACATGGAAAAAGTCCAGATCTTTTTTGCATGGTACAGGAAATGACTTATCACAGTAGAAAAAATAAAACAAAATAAATAACTGTGGACTCAGAAAAAAAAAAACAATGAAAAAAAAAACACCCTGGACTGAGAATTGCTGTAAAAGAAGTAGAGCAGGTTGTCGGTTTTATGTTTGTCACAGTCCATCTATTGGTGGACCTGACCTGGTACTTCAATATGTCACACTTGGTGAAGAAGGCTGCAATTTCTCTTTAATCAGGAACCTTGAGATGCAGCACACTCCTCCAGCAACTGCTGAGAAGCGTCTGCTGCTGTCCAATAGTTTATCCTGACGTACGCTGTGCAGTCTGATCACCCAGATGCTCTACAGCCAAGAGGAAAAGACCTGCAGCAAGCAGTCATGTCAGCTCAGTGGATCCTCGGCTCCCCACTGACAACCTGAGGGTTATTGTCTTTATAAACGAGACAATATCATTAGACCCCACGCACCCCAGACACCACATGTTCAGCACCCTCAGAACCTGCACACATGGACCAACAGACTGAGGAACAGCTTCCTCCCAAAAGCTGCAGATACACTTCTCAACCCTTAACCTCCAACCTCTCAAACATACAAACACAAACACACACAGACACACACACACACACACACACACACACACACACACACACACACACATACACAAACGGTTATCTATCTATCATGATGTTATCTGATGTGACTTATTGAAGCCAAAGAGAAAGGTTTTCATGAAACACTACATCAATTAAAGAACAGCTTCATTTCCAACTCTCCCAGAAGAGAACATTCAGCTGAGCAGCACTTCTAGAAGTCTGTAATTCAACTAGTACAACAAAATTATGAAGATAAAAACGAGTAATGAATCAGGAAGAATGAAAATTTGAGAAAGATGGAAAAGTCCACTGAGATATTCATTCAGTAAGACGCAGCATGCTTTTTGAGAAGAAAAATGGAAATCGGGACGGTCACAGACACTTCATAAACGGACTCACACTCTGCTTTGGCACAGACAAGGCTGGCTGAGGGGTAGCCAAAGGACTTCAGGATGGATCCAATGGCCAAGCTAAGATCCTCGTTGCTGGGGTAAAGTGTCACTGAGGCGAAGCGTAGATACGGCAGCTTAGGGGTTTCCTCCGGACCAATCTTCACGTGAGGGATCTGAGGGGTTGAAGGTTGAAAAAGAACAAAAGGAGAGAAAAGTTTATTGATAATCGTCACCTTAGAGGAAAAATTATCATGAAGTAGAAGGGTGGAAGGGATGCCTGCTACCAAGCAGTAAGGGAGTGGACATCGCTAACGCACAGTTTAACTTCTAAACATATAAAACACGTATGCGTTACCAATCTTTGTCATCAGTTCTCATTATGCTGAGCTAAATTACAAGTGATGACTCGAGTCCTACTGTCCTGACTGTTTTAAATATTTCCAATTATACAATCAAATTGTATGTATCATTGCTTTTATCAAACAACCTTTACTGTATACAGAAATATGCTCATAACACTTTCAGTGTCTGCGTCCGTTTTTTTATTGTTGATGTTTCATCATATTTCTTGTGGGAGAATAAAGATCTGAACTGGAGAAATGAAACATTGAAAAAGAATTAAAGGTGAACTCATCAAAAGAACATATTCTTTAAAAAAATCATCAAAGCTTACAGGCCTTATGTGATTTTGGATAACAGAAGTGAAAGTTTCAATCAGACTCTGACACCTGCTGATAATCAAGACTTTGTTCCCTCTCAAAAAGAAATTCTGAAAATGGAACAAAGCCTCAATTATCAGTGATATTACTTTAGTGTTTGATGCATAAGTGAGTTTGTATTCACTGCTAGTCAGCTGAAACATTCATATCAAATTGCTTTTATGCTGTTGGGGTGGTGATAAATGTGACAATTTTATCATTTGAGTGGAAAGAAAGTTTCTAAATGAAAATATTTGAACGTCTAGGAAACATGATCATTCTCAGTTGTCCTTCCATTAAATCTTGGGTTCATTCTTCATGAGGCTAAAGGGGAAGTCAAGGGCTGACTAGATCATTAATCTCCTTCATATACACCAAGAATCTAAATCTTAAAAGTAATACTGCTTCCGAGCACAGTATTTTTTATAATTTGTCCATCTAACATGTAGCAATCTTCTGATAAAACATCAACATTATTGAATGTCCGCGACCTGCGACAGCATAAGCGGGTATTAAAAATGAAAGAATGAATAAATGAATTATCGGATGCGTTGTTTTGACTGGCTGCAATAAAAGACCAATCTAAAAATGTGTGCTTTTATGAAACACATTCTCAGGTTGTTGGGGGGAGTGTACAGTTGGCACACTGGATGCAGGGATGTCTACTGGAGCTGTTGTTCATAAATTGAATGTTCATTTCGAAACCATAAACAGTTTCCAATGTCAAGAATTTGGCAGTACAACTAACTGGCCCAACAACTGCAGACCATTTGTAACCATGCCAGGCCAGGATCTGCACATCAGTCTTTTTTTCCTGCATGATGATCTAAGACAAATCAAGCCAGCATTTGATGCAATAGTTACTTAGCTCTGCCAAAGAATTTCTGTAAATGCTGGAAACATCTCCAGGAAGCTGATTTGGATCCTCTTTGTCCTCGATGCGTTCTTGACCTGACTACAATTTGTTGTCAGATCTGCAGTGCACTGGCAAATCCCCAATTTCCATGGAATTCAAAACTTAGGAAAAGTATTCTATTCAGAGATGAATCCCAGTTAATGCTGGACAGGTAGATGGCAGGCAGTGTGAAAAATGGATGCAAAGTGGATGATGCGGTCATTTAAGTACACCCAATTAATGGAGGCTTATGGTCTTTCCATGGCTGCTGTGGGATTGATTCTGACTGGCAGGCCTACACCACGTGACCCCCACTCCCGCTACCCTTTTACATCTTCTTCTCCAGCTTCCTCAATCGATTAAAGGCAAAAATGTCCCAAAACACATTTGAAAAATCCATTTTCATCAAGGTCATGGTGGTAGCCGGCTAAGCATGGTGTTCCTCGATCCCATTGCACAACAACACTTTCCATCTCAAAACACCCTAAGGTATTCCCAGGCTAGATAATGATGAAGATGTAATCCTTCCTGTGAGTTCTAGGTGTTCCTCAGGGTCTCTTCCAATGCAAGAAAATACATCCAAATAGAGACAACCGAGTGGCATTCTAACCAGGTATAAATTAAGCTGGAGCACCAACTCTCCTCTGGATATCCAAACACTACTCCCATCTCAAAAGGCTGAGCCTGGCCTTGTATATCATATTATTTTTTGCCCCTACCCAGAGCTCATGACCATAAACGAGGCTTAGAACAGATTTCAGATCACAATTTGGTCCAATACAACACCAATAATACTACTGAATTTTTATCAATTTTCTGTCAAATATTAACAAAAAAGAAGGGAGGAACTAATAATCTAATTCAGTATGCCTATTTATTTGGATGCCCTAAAAAGATGTAATGGGCTCTTTTTTTGCTCCATGCCTGATGGTTCCAGAGGGTCGTAAAGACTAATCCAGAGGGTAGTCTTTATGTAATCTAACTAAAAGTAAGACAAACAAGCACTCATGAATGAATGATGAAGTAAAAATGACCGTAATAAATAACATTAACAAAATGTCAAAGCTTATTGTTATCAGAGTTAAAAAGCTTCTCTAAATCCATAGACCGAAAATCCTATGACTGATTGTGTATGTATTTAGACTGCAGAATTAATCACACCATTTATGAAAGAGGGTAAGAAACCAAGTGTCTTCTGCGGTGAGATGCACTGCTCAGTGACATGACACCTGTAGGGGTTTAAGCAATATACTATAATTAACTCAGCTGGGCTTCACTCTGATCTACTAAAGCTTATTCTAAATCCAACTATGTGAGATCTTTCAGGCAAATGGAGAGGATATTAAAAGGACATTTGGAGACTTAAATGGAGATGGGTTTGCATAGATTCACTTGAGCAGGAAATGGTTAAACCAAGTTCATTCATTCATTCATTTTCTGCCGCTTCATCCACCGTAGCGGGTCACGGGGAGCTGGAGCCTATCTCAGCTGGCACAGGACGTGAGGCGGGGGATACTCCGGCCACAACGCCAGTGCACCGCGGAGCCACACACAAAGACAAACAACCATGCACACACATACTCACTCCTACGGGCAATTTGGGACCGGCCAATCAACCTGAAGCGCATGCTTTTGGAGGTGGGAGGAAGCCGGAGAACCCAGAGTGAACCCACACAGACACACAAGTTATATTCTTTTAAACATTGTGATTGTGTGGAAATTGAAAAGAAGTTCAGTCTGGGATGTGTTGATATCCCATTGTTGATTTGACCATAACTATCTTGATGTTGTGCCTCCAACTGAATATTTAAAATTGTCAGATCCATATGATTGTCTATTCATGCAGTGATGAAAGAGCAACATGAGTTGTCCATGCCTGGGTGTTTAGATTCATCCATTATTTTTATGACACTATCAAGTGTCAAAAAATAGCCTGTCCAATGCTGAAAAAAGAGTAGAAGAGATGTAGAGTATGCCTCTGGATCAGGTCCAAGAACCACAAACACTATCATCCATCTTCAACCGTTTATCCGGGGCCAGATTGTGGGGGCAACAGTCTCAGAAGGGATGCCCATGCTTCCTCTCCCCAGACACTTCTTCCAGCTCCTCTAGGGGGATCCCAAGGCGTTCCCAGGCCAGCCGAGAGGCATACTCCCTCCGGCAAGTCCTAGGTCTTCCCCGAGGTCTCCTCTCGGTAGTACATGCTCGGAACACTTCCACATGTGAGGTGTCGAGGAGGCATCCAGAACAGAAGCCTGAGCCACCTCAGCTGGCTCCACTCGAGGTGGTGGGGCAACGTCTCTACTCCAAGCTCCTCCCAATTGACTGAGCTCCTCACCCTATCTCTAAGGGTGCACCCAGTTACTCTACTGAGGAAACTCATTTCAGCTGCTTGTATCCAGGATCTTGTCCTTTCGGTCATTACCCAAAGCTCATGACCAAAATGGGAGAGTGGGAATCTAGACTGACAAGTAAATCGAAAGCTTCCTCAGCGACTCAGCTCCTTCTTCAGCACGGCAGACCTATACAATGACCGCATCATGGCATTGGCATCAGACATTGATCCGTCTGTCAATCTCACGTTCTGTTTTTCCCTCACTCATGAACAAGACCCCAAGATACTTAAACTAATCCACTTGGGGCAAGGACTCTCCACCGATGGCAAACCACCCTTTTCTGGTCAAGAACCATGGCCTCAGATTTGGAAGTGCAGATCCTCGTCCCACTTGTGTCAACCGATCACCACCTGGTGATGAACTAGATCTACTGGCAGAGCAGGGGGGCGGACAGACTCGACAGGCTCAAACACGTTTTAAGAGTGTTGGGAACATCTGGCATAACCCTCTGTCAGTGAGGTCTTCGGGAGACGTTCTCTGAGAGCCCGCAGGAGGTTAGGGACAGAGTGGACCATGTTTCCCACCTCCATTGTCGAAATGGCTGCTCAGAGCTGTGGTCACAAGGTCTCTGGTGTCTGTCGCAGTGGCAACCCCTAAATGCGATGGTTAACACCAGAAATAAGTGATGCGGTCAAGCTGAAAAAGGAGTCTTATCAAATTTTGTTGAATTGTGGAACTCCGGAGGCAGCAACACGTACAGGCAGGCCAGGTGTACTGCAGCCTGAGTAGTCACGGAGGCAAAAACTCAGGTCTGGGAGGAGTTTGGGGAGGCCATTACGGAGGACTATCGCTCAGCCTCAAATAAATTTTGGCAAACCGTTCAACATCTCAGGAGGGGAAAGCGGTGCACAGCCAACACTGTTTATAGTAGAGGTGGAGAGCTGCTGACGTCAACTGAGGATATTGTCGGGCAGTGGAAGGAATACTTTGAGGATCTCTTTAATCCTGCTACCATGTCCTACACAGAGGAAGCAGAGGCTGAGGTCCCAAAGGCGGACTTGTCCACCACCCAAACTGAAGTCACCAAGGTGGTTGTCAAACTCCTTAGTGGCAAAGCACCGGGGGTGAATGAGATTCCCCCTGTGTATCCCAAGTCTCTGGATGTGCAGGGACTGTCATGGTTGACATGTCTATGCAACATCGCATGGCAGTAGGGGACAGTACCTCTGGATTGGCAGATTGGGGCGGTAGCCCCTCTTTTCAAAACGGGAGACTGGAGGGTGTGTTACAACTATAGGGGGGTCACACTCCTTAGCCTCCCGGAAAAGTCTCTTCCAGGATACTGGAGAAGAGGATTAGATCAAGAGTCGAACTGCGGATTCAGGAGAAACAATGCAGTTTTTGTCCCAGTCGCTGAACACTGGAAGACAAGGATTTGTGGGAGTTTGCCCAGCCAGTCCACATGTGTTTTGTGGATCTGGAGAAGTCATTCAAATGTGTCACTCGTGGTATCTTGTGGGGAGGGCCTCAGAAGTATCGGGTTTGGGACCCTTTGCTTAGGCCTTTCCAGTCCCTGTATGACCGAAACCAGAGCTTGGTTTGCATTGCCAGCAGAAAGTCAGGCCTGTTCCAAATGCATGTTGGACTTCGGCAGGGCTGCCCCTTTTCACTGGTTCTGTTTTTATCTTTATGGACAGCATTTCTTGGCGCACAGTCCAGTTTGGGGACCAGGGGATTTCATCTCTGCTTTTTGCAGACAATGTCTTCCTGTTGGCCTCATCAAACCTGGACCTTTAGCGTGCACTGGGATGGTTTGTAGAGTGTCAGAACCACAGAATCTAATATTTCACACAAGCTAACATGAATGATCCTCAGAATCTATTTGTTGGAGAAATTGAGAAAGATCTCCCAGAGATGCTGATAGTCATTAGTAAGCACTTGCTGAGTTTACCTGTCATATTACTGCTAAACAAAATTGATTGGCCTTTTTCTCAAGCAGACTTGTTTAGCCTTCTAATTTTGATTCATTGTTTGTGAAGCTTTTTCTACAACAAAGACAACATTACTCTTCATTTCATTGACAATCTACATCCTAGCATGAGAGTTGACAGATGTCTTCTGTGCAAATTATAATATTTTTCATAGCTTTCATAGCAATCAATGATTAGCAGTTACCATTCCTAACATCTTGAAACACAGTGATTTTTAGAGGCCAGAGGTGACTTACCTCTTTCTCCCCACAGATGTGACTGATGGTGGACCCAGAGGCGGGGCTTGAGGCGGGGCCAATGACTGAGACCACACCTTTTGGTAGGATTTGACACACTATAAAAAAAACACATAAAGGCCGGTTTGTCTTACAAGTGGATGCTACAATCACACAATCATCAATATCTGCTAGCGCTGATTTTGGTATTTATCCTGTCCAGCAGATATTACCTGACTTTTTTGCTGCTGAATGTTTCCACAGCTAGTTGAACAAGGCTAGCTGTGTTCAAAGCTAGTTGCTAACTGCTTGCTATCATCTGCCTTCTGAGCATGGTGTCACACTTGTAGCCAATGAAGACTTAATCCCTTCTGGATGAGAAATAATTTAGATACAATTTCTGACTTTATTTGTTGGGGTTAGTATTACATGGGAACATTTACTCAGGTGTTTTTAATCTCGGTTGTTTCTAGGTTTCATTTTTTGACTAACGTGTTCACTTATGTACCAGAACTTTTGCTGATCTCAAGGCAAACAAGAATAAGAATGTCCCACTGAGATTTGAACTCAGATTACTGGATTCAAAGTCCAGAGTGCTAACCATTACACCATATGGCTGGTGCCAAAAAACAATGGTCCAGCTATGTGCAAAAGATTTTGGACTTGTATGTATATCCTTTGCAGATGACAAATAATTTAGATAAAATTTGAAGATAGAAATTTGGTGATCTTGAGCCAAACTTGGGAAAAAGAAGGTCTAACCCAGATTTGAACTCAGTTGGATTCAGAGTCCAGCTTGCTAACCATTACAACACAGAACCATTGTTTTGGCAATTGGCTGTTGCCCAAAAAACAAAACGTTCACAGATTTGAGATCTATTTCTGGTTGGTTTCATTGCAAAGCAATTAGAAGCAAACTGTCAAAAATCCAAATATTAATCTGATCAATCCAGAAGGTATTGACACGATACGCGGTGCACTGCGCTGTTTCATCCATTCTAACACATCTGGGATTCACCGGTGTTTCGAAGCACCGTCCATTGATCCGAAACACAAAACTGGTTCACCTGGTGAATGAAGCTCTAGTGTGTCACATGGTGAATGGAGCGCTTAGTGTGTCGAAGCACTTGAGTGTGTCAAACGTCATCAGTCATGTGTTTTTTCCATTTTAGAAGCAGGCTTCGAAGCAGTGGTTCACAGGGAAACGGCCACCGAGTCCGGGTGCATATCGGAGCGCCAAAACAAAACGGACATCACTGTTTCATAGTCACCATCTGACAGTGGCCTTAAAGTTGCACATGGCAGACTCTCAGGTTCTCACTTTGTTATACTCTGAAAGCCACAGTTGTGTCTTTTAATGAAGTTCAGGTTGACGCCATTGTTAAGAAGTGGGGATTAAGTAAATTTGTGGGCATCCCATGCATTTTCCATCATGTATGTTTCCTTTGTTAAATGCCCTAGGTAAGTGGACGGTGCCAACCGTTGTATTTATGTTATTTGTCTGTTTTGGAGATGGCAGGTTTTTGTTTTCGTTCACAAGGTTAAGCAGAAATAGTTTTGTTGTAAACTTTTTATTAATTTTGGCACGACCTTTGCTCCCCTCCTTCCCCACATTTTGTTTTCTTTGATTTGTACTCTGAACTACGGGTTATGAAAATAAAGCTTCTTACCACTATACGATCTGGACTCTGGGTTATTGGTTATCTGTTACTGACCAAGCATCCTAGATGTAATTTTATTTTATTTATTTAATTTTTTTTTTTTTTTTTTTTTTTTTATTGGGAAGAAGTCTAGGAGTATCCTCATTGCTTGGGTTCCGAGAGGTCCCAGGTTCAAATCCTGGATGAGCCCCCACTTGCTACTACTGGAATGTAACAGTTATTCATAAAACGAATGTTAATTTTGTTCATTCAGCCTAGGTCAAATAAATCTTCAAATGTTTGTCTTGACCTGATATTTGTTTGGTCCAAATTTTGTTAACGCTTTGGTTAGCAAAACTAAATGTATGATCTTTATTATTTATTCTTGATGTTTATATAGAATTAAATGTTATAATTTTTGATTCAGAAATACATTTTAATTGAACATATAATACATCAGTCACTCATTAGGAAATACACAAACCAACATTATTGGATTAAAGTGTTACAAGACTAAGACAGGAAGTTCAATCTGAGTTTCTTCAAAAGAAAATCATGTTGATTGAGCAGCATACACTTGCATTAGATTTTTTTTAAAGCAATTCTATAAATTTGCATGTTTTTGGAATCATATTGTGGTTTATATATTTGTCCAAGCATATAATGCCTTATTTGCATGCTTAAGTTTGAGTGTGTACTGCTGTGCTCTGACAGAAAACTTTAGGTGCTTCTCAATGAGGACATGTCTGTGCTGCCAGCAGTTCAAATCAATGAACAAATTGATATATACTCGTGCAGAACACTGCAATATCTCTGGCCAGAACTACCAGTTTCAAACTGACGCTACACACTGTGAATCAGGAAACCATCAGCATCATCTATTTGTAGAAGTATCATCTTCCATTATGTTCAAGCAGAGACACAATGGACAATGGGAAAGGTGAGTTACAAAAGTAGTTTGCTTTGATCACAAATACTACGCAGGGCTTTGAACCAGCATTTTTTGTCAGTCGGTTTGTTCCGAACAGAACCAGTTCGAAGAAAAAAATATAGTTCCTGAGCCGGTTAATAACGTCCTTGTAAATATAAATATGTAGGTGCCGTATTTTGCGCACCAAGGATTTAGCACAGATTTATCAAAAAATAAAGAAATAAAAACATGTTTAAAAAATAATGTCAGTGTATTTTTTTAAATTTAAATACGTAGTACAACACAGTTTAACCACAGTCACCTTTTTGCTTCCATTGGTTAGCATGCACCGAACAATAAGGTGCACTGTGTGTCCGGTTGAAGTACAGAAATAAACTCCGTAATTTAGACTGCATCTCTTTATACAATGAGCCGAATGGTGCGTGAAATCCAGCAACTTAAGGACTTTTAAATTGGCAACTAAAAGAATTAGTTTATACGTATACTATATACTATAATTATAGATATGCCCCTACCCTACAGTAAACAGTACCACAGCACTACACCTCTGCTTTATGCAAGTTGTATCACTGTAGTTAAGGCTTATGCCTCCTACTTAGACACTACATGAAATAAGACAAGAATAACTCCCACCATGTCATTTATTGCTGAACAACAGATCTTCATTGTGCTTCTCCCATAGCTCAATATTGCTACAAAGCGCTGGCAATATGGGAACACACTGCTCTGAAAATGACTGCAGCAATGAATTTTTAAGAATGACATACTGCAGTGTTTACCTGTTATGAATAAATGGTGACTGGGAGACTGCCCTTTTCTTAACTGTTGCTGATAGCCGCTACTTCTCTCTGCTCATCCCGCGTCAAGTGAATGACAGGAAGTGAAACATGAGGTCAAATATTTTTTTCAAGAACGAAAAAAAAAAAAAGGTATTAACCGGTTCACAATTATTTTCTGTTTCGATTCTGTTCCGGAACATTAAAAAATATAAAGTTTTCAGTTTCGTTTTCGTTCCTGCCAAAATACCAAAAGTTTCCGGTTTTCGTTTTCGTTCCATGAACCGGTTCAAAGCCCTGATACTACGGCAATGGATGCTGCTTCCTAACTGTAACTAAAGGCGGGGTCAAAATGTTCCCCAACAATTGATGACGTCAAATCAGTTAAAAAGTCAGTCAGTAGTGAAAACGTCATCTACACTGAAGAAATGGTTTCAGCAGTTGGCTCTCAGATGGATAACAGGAGCCCCTGGCTACGAAACTGCCTGCAGATGACTTGTGTTCCCATTTTTCTGCTCAGGAGTTGCTGCACTGGACTCGTCATACTAATATTATCTGTGCACATTTATTACCCTGTGCTTGATTTACAATTCATGATAGACAAGTTATATAGATTGCTCCAAATTAATCCGTCATCGACTGCTGAATCTTCACTCAGGGGCCACAAGTGATCAATAAGTACATCAGTTTGGAATCTTGGGACAATATTGCAAAAAATGTTTTTGGCATCTAGGTTAATACATGAATGTATTTTGTTATATTACTGTTTTAAGGGTTTAATTAACTGTGAAGCCTTCCTGGAAGTTCAGTCAAACATGTCTGGTAGTTTAAGTACAGGTTTTCTTGGAGTACACCAACTATTTGCATCTGCTGCACTATTGACCTACCTTGATAAACAATAGTTGACGCCTTTTGTCTGCTGTAGGACAGAACACTTAATAAAGTTTACCTCATTTGAAAATGTCAGAGGGAAAAGAGGCTACAGCAGTGTGAGGATGTGCTGATGTCCGACAGATGAAGAAAATAAAGGCCAGAGCAGAGACTTACTGGTTTCAGTGGTGGTGTACTGGGAGTCGTTTTGCAGCTCGTAGACATCCACTTCCACCCTCGCTTGGGTGGAGCCCTCCATCAGACTATTGATGTTCTCCCTCGCCAAAGCCAGCGCCAGACGTTCCCCACGACCACACACCGACTGATCGTCTAAAATGGCCGCTGGAGGGAGGAAGATTGAGAAATTAAAATATTTAACTTTTATTTGTCACGTAACGTGACAGATTTGTTCTTTGTAGAACACAACAGACAATTTGGATACTGTACAAGGTTCCCTCCACTGCATGTGCGATTAGACCAACCGATTTTGGGGCAGGTGAAACACAACCTCTGCAAAGTGAGAGATAAACAAAAACACCTGCAGCAAAATCACAAACACGAAGCTGATGTTCCCTTAAAAAGAATGGAAAGCTGAGAGCAGCTGCAGCTGCCAAAAAGAAAAAGAAAAATGTCATGGATTTCTATTTCCATCTACTAGAAATGTAAAGAGAGTACCTGGCTGTACAGTAACACCTGCCATGCTTATTTTTGTCGCCTGACTCACCTGATTTAACGATTGAGCTCACTGAAAAGTGCAACCATATGATTCTAAAACAGGCACAATACAAATGAATATGGATGGAAATGCAGTATAGAGCAGTCAGACATCCAGTTATTATATGGAAGTGTATCCAGTACTTGCTATTTATGTATTAAGTAATTTATTTATTGATTTATTTATTAACAGTGTTAACATCGTTAGTCATTTCGCTGTTTCAGTGGACACTGAACTATGAAACTACAGAGCTAAAACACTGAACAACAGGACTAGAAATCAAAGTGAATATACTGCTGTGACTCAGTAACAAGCAGAAAGTCTGCTGCTGCTGCTCCTGCTGCTGGGGCTTATTCTGGATTTGATTTGTGTTTCTTAAATAATTAACTCCTCTTGAGGCAAACTTGGAGGTGATTCAGCATGTCCTTCCTCAAAAAGCCTGGTGTGGGTTTTTTGTAGTTAAGGAAAACACAAAGCCAGCCAGATGGTTTCATGTCGACTTATCTAGGCCCACTGACTTGTGTAGTGATAAAACTACACAACAAAATGATAAAAATATTAAACAGCAAGACTGTTGGATCCAGATTTCGAACTTTGAAGAAACAATTTTTCACTTGCGGCAACCCAGAGAATTACATTCAGCCACTACTAGGTGATTTTCCGAAATGCATGACGAAACTTAGAGCCTCATTGAAGAAACAAAGTCTAATAATATTGTTTCAAATTAGGACAAAACTTAGGATGTACAGAACCTTTTATCGGGCACTCACTGAAATACTTTGAAATTAAAAAATCTAACCTTAGAATCCAAAAAAAGAGGACATAACAAACTTTATTTCTATAGTACCATGTTGCAAAACTTTTCAATACCATCTCCAAAATGAAATTAAAACATTAGTGTCACCACATTGGGAAAAATAGTATTAACCTGTTGGTGAAATTAACACTAGCATTAGCCTGTTGTAGGAGCTAGTACTGTATTAATATCAGCTTCATGAAGAAGGAGATATCAGCCCGAAAAAGTTACTATTGATGTTAGCCGGTTTGGTGAAGTTAATACTGACATATAGCAGTCAAAGAAGTCTCAACAAAGGTCAGCATTTTAGCTTTTTATTTTTCCTGGCTGTATATTCATTCATTTATTTTCCCACCCCCTTTATCCGCTTGCGTGGGTCATGGGGAATTAGAGCCTAGCTCAGCTGACTAATGGCGTGAGGCGGGGCAAACTCCGTGCGCAACGCCACTGCCCTGCGGAGCCTGGCTGGATATTAATAAGTAAATATATCTGTGGTATGACAAGCAAGAAGACGAAATTGCACTTTTAATTTTAAGATATAACTATACATATAAAAACAAAAATTTCCAAATAATTTTTTTGTAGATTTTCTTGTATCCTAAATGAGTTTGTAAATGATCCGAACATCTATCAAGATAATAATCTATAACAGAACAGATTGGTAAACGAAACTGAGAAAAATCCTAAGCTATTTAAATCAATTTATTGGACTTTAAGAAAGTTTTGATGAAGATGTTTCACCTCTCACTCCACAGATGTCTTCAATTCTACATCATCACTGAAGAAGCCTCTAGGATGAAATGTCTGCAATGAAACTTTCTTAAAGTCCAGTGGATTGATTTAAAGACCTTTGGATAACCACGGCCTGGATAACTGAGAACTTACACAAACAGTCCTCCCCTCTGAAGTGCAGTAAAAGGAAAAAGGATTACAAATAGCTTAAACCTGTTATATTCCCTTCTACTTTGTACTGTGGTTCTCCGTCTTAATGTCCGTTACAGCCTAAATAGACAGAGAAATAAAGTAGTGTCTCCCGGAGAGATGAGGGTTGAGGAAAGAAGGATGAAAATGAAAGGGAAGATAAAGTATCTTCCTCAGGAGTCTCAGCCGTGTTCAGACACTATCTCTGTTTATACAGTATTTTCAGTGGGTCATCTCAGCCACACACATTCTAGATTAAACACTTGAACGCTGTCCTAAATGTTCTTGATCGACTTGTCTCTAAGCAACCCTTGTTCCTTCCACAGTTACTGCAAACCTTGATGCTGGTGTTAACATTCAGTTGCACTACATGGAGTGTTACTGCATGCAGACACAAATAATCACCAATCTATTAGTTGCAGTGTGTGGTGAACTTGCTCTCTCAGTTGTATTCCTGTCTTTGTGTTTCCTACTGCTGAGGCGAATTTCCTCTTGGATGTCGTTTACCACCTCTGTGCTGTAAAGCAAGCCATGCTCACATCTAAAATCAAATTATACCATTTCAACTTCATTTTTTTGCACAGATGGTGAAACACTTTCGTCTTTTTTGCCTACTGGTGGAGAAATGTCATTTCATATTTATGTATTTAAGAGGTTGTGCGTTTTGTTCTGGATGCGATGGGGAGATAAAACTTTTATCAAGGCAGATGGAGCTCTGTAGACTGATTTTATCACCCCTAGGGGGACTTTAACTTAAGAAAAAATAATAGCTAACAGGTTTTCTTGTCACTTCCCACATGTTCCGTTGATGTGTTTGACATTGTTTGATATGACAATGGAACTCTGGACTCGTGGGGCTGCAGGTAGGTTGACAGATTCAAAAAGACAAGACAAAACGGAGTGCTAAAACAACAACTCACTGTGCCAGCCATGGGCTGGAAGCACAGTACTGTGATCCTCTGGTGGCTGATACTCTAACTCATCACCCAGTGCAACAAGTGTGTCCATGATTTTAATGGGTATATGGATGTTAAGGTTTAAAGTGGAGGGCTATGATGTTGCAAGAAAATTATTCCCTGAAGACTTCAGTGTGTTATTTCCTCTTACTGTTTTTCTCATTGAGTTTCTTAGTATAGTTTCACCTTCATTTGGCTCAATACTGTGGGCACTTTTAAATCAAATAAGATCAATGGAATTTAGTTCTGATTTAGTTCAGACATCTATTTATAATACAAAAGCAGTTGCTTTGACATTTCATGTGACACCATCATAAAGTCAAAATATTTCTTACAGCATACCATTATAGTTGCCGACATGACCATTACCTCTAATATGTACTTGTCATATTCAACCAGTTACTGTGTTTTCATGTTGATTTTTATGATTATGATGTTCCATGGCGGTTCCACACTAGAATTCTGGTTCAAAGCCCTGAAAGTTGTGTTTGTCACCACAAGATAGGCTATCCTGTGGTGACATTTAACTTTTTAAATGCTATAACAAAAAATATAAAGTTTTCGATTTTATTTTCGTTCCTGCCAAAATACCAAAAGTTTCTGGTTTTCGCTTTCGTTCCATGAACCGGTTCAAAGCCCTGAAAACTTTATACATCCTCTCTTCTCTTTGGTTTGGAGATATTTAATCATCAATATCAATTATTGAATCTTCCGTTGTGACTGAGCACACAAGATGAAATAATTTATGAAAATAAATATTCAGTAAAAATACTGGAGAAGTGATGTTGTTGAATTAATATTCTTCTGTGCAATATTTATGCACTTGATTTCTAATCCTAATAAAAAAAACAACAATCTACAACATTTTATTCAGGCACATTTTTGTACAATAACATGAACAAATCAATATAATGCAATCCTAACCACGGCAAGCTCTACTGGATATGGTCGTTGGTACAGCTCACTGCATTGCCCTGCCTTTACTTCCCTCTGCTCCTGAATCATGCCTTTGGGACCACATCAGAAGGTGCAGTATCTACTACACATCAAATCACAGACTCTTCAACCTGGGTTGGTTTAAGGATAAGACTAAATGTTTGTAAGGCTCTCATCAGAAATATGCTGCTTACTGGTGATGCAGTAATTGCTACTGTTACACAGGAAAAACTCCAAAACTTGATGCCTTGTTTAGTCCAGACTTGTAGTAAGAACTTTGGCCTAACCATAAGAATAAAAAAGACTAAAAATTTAGAAAAAACAAAACAACAGATAGGGCAAAGCACTGCTGTGTCTCATTACGGTTTCACAGAGACGGTGACATCGCAAAAAACTCATTAAAATCAAGTTTAGAACATTGTAAGTGGGAAACTTCATCTGCAATTGTTTACTGTCTCCATTGTCCAGTTACCATCTGACAACCAGCCATTAGCTTCTGTTCTGACATCCATTTCTCTGAATACTTGTTGGCATTTGACAAGAATTTACTGACCTATTAGCCAATGTGGAGGCCCGGCTGGAAACCTGCAGCTTAAGCACTAAGTTGTTCTAATTACAGTGCCTGTTTCTGGTCTCAACTAGGTCTCTTCCCAGCGCGACAGTGATTAACCTATTTATAAAATGTATGTGATAGGTAATTAGAGTTGAGTCAATCTTGTCATTTGATTGTTTTGATTGTTTTGATTACATCTTTTGAGTTTTTTCCTTGCATAAGACACAGTCAGTCAGTCAGTCATTTTCTTAACCCGCTTAATCCGCTTAAGTAGGTCGCGGGGGAGCCGGTGCCTATCCCGGCAGTCTCAGGGCGTGAGACGGGGGACACTCCGGGCACAACGCCAATGTACCGCGGAGGCACACAGAGACAAACAATCACTCACACACCCTCACTCCTATGGTCAATTTGGGACTGGCCAATCAACCTGAAGCGCATGCTTTTGGAGGTGGGAGGAAGCCGGAGAACCCGGAGAGAACCCACACAGACATGCATAAGACACAGCATAGAAATAATTACTTATCTGATTTTGTAAATATAATTTCTAGGCAAAGTTTCTGTCTGACTTTTTTAAAAAATCGTTTAGACATAAAGGCTTCCTTTGTTGATCTGGCCAGCTGTTGATACCATACATTCAGGATTAATCCACTTGTTCATTTGCAAAAAGAACAATTGCATAAACACTAAGTCACAAACCTATTTATTGCTTCAATAATAATTTGAAGGGTCTTGAAACGATTCACGATAATATTTAAAAAAAAATCATTACATTACTTCGTTCTGTCAATGGTATCCATTGATAGAAAATTGTCTAAAGAAGCTAAATTGATTAGATTTGACTGTAATACTGAGGACTTTATTCCTTTCTGCTTAAAAGATAAAATTTACATAACGCCACATCAACATATTTAATACAATATGAATGTCAGATTTTATACCTTTCAAGGTAACCCTGGAATGTCCACAACAAATTATACATTAAAGTGAGTTATAGCGTAGATTTATTATAAGTTTCTTGAGAAAGTGTGAATAAACACAAAGATGACACATTTTCTTGGCAACCAATTGCAGCTCAGATCACTGTAACAATGGGCATTATGTTACTGGGTTATTCATCTCTCTGTCCACATGACTGTGGAACTCCATGTAGGAATTATTTACCATGATCTCAAATCATACATTTGGCTGTAAATCAACTCCAACTCATACCAAAAATGTCACGCGGATTCAGAACAGGGTACAGAGATAACGTGATCAACAGTCAACTGCAAAAAACACTTCTCTGGTCATTCAACTCAGAAGGGTGCATTGTGGTCATATTTTCTAATGACATCGGCCTTAACACGATCAGAGGCATACATGTTTTTGAATTGAGCTTCTTCATGTTCTTCCTTGATAAACTTTATTGACCAAAAATGTGAACATATACTTTTGTACAAGGAATTTGATTGTTTTCTTCAAGCTCAATGGTTTTTCTGACACTGAACGTTGGTCCTCCATGAGACAAATCTCTTTATCAGTCTTCCGTATTCCAATTTAAAATACTATTTTAAATAAAAGCAGCAAGTTTCTCATTAGAAAATCAATCACTACAATCACCCAAAATATGATTATGGACAGACATGGATTTAAGTTGTATCTTGATTGGTTCACTTAGGCGTGCAATTGTCAACTCAGGAGGCACAAGTTCTGTCCATTTATGGAGTTGTTTGGTCCCTTCCCCCTCCAGTTTGCATGTCAACGTGTCCTTGGGCTCAAGTTACCGAGCACCAATTTTGTTGGTTGCTCCAGTGGTGCGTGAGTGTTTGTGTCAACTCTTATCACTAATAGCAGGCACCTTTGTGTGTGTGTGTGTGTGTGTCTGTGTGTGTGTGTGTGTGTGTGTGTACGTGTGCATGTGCGTGTGCGTGTGCATGTTCGTGTGTGTGTGCTTGTACATGCATGCGTGTATGAATGGATGAGTAGTGGCTTGTGTTTTAAAGAACTTGAGTCCATTTAACTGCTCTAATGACATTAACATCAAGAAGCCAACATTTGTGTTTGTGTGTGAACAATCTGACATCAGTTCAGAGGAGGCTGAAGCTCAGTGACAGGCCTGTGTCCACATATATCTGCTTTGGATTGGTCCATGTTATAATATACTGTATACAGTACGGTGGATATATGAACAAACTAAGAGTCTAAATTCTCAGTATCCCTTTTGAAAACAATGTTAATGGACATTTTTCATTACATTTTTTTTTCTTAAACAAACTGATAACCTCAATTGATTTGGATTGTTGATAATATCTTTTTGCACATAACATGTGTTAATGTTAATCGGTATTTAATACTAATAATGGATTTTGATTTATGTAGTGCTTTTTTGTGAACACTCAAAGTGGTTCCATTATTCATTCGCTCCTCATTCATGCTTGTTGATGGTAAACTGTATGCCCTGGGGCAGACTGATGTAGGTGTGGCAGCCAGTCTGTGACAATGGCCTCTCTGACCATCACCTGAACATTCACACACAACAGCAAGTGCCATTGGTGGGGGCAGGGGGAGTGGAATTTCATCCTGGAGGGAGGTGGGGGTGTGGGGTGAGCCACCGATCCTAGGATCATCGAACGACCCGCTCTTCCACCTGAGCCACTGCCGGCCTAATTTAATCAGTGCATTAGCTCATAATGTGGACTTGTTAATTAAAAAAAAGTCATCTATGAGTGTAAGCCTTTGTCGCTAGTGGTTTTGCTGGGGTTAGAATCAAAAAACATTTTGGCTCCTCACCAAAATGTTTTTGGCAGCATGAATCGTTTTTAAATCTGGCTTTAACCAGCTTTTCTCATTACAATTTATAATAGAGTATTCAACTTTATATTGTTTTTCATCATTGATGTTGAAAAGGCAAAAAAGCAAAAAATGGCCAATTTTATTAATATTTTCTCATGACAACATATACTTTCAATTCAAAATAATGCAATCAAATATTGACAAAAGAAATTTTGTCCATGTGGACTCATCCAAACAAAACAAGGAGGATAAATGTAAAAAAAAGCTTGAATTTGTGTAGCTCGGTCTTCCTTAAATGAATGACATTTGTCTATGAACAGTGTTTGACCAAGCATCGGGACTAGAAGAACTCTTCTTGCTGTTCAGAAACTCTCTCTCATGTACATTTGAAACTAAACAGTTGAATCTGGAGCAAGTAAAATCAAGAGTTATATTCACTCTGACTTGTATAATGAAGAGTTTCCTGAGATCTAAAAACCTTCCACAGCTTTTTATTGTGTTTACATTGATACAGCTCTTCAGAACACTGAAGTGATGCAAGATGGTACTTCAGTTCTGCATGATGTTGTACAACAATTTAATGACATTTATCCTTGTTTGTTCCATTGTTAAGGCTCTGCTCCAAGCTATTTCACACTACTGTATAATGTTTCTCAGAGATTATCAAAAATATAGAAACCTCAAATGAAACAAGTGGACAATTTTTCTGTTTTTGTTCAGTTAGTAGGTGCACTACAAAAATGTCATGAATTCATGTGGCCAGATGTTTGGTTACCATAATAACCTATAAAATTGTGCAGCAGTATCTACTGTTGAACAAACTGTACCATCATTATACTATTGGCAGCTCTCCACCGTCAATGTCCTTGAATTACAAACAAAAAAATTAAAATAAATACAAATAATTTTATTTCCCTGGTATTGAATCATGAACCTTATGAATTATGATATAGTTGAATCTGTTGGACTGGAACTAAATTAGATTTTCAAGCACCTGAAGACAGAAATGAAATATGCACCTAAACAGCCAACAATCATTTTTGGATTAATTTAAACCAGGCTGGATTTCTTGTCATTTTTTAGAAACTGCAGAAAGGAAGATAACTTTTTTTCATGCTGACCCACTTCAAAATGGATTTAACTAGCAACTTGATTGTTAACTTGTCTACTTGAGAAAGTGGGCTAGTATTTTGTTGGAAATATTCATACAAAGTGTAATGTAAATGGATCTTCCATGATTATGTTTTATTCAGATTTTATAAAAAAAACTGATGTAAAGCACTTTTTGGACATTGTTGACTGAAGTTTTCTAACATTTTATAGTGATTACAATGGCCAGATGCAGTATATGTGATTTGTTGAAAATATAATCCTCCTGAAGAGAGATATATTCTCTAAGGACACATAATAGCTTTATTGATACGTCATCAATATCCCCCACAATATGATGCTGGTTTCTATTCATTCTAATCATTCGTTCTTCTTCTTGAGGATGAGCTGAATGTAATTGTCTCATCTTCAGCCACTTATCTGAAAAAAAAAAAAAATTGCATTTGGGCCATTGAACCTGGGACAATGGATTTATAATGACCTTCTATGTCATGGCAGAACATTGAAATTTAATGCACTACCATTGTCAAACCTTTCAAATTTTGAGTGAATGTTTGATAAATGTTCCACTGCAAGGCATTGGCATTGTCCTGATCAAATTTCAGGACAGTTTAGAGGGGAAAAAAATTAGGTGATTTAAGTACTCTCCTGGTAAATTATTTTGTAATATAAAGAAAGCAAAATTCAAACATTTTTATGCAAATGATGCCAAATTAAATATGACTAAATACTTGCTGGCAGGTTGTTGAAATGAGTGGCTTCTTTCCAAGGTGTGCTGTGGAGTTATTTTTCAACACTCAATCTTGAAATTAATATCAGACAGAATACACATGTTTTCATTTGATTTAAATATGTTCTGAGAAAACCTTTGCAGTTGGTAAATAGTGTGTGTAAATTAGGCATTTAGAGCCATAACTCCACTGAGGAAAAGACAGGAGGCAGAGCTGTAGGTAGCAGAGATGAAGATGCTGAGGTTCTCTTTGGGAGTGACCAGGAAGGATAGGATCGGGAATGAGTACATCAGAGGGACAGCACATGTTAGAGGTTTTGGAGATAAAGTCAGAGAGGCCAGACTGAGATGGTTTGGACATGTCCAGAGGAGAGATAGTGAATATATTGGTAGAAGGATGCTAAGTTTTGAACTGCCAGGCAGGAGGCCTAGAGGAAGACCAAAGAGGAGGTTTATGGATGTAGTGAAAGAGGACATGTAGGTAGATTCGCTGTGGCGACCCCTGAAGGGAAAAGCCGAAAGGAAAAGAAGAAGAGAGCCATAACTCCACTAACCTTTTTTTTAAATTGTAACACATTTGAATCTGTACAGTAATACTTAAGTTTTCAAATAAATTAAATTTTTGAGAAAACAAATGTATAGATGGGACCTAATCCAATATCCTATGTTGATTTTATGACAGGACATATAATGAGAAAATATATTCTTATTCTTCACATCTCTGATCTCTGTAATTCTTTTCATCTGAATTCACTTGGGTAACTGAACATATCGCACAAAAAAAATATTAAACATTGAAGATGAGCCATTACGCACGGTGAGGCTACCAAGTTTTCACAAGAGGTTTCAAAGAGTGCCAAAGTACACATGATGAAAGCAGGGGATATTTGAACTTGTTGCAATCAGGGCTAAGAGATGTACAAGGAAAAAGATTTGCTGTGAGCAGACAGCTGAACTTTAACGTGCAATGTTAAGTCACTGCTTTTATTGCAGTTAATGTTCCTTTGCGAGATGCTGAAAGGAAAGGACGTAAGAGGTGTTGAAAGTAGTGCAGACCTCAGGACTTGCCGTCAATCATAGAAGAGATGCTCCTTTATCTGATTTCTGGAGCTTTTTGTGTCTACAAATGATACAACCTGGGAATCGGGAAAAACACCAGGCATAAAGAAGAAAAAGAAATGGAAACTTCGAGCAAGAAGAGACGGAGTGAGGCCTCGAGGGGCTCGTAAAATGGCAAACAAAGCTTGGCAATAGCTTGAGAGGGAACAAGATGGCAAACAGACAGTGGTTGTCAGTGAAGGGAGATACTAAATGACAAGGAAGCACAAGACAGAGAGCAATAATGAGGAGGAGCAGTAAAACACAGCAGTGGGAAGAGCCGATTTTTCTGTTAAGGCATCCCAACAGGAGCAAGAGAAGATTAGGATTATGGGTAATTAGTGAATGAATCTAGCTCGACATGTAGACAAACATTAATAGGCCTCTATTGTTTCCACCAGTAGTGGATTTCAAATGAAAATACAAAAACAAAATACATGCAAATAAAAGTTACTCCAGTGTAATTAGTTCTTTAAAATGCCATATTAATGGAAATCAGTTCATTATCACCAACAATTACATCAACAATCAATCAAACAAAGTAACAAAGATAAAAAACAATATAATAAAAAATGAATGAATGAATGAATGAATTGATTGATGTGATAATGTGTTGATATGTGAGCAAGGCATCAATGCATTTTTAATGCTGACATTGCTAGAGCCTGTGGCTCGGTGATTGAGCAGCCATTCACTTATGAATCTATCTTACCAACAAAATGCGCAGTTCATGTTCATCATTAAATACTCATTCATTCATTCATTTTCCTGACCACTTCATCTGCTGTGGCAGGTCACGGGGAGGTGGAGCCTGTCCCAGCTGCAACGCCAGTGTGCCGGGGAGCCACACACAAAGACAACCATTGTGTACCAACAATTAAAAGCAATGTGAAGTTTTAAATTTTCCAGTCTGAAAGTTTTAGGGAAGCCGAAAACAGAGAAACTGCATTGCCATGATTATGGTATGGTACTCACCCATCCGGAGGGCAGAGAGTGTGTTGGCCTGGCTGAAGGAGAGTGGTGCCATTGTCAGCAGCAGGTCGACAATGTAAATCGACAGCAGCAGTGCTGGCAGAGCCGGCATCTTCCACTGCTCCTCATGGAGAATGGTCTACTGGCTGCCTGGACCGCCACCTGCAGGACAGGAGGAATCATTACCACATTGTCTCCGGATAACAATGACAAAATTCAAGAGCTTCACCTGGTCATTTCCAAATTTAAAAAAAAAAAATGTAAAAAGTGTAGACATACAAATGTCACTGCTGACCATTGTTATGCCATGGTGAAAGTGCTGCTACATAAATATTTTCAACAATTGTGAAATAACCAAATATCAAATAACCAAATATCTTCACAACCTTCGCAGACACAAAGACGAAACAAAAAGCGCATTACTCAGGCGGCAAAGGGGATGAAAATGAAATGATGCCTTGACCTTGAGAAAGGCCAAGGTCAAAGTTCATCTTTTGTACACTCAGGAACCGGATAAGATAGAAAGACGAGGGAGAAGGCCAGTGTGAGAAAGACCATAGACCAAATCTAGTGCTTTGATCAATAATAGTAAGTCAGAGCACTTGCTTTGATCTATGACGTATGCAAGTAGGTCAAGGTAAAATTTTGGATTCGTGGGTGTCGCGGGATGTTGCACTCTGTGACTGCATTGATTCTAGTTATATTTTTGTTATTGTGTCTCACACTATTAAATTTTAAAATTATTTTTAAAAGTTCAAAAGGGAAGAAAATCCAAATGATCAAAGTCCACAAATGACTAAAAATCAGGAGCAAACAGGTTCAAACAACCAGGCTTTTGTGAAGAAAATACAGGCACTAACAAGAGATTGCTGGGAGAAAAAGAGACAAAGGTGAAGATGGCTGGGGGAGGAACAGACACAGGATTCAGGCAATTTGTTAGTTAACCAAATTCAGTGCAGAAAATAATTGATTTTGGAAACAAACCACTACAGATGTGGAGAAATATAAGAGCTAAAGCACAGATGTCACTTCACATATCTACAAATATGAGTGTGAAACAGAAAGAGAAGCAAAACAAAGAAAATTTGCAATTTTGCATGCGTTAATTTGGAGGAAGTTCTTGTTCTTGTTTGGTTGTAGAGGTATGTTTTGAAAATTAGCCAGCTTCAGGTTGAGGGAGTCTGGGGGGATAGAGAAAATGTAAAGCGAACTGAACCAGTGACAGGGTGTGAAATCAAGACAGTAGCAGGAAGAACAGGCAAGAGAAGGAGAAGAAGACAGAGGAAATAAACAGTGAAAGAAAATACGCAAATGAATAGATAGGCTGTGACATGTTGCAAGACAAAAACAGTATTGAAATGGCTGAGTAAGGGGGCATGGCACAACAAGTTCAAATCAAAGTAGATTAGAATGAGTGGAGCAAGATTTTCACATTAGCAGATGAGTGTGTATGAGTTTGAGCTTGAATTCAAGCTCTAAGAGCAGCAAACCTCAGCACAGTGCGCCAACTAATATCTACTGCTGTTCAATCCCATTATGCTTCGTCTGTTCATCTCTGCGTGGACAGTTATGTTCCTCTAAACCTTCCAACAACGCTTCTTGATTTGTTGAGCTTGACCCACGGTGAATGTTTATCGCTGTCTTGCCAATGAGGTATCCCACATGAATATAAATGAGATTCCATTTCCCGTGAGATGGAATTTAAAATGGCTAGAGCTGATCGGGACAATCTGGATGAGCAGAGTGAGAGAGACACTGTACGGGGACAGTTCCTGTTAGAAGTTGTGCAGTCGTGGTGTCTGTTTTTAAGATGAATGAGTTGTCACTGAGGGAGTTTGACTAGAACATTTACTCAAGTCATTATCTGCTCACTCCCATGCTAATGGAAAACACCTCAAAGTCCTCAAAAAGTTTCTGCAGCTTCATAGGAAAGGAGTGTCACAGCAAAACAACTGAAGATAAAGACTAGTTTTAAAATGACTCCAAAAAGTTTGTCCAGGATTAGCCAAGTCTCTGGAGGCCCTGCTAGGAGGTAAACACTGAGATACAGTGCATTCCTCTTCATCTCATGGTGTATGTATGGTGGTGTATGAACACATCCACTTCAAATACAGTAGGTTACGCTAACACTTTAAGCAATTTTTTTCTCTTTAAAAAGTACTACATTATCCATCCATCTTCTAATTACCACTTTATCCGCTATAATTTTTTTTTTTTTTGGATCTCTGGGTTTCAGGAGGGTTTGACTATTATAATCAGGGTGCGATTTATTTGGAGGGGATCCCCCACCCCCAAGTTTTTAAAAAAAATTTTTTACCTCTACCTCTGCTAGAGATAAAATGATTTTTTTCCTCGGTGGGACTACCCCATTAATATTTTTTTTTAATTAACTAACAGGCAGGTTGTAACATATTTCTGACAAATACCCTATAATCTACATTGCTCTAACTTTCAAACTGACCCGAATTATCAGCAGTCTTTACGTTTGCAAAAGTCTCCATGCACATAAATATATTAAATACATTATGTGTTCATTCCCTGCTCAGACGTTTGCAGTGTGTATAAAAGAAGAACAAAAGGAAAGTTGAAAAGGTCACATGTCTGACATCACAGAAAACTGTTCACTTACTCTGATATTTGCTGAGTTACTCTGACATGATGTGAAATCTATGGGGTTTTAAGGTTACGTTTTATACGCTGTTCACCTCAGGCTAAATACTCTTGCCACGTTCACGTGATCGGCCCTTATCCATGGTCCTGAAGCCTAATTAAGTCATATTTCACATCGTGGTTGGTCCAGAAAATAAATGTTTCATATCTTTTTAAATTTGTGAATATCTAACTGTTAGGAATTTAGGCTAATAGGACCTATCATTAACCAAAAAATGAATTAGGCCTGTTGATTGCTTTTTTTTTTTTGTGACAAATCACACCCTGATAATAATAATAATAATAATAACAATAATAATAATAGATTGGATTTATATAGCACCTTCTAAGCACCCAAATCACTTTTCACTTGAAATCCACTATTTATTAACTCAAGAATCACACCTGTTGTAGTAAACTACATATGTAGTCACAGCTGTCCTGGGAGAGATTGTCAATTTTATATTCATACACCGGTGTGGGGGCAATGGAAGCCAGGTGGGTGCATTGTCTTGCCTAAGGACACAACACAAAATGACAGTACAAGTCATTTGTGCAGAATTTTGATTTTGAAATCCATCACCATCTCCTTTAGTTGTTTTAGGATACATCAAGCTTAATAAAGCCGTATGTTCCGCACTATAAGGCGGTTCTAAAAGCCTGTACCGTACTCTGGCTCTGATCCTGATGATGTTCCAACCAGGTTGAAGAAATGGTCCCAGCAGCATTGGAACATTTAAGACACATACATTTTCTCCACTCAGAATTAGACTTTCTACATAAAACTTAATCTCCACTGCAACTTGGAATCAAATATTACACATTCTAGTTTACAATTTTAGTTTAGTTTCTGTTGTTATCAGAGTAAAGGTCAAAGCTAAATATAGTCAGAAAACTTTAATAAAATTGTTTCTTATAAAAAGTGTTCCATTACATTCATTCATTCATTCATTGTCTACCACTTTGTCCGCTATCGCAGGTCAAAGGGAGCTGGAGCCTATCCCAGCTGACTGAGGGCGTGAGGCGGGGGAAACTACAGGCACAATGCCAGTGCACCGTGGTGCCACATACAGATACAGGCAACCACACACGCACTCACACCTAGTATGAGTTTGGGATTGGCCAATTAACTTGAAGCGTATGTTTTTGGAGGTGGGAGGAAGCCGGAGAACCCAGAGGGAACCCACGCAGACACTGGGAGAATATGCAAACTTTGCATAGAACGGGACGCGTACCTGGAACCGCCTTGCTGTGCGACGACAGCACTACCTACTGCACCAACGTGCTGTCCCATTATTTTACAGTTTTGTTTTTCATCTTTCACCTTTTGATATTAAAAATGTCTTCTTGGTCCACTAGGTTTCTAAACTTACTCTCCTTCAGTTAAAAATAATCAACTTTTTGAGAAGTGATGATCCTTAAAGGAGTCAGAGGAGTCCGCAGCACCTTCAGAATTAAGCTGCAAAACAACCTGCTGTTTGCCAACAATCATGGAAACAAGGTGATTAACCTGAGATGGAAAGCTGCCGAGTCAGTGAGATGAAAACGAGATACTAAGTCAGGAGGACAAAAGGGAGAGCGATTAGATATAAGGCTGAATAAAAAAGCTAAAGAATTTGAAGGCCAGAAATGTGATTGACAGAAAATTGGCCATAACCAGACATGATGGTGAGCTGAGACAGGAAACGAGGAATGGCTGTAGGCAGAAATAAATAAAT
This sequence comes from Antennarius maculatus, assembly GCA_013358685.1. Taxonomy (NCBI): domain Eukaryota; kingdom Metazoa; phylum Chordata; class Actinopteri; order Lophiiformes; family Antennariidae; genus Antennarius; species Antennarius maculatus. The sequence continues at coordinate 7,498,266 of CM023622.1, read as the reverse complement.
GTTGATAACAATTAATTAGGGGGTCTTTCCTGGAGCAAGAGCTATCATGTCAGCAAGCAAACAGAGCCAGCGGGACATTGCAGTTCACTGCAGCAGCTCCAAGGCTAATCACAGCCTCAACTCTATTAACTGCTTTCTGTCTCGTCTCATTTTACATTGGAGGCATTTAGCTGACACTCATCTGCAGCAATTTTGCAGTGAGCAGAGCAGAGCAGAATGTTTTAAAGCTCCAGTTCATCAACTTTGCAGGAGAATTTGGTAGTCATCAACCATAGACCAAAACAAACTGAATCACAACAAGGCAGTCTTAGACTGCAACATCCCGCAACACCCCTGAATGCAACATTTTACCCTGACCTACTTTCATAATGGTCACAGCAATAAAATTTTATATTGTACTATTGAGTATGACATTGACCTAGTTTTCCAAAGGTGAAAGTCATCATCACATTTTTGTGCCTCTGGCTTCCTGAAAATTTTGCCTTTTGTTTTGTGATTATATTTAATCAGGTTTCAGAGATGTGTACCTAAAAAGGTATAAAAGTGTCTGTCTGTCCAACAAAAATCTTCACAACCGTTGCAGATAGAAAGATGAAAGAAAAAGCACATTACTCGGGAGGCAAAGGGAATGAAAATGAGATGATGACCTTGACCTTGAGAAAACTAGGTAAAGGTCAAATTTCAACTTTAGTACATTTTTTGTACATATCTCAGGAACCAGATAAGATTGAAAGATGAAACATAAGGTGTGATATCCAGGAAGGCAAGGGGATGAAAATTAGATCACAACTTTGACCATGAAAAACTAGGTCAAGGTCAAATTTTCACTTTTACACCTTTTTAGGTACACATCTCTGACACCTGATGAGAAATAATCCAAAACAAAAAGCAACATTTTCAGGGAGACAGAGGTACAAAAATGTGTAGGTCAGGGTAAAATTTTGAATTCAGGGGTGTCGCGGGATGCTGCAGTCTCTGACTGCCTTGTTATGTCCTGCAATTGTTTCCGGTAAGTCTTGGGGAATACTACTTTCTTACTAAGAGTAGTAATGTCATGTAATGACCACAGTTGACAGATATAGATTCATCCATCTATCTAATTTCTTCTGCTTCTTCCAATTTTTGTGGGTCACAGGGGTTGCTGGAGCCAATCCCAATGGACTAAAGCCGAAGGGCGGGTGATATTCCCAATGCATCGTCAGTGTATCGTGGAGCCACGCAAAAGACAAATAGCCACTCACACACACTCACACCTACTGGCAATTTTGACATGAATAATCCACATAAACTGCATGCTTTTGGAGGTGGAAGGAAGCTGGAGGACCCTGAGGGAAACCATGCAGACTCAATGAGAACCCGGGACCGTCTTAGTGTGAGGCCACACTGCTATGCACTGTGCAACTGTGCTGCCTGCAATTATAGACTGAAAACAACTTATGAACAATTTAGCTTACAGAACCAATTGGAACCAATTGTTTTTGGAGGTTGAGGAACACTTGTATATGTATTTGTAATAATGTTACTTAAATTGAGACTGGAGGAGTTTAAAAATCAATTTTAAAATTGGTTTGCATTTCACATACAAGGCGAACCTTGACAGATGTTTTCCTCCGTATTCTTAAGTAAGCACATACTGCAATATTTGAAAATAATGATGCAGAACACACCACAGAATATTAAGATTGTCAAGAGTGAGGCAAAATGCTGACTGACATACAACACCTCACTTGTATTGCTTTTCAGACAGTAAAATGAAATATGAGAAGAAGCCTGAAGAAGAATTTCATCAAGGATTTTTAGTTGTCCCTGAGATGTGGTCCACATTTACAGAAAATGGTTACATTATATGTAGTGATTCACCAATTTTTATCCTGATCTAATACTCTACTTTATTCCTTTAGTTTTTAATTTTCCCTTTTTTATCAAGCATATACCTATAACTAAGCCAAATTGTTCAGGTTGTCATTATTCTATCTCTGGATGAGATAAATTTGAGTTTGTCTTACTGAGCACAGCATTTATCCAGCATAAAATTGTAATATAACAATTAACAGATAAAGATAGGCCACTGCCATTGGTGAAAGTCGATATATTGATGTTCAGCTGATGCAGCAGTGCATCCCTCAGTTTATATATTGTGAATCTATTGCGCATCGTGCACAATGTCCAGAAAACAATTTGTCATGATTCCAACTGGGAACGTTTTTTGTATAGTTGCACATACAGAGAAGGTCATGGAGCAGTACAGAGGTCAGAAGGAGCCACATTGTGTACGTAAATCTAGAGAAAGCCTCTGACAGTGTACCAGGACAGGCACTGTGGTACCGCATGAGCAGGTTTGAAGTGGCAGAGTAGTACTGTACATTAGAATAGGACTGGACATGTACAAGGGCAGCTGAACAGCAGTGAGGTGTGCTGTAGGTGTGACAGAGGACTTCAAGGTAGAGGTGGGACTCCATCAGGGCTCAGTTTTAAGCCTCCTCCTGTTTGCAGTGGTGATGGATAGGCTGACCAACGAAGTTAGACGAGAATCCCCAGGGACCATGATGTTCACAGATAACATTGTGATCTGCAGTAAAAGCAGGGATCAGGTGGAGGAACATTCAGAAAGGTGGCAGAATGCGTTGGAGAGGAGAGGAATAAAGATTATTTGAAGTAAAACAGTAATTGAGCATAAATCAGAGGAGTGGAGAAGGAACAGTGACATTACAGGCAGAATACTGAAATGGATGGTGGAAAGTGTCAGGTGTCTTATGTGTCAGAAGAGTCTGGAACGAAAGGCAAAATTTTTAAGACAGTGGTGAGGCTAGCCACGATGTATGCATTAGAAAGAGTCCCACTGAAAAGAAAATAGGAAAATGAGCTGAAGGTAATATAAATAAAGATGTCAAGGTTCTCTCCAGGAACGACCAGGTTATTCAGGATCAGAAATGAGCTCATCAGAGGAACAGGCAAGGTGAGATGTTTTGGAAGAAGCTCAGACATCGATGGTTTGGACATGTCCAAGGGTGAGATGGTGAGTATATTGGTAAATGGTTGTTGAGGATGGAGCTACCAGGTAAGAGGGCAAGAGGAAGATAAAAGAGGAGGATGGATGTAGTGAGGGGAGACATGAGGGCAGTTGATGTTAGAGAGCGGGATGCAGGAGATAGGCTGACATGGAAAAGCATGACACGCTGTGGTGATCCCTAATGGGACAAGCCAAAAGGAAAAGAACAAGAAAAGGAAGATGCACATTTGTGTTTTGACTTTGTATTTGAATCCACAGCATTGGTTTGCAATGTACAGTCATTGCCCTGTGTCCATTTTGATAAATGAATGTTTTCGGCTCCATTAGAGCATCTTGGTAATGAACTCTGAACCTTTGCTGTTTTTAACACAAATTATTTTCACATTTATTATGTATTTCCACACAATTAAACATTGAATAAATGTCTACAATACATTTCTATAGTTAAATCACGTAACATTAGCTGACCTACTGTAAGTACCAGGTGCATAATGAAATTATGTTAAATTAACATGACATCATTTTAATAATATTACCATTAAGAAATCAATGTGGAGTAACAGCTGAAAATCGGGAATCCTGGAGGTGACAAAATTACTTTGAGCTCACACAATAAATTGGTATTACAATAGCTTAAAAATGTGTTAATATCAACATGATTCTAAGCAATAATTAAGTGAGGCAGAAAAGAAAAAAATATGTCAGTTGAACACGATGTAATTGTGTGCAACCTATTTACAGATTAATACTGAGTAAAACCCAATTATTTATTTTCTTCAGTGTATCAAGATCTATCAAAATCTCTCGTCATTGAAATATAACAGACTGAAAATGGTGACAATGAAATCGTGCAATGTTAAAGAAACACTAAAAAAAACAAACTCCTCATTATGCCCCTTTATTTGAACCCACCTGAAAATGTAAAGGATTCTTCACTGCCATTTATGCAACCTATCCACATAGAAAATTTTCAAGTATTTGAATGTATTCTTGCCAACTGACTAACCAACTAACAGGTGGTTAACTAACCATCGGTCTGTCACTGTCAGTTTGGTTTTCACACTTCGTTTTGTTCGTTCGTCAATTAAGCCACATCTTATTAATAAATAAATTCACCGTAAACATCTCAATCTGGTTTCATGTTGTGTTCCTTTTTTCACCACAAGCTAAGGGTCGTGACAAGAAGGTAGCCATGTGATACCAAGCACACATGCTATTGGCTGACAGCATCCAGACTTGCGCTGCGTTCCTAGACTCACAGAATGCAACGCACTTTTGTGCATTAAAAAAACACTTAGAGGTGCTTTAAACAATCTATAAGAATGTGGGAAAAGGTAAAACAGATATAAGGTGGTTTAATTTCAGTATGGGGGGGGGGGTTTCATAAACATTTAAATTACCATAAATATTAAAGTAATTGTTTGTCGCTGTATTGTGGAATTTCGTTATTTGCAGGTGGTCCTGGAATGCATTAACTGCGAGTAACGAGGGATTAGTGTACACTCAATCAAACAGAGCTTACCTGAATTACAAAAGCAAAAACTAACAAACAAATGGAACACTGAAGTTTTAACATTAAGGACACTACGTCATCTTGTTTGAAATTCCTGGGGAATAATATATTATTTGTTGTGCTAAATGAAAATTACTGAATTACTACTATAATTTTTGAAGAAGGATTATCAATATCAATCTTCCTGGGTCAAAGTCCTGTCAACGAACATACATCTTTCATTTAGTTTGAGGAAAGCCTTATATTTTCTGTATAGTAACAACTCTTATTCACATGATTGCGTTTCAAGTCTTGGATGTTTTAAAATTTTGAATTCTTTACCCTAAGCTGGAGCAATTGAAGCAATAAAACAGAAATTCCATAATAAAAAAGGACCAGTCTGAAGAATGGCTTAAACTATCAAATGTTGGCATACCAAGCTAACTAGATTTACATTTTGTAATATTTCTCTACTGTGCAGGTGATAATGTATCACAGTCAAAGCAAATGTCAAAAAGTCCATTTTGCTCTTTTGTGGAAGCTATATCAACCCCATAGATTGTTTTATATCAGAACTCTCAAAACGTTTTGATATAAATTTGTATATTTATCACTGCTGATTTATTTGTACCCTACCTCCCCTACCACACCCTCATTTTTTGTAGCCAAAACATAGAAGGTGAGATTTTATATTAAATTCCTGAAAGAGAACACCTTAGTGCTGCTTCTGTCAACATGGATGGATATATCAGCATGTAGGTTTAGAAAAAAATATCTGGTTCCTATCCTCTTTCTGCAGATTGACCATCACACCAGAGCTCTATGGTTGTAATAATAAATTTGACATCACTGTCTGATTCTTGCTCTTCTCTTTGCTCACCTAATTTGAACATAAAGAGGAAACATCAGAGGTAGCTGTGAACCCTTCAGATGTGAAGAATGATATCTCCCTTTCTATCTGCAATAAAAGGGTCAAAAACACCAAACCAACAAAGAAGAGCACTCGCAATAAACACTTTGTCTGCTAGGTAATGGCCCTTAATGCTTACCTAAATAAAAGATATTAGGTTCTCTTCCCTCTGGGGATAAGGAGATTTTCTTTTGCAGCGGCGGCATCATGAAACAGTGCTGCTGACTCAAACCACTATAATGACATGGTAATCCCCTCATTTAGCCGCTGACATGAGACATATTTAGGCTTTCAAAAACAGCAGGGGGGAGATGGAAATGGGAGAAGTTGCAATGCCTACACAATAAATAACTCTGCTTTAGAAACAATACAAATAAAAATGGTGTCATGTGGTACAATTATGATGGAAAATGTCCAGGTGGAGAAAGAGTCGGAAGGAACAGGTGTTTTTACTTTTTAATGCAAACTTGCAAAAGTTTAACATCTGACTGTGTTTCCACTGTGTTTCTTTCTTTCTTTTTTAAAGAAAACAGTTTGAATGAGTTCAGCTATGCAGAACTCTAAACAAGGTCACAGTGCTTAAGGTTTATGAGAGAGTAAATTGAAATTTACACATCAGCTAAAGAGATAAAGAAAAATAATTCTATAGAAAGAAAAAACCTAGATTCACAGCAAAAACTTTCTATCAGATTTCATTAAAATGTTCCATCCATCCATCCATCCATCCATTCATCCATTCATCCATCTACAATCATATTATTTAATGGAAAACAACCTCTTCAAAAAAGATGAAAGCTAAATCAAATCAAGTCAATTTGGTTCAGTAACACAAAGTGGAAACATGGCTAGAATGTTGTCATCTTTGATAAGCCACTGTTCCCAAGAGCATTTTTAAGCCAATTTTGACATTTGACTTAACCTCATATCCTGCTGCAAAAACAAATCTGAAACTTAATAATTCAATGTTTAATTTGCACAAAGCTTTTCTTTTGCTGTAGAGGTCCTGTAAATATTTATAGAAAATGCCTGCACAATTCCCCGTATTTTTTGAAGGTTGAATATCTTTCAGAATAAATCCAATGCTGAATTGTGAAATAGACTGCAATGAATGTATTTAATTAGTCAACTGAAGTCACATTTGCATGAAATTGCCTCAACATTCCTCCATATGTTCACAGTTTATTCACACTTATGAATTAAACAACATCAAGACTGGGAGGTTGTATGCAAATGTTCAATCATCTGAGTCATCATTGGTTGAGTTTTATTGACGTCCGCACAGCTGCTGAGGAGCAGAATTGGGAGGGATAAGCAGAGAAATACAAGTAAAATGTAAGAACAGATGGGGGTTGATGGGAATAATAATAATAAAGAATCCAGTTTCCGGCTGTGTGGTGGTATTCATCTACTTCCTGGAAGAAAACACAAAACAACTCAAGCTCACTGCTTTGTGCAGATGAAGAGCAAAATAATCTGTCCTAGTGGCACCAGGACATTTATCGACAACCTAGAGTTTCACCGCATATTATTCATTATTCAGAAAGAAAACAAAGAATGGGGAAAATATTTTTTTTACAAAGTTTGTTAGACAGCAATTGCTTATTTTTATTTACTTTCTGACTACACTTGAGATTCACTTAAACTAATGATCCCAATTTATATTTTAACCCTTTCATAATTGCTGGATGTGACTTTTAATACAATATCATGTGGATTTGGTTAACTGTGGTTTAATTTAAGGTGGAATTTATTATAAAAACTGGCATTATCATGGAGCCCAATGAATGCTGAGGGGCTTGGCTGCAAGGTTCTACTCCAGCTTTTAATCACATCAGTATATCTAACTGAATTAATTTAATTTTTTTAATTTAGTTAAAATTACAATCAGTATATCTTACTGAATCTATTCCCTTCTAAAAAAAAAATCCAAGAAGAAGTTGCTTACAGTTCTACCTTTTTAAAAGAAATCATGAAAAGACTGTTACTATAGGAACCATAGGAACAGTATGTGTAACACACAGAAATCACATTACACATTGATGGTCATTGCCTTTTGCTGTGTTTGCTAGGGACCACAGTCATTTCATACAGATTAAGCTTTTGATAAGCTGTGGTTGTGGGGTCACATAAATGTTGAAGAGAACAAACCCTGACAATGGAGCTTTGGGGAACTCTACATCATTTTTCAAATGCTTCTGTATAGATAGCCCCTGTCTTTTGAAAACAGTATTGCATTAAGAGACACAGTATTTTTTTGTTTTAGCTTTTTGTTTTACTTATGGAAATACATAGTAAGAAAAAAAAAAAAAATAGTGAACTAACCAAATATTTAAATCCATTGCACCCTGACGGAAAAGCTCTTTATATTGTATTTTATCTATTTTGGTCTTCCCCAGAAAGGAGGGTGGGAATTGGTTATTATTCTTTGTTAGGGCACATGCCTATAATAACTCTTTTGCTATAGAAGGCACATGTCAAAAATGCATGTGTAAGTTCTCATAGTGAAAAATCTTAACTACATCGTGGAAAAATCCGAGATGTAGTGAAGCCGTGCATCTTGAAGTGCAAATAAGTGAGGGACTACTGTATATTCATTTTTAACCTATCGGGTTTTTTGGTGTGTTTTTATTCAAAATGCTGTGCTGATGATCTTTCTAACTGTATCATCATCTCTATCAAAAAATCTGCAGTTGTCACAATGAGCGCAGGAAACATTGGGGAAACTGAAAACACTCTGGATTATTCAAAATGTCAAGTAAAGTAAACCTGATGACCCTGTTGACATTTGTGTCAGCGTAACTCAAGAACATACACATCTCTATTTCAGTACAACTCCCTGAAACACTCAACAGGACAAAGACTGAATAGCCTTCATCTGAAGTTTTCCTGTATAGCAGCACCACGTCAGGCTCGTCAAAAGAAGCAAAGCATACACGTTATTACAGAAATGGAACCCCAGCTGTATAAATCATGTGAAAGTGTACCAGTGTAGGTGTAAAAAAAATGTCAGGTAATTTCAGTAGAAGCAAAAGTGTGAGGGAGAAACATAATTCTGCGGAAAAGGGACAACCAGGTTAGTGAAGATGGATAGATGATGAAAACATAAAAGTCAAGGATAAAGAGACAGGGATCATGTGGCGCTTCGTTTGAACAGTTCTGATTTGGCAACTCTGTGGCTCCGGGCATGAAAACCTTTAGTTTAAGTTGTGTAAGAAAGACAAGATGTATAAAAACATTTTCTAAACTTGTTTTCCAATTAAATCTAATTTACGGATAAAGAAAATAGCATGAATGACCAATTTCAAAACATGTCACTCTTCTCTTGCTAGTTTGCTTTGGTCATAAATCGACCATGGTGGCCTGTCTTGCAGCTACATGACACTTGTGTCAGTGCACATGTAAAGGTGAGACTTTTGTGGCAAATTCTGCCCCATCTCCTGCATATCAACTAGGGTTGAGCTGGATACTCGTTTCATACGAGTATCTGGTACGGATAATACATTTTGACGAGTATGAGTACAATACGAATAAAGCCCGTTAATACTCGTGATCAGACTGAAGGAAAATCAGCCGGACGGTTTTCACGCTCTGTGATTGGCCAGTCACACATACGTCCCGCCCCTACCTACTCGCTGCAGTTAGAGCAGAGTTTCCCTGTCTCACTCTCTGTCTCCGGTACACGCAGTTACTGATCTCTCTGTTCGTGGCTTCACTGTTGCTCACGTCCTTATTAGACTTTCTTCAGCTTGCCTCTATTTTAGTGTTTGGTTATGTGGTGAACTTTCTTGTTTTTTTTTTTTTTTTTTTTTTTTTTGTTGCACGTACGTATGCATTTAACCACCGCCTCGGTGGTTAAAGTCTTTTTTTTTTTTACCTGTTCTAACAATGTCTATACTTAATATTTTGCGCACACACGCACACACACACACACACACACACACACACACACACACACACACACACACACACCATAATCAATATTGTTTAACTTTATGTGAAAAAAATGGCAATAGCATTTGGTACTAAAAATAAATAATTGAAAAAAAAGTACTAGAAAAAAATTTAAATGAAAAAGAAGAAAAAAAATTAAAAAGTTTTGTTGACTATGACAATTCTTGTTCATGCATACTTTGTAGTTAATTACTTTTTTTATTGCATGCACTTCATTAATGCACTTTGTGTTTACTCGTTCTATATATAGTTCCTTTACTATTGTGATCAAAAGCGTTGAATCTCAATTCTGAGGCTCTTCAGCAAATATTCATTCATAGACTTAAAAATATTCATGTTCTGACTCAGTTCCATAAAGCGTTGAATCTCAATTCTGAGGCTCTTCAGCAAATATTCATTCATAGACTTAAAAATATTCATGTTCTGACTCAGTTCCATAAAAAACTTGTTCTGTAAATACTTCTCTTACTTTTGTGATCAAAAACATTTATTTGAATTTCAATTTTGAGGCTGTTCTGTAAATAGTTTTAAAATAAGCAAAAATACAGCAACTTGTGATCAATCCATATCAATTTTAGACTTAAAACAATGTGGTGATTTAAGCCCCACCCATTTCCGGTCAAACCACACTCACTTCCGGTTTAAGCCCCGCCCATTCCGAATACAGATACATAATCTAGTTGGTTGAACAGATACAGATACAGATACAGATAGTGGTGTACTCGCTCATCCCTAATATCAACTACATGAATCTGGTCATTGTGTCCTAGCTTTGTCACTCTGTCCCCATGCAATGTTCAATCTACACCTTCCATAAGGGAAGGTTAAACATTTGGGATAAGGAAAATCAAAACATGATGAATATTTTCTTGAAAATTAAGTACAAAGAAACAAAACTTCTTTCAAATATCAGTCTAGGGAAACAACCTTTGCATGATGTCAATTGCAAAAAAAAAAAAAAACCTTCCCCAAATAAAGCCATAAAATGTATGTAGAGAAAAAATGATAATCTTCCAATGACAAGCCCCCTTTGATTTGACTGTTTCTTAAGAAAGACAAATTTATCATACTTTGATACCCACTATATAAAACTTTGTAAGTCCTTTACGTTTTGTCAATATAGAAGAGACATAATCCAGATTCAAGGACAGCGTCTCATTTACTGAATATTTATAACGTCATACTTCTGGAAGATAAATGATGTTTACCTTGAATGAAATATCAAGACTGTGTTCCTTAAAGTCGAAGCTTAAAATATGACATTCTTTTCTGGTCTCATTTTAGACACATTTTTCTAACCTTCAGCCTAACACATTTGGTATTTTTGGAAACTTTGACAACTTCACCCGAATTAAATGCAGCATTTGTGGTACAATTTGTGTAATGCTAAACTTTCTATCCATATTTTGTTTGTTGCTTTAGTTGAATTAAAAATCTGTACACAAGCTACTTATCTACATTTATTCCACACCTTACAGAATGCAGAAAAAGTGGACTGAAGGTTAAACAATCCAAAACAGAGATGAGGACAGGAGGATGGGAGAGGATGGATGAATGGATGCTGCAGCAGTGTGAAGGTGACTGATTGACCCTTGGGTCTCCTCTGCACCCGGGGGAGTTGGGCTGATGGGTAAAAGCTCCAGAGGCAAGCCAACGGTGAAAACAAGGAACACGACTGTTACCAATTATGGAGGAGGAAGAGAATGGGAGAAAGCGATATGATGAGAGGATGGGTGAGGATAATGTCAATTAGAAAGGGAGTGCGGCAGTGTAGATGGATTTATAGCAGAGAGATGAAAAGGAGGACAGGAAAAAATAAGTGCAAATTAGAGAAGAGGGGAGGAAAGATGTGTGTGCAGCTAGGTTGATTGCATTTAGTGTAAAAGTAAAGCAAAGGAAGGGAAGGGAACAAATCAATAAAGATAATTTTGTTTATCATTACAATAGCTATAGAAATTATATGACACCAATAGGAATAATAAATACCAAACCACTAAGAAATGATGACAGCAGTACAGTAATCTGATGTCTTTTATTTCTTACCCTTTTTTTGTTTCAATCCACCACATATACAGTAATCACCCTGCATAATTTTTGTTATTTTGCTTTATTATTTGTGGGTTGATATTCTGTTCAACATCAAATGTGAAATTTGAGTTGATCAATGCATTAAGAAGGTGCAGGCAGCTTTGCCTGACATAGGCATAGACAGCCTGAGGCTAGAGTGAAGTTCCTGATGAGCGTGTGTCTATGTGTTTTCCAGGTAACAGTGTTACCCACTGCACCACTCTGCTACCCAATGCATACAAGTTTCTTGGAAATCTGTCCAGTAGTTTTTGCTTAATTCTGCTGGAAAAGAAATCAATCAACCAATAAATGGACATGGATGAAGACATTACCTTCTTAATGGAGGTTATCTAATCAAATCATGAAAGTACATAATAAGAGCCTGGATTCAGTAGTACCAACTGCTTGAAATTTCAAGGTTGAAGTTGTTTGAACACTTAAAATAATATAAAGTGTTGATTTCTATCAGGATTTTTGCCACACAGTAATTTAGCAATAATTTTGGGCTTCAATAAGACAAATGTTCAGTATAATAATTCAGTGGGGACTGCTTTTGCCTCACTGTATGAAAGTACTGGGTTTAATTCCACCTGGAGAATTTCTGTGCGCAGTTTGTATGTCTGTGTGTGTCAGATGTGAATGTGAGCCTAAGTGGTCGTTTGTCTCTGTCTCTACAATGAACTGGTGACTCATCCTGGTTGTACACTGCCTCTTGCCTCTGGCCAGCTGGGATAGGCTCCAGCAGATCTCGTCACCCATAGACTGAAGAGTTGAAATGAAATTATTACATTGTTGAGTCTGCACAAACTGGGTGGTGATAGGGAGACCTGTGCACTATGAAGTAATTAACAAGGCTGGCATCATTATTTTGCAAAGTATCCAAAAACAGGGGACAGTATGTTTACAAATGGGAGTAATATTGAAGCAAAGTAAGAAGACCTGTGACAGTGAGAATATTATCATTTCTTTTTGGTGCAGCTCCTCATCTCATCACCTCTCCATTCACTTGTCTCTCAAATGGAAAATGATGTCAGTGTGTTATCTTGGAGGATGTCTCAATGCATTACATGAGTCTTGAGAATAGGAGTGGGAAAAAGAGTAAGCCTGCCAGAGGTGTAATAAGTGAAGATTCACAGGTTTATCCTTTACAGAAGTTGTATGAAAGGGATGACACACAGATAGAATGTACAATGTCACTCTTTTTTTGGTTGAATGCAGCAGAACTTTTTGACCTTCTAGATGCATTTTTTAATGATATTTCAATTTGTCACTCTTTCATTCATTCATCTTCTGGAAGATGAGATGAACATAAGTGTCTTTTCGTCAACCAAAGTACGGCTTTTAGGTGCTGCTGGAGCCTTTCCCAACCAGCAAAGAGCAAGAGTTACATAGAGCCTGGATGAGATGCCAGTTCATCACAGGGCCAGACAGAAGACTGTCTGTCTTCACACATATGGACAGTTTGCACAGAAAAGTTACAGGCATAATTGAACCAAGGACCGTCTTTCTGTGAGGCAACAGCACTCTCCACTGTGCCAGTGCTATGCCCCTTAACACTGCTTACATCACATTATTCCAGTTCATGAATTACAAGTAAAACGTTGTTGGGAATTCTGTTATTGTAATCTAACAGATTGTAAAATTGAATTATTGGCTATAACACGACTGATAATGCATCTGTGCAACTCATCAAATTTAATTTGCTTCTCTTTAAGGTGAGGGCTCCTAAATGCAGATGTGCCATTTTGCGCATCCTCACTTTTCTAACCTTTGCATTGGCTTGCACCTCGCATGTGAGGGAAGAACAGATAAGAAAGGGAATTTATGATATATGAACTGAAAACAAAAACAGGAAAGACTGCATAGAGATGTGGTCATGGGGATAATGTAAAGAAAATATACTGTTTTATGCTGTTTTATGTATAATATCACCAGGACACAGTATCATAGTCTCCTTTAAATTCTCAAGCAGCATCGTAGAGAGCAGAGACTCATTCATGTATGGATTTTATTCATTCTTACATAATTCTGTCTTGATAAAGCTAAGAGGAAGGAAAACACAGCAAAGCCAAGTACTCTGGTTTCATTATGATGAGAGCACATGCTCCAATGTCGAACATTGACCTTCAGCAACCAATATAAAAAAGAGAGGCTGATAGAGTGATGCAAAGTGAAGTGTTGGGGGGAGGGGACGACAATTGCGATAACATTAGAAAAAGAAAACACAAGTGACGGACGACAGAAAAAGAGAAGGAATCAAAGGATTCAGTGAAGGAAAACAAAAGTAAATGTGAAAATGGGGCTCAGATGAATTCAGCTCCGTACAAAGCTGGTGTAATCACACCAACTGCTGTGCTTATGGGCTCTGAAGAAAGTGATGCGTGCATTGTTGCACAAATCCTCAACAAAACTGCAGATTTGAAACAGAAAAAATTAAAAGAAGGATGTTTGTTTTGATTATGCACAGGTGCAGTATAGCAAGAACACACACACACATACACACACACACACACACACTACTATTGTTTAAAGCTCCACTAATATATATTTTTTGGTATATAATATATTAAACCACTTTACAATAAGACCAGACTTGCTTTCTTTGAAAGAAAGTACGCAATGACCATCCCTTTAGTTTTATGTTTTTAAGTGCTTTTAGTCGCTTAAGCGCTTTTGATCCACCAACCAGAGTTTATGTGATTACTCATGGCTATTGAAGGAAATCTACTCAACATTGATATTAATGCAGTTATAGGACAATACTGCAATTCTTTTTGCGGACTTGGGGAGAACATGCAAACTCTACACAGAAAGGAATCAAATCCACAAACTTCTTGCTGTGAGGCGACAATGTGCCACCATATCACTATATAACACATGCAATATAGTCATATTTGTGACTTTAATACGAAAATAAAATCATGAAACCAAGTTATCCCTGACTGAAGAAATTACGATGCAATCTGAGCTGATTATAGTTCCATTTGTTCTCTGATTACATAACCATGGTAGCGATTACTGCATGGTAACTGATTTCTGCATTTATAAATGATCAGAATTGAAGTATGACTGCATGAATTAACTTAACAGCAACCCAACTGTGAAGGATCGACTTTGAGGATGAACAGATTGAAGAAAAAAATTACAAAGTAAAACTAAAAAGGAGCACAGACAGAGTGAAGAGGAGGACAAGAAACTGTCGAGCAGAAGGTTTGTCTCTTGCGAGATTATTCACACTTCCTCTGTGACATCAGGCTAACACCACAAGAAAGAAGAAATAAACCTCTGGAAGAGTGTCTGTGGAATCAAAGTCAAGAAACAGTTCTACCACTGTAGATGATAATTTCACCATTACAATAGATTTATCTATATAAATAATAGCTCAGGATCTCCTGTGTTTCACAGATGCACTAAAAGATTATATGAGATATGTCTACTTTTTATTATTTCTTATTGTTATGTATGTAAGAAATAAAATCATCCTGAATGGAGGAGGAACCAAGGTATCAAATCCAGAATGGGAGCCATTCTGGACTTTCTTAAATGTTAACATTGCAGCTCAGTCCATACCAACCAGATTTGGTTGAACTTAAAATAGATTTTCCTTGAACCACAGTTATTGTGCTTTTAATTCTACAGAGAAGCAATTGCTATGAATGGAAATTATTTCTCCAAATCTACAGGATGGTCAACTCATCGATAGAAACACACTCAGATAAACATATGCTTTCAAATGACAAGGTTTTAATTTTCCTCCAAAGATCCAGAACTGCCAAGATGTGAACATCGGTATCCTGATACCGATGTTCCAGGATACCGATGTACAGATCTTGGACAGGGAAGACAGATGGTTTGAGAGAGGAGTGGAAGAAGGCATCCATGTCAAAGTGGAGAAGCCGTCACTGAACAGGGGGTGTTGTCTGCCTCATCACCTTTCACCCATTACAATCAGGTCCTTTTGAAACTCCCATAAAGAATCACTCAGTAGATTAACCCAGGTAATGTGTCTCATGCTAATGATCCTCGTTAGTATACATAGGTTCGGTGAAACATTTCAACGACACCTGTTTGACACCCCATGGCACCTGCATCAAACATTGTTGAAGAGCCAGGCGGGTTTCAACTACGGTCGTTGAAATGTGAATAGCACTGACCACACTCCACAGGGTTAATAAACTGGGACAAGACCAGCCAACCAGCCACCTTCACCTTTGGGAGGTGACCTTCAGAACTAATGAAGCCTTTTGGATGAGAGGCGAAACGTCTTCAACAAACCTTCTTAAAGTCCAGTGGATTGATTTAAACAGCTTTGGATAACCATGACCTGGATAACTGAGAACCTACACAGACAACATGTAACAGTCCAATAATATTTGTACAAGAGAGGCAACATGTCACAAATTGCACCACTTAATGTTATTTAACCTGAACAAAACACTACATAGATTGACTGATCTACTTTAATAAGTTGTTGTAATCCACCTCAAAGCGACCATCAGTAAGATGCCAAAATTTAGCACCAAGATTTAGATTACAGACATTACCTCTAACTGAGACAATTCTGCCCAAACAGACCAAGTGTCGCTGTTTTCTCCACCTCAAAAACACAAAGCTATGAGAAATTGTGTCTTCAGACAAAGTTGACCCCAATTCTGGATAAATCATAACCTCTATCACTGCAGAAAACCACAAGGAAAGCACAATAAATCACCTCAGGTCATGTGTGACTAAAAATGTAAAATATCAGTGGCTAAATCATACAGTAATACCATTACATTGCTCTAAATAGGTGGTTTATTAGGTCTGATATTTAATGTTTATGCCTGCTAATGTATTTAAATTTGCTTTATAGTTTTCTATATATAATATATAAAAGTACAAGCTCTAGTCTGACATTGCACCTTGACTCAACCTTTGAGATGGACAAGGACAAAATGCTGGAAAGAGAGACAAATACGGCTCACTAAAGTTCAAAACAGCTGGTTTAGTTGGGGTCAATCAGTGAACTGGGATGCCTCCTGGTCAATATCTTTGAGTCCATACCACGAATCAGAAGCACGTGATATTTGCAAAAATAGCCTTAAAGCTTTGGGCATTTGTACTGAATGTGACTTATTCACCTGTTACTGTTTAGCTCCAGTTCAGCTACTTTCTGACCAACTGTCATCCATTCATCATTCATTCATCGTCTACCGCTTGTTCTGCTCATGACAGGTCCCGGGGATTGCTGGATCCTAACCCAGAACGAGAGGCGCGGGACATACCAAGCGCTGTCAGTGTTGATTAATTATTAAAATATCTTTCCAACCAGATCCAATGCCCAACAGAAGCCAGTTTGAAGAGTGGGAATTCTAACAGTCTGGATTACGTGTGTGTGTGTGTGTGTGTGTGTGTGTGTGTGTGTGTGTGTGTGTGCATATGTATCTTGAATCCTGGCTTGTTGCCCTGATTCAGACAGTAGGAATACAAGTGTCACTGCAAAGCTACCTTAGCTAAAGCGTAACCCTTTTTCTACCAGGTGACCCCAGAGCCATGTTAGCTCTGAATTCCATGTAAGATAATAGATTTTTTTCCTGTCGACTGTGTTCATAATCTGTTTAGTAGTATTCCCTCGCCCCTGTGTAGTTATTCCTTCATCACGTGAAATTGTTTGTCCCAAACTGGATGTGTTTTGGTGCAGCGCGTGCTTGAGTCATCTCTGCTGCACCAGTTAGAGCAGTGCAGACTGGAGTCCAGACTCACTGTATCATTGAAATGCTGATTGTGTCCTGGCAGGTTCATTAGCCAACTCATAAATATTAACTTACTGTCTATCAAGCATTTATAATTCCCTAAATAAATATTGAATTAAAGTAAGGTTAAATAAGACACCAAATTAGTATTCATCGTATTCTCTCTATCCATCCCTCCGTCAGTGTATTTCTTCACTGCGGCACCTTCCCTGCCGTCTTTTCAATCTTTTGCCTTTTTTATCGCAAATTTGATGAAGTGATTGACAGTTCGCTAGCCCTCCTGCTCATCTGACCACTGCCAACCTGTCACCAAAATGAGAATTTCTGTTTTAAATAAAAGCATTGGAATTAATCACACTGAGACTAAAGTTAAAATATGACTCCACTGACAGGATTTTCCCTGTCTCTTTGGGAGGTGACAAATGCCGACAGGAAGGCAATCAGCTGAAATCTGGTCTTCCTGTCTGTCTGTCTCCAACACTGTCTGAGCTCCTGATTATCTGCCTTGTTGTTGTGGAATCCTTTAAATCCAATATCTGTTGATAAGTTTCTTTCTCTTACTTGGGTTGTTAATGTGAAGAAATCACTGGAGGTAACTACCTGAACTTTGCAGATTTGAACATGCAGTGAAACGTTAGCGCGGGAGTGTGTTTGAACCTCCATTCTGCTTTCAGGAGTCTGTGGTCCTATGAGCCTCCTCTTGCTGTTTCCGTGGCAACACATCCTCCACATTTGCTATCTGAATGAGATTGCCAGCTGAATATGAGGGGCATGGAGGGGTTTTGGGATTACTAACAAACTGCATCCATAACTGAATGGGAAATTATAGTTTCCAAGAATAATTGAGCCCATGATGCCGTATAAACACATGAGAAGAGAGTTGGAAAGGATCTTATCTTTGTTGAGTCCATCTTTTGTCTGGTTCTGTTTCCCTTTGGACAAACATGATCATTCATTGATTCACTCATTCAATCATTCACTCATGAATTCATGAATTAATTCACATTTTTATTAATTTCTTCCATTTTTGCAGGTCACAGGGGTTGCTGGAACCTATCCCAGTGGACAGGGCGTGATGCCTGTACACTGCAGAGTCACGCGAAAGACAAACAACTATTCACGCACACACTCACACCTACTGACCAATTCACCCGTAGTTTTTGGAGGTGGGAAGAAGCCAGAGAATCCAGAAAGAACCCATGCACACACAGGGAGAACACACAAAGTCCACACAGAATAGAACTCGAATCTGGAACTGTCTTGCTGTGAGGCGACAAAGCTACCCACTGTGCCACTCCCATGATTATCTACTTTTAAAAATATTTTTTCTGAAACAGTACGCAACCCCTGTTGCAAGATCTAAGGTAACAATGCATAAGGGAATTTAAGTCAAATACCAAGCCAGGATGTCATGATATATCAAGTCCAAGAACATTTTGGCCAGATGGAAACTTCCTTTTCATCAAAATACCCTTGTGGTTGAGGTAAATTCATGGACATTATAAAACTGGACAGATTTTCAGGGTCAAAAAGATTCCAATGTCGAGGTGTCTTTAACACGCATCCTTTGTACCCAGCCAACACGAGAAAACATCACAAGTTTCTAAAGATGTTCAGAGATTTTATGAGAAAATTATCCAACATCTGGATTGATTTATTACCTCAATAAACAGGCTTCTAATGGGTTTATGATCTCAGTCTCTTTTTTCAGTTTTCTTAATTGCAGTATGATGCGCACTTAAATTGAAATCCCATTTTGAATACAACTGATTAAAAAAAAATTCACGGTCACTTTGTACATGAAGAAGGAGAAACAGCTTTATTTGTCATACAAATTGTATAATGAAATTGCAAGGTTAGAGTTTGTCCTGAGCTGCTGCCACTTGAGTGTACCACCAAAATGAGCCAACATAACACAATGTTCTTAAGATACATGTTTTTTAATTTGTTTGTTTGTTTGTTTGCTTGCTTGTTTACTTGCTTGCTTGTTTGATGGTGGTTTGAAACCGGAGTACAGTCAGCGACAGTTAAAAATCAGAGGATGGCATATCTTGCCATCCTCTAATTATAGAAGATGGCAAGATATGGATGCAGGCCAAATGTTTGAATTTCCAACTCTAATAGAGGAACCAATGGGTTGCATATTCCCGATCAGTATTGATCAGATTGGCACATTGCGTTCATCTTTTTTCATCTTTATGCTGAGAAGTTAATGAATAAATTCCTAGAATCCTTCCCTACCTAATTCATAACAAAGGATACATTTATCTTTGTAATGTTAATGGTATAAAACAAAACTGGTTTCAAGGCCAAAGTATAAAATCACTTTCAGGATTTATAGAATGTGATGAAAATTTTAGAATCACACGCATTGCTTTTCATTAAAAAAACATGGTTTAGCATGCTTGAAACGTTGATATATTTGTTGCAGAAAAAAAAAAAAAATATATTACATATATGTAATATATATATTTCCCAGCACTCCCTTGTTGTAGCTTCCACATGCATCAAAGTGATGCAAATTTGGGAGATTTACATGGACTTTTGCTGGAAAGTGGACTTTGACATTTAAAAAAGTACATTAACCTTTGAGGAATCTTTGTATTTTAGCTTCAGTCTGTGGATTAATGAAAAAGATGTATTACAAAATGTATTACTCTTGACAGAGGTCAAGATGATTGCCTCGGTCACATGACTACTTTCTTAACGGGGCCACACAGAACACGGAACACAGAATACAGCATATTACAGATAAATTGAAACTTCCAAGCTAGGAAAATGAACAAAAAACCAAAACATCTTTAGAAAGTTTTGTTGCACAGGGTAAAAAAGCCAGTTGAAGACAGAAGAAGGAACTTCAAAGGAAAGGAAAGCTGCAAAACACCAGTTTTTTTTTCTTAAATGCTGGTCGTAGCATCAAATCTGTTGTTGTTTTCCGCCACACATTAATGTCCAGTCCATGAAAGTATTGTCTGACATTAGACCAGTCAATGGCACAAAAAAAGTTTGGGGAACACTGCTTTAATGTGTGAAATTTAAATGAGTAGCGTCCTTCTTTCTCAGCTTATACTGACAGACCAGCTAAACTACAATGGGAGTGTGTGCATTTTTGTGGGAGGTAATTTGCAGAGGAAGTGTGAACTTTTCAACATGTGTGAACATATGATTCAAATAATGAGGAAATTGATAATAATTGGATGTGCTATAGCCACCAGAGTAAAGTCAGTGTTGAAATGTCAGTCAGAAAGTCAGAATCAGAGTGCTAAGGTAAAGGTAATGTAAGGTAATGTCTAAGATAAAGTGAGAATAATAAGACGAAAAACAAAAAATATTGTGGCTTCAAAAAGTCACTTGACTACAAAAAAAACCCCAACCCTGTCCTCTCGTCTCTCAAGTTCATGCTCTATCTAGTTAATATTGGTGAAGGATGAAAATTAAGATGGATGTATGAGCAGCTGAGAAACCAATGCATAGATAGAGATTTAAACACTATAAATGAAGAGCGATGGAGGAGCAGATGATGTGATTTCTGCACAGCACAGTCAAATCCGCTGCCTTTCATCAAACAACATAAAAGAAGGGGATCACCTTTAAAAAAATAATATAAAAATTAGCGATTGACCCTGCTAAGGCAGCAATTGACTGAATGACAAATGGCACAATATCTCATAGAGCTGACCATGGTTTGGAAGAGAAGGAGCTAACTGCTGCCACAAGAAGATGAATTTTTCCATCAGCAGCTTTTGGGTGAAATGAAACAAAGATTGATCAAGATCGGAAAAAGACAAAAAGTGTCATTTTGATATGGTTGCTTTTATTGTGTTATTTTTCCTGTACATTTTTATTTTTTCATCAGACTTTAAAAATAAATGAATAAATTATGAAAGGGTGTAAAGAAGGCCTGCTGGTGGAAACAACGTAAGGTAGCAAAGTTAGCAGCGTGATGATGTGATTGGGCTGTGATAGCAGGTTATTGTTGAATCTTATGCTTCTCGACTGTCAGACATTAAATATTAACAAGCAGAGCTAATTAGACAAGTACCACAGGGGTAACACACACACACACACACACACACACACACACACGCACACGCACACGCACACACACACACACACACAAGCATATAAGCACACAAACAGATTAAGAGACATCTTAAATCTTTCAACTACAATTGTACATCCATACAAGTAAAAAGCAAATCCTCTTACTTTTATCACTTATAAAACAATAAAAACACATTTACAGAGTATGCAGATGCTAATATGTACAAACACACACACACACACACACATACACACACACACGCACACACACACACACACACACACACACACACACACACACACACACACACACACACACACAGACACACACACAGAGACACACAGACACACACAATCCCTCCATATTGACCTTTGGAGGAACTCTAGATGGGAATACACACATGAGAACACTTCTCATCTTCTCTGTCCACTGAGGCTTTGAATTATTCCTGTTTGATGAAACCAGCAGACAGCTGCTGAACTTCATCATTGCTGGTGAAACAATCCCTTACTGGTTATAATGTTCTTCTTCTTCTTCTTCTCCTTGCGGCTTTTCCCTTCAGGGGTCGCCACAGCGAATCAGTTGCCTCCATCTAACCCTGTCTTCTGCATCCTCTTCTCTCACACCAACTACCTTCATGTCCTCTTTCACTACATCCATAAACCTCCAACCTGGTCACTCCCAAAGAGAACCTCAGCATCTTCATGTCTGCTACCTCCAGCTCTGTCTCTTGTCTTTTCTTCAGTGACACTGTCTCTAGACCAAACAACATCGCTGGTCTCACCACAGTTTTGTACACCTTTCCTTTCATTTTAGCTGAAACTCTTCTATCACACATCACATCTGACACTTCTCTCCACCCGTTCCATCCTGTCTGTACACGCTTCTTCACCTCTTTTCCACACTCTCCATTGCTCTGGACTGTTGACCCTAAGTACTTAAAATCCTCCACCTTCTTGATCTCTTCTCCCTGTAACCTCACTCTTCCACTTGGGTCCCTCTCATTCACACACATGTACTCTGTCTTACTGCGGCTAACCTTCATTCCTCTCCTTTCCAGGACAAACCTCCACCTCTCTAGCTTCTCCGCCACCTGTTCCCTGCTCTCACTACAGATCACAATGTAATTTGCGAACATCATAGTCCATGGAGATTCCTGTCTAACCTCGTCTGTCAGCCTGTCCATCACCATAGCCAGCAAGAAGGGGCTCAGAGCTGATCCCTGATGCAGTCCCACCTCCACCTTGAACTCCTCTGTCACACCTACAGCACACCTCACCACTGTCTTACAGTCCTGATACATGTCCTGCACCGCTTTAACATACTTCTCTGTCACTCCAGACTTCCTCATAAAAACCAGTTCCTCTCTGGGCACGCTGTCATAAGCTTTCTCCAGATCTACAAAAACACAGTGCAGCTCCGTTTGGCCTTCTCTGTACTTCTCTATCAGCATCCTCAAAGCAAATACTGCATCTGTAGTACACTTTTTTGGCATGAAACCATACTGCTGCTCACAAATGTTCACTTCTGCCCTTAGTCTAGCTTCCACTACTCTTTCCCATAACTTCATTGTATGGCTCATCAGCTTTATTTTTCTGTAGTTGCCACAACTCTGCACGTATCCTTTGTTCTTGAAAATGGGCACCAGCACATTTTCCCTCTCAGTCCTATACTCTTGGTGTTCTTTTTCTCTCTCTTCCTACGAACACACTTTCCTCCTCTCCTTCTTTGACCAAGAGTAGTCCAATTTCCACCGGCACCCTATAGGTGAACAGCACTGATGGCGGTTGTTGTTAACCCAGGCCTTGACCGATGCGGTATGGAAGTAATAGCTTTGATTTGCATGTTTGATTAGGCAAAAGTTTTACGTTGGATGCCCTTCCTTACACAACCCTCTGTATTTATCCAGGCTTTGGGACCAGCACAATAAGACATTCGCTGTGCCCTCTTGAGGCTATATTACTGGTTGTAATGTTGTGAATCATAATAATAAGAATAGCTGCAAAGCATATTAGACTGTCAGTGTCCACCTAGTTATATCCATCTAGTCAAGACAAATAGGGTCATGCTTTCTGCAGAGACAAATCTATTCTGCCCAAAAAACAGCAACATGAAGAATGATTGGATTCCTCGTGTCTGCAATAACATAATCATTAATCAATAGTTTGTATTCTGTGATCAGTAAGATGTTCGTAGGTATCCACGTGTATTTTGCCTATACATTTGTGATTTGAAACCTGAATGTCAGCAGATAGACATGAAAACCACTAAAGCAAGGTCATTCTTAAAAACTCAAAACAAACAAAATAATGAATAAAAAATATTATGTAGCAAGTACAGGGTACCTGCACGTCTGAAATTTCATTGATTTCTGCCCTGCAGTTTCTTTGGCAATATGGAGAAACTAAACAATATGCCTTATTTTGCTTGGGAATAAAAAAAAAAAAAAAAAGAACTGAGGTAAAGGCAAAGATGGCCAGGGCTCAGAAGCAGAAGAGGAGGCTGCTGAGCAGAGGAGGCAACTGTACGTGGGAAGAGTCTGACATAGGAGAAAGGAGGATCTGTCTATATAAATTATACCTCAAGCATCCCTTAAGAAAAAAGTGCAGCAGTAAAGCTGCTATTTGCCAAAGCGATCTGCTATGTCAGCAGTTTGACTGCTGTTCAAAAAGGGATGTGGATGTCGGTCTCCTACCTAATTTGCCGGCTGGTTAGCTAGCTAAACTTGTGCATAGCTGTGGATCTACTCAAAAAGGTAGAAGCAATTTTTCAATTCACAAACAGTTTCCCAGCTAAACCAGAAAAACACTCAGAGACTTCATACCCCCAAAACACACAGGAAGTAATTTCAAGTCAATGAAATAAAATTACAAATGTTTAAAAAATCCCATGACTACTGTTATCAGAGACTCCAAACAAGTAACCTTGGAAACCTATTTTTATTTTATGTACTTGCAATCATTTGTTCATCATTTGTGAGTCAGGAAGAATATATTTTTTTCATCTGGACAGCACATTTCACTCAAGTAAGAAATCCATTTTGCTAGGGGTCATTCGAGTCTGGACCCAAGGAGCAGAGACTTGCGCGTGTGTAAAAATCAACAGTTTTATTCCTCAAGCTGAAAACACGAAAGAGCAAAGAAAAACCACAAACAGCACAGCAAAAAGGAAAAAATCCACAAATGAGTAAAAAGTAGGCAGATGAGAGACAACTAAGAGCACTCGCATCACTGAAACAGGATGCGAGTGCTGAGGTCTTCCCCTCAGCACTTTCTGAGGGGAAGACCAGGCTTTTTGAGTAGAGGCTGATGAGCAGAGTGGGAACTAGTGTACCTCGTCAGCTGCTAGGAGCCAGCCTGACCTGTCAGGAGACAACAAGCTAAACACAAAAACCGACATGTCAAGCATACAAAAAGAACAGAACCATGGCACATTATCATGAGTTTCTATCCCTGTCCCTTCTTTCTGGGACACAATAGACATAGTTCTTTATCACATTCTTTAGCCAAACATCCAAAACTTCCAAAATTGCTTTTACAATATGAACAAACTGAACCATGGTTCAGGTTGATCCAGACTTAGAGCACCACTTTTTGTCAGACAAATTACTTCATTTGAACCAAATCAAATGGGTGTGAAAGCGTCTCAAGAAAATTCAGGCTTCCAAAATCACGACCTTCTTTTTTGTCCTTCTATCATGCACATGTGGATATTAATTTGATGAGAATGTTCACATACACTTCCCTTTCACTTTGTTTTTAACTGATACACCTCAAAACCAGCTGAGTATCTCTAAAGTGTGAACACACCTGTTCATTGTAGAGCACTTTCATTTAAGACTTTTATTTGGAAGCATGTGGATTTTCTGATTTTCCTTTAAGGCATAGCAACATTTCTAATTAAAAAGAAACAAGTATAGATTCAAATCTCAAGAGCAAAATGAGTTTTTCATTGTTGTTTTGGATACAGTTTATAAAGCATAGAGCATATAGGATACAGTCAATTGTGTGCTGAGGATTTTTAATTCCCTCAGCTGTCAGCACATTAAGAGTGAAGACAAAAAGCATGGGGGGTGACTTGTCAAGTAAAAGTGGCGTTAATGCTTGGAGATGGGTAAGAGGAAAGAAACAGATGTGTCAGTCGAGATATATCCTCCGTTAATCACATGTGTCAGCACAAAGAGGGCCCCTTATTTTCCCATACTGCTCTGCAGCAGATAAATTGTCTCCAGAAGAACTGGCACTGATGGGAACACAATGATTACCGTCCTCCATTTGATTGCCACTCGGTCCATGTCAGCTGCTAATGAAGAGTTCAGCTCTCATGTGCTAAAAGGCACAGAACAACCCTTTAATTAACACATAATTAATAAATCCTCAAGAAACAACAAATGTTTCTAATCCAGATGTAATTATTGAAGAACCCTGTTTTCTGCTGCTAAACTCTGTCTGAACTCCCAATTCCACTGAGGGTGGAACTGCACATGTCAAGAGAGATATTTGTACCGTTTGTTTCTCTTACACAGGCACTACTTTCCCTGACAGCGAAAGCTGGTCCTCAAACTAAAATTTGAATTCAGTTTCTCCTTTCAAGACGTATAAAATAAAACTGCTGAAATTTATTCAAACAGTTTTTCAATGTCTGCATTAAAACTGCCTCAGCTTCAAGCTTCTATGGTTGAGCCGGGTACTCGTTTCAGAGGAGTATCCGGTATGGATAACGCATTTTTGACGAGTACGAGCACAATACGAGTAAAACTCGTTAATACTTGTGCTCATGCTGAAGGAAAATCCTCATAACCAGCAGTCCCCAAACTTTTTTGAGCCACAGACCAGTTTCATCTAAGACAATATTTTTACGGACCAGCCTTCATTTGCTCGATAATCGTTAATGATGCCAGGACAGCTGCAGTCTAATAATAAATCATCCGCCATGGTTTTATGTAAAATGCAGACATCAACAGACAATAAACAACCTTTTTTTCATAAAGTTATAATATCTCTGTAAACGAAATAACTGTACGAAATAATTATAATAAAAACTCAATCAAAGTGACTGGAATGATGAGGTTTATTTTGAAATATTTAATTGTTACATAGCGCATGAACACACACACACACACACACAATCACATGTTCTGTCTCTACCTCTCTCTCTTTTTCTTTCTCTCTCGCTCTGAAAATAAAAAAAATTACTACGTAGTTCATAATTTCCTATTACATGCATTGTATTCATTAATGCACTTCATGTTCTGAGTTCATAAATAACCTGTTCTGTAAATAGTCCTTTACTATTGTGATCAAAAGCACTGAATCTCAATTCTTAGGCTGTTCTGTAAATATTAATTCATACACTTAAGAATATTTATGTTCTGAGTTCATAAAAAAACTTGTTCTGTAATAGTTCTCTTACTTTTGTGATCAAAAACATTGATTTGAATCTCAATTTATTTTGAGGCTGTTCTGTACATAGTTTTAAAATGAACAATAAATATAGCAGGTTCTGATCTATCTGTCCTATCTGGGGTGTAGAGGCTATCAATTTCAGACTGAAAATATTGTACTGATTTCGGCCCCATCCATTTCCGGTCAAATCACACACACACACACTTTCAGCTTAAGTCCCGCCTATTTCAAGTACAGATACGGATACAGATAATTTAGTTAGTTGAGCAGATACAGATAGTGGTGTACTCGCTCATCCCTATAAGCTTCTGACTGTTTTCTTCATGACAACAGTTGTCTTAATTCCCTTTGTAAAGGAAGTAATGTTTTCCCTGCAATCTGTTGTCAGGATTACTCTTCAAATTCTGAATGGAATATAGTAACATTGTATGTAGATGCGTGGTCCAAGGAACAATCCAGTGATCCGGATCATTATCTGGATCCAGTTTTTTTAAAGGATTCTTTACCAGTGGTGGACAGTTACAAGGTTTTATCTTTCAACTTCATGGATGATGTCTATAAAGATTTGACAAAAATTATACAATGGTGTAAAATCAGCACATATCAGGTTTTATTTATAGAGCTTTTGGAAAATGAATTACAGTCAGAATACAAATAACAGCAAAATCACTCTGAGAACATGTTTCAGCGTTGGTGGATTTTGCTCTACAGACCCCCCCTCCCCGTTTCTTTTTTATTTCTACCTCTGCCGAATGAATTCTGTCCTCAGGGGTGTAGAGGCTAAGCCAAGCTTTAAACCACTGAGATATTCCACCGCACTTATGTGAATGAAACGCTAGTGCACGTCATTGTCATCAGAAGTCTGACCCGCCACTGATATAACATTGCATTAGTATTTGCATTAGTATTGTTATTTAAGTAAAATATTATTTCTCCAGTACTCACAACACTGACTGTTTTGCTTTCAGTCAATTAGCCAAAACCTGTCATAAAGATGTAACAAATCTAAATAAACATGCACATTTTATTGTGTTATTCCAAAATAGAGTACTCTATTTATACCTTACTGGTCCTCCCATCTATCGAATGTTATTATGTCTCTGACATGATATTTCTGCAAACAAAGTATTGATGAACAAACACCTAGACAAAATTAATTTCCCCATAGTAAAGTGAATTTATTTCTTCCTTTCTCTCTTAAATGTAAATTCACCTTGTAAAATCTTATCAGGGTGGCATGGTGGCGCATTGGGTAGCGCTGTCGCCGCACAGCAAGGTGCTTCCCGGTTCGAATCTCGGTATACGGATTTTGCATGTTCTCCTCGTGTCTGCGTGGGTTCTCTCCGGGTTCTACAGTTTCCTCCCACCTCCAAAAACATGCCCTTCAGGTTAATTAATATGTCTCAAATTGCCCGTAGGTCTGAGTATATGCCTGCGGGTTTGTCTGTCCATATGTGGCTCCGCGGTGCATTGGTGTCACGCCCAGAACGTACCCTGCCTTGCACCGCTAGTCCGTAAGGATAGGCTCTGTCACCCCAAGACTGTGGGAGAAGTAGGTTTTGCAAATGAATGAATGGAAAAAAAAAAAAAATATATATATATATATATATATATATATATATTGCTGATTTTATTTTTTTCATCCGGCTTTACAATATCTGTTTTCATGAGGGAACCTTACCTTAGATCAGCACATCAAATATTTTTGATGATAATAAACCTTTAAATACATAGGTTTAAAGCTTCTTCTTCACCCTTTCTCACTGCTGTTGCTGTTAATCTTCCCTTCCCTTGCTACAGCTCAGACATGAATCACCTTGGAATTTAAAAAAAAAATGACTGGGTTGAAATGGAAAAAGTCTTGGTGGAGAGATGAAAAAAATGGAGAAAAAAAAATCAAATGCTCTGACTCCCACGCATGCTGATAAAGTCCCAGCTCTTGCTTTTTCTCATGGTGTAATTATCTAAACCAGTAAGATATCACACTGCTAAATGCCAACTCTCTCCTTAATCACCCTTATACACACACCATTTAGCCCGTATGTGTTCACACACACACACAGAGACACACGCATGCGCAGTTTTAGATCATGTTGAAGTGTTTGCAGAAGCCAACTTAAATGTAAAAAAAAAAGAAAATTCTTTCATACTTTATGACATTTTCATGCATATCATGGTATCGTTTTAATACAAATAGTATAGGCAGAGTTGATACAGTATGCATCTACATCTATGTATCTATATATCTATACCATATGCCATATTTTGATGTATATATCTAAAAAAAATGGCAAGCTCTTGGTAGCGTCCAGAGCATGGAGGCGCTACCAAGAGACAGGCCAGCACATCAGGAGATGTGGAGGAGAGCGTACAAAGGCAACAAACCAGCAACAGGACTGCTACCTCTGCTTTTGTGCAAGATGGAACAGGAGGAGCACATGACCTCCAGCAGGCCACATATGTGATTGCATCTGCTCAAGCGATCAGAAACAGACTCCATGAAGGTGGTACGAGGGCCACAGGATGTCCACAGGTTGGGGTTGGACTCACAGCCCAGCACTGCAATGTTTTTTGTCTCATTGAGCTCATTTAAGCTGCTTTGCTTCCGTTTTGTTTGAGTTCACTAAAATGAGTGTTTCTCCAAACATTTCCTGACTGATTCAAACATATCAGTATGAGCATGCAAGCCTTTTCAGACAGTGTACTATATACATATCCATTAGGTCTAGATACAGGTCACTGACAGTGTGAATCATTTGTTTCTGAGCCTCTGAAATGGCTGATCGTTAACAAATACTATTGTGTTACAAATATGTTTTTAAAAGCATTTGAGGAGTCAAATTGGGCAGCAACAAAATCATGTTCTTATTTGATTAACCCATCTTTTTTTATTTTATTTGAGGTAAGTTTACGTGACCAAGCCATACTTTTCACATATTTTCTCTTTAATAGTGTGCTAAAAAAAATTCTCAACACATGTCATACCATAAATATAGAATCTTGGTTCATCTCCCCAATGCCCGCCCAGTGCAATCCAAGATTTGCCAACACAAAGTTGTTATGTCACCACGTTGATTTTGACTACGTTGGGTGCGCTTGGTTCATAAAACCAATACATTTGGTTTCATATGTTTGGTATGAAGTCTGATATCATTGTCTTATCGTGGAATTTCCACGGATTCCCCCTAATATTCATATATCATTACTGTCTCATTAGTTTGATGTGAGTTTGGTGAGACACTCTATTGGGTCTCTGGAAGCAGAATATATCAGAATTGATTTGAGGCTCCTAGAGCTTATTTTCTATGATTTATGTCCATTTTATTGTTTACGGGTGTTTTTCCCCCTCAGATATTGTTGCATTTTTTTTTGCTGCCAAGCATGATATGCATCATGGCAGTCCCTGTCCAGAATCATCAATACGTCTGTGCTCTGCTTGGCTCAGAAATCTGTGACAGTGTCCACAAGGGTACTAAGAACAGCTTCTAGCCAAGCCTGTGAATCCACTATAGTCAATAAGAGAATCATATTCAGGAAACCAACAACTACACCCTGTAGGTCACAAATTAAGATGGGTACAGATGCGTCTGTAGTTTCATCTGATACTGCCACAGCAAATGGGGTAAAAATTTCCTTTTAATTCAATTAATTTTATTTACTATGGCAGGAAAATGATCCATTATGTTCCATTTCTGGTCACTCTGAACTACTCCGGCTGCAGAGCCAAGATGTGTGGATGAGATGAAGAACGTAGTGAGTTGTTTTAAAGTGATTTAAACATAAGTTTAATGTTTTTTTAATATTCATTTCTAGCTGTCTCTTCTGTAAAGTATGATAAGAGGTGAAAGTCCAATGAAAGTCCATGAAAGTCCACCTTGAAGATTTATTTTAAGTTATTTTGATGCCCTTGTGTTCAGAATGTTAATAACTCAGCTGCCCTATCTTTATTGGCATATGCAGGAGCTGTCCCTGTAATTAATGATACCTAATCTCTTTACACCCCAAAATAGACATCTAAGGAATGCATTTTGACTGCCATGAGGTTGCTTTTATAATGTATGTAAACACCCTGCCTCTTTTTTTTCCGTGTTTGTTCTGTGATTCACAAACAGACAGGAACTCAGATAGATGACACATAAATTACTTATGTGTCTCTGATATGTCTTCTCCTACCTGCAAGTCTCTCCTGACACTGTTTAATCTTTACCGTTGGCTCTATACACAAAAGGCTTATATGCCAGAACCTCAATATGATGTAGGAAGCAGGGGGGAGGGCGGAGGCATCACAGCGGGTAATGAAAGACAGAGTCATCAGAATAAAGAAGCTGGGAGTTCAAGAGAGGAAGACAACATGCCGAGAGATTTATTGAGGGCGTGAAGGAGAAGTGTTCAGTGGAGGAAAAACTGAAAAAAAATGAAACTTTAGACAGAAAACCAAATTTTCTCATATACCAACTGACTCTGAAACTAAAACAGCTTCTCATCACAGACATGCTTGGCAGAGACAAATGATGATGATGGTTTGGTGCAAAACAAAATATCTTCCCAGGTTAGCAGATATTTGGCATTGCTTCCAACAATATATTATAGTGTTTGTGAGAATAAACAGCAAAATAAGACAGAAAATTCACTGTTGATATACCTGGTTCGCAAACAAAGAATCTCTCTGTGACACACTGTCACCTTCCTTGGAAAGGAAACTGACATTGAGATGAAGTACTGTCTGTTTTTTTTAAAGTTGCATTTCATGTACAGCATTGAGTCTGAGCACTACAAGACAGCATACACCCTTGATTGAGTAATCGCTGATTACTCGTTAAATCATCATTGCAAAAGCTATTTAAAAACAGGTAAAATAGGTAAATGTGTCAGAAATCAATGGGTGTCTCCTCCTGCTTGGGGCTGACTTACTGCCTCAAGCAAGGTAGTTAAACTGCCTCGGGGAGGAGCCATGCTTTCCTGTCATGATGAGGAGAGAGCTGATCCATAATGTGTTGTTATTTTACCAGATTTACAGGTCAATCTACAATCCAATGCTCCCCTATGGTCATAGTGACCAAAAAATAAAGTCACAG
Source organism: Antennarius maculatus (assembly GCA_013358685.1). Classification (NCBI taxonomy): domain Eukaryota; kingdom Metazoa; phylum Chordata; class Actinopteri; order Lophiiformes; family Antennariidae; genus Antennarius; species Antennarius maculatus. The sequence goes on along the minus strand of CM023622.1, from coordinate 7,466,579 downwards.
ATACATGTGACCAAAATGTTTTCTCTCTATGGTGGCTGGGCTGAGACGCAGGGCGTGAAAATCCAAATGGATCTTTGAGCGGCAGTACCTCAGGGTGGCTGGTTTAAGACCCACGTGGGCCATGAAGTTTGAAGTGTGAGCTTGCAGTGGGAGGTGCCAGTTCACTTCCTGAGCACCGCTGAGCAAGGCAGGTTTCTGATTTGGTACGCCCCACATGAGAGCTGCCCATCACTCTACCTCCCATCATCGGCATGCCTACGTTCCCCTTGCCTGGGTGTTTTTACGGGCCTGTACAATATATATACGTGTGCGTGTGTATAAAAATGTAATTACCTTTCGGGGATCAATAAAGGATTGATTATTATTAGTGGGAGTAGTGGCCATGTTCCTTTGAGTTGAGTTCGGACATCTGATTGGGACACCTCCATGGCATCTCCATTTGGTTTCAGACGCATCCAACTGGCAGGAGGCGCTGGGGTAGACCCAAAACCGGTTAAAGGGATTACAATATATAATTGTATCTGGGAACGCCTCAGGACCCCTCCAGAACAAGCTGGAGTGTTGCTGGTGAAAAGACTATTTGATTATTGTGCTTAGCCTGTTGCCACTCAACTCAAGAGCACATGAAAATCTGAGGAGCACACATTGTATACTTCTTCCAAAATTAAAGCTTAATTTTTACCGCTGATTCTAGCCAGGGTTATCCAAAAAAGAATATGTAAAGATTTGTTTAGAGCAATATTCAAATGGTTCATGGGCACCACTGGCTTAAAAAAACTGTCTTACACAAATAAAATGTATTTGATAAAATTGTTAAAAACGTAGAATAAAATGGTTTCTTTCCTGCTTCATCACAACATTTTGTTTGGAGTTTCATGCCTGAATAAATAAATGAATGAATAAATGAGCAAGTAAGCGAACGAACGAATGGATGAACAAACGGACGTAACGAACGAAAGAATGAGTAAATGGTTTATTTTAGTTACCGTTGCAGTGCAGATCTTGAATTGTGTGAATTCAGATTAAAAAAATAATGATTACAAGCCTTCTAACCAAAAGAATAGGCTGAAGCTAAGTATTATTTTTGCCTATATGCATAATCCATTAAATAACTCAAAATATCAGTAACACAATGAAAAAACCCCATAACATTTACTCTACTTTATTTTTCTTAATCATTTCACGTCTGTCATTTACATTGCAATCCTTAATTATTTTGCCTTTCAATGTTTTTTTTTTAACTCAACAGAGCTCTGCAGTTTCAAATCACTGTCCATTCATTAATATTACTCCCAGATATGAAACACGTCTGTATATAACAGTAGTTCATACATAATCTCTTTCAGAGATGATGAAACCTAAAACCTTACTTTAAAAAAAAGCTTGAATACAGGTGGGAAGATTTTTATTCTTTGCCTGGAATAGTATTTCTAATGTTTTCAAGTATATAATCCCTTGAATTTTGAAAGTGTAAGATTCTATCATTAGTTTTTTAATGGTTTCACAACAGGAAGCTTTACTTATTATGTGATTGCTCTTTTCTGGACTTTTATTGTGTGGTCTATATATGGTTCGTATTCACAGACATTTCTTGTAAATAATACCAATAGTTCTGGATAATTTCTGTTATATATGCATAAGTGGCTTCCAATTGAATTTAAGATCTGAAATGCTTCCCAAAAATTTAGTTTCATATACAATACTCTTTCCATTTAGAATTAGTTGAACGTCGCAATTTGCCCCGACACCATCACCACCATAGATTTTGACAGAAATGAGCTTGAATATACAGGTGAATATATTAAAGCAGAGCATTTAATGCCACAAGCGGTTTATTAATGCTTTATTTTCCCTGATCATTATTTTAGCATGAGCCTGAATTGCCTCTGTTGATCATATCCTCGGCCATTAAATGGAACAGGAAATTTACTGACATTTTTTTCTCTTTGGGGGAACTATGCTACATTTTATACAGTAAACAAAGTTACATCATTGATATTGAACAATATTTAAGAACCACAGATTTCCCTGTGCAGTTTAGTTGCAACTGTGTAGATGGTTGCTGAAATAGATAGTGAATGAAATCCAGCATGTTATTCTCTTTTCTACCATCGGAAATGTGTCACCTTATCACTGCTCTACCTGCAGGCAGTGAGTCCCAAAGCAGAATCACTACTCTCAAGGTATAAACTCAGGATAAAGTGAAGCCATTAAAGCCTCTGCCAGACTTTTCTTACCAAGTACCAGTAAATATTTCAACCGACAGGCTACAAGTACAAGAGCATTTATCTATTTTCTCTGATGGTGCAAACACACAGTAAGAGGTTTCTTTGTAAATAAACGATGTAAAGTACATTTTCAGTGCTGTGTGTTTGTGTGTGTGTGTGTATGTGTGTGTTTGTGTGTGTGTGTGTGTGTGTGTGTGTGTGTGTGTGTTTGTGTGTGTTTGTGTGTGTAACCATCACATTTTAAAAGCTATGGTAACTTGGCTTGTTCGATAACTTAATTTTCAGAAATATGTGCAAAAAATACGACACAAAACTATTGTTTTTTTCCTCACAGTTAATGAGCTACTTCTGACCGTATGCTCTACCTTCAGCATTGGATTTTTTTTTACTGCATTCTGTGTCAAACTGGACATGGTTGCTAATCATGCTGCTCTGTTTGCCACACCGCAGCCCTTCCAGCACAAAGGCATTCTTCAAATTAATCCATAAATACTAATCATCAATGATTATCAATCACTGTTGTTGCAAGACATGCCCAAACCTATGCTACAGTACAAATTGGTGACTGATGAATTGATTGATGACTTATAATAACTGCTTTTATTTTTTTAAAATTCGCTCTGTTTCCATCAGCTGTCCATCACATCTAATCACATCTTCCAATTATCCAATACTAGCAGGAACCCGTGGAAACTCCACGATAAAAAAATAATATCAGACTTTGTTCGTTTTACTTTTTTTTCCTTTGCCGTTACAAGAAAACAAACCAATGTGTCCGATGAAGCCGTAACGGCTGTGTGTGTGTGAGACGGACAAACGCAAAGACGAGGGCCGCTTTGGCGTTACGGTCCGGCCATCCGGGTAGACGCCGGCTTCCTGAGTTTGGTCCTGGTGAATAAAGCATCGGATTTCCCCTCACGACAACGTGAAGTCCGTCACAATCAAAGAATATAAACCGCTATGTTTGGTGAAGCCAAAACGGCTCCGTAAGTAAGAGACATGGACAAATGTGAAGACCGGAGCTAACTCGGCTAGCGGCTTGAACTTCGCCGGAAGTGTGACGGTGTGAGGTTTTCAAGTGAGCTGATTCAAATATATAGGTGGGGATTTTCTTTAAGGAAGAAAAACTCTGTAGAAAGCAAAGGAGTTTTGATAGAACAGAAACTGTTGAAAGAGAGTAGAGCTGCAGAGAAATACAGGAGGGAGTTATAAATCAGTGAAAGAAATCTGAGATTCAAGATACTGAAGAGAAATGGGAGGAGGCAGTAAAAAGTTCACCTCCTTTTCACATTTGAGTGAAGAAAGCATTTCATTCAGGAGATTTCCCTGAGCGTGAAGCAGAAGATAAGCGGAGTAAAAGTGAGATTACAGCAGAGCGGGAAGCAGATTACAGGTGCAGTGACAGACATAAAGCTGGATAACACGAAGGTCTGAAACCTGAACATAGAGACAGACACTGACAGAAGAGGGGAAGCAGAGTCAGTTCTGACATTTTTCCTGCTCTTATTGTATCTTCATGCCATTTTTTGTACATGCTATGGTCTCATCTTTAACGTACAATTTAGCTCCCTCTTCTTGTTTTTTTTTTTTCCTCTCTCATTGATTTTTCTCCAACTCAGTTTAATTACATCTCAAAAAGCGGTGATGTGTTGTAATTGTCAGTGGTTGTGTGTTCGTTTGTCCGTCCGTCCGTCCGACCGTCCGTCCGCCTGTCTGTCTGTCCGTCCACCAAATATCTTCACAACCGTTGCAGATACAAAGAAGAAAGAAAAAGCACAGTACTCAGGCGACAAAGGAAATGAAAATGAAATGATGACCTTGAGAGAACTAGGTCAAGGTCAAATTTCAGCTTTTATACTCATCGCGGATTTTTAGAAGGCAGTCACGTGATACCGTACGCGCATTCTATTGGCTGATGGCATCTGGAAGTGCACTTGGCTCTGTGAGTCTCAGACTTCCGTGTCGATAAGAGTGTGGCTAAAGGTAATACAGATAGAATGTGGTTTAATATCAGTATGGGGAGGGTTCATAAATGTTTAAATTACCGTAAATAATAAGATAAATAGTTTGTCGCTCTAATGTGATCAGGGAGACAGGTAGGAGAGTATTTGGTGTGTCATCTGGAAGGAAAGTAGATAAGGAGACTTGGTGGTGGAATGAGGAGGTACAGGAGTGTATACAAAGAAAGAGGTTAGCTAAGAAGAAGTGGGACACTGAGAGGACTGAGGAGAGTAGACAGGAGTACAGGGAGATACAGCGTAAGGTGAAGGTAGAGGTAGCAAAGGCCAAACAAGAAGCTCATGATGACTTGTATGCTAGGTTGGACAGTAAGGAGGGAGAGACTGAGCTATACAGGCTGGCAAGACAGAGAGATAGAGATGGGAAGGACGTGCAGCAGGTTAGGGTGATTAAGGATAGGGATGGAAGTCTATTGACAGGTGCCAGCAGTGTGATGGGAAGATGGAAAGAGTACTTTGAGGAGTTGATGAACGTGGAAAATGAGAGAGAACAAAGACTAGAAGAGGTGACTGTTGTGGACCAGGATGTAGCAAAGATTAGCCAGGATGAAGTGAGGAGAGCACTGAAGAGGATGAAGAGTGGAAAGGCAGTCGGTCCTGATGATATACCTGTAGAGGTTTGGAAGTGTCTAGGAGAGGTGGCAGTAGAGTTTCTGACTGGGTTGTTCAACAGGATCTTAGATAGTGAGAAGATGCCTGAGGAGTGGAGGAGAAGTGTGCTGGTGCCCATTTTTAAGAACAAGGGAGATGTGCAGAGTTGTGGCAACTACAGAGGAATAAAGCTGATGAGCCATACAATGAAGTTATGGGAAAGAGTAGTGGAAGCTAGACTAAGGGCAGAAGTGAGCATTTGTGAGCAGCAGTATGGTTTCATGCCAAAAAAGAGTACTACAGATGCAGTATTTGCTTTGAGGATGTTGATAGAGAAGTACAGAGAAGGCCAGAGGGAGCTGCATTGTGTTTTTGTAGATCTGGAGAAAGCTTATGACAGGGTGCCCAGAGAGGAACTGTGGTATTGTATGAGGAAGTCTGGAGTGTCAGAGAAGTATGTTAGAGCGGTGCAGGACATGTATGAGGACTGTAAGACAGTGGTGAGGTGTGCTGTAGGTGTGACAGAGGAGTTCAAGGTGGAGGTGGGACTGCATCAGGGATCAGCTCTGAGCCCCTTCTTGTTCGCTATGGTGATGGACAGGCTGACAGACGAGGTTAGACAGGAATCTCCATGGACTATGATGTTTGCAGATGACATTGTGATCTGCAGTGAGAGTAGGGACGAGGTGGAGGAGAAGCTAGAGAGGTGGAGGTTTGCCCTGGAAAGGAGAGGAATGAAGGTTAGCCGCAGTAAGACAGAGTACATGTGTGTGAATGAGAGGGACCCAAGTGGAAGAGTGAGGTTACAGGGAGAAGAGATCAAGAAGGTGGAGGATTTTAAGTACTTGGGGTCAACAGTCCAGAGCAATGGAGAGTGGGGAAAAGAGGTGAAGAAGCGTGTCCAGGCAGGATGGAATGGGTGGAGGAAAGTGTCAGGTGTGATGTGTGATAGAAGAGTTTCAGCTAAAATGAAAGGAAAGGTGTACAAAACTGTGGTGAGACCAGCGATGTTGTTTGGTCTAGAGACAGTGTCACTGAGGAAAAGACAGGAGGCAGAGCTGGAGGTAGCAGAGATGAAGATGCTGAGGTTCTCTCTGGGAGTGACCAGGAAGGATAGGATCAGGAATGAGTACATCAGAGGGACAGCACATGTTAGAGGTTTTGGAGATAAAGTCAGAGAGGCCAGACTGAGATGGTTTGGACATGTCCAGAGGAGAGATAGTGAATATATTGGTAGAAGGATGCTGAGTTTTGAACTGCCAGGCAGGAGGCCTAGAGGAAGACCAAAGAGGAGGTTTATGGATGTAGTGAAAGAGGACATGAAGGTAGTTGGTGTGAGAGAAGAGGATGCAAAGGACAGGGTTAGATGGAGGCGGTTGATTCGCTGTGGCGACCCCTGAAGGGAAAAGCCAAAAGGAAAAGAAGAAGTTTGTCGCTCTATAGCAGAATTTGTTAATTGCATGTGTTTCCTGGAACGCATTAACCGCGAGGACAGATGGCACACTGTATACCTCTTTCAGTACACATCTCTGAAACCTGATGAGATATAATCAAAACACAAAAAAACAACGTTTTGAAGAAGCCAGAGGCACAAAAATGTGTGGGTCACATATGTCAAATGTCGAATTCAGGGGTGTCGCGGGATGTTGCAGTCTCTGACTGCCTTGTTTTATTTTGCTTTCATATTTTGTGCCAAATTCCCTTTTCCATCTTTCCATTTTTTTTTTTTCCAGATGATTACCTTTCTACTGTATATTTACCTCAGGTTTGTGAGTTCAGATTTCTTCATCACCAATAAAGTAAAATCCTTTTCACAACTCAACCTTTTCTGGCTACATTCCAGTAGCCCTATTGTTCAGTTCTAATTAACTGCCAAGACAATTTCAGTTTCATAATTATTGCATATGTTGTGCAGAATAGTCATGCACACATTGGTACATTTTTAATCAATATTTTAATCTAATCTATGTCACCAACAATGGTTGCTGTGTGACAATAAAATAATGTGAGTTTTTGAGCTTGAATCAGCACTGCCTATCTTTCCAGATTTTAAAGGGGAGCAGGGCATGTAAAATCTTACCAACATCAGCATGCCTAGATATTGACACCAACGAAGGGAAGACATAAGGAGAGTATGTCAATTAGATTTTCGGTCATGACCCTCTGTTGGACAAGTTCAATGTGTGTCACAGCCCAGCTAGAGTTCTCTGTGGTGGGAAGGCTCTGTTGATAGACAAGGGCTCAGCTGGTATGACTGCTAGCACAGAACAGAGGGGGGAGAGAAATATAAAAGACAGATGGAGGGATCATAGAGGACGGAAAGGCAACATGAGAGACATGAGAATCAGAAAAGGAGGAAATGGAAAATACAGAATGAAGGAAACAATGAAAAAACTGGGAATATATAATGCAGCATGTATAAGGAATTAATTGGAATCTCAGTAAATGTAAGTAATAATATTAAAAATTTTAATTATAATGCACTTTTCATGTACAAAAATCCAGAAAACAGTAGCATGTAAAAATAAAAATAGCAGTAAGTGTAAAATAGAATAAGTTGCTAAAATATCATGAAAAGTTGGGACAAGAGTGTGTGAACAGAAATGTCTTAAGGCAGTTTCCCTTGGTCTATTTTGTTTTGTTTTTTGTTTTTGTTTTTTTCGACTGGAGGTTTCTGGTGGATGTCTGAGAGGTGAGGAGGTCCTTCATGTAATTGGGGTATTGGCATGGGTGCACTGGTGGGTGATGAGAGCAATCATGTACTTTATTCTGTAGGTGATGGGAAGAGAGTGGTGTTGGAGTTGGAGAAATGTGTTCCTGTTAAACTCAAATTGAGATTTTAGCAGTTCTGTTTTGGATTATTTGAAGCTTCTGGGGGTTCTTTCTCTGGATCCCGATGATCATATATATATATATATATATTTATATATATATACGTGTATATATGTATATATATATATACAGTATATATATATGTGTGTGTATTTATATTATATATAAGTTTTTTTATAAGAACAATACAAGGATAAAATAAAATTCTCGCATTCACAGGATAAAAAAAAATACAAAGGAACTGAGAATGTTCAAATAGAGTGTCATCTGCATAGAGACAGAGTATACTATAGGTCACCCAAGATTTAACAGTGCCCTTGTTGATTTTGGACAATATTTATGGATCTGTTCAGGGTTTTGGTTTTAGATAGACTCTTCTTGTTTTATTTTCATACTCTTGTCAGTAATTTTTAGTTACTTCATGCCTTTTTCTTGTCTGATCTTTGTGATCACCTCAGTTTGTGTACCTGCCTGTCCTTCATAGTCATTCCCTTGCCATTTTATTCAGTTTATGTTTGCTCCCCTCATTCTTACCGTGTAACTGGTGACGTTACACACTTCTCCCACATGTTGTATTCCATGTGTTTATTGGATTCTGTAAAGATATTATACGATTCATGGTTTAACTGGATCCTTCATCATTATTAAAGTGTAGAATGATGTTCTATATGGATGGATGGATGAATGGATGGAGAATGATGTTCCAGAATACGGTTTGTATAAAAACACATTTCAGGTCATGTTTATCCACTTAAAGAGTCAAACATTTGAGCAGGTTGTGTCGACAGCTGTATTTTTAAAGGCTGAAGTATATGTGTTCCATCAGATAGACAAAAAACTGAAAACACATCTAAGATGAGAAACTAGCCAACAGGTGTCAGACAGAGAAGCTGTTTCTCTGTAATATTCCTTTCCTCTTTGCCTTATTCACATAGTTATCTGTGTGGTGTGTCAGATGGTTGAGCAGGTAGGTGTGTGTTTTAAGATGGGGACTAACGTTGTGAGGCTTTTGAAGTCGGCCAGTTCGGAGAAGACGTGTTCGCTATCAAAGCCCACAGACGAAGAATTTTGTGTTTCACAGTAAAGGAAAAAAAGGGAGACATTTCCCATCTCTTTTAACCTTTGGTGTGTGTTTACTTCACCTTCTCCAGCAACCATCGATCTGAGATCTGCTCTGGCTTTTCTTTCATTTGTCGATTCTAATTTACTCTCTCTTTCACCAATTTTTTTCCTTACCATTTCCTGCTGTCCTCTCTCCCCGGTTGGCTGACTCTGGAAAACTGAGAGGTGTGAGAGGTTACGTGAAGGCTCTGACTGGCAATGGTAGTGACACACACATAGTCAGCCTGATGGTGAATGCTCTTTCCTTTGCCCAAAGGCTACAAACTACTTTGCAAACGTATTTATATCTGTTGTTAATTTTACATGTAAATTGAAAGTTTATTGATTATGTCACACTGTGTCGCTCCGCTGGTGTGTTGATAAATCATATCAAATACTCTAAACAAGGATGAATCATTACCAAATATAATGCTTTTGCTTTTTGTTAGATGTGTATCACAACTGGAGTGTAAATGAGGCAGAGACAAATCTCAAACAGTCACTGCAGTGTGTTCCTGATGAATTAAATATTGATATCAGAATATTCAGATTTCAGTTTCTTGTGTACAACATTTGCTCTTCTGAATACAGGGTGACAAGTCTCCCATAATGTGTGATTATTTTCTATTGTTCAATTGAAATAAAAACTCTAGGCCTGTAGCCAGTCTCTTAAAATGATGACTCACCCTTAGTCACCCTGTCTGCTAGTTAAGCTATGATTTTTTTCAGCCTGTTGTTGTGGCGTGTGTGTAATTATTTTGATTGCAGAGCAGAGGACAATCAAATTGTATAATTCCAACCCGATGATTGGATCCTGCAACTGATGTCATCCGAACGCTCCTCCCTGTCTGTGTCTGAACGGTGCTGAATCCTGAATGACCCAACGATCAAGTGGATGCTGCACAACCAGCAAAAAAAACACTTTGGTGAGTCAGTTCAGGGCAGTTGGTTTGACAAGTATCTTGCTTTTACTTTGTTTTTCATTCTGTTGTGCAACAGTTTTGTATTGGTTGCCCTTCCAACACTCGTTCTGTCATTTTCAAATGTTAAATACTGTTTTCCTCAAATAATAACTGGTTTTATGTTGCTTTCGTCTCCCCTCATAAGCTGGGTCACAACATCTGTGTGTAAATATTTTAGGTCAGTGACGTCTCAAACTTGATGTCATGGGAAATGTCTAACAAGAGGTAGGCTGGGGCCAGGAATAATTTAAAAAATGTATGTCAATCCAAATGGATTCTGATGTTGATGTTTATATTTATTTATTTCAGAAAATAAACATCAGTTTTTTCTAAATATTTAACAACAGTGGTGCAAAAATCAGAGAGCAACAGGTGTCAATTTTTTATAAGCTGCCATTCACTTTGTATGATAACGTGCTTATTTCACTGTGCACTCAGAAACTTCAATGAAAGGAGCATTTGGTTCTCCTGTAGTAAAGCAGCCATCACTAGTTAAAAACTAATTCAAAGTCTGTAAGACTACCGTCAATGACATTTTGCTGATGGAGACAGCTGGTGACGGAAAATACAGGGAATACACAATGTAAGTTAAAATTTACAATTCTAGGCTAATTAGGCTATATTTGCCATAAGATTTGATTGATGAAGACACCCATTTCTTTCTTTCTTATTGTTACACACAGACACTATGAACACAGTGGAGGTACGCAAAATGTTTCTTCTAATGCATGCTGGACGTCACTTATTCAATGCAGGCACACTGCTTATGTGCACCCATACTTAGACTCCAAATAGCCCTTTATGTACTTTACATCAGTTATTAAAATGGTTAAGGTGTTCTACAGCACACTCCATGCATTACATCTTTACTGGATTTGGTACAAATTTTATAACTGAAATCCGTCACATCGGTACTAATACAAGGATTACCGTACTTACTTGTACAAGCCAGTTTGGGGACTCCGGTTTTTACTGTTGCATGCTCCAAGGGTTAACGCGGCTTTTCTCCCATTAAGTAAGAACCTTCATTTCCTTCAGCTTTTGAACATCATGGTAAATGAGACACCTATCACTTGAAAAATGCAACCCTGCCTTTTCGAAAACGACCACTGGCAGAAGTGATTCATGGAGGAACGTTGCTGAAGCTATTAGCTTCAGTACAGACGGCCCCACATGAACAAATACAAACACGCTCTGATGTGCAGATGCTGGTGAATGCACACAAACAGGAGGATGATAGCGTACTAATGTTACAGCAAATTGCATGTAATTTTACAGCCAAATTTAATTACCTTTTATAGACGGAAAGAAAACACCACATGGCTCCAAATGTGGTTCCAAATAGTGGAGAACAACCAGCATATTTCACCTCGCACACTCATTTAAATTTTAAGCTTTTATCCCTGTGAGCTGCTGCCAAACTAATGATGAAAAATGTATTTGTTAAATATAAGCATATTTATTACTTATATAATTATTTTGACATCAGTTTTATTGCTTTGGTACGTCATAATACTCCATTATGTCTCATACAAACTGTCAAAATCAAAAGCATTTTGACTCCTCAAGGTTACGTTTATTCACTTCAATTTAGTTTATCTCAAATAAACTATCTTTGCTAATTAATTTTGCTTTATTAAAGGAACATTTTATACAAAAATGAAATGAATGACAGCACTGTAGACAACCGAAGAAAACTTTTTGTAAGAAATACAAAAATAACACAACCAGAAACATAAAATGACTCCATGCAGTTACGCCGGTGTAATCCAGAAGCCCAGAGATGAAAAGGCATTATTTATCCCATAATTTCAGATGAAATCTTTATTTTAGTCTGGCTTTAGTAAACTCAAAAAGTTCACTCCACTTCCCATCAGCAGTGGGTGAATTAATGTTTTTTTGTGTTTATTGCGGTAACTGTCAATCAAACCATGATGTCAAACAAGCACATGGCCACGTTTGCCTAAAATGACAGGACTCCAGCAGGCAGATGTTTACTGTCACCTCTTCAGCTGTCCCAAGCAATTAAAGAACAAAAAAGTGATTTTACAAAAACGACAAGGCCCCATGCTCCCCAGTGGAGTGAGAGAAAACCAAACACATGCATGATTGCACTAAGATATAAGCTAAACATAAAAACTAAATAACCGGGCATGTGCTGATATATCTACAGAATGCATGACAAATTAAAAGAGAATTGAAACAGATTCTTGTATATTTCTGTACTTTCCTCATTAAAAATGCAGTTTTAATGAGAGAACTTTTAACAGAGAAATGATCAACCCAATATTAAAAGTTTATGAGTCTAGAAGATGCTAGACTGTTTCAGAGCTAAAATAATTCTGACTGTTTGATAGTGAGCTCTGAAGAGCTACGCGCTACACAACTGAGTGTGCAGAACTTAACAGTTGGTAAATTATTCCTTTTGGGGGAAGGGAGGAAACATCAATAGCCGTCTGGTCAGTTAAGGCCATGTTCTATCTGTCATTTAAAAAAATCATCTGAAATCTAATCTGTCTGCTTTGATTGTTCACATTCATGTTTGAATAGGACGCTTGAGGATACCATTGATCTAAATTTCAGAATGAAAGAATTATGTCGCTGAATGAAGGTTTTCCTGCTGTAAAGTTTTAATATTAGTTTGTAGCTTTATGGTGAATGAATCTCTATTCAAACAAAGAAAAGCAATGCACAATAATAAGGAGTAAAAGTCAGTTTAGGATGATCAACAGCTAAAGAGATTTATTTATTTATTTTTTGTCATTTAATTCCTGTAGTGAAAATGGTGGTGTTGCAATGCCAGTCCTTTTATGACAGAAAGTTTTCATCAGTTTTCATCATTAATTATGCTGGTGACATTACTAATACAGTGCACCCTCGCGCATTTGCGCACCAAAGCTCGTGACTTTATCTCATTGTGGATTTTTGTAAGACAGTCATGTGATACTATACGCACATTCTATTGGCTGACGGCATCCGGAAGTGTGCTCGGTTCCGCGAGTCTCGGACTTACATGAAACACAAAAGTGCTTTAAACACTCGATAAGAGTGTGGGAAAAGGTAATACAGATAGAAGGTGGTTTAAGATCAGTAGGGGGGGTGGGGGGGTCATGAACTTTTAAATTAATGTAAATTATAAGATAAATAGTTTGTCGCTCTATCGCGGAATGGTTCCTGGAATGCATTAACAGAAAAGAACGAGGGTGCAGTGCACTAGCAAATAAGCAAGTTTCCTGTCATTCCATGTGTGTTCATGCAAAGGGTGAAAATAGTGTTTATTCCTTTTTAACTTACTCTGCATTATAAACAAAATCAATTAACATACAAAGAAAGAGATAAAGTTTTACTTATCTTCTCTTGACTGCTGTTTTGTTCTTTTTAAATTGTGTTGTGTAGCAGAAATGTGTATGTGATGTGAAATGAATAATGAACGAATAATGGAAAGGCCTCCAACATGTTCAGAACAATTCAGCCTTAATTAAAATACATCATTCTTTCATTAGTAGTATTTTTTCAAAGATGTCACCTCACTGAACATTTCAATTAACACAAATTATTTTTTAAATAAATAGTGATGAAGTGTGAGTGATGAAGGCTTTTAAATCTGTGATGCTGCAACAACAAAAACTAGACCCAAGGCAATCACAGACTGCAACATCCCGTAACACTTCAAAATTTTATCCTGACCTACTTGCATATGTCAAAGCTAGTGCTCTGATCTATTGTCATTGATCAAAGCACTAGCTTTGGTCAATGGTCTTACACTGGCCTTCTCCCTCGTCTTTCTATCTTATCCGGTTCCTGAGTGTACAAAAGTTGAAATTTGATCTTGACCTAGTTTTCTCAAGGTCAAGGTCATCATCTCATTTTCTCCACCTTTGCTGCCCGAGTAATGTGCTTTTTGTTTAATCTTTCTGTCTGCAACGGTTGCGAAGATATTTGGTGGACATACGAACGCAAGGACAAATGGACAAATGAACGGATGAACACACGAACACTGACAATGACAATCATCGCTTTGAAGCAAGATGTAAAAAAACTCAATAGAATAAGTTGGAAAGAAATGGATGTGGCAGTGAAATAGAAAGGACTCAGAGGACATAACCGCAATGCAAAGCAATGGTGAACAACAGGGCAGATGTCAACCATTTCCTTGGCAAACAGATGTGCATATGAATAAAATAGGAGCAATGAGGTCAGAGAATAAGTGCTGCTGTGAATACTTCAAATACTTCATGTTATTGTTACATGTAGCTCTAGTCATCATTTCATCTGCAACTCATTTTTTATATTCTTTCCTGTACTATATACGTGGATATTTTATAAAGTCTTGCTGCTAATGGAGTGAGTGCATTGCTGGTGACAATTTACAAGTGCTTGTTTGGCATTATATCACGACTGGTTATGGACTTGATGATTGACTGGAGCCGCATGCAGCTCTTTAGCAACGCTCTAGTGGCTCCCTGGAGATAAATTACAAAATAAATACATAATTCTGAAAGAAGAAGAAATAGATAGATATTCTACTCATAGCTAAAAATATTTTACAAAAAAAACTTATAAAACACTTTTTATGACACTTTTTCTTGAATATGACTATATTATTAGGCCTACATTTCAACATTTCTACAAATGAAGACTTAACGTTATCATGCACAGTATGTGTGAAATGTCAATAAATTCTGTCTATTTCTTTTGGTACTGAAAACTTGCTGAGCTAGTCCAACATAAACAGCTGGGGAAAACCAAATGTCCTAAATCAATGAAGTTCATTAAGTCAAATAATTTAAACATTTATAAAAATAATTTTTGAGCGGAAGAAACTGTCGTTGTTAAGATAACTAAGTAAATTGTACCAGTTAATAAAGTTAATTGACCCCAAAAAATAACCAGTGGCTTAAAAACATGTAGGTGATGTCATGATAATAATTACATTTATTTCATACATTTGATCTTCCCATCCTTTAGATTTTTCTTCCTATGTTTGTTTCATCATTTTTAATACTTTACTTACAAAGTTACTTTTTCTTTTTAGCTCTTATTCTTACCTCTGGATGTTTTCTTGGTCATTGACAACTTTATAACGTCAGTATCTCATTTCGAATGACATTTATGTCACATCGAAATCTGCTAGCATTTCTATAACCTCTTCTTTACCTCATCATGTTTTCTCACTGCCTGCTAGACCTCTATTTTGAACACAAGCACATGTGCTGTAGGCTTCTAGGGAGGTGAAAATGCAATAGCACAGAGACATTGCAGTAGATTCAAAGGAGAGTTGACTGCAGAGACAAAAGGCTGAATCTGAAAATCAAATCAGTGACAAGGACCCAGATGACCAGAGGAGAGTCAAGCTCTTCACAGATCTCAAGGGGCAAGGAGCAATGCATCTAAAATGATATGATGAAATGGGCATTGGGAAGCACTAGTTGAACGTCAGTCCTCTCTGTGCTTCACGCCACCTTCGCTCACACACTCCAATCTTCACCAATCTTCCTTCTTCCTTTCTACTTGTGTCTCCCTGTCTGTCACTGCCTTTTTCTTTCTCTCATCTCTTCCTCTCCCCTCCCTCCTCATTCCCTGTCCTCTGTTGCCAAGGCAGCAGTGTGAATGAAGTGCGATGGAGGTGGGGTGGGGGGTTGCATGAGGGCTGACAGGTGGCGGAGGGCAGAAAATGTCATTCATTTTGATGTGCAACGGGGGGGAAATGTGATAGCTGCATGTATGGTGGCAACAAAAGGTGCTGAGAGACAAACTTTGAGTCAGAGGGCGGGAGAAAGAGAGAGAGAAACATTTGATTTTTAAAAATCAATTGTATTCACAGAAAACAAATTAACAAATTAATAACATTCATACAAAACTAAAATTCACACAAAAGATTCACACAAAAAAGAAATCACATATAAAATAAACAAACAAATAAATAATAGGAAAAATAATAAACTAAACAAATATGGTATGAATTAAATCAAACAACTACCAAACACAAGCTTCTCACTGAACACAGAACACAATACATCTTTGAGACACCACAAGTTCTTAAAAGTTTCCAAATCGTTTATTGCTCTGTAGTAATTAAAATCAATTATGATTCTTGTTTGGACCATTCTCTTTATAATGACTTCTGTATCGCTGTCCAAAGAGCCTTCAATCTTTTTTTTTTTTTCATGCTTAAATGCACTGCCATTTTTGTTTGGCCAAGAAGGAAGTTTAAAATCTGCCATTCCTTTTTTTGATTTTTCCTGCGTTTAAATCTGGTTATGTATACCTGTTTGTTAAAAACAAGACCAAACGAGAGAAAGACTCTGTCTAACAACAAGAACAGGTTTTCTAGCCACTGACAGTACAGGAAACAGTGGAAAACAGTTTCTCTGTGATAAACTGATCCTTAAGTTTGACTTTGTTTAAAATGTTTTACCATCAGTTTGTACATGTTTTTACCATTACTGCCACTGAGGCTGATCTGACACAGAGTCGTTCAAACAAGGAGACAAGCTCTGTACTGGGAAGGGATCAGCATCATCGGGATTTAAAAGACCTGTACAATAAGAAATTCAGTTGCTGTGGGGTGAGTCGCCTCCTCCAGCTTCCCAGCAGTCTTTCAATGAGCCTCACTGACGTCACACCCACAGCAGAGGACAAACCAGTAGCCTCTTCAAAGACGGGTCCGCAAAAATCTCCACCACATGCCCAAGGGTGGAGTTTTTAGCCAGGTAACTGTTGAGCCACATTAAAAAGTGCTCGTTTGACAACAGTTTCTTTTAAAATCCAATGAATTGAGTTAAAATCTTTTGGTTTTTACTTTTGTAAAAAAACCCAGATTTTAAAAACACTCTGATAAAACACTGGAAGGTCTTTCAGTTTGTCGCTGCTCAGGTCCATTAAAAACAAGGCACTGTTGAGTCCCAGACCCCAGCACGGGCCAGGATCGCCTGCAACGTGAGCCGCCACACCAGGTCCTCAGGGCCAGTCAGGAACCGCAGAATGAACTGCAGGCGTAACGCAGCGCCCCTGCTGGCCAGATGAATGAGCCCCTGCCCCCCTTCCTCTCTGGGCAGAAAGAGGACGCTCTGTGGGACCCAGTGACAGCAGTCCCAGAAAAGGTCCACCATTGCTGCCTGGATTTTTTGCTAACAACGTTGGTGACGGGTCGAAGCAGGACAGCCGGTGCACCAACATTGACGCAACCAAGTTGTTAATAATTAATACACGACCTCTAAAACACATTTAGGTTAAAATCCAGTTCCAACTATTAAGCTATTTCACTTTTTCCAAAACATTTTCCCAGTTCTTTTCTACAATACTGCTGTCTCCCAGATAAACTCCAAGGTATTTAAATCCTCTTTTTTTTTATTGAAGCCTTTCTGGGAGCCTGATGTCCTCCACTCACCGCCCATCATCAGAGCCTTGCTCTTCCCCCAGTTGACTTTTGCGAATGAGGTCTCACTAAAGCAATTTATTCTAAAACCTCCACGTATTTCCAAATTTTAATCGTAACAATAACATCATCAACATGTGCGGAAATTTTAAAACCATCAGTAAAACTGGGAGTATTAAAACAAGAGAAACCTGCTCTCAGCTGGTTTAAAAAACGCTCCAGGACCAGAGAGTACAGCATCCCTGAGAGGGGGCAGCCCTGTCTCACACCTTTCTGGACTTTAAAAGGACTGCTGACCGTTAACCTTAAGTACACTCTCAATGTCTCCATACAGGGTCTGAATCTTGGCAATAAAGTTAGAGCTGAAACCAAAACTTTTTAAGGTGTGCCACAACTAGCTGATAGCTGGTTCTCATCGTCCTTCTCCGGACAGGAACAGATGAGATGTCCCTCCCTCCCGTACTTGAAGCACTTCGTGTCCTCAGTAGTGACAAGGACCGCGTAATCAAAGTTGTCCACTCTGAACACGAGCGCGATGTTCAGCTCTTCATCGGTCTTTTTAGGGACCATCAGAACTTGTCTCCTGAATAAGACAACATATTTCAAGTGGGGACTTTTGCAGCCAAGCAGGATCATTTTAATAGGAGACAGGAGTTGACCGTGTCAACTCCTTCTCCAGGACCCCGTTGCTAATGAACAGTGGTGCGTTCAATATAATCAACTTCTTAGAGGGGTTCGCCTGGGTGAGGACGGGAGTGAAGGTGGTCTGAATCACAACACTGATTTCAACTACCTGATTCACCTTTTCAACGCTGTCAAAGAATATCACCACTGCGCTGTTTATCCCGGAGGCTGACTTTATTCTGCCGTACCCGAGCTCTCCCATCGCTAAACTCGCCTCTTGCACCGAGCAGCAGACCTCTAAAACCCGGAGCTCACTGACATGTGGCCCCTGTGGGCTACCAGATTACCCCCTAATCCCCCCAAAACACCCACAAACTCCCAAACGTAACTGTGATTAAACTATATTAACAGAAATGTGAATAAACATAAAAAAATGAGCAAAAAACAGAATAAAAAACGCACTCAGACGCCACACACTCCTCACACTTCCTCTCATGTCCTTTCCCAGCATGCACCAAGAGAGAGAGAGAGAGAGAAACTAGGCACTTCATCACACACATTTTATGAAGATGTGTAGTGCTACTTTTCGAGCAGACAGTATCAGAAACACAAGATAATCAGTTGGGTCATTTCTGAGGCCTGAAGCTTTTTCTGTCGTCTACTGTTTTGTATTGACAGAACTGAAAAAAAAAATCCAAGACTTTCAATCAAGACACAGTTGAAGCTGTCTGAACATTCATAATAATTATTAGTCCAAATCAAATTGTCCACCGGGCATTTAAACACTTTTTCTTCCACACAATATAGCTGGTGGATGTATGCAGCTGGATTCAGAATTCACCTGTTTTTACAAGTATAAAAAAGGTTCTTTGATCCAACTCAATGTGTGTTTTCTGATTCAGTCCACTGACAAACAAACTGTTCTCTGAAGTGTGAATTGACGGCTGTCTTAATGAACCAAACCAAGACGTGAAGGTGTGTATAACACTAAACAATGAGTTGGGTATCAAATAAAAGTTAAAGATGATGCCAACTACTAATAAAATTAATGCAGTAAAAACTGTATGTTTAATAAAGCACCACTTTTTTAATGTGCTCCTAAGATGAAGAAGAAATATAAGGGCACTAAATAGAGCATATACTTCTGCCAGCAGTCCATTTAATGGAATTAAACCAAAATCTACAACTCTGATTTCAAAAACTTTGGGATGATCTGTGAAAATGATCATTTTCAATACAACTAAAGACGAGTACTAAAATAACATAATAAGGTGGCTTGTCATCATTTTCAGTAACAAGCTTATTCTGTAAAATGTTTCTATAGTCAGAACACGGTTATCAAAAGACGAACAAGTTGTGCAGTGCTCAGATTGTATTGTTGCACAAGTAAAGAAATTAATTAGTAAGATGGTAGTAGCATCATTGACTATAGCAGGGGCATCATTTCTCAAGATGAAATGATGGGGCCACCATGTGGTAAAACCTGCTTGGACACAACAACGGAGAATTTTCAAGAAATTTCAGTGAACCTGGATACAATCAACAAAAGCAACACTAAATGCCTTTGAGTTTTGATCCCTCCTGCTCCATTGACACTAGGTATGAGCTAGCTACAAGTACCTGACTAGACAGATTACCAAAGTTAACATCTATCATAATAGTCATTTAATTTAGTGAGCTCAAAATTGAAGATATGGTGACCTGCAATAACAGTTTTAGTTTCAAATCTGTTAGTTTCCACACCTTTGTGTTTCATTTACCCAGACTAAACACACATCACAGTATTTTTAAATCCAGGTTAAATAATCTCACATTGGACTGTCATTCATTCATTCATTCATTTTCTTAACCCGCTTAATCCGCTTACGCAGGTCGCGGGTGAGCCGGTGCCTATCTCAGGGCGTGAGGCGGGGGATACTCCGGGCATGACACCAGTGCACCGCGGTTGGACTGTCACTTCCTGTTTAAACCGTTTCAATCCCAAATTCCCTACACCATCCAAATTCACTGAAATGTGAAGCGTTGCTTTGCTCAGCTGATTTAATACTGTATCTTGGAACAGTTTCAATAAACTAAAATAGAATTATCCTTCCTCTTCACTTGGACAACAGCCCCCCAAAAATGCTCTGACATTGGCCGCCCTCACGTCTCTCCTTTATGCCGTTTATCACTGGCTGCACTCTGGTTGAATGTGGTATGCCAGCGTTCCAAAGAACGCTTAATTCCAAGTCTCACCTTGGTCCAAGGCTTACATTTAATTATGGCTCTGATTCACAGTCTCTTTGTTATAACTGTCAGCTATACTTTTCACCTCCAGACCAAACAAACAGCTGTTTCCTTTACACAACACTTGTTTCTCCATTCTATTCATCTTCATCCATTGTCTTAAATGATAAAAGGCTTAGCACACTTAGTTCCAACAATGAAAATATGAGAAATGAATATCTGAGATAGACACATGGACACAAAAACAACTAACACGAATGAAAGAACTGACTAAAATCAAAATGATGTTCAAAGAGATGAAAAAGAAAGGAACACAAGCAACTACAGAAAGAAAAAAAGCAAAAGCATTACAGATGCAAAATTACCGAAAAATTATTAAAAACCATGACTACAAATAAGAATGTATGTGCAATGTTCACTTCTTTAACAATGATAGGATATGTCTACAAAGAGAAAAAGACAAAGTAACTCCACTTAACTACAAAACATGAAATGACTAGACTGAAAACAAGAACACAGTTTCAGAAAAAAAAATTACTAAGTCAGAACACTACAAAGAAATGCTAAATGACTATAGAAAGATAAATATAAGGAGAGGACAAACAAACTGCAAGAGGATAAAAAACAGAATGTCACAGAAAAAGAGAAAGAAAACAACTACAAGCAAGTTTACATTGCGCCTTTGCGAATTCTCGCATTAACGCTTGCGACTTCACCTCATCGGAGATTTTTGGTAGGCAGTCACATGATACGCGCAATCTATTGGCTGGCGGCATGGGGAAGTGTGCTCAGTTCCATGTGTCTCGCACTTACGTGAGACACAAAAGTGCTTTAAACGATCGATAAGAGTGTGTGTGTGTGTGTGTGGGGGGGATATATATATATATATATATATATCTCCTCTTCTTTCTCCTCGGGTTTCTGCTGTCAGGCATTCCCTGAGCAGTTCGTGTTTTGGGGACATCTTCCTGACATACTCTTGGATTTTCGATATTTCATCCTGGACAGTAGCCCTACATATATACACTGTATATACATATATACACACATACATATACACACACATGTATATATATACATATACATATACATATATACATATACATATATACAGTACATATATATATTATATATATTATATACATTATATATATATATATACTGTATAAATATCCGACTGCAACATTTGCAAAACTATTCTCGTGTGTGTCTTCAGAAGAATTCAGCACTATATTTTCAAGTCTCATGAGTCCCTGGTCTCTTCTATGCCAAAGTATTGATTTTAAAATAGCTGTACTATTTTGAATTTATGAAGCTCTGCAAGGTTAGGAGCCAAAATAAATTTGTATACATTTTTATTGCTGGCATATAGATCGTGCAGAGCTCTCACATCCTTCTCCAACTCTATGCCGAGTCTTGTGCCAGTTTTCGCTCCTGCAGTTACAGTTCAATCATCACTTAAGCAGTGCTGAGGTTTTATATTTGAAGGCCAGTTTAAAGTAAATTTGTGTTCATTGTATATCATGCTTACCTCATAAAGAAGCAGCCAGAGGATGCCAAAGCTCAGAGATGTGAATATTTTTGATGGAAGGAATCTCAATGTGTCCTTTTATCTATTTAGCTTATCTATTCCAAACATGAGTTTGGTTAAAGATAAAGTATCTTATCCAAACACGAGTGATAAATTCATGAATGTATGTTCTTCTGTACTGTGGCTAAGTCACAGTGGATTGTTAATACTGTATCTGTGCTGCTTGTTAAATTGCAGTGCTAACAGCGTTAATGTCAGAATTCTTGCCTTTATCATTGGTTCCCAGAATCCTCACATGACATTTTCGAGATCTGAGTCAAGTTAATTCAGTCAGTCAGTCAGTCATTTTCTTAACCGCTTAATCCGCTTACGCGGGTCGCGGGGGAGCCGGTGCCTATCCCGGCAGTCTCAGGGCGCGAGGCGGGGGACACTCCGGGCACGACGCCAGTGTACCGCGGAGCCACACAGAGACAAACAACCACTCACACACACATTCACTCCTACGGTCAATTTGGGACCGGCCAATCAGCCTAAAGCGCATGCTTTTGGAGGTGGGAGGAAGCTGGAGAACCCGGAGAGAATCCACGCAGACACTGGGAGAGCATGCGAACTCCGCACAGAGCGAGACTTGAACCCGGGTCCGCTGTGTTGTGAGGCGATAGCGCTACCCACTGCGCCACCGTGCCGCCCAAGTTAATTCATTTTAATGCAAAATATTTTCATGTGATGGTGATTATTGAGTGCTTTATAGTTCATACTGAGTGTATCCCGGAGATTGGAATACTGGTGTTTCTAGTCACTAACAGTTTTTGGAGACCAACAAAAGTCAAATCAGGTGCTTAATGATCAAAAATCAGCTTGTTTTTTGTGTTGAAACCATAAGACGTAATATACAATGAATAATAGATAGAAACGGCCATATCAGGGAACTCAAAGGAAGTCCTTTAATATCCTTAAGTCAATGAACGCAAACACTCTGAGGAGGGCTGACATCGAGACAGACAGCAGCAGTCAGCCAGAAAAGGTATTGCTCAATCCGTGTTTATCGTACAATGTGACAACCACAATGACTTAACAATTTACAAATACAAGATATTTAGAAGTTGTGTAACAAACAATGCTGTGAGCTCACCTAAAACAAAAACTAAATAGCATTACCTATGTTTAATTCAGTTTTTCAACATAGAATATTTTTAGCAATGTTGAAGCAAAAGAACATGACTTTCTGGTGCTGACTGATTTCTAAGCAAATGATTAAGTTGACATTTGCCATCTGGGGTTACATTTTGTTGGCCTAGTTTCTATACAGATGGAGGATTGTTTACTGACTTGTAACTTTCAACAGCTCATATCTTTTGAACTGATCCTAATAAAACCAGTTCTTTGGCTTTTCAATTGTTAATTTAGTCTGTCAATTGAAACTTCAGTCAACCCTTGAGGATTTTCCAGAATTTTCAGTACTGATGATATGTTTCATTACATGTACCACATTCAAAACTCCATTTGAATTTTTATTTCTAAAACTAACAGATCCCTGCCTGTAATAAATTAAATGCTATTATGAGGGATATTATTTATATTGTGATTGAAAGAAATTAAGGAAAAATCGGCAGACAAAAGGAATCATATCCTGTCACACTTTCTAGAACTTGAGAAACTAACTTTGACTTTTTATGTTTCAAGGCCAAACAAGGTGCTCTCTGAATTGTTTGGGCTTTTGTGCTTTAAAACACAAGGGCAATCAAATATTTAGCACGCTTATACGTCTGCCTGTCAACAAAGTTCTTAGGGAGGCAAACTGAACATCAAAAAAGCCTTTCAGCTCCAGGAGGAAATTGTAAAAGGAAAGAAAAAATGACAAGTTTATGTACAGGACGTGCTTTCACTGTGTATGCATGCCTTTCATCAGATGAAAGCTTGGCTTAGATTTGTAGACATGTAATAATGCTGACAGGGTGCCAAGCTTTCTCTCTGCAACCCTCACACCCAAATTTCTCACCATATTAACAATGAGCAGCATATTCTATGTAGTTCTTTGCTAGCCC
This sequence comes from Antennarius maculatus, assembly GCA_013358685.1. Taxonomy (NCBI): domain Eukaryota; kingdom Metazoa; phylum Chordata; class Actinopteri; order Lophiiformes; family Antennariidae; genus Antennarius; species Antennarius maculatus. The sequence continues at coordinate 7,443,043 of CM023622.1, read as the reverse complement.
ATCATAGTTCAGTATTGCCTGCTGTTGGAGCAACTAACAGAAATATGGTATAAGTTCTTCGAAAGGGGTGAATCTTTTATAAACAATCTTCAAAAGCTCTCCTGTCCCCTTAAAATGCCATTGCATCTTTTACAGGCTGGCAAACGTCTAATGCACCAAATCTGCCTGTCATTCTGTTAAAATGACACTGAGCTGTTGATGTGAATAAAAGATAGATTAAAAAGAATGAAGTGACTTCTGTGTATCTGATCTGCAAATGTCAGGGTTTTCCTTTCATAAAAACCACAGCCATGTTCTCGACCCCACAAACATATTGTATTACACCTGAAATTATTTCAAAAAGTTGCCGGTAAAAAGTATTTATTTCTCAAGTGCAATGATGTGTTGAAAAATTAATGAAATATTAAACATTTTCAAGCTCTACTGTACCTGAAGTCTGTCGAGAGTAGCTTTCCATCTGTATTTGTGTGCCGCTGATTATGGCAATTGTGAATTTTCTGTTCCTCTGAGCTTATAGTTATACAGCAGTTGTCCATTGTTATTACTGTTCTTGTTCTCTTCTTTGATCGTGTTACTTTGTAATTATCCTGTGCCCCATTTATCACTTCCCCATCAAATCAATCCAGTTACCTACTTCTGTTTTACGTGACAAACATGCAGTTTGTGATTGTTATTATTGTGGTGCCAGACAATGGAGTACTTTTTTGGGATTAACTTCATGCATATCAGGGATTCATCCAGAATTTATGAAGGAGTCCCTAATGAGATCAGTTGTATTTTTTACATATATTCTTCACAAGTAGAAATTTTAGACTGACAGTCGTAAATAATGATGTTGAGATAAAATTTCCAACAATCAGGCCGTTAAGAAATTTTTGGCACCAAACTTCGTCTTTTCCTTTCGGCTTTTCCCTTCAGGGGTCGCCACAGCGAATCAGTGTCCTCCATCTAACCCTGTCTTCTGCATCCTCTTCTCTCACACCAACTACCTTCATGTCCTCTTTCACTACATCCATAAACCTCCTCTTTGGTCTTCCTCTAGGCCTCCTGCCTGGTAGTTCAAAACTCAGCATCCTTCTACCAATATATTCACTATCTCTCCTCTGGACATGTCCAAACCATCTCAGTCTGGCCTCTCTGACTTTATCTCCAAAACCTCTAACATGTGCTGTCCCTCTGATATACTCATTCCTGATCCTATCCTTCCTGGTTACTCCCAGAGAGAACCTCAGCATCTTCATCTCTGCTACCTCCAGCTCTGCCTCCTGCCTTTTCCTCAGTGACACTGTCTCTAGACCGAACAACATCGCTGGTCTCACCACAGTTTTGTACACCTTTCCTTTCATTTTAGCTGAAACTCTTTCATCACACATCACACCTGACACTTTCCTCCACCCGTACCATCCTGCCTGTACACGCTTCTTCACCTCTTTTCCACACTCTCCATTGCTCTGGACTGTTGACCCTAAGTACTTAAAATCCTTCACCTTCTTGATCTCTTCTCCCTGTAACCTCACTCTTCCACTTGGGTCCCTCTCATTCACACACATGTACTCCGTCTTACTGCGGCTAACCTTCATTCCTCTCCTTTCCAGGACAAACCTCCACCTCTCTAGCTTCTCCTCCACCTGTTCCCTGCTCTCACTGCAGATCACAATGTAATCTGCAAACATCATAGTCCATGGAGATTCCTGTCTGACCTCGTCTGTCAGCCTGTCCATCACCATAGCGAACAAGAAGAGACTCGGAGCTGATCCCTGATGCAGTCCCACCTCCACCTTTAACTCCTCTGTCACACCTACAGCACACCTCACCACTGTCTTACAGTCCTCATACATGTCCTGCACCGCTCTAACATACTTCTCTGCCACTCCAGACTTCCTCATACAATACCACAGTTCCTCTCTGGGCAACCTGTCAAACGATTTCTCCAGATCTACAAAAACACAATGCAGATCCATCTGACCTTCTCTGTACTTCTCTATCAACATCCTCAAAGCAAACATTGCATCTGTAGTACTCTTTTTTGGCATGAAACCATACTGCTGCACCCAAATGCTCACTTCTGCCCTTAGTCTAGCTTCCACTACTCTTTCCCATAGCTTCATTGTATGGCTCATCAGCTTTATTCCTCTGTAGTTGCCACAACTCTGCACATCTCCCTTGTTCTTAAAAATGGGCACCAGCACACTTCTCCTCCACTCCTCAGGCATCTTCTCACTATCTAAGATCTTGTTGAACAACCCAGTCAAAAACTGACTCGGCACTTCCAAACCTCTACAGGTATATCTTCAGGACCAACTGCCTTTCCACTCTTCATCCTCTTCAACGCCCTCCTCACTTCATCCTGACTAATCTTTGCTACTTCCTGGTCCACAACAGTCACCTCTTTTAGTCTTTGTTCTCTCTCATTTTCCACGTTCATCAACTCTTCAAAGTACTCTTTCCATCTTCCCATCACACTACTGGCAACTGTCAATAGACTTCCATCCCTATCCTTAATCACCCCAACCTGTGCACGTCCCTCCTTATTGTCCAACCCAGCCTACAAGTCATTCCTGTCTACTCTCCTCGGTCCTCTCAGTGTCCCACTTCTTCCTAGCTCACCTCTTTCTCTGGATACACTCTTGTACCTCCTCATTCCACTACCAAGTCTCCTTATCTACTTTCCTCCCAGATGACACACCAAGTTCTCTCCTACATGTCTCCCTGATCACATTAGCGTGTAGTTATCCAGTCATCTGGAAACACCTCCTGACCACCCAGAGCCTGTGTTAACTCCATCCTAAAATTCATGCAACACTTTTCCTTTATTCACTTTCCACCATTTTGTCCTCTGCTCTGCCTTTGCACTCTTCATCTTCCACCAGAGTTATCCTACACACCACCATCCTATGCTGTTTGGCTACACTCTCGTCTACCACTACTTTGCAGTCACTGATCTCCTTCAGATTGCACCGTCTACACAACGCGTAGTCTACCTGTGTGCTCCTACCATCACTCTTATAGGTCACCATATGTTCCTGCCTCTTCTGGAAGAAAGTATTCACTACAGCCATTTCCATCCTTTTTGCAAAGTAAACCACCATCTGTCCTTCTGCATTCCTCTCCTGGATACCAAACCTGCCCATCACCTCCTCATCATTTCTGTTTCCTGCACCAACATGTCCATTGAAGTCTGCACCAATGACAACTCTCTCGCTTCTAGGTATGCTCTGCATCACTTCATCAAAGTCCAACCAGAATTTCTCCTTCTCCAGCTCACATCCTACCTGTGGAGCATACCCACTAACAACATTGAACATCACACCTTCTATTTCTAGCTTCAGACTCATCACTCTATCTGACACTCTTTTTACCTCCAGGACATTCCTAACAAACTCGTCTTTCAAGATAACTCCTACTCCATTTCTCTTCCTATCTACACCATGATAGAACAACTTGAACCCTGCTCCTAAACTTCTAGCCTTGCTACTTTTCCACCTGGTCTCCTGGACACACAGTATGTCTACCTTCCTCCTTTGCATCATGTCAACCAACTCTCTCCCTTTTCCTGTCATATTTCCAACATTCAGCATCCCTACTCTCATTCCTATACTCTTGGCGTTCCTCTTCTCTCTCTTATGGGCACACTTTTCTCCTCCCCTTCCTTTTAATCTACCATGTGGATAAAGGATATTTGCAGAGATGATAATTATTTTCTTAAAAATACCAAAAAGGTACAAGCACGCATGGTCTCAAGATAAGACTTTCACATCCTAAATCTTCTTCTAAATGGTGATAATAAAAAATTTAAACAGTAACATTTGAAATTGTCAAAATCTAATCCAATGCGGAATGCACTAGATTTTAATTGAGCAACACTCAAGTGGAAAATTCTTTGTATCTCTCCAAATAATGGAAAACATGCAAATTTAAGGTAATTTTAACTGTCCTTGGTTACGGTCCATGAGTGGCTTCTTAGGCATAACCGTTTTCCATTATCATTGGAAAATTTGCAAAGATGTTGATAACCAATTTTTTTTAAAACCCCACAAAATCCATTTCCTAACACACAGGTACACTAGTAATGAGCGGATTGACCATGAAGAACTTCATTAGGTGAAGATGAGCATTTTAAGTCCTATACTGAAAACCAAATAGGAAAATAAAATTGAGGATATTATGAGATGCACATCTTTACACCCCAGATAAAGCAAGTGTGAAATTCAATTGAATTCTTCCCAGCAGTTTTTGATGCCTAGCAATATGCCAAATAGACAATTACTTTTTCACCTACCTTGAAATCAGTATACATATTTGCATGAATAGCTTGAAGTCCAGTGAAAACTCTGAATTGAATTGTGCAGATTTAGTAATTTTCAGTGTTTTTTGTGCATCTGTTGGTGTGCTTCAGTTGCTGTCTCCCTGTTTTTCTCTTTATTGTTAATCAGGCTAGATTTTATGCTTTTCTGTCAGACAATGCCAGCTCCTGAGGCAGACACATTTATGTCATGGCTCACTGTCAAATTGCTGTCACCACACACACACACACACACAGAGTAATTGCAGAGTTCTATCTGTCTGTCTGTCAGTCAGTCAGTCCATATACACAGTGATTATATATATATATAATGAGAGATTTGATTTTTTGATTTCAACATCACTTGTATTCATAAAAGTCAAATTACAAAATAATCACGTTAACACAAAATCCAAAAGAGATCCACGTTAAAAGGATTTTCAATAGTACTGTGCGTTTTCTTCACAAAGAAACATCTAACCTTTTAACATTTATCAGATGTTAAAAGGTTAGAGATAGAAAGAGAGAGAAAGAGAAAATCCCTCAATTTCTCCATAAAATATGGAGCAATAGCAGAAGCAATACCTGCAGTGTCCATCTTCACTTTCTACACTTTCTGTAGATGTGATACTTTCCTTTACTGATACACTGATGACACACTGGTGAAACTGCCAAATTAATTTCATTCACCTTATTATGCTGTTATTAAAAACTGGTTTCAATCAAATTTCCACCATCTTAAATCAAATAAATCTTTGACTCCTATTTATTGTTTGCTCACTCTGTAAATTCATGAGCCATCCCTAAGAAATATTTCATAGATACAATGATTGTATTTCCATTTATTCATACCTTCGTTCTACATGATTTTGTTTAATGTTTAATTAGAACACACTGAATATACACCACCAGTGGTTCTTAACCCTGTTGGAGGTACCGAACCCTGCCGGTTTCATATGTTCTTTAGTAAAACATTTTTTTTTTTTTTCAAATTTAAGACATAAGTGTATGTTTTACTGGTGTATTTCATGAACTGTGCATTAATGTTACGTCTTTCAAAGAACAAAACCAAGACAGTGCATGAACTCACATGAAATGACCTACCTGCTGATCAGTGTGACTTCTGCTGTTGTTATCGAGAGACCAGTTCAGATATGCGTGGCTTCACCTTGACAAGTGCTACTCTTATGTCATTTTCACAGCAAAGTCTGTTTCTTTTGTTTTCCATACAGCTTAAGGAAGTGTTCCTTTATTTTTGCCAGTGCGAGACTAGAGTTATTCAACTTAACATATCAAATTATGCAGAACGCTGACTGAGGCACATATTCATCCGACCACTTTCTTTTTTTTGCTCAACATAGTTAACTATGAATTAAAATATTAAGAAAGCAATCAGATGACGTACCATCATGACAGGCATAAATCGACTACTGAGTGCGCAAAATCCCCTGTAGCACAGGTAGGCTAATCGATGTCGCATCACGTGATCACCTGCAGCCAATGATGGCTAAGGGGGGCGTGTCACCACAAATTGACACGATGTATCAAACGTACACAGTGACTTGTGTATGTTTGGCAAAAACACCCGACACATCATGTCAGGGGTTTTGTCTTGACCTCTGTCTCCGCCGAATCCCTGAGACCGACTCACTGAACCGCTATGGTTTGATTGAACCCAGGTTAAGAACCACTGTACTACACATAAAATATTGTGCTCAACTCAACTGAAAATCTTTTATTATTAATCTTACTTTTATTCTTTATTATTATTATATTTTTGTAATTTTTGTCTGTCTTATCTTTATATTTTGTAGCTAGTCATGGGTTAGATGGTTTACCTCTTTTTGTCAACATTTTTACTCACATCAGTATTCATTCTCTGCTCTGTGCCCCCTCTTCAGTTATTTTCTATGGATCTATTCACAGTAACGCTTGTCTTCCCTTAGCCTCTCAATATCGGTCTTATTGTCCAGCTTTGTCGGAACGTTAATGCTGTTGCTAGGAGACACAAAAGCCCTCAGATCAATATGGTTGTCTGTGGCACAAATGCAATTTAACCGGAACATGGCACAAAGATGAGATGACAAAAAAATCCACATCAGCCTGAGATTTCTTAATTTTTCACCATAAAAATCTTATGGATTTTGAAGACAATGGTGCTTGAAATTGATAAACAACACACTAAAGCTCATTTTAGCTTGAATGTGTCCTATGAGCCTTTGCACTCCTCTCATAAAAGCTACAAAACTCTTTTCCTTTCGGCTTTTCCCTTCAGGGGTCGCCACAGCGAATCAACCGCCTCCATCTAACCCTGTCCTTTGCATCCTCTTCTCTCACACCAACTACCTTCATGTCCTCTTTCACTACATCCATAAACCTCCTCTTTGGTCTTCCTCTAGGCCTCCTGCCTGGCAGTTCAAAACTCAGCATCCTTCTGCCAATATATTCACTATCTCTCCTCTGGACATGTCCAAACCATCTCAGTCTGGCCTCTCTGACTTTATCTCCAAAACCTCTAACATGTGCTGTCCCTCTGATATACTCATTCCTGATCCTATCCTTCCTGGTCACTCCCAGAGAGAACCTCAGCATCTTCATCTCTGCTACCTCCAGCTCTGCCTCCTGTCTTTTCCTCAGTGACACTGTCTCTAGACCAAACAACATCGCTGGTCTCACCACAGTTTTGTACACCTTTCCTTTCATTTTAGCTGAAACTCTTCTATCACACATCACACCTGACACTTTTCTCCACCCATTCCATCCTGCCTGTACATGTTTCTTCACCTCTTTTCCACACTCTCCATTGCTCTGGACTGTTGACCCCAAGTACTTAAAATCCTCCACCTTCTTGATCTCTTCTCCCTGTAACCTCACTCTTCCACTTGGGTCCCTCTCATTCACACACATGTACTCTGTCTTGCTGCGGCTAACCTTCATTCCTCTCCTTTCCAGGACAAACCTCCACCTCGTTAGCTTCTCCTCCACCTGTTCCCTGCTCTCACTGCAGATCACAATGTCATCTGCAAACATCATAGTCCATGGAGATTCCTGTCTGACCTCGTCTGTCAGCCTGTCCATCACCATAGCGAACAAGAAGGGGCTCAGAGCTGATCCCTGATGCAGTCCCACCTCCACCTTGAACTCCTCTGTCACACCTACAGCACACCTCACCACTGTCTTACAGTCCTCATACATGTCCTGCACCGCTCTAACATACTTCTCTGCCACTCCAGACTTCCTCATACAATACCACAGTTCCTCTCTGGGCACCCTGTCATAAGCTTTCTCCAGATCTACAAAAACGCAATGCAGCTCCGTCTGGCCTTCTCTGTACTTCTCTATCAACATCCTCAAAGCAAATACTGCATCTGTAGTACTCTTTTTTGGCATGAAACCATACTGCTGCTCACAAATGCTCACTTCTGCCCTTAGTCTAGCTTCCACTACTCTTTCCCATAACTTCATTGTATGGCTCATCAGCTTTATTCCTCTGTAGTTGCCACAACTCTGCACATCTCCCTTGTTCTTAAAAATGGGCACCAGCACACTTCTCCTCCACTCCTCAGGCATCTTCTCACTATCCAAGATCCTGTTGAACAACCCAGTCAGAAACTCTACTGCCACCTCTCCTAGACACTTCCAAACCTCTACAGGTATATCATCAGGACCGACTGCCTTTCCACTCTTCATCCTCTTCAGTGCTCTCCTCACTTCATCCTGAGAAAGCTACAAAACTATCACAAATAAAAGTGAATCGATACCTGTAGTGTTCATATTACGTATTTCAATTGGCAGATGTGTCGATGAGCTTGTTTTGTCTGCCAGGGTGGCACTGCCTGTTTTTGATGTGTCTCATATTACAGCAGATCTCTGGTTTTATTTGTGGTACAAAAGTAAAATAAGTTGGACTGGTAAAAATTTCCCCTTTTCTCTAGAGGGCTAAAATACATTTTACAAGGAATTCCAGCTCTCGGTCTATATCTGACCATGCTTTATGTTCCTTAATGTAATAGAAATGTTCATCAATGACAGCAACAAAAAATGAAAGTGTAGGTAAAGGAGGAGATTGAAGGTGCGGTCTAGTTAATATACTGAGACCAGTGCTTTATAGTAATTGCATATCCATGTTGAATCTATATATAATCAAACGTTAAAACCGTGTTTATTTACTTCTTTGTTGTACAGGTTTGATGTACACTACCTTCACCTGACTTTCCATTGGCAGAATAAAAAAATGTTCATAAAAAAAGTTTCATTTTTGGGTCAGGAAAGAACAATGTTAATCTACTGAAAGTTTATACATATTCTTTGTTGGCAGAAAAATGAAACCGGTGCATTTATTCTGACTTCAATAAAAAGGCAGTCCCTTCCCTCTGCTGACTGACCAAAACACATATTGCTTCTTACTTGCAGGTCTCTGTGGTCAAATGAGTAAACTTTGATGAGAAACATTTTCAAAATTTTTGGACTATGAAATGCAATGTGGTTTGGTTGAGGAAAAGGCCATGCTTGAGGTTGAAATATAAGTATTAGTCTCTGAAGTTACATCCAACCATCCATTTTCTTGTAGATGTCTCATCTACAGCTGCTTATCTACCTTGAGGGTCACGTTCTTATATATTCACCTTTTATATTCATTTATATTCATCTAATAATTCTCTTTCCACAGAAAAGTTAAAAAAAATAAGTTTGCAGGCTAATTTAGTGTGCGAGATATAATCTGCAAAAAATGACTGCCTTCAGTTATATTTCTATGGAAACCACGCAAAATAAAATTAGTGCAACATTCAACACAAAAAGGCACTTCTTATATTATTGTGTTTAGGTTTGAAATGGCAGACATCAGTGGCGGGCCGTGCATTTTACACCTTCATTTTACACTTCAGTGATGTCCTACTTAGTCAAACTTGTATAAATACATCCCATAATACAGAAGAACACCTTTATAGACATCACACAACTACATCACAGAACAAAACCGACTGAAATGACCATCATTTACGACACCATAGCCAGAGAAACGGTTAATGCGTTCCAGGAACCACCCGCAAAAACAAAATTCCGCGATATAGCGACAAACTATTTATTTTATTACAGTAATTTATTAACCCTCCCCATACTGATATCAAACCACCTGCTATCTGTACTACCTTTTCCCACACATATAGACTGTTTAAAGCACTTATGTGTCACAGAAGTGCGCTGCATTCCAAGACTCACGGAACGCACCCCACTTCCGGATGCCATCAGCCAATAGAATGCGCGTACGATACCATGTGACTACCTACTAAAAATCAACGATATCTGAAGCTGCTCGTGAGGAATTACTGTACAGAAATACACTACAGTGCGCCCTCGCACATTCGCGCATCAACACTCATAACTTCACTGCAGATTTTTGGTAGGCAGCCATGCGATACCTTATGCGCATTCTGTTGGCTGATGGCATCCAGAAGTGTGCTATGTTCCTTTAGTCCCGGACTTACGTGAGACAGAAAAGTGCTTTAAACAGTCATGAATGAATGAAGACTGAGTGAAACACAAAAGTTTTCCTTGTGTTCTAATGGTAGAAGTGAGTGGCTTCTGACTCCTGGACTCCTAATTTCTGCTGCTTCAGTATTTTTGCACTCACCTGCTCACTGATCTGCTGCTCATCAGCTATCACGCCTGTATTGAGGCTCCCGTCACCTCTGCACTCAGCCAGCAAGATTGTTCCTTGCTCTTCAATGCAAGGCATCCAAGCAGTTGCCTCCATATTGACTTCCCATTGTCAAATCGATCTGATCCTGACCTTCCTGCTGTGTTGAGCCATCAGAGTTAGCCGTCTGTCCCCAAATATGAGAATACCCTCTGCACATTCCTGTTTGGTGTCCTGGTTTGTCACAGGTGATAACTTCCTACAGACTTTCCCTTAATTGTGGGTTTCTGCTTCTCGCCCTGTGTCCTGTTGAAACCTGCCTGCAGGACTACTGCCATTCACCCCCACTGGAGAGACTACTTGCCTGGTATTTGTGCTATCCCGTGCTAAAGCTTACCTGCTTGTGCCTGGTCTTGTGAAACATTGTAATAAGAATCACTGTCAATTGCCGATGCTTGAGCTGTGCTAAGTTTGGGTCCTACTTTGACCCAAATGACTCACTTTGTATTTGTTATAATCCTATCTTATTGCGAGGAAACTGCTGTCACTTCACAGCGTTAGTAACCTGAGAGAACCTGACATTTAAATTGCATCCTCGTTATCGCTCCCTTGCTCACCTTTTGGTCTGTATATCACACACTTGTTTTTATTTATTCTCTTATATTATTCACTTATCTGTTTTCCAGTCCCCTCTTTGGCTTTATGTTATTTTGTTCCATTTTTTCTCTGACTTTATTTCTTCCTGCTCTCATCATCTTTTCTCTCCTTTTCCCTCTGAAAGCCTGCCGTCAATCACTGTACATCAAATGTTCTCCATGGTGCACTGGGCAAACAAGGTGCATTCACAAGAGAAAATGGAAAAACTAAAAAAAAAAAAACTTGGAGGATTCAACTTTGCTGTTGAAGAGATTTGATGGTTCCTTTGAAATGAATTATTCACACTGAAAAGATCCTTTCAGGTGAAGCAGTTAAATCAGTTCCACAGGGGATGTGTAATCACTTTTAAATTGATTCAATGGCAGCCAGTAAAACATGAAATGAGACTCAGGGATAAGCAACAGGTTCATTAATTAAGGGACTTAATGTGATAAACAGCAAATACATCAATGTCAACATGCTTGTTTTCATATGAACCAAGTCTCTTAAAGCACTGACAAGCTGTACCAGGTTCAAGTGCGCACAAAAATGTTTCATTAATATGATAATGTGACACCCAAGTGCTCCCTGTGGTGTAAGGATTAGATTTGTTTTCTTTTTTTTTTTCATTTGTAATCTTACAGTGAACACACTAAACCCTAACATTCTCACTATGGGAATGCAATACTCCATACAGCTACTCAATCTAAAAGAAGCAGCTATAAAGCAATAAATGGATGTACCACATGCACTCCAGCATGACTTGAGACTCTCATACAACTTAAGGACTGTTGGCCTCGAAGGGAGCAGGGGTGCAAATCGTAGGAAGCTGCACTATAAACTTACTCCACTCACAGCTCTTAACCAAGAATACACCCATTATGACCTCACCCACTGGTTAGTGGACTCTTTTCAGGATCTTCAGCTTTAGAGGTAAAGCATTTGCAGTAACAGACATGACTATTTGAAGGGGATGTTGGCGATAGGGAGACAATCTTGGTTTTAATTTAGCCAATCCCTAAAGCATACCCTACCACATCCTACACTGTAAATGGGACCATATTTTATAAAATTAACTTTATTTGCTCGACATAAATATCTAAAAATATTTAAATTTGTTCTTTTAATCAATCATTTGAAAGCCTAGATGACTGAATACCGAAAGCCAGTTCCTAGAGAGAGGCCGCAGAGGAAAAAAGATTTAATGACAACAGCTGGATCTGATGCGGCAGCTGCTTCCTGTGGTGTTTGACATCACATTCATGTCGCTATGGATTTTTTGAGCACCATGATCAAAGTTAGGCACCCCTTTTCAACAGCATTAGCTGTTATTAAACAATCTGACTCACAGCAATGCTTTACATTTCTGATTAAAAAGGCCTACAGCTGCATAATTTATCTTGTGCTCTAACAGCAACAGTGTAGGAAGAAAATGTTTACTAGAAAACCAACAACTCCACGACACATTTGTGACTCCTACTGTCCAGGTTTGTGGATACCAGTACTCTACCCTTCTGCTGCTCCATTTGATTATCGTATTTTCTTTTTCCACTACATATGCTTTATTTCAAAATCTTAGTAACTATTCACATAAACAAAAGTGAGAATACTCTTAAACTGAAAACTCCACATTTACCAAATACAACTTTAAAATGACAAAAAAGAGTAATGCATGAATTATTATCCAATAGCATGGTAGTTTTACTTGAGTCGAAGATCTGAGTGCTTATTCAAGGAAAACCAAGTTTTAATACAAAGGATTTTCAATGTGGGAAAATAAAATGTTCAAAGAAAATCTAAATTGCCTTAAGACCCATCAGGGCTCTCCAGTAAATATGCATACATATAACGGATATGACAGAACCTTCCACGCGTACTCTGGTTCATTTTGTACTTGTTTGGGCCAGAGAGCCTAGAGATATGGAATAAAATTAACAGATATCTTTGGGGCAGTATTGCTACAACTCAAACAGTGTACAACAAAAGCGTACAAAGAGAACCGGAAAGGGGAAAAAAAAAAAAAAAACTTATAAAAAATAAAAAGTTAGCATTTAACCACACCTGTAGAATCAAAATAGGTTCTTTAATTACAACTCAGAGTCCAATGAAAGATTAAAATTGTTCTGGTGTTCAGAATGTGTCGTTTTTATCCTGCTAGCTGCTGGTGGTGTGAAGGACACATTCAGTAAAATTAAAGATGTCAACATGTTTTTGTGTTGGCTATCCTGCAGGATTTTTGTAGTCACATGACCTCCTGCAGCATAACAACAGAGAGCCAGCTTAGAGCACTTGGAAGATTAACTTGGTGAATAACGCTCATTCTGTCAGTTTCTGTCACAGGCTGAGGCAGTGCAGTGCAGCATTTACACAGAAATTTAGATTCATGACACAGGCTTTCATAACAAGCTGAGAGCAGTGAGCACTGAATCGGAAGCACTGTGAAAAAAGACATTAAATCAACTCATTCAAATGTAGCACATGAACACTAAATGCTTCAATAATCACTTTGGATTTCATCAAGTATGATACCAATTTTCACTTTTTTAATACGGCGAGCTGTCGGCAAGCCAGACTTCATTTTGGGACAGTTGATGGATTCTAAATGATGATGGTTTGGCCTAATTTTTTAGACCAAATATATCCAAGAGCGGTTTGAACCATGTTCACCACAGTTTGAAAACTTTATTGTTTGTAATCCTCATTTTCTGTCCTTTCTCCAAGATCCATTACAGAGTGACATATACTGTATTTACTTAATGTTGACATGTTTATCACTAAAGCTGTGAGTGAGGCTGATGACAGCAGGTCCTGCAGCAGGAAATGGACCAAACACATTTGGCAAGAAACTGTGGAGCCCTTAAAGTCCCCTAAGGTGACTTTGTTTGATCTCATTTAATCAAGGTTGCCTTCTGGTCTTGTCTATTTTTTAATGTTGTGTTTAAGCACAAAATTTTATTTAATTATATTTTGGAAACAAATTGTGTGCACCTGGCTCCTCAGGACAACACTAACCAATTCACTTAACATAATCACTTTTTCATATGGGTCAGCAGTAGCTCAGTCCACTTGGATGGGGACTGGAGTGTGGCCGGTTCAAGGCCACCCTCAGCGTCCTCATTATTTCATAAATTTCAGACCATGACCTGACAATGTAGGTTGCTAGTTCACCTCCTGAGCACAGCCGAGGTGCCCTTGAGCAAGAAATTCTTCCCTTTATAAGTTTCTCATTGGGGTCGTACCATGAAGGAGCTGCCTGCCACTCTGCATCTCATCTACATGCTTACAGGCCCCTTGTGCGTGTGCGCATCACGGGCCTCTACACATATACTGTACATATATGTGTAAATAATGTAAAAAAGACTGATGCTAGAGTGGACAAATAATTTCACTACGAGATCAATAAAACTCTTCATTCATCGTCCAACCACTTCATCTGCTCTGGCGGATCGTGGGGAGCCGGAGCCTATCCCTGCTGGCTAAGGGCGTGAGGTGGGGGATGCTCCAGGCGCGACACCAGTGCACCACGGAGCCATACAGACACAGACAAACACGCACTCACTAACTCATACCTACGGAAAATTTGGAACAGCCAATTAACCTGAAGCTAATGTTTTTGGAGGTGGGAGGGAGACAGAGAACCCGGAGAGAACCCATGCAGTCACAGGGAGAACTGCAAACTCCGCACAGAGCGTGACTCAAACCCAGAACCTCCTTGCTGTGACAGCGCTACCCACTGCGCCACCATGCCGCCTTTTCCACCAACGTCATCATCTTAATGACAACTTGTACGGACAAGATTTTTTTTTTTGCCACAAGGACTTCCATCAATAGAATAGTAATTTATAAACAGGATAGTAATACTAGTATTCATATTAATAGACTTAAGGAGCTGCATAAGAAACAATTGTTTAAAGGAGAAGTTAACTATACAGCTGTCAGTGGACCCTGGTCTCACCAAATGATACATGAACACATCAATATCTTCAGTAATTATGATATTGCACTTAATGGGTGGCAGATGTCACTTTAACAACACCGACATTAAGAGTAAATCAGACACAAAAGGTAAGGTCAGATGATGAAGCGTGTAGCATCTAAATACATGAAACGTCCTTTAAAGTGCTGTGCTATTTATAACCCATCCTATGATGTCACCTTGGACAGTGTCAAACCGCCCTTCAGCTGGATGCAAAACAAATGAGTAAGCATCCTATGTATTTCTGTCTCTGCAGAGCAGCAGACAAAAAGTAATACCAGTATGAAAAAAAAGCTGCTGCCATATGTCCACTCTTATCTCTGTGTCCTGGACGAAAACAAACGTGTGAATGCAAGAAATCAGAAAACAAATTCCTGTCAGATCAATGCTGTGGAGGTGGTGTTTTGTTTTGTTGTTTGTGCCTCCCATAGGGGCAGGACTCAGGTACACACACACCTGGAGATGATAATGTGATCACCACACATCTCACCTGTCATTCTAAACGCTTCTTCTTCTCCTTCTCCTTTCGGCTGTGCCCTTCAGGGGTCGCCACAACGAATCAGTTGCCTCCATCTAACCCCGTTTTCTGCATCTTTTTCTCTCACACAGAGAACCTCAGAATCTTCATCTCTGCTACCTCCAGCTCTGCCTCCTGTCTTTTCCTCAGTGACACCGTCTCTAGACCAAAAAACATTGCTGGCCCCACCAGTTTTGTACACATTTCCTTCCATTTTAGCTGAAACTTTTCTCCACCATCCTGCTTGTAAACTCTTCTTCACCTCTTTTCCACACTCTCCATTGCTCTGAATTGTTGACCCTACGTAGTTAAAATCATCCACCTTCTTGATCTCTTTTCCCTGTAACCTCACTCTTCCACATACTGTAGGTCCCTCTTATTCACACACATGTACTGTTTTACTGCGGCTAACCTCATTCTTCTCCTCTCCAGGACAAACCTCCACCTCTCTAGCTTCTCCACCTGTTCCCTGCTCTCACTACAGATCACAATGTCATCTGCAAATATCATAGTCCATGGAGATTTCTGTCTAATCTCGTCTGTCAGCGAACAAGAAGGGGCTCAGAGCTGATCCCTGATGCAGTCCCACCTCCACCTTGAACTCCTCTGTCACACCGACAGCACACCTCACCACTGTCTTACAGTCCTCATACATGTCCTGCACCGCTCTAACATACTTCTCTGCCAACCTCATACAATACCACAGTTCCTCTCTGGGTACCCTGTCATAAGATTTCTCCAGATCTACAAAAACACAGTGCAGCTCCGTTTGGCCTTCTCTGTACTTCTCTATCAGCATCCTCAAAGCAAATACTGCATCTGTAGTAATCTTTTTTGGCATGAAACCATACTGCTGCTCACAAATGTTCACTCTTTCCCATAACTTCATTGTATGGCTCATCAGCTTTATTCCTCTAGTTGCCACAACTCTGCACATTTCCTTTGTTGTTAAAAATGGGCACCAACACACTTCTCCTCCATTCCTCAGGCATCTTCTCTCTATCTAAGATCTTGTTGATCTTAGATAGATCAACAAAAAGATGAACCTCTACAGGTATATCTTCAGGAACAACTGCCTTTCCACTCTTCATCCTCTTCAACGCCCTCCTCACTTCATCCTGACAAATCTTTGCTACTTCCTGGTCCACAACAGTCACCTCTTTTAGTCTTTGTTCTCTCTCATTTTCCACGTTCATCAACTCTTCAAAGTACTCTTTCCATCTTCCCATCACACTACTGCAACTGTCAATAGACTTCCATTCCTATCCTTAATCACCCCAACCTGTGCACGTCCCTCCTTATTGTCCAAGCCAGCCTACAAGTCATCATAAGCCTTTTGTTTGGCCTTTGCTACCTCTACTTTCACTTTATGCTGCATCTCCTTGTACTCCTGTCCAATCTCCTCAGTCCTCTCAGTGTCCCACTTCTTCCTAGCTCACCTCTTTCTCTGGATACACTCTTGTACCTCCTCATTCCACTACCAAGTCTCCTTATCTACTTTCCTCCCAGATGACACACCAAGTTCTCTCCTACATGTCTCCCTGATCACATTAGCGTGTAGCTGTCCAGTCATCTGGAAACACCTCCTGACCACCCAGAGCCTGTGTTAACTCCATCCTAAAATTCATCAACACTCTTCCTTTTTTCACTTTCCACCATTTCGTCCTCTGCTCTGCCTTTGCCCTCTTCATCTTCCACCAGTTATCCTACACACCACCATCCTATGCTGTTTAGCTACACTCTCGTCTACCACTACTTTGCAGTCACTGATCTCCTTCAGATTGCACCGTCTACATAAGGTGTAGTCTACCTGTGTGCTCCTACCATCACTCTTATAGGTCACCATATGTTCCTGCCTCTTCTGGAACAAAGTATTCACTACAGCCATTTCCATCCTTTTTGCAAAGTCAACCACCATCTGTCCTTCTGCGTTGTTCTCCTGGATACCAAACCTGCCCATCACCTCCTCATCATTTCTGTTTCCTGCACCAACATGTCCATTGAAGTCTGCACCAATAACAACTCTCTTGCTTCTAGGTATGCTCTACATCACTTCATCAAAGTCCAACCAGAATTTCTCCTCCTCCAGCTCACATCCTACCTGTGGAGCATACCCACTAACAACATTGAACATCTAGCTTCAGACTCATCACTCTATCTGACACTCTTTTTACCACCAGGACATTCCTAACAAACTCCTCCTTCAAGTCCTACTCCATTTCTCTTCCTATCTACACCATGATAGAACAACTTGGACCCTGCTCCTAAACTTCTAACCTTGCTACCTTTCCACCTGGTCTCCTGGAGACACAGTACGTCTACCTTCCTCCTCTGCATCATGTCAACCAACTCTCCATCTTTTCCTGTCATAGTTCCCACTCCAATACTCTTGGCATTCCTCGTCTCCCTCTTCCTACGAACACACTTTCCTCCTCTCCTTCTTTGACCAACAGTAGCCCAATTTCCACCGGCACCCTGTAGGTGAACAGCACCAATGGTGGTCGTTACTAACCTGGGCCTCGACCAATTCAGTATGGAAATCACAGATTTGATTTGCATGCTCGATTTGGCAAAAATTTAACGTCGGATGCCCTTCCTGACACAACCCTCTGTATATATCTGGGCTTGGGACCGTCACAATAAGACATTGGCTTGTGCCTCTTGCACCTACATTGTCATTTTAAACTCCTGTCAACTCAAAAAAACTTGGTAGGGGAATAATGAGATTTCTGTGTGTATGACTGTTACAACCCTGCCGAATATGACTATGGTATGTGAATAAATGGCAATAACATAAACCAAAAACCCGGGTGTTAAGTAAACAGGAACTCGAGCAGCTGAAAATGGAAATAAAGTGGAGCAAACACAAAAGACTTTTCAGTTGTAACGGCTGTTTTTATATAGTTCAACACAAGATTGGAACACAAAACCGGTGTGACTGCCAAACTAAAAATGATGTCACATGGTCTAGGGCAATAGATGTTGTCAAAATTAACAAAAATAATCTAGAACAGAAACACCAACTAAACAATGCAGGTAAATAAACAAGAAAATAATAATCCTGCCTACCTATACTACTGAGACAGTCAGAAACTGACCAAAAATACAATAGAAAGACAACATCCTCCCAACTAGTGTTTCTAGACAGAGGAATACTAAGTGTGGTAATGTATAGAGGCCTCTGTCTAGCTACCCCTAGGCCATGGACTAACAACATACAAATAACTAACGAAGGATAACTAAACTAAAATGGAAGTACCCACCACACAGAACATGAAACCGAGATAGACAGAAGGAAAGCTGAGATGAGATGTGAGATAGATGAAACCTGTGAGATGAGATAGATTCAAGATGTAGCTTTTAGAGATGAGACAGATTCAAGATGTAGCTTTTTCTGAACGGCAAACAAAGAACTTATATATCGGGTGTGTTTGGGGTGGGACATGCAACTTCAGGCAATTGTGGTAACAGGCTGCAGGTGGAGTGATCAGCAGGTAAATTCGATGCTCCTTGTTGGACAGCTCCAGGCAGGCACTGGAGCTGGATTGGGTGCTCTGGGCCTAGAGAAAACAAAACACAGGACACAGACACCACACCTATCTCTCCCACATACACCCACATGCACATTCACACCTACACACAGTACTCACAAAATACACACGTAGGCATACGTAACAATGACTGCTTTAAATGACTACTGGACTCCTACTACAGAACCTAAGCTGCTCGTTTAAACAATTATAAAAACAGTGTAAGGCCGTTAAGCAGTTGACAGAGTGTGAAACACACCCCACTAAAACTACATTTATTCATTGTACTGAATTAATAGTGTAACTATTAGTGGCAACATACCATTTTTCTTATCCTCACCAACCAGGGCTTTATTTATTTATTTATTTTTTTCATCTTGACACACATATTGCCATTGTACAAATGTTCAAAACATTTGTAAAATGCCAAGAGGAAGTAGAAAAACATGTCAGGATTTTCTAAAACATTAGGAGGGGGAAAAAAAAAACTCATCTACTTTAATTCCTTTTCATCTCCTTTCTCTTTCCCTCTCTGAGCACATTGACCTTGAGCTCTCTTGAGTGATGATATAACATTGGCACAGAGGTCTTTTGTCATGTTGCGACAGCAAATGACAAGGAAACCTGCATTTCCTTCAGCCTTGACCAGTTTCATCCCAAAATGGGTATGTAACACAGAATTACATTGCGATTAAGACAAGTGTCAGCAAAGTGAAATAACGTGTGTCATTATTGCTTTTGTTTCTGCCTCGAGGATACGGATCATGTTTTTAATTCTTTCTCCATTTCATTACTGCTGAGGAATTCTGTAGTCTCTTGATCTTGATCTCCAGTCATGTAATTAGTCAGAAGTCCCCCAATAACTGCATTAAATGAAACCAGACCACACCCTTCTCTCATATTGAACAATTGATAAAGGTTCGAACTAGCAGCCCTCATGATTCACCTCTTTAGCAAACAAAATTATTGAGAAGAATGGGAAGGAAAACAAATATTAAAATTCAGATAACATCTTGTGATTCATGACATTTTTGCTATCAAGGGAGCATAGGCTTGTTAAAGAGTGGTTAACAAACCTGAATCTAAAATGACTGTGTTGCTGCTTAAATAATTACTTGAGCAAAGTGTTCACGTGTCCTGGATAGCCTGAGTCTCTGTGGTGCTGCTTTACAATAAAGGAAATGTCCTTGAAAATATCTTGGAAAACAGTGGGAAGAGTTACTACCGGGCTGCAGTTCTGATAGATGTTCCACTTTGGTTCAGGGACAGTTTGAAGCATATTGTTTTTTAAGTGTTGAACTGAAACCACAACCAGAGGAAGTGTTTTCCAAACATAGCAAAGCAGGTGTTCAAGGACACAAAGTCAGGGGAGAACTTAAGAATCTCAAGTTAGTTGACACATGAAAAAGGATTCATGCAACCCAAGACAACTCAGTGTCCCCATTATGTCATAACACCTAAATGCAACAGTCCCCTGATAATCTGACCTTCATCTTGTGACTCCTGGACCATGAATGGCAACCCGTACAATGTCACTCACACTGTTGACATGATTAGCTTGATAGCTGTTCTAGAAAAAAAATATTTCAAAAATGGTGGTTTTCTTCAGAATCAGTATGTGACGACTAGCGTCGTGTGTGGGTTAGGATTGTCCTTTTGCTCCCTGTTTTTCTGTTTGCTCATTATGTATGCAGATTAGCCTGTGCCATTGCTCAACGATGATTGGGGAAAGCACACCTGTTTCCTCTCCTGATTGACTGCGCCAAGATCTCACTGGAGATATACTGTAACATTCAAGATGGCAGTCGTATCTGGGCAGCAGGGCAGCAGGCAGCGGAGCCATCTCTCCATCTACCAACGAGCCACATCCTATGTTTAGTCCTGGTTGTGAAGTATGGTTGGACTGCCGGCTTATTTGATTCTTTTCTCCTGTTTAGTTAGGAAGGTTAGATCCTGTCACTTGTTTTTCCGATAGGTTAAGTATTATTCTTTCACAGATAGGATTGTTCTGTTTGTTGTTTTGGCATTAGTCCAACCTGAAGTGAGCTCAACATATTTTATATGTAGTTCAATAAAAACTCTGATTTTCGTTATATACTCCAGCTATTCGTCTGTGGCCCCTTGGGACTTGGGGAAGATGTGGTCTGTTCGTGTTACGGCTCAAGCACTCCTAGACTGGGCGTAACGCAGTAACCTTTGAAGAAGCAGACCAACACAGTTTTAGTTATAATCCGTTCTCAGTTCTGAGTATACCATTATTATTTGTGATCACAGTATACAAGCCAATAAGAGGTCCAGCTTTGTAAACTGTGCCAGGGCCATTTTCATTCAAACTCAAAAATACAAAAAAATGATTAGAGTAAATGTTTATAAGTGACATTGAAAAATTATAATAATTAAATTATTCACAAAGATAACGATTATCCATTAAAGAGCAACTGTACAATTTAAATAACACAAAATGTTAGTTGACAAAATATCCCTGATTTTCTTTCACTGACATCAATATTTTATTATTTCCTTGAGGGATCTATGGGACTTTTTCGGCTTTATTGACATGCTATCACAATCTACAAATATCTACATGAGATATTTTCTAGACCGTAACAGTACTTTATGGAATGATAATGGTTTATTAAAACATGGAGCTGTACAGATTTAACCAACAAGTGACTTCTACGTGATTAGAGAGACAAACAGGCGTAAATAGATTCTGTGACACTGCAGGTAACTTTCAGCAGGATCTTATTCTTATTATAATGCTCTTAGCAGTGCTTGGAAAAAGGGACATGTAGCTGTAATGATGCTGGAAATAAAGGTAACAGCTCATTAATAAGTAAACCAGGAATGTCTTGTATGACATCCACTTGGAGTGTTCAGAAAATCTTGGTTCAACAAACCTCATTCATGCTTTCATCATCACAGTTTAATCACCTCAGAAGCTCTAACGATCCTTTATGCCCTCATTTGGTGCACAACATGACCGGATGCAAAGCCAGAGTAAACCGTAGGTGGGGGTGACGATGTGTCTGTGACCTTGACTAGTGATCCTTGACACATTAACCACAGGTTAATATCTCTCATTCAAACAATTAACACCTCACGCTCAACAATGTGCACTCATTGATCATCACATCACACGGGTGGCGTGGTCTCAAATGAGGAGTGTGAAAGCTGACTGCCATCATACTCACCATGTTTTACATGGATTAGGCTCAAGCTGGTGTTACATGATGACATGGATCCAATTTTTAGAGGTGAGCAGTTATTCCTGTATCCACCATGCTTCCCACAACACAAAAATCCATTAAGGCCTGCTGATTAAACGCTGAGACAGACAACGGTTGAAAGATAATAAAGAATGGCAAAGTGTGTGGTGTGCATGCGAGTCACTAAATCCTGGACTTCCCGATCTGTCTTAAATGTAAGCTGGCAGCACAAGTCACAGGAGAGAAAGATACAGTAAAAATAAGCTCCTAGGCCAGCCGACATGGACAATATGCTTCAATGTTCACTTCAGGAGAACAAATTACTGTAAACTGGCAGGAAAACACCACAAGCTGCCAGCTGCTTCTTGTGTTAAATTTAAAGAAATCGTCCAAATGTACCCATATACAGTCGGTTAGTCTGGCTTTATTATATCGTTGTGTTGATAGTCGTTCCCTATGCCCCTAAAATAAAAGCATAATACAGTATCATGCATCGAATTTATCATAGTTCTGTCAGATGAACTAAATGGGAAAAAAAGCATTTGGGCCTGTTAGTAGTTTAGCTTCTGATTATTTGATCATTTTAGAAATGGATGAAAGCAAAAAAAATACCTTGTGTGTGTGTGTGTGTGTGTGTGTGTGTGTGTGTGTGTGTGTGTGTGTGTGTGTGTGTGTGTGTGTGTGTGTGTGCGCGTAACTTTCTATCTAACATGACATGTATTATTAATACAACACTGGCCACTACATACTGTATGTAGCCCATTGAAGTCCAGCTGAGTCTCATCACACCAGATGAGATTTAATGAATGCTTCATGGTACTAAAGTCCACCACCCATTGCTCCTTCGCTATTACTTATCTCTCAATTAGGTACACCTATCCTTGTAAATCTTAAATATCAACCAGTGCCTTTGGTAAATAGCTTAATTTAACTGACAAAGTGTGATGAGATGAAGTAGCTTTGCAGACTAATGATTAACTACCGTACGTGCATGAGCACCACAAATATAATAAAAATAGGAAAAATCCAGGCAGGACAGTTCAGCAAGGATATCCTTCATCCTCTGGGGTTGTCCAGCTTATAAACTAAACAGTCTTCACTCCATATTTTCAAAACAACTGCACAAAACCATCTCTGACATTAACAGTCTCCTCAGCAGGCGCACTGGCAGGTTGTGTTTGGTCTGCTGATTTATGGTAATCACCAACCCTGACTACTGACTTGGATTAAGCTGTGCTTGTAAACGATGCAAACAAAGGATACAAATGGTCGTGAAAAATACTATTGATCCAATAGGAACAAGAAATGTTCCTTCATTGGATAGTTATGCTAATTACACTGTTTTTTTATTAAGTTATGAGATGAAATATAAAATTGAGCAAATATTAAATCCAACAGACTTTTAGCAGATCGATGCGTTCCACAGCAAGTTCTCATCAGTGCACTTAAGTGAAAACAACGTAAAATTTCCCATCCATTGGCAGTGATTACCCCACCACCACTGACCTTCATCAAGGAAATTTAAGTGACTGCATTGCCCTCATCTATCAGAAGTTCCAGGACCATTAAAAGAGTAATGATTTTCCATGAATTCTTCTGCCACGACCTTGTGGAGGCAAATGTCAACCTTGCTTAATCCTCGTCATCTTAAAACATTGCCATTTATATATATACCATATACAGTATATATGATGATGCTGTCAACTGAGGTCACATGAAGAGTCCAGTGGAGAGTGCAAGAAACTAGAAGCAATTTATGTTATTTTGGAAGTGTGTAGATTTTGTTGTTCGCTGACACAGATTATCCCATCCGTATGTCTGCATTACTGGTCAGGAGAGGAGGGATAGTTGTAGTTTAAATATTGTCAGGCTGTCTCTCTGCCAAATCTCTTTTTTTTTCATTCACTCCTCATCTGCTGTGCCGCTTGGTTACCATTTCCCAATTTTTGCTGAGGGTAATTTCCTTTATTGGGGAAGCAATACACTATTAGTTTAGGGACAATGAGCTATTCTGAGCTTTCCATGACCCCTGACGATATCTAATCAATTACGATATTTTACTTTCATTAATAAAAAAATATCAGAGTCTGATAAAAGCTTCTCCAGTTTTACCAATGATTAATGTCTGCTGCCTCAAAGGTAGGGGTCTGGACCCAAATGCAGAACACCGACGACACCACTTTTGTCCATAGCTTTAATCAAAAATAACTTAAACTACACGGGCAAGATGCAAACAAAACTCGGGCAGAACCAGGCAGAAAATCAGAACAGACTTACAGGAACCAATCTTCAGAGAACAAACCAGCAAAAAGCTCTCATCCCAATCGGTTTAAAAACCTCATCGTGATAACACCAATGATGATCAGGTGTGAAACTCAGTCACTGGTGTGTGGAATGAGTATCAACTATGGAGTCGTGGCTCTACCCAGAAACCTGGCCCATCTCCCTGCCACACACCAGCACTGCCATGCCGAACCGTAACAGTCTGCAGGGATTTTTCAATATGAAAAGGAAACATTCATATTTATACACACAAAGGCTGACTCTTCTCCTGTAATCATAGAGTTCATGGGCAAGCACCACACACTCATTTTCAAACACATCAGGACCACTGCTCCACACGCATAGCCTTATGTTTATTTATAATATGCCAATATGAAGCACTTCAAAGAATTGTCCAAGGCTGAAAAAAGGAGAGACCTCCTCAAGGTGTTATGCCAGTGTCTATAAATGAGACTCATAATTCTCTTGAAGAAACCAGGTGCCAGAATGGCAAGACTCTGAGACTTTCAAACTTAAAGCGATCACAGACTGAAGACAAGGAATTCATGCCCACAACTGTCAGTGATGCAACCATTATGTCACTTGCATCTGCTTTGACTCTAAGGATTCAGCCAAAGGGTGAAAAATTGCAATAAAATAGACAGAAAAAAACAAACAAATACCAGCAACAGAGACCAGCTCCAGAAAACAGGTCATTTCAGAAGAAAAGCAACTAATATGATGGTAGAAATAATCTCAAAGGACCGGCTGAATTTGACTAGTTGTCATGGGAAACATTTTAAGAGGCAGTTGCATTAGCAAGTGCTTCTGGAAAAAAGCTAGCGTTTTGACTGTGTTTATGTGAAACCTTTCATCCAGTTATTGAAGTAAAACCTGTGCAAGAAAATCACTAAACTTATAAAATATGGTCATCTTGAGCAGGCGGTTAGGGTTAGGATTTGGGTCAAGGTTAGAATTTGGTTGCAATTACACAATTATGCAAGATTAAGCCAAACTGAGTTGAGGTGAGAGTTATGTTTTGGTTTAAAATGTAGAGCAAATTATAATGAGTTTGATCAAATATGATTAGTCTGATCAAATATGATTAGGAGGATGATTAATTGCAGTTAAAATGTTTCCAGAAATTTTCTTTAGGAAGATTCTGAAGGTTCTCTCCTCCTTCTGGTTAAGCACTTCAAATGGTGACAGCAGACACAAGTACATGCTGTTTTTTTCCTGGATAACAAATATCTTTTAATATTGCATAGCAAAGACAACAGCGGGTTGTCTTTTGATTGTAAAAGTTCCAGAGTAGGTAATTTACCTTCATCCGTTTTGGACAAGACATAAACGTAGCAGTATAGACAAATATAATGTACATATGTCCACAGCAGTGCTTTTGTACCAGAGAAGATAATAAATTATTGCAAAAGTACCTTTGGATGGTTTGTTGTTTGCCATATAAATTTGCTGTCTCACCTTCTGGCCATTTCATCTGTCAGGTTGACGCAGAAAGATTTTCACTGCTCTTGCTCTAGCACTATTCATTTCCGTGCTCTGTCTCCATGCTCACTCAATTTGTTTTAGGCAAACTCTAAATGCATTTCATTTCATGCATAATGAAAAAGAACAAACTGTAAAACTATGATGCAGATCACAGTTTTATCAGCACATCAAACATGAATCCAAATGAAATGTGTTTAGAAATATATGTTAGGGAAATGTTTTTCTGTAGTACAAGATAATTTGTTACCAAGTGGGAGCTGTACTTTTCTGTATTTCAAAGCAGGAAATATATTTTTAATATATTTTTGTATTTCAAATCTGTTTTTACTCATTCAGTAAATAAATCAAAGATTAACCCCGAACCTTATTCTTTCCCTTTCAACTCAATTTCCCTACGAATCCTCTCTTAATCCTTCAATTTACAAAAGGGTTTAATTAACTGGTATCATAAATTCCAGCATATAAACCGTTACTTTTTGAACATGATTTGAACCCTGTGGCTTAAACAACGATGCAACTACTCTAGATTTTTACAGGTTAACGGCCTACAAGGGCCACCCTAGCAGTAAGCACAAGAGCAAGACAGACAGGCGGAAGAGATATTGTGGTGAGGGAGGCAGTACCATAGCTTGTGTTTTGAACAGACATTTTGCACATCATGCACACCCCTTATGATGGAACACACACGGCAAAGCCACATGATGCAGCTTTTAAGTTGCATGTAAGCTTGGCATCAATGACTTGAAGACGAGATGTTGTAGAAAGCAGCATTGTTTTACTACTGTTAATTAAACATTTATAAAATCTTTCTTTGTACAAAACCGCAACACCTGTGGCTTCTACAGGTGAGGTCTGAAAGGACAAAGTTTTTTTTTGCTTTTAAAATTGAGATGGTGCAGCTTGCATTCAGTTGCTGTCAATATTCTGGAATTTATGGTAAAGAGGGAGTGGCACACCCAGTTGTGCACTGAGTAGATGACTTTATTCAAGTGCTAAATAAAGAGCTTCCAGGTCTCGAGGAAAGGTTCATAAGAATTTTTAAGTGAACATCTGATGTTTTGATCTTGATGTTTGATAAATGTTAATGTCTTAAGCAAACTGTTCATGCAATCAGAATAAGGCATTGAGCTAGTGTCACTTCATCGCATTGAGATAGATTGTGTCTTATAGGTGGTGAAAGTCCAAATATCGCAGTGAGAGGTTTGGAGTTGAGGTTTGTCCACAGCACTTCACTCAGTGTTTTTAATATTTGGCACAAAAGCCTGAAGTGTGCCACCCTGCAGCGGGGTGCTGTGGGATTTTGCTATGACTTTCCATGTTTTCCATGACTTTTCAGAAGCAGAAATTTATATCTTTGTGCACTACAATTTTTTGTGTTACCATTTCTTTACAAAGACACTGTCACTCCATGGTATAGACACTTTCTTGATCATGGAAAAAACACAGAACAGAGTTTAAAAATTAAATCCTTCCTGCATTAGACATGAGATTTCAATCTGTTGCTGGAAATGCTAGCAGCAGGTCTGTGCAGTCTGCTGGAGGCTTTAACCCAGAACATTTGACAGGGCTGCAAGCACATACATTTATAGAGTGAGCCTCCCGGTGGGAATTCTGACACCACATCAGTTCCCTATCAGTACCTCGCCTTGACTACACCTTTCACATGAACATAACACTCCCACACCACATCTGCTATAAACCCCAAGAGCAGCAGATGCTACAAATGACAAACTAAAACTGTTCATGTATTCACGTTACTCAGCACATTCAGTCAATGCAGGAGGAACTTAGTGTTTTTCTTGTGTCTATAGAGATGGCAGAACAAACATTCACTGCATGAATCACCCTGCGGCTCACTGCATTTGCATTACGGCCTCAGCACACAACATAATCAGCAAGAATGAGATCTCCAACTGAGAGGAATCTGCTGAAAATAAGCTCAGGTAAGTAGTTGATTTCAGAGCAACAGTGTACAAATTTCCTTTGATTCATCCTGACAGATTCGAATGAATTTCATTTACATTTTTGCTAAATGGTAGCACCACGGTGCACTGGTTCACAGCACAGCAAGAAATTCTCAGTTCAAAAGTGACGCCTGGTTCAGACCATTCTGAATAGACGTTGCATGTTGTCCCTTATTTTGTCAAGTGGTCCAATGTACTCCCACAGTTTTGAGACATGTAGGTAATCCTATTTGCAGAATGGTATTTTGTCTCTAGGTATCAGCCCTTGATGCGTAGTGGCAATGCACTGACTCAACCACTTCTCTCCCAGTGTTAGCTGAGATTGGCTCAAGTCCCCCACAATCCTAAAGAGCATGTGCTGTATAGCTAATGGGCGGATGGATATGTCAGTCTGTTTAAGTTTGGAACTGGCCTGTCATTGTTATCAATACATCAAAATCAATAACGGCAGTAGGCCATGCATGAGGTAGCAATTTTCCTCTCATTCACAGGTCATGGGGAGCTTACATACTATACAGTCATAGACCAGTAATGTTGCAGATTCCCATAACTATAGAATTTGACTCTTCCTTGGGATTTATTGCTGCCCAACTGTAACTGAAGTAACAAACGTTAATGATGATTTCTGATGGACAACAAGTAATACTGTATAAGTTCAATCAAAGCATCCCAACATCCCTTAACGGCCAATCATTTGTTAGCAAACCATACCTTCTGCTAATGGTATGCATTGTGAAAAGGAAAAGCATGAAATAATCCTGAAATATCAGCACACATCTGAGACGTGTTGATTTAAACTATAAGTAAGATTTTATATGACATAAGGTTATGCCTCACTATATCTGGTTCTTTTTATTTCCAAGCTAAAATAAACATGTCTAAGACACACAGTGGTATTACAGGAAGCATTTAAGCTTTTCCTTTCATATCATATGATGCAATCCAATTAAATGTTTGCTGGGAAGACCTTCAATGCTAAGGTTAGCTGTTGCCTGAATGTTTCATGTAAAACTCTTGTCATTATCCCATTACACTGGCAGCACTACAAGAGACAAAATAATGCTGACTGAAATCTTGAGGATTGTTGGTTTAACATACCAAGAGACAGTTTTCTTACTAGTCAATTACTAACTGAAATCTTTCCGTCAGTGGATTTCAGTAAGCCTATATGTGTTTTAGTATGACTTAAGGGACAAGATGTAAGACATTTGAATTCATTTGAACATTGTTGGCTGTTTGATTTGTAAGCCATATGTTTAAGAGTTTGATCTGCTACAGATGCCTGGCAAAGCAAAGTAACCTGTAGAAATTTTATCCTAAATAGCAGGTTGACATTTATGTAACGTGGTTTATTATTATTATTATTATTATTATTATTATTATTATTATTATTATTGTTGTTGTTGTTGTTGTTGTTGTTGTTGTTGTTATTTATTCATTTATTTCAGGCAAGGCAAAGAAGAAAAAAAAATAAGCAAACAAATAAGCAAAGTACATATCTCAACAATACAATTCTGCCTGAAAGGAGTGGGAAGAAGAAAACTTATTTAATCCCACCTCAGTTCCTCATTACATTTTCAATGAAGCACAAACATAATAGAAATACAGTATGTTTCATTCACTACTGCATATCAGTATATTTCAGACTTTATCTCTGCTTTTTCTGCTGCAAACAGACTGTTTTTTTTAAATAAATTCTGAAATGAACTCAAAGTCCATGTTGAATCATGTTAAACTCAGAATACAATATATGAAATATTTATAGTCATTTCACTTGTTTGACCTCATTCTGTCAATCAAAGAAGTTTAGACTTAAATGAAAAACACATGAACAAAACCACTAAAGTAGAGCTTATCATGCAGAAAAAGGACAACGCTCCATAACCAAACCATTGTATATATTTTAAATACAGATTTCAATCAAGGAGGGATATTATTAATCTCGTAATCAGACTGTATGACTTAACAAGTGTGTGGCAGCTTCAGAATAAGGTGGGAGCCATCCAACAGACGAAAGTCAGAAATCCCTCTTGCAGTATTCCTTAAACTTACACACAATCCACAGGTGCATTGGACACAAGGTCTTAAAATGCAAATATCTAAAAAAAAATTCCCCACGGGAGGATTACAGTCGCAGGCTGCAACTGGAAATGGTGCTTTGGAAAGTTTGGAAGAAGATTTTTCACTTTCCCAAGTCCTGAGGAAAAGTTTTAATGGCCACTTCCTCCATGACTAAACTGAAGCCAAACCTGAACTCAACCTTAACCAACTCTGGTTTTTTTGTGATGGAAAACTTCATGTTCCACAAATCTGCAATTCAGAGAGAACCCCTTTCAGATAAAACCTCTAAACCGAATCTAACCTAACAGACAAAAGATTTTAAGTAAATGATCATTTGAAAAAATGTTTCTTTCAAAAATGTGAAATGTTTATGCTTGAACATTTTCCTTTTTTGTGGGTGTTTTTGTATATTTATTATACAAGGAAAAAAGCAAATGGTTTGACGAGAGAGCAGACCGTCTTTCAGCCAATGGTGAGAGCTTTGCAAATTAAAGCGTAGCATCACAGACCCTGAGCTGGACATCTTAATGGCGGACCAATGAGTGACTTGCCATAGGTTTGGTTTACATATGGTTGTGTTACCATAGATGCCAAATTGCCAAATTGCTAAAGTTTATGATTAAAAGCCCGCTTTCCAGATGATTACCATTAGCATGTAACCCAGTTCAGGCAGCATACTGTCTGTGGTTTAGGTTAGGTTATTTTTGAATTCTGTGTTAACATTGATGCTTGTACATAACTGTAGTTGTATTTACTACAAGTTGTGCCGCAATCAGTAAATTGTAGTAAATAGCACTTATGTATGCTGTTGCTTTCATCATCATAAACAAAAAATGACAGTTGCTGAGCAAAATGACTGTATGGTGAACAAAGGACACCAGACTTCAGAAATATTGACCTTTGTGAGAAATGTTTCATCTTAGAATAATAATCAACCTCAACAACTGTGGACCTAATTATGTGACTCAGATCTGAGTCACAAATGTACAAACAATACACAGACACACAAACACACACACACACAAGGAGTCACTTCCTGCTTTGTAACATCTCTTCAATCAGCCACCTGAACACACACACCTACTAAAGTGACTGAAAACCATTTCCACTCAATAGACTCTTTGTCACTTGCGATTGTGTGTGTGTGTGTGTGTGTGTGTGTGTGTGTGTGTGTGTGTGTGTGTAGGTGTGTGTGTGTGTGTGTGTGTGTGTGTGTGTGTGTGTGTGTGTGTGTGTGTGTGTGTGTGTAGGTGTGTGTGTGTGTGTGTGTGTGTGTCTGTGTGTGTGTTGGGCAGGCTGGGACGATTCAGAGGCAAAATGCTGACAGATAATCAATGTGGTGTGATTGGCTTGTGACTTGTTAGATGCTGGCTGTGCAGGCTTGTTGTCTTGACGACTTGCCTTAAAAGGAATGCTCTCTAGAAATTGGGTTTGAACACAAGTTCAAGGGTTAACGTAGGAATTCCAACATTTTGAAATTCACAAAGGCTGAATTAAATGTTGGCCTGATGATGTTGTGGAAAAAATTGTGTCAGTTTGGACCAGAAAAACAAAAACATTACTATAATACAATTGCTTGAGCTTGATCATGGTTGATTTGTAGGATGTGGAAAGACTACATGAGCTTATAATATGAAAGAAAACTATGACATCTTTGTAATGAAGTAGGAAATGAAAATCAACAACGGAGGAGGTAGTCACTTGATAACATTACACTGCTGCTTATAATATTATTGTTCCTGAAAGAAATGCTCTAAAATGCCCCTGCAGCTTTGTCTTTATCCCTGACTGAGACACTTCAGGGAGCCTCCATGTTGGACAAGCTGATTAAGTTGTGATTTTCTTGACCAATGGAGTGCAACAACAGACAATTAGGATGTGGATGTTCTGCTGTCTGTGGTTGTTATTTGTCAGGCCCAAATAACCTGCGGGGAAGAATTGTGCATGGAGGAGAGGGAGGAGGTGCAGGAGCCTTTCCAGCATGCTGCTCATCATGGTTTGCTTGATCTATTGCCTGCCACCTCCCTCCTACCCCCTCCCCCAGTTGTACCCTGACTGTTTGAGTGCCACCAGCCACCCGTATATTACACATGCATCTACTGGTTGTCATACTGTGAGGTAGAAATAACTCCCCCTATTTAACTCAGCACCAGCTTTCCATCTGTATATTCACACGTCTCATCCTACTCTTGGTGTACCCACTGACTGCTCTGGGGCAGATCAGCAGGTCCATCCATGCTTTTGCACTTCATAATCTTAAGGCTAATTTATTATCAATTTTAGGAGAAATGTGGATGACGCCCACCTTCTGTACTCTCAATGTCAGCTCTCAATGGCCACTCTGTTCAAACAGCCACGGAACTACTCTAGCAAACACTAGATGTTTCTTTTTCAAAAAGATAATTTGAGATTCAAGACAGGTGTATGTCAGGTTGAGGACTGTGTCACGTTAGTTTTACCCTGGGGGAAGTACCATACCAGAAATAGATAAGTATCTGATACCAGGATGAGTCAGGTTGAGCTGGTACAACATCACCTTGTCCCTTTGAAAACCATTGCTAACTACAGCTGCTATTAGCTATTAAACATAGCTAATTTTGCAACTGAACAGAATCCGTCCGGACCAAACTAGGGAGAGGTGTTGGAATGCTCATTAATACTGGAGCAAGCAACCCAGCCAGGATCAGCATCTTATTCAGACAGAGAGGAATAGCCCATGAGGGTAATGGCTCAGCCAAGGTAAAAAGCAAAAAAGCAAGTAAAAATGACTGGTCTAGTTGTTAGTAATAGCTTTGAAAAATGAAAACTCACAAAAAAATATGAAAATACGTTAATCACAATTTCCAGGAGCCCATGGTGACATTTACATTTTTGTTGACCCTGATGAGCAGTCAAAAACTTTCAAAATATGAATCGCTCAGTGATTAAAATGTATTATTTCATTAGGAAATATGGTGTAGTTGCCATATTGATAACCTTCCAGAGTTGTAATATCCTGTCTGAATATTTTTAAATCTTTGTGCAGTGTGGATCTGATAAACTGAAAATTAGACTTCCTGGATTGCACGTTATTGTCTCGTTAAAAAAAGAATTTAAAAAAACGCTGCTATCTGTCTCAGTAGAGTTTTATTCAGACAACATACCAATGTTCAGATACACACAGCAACCCTTTAAACAAGGGGTCTGCACAGAGCTTTGAGCTCAATACTATCCAACACTTTTTGAATAAACTGGAATTGCAATTCTTAGTGACCAGATCTGAGCCAGATCTGGTCATTTAATCACTGCATGTTGGTTATTGTTGAATATACTGTTCAACTTGACTATCTTTACAATGTACATTATAAAAAATTTTGAGAACAAAAGAAAATAGAAACGGTCAAAAAATTGTAAACTTGTCAAAGAAAAAAAAATGAAATGACAGGCTGATCTGACATATAAATTACATCTAAAACTCAATGCATCTCAATACTCACTACTGAGTAATAATGTACTAAGATGCTCAGTATTGAGTATAGGCTATACCTGTATGCACCCCAGAACTTCTGACCATTACCATGATGTGTCAGTGGATGGTGTCAATGGAGACCTTCTCCCAGACCTGGATCAGGGCATCAGTGAGTTTCTATACAGTCTGTTGCAGTACTTGGTAATGTTGGATTGATCAATATAGTTGATTCTTTTTTGCTCTTCTTGATTTACCTTTGCCTGGATGACTGAGAACCTACGCAGAAATCTATTCTCTTTAGACATTGCTAAGAGGCACAGCAAACTTTTTTGGGACTGCATTTGTGGATGTGCTATCCTGGAGGAGCTAAACTACCTGTGCAACCTGACTGTGTAGCAGGTGCCCCTTCAAGCTACCAGTGATGACAAAGACACCAGTAAAACACAAGGAATTAGTCAGCAAAGATGTGGAGGGACCACTGAGCAGGCTGCGATATACAGGCCACATGTTCAGGGTGCACTGCGCTCTTGCCTATGGCCTGGTGAGATAGGCTCCAGCAACAGCCATGACCTGAAAGGCAGCAAAACAGCTGGAAACGAGTCAATTATGGTCATCTCATCTTTAAAAAGAGATGCATAGATGGATGATCAGGCAGGTTCTACCTCTGCAGCCAAAATCTAATATCTACCAACTGTTGGCTTTGCAGTTAATCTTGTACTCTTTTTTAGTAATCTATATCCTCCAGTGTCTGCATTGTTGTGAGTATGTTAACTCAGCCTGAAGAGGACAGAGGACAAGCTGTGTATCCCTGAGAGTTTTCAGTAACTCTTTTAGGACTTCCCCTAAATCACCCATCTCTTTTTTCAGATGTGGAAAAGAAATATAAGTTCAAGTGTGAGTAAATCTGGAGAGAAGTTGCTGACACATTTCAGCCGAGTGGTTCACGGGCTTCCTAGACCTTTCTCTCTTCACACTAGTTTTTCCCAATACATATTTACATTTGAAAAGTGATCCAAATATTCTAAATAACTCCTCAAGGCTTGCTCCTGATTCCATGCGTGAAGGAAGCTTTACTCAAATGTTGTCCCTTAGCCTGATTAAAAATCTCATGAATGTTGAAGAGTGGCTGGCTGGGTGTATTTTTTACATTCCGCCAAGCGGTGATGTATTGTAATTGTCAGTGTTCGTCTGTCCGTCTGTCCGTCCGTCAGTTCGTCCAACAAATATCTTCACAACCGTTAAAGATGGAAAGATGAAACTAAAAGCATATTACTCGGGCAGCAAAGGGGATGAAAATGTGATGATGACCTTGACCTTGAGAAAACTAGGTCAATGTCAAATTTCAACTTTTTTACACTCAGGAACCGGATAGGATAGAAAGACAATGGAGAAGACCAGTGTGAGATAGAGTGTGCTTTGATCTATGATCTGAGATGTTTTCTATCCTGAGATATTTTTGCACAAATGTCATGGATGGAAAAGATAGAAAGACGAAACAAAAGGTGTTATATTCAGGGTGACAAGGGGATGAAAATTAGATCACAACCTTGACCTTGAAAAACTAGGTCAAGGTCACATGTTCACTTTTATACCTTTTTAGGTACACATCTCTGAAACCTCATGACAAATAGAGTGCACCAGTTACCTGTTGGATCATGGGTCTTTTATCAAATGACCCTGTCCTATGAAAGTAGGTCAGGGTAAAAGTTTGAATTCAGAGTTGTTGATATGCGGTCTCTGACTGCCTTGGGTCTAGTTAACATGTGTATTTTAGGCAAAGCTTTATTTATGAAACATACTCTGCCTAAGCATTTAAAAGACTAATTTTACCTTGAATAAGGTAGAAATGGCACTTTACTTCTCTTTGTTGCTCTAATCTTTATTCATCAGGAAAGAAAAATAAAGAATTTGCTTCAGGATGACAAAATATAGCAAGAATGTGACCAAATCAGTTCAATCTGAGTGTTTATAATGTCCTAGGACACAAATTCAGGCTTCCCTTTTGTAAATTAAAGAGTGTAGTAAACCACATTAGATCATGATATTGTCTTGCTCATAACCAAAACTGTGAATGCATCATTACAATATACGTATGTCACATCGTTCTTTTCAAAAATTTACAAGCTTCCTGCAACCTGAGTTTGCCTGAGGAAAAAAATGCTGCTCTGGGGCGGTACGGTGGTGCAGTGGGTAGCGTTGTCACCACACAGCAAGGCGGTTCCGGGTTCGCGTCCCGTTCTGAGTTTGCATGTACTTCCCGTGTCTGCGTGGGTTTTCTCCGGGTTCTCCGTCTTCCTCCCACCTCCAAAAACATGCACTTCAGGTTAACTGACCGTTCCAAATTGCCCATAGGCATGAGGGTGTGTGTGTGTGTTTGTCTGCATCTGTGTGTAGTCCGCGGTGCACTGGCATTGTGCCCGGAGTTTCCCCCGCCTCACATCCTAAGACAGCTGGGATAGGCTCCAGCTCCCTGTGATCCTCGCAAGTGGATGGAACGGTCAGGAAAATGAATGAATGAATGTTTACACAGTTTTTCAAAGTTTGTGACATAGTTTACATATTGATCAAAGCATCAAAACAATTACTGCCAACACATTTTAACAGTTTTTTCTTCAGTAAACAAATGCATATATTTATGTCAGGATTGACTACGTCAAGTAATATTAGTATGAACAGGAGAAAAAAAGTCTTAAGAGAGGTGGGCAGGGATGAGTTGAAGTCCGCACAGGAGCAACTACAACACCAATTGATTGCAGCCATGGAGGACATGAAGGTGGTGAGGAGGCTGCAACAGAACATGGCCGATGTCTGGAATGGGATGAGGACAATGACAGGCTCCGAGCAGAAGAACAACCCTCCAGCTGAAGGGGTTGTGGAGTGGACAGTGAACATTTTCTCCAACAGGTCTGACTGCCCACTTCCCACCAGCATACCACCATGTCACTCCCTCTCCATTGCCCTTTTTGCCACCATCACTACTGTCGCCAACATCACATGCATTTGCTGAGGTATCTGTAGTGCACACCTCCTATTCTCTCCCCTCTCCTTCTCCCACTTTCCAGATTACCCAAGCCGGTCAAAATGCTGGCAAGTGTAGGATGTGGGCTGGAGTCTGTTATGAAGGTGGCTGAATGGCATTCTTTAAACATGCTGCTGTTGGAGAATCTTAACCACCCCCCGCACAGCACATTAGAAAAACAGAAGGGTGTGCAATGACTGCTGTCACTTTATAATGCTGACTGTTCCCCAGATAGACTCACAAAGTCCTTTGTCCCAAGAGCCCATTCAACTACACAACTCCCGGCTCCATGCATATACATATACAGTAATCTCAAGTTAGACTCATTATATTAATGATGATGATGATGACGTTGGTAACTAGTGTACCTTATTGCACTTCTTCTACCTAATGCACAAGGTTGAAAATGTCTGTCACTGGCAGACCTGATTGAGCAATTAACTCAATTTGAACTTGGGCAGTTTAACTTATTTCTCGTGATTCCATTGTACAGTTGTAAAATTGCAATACTGGATACTCCATTAAAGAATTTTGATTGATTCAATGATGGAATGATTGATTGATTGATTGATGAATGAGGAGAATGAAACCAGTATTTAAGTCAGAAACTTTCCATATACAGCCATATGTATCACAAGAAGTTAGTAGCTGCATAGAGCAGCAGAGTTGTTGTTGACCAACACTACAAACCAAAAAAAACGTTATTGATTGACAACATGATTTTTCAAATAATGACTATTGTCTATTTATTTGGTAATAATCATTGTTGGGAAAAATATCATTCTTTATTTTTCCTAATGCAAACTGCAGGAAAACCTAAATCATTCACACCGTCCTAAGTATGAACTATAGTCACATAAATATTGTTGAAACAATTCTTTATATGTAATGCTGACATGGAAAAACAGATCTAAAACAGTCTAACACAAATGACTTGAAATTGGTATAACTCTGGATCAACCTGATGTGCATGTGACATCTATTTTTAACATTTTGGAAAAATTATCTAATAGTATATTGTGATATCTTAAAGAATATTTTATAATCTAATGGGATGTACAGGGAAGCTTTTTAATCAGCTCGAAGAATCACTACACACAAAACATACTATGAGTGCATTAGAGCTTCATGCTTGCCGTTCCAACAGTAACAGGTTGATCAAAGCAGC
The DNA here is from genome assembly GCA_013358685.1 of Antennarius maculatus. Lineage (NCBI taxonomy): Eukaryota > Metazoa > Chordata > Actinopteri > Lophiiformes > Antennariidae > Antennarius > Antennarius maculatus. The sequence continues at coordinate 7,405,827 of CM023622.1, read as the reverse complement.
AAACACGATGCACACATCTCTGGAATTTCAGTTATAAGATGCTGCTTTGGAACAACAAAAAGCACACTTTCGTTTGATGGAAATAGGCAATTTCATGGTTAATAAACTCTCTTGTTGAAAACTGAGTTTTGCCTGCCATGTGAGGAGATCCCAATAAACATCCTCACTGAGTAAGGAGGGATCATGTGACTTCAGAATGCACTGCATGTAGGCAACAGGATAAACACAGCTCTGAAGTATCCACTGGGAAACAGACACAGAACATGTTCACTCTGATTATGTTTGAGCGACTGCCTGCCTGGACGTATGGGAGCATCTCACGAAAATAAAACTCCTGTCCTCAATCAGATGATAGTGTGTTTGAGTGAAGCAGAGGAGTCAGGGGAGTCATCTGGGACATGGCCATTGATTTCTCAGTGCCTCAACCCCATGCCTCAATGTTTGCCTCGCCAAGGCCACTGGTGGACGGAGGGCAGGATTGGCTGGATCCTTGGGAAATCAGACCATAATTAAAAGGTCAAAGATCCCTGAAGCAGATGGTAAATGGGAATGGAAGGAGAAAAAGTAAAAAATTAAGAAAAACAAGTAAATGATGGGACAGAGACTAAAAAAATGAAATGGTTATGAAAGGGAGACTCATGAAAATAGAGAAAATACAGAAAGACAAGATTTAGATTTAAAGGTAAGATGAAATAATGAAAAATTGGGAATAAAAAACATGTACAGCAACAATTAAAATGAACACTCATGATGAAATAACTCTTGCGCAAGGGGAAGAAAATATATTTTCACCAAAAGTTGAAAAGATGAAGACAAAAATTTCTCAAATAGCAAAATGAAGGAGAGTAAAAAGAAAAGAGATGGGTGTGGAGAAAAAAATAATAAAATGGACAAGTTCAAAGAAGAAGAGATGAAGAAAATAGGAAATTAACTGGCAAGGAAAGGGGGACAAAAGCAGGAGAGGCTGAAATAATTTAAATTGGGAGAATAAAGTAAAAGGAAAGTTAAAAAATACTGAGACTTGTAGCTAAGATTGGGACAAGATAAAGAGAGGAACGGAAATTAGAAAAAGGGGGAGAGAGTAAGGAGTAAGTATTGACAGTACGTGTTGACAGAGATGCCACTACAACATTAACATGTTTTTTTTTAAAAGACAGTTTTAATGGAAACTATTACAATGGAAAACAGTTGTTATTTACGTATATTTCCCAATGTACTTTTAGGCCAAGAGGCAAACATGATAGGTGGAACTCCCCTGATCTCTCTCTTTTATTCTCTTTAAGTTAGTGCTTTTCCATAAACCAAATTCAACAGCAAAATAAAACTGAAGTTGATCAAGCTCTGCCAATAACTCTTTAGAGCAAATCAGTGGCTCCAACTGTCTAAATGCCTTTTAGTCAATTTCTATCAGCATAGGCAGAGCAAAAAGAAAACAAAAAGCTCTATAGCAGTTCCTTTCTACAGCAGGTTGTATTACTGGTTCAGGATTTCTACCATTATTATGCAAAAACCTATAAATATATTGTAATTTCCATGAACTCAATACATATTCAAGCCTGCTGCAAAAATATTGATACACTACCATTAGACAACACGTTATGATGGACTTGAAGTAAGAAGCTACAATCAGGACATCTGAAATGTATAAAACTAAAAGTGAATATAGATGCAACCTAATGACTATTTATGAACACATAAACACATCCCACAGTTTTTTTCTGACATTGTGACCTTAAATTGAACTTAATAATGACTGAAAAAAATATTTCCTTGGTCTGTCTGAAATTGTATATTATAATGTCCGCTAGAAAATGCAAGCAGAAAGAGGGTGATGTCATGTAGGAACACCAATGGTGTCACTTTCCTATTTAATAAAGGTCAGTGTAAAATTGGTATCAGACTTTTGTCATTGCTTTTCAGCTCTGACTCTTCATCATTTGGTCATCCATATGTCTCTCTACCCAGGAGCAATAAATGTCAAGGGGAGCAATGGTTTGTTCAAATCACGTTTCCAGCAATACGCCCACATCGTCTCCTGGCAGAGCAATGACCTACATGTTGTCATGACTGTAATCTACACTACGTCAGCTCTAATTGGCCATCATAACAACATGATGTCATAGCCTTAACCTTTGCACTGGGCTGAACTTTTAGTCTCGCTCATTAACCGATATTATCCTTGTCATCTAAATTGGCATATGGACCTTTTTTGATAACAAGGGGTCCTGAGTGTCATCGCCTCATGACGTGGGAAGAATTCAAACTTCTGTAATGGAACATGGACCTTTGTGCAGTTCATCCTCCAACGATATGACACTCAAGACTAAGAGAAGGTGAGACGGAGGAAGTGAATTTGAATAAGGCTGTGTTAATACGTGCTCAAACAGCACACAGCTGGTAATTAACTTAACCTTTATTTCTCTCGGGAAAGGTTAGGCCATCTGCTAAGAGTCAAATATGTAGTATTGTATGTAACTTGGATCAAATGCAGACAAGCAAACTAACAATTTGCTAAGACAGCAGCACAACATATGGGGCTCCTGTAAATTATCAAATCAATGTGTAGAATGGGATTTAATTAAGTTTTGTGCTAATTTTGAACAGCCACTTGGACATAAACTTTCATTTTGTACTGCTTGAAGTAAAGCTGCACACTATATCCTTTTGGCTTGGACATAATGCACACCCATTTATTGTACAAATAAAATGGTAGTGTATCAGTGGCAGCGTCTTCTCTCTCCTCCTTTCTTCAACAATGTCACTTATTAAGTAGGGCTGAAGGGTTTGGGGCAAAGGGGTCATCTGACCCAATAACCTGCCCACTGCACCTCAGGGAAGAATTCAAATGAAAGACCTATAATGTAACCTATAATGCACTATAATGTTCTCTGGTTTTGCCATATTTATATTATTGTGCTGATCTTTGGGGAAATATTTGCAAAACTTTATTATAGTCTTTATTATAGTCGCTTACCGTCTTGCAGAAAAGAGCAATAAGGAATTTTCATAAATTCACTTTTTATAATAAAAGCTACTCAAATTCAATGATTTCATATCTTATCAGCAATTGTGATGGATAAGGCAAAAAATATGAATTACTGGAAAATATTCTGAATTTATTTCAGAATCGAGAGGGAGACTATCAATGATGAGAGGAACATAAATTCAAAATCTTACATATATGAACCAAGATTTCCATTTATTTGTCACCAGTGACAAGCTATCGAACAGTGAGGGACTCGGGCAAAGTCCAAATATCATCTAGTTCGAAAAAATCTACAAAAATATGTTGTTTTCTGTTGTTGATATGACATGGTAAAGACTAGGAATATATATATATATATATATATATATATATATATATATATATATATATATATATACACACACACACACATACACATATATATACATATACATACATACATACATACATACATATATATATGTATGTATGTATATGTATGCATATACTGTATATTATTGAGACAAATGACAAGGAGCTAAAAAGCTATGCGCCTTTTCATTCCTTTTCGAATGTCATTTATTTTTTTATTGTGTTTTATTTTTGCACCCTCAAATTCATTTCTATGTGATGTCGTGCAAAGAATTTGTTTTGTAGCAGCTGGGAAGCTTTGTTTGTTTGCATGTCCGGAATAAATAGTATAACTAACCAACCAACGTCGTCATGTACTCAGATTCTAAAGCTCTGATACCAGTGAAGAATATGGAGCATTTTCATGCACACCAAATGTGTTGACAGGGGAGAGATACAGCAGCTTAATTGTCCGGATCAGATCACAGTGTGCGTATTGTCCATCATAACCAAGTTATGGTTAAAAACATAATTGTCTTGTAGTCTGTGTCAGAAAGAGGAATAATCTGGATGTATGTGTTCCTCCAAAATACAGGGAAAACCTGGGGCTGACTAAAGACTTGCTTGTCTTCCCTTTGTGAAGAGGACTGAGATTTTCACCAAAATGATTGTGTCTTTCATAAGTACACAACAGTACTGCTTTGTCCAGTCAATTTTGTGCATCTATGGAAAACTAAATCATATCATTTAGCTATACTCTTCCTCTTCCTTCATTTTTATTTGCCATGCTTTCATTCTGACTCTTCCTTTGGACAAATTTTCTGAATCATTTTATCCAAACATGTTATTTGAAATGATCCCAAAACAGAATATTTTTTATTTTGCACAGAAAATAAAAACATGGTAGTTTCACCCCCCCCCATGCTGTAGCCGTAACGTCAATAGGCATTAAAGTGTTACTACATTTGGTCAATAACCAATTCATCCTTTTTTCCTAAAGGATGAAAGTGATGCCCTCAAATATCTGATTGCGATCAAAACGGCAAAAAGATGTTCTGTTTATGAAAATGCTGCCATGCTATCCTGATGCTCAGAAACATTAAAGAATAATGGGGTTGAGTGGCTGATAAACTCTGAATTTGAGGTTTATTAGATACATCTGTTCATGTGTGCAGGACATAATTCTTGCATTGAGTGAAATGTCAAAAAAATCCTCAGCGCAATTGTAATCAATCTAAGAATGTTATTAAACCATTACAATCATTATTTAACGCTAAAAAAGAATCTTAATATTTAATTGAATGCTTCTTGCTGGGACTTGCAGATGTGCACAAACTGCCTTCTGTTGTCTGCTTATTTACCTGTCAATAAAGTCAAGGGGGTTCAACACAACAACAACTTGTCCCTGAAGTGTATTCAGGGACAACAACTTGTCCCTGAATACACTTCATTTACTTCAAGCAGAGCAGTGATTCAAAAAGCCAGAAATGCAGTTTACCAGGAGCCGAGGGCCAGCAGCAGCTACACTCATTAACAGCAGCAGGAACACACCACAAATATAGAACACGGGCTTCTCTGGCAGCCTCATGACAATGTACCTGATTGGACTAATTACAAGCTATTAAGCTGCTGTGTTGTAACCACCAGTCTTGAATTGAAGTTGAGCAGCTTTCCTTCACTTTGAAAGTCATGTTTAAAGTCTTTCCGCAGGTTCAAATAAGAACCTTTCAGAAAAGCCTCCCCAGCCTCTGAGTCATTCAGCCGACTCAAGTCTCATTTATGTTTTAGAAATTCTGTTGGTTAAATGTCAAAGAGTGTGTTTCGCAGCAGAAAATGCATTCAACACTGAATCCAGAGCAAATAAAACCAGAAGATTTTCTAAAACACATGCTTGTGTATCCATTATTGTGTCAACATTCTTTAATGACAGTGATGAAATGTTAATTCTGTTAAGCAGTATGTTTGATCTGGTAGGTTTTGCTTTTAATGCACTAAATAAAGGAATACAAAACAAGGACTGTCATCTTCAGCTTTGTGGGCTGCTTCTCCCCATCACTACAAAAGATTGATTCCTCAAAAGTTGAGTATCTGAAGTCAGCATGTGTTCAGTTCGGTGGGGACTTTGTGCTTATTTTGAATTCACCACATGAATCTCCTCATCACTCTAAAAAGAACACAGTTGCATAAAATCCAACAAGGCTCATCAACTCGAAATCAGTGGAACCTAGCCATTATTTGAACATTTTTTCATGTAATGTCCATTATTTTGTCTTTATTGTGGTAGATTCTTTTGAGCAGTAGCATAAAGACATTTCCAGTTCAGCGCTCTAGCAGACAAGGTTAATGCAATTTCACAGCAACCCCTAGCAGAATGACCCAGCCTCACCAGGTAGTGCATAATTTCATCATGTCTAACCCCAGTTTAGGAATGCTGTGCAATGCAATTGAACCAAACAGCTAAGGTGTCAAAGTATTTGCAGGACTGCTGCTATAACTTTTCTTAATTGCTTGGAAAGCCTCAGACAAAATGTCCCCGTCAGAAATGAACTGACGTATGGTTCAGTTTTTTTGACACAGAGGTCGCTGTGTTGTCACTAAGCTTTGGCACAGAGGATTATTCGCTCCTGCAATTTCACTTTAGGTCTAACAGAAAGTTTTTATGTTTATTTGTGAACCACCATTTGTTGAACCACCACCTTCACCATTAAAAATAGATTCCAAAGTTAGAATTAAGACATTAAAAATGTCTCACTGACAATTCACAATGCTAGGTTGGATTACCAAAGAGCCATAATTTAGAAATGCATACTGGGATTTTGGCAAAGAATATTATAAAACCAAACAAAACCACAAGAGCAGTCACAAGCATTAAAACAGAATGTATGGTTAAGAATTTAATAACAATACTGAACTGTGACAAGAAATTAACGTGCAGTAGCAAGAATGTGCTAAAAAATATGTTGTGTAACACCTTTTTTGGATGACAGTTTTAAACATCATTTCATAATTCTGTTGAATGAATAAACTGTGAAATATGTGTAAAAATGGGTGAACAGCTCTTTTAACTATTATATCTTTATTTATTGCATATATGATGCAAGGATTCAATATGAGGATGGTTCGTTGCAAACATTTTCCACCTAAAGAATATTTAATCATTTTCAGCTCTAATCTGATATTGAATTAGATGAGAACAGTATGACAGTGCGAAGAATACACAAAGGTACATCCGGTATTTTAGGAGATTTCTGGAGGTCAACAGGACACTGAATTTTACAGATTTTTTTATGGAAAAGGGACTCTTTTATAACTCTAACTCTGAGTGTAATTTACTGACTCGAGAAAATGGATTTCGTGTAAAGATACTCTCACAATCATTAACTGACCTCCCCTGTATGGGTGTAACGATCCAGCACCCCACTAAGGCTGAACGAAGTGTATTTTGCCTTACCAATGCTCGGACCGTCTGCAAAGATTTATGATAATTCATTCAGTGTCTCATAATTAATAGAACATGTGCAAGAAATGTATTTTCCTTGCTGATCCGGTAGTTTTTTTGTGTACTGATGCTAAAAAAACAACAACCCAGAAACAATGGGTGACAACAGGTGAACACATGACCTGTTTATTGGGGGCAATGAGTCAATATAATCAAGCCAATGTGATCCATATCATCAAGGGTTCATTTCAACTGGCCATGAACCATCTGCGTCACCTCATCTGGAAATAGTCAATCCCAAACATTCAGGCAAAGAAAAAAAGGTCAAAACTGTGCAGGCAAAACCACTAGAATGTTAAACACCAAACTTCCCCTTTAGAGGAAAAAGCAATTTGTCTTTTATCACATATCTCCCATGTCAAAGAGGGCCACAAAGAGGGAGCGGAGAGGCACCCTCTGATGCCGCCCACCTCTGTGCTCCTGTCGAGCTGTCATGGGGGGGGGGGGATCCCTACAATGCAAATCACAATTCAAAAGAGATGGAGATCCATAATGATGCCTCCCAGTGAGGAACAGCCCCCGTTAGCCTCCTGCTGAGCTCAGAGTGTGTGGAGAGTTCCACATTGAGGTGTGTAACACTGAATTTTTGTTTCCCTGCTTCTCTGTTTAAATTTTCTTTTTATTCTGTTGGCTGCAACTAATGCAACTAATAACGCAATAACAGTCATAATCAGTTGGATTATAAAAGATGTCTCTTTTAAAGGGGAGTGAATACAATTACAGTGTTAAATGTGCTGAATGATTTTCACATGATTTTTCTTTCCTCATGATGTTATTGCATTAACCCGTAATTTATTCAAGTTAACAATGTTTATTACATGTTTGACTTAGGTGTGTGTCTAAAAATGCAGTCATATTTATGAGTTTATTTAAATTTCTGTCATACAATCGGACACAACGCTGTGCAGCTCTTCAGCTCTTGACAAAAACAGTGTCACACTTAAGTTCTTTTCTACACTGCCCGGCCCAAAAAAAAGTCATACACTCTAATATTTCGTGGGACTGCCACGAAATATTAGAGTGTGTTGTTGGAATTGTTTCGACAACCTCGTACAACGTCACAGCATTTATTTCTATCCAGGATTGCATTAATTTTTGGCCGAGTTCTTGTATTGACAATAGGAGTCAAACCACTCTGCAAGGTCTTCTCCAGCACACCCCATAGACTTTGAATGGGGTTAAGTTCAGGACTGTGGGGGCCAATTGATGTGTCAAAATGATTCCTCACGCTCCCTGGACCACTCTTCCACAATTAGAGTCCGATGAATTTTGGCATTGTTGTCCTGGAATATGATCGTACCATCCAGGAGAAAAAATCCATTTATGGGATAGCCTGGTCATTCAGTACATTCAGATACTCAGCTGACTTAATTTTTTTGCTGAATAATATTGCTGAGCCTAGACTTGACCAACTGAAGCAACCCCTGATCATAACAATGCAATTTGCTTATTGAAACCCAAACGGTGACTTTTTTTTTGGCCGGGCAGTGTACGTATGTCTTTCAGTGTGTGTGACCTACTGTACTGCAGCACTGAACTTCAGTCATCCAGCCTCAGGTCATATACAGTGGCTACGAAAGGACAAAGTAAATCCTTGTTTAAAAAAAGGCAGAATACATCTTTCCAAAAATGTGCAGCTCGGCAGTATTTCTTTTTATTTTTTTAGATACTTTTGCCTTGTGGTTCATGTCTGCTTTAGTCTCAGTGTCTCCAACAGCTGCTTTCATCAAACACACCCTGATAAACCCAGCTGCCCAGCAGCAAACAGCACACACACAGCTAGAGAATAGCTGGTGAACATAGCAGAGGAATTAGCAGCTTCATATTTCCCTCAGTAGTTAAGATAAAAAGTGATCTGTGAATGTGATGAGCACGATGGTCTCTCTGCTGGATGTGTAATACTAGTAAACCATTATCCAGTGGAATAAAACAATCTCTAATATCTGACGTCAAATTCTTCATCGTTACTAACATTTTGGAAATAAATAACTATGCTATTATTTTATGTGTACTTTCCTATTTAGATGTTCTGTGCGTGTGTGTGTGTGTGTGTGTGTGTGAGTGTGTGTGTGTGTGTGTGTGTGTGTGTGTGTGTGTGTGTGTGTGTGTGTGTGTGTGTGTGTGTGTGTGTGGTATGAAGATACATTCATTTAGCTGTGTTATGCATGGACAAAATAATTACTTTGATCTTTCAAAATGACCTTGGCTGTCTAATCAGTGCTCAAACGCAGGTGTGCTGCTTTCCCAGAAAACTGACAGAAAGCCAAATAAGTTCTGACAAAAGACACACACACACACACACCCATGTTGACACACCACAGAGAGCATCACAGACTTCAGCATGGTGGACCTGCTGCTCTGACCCCAAACATCCACTAAACATTCATCGTCCTTCTGCAGCACAGCTGGGAGACAAAAGGACGGTGTGTGTGTGTGTGTGTGTGTGTGTGTGTGTGTGTGTGTGTGTGTGTGTTGGGGGGCTGGGTGGTATGCGCTGCAGAGTTACTTCATTTGGTCCCTCGATATGCTGCAGTAAAGCTGCAATGCTGCGTCGCACCACTAAACAGCACTCACTGAGCAGCCCACTGTGTCTGCCGTTGTTAGTTAGGCACGCAAGAGTAAAGCACATTTGTGCACATATGTGAGTGTGTGTGTGTGTGTGTGCGTGTGTGTGTGTTTGTGTGTGTGTTACATGCATTTAAATGTACAATTATTGACTGGGTCATCTTCAAGAAAATGAATGGACAAATAAATTACTGTGTACCAATCCATACATCAGTCAGAATAATTAGTTGACGTGCATTATTTTACATACGATACACATAGGATACAAGTCATTTATCTTGACAAACAAATCATAATTACAGCGTTATGAGTATAGAAAGATACAAAAAATGACAAATGATGGGTGACAAAATAAAATCTTAAGAGAATTTATTTTCTGATTCTTTACCTTATCTTGAAGGACACATCAATATTATTTGACATAGGAAGAAAACAAAAATTTGCAGAGGGGAAATCAAACAACGTCATTTGAAATCTGCGGCGTGCGTTGAGTACTCGCAAGTGTTTCAGTGAGCTGACTGGTAAGCTGTTAAAGCTGCTACTTTAAAAGCGCTGTCATGTTCATTAGCAAGCTGTGCTTCAGAAAAAGACCCACAATCCCCAGGGAGACTAACCACAGCCTGCTCTTCCTTCCTATGATTAAAGACCAAACACTGATCCAGTGAGAACTGACCTATGTTGTGTGATGCTTGTCGTTTGACTTCTACTTATGTAAAACCTGCAGAGTACATGCAGTCTGGTCTGAACAACTCCCCTCCTTCAGACCAGACTGAACGGTTTTCTGGTACTGATTGTTCTCCGTCAAGTATCCCAATAGTTGAACACAAGGTTTTAGAGTTTTTTGTCTTTTTGAACCCATAAAAGGACTCTACGGTACCACCCACATGCATGCCATGCTTCATAAAATGTCTTAATACCAAGGATAAAAGCCTGTCATAAGTTCATATGCCCACAATTTATCTTATTTAAATGGAACATTTTATTCAAGCAGCAAAAAAAAAAAAAAAAACACATACAAAGACATTTGGTTTCTAGTATTAACCATGAATCCTCTTAGCATCTCATTGTCTCTGCTGACAATCTGTCTTCCTATTTTTGACAGTGTCCATTTATACGAAAATTGTGTAAATGATTCACATCACTGCAGATCATTTCAGATCTCATCTGAAACATTTTAGTCATTTAAAACCTTCTGCATTTTGTGAGCTTTGCAGGAAAGGGCTGACGTTAGGTGTCAAATGACCACTGGTCATGATTACTGATGATAAAAGTGTTCATGTTATATGGTCCAGGCTACATATCTGAAGATATTCTATTCTGAACTAAAACAAATTTATTTCCGTGATGCGCGTGATGTATTTAAAAACTGAAGATGAATCAGTGCAGTGTTATCTGGTTCTTTTCAGCCAACCACTTATCTGTATAAGGACTTGGAGTGGCTCTTAATGAAACCTTCTCATCATTTTTTTTTTTTTTGTCTTTGTTTTTGAGTTTTGGTTTTTTTTTTACAAAAGGGAGATGATTATCTAGAAGCCTTTTTGAACATGAGGGAGTAAATCCAGTAACTGAAGCCAATTTCCCTTCACCATGAATACGGATAGGGCAGCACGGTGGTGCAGGAGGCAGCGCTGTCGCCGCACAGCAAGGCGGTTCCTGATTCGCGTTGCGCTCTGTTCGGAGTTTGCATGTTCTCCCGTGTGGGTTCTCTCTGGGTTCCTCCCACCTCCAAAAGTGCTTCAGGTTAATTGGCCGTTTCAAATTGACCATAGGTATGAGTGTGTGTGTGTGTGTGTGTGTGTGTGTGTGTGTGTGTGTGTGTGTGTGTGTGTGTGTGTGTGTGTGTGTGTGTGTGTGTGTGTGTGTGTGTGTGTGTGTGTGTGCTTGGTGGTCTGTGTCTCTGTGTGGCTCCTCGGTGCACTGGCGTCGCACCCGGAGTTTCCCCCGCCCTCAGCTGGGATAGGTTCCAGCTCCGTGTGACTCGCCGTGTGAAGCAGTAGAAAATAAATGAATGAATGAATGAATGAATATATTGGCACATTTTGAGCCAGGTTCACAGAGCAGTAATTTAATACATTTATTAGGAGAGTCTTCACAGATTATCTCCTCTTGAATCACAAATATACACAAACTTCAGTGAATGTGCCACGTGATCACTACAGAAACAGATGAGCAACACAAACAAAAGGACTGAAGAAGTTGCCATGGCTTCCGGCATCTTTTGCAGCAACAAAACAAAACAACAGATTATCCAGAGGGGTGAAAGAAGCTTGACGACATTGCCTGATATGTTCTTTTCTATGACATCCCAGCAGAATCAATGGTGCAGTTCAATGCAATGTCGATTTTCACTCCTAAGTGATCAACGCCACAGTCGAGAAACTGTTCTGTATATTAAGACACATTTACTTTATTTTATATTCAGTGTTAGGAAGTCTCTTCATCTCTACCTCCGACCGTATCTGAATTTCATGTAGAAAAAAATAAGAAAAAACGATTAGCCATTAGAGGATTCACTTCATGGAAATGTCAGGACATCTATATCTAGTAGTGATGTGAGCATTGCAACACTGCAGCAAGCGTGTGGTATGCACAGACCAATTTATTCATCTACATAATGTTCATACCCAAATATTCATGGGTAGAAACACACAGTTTGATAGATGCCTCCATCCTGGGATGCTGATGGAGTTTTTGTAGGAACGGATATGACTTCATAGAGTGGAGATGACTGAAAACAAATGTATAATCTCCATCCGGCCAGCGAGCCTTTTGCTAACGCTGATGCTGAATTTATGGAATGAATTTCAACATTTAATACAGAGTGCTCAGTTCAAAATGGTTGTATATCAATTTTGCATTCACCGACCGTAACTCATAAAAATTCAATCATATGCAGCTACCTTTTCAAGGAATACAATGCTGCAGGGAGTTGCCTCAAACATTTTAACAATGTTTTAAAATATTTATGTTTATTTCTTTAGTGCATAGACACTAAAACTGGTTCGCCGACATAGTGACTACTGGCCAAGAGATGGAATGTGAGTCAGAGACAATCACAATGATTACATAATGATTCATATATATTAAAGCCATTTTCAGATCACTGCCACTGAGTCCTGGGTCAACTGCTGAGTACGTACTAGGGCCTGTATATGGCCATTGAGGACTAGGAAAGACTAATGCGGGTGAGTACTGACTGATTACTTATCATGATCCCTAGACATGCTATCAGTTTGTTCTCACTGGGCTCACGACTAATGGTGTGAAAAACATGCACCAATGGCACAAATGATAGTCCTAGTTATGTGTTGCATCTCACTGCCCAGTAGGCTCAGTTATAATCTATTTAAGTATCAGAGTAAATGTTCATTTCAGGCGTCATACTATGTGCTCTTTATGTTTCAGGCAGCGATGTACTCTGTTGTGGTTAGTGAGGCCATGAACTACATCGCAACACAGTTGATTTAGAAGAAATGTCTCTTGTCCTGTCGGTCTGGCAGATATCCTTTCAATGTCACTGTCAAAATGCAAAGGTTCAATTTCATTCATCTTTAGCTTATTCCGTTGTCATTAATGCCTCCTCTCTTTTTCAGAATCCTTCTCCTCAGTGATGTCCGCTTTGTTTCGGCACTCCGATACGGGCCCCGAACTCGGTGGGCGTTCCCTTGTGAACCACTGCTTCGAAGCCTGCTTTAAACATGGAAAAACCACATGACTGGTGACATTTGACACACACAAGTGCTTCGAAACACTAAGCGCTTCATTCCTCAGCTGACACACTGGCGCGTCATTCAACAGGTGAACCAGTTTAGGGGTTCGTATCAATGGGCAGGGTTTCGAAACGCCGGTAGGTCGAAGATGTGTTAAAATGGATGAAACAGCGTGGTACGCTGAGTATCAATACCTTCTGGATTGATCACATTGGCGTTCGGATTGTTGACGGTTCGCTTTCTAATTGCTTTGCAATGGATCCAATAAGATAAAGACCCCAAGTCTGGGAATGTTTTGAACAGGTACCGCCGAACAAAGTAGATTTTGATTTTTAAGAAACTTATTTTCAAGCTCCTTTGCTCACACTGTAGAAAATAATAAACCACACACGTCATTTTTAATTTGCAGGTGAAGTGTTTGCTTTATTCCCAGCACCTGACGTACAGTAACAACACGTCGTCAATGATGCGGCATTACTGGGCCAGACGTGAGAATGAAGTCGGTGACGCTACTGTGATGACGTCTCGGAATTCCAACTTTTTCTTTCCTTGTTTTTTTCCAGGTGAACTAATAATCCTATGTAACCCGCACACACAAACACATATGTATATATTTATATTAAATATACGCGCATAAACATGTCATCTACATCTCTTATTGCTTTATTGAACTACTCTGGGGTTATGGTGGCCACTTCAAGCCAAAACTGGAGGCTCCCTGTGGAGAGCTATAACACCCACTGATGCTAGCCTGTTATGCAGATGGATAACATTATGGTAACCTAACAGATTTCACGACTCGCAATATGTAACTACATAAATAACCTAATGGGACCGGTGGCAGATAAAAGCTGCATTTCTTAATAAAATTTGTAGCAAATTTGTGCATAAAAATTAAATTAAAAAATTTAAATTCAAATCTAGTTGCTTCTCTTTGTTTGACTGAGCTCTGAGGATGACCTTTTAAAAACATCCATCTGCTAGAACAGAATAAAATGTAATTTTAACATCATTACAGCAACAACCAGAATCAGAGGAATCTGGAAGCAACACACAGACATTTTTAATGCTAGTAAAATGTGGACTAACATTCCTCAGTTGATCTTGTGTCCCCTCCAAAAAAGGGAAACAAATTAAGAAAGAGAATCAGACTGAATAAGACTGAAAAACACCGTGAGCATCTACAGCATTTGTCTAACAAAGACAAAAAATGGGTCAAAAAAAGATCTTGTGCAAAACGGAAAAAACAATTTAAAAAATCTTTTTTAATTGTAATTTTAAGATTTTAAGTAATGTTATTTTCCTGGCCTCCAGTGAGAGGTCATTTTAAAGTTTAGAGACCAGCACAGGCAAAGTTCTGTCGGCTCAGTGTGTGATCCAATGGTCCAATGACCTAAGAAGTGGAAGAAGATATGTCTGTAGCAGGTCTGGCAGATAACTCTAGTTAATTCAAGCATTTAAAACAATCAATACATATAATCAATCCTATGCTGAACAGAAATACAATAGAAGTAATTCTAGATGCATTTTAAATCAACTGCATTGTGGATAAAAGAGTTAGGCCAAATCAAACATACAGTGAGTTAAGGTAAAGTTAAAGTCAAACCTGAAAGTGTTGAATGACCATCTCGTGGTCTTTAAATAAAAGAACGGTTTGACTTCTGCTAAAGTACACTCCTGAAAAAAGCTGGCTTTGAGTTTATCTAAATTTCAAATATAATAGAAGAATCAAAAACACTCCTGCGATTCTCGACATGAGGTTTACAGCAGGCTGCCAACGAACCAGTGGATGAAGGAGTAATAGAGAGGTTGATGGCAAGAATCTCAGTTTAATTTCATTTATTTTCATTTTGAATTTGTTTGTTTGTTTGTTTGTTTGTTTGTTTATTGTTTTAGTGATGGCAAACAATGAAAACTGTGTCCTTGGTATCTTGAACTTGTTTTGTGAGACCAAACTTAGATCAAAGAATGATTAAATATAGCAAGAAATCTTCCAGTTTTCATTGTTGATCTTCAGTGTTGCCGACACTTTGTTGAGTTTGGATACACAGCATTCATTATGAGAAAGTAACAGCTCTATTTCTGATTGATAAAAGAAGAAAAGCAGTCAGCAGTGGTGATGAAATTATATTTTTCTGCAGGAAAATAGGCTCTAAATAGCACTTTGATTTGCTTTACTTGCTTATTGTTAACACAGCTCAGCTTTCGCAATGGAAATAATGACTACAATGAAGGCTCTCCTGTATGAAGAGCACTTTCAGCTTGACTTTTACCCAGACTCTCTCCAAAAATGAGCCTGCTTTATAGCCAATATTTTTTTGTTCTGATTTCTTTTCCAGACTGATTTTCAAGGTAAACTTTGCCATCTGTGAAGTATCAAAAGTATCCATCTCTACTTGGAGCCATTAACAGTAAATAGAGGTGATTTTCCTTCATCACGGCCAGGCAGGATATCAATACAGCTTCTTCAAATATCGGCAGGATGGAGTGTGCAGCCCAGACAGTGATGGAGGAGGGTTGACCCCTCCTAAACCCTCTTTTCACTAAGCTCTCTTCCACCTGTGGTTTGTGCAGGAAGACGAGAGGAGGAAGAATGATGGTGGCTCTATAATCGTTATCTTCCAGTGCCGTTACTTACAGAAGGTAATAGTGTCTCTAGACAGAAGTGCTTTAAGAGCCACAGCTGATTGTAGCACCTAATAGAGTCTGGATGGTTGTGGCCAGTTTTCAAGTCAGGCATTCCATGATAGTGTGTTTAATAGCTAAAAGATAGTGCGTATAAGCTTGATATGAATTACCCCATTTCACCTAGATTTAGCTAAATATATTCCTGCAGCATTTTTAGGTCTATGAACGTCTACATATGGACAGGAAATGAAAATAGGGATAGTAAAGGCAGGTTTTTCCATTGCAGGAGAACTCAAATGCAACTACTACTGATATATACTGTATCAGTGTGTGTGTGTGTGTGTGTGTGTGTCTGTGTGTATACTGTATATATATATATATATATATATATATATATATATATAGAGAGAGAGAGAGAGAGAGAGAGAGAGAGAGAGAGAGAGAGAGAGAGAGAGAGACACACACACACACATTCTTTTGTTTAATAAATGTCTTTTTCCCTTATAAGACGTGCTTTGCATTTGGGTCCTACAGTAAACTATGACAGACACTTCCAGGGACTCTCAAACAGTTTTTAAGCAACTAGCCTTTAGCAACTAGCAACAGTCCCACGTAGTTTGACCTCATACTGCATTTTGATTAATTTAAAATCAAAACCTGCCCCCAGAATCTGTTATCATTATCAGTCTGATAGTTATTCTGCAGACTCAGCGCTCCACTAATAGCAGCTGTAGATCAGTAACTTTTGATGATACAGCACCAGAGATCAACGCAGTTGCAGCTGTAATCTAACTCAGTTCAATCTGAGAGAGTTAGGGTTTCAGTCACAAATATCCCTTGAGCCCATGAAGACTGCGGCCAACATTGTGTAATTGTCCCTATCCCAAATACCTAAAGTACATCCCAGAATGCATTGCATCTCTGAGAGAGAGAGAGACAATGCACAAATAGTCGTATTTTAAATAAAATACTTTTGATCAAATTGGATATTGGTAGTTTTAATAAAATTCAGAGTAAAGTGAAACATTTGCCCCAACACATTTCAAGCGGAGTGGCTCCAAAGGACCTATAGGTGGAGCTTTGCCTTAGGTAAACGTGAAAATAAAGCACATGGCCAGAGATCAGATCTGTAATGTTGCGATCAAAACAGTCATGTGATGCAGTCGTATTTTTGTTTGAACAATCTGCTTGTTATAGCATTTTTTTCTGTCCACGGACATAATCTGATGAAAACAATGTCAATCTTTTGACATAAACACCTGGTTTACGTTCACATCATGCCTTGCAAATTTAAAATGAGGGAAGACTCAGTGAATGAGTTCCTATTTTCTTGATTCAAATTTGTTCTGAAATAGATTTTGCTCAAATGTCAAGAGGAAATATACTTACCACCAGCCTAACACATTCGAGCGAAACCAAATATTCATGCTCAAACTCCACTGCCAGAAATTCATTTCCAATCCTGCCCCATATTAGAGGCATAGTTCTGGTTGGCCCTTCACAAACCAGGACGAAAGGAGCTAAATCTGAGAGAATGGTCATGTTGTAGTAATGTCATAGCTAATGAAGAGAACAGAGCCAGAAAATGTTTTATAAACACAGGTAGGAAACAGAAATTAAACATAGTATAGTTGCTGCCAATTATGTATAATATTCATGTATAATTTCATATGGATAAATATATCAATTCACATTTAATATATGTGCAATTTCAGGAAGGCATGCAGCATTACAACTCATCTAAACCTAAAAAGGCTAATGTCACCAATTTGAATTCATGGACAGATGGAATTTTGTTTCTTTTCTTTTTCTTTTATATTTACTGACAGAAATATAGTTCTGCTGGTGCACACCTACTGACTAAAGCACCAAGAGGTTGATGGTGCATAAAAATGCATTAAACCTGAAGTATTTCATCAAAAGCGCTGCGCTTCAGTGAACACACCGAGTGAAGGAACACAGCATCATTCATAATCAACCAATCAACTCCGGCTGAAGCTTTTCTGAGTACCGGTTCACCTCGATTACAAAAAATCTAAATTCAAATCACACACAAACTCTCGCAGTTCATCACTGAGCCTCAGACACACATACATACACACAGGAATATCTGCTCATATGCATGTACATCCATAAACACACACATACACACACAGATCCAACAGTGTTATGAAGCCTTATTGATTCTGTCCTCCTACGCAGCGACATTACTTCAGAGCCTTGAACTATCATCAGACGTGTACCTTGTAAAAGAAAAATTAAAGATTGAATGGATGGTGCAGCGCCTGACCAAACTCCCACGATGATATACACTGACACGTGCAGCAGGGAGGAGGAAGGGATGGAGGAAGATTAAAGATTCGAGAGAGAATCACGAGGAGTTAAATAACGGATTGCAAAAAGGCAGAAGACAAGATATTGGGAGGATGAGGTGCATGTGGGACTGATATGGAGCAAAGACCAAAGACAATCTGGCTTGAATAGCAGTCTAGCCAGATCTATGTCTGTAGCTAATGTCAAGTTGATGTAATTTGATTTTTACCTACTCTGGTCTCTGATGGTTATTTCAGTCATCTTCCACTTCTATGCCAGTAATTACAGACACAATGACCTTCTGGTTAACAATAATCTCCTGTACGTTCCGTTGCCCCATCTAGATTTTTATAATTTTTATTTATTTCAGTGTCAAATCTGTCGTTTATATTTTTAAAAAAAAGCAAACAAAAAAGAGTAGGAGTCAAAAAATGTTGTGGCTAACTTGGGGACATGCTGATACCAAACTTTTTTTTTTTTTTTTCAATTCAGCAGCTTTTCTCATAGGGACTTTTAACAAGTTTTTTAATAATAATAAGCAGAGCTGAAGTAGTTCAACAAAACAAGATTTGCAGGAGGAGAGCACACGGTAGAAAACCCGACAACCCCACAGTCAAACCCAGGAAGGTATGCCATAAATGCAGAAGTCCTGTGAATAAAGTCCAGAACAACCAAAATATAATTTTTGTACTTTAACTAAAGCCTGGGTGGGAAAGTATTTAAAATGGAGTGGAAACGTGAACTGATAAGTTCACTGGGAAAGGAGGCAGACTAATATGAGATAACTAATAAGCAATCAAAGAAGGGAGGTAACCAACAGGAAATGCAGAACTGGAACAAGCAGAAAACAGAAAACCCCAGATTGAGCTATAATTTCTGTCTTTATAATATGTACATGTATGTATCCTTAAACTCATACAAATGATACTACTGATGCTGCAGTAAGGACTGCTATCCTCTGACAGTAGAGACTCAACCAGCCAAACATAAACCTGCTCCATTTAGGATTTGCGTGAAAGTACTGCTCACATATGAACTCAACTCCACCCATTCCTTTGCATTGCTTACAGTAAATTTGGACTCAGCACATGGAAAAGAAATCGTGTGTGTGTGTGTGTGTGTGTGTGTGTGTGTGTGTTTTAACTCTGGTTATTTGGTTTTATAATAACATTAGTTACTGCGCCAATTAGAGCTTTCAAGGCAAATTAAACAAACTTGTCAAAAAGGCCATCAATAAGAATGAAATAAAAACATTGTGACAGATGAGAAGCTATTGAAGTGACAACGCCAAACAAACTAAATTTAAAGGCAAGTGGAAAACAGCCAACAGTGACTCAAAGATCTCTGAATATAGAAATGAGTCTGTCTCAACAAAAACAGCATCATTCACCACTGGCTTTCAGATTGTTTGTATTACTCTCCATCAATCATCGGCTGACTCTGTGGGGTTATTTAATGATGAAAAAGACAGAAATTAGAAGAGAAAGGAGAGGAGGAAAGAAACAGGAGCCCCAAGGTTGCCACGTTCCCACATGAGAGAGGCTCAAGTACTCACACAATGAAGATGACGACACTTGGAGCAGATTTCAAGAGTCCCTCGGATGACGGAAGCCAATCTAATCTTGATGGAGTCCAAGATAGACGGACAGACAGACGGCAGTGCAGACTACTGTATATGATCCACGAGGAGAGCTGGCAAAGCTCTTTGGAGATGACAAATTTTCAGAAGAGGATGTGAAGCTTTGCGGAATTGTTGGGGGGACCGATGAAAAACAGTCTCTGCGGTGTTCTCTCCAGATCCAGTCCCTTGCTGGTTCTCTCTTCTTGATTTTTTTCCTCTATCAATCTTTTCTCACTGCTATCTCATGCAGTATATGAGGCTGGTAGAGGTAATAGGAAATTCTTGATAAGACATTGCTTCATAGAGAATACGAAATCTGGAATGAAAAAGAAGAAAGGTGGAGGGAAAATGTCCTTCGGACTTGTAAAATGTCTTTTGACTTCAGGAGACAAATTAAAGGGTTTTCTCTACTTTTTCCTCTGACAAAGCTTCCGCTGAAAGAGACAGATCTCCCTCCGGGGGTGAGATGAAGCAAACACACAACAGGAGCAGAAACAAACTCAATTACAAACGGACGGAGATAATGGTGTGTATCAGTGGCACCTGCTCAGTCTCCTCTTTCTCTTCCTGTCTGGTTTTCCACCTGACTGCCAAGATTAAGTCATATAATCAAATTTCTCTTAATTGGCCCCAATTGTGGCAACCGGCCATGAGCCTCTTGCTCCTTCTTCCTCAATTTCCCAACGCCACTCTCCCACCCAGTGCAGGGAATTACAATGACTCCTGTGCAACGGGAGTGCCTGTCAGTCAAGACTCTGGGCTCCTGCAGTAAATGCTATCTGTTGACTCACAACTAGTTATCTGCTGCTGCCCTGATCTTGCCATATCCTCCCTACTGTCCAGCCCCTCACTCCTCCCTTCTATTGATTATTCAGAATGACTGACAGGATTGTTTTTAACCTCACCTTTTCCCCGCTCTCTCTCTCTCTTTCTCTCTCTCTCTTCTATTCCCCTCTTTGTGTTTGTATCTAATCTCTTCTACTCTTCTGGTGTCTAATCCCCATCTCGATCTGCTGTTGCTAATTGGTTTCAGGTGTCTCTGGCGGCTATGGGAAGAAGTGTGGGGGGTGAGTACGGCTGGTGGCAAGGGAAGATTTCACGCCACCGTCACCATTAATTAAAAAGATGATTACTTAGAATACAAAGATTAAAGACAAAAATAGGAAGCGCTGGGGATGATAATAACCTGGTAGCACTTTAGAACTCCTCACTCAGCTTATCGAGTATGTGTGTGTGTGTCTGTGTGTGTGTGTGTGTGTGTGTGTGTGTGTGTGTGTGTGTGTGTGTGTGTGTGTGTGGTCATACATCTAGCAGATGTCAGCTTGTTAAAAATGGCCGTGCTAAGAAGAAAAGTTTCTTGAAGGTTTGTGCAGGTCGCTGCGGCTACATGGCAAACAGCACAGTAACCTCCTGTCAACTGGCATCCAAAAAAATTCCCAAAAAGTTGTCTCAAATTGCATTACATCCTCTCTGGCAAAGTGGAGAGTTTGTTCCAGCTTTTAATTTTTTGCATTATAGCACCAAAGCATGTTCGGGAGCAAGAAGATCACTTTTCCCTTAATCGTACGAAGTCGTGAACTCCTTTGTGCCTCAAGTCCACTGAAACCTTTTTCCCACTTCTTTACCTTGCTTTTACGGGAGCAGTTGGCGACCGCTCAGTCTTTAAACAGATCCAGTTGCTTTGGTACTGCCAAGGAAGATGTTTTGATTGGCCAAGATGGGGTTTAGGAGGTCTTCTGGAGGGTTCACATCTGTAGCATTCTGAGAAATGATCTGTGTTGTTGCCACGTTGAACATCATCTGACAAGTGATTGCAGACCTGCAATAAGAGGGAAACAGAGAACATGTTCAGGTTTAATTGAATCTTACGTCGCCATAAGTTTAGCTTTCCATTGTTGGAGATACTTTCTTCCTGCCATCACTCATCCATCCATCCATTTTCCTACACCGCTTTATCTGCCGTCACAGGTCACGGAGAGCTGGAGCCTATCTCAGCTTAGGGGTGAGGTGGGGGAAACTCCCCGTATGACGCCAGCGCGCCGCGGAGCCACACAGAGACAGACAACCACACTCATATTAACACCTACGGGAAATTTGGAACGTCCAATTAACATGAAGTGCATGTTTTTGGGGGTGGGAGGAAGCCGGAGAACCCGGAGAGAACCCACGCAGACACGGGGAAAACATGCAAACTCCGCAGGGTCAAACCCGGACCCGCCTTGCTGTATGGCGACAGCGCTATCCACTGTGCCACCGTGCCACCCTAGCATTACTCATTTGAATTAAAAAAGATTTCAGATAAACAATTGAAACATAAGTACTGACTGATTTCTTTATTCATTCTAAAGTGGGAAATAATTGTTTCAAACATGGATGATTTTAAATATTTAACCAGATTAAGGGCTCTATCAGTAAGTAATGTGTAACCCTCACTTCATTTGCAGGTTCTAGATAATGGAGATCATCACATACGTCACATCACAGCTGTCACTAACAAACAAGAGTTGGACACACTTTGTATTAAATATGGCTCATAATGGCAAATTCAACTCAGTTTTATTTTGTTTCTCATTTGCTTTTTCTTTAATTTTGTTCTTTGTGGATATGTTTTTGGTTTTTTTTTTTAGTATTTTTGTACAGTACCAATTTACAACAAACAGTTGTCTCAAGGCACTTTTAAGGTATAGCAAGAAAAGATCTGCTCTTATAAAACCTAAATGAGCAAGCACTTTGGCAATGGAGGCAAGGATGAACTTCCTTTTAACATAGCAGAACCCAAGGCTCATAGTAGGCTGGCATTTGCTTTGACCACTTGGGTAGAGAGAGAGAGCTAAAATAACAATAGATGAAAATATTTAAAAATATATGACTTAAAAATTTTACAGAAAATAGAGGTTTAAAGACAAGGACGGCGATAGGGAGGGATAAAACAGCAAGAGGGAAAGAAATAGAAAGACAAAGAGAGAACAAGAGCAGACCGAACAATGCAGTTATTTATGAATGCAGTGGTTTACACAATGTAGGGGAAGCTACATGAGACCTGCAATACAAGAAATACTAAAACTATAGATGCTAACTGTGGCAGTGGTAACAAGAGTTGGGGTAAATATTTGCATAAAGTTGAAATTAAGATATAGCTTTGATGAAAGTAATGCGTTTACTGCAACAGTAGAATTTGACCATTTTTTGTACAATTTCTTGTAAAATATTTAGTTCTGTATGTTTCAATTAGCAGTAAATAAAAATTAGTTTATCAAGCACGTCATGTCATGTGTCAGGTCATACAATGATATCATTGACTGTTGATATGTTCACATCAATATATGTCATGGACACCATAAGAACCAATACTGCTGAAAAATTACCTATTGACAAATATTCATATGGTCACTGTAAGGTGTACACTGGTCACACATCTGTGTTGGGATCAAAACAAATCAATGTTTATTGACTGTAAATTATTTATTTTTATGTAGAAGAAAAACAACATTTACCTTTGAATGCTGCTTAATGTGAGTAGAGACATTTGCAAGAATAAATAATAACAATAACCAGTAATTGTGTCTAACAATAAAAACATACACAAAATATGTTCCATGATATTTTTATGCACCAATGACAAAATAAACATAGATATAAAAAAATCCAACAACGAGGGTTAAAAAACCGCTAAAACAGAAAAAGAAGACATTACACTTTCCTAGGAAAGCAGTGGTACGATCTAGGTTTTCATGGTAAAGAGTAGAAATCTTTGGAAAAATAACATATTTATGATACAGAACCAGGAAAATAACGGACGAATAATAGGAAGT
The DNA here is from genome assembly GCA_013358685.1 of Antennarius maculatus. Lineage (NCBI taxonomy): Eukaryota > Metazoa > Chordata > Actinopteri > Lophiiformes > Antennariidae > Antennarius > Antennarius maculatus. The sequence goes on along the minus strand of CM023622.1, from coordinate 7,382,363 downwards.
TAGGATTCAAAGAAGCAGAGGTTGCTTGTAAACTGGGTCAATTGTTGTAATGTGAACTAATATGGGTCAGTGGTGGAGCTGTTGTCAACGTGAAAAATTGGACCCTCAGGTTTCAACTCAAGGGTCAGTTCCCAAGATGACCAACCATTTTAAGTCCATCATCCCGAGTGGCTGTCTCTGCAGTACTCTAAATACAGGACATTATTGGGAGTAGAAGAATTCAGCTCTCATTGAATATCTCTCCAAAGGTGAGAATCACCTCTGTTGTGTTGCCTCTGATTTTAACAGCACAGAACTCAGGAATAATGATGGTCTTGTGTGTTTTTACCAATAGTCCAAGTTAAGTCTCAAGTCTTTGGTCTCAATTCAAATTAAACCCAAAGTTAAGTCTTTGAGCTAGACTTAAAGTTAAGTTTCAAGTCTTTAAACTATAGCCCAAGTTATTTCTTGAGCCTGTGACCTAGAGTCCAAGTTAATTCTTTGAACAAGTGTATAAATTTAGTCTCAACTCATGTTTAGTCTTAGTTCAAATTAAACCTCAAATCTGTGTTCAAATTGAAGTCTGGTGTCAAAAGCTTTAGGCTAGAGTGTAAATTACATCTGAAGTCCTTGAGATAGCCATAAGTCTCAAATCATTGGGCTGCAGTTTCTGCTAAGTCACCAAGTATGACAGTTGAACAGAAGAAATGACGGGATTTAAGGCCAGAGAATTTTGTCTTTGATAGAAACAGCTACCTATCAGTCTCTGTCAACTTTAACAGAGGTTGATAATATTTATTCCATTATGACCTTTAAATCCACAAATAAAACATCAGAGTCTTCAGAATTATCTAACATGAGGAACAACTAAAAGCCCAATGGAAGTCCCCACTTTACTGAAAAGGCAAGATGGCATTGAAGAGGTTGTGACAAAACAGTTTCTGTTTCATATTCCATAAACTAAAAGGTACAGTATGTACAGATATCAGTAATAAAAATGGAAAAAACACAAATGATTTCACTGCACGATTTCAAGTGCTTGGGAAACTTGTCATCTCACTGTTCGAAATTATTGGATTACTGCTCTCCTCTGTCATGTAACCTGCACCAGAATTGCTATTAACACCTAAATAGGGAGGGTGACAAGCTGAGCGTCAAACTGTTTTTACCACCATCACAGTGGGAGAATTCACAGAGGCAGCTCAGCACAGAGGCGAAAATATGCTGTTTGCAATTACTGCTGCGTAATTTATATCATAGTATCACCTGTAGCGTGTTCCATGTTGTGTGACTTCGGCAGATACTAGACATGTAAAACTGAGTGTTGCTTTTTAGGATGCAGCTTGCAGATGGACTGCCATTTCAAAATTAACCTTTTCTACATTCATATTTGTTCATCCATCTCCATTTGTTTCTTTGTTTATTGGATTGGTTTATTTGTCAGCTGGATTAATCAAACAATATTTGATAGTAACCTTGACCATGAAGTGGGGGATTTATTGAATTATTTCTTTCATAAAGGGTAGTGTTTTATGTGTGCACTGTGTGCTTTTAATGTTGTGAATAATGGGTCTGTTCTTGTTAAAATAGACTTTTTACTGTTTTTTTATGTTTTTGAATTTTTTTTTTAAAGTATTCTTCTATGTTTAGGATTAGGATTGGCTTTGGGTTTTAGTTATGTAAATGTTTTTATGCTGTTACATCCCCACTTAACATAAAATATGGTATGGTCCAAAAAGTAAACTTTTACATGACTATAAGTGTTCGTGTTTACTGTTGTGTGGTTTTTTGATTTTTGCACACTCAAAATTGTAGCATGATTAGGGTACTATATTTGCAATGAAACTACAAAAAATTCACATTTGGTTTGAACAAACAACCACGTCTAAATCCCAAACGGTTATTATCATGTCAATCAAATAATATTTAAAAGGAAAAATTTTACTCTAAAATTAAAAAGTTTGATAGTTGGTATTTGAAAGGAGCTTTTGTAGTGCTCAGTGCTACATTTGGAGGGTTAAATCTGTGGCTAAAGGAACTCCTCTGAAACGCCTCCAGAGAATGAAGTGGGTGGTCAGGATTGTCCATGACCATTCTTAGTTTACAGAGGATTCTCCTCTCTGCCACTTGCTGAACTGTGTCCAGCTTAGTTTTTGTGGTGAAGTTGACCACCGCAATAAGTTTTGAACATGGCCTGCTAGTTGTGCTACAAAAACGTCTGTTTAAATGTGATCCAAACTTTCAAATCAAAAGGACAAAAAAAATGTATTTGTTATGAATATACACAATGTGACAAGATGTATGATGATGGTGATCTAAATACTAATCTAAACTTCACAGCTTTTTTTTCATGCATTATCTGTTTCTTTATTTACTTTGAGTGTCTCTGAGGAGGCTGAAAGCTGCTGCGGCATTATGTTTATGTGAGGTAACATACAGGCTGCTGAATGTAACAAGCAGCTCTCTGCCATGTTTAAGCCCAAGGTTATCCATCAATAGCTTTTGGAGTACTAACAGTTTTTACTAACATAATTCAGGGGCGGAGAGCTAGGCGACATCTTGTTTGTGGGTTGGAATCTGTAGGGAGAAGACCCATGGTATGAAGCATCTCCATGGGTCCACAGCAAGAGAGCAGACACATTTTTTTCAGTTTGCAGTTGACAACAGACTGACTTAATAGCTCTCTGGGAGCATGCAACATATGTCATTATGTCTGAGAATGTTTCTCCAGAGACCATGCTTTCAGATTGAGGCCCAGTTTTTTCCATACCCTGACCTCATAACCTGTTTTATTCTGAAAAATTACACTGCCCAAAAACACCCTAGCTTCATATTTGCTTTAACTTCACTTTGTTATGTTTGTCCATATACTTGCAATAAGTTCTCTGTAGGCAAACACAGATCATAATATAACCTAATATATTGCATTTATTAATCCAATCTCAGTATTCATAATATTTGACTTATATGCTCATACTGCACAGATCCACTGATTAGCTAGACCAGAAATATTATGTCTGTACCTCTGGAAGGAGAACTTAGGGGCAATACATTGTATTTTATGTGCCTTAAGGGTATTTAAAAGGACACTTTAGTGGCACTTTTTTCAATCAAAAGGGGATTGTTCCCCATGCCCTCCGTCCCCTTGAGTACATTGCTGCGTAATAAAGAAATACATCTTGAACTGCATAAAAGAAACCTGAGCTTAATGTCTATTATATTGCAGCTATATTCCAGGCTTATTAGCGGTCCTTTTGCTTTGTGTGCAAATCACAATTCATATTCGTACCTATCAATCAAACTGTAAAACCTTTTGTCACTTTGTCCTTCATCAACTGGATTTCCACCGAAGCAGAGCTGGAAGTAGCAGCTCTTTAAAGTTCAGACTTTAGAGGTCAAACCGGAGGCACTCAAATATATGTTAACATTCATTATTTTTAAAAAGTCACAGGTGTGCAGGGTGACTAACTCTGGGGGTCGAACAACTTCTAAATGCTAAACTAGAAAACTTGATTGTAGTCAAGGCACTGATACAGATTCCGATTCACCTTTTGACTTTCTTTTTTTCAATAGTGTGAGAGACTTTTCTTTTGTTGCCAGTGTTATGAAAAATAATAACAGCACAGTCAGTCTACGGGGGATATATGTCTCACTGCTGCTCGAGAGAAACCCTTTGATCTCAATCTCCCTGAAGAGTCTAAACTCTAAAGACTTTTTGAGACTGTACATATCGCTCATCATTTGATGTTAGACATAATTTTATGCACTTCAAGTAGTCTGCACTGACTTAAATATTTTCAGACAGACGTTGGTAGAAGTATTCATTCTCTGAATGCTTTGGAGGTACTATCAGAAAGAAAAGCAGGCAGCAGGATGACAAAGAGAAGAACTGTATCCAACAATATGAGGTAGGAAATTCCAAATGTAAAAAGGCTTTTTTGTCATAATTATGAAGCTTTAGTTGAACAGGAGACATTTGCTTCATAATCACAATCATGATGATAATCATTTTCTATGGGGTATGTCATATTTAAAATGTGTGTTTGCTTGCAATCCTCTGCTCTGGGGAGCTCTGCCCATCAGGGACATGAACCATCTGTGACTGAAAACCTTTCTGTCAAAATTAATGTCCTGTCAAAAAGACATCCCCAAATTTCATTTGTTGCAGTTAGTCAACCAGACAAAAATAATTGACTAAATTTCTTTTCACATTACCAATGTACTGACATTTTTGGACTTAAAATGATGACTGTGATTCATGGACACCACAACTAATACAAGTCTACACGAAACACACTGTGAAAGTAATGAGTCCAACTAAAAAAAAAAAGGTTATCATCCTGATTTTACTGCTGCCATTTTTCACAGTGAGAATCAACACAGAAGGAGCCAAGCTCCTTCCGTCATAAGGGATTAATAGAAACAAAAAGGAAGTCAAGAAAAAAAATATCCACCAGAGTTTTACTGACTGACTTACTGCCCACATTACAGCATTTCAACCAAGTCTGGCGTCCAGTGACCTCTGCCTCAAAGCTTTATAAGACTAAGAATGGTTCTACTTTCTTCTTGCGTCAGAGAAGTGTGGGTTAGGTGGATGAAGCTGTGCAGGTTAAGCATGCTGTAAGTGAAATAACAGGTCTTGAACTGTGCTCTATATGACATCATTTTTTTGCTCTTAGTACACACAACAACAGCTTCCATGTCAAATGAAAATAATGTAAAAGTGAATTTTGCTAAAAAGCCCACCATCACTTTAGTTTTTTAGATTATCTATTCTTTTTTTAAGAATAATTTTTACATTTTATTAAATACAAATTCCTTTTTCTATCAGAAAATATGACAACTACTTGTTGGTAGGTCAGCTCAGCTTTAAGACTGGAAATGTGTATGATGGATAGATAGATACATGGATAGATAGATGATCGATAGAGGGAAAGGTGCAATGTCTAAGCACTAGCTGGAATTTATTTATTATCCTATATTTAAGTTTTTACATATATCCTGTATGAATTATTGGACCTACCTCCTTGCAAGAATGAATCAACTAGAAATCCAAAGTAGATGTTGATTCAACTGCTGTATGAAAGAAATAGAGGATAAACTAAACATAAATCGTTTAATCTCAAATACAACTTGACAAAGGTTTGAATTACTTTATTTCTGACTAAAGTGCTGATCATTCTCAAGTAATTTAAAGTTGCAAAAATATTTTATGAAAAACAGTTAATTTGGAAAATATGCACTAAATTTGACCCTAGTACTAAATCTTACCTATTTCACTAACTGTTTAACAGCATGGTTGTGGCAGCTGTGCTTCTGTCATTGAAGAAAAGCCTATTTGACTCTTTGCACATCTTTTGCTCTTTCAAAATTTCATTTCATGCATGCAGTTCTACTGAAAGGCGACAGCCTCCAATTAAAAAGCATAATTTTATCTCCCTCTGCACCACCAATCATTTCTCAGTTACTTTGTAAAAGGCTGTCTGCACACGCTTTAATTATGACATTATAGTCAAAGGCCTGACATCTCTCTTCACCTGACATATACTGTAACGTCTCAATCTCACCCACTGACAGCATGCTGTATCCGTGGCACGAATGGCTTTTCAAGCGGAGTTGATCGAGTTTCGAATTGATGTCATCAGGCATGTAAGACATGATGAATGCTCCTCCCAGTACAAGCCGAGCAGAGGACAGACTGAGAGGAGAGGTGTGATTTATGGCTGTAAGCAACGTGTAGGATAATAAACCCAAGTCACACCGAGGCAAAAGGCTGCAGGACCACTGCTGACATGCATCCAAGCAGCAGATCATCTGACGCCATCTGAGTAGAATGTACAGATCCATCAGATGACAACATGTTTTGATGTTGTTTTCACATTTTATCAAATCAAATCTGTTTTCCCATTTTATCATCTTCCTCATCCATTACCTCTCTGTGTGCTGCTGGGTTTTTTATAACTGGAGGACGAGTTCATTACCATATGTCTCAGCCTCCCTCTCACTGTCTGTATTTGTCTTTTGCCCTATAGCTTGTTGTCTCCTTGACTCGAGTCATCAGAACATCTCCATACTCAAGGAAACAAAGCAGCTCATTTGGGTGTCTCAGTAAAAGCATGTCTTCCCAGAGGATGCATGTTTTACTTTGTTGGTAGACAAATGAGGTTAGTGGTTTTCATAGAACTCTAAGAAACCAATAATGTCTTCGACTGTGGGGTCAGTACAAGGTCTACTTTTTTATTTTTGTTTGATTTACTGTTTACTTTTACTGAAGATTAGTTGTTGTTTTGTACCAAATATATGGTAGGGCTCTTTCTGTTTGGCGTTATTTGATGTTACTTTGGTTCTTAACTTGGGACAACACAGTGGTACATTGGGTAGAATTGTTGTCTCACAGCAAGAAGGTTCCACGTTTGAGTCCTTTCTGTGCAGAATTTTTATGTTCTCCTCATGTCTGCGTGGATTTTCTCTGGGTTCTCCGGCTTCCTTCCATCTCCAAAAACATGCAGCTCCGGTAATTTGAACACTCCAAATTGTCCATAGGGGTGAGTATGTGCGCAAGTGGTTGTTTGTCCTTCCTGTGGGTCCACGATGCGCTGGCGACATGTCTTGAGTGTACCCCACCTATCACCCCTAGTCAGCTGGAAATAAGCTCCAGCAACCCCCGTGACTCGCAAAACGGAGAAGCAGTTGTGACGTTTACGATTACAATGGTCTTGTCTACAAGAAAATGGATGGATTGTTCTTAACTCGCTTCAGTTCAGTCTGAATGCTTTTTTGTACTGATTGGCAGTAGATGAGTTACAAGCAGAATCCAAAGTAATGAAAACACTCATGTTTACTCAGAGCAGAGGTTTTTCACAGCTTTATTCTTTTTTGTTATGTTTTGTTTTGTTTTTTTGCTATCTGGCTGCTTTGGATACCTCACTATTTCTTCCATATTTACAAGAACAACTGGGATATTATTAATGATAGCATGTAAATCCATTCAACCATCCATTTTCTTGAGGAAGAGACGTTCACAACAGTCACTTTTTCAGCCACGTACGGGTGAGAGGCAGGGTACACCCAAGTTACACACCACTCACACACATGGTGGAGTGAACAATTCACCTCAGCTGTATGTTTTTGGAGGCAGGTGGAAGCCGGAGAACCCAGACAGAACCCACACTGACACCAGGAGAACATGCCAAATCCACACAGAGAGGAATCAAACCTAGAAGCATCAGCGCTACCCATTGCCCTACCGTGCTGCCCCTCTATGGAATCTACCAAAGACATTTACAAATCCTTCTATATTGACACAATGACCCACATCTGATTGGCTGAATATGAAATGACCTTCCCCACACAGCTCCTCATGTAAAGAATTTTGTTCAGAAAAGAAATCATTACACAAACCAAACAGAGGCAGAATAAGAAAGGTTATTGCATCAGCATAGCTTTATTTATTTGACAAGATAAATAGGTGTCGGAGCGGACCCATGGACATTAAACAACTTCCTTTTTTATGAAGAATCTGTGATATTCTCCACAATGCCTTGGTTACACTTTTGAAAACTTCACCAAGGGATTTGTTCTTTTACGTAAATAATGGGCTAGCAGAATCCAGCTAAATTAAAAAATATTGAATGTACTGCTAAAAATAATTCCATAACTTTGGCCCATAGATGCAGAATTTTCAGGTTGGGACTCTCATCCAACACTTAATGTTCGGAACAGATTGACGCAACAATAGTGGATTCATGTTGAACCACTTTCATGTCATAATGAAACATTAAAATTTGAAGACACTCCAGAGAAGCCTCAAAACTTCCCAAACAAGTTTATTCAAATTGTCATTAAAATTTGTAAAAAATTAGAACAAACAAATGGCAAAGAAAATCCTCCAACAAACAACAGTACACTGTCAGTCTCTATTATCAATCAACTAATATTGTGGTTTTTCATTCTATATGAAAAATAACTGACTGTTCTGCCTTATTTACATTTTTATTTACATCTTTACTTGCATTTAAGGAGGTAAAAAAAATTCAGTTTTTACATCTTCTAGAAGTGTTAAATGACCCACAGGAAAACTGATCGTTTTAATCATTAGCCTTGATCTATGTGAATGTGAATGACCAAAAAATCAATAATCTTTAAACAGTGGCTGAATGCTAAATCTGCTGCTGATATGAAAATTAAGTAGGGCTTCTGTGAGTGAACTGAGTCGCGTTGTGCTTGAATGAGTGTTTGTGTGTGTGTGTGTGTGTGTGTGTGTGTGTGTGTGTGTGTGTGTGTGTGTGTGTGTGTGTGTGTGTGTGTGTGTGTGTGTGTTGCAGCAAACATTCCAAGCTAGACCAGCATAAAACACAATGAATACTTTCCTACATTGTCTCTAGTCTACACATTACAACACAAAGAGAAAACAGAAATTATCATTGTATGTAATCAAATGTACATTCACACATTTCTCTGAAGGGAGAAACATAAACACTCACACACCTGTAGCTGCTCAACAAATGTGCTTCCATCTGTTAGTTGTCATCTGCACTGGCGAGAGCAGGCTAGTGCTCTAGAAACACTCTCCAGCTAAAGTCTGACTCCCTCCACTTACCAACCTCACATCTCATCAGGCTGTCAACAAAACATATCTCTTTCAATCAAATACAGACCAGATAATGTCACCACAGCTAAAGGCTAGCAAAGGTCAGAACAGACGCAGGTCTGCATCTTGGCTGAATGATGTAAAGCAAAGCTTCATCATTCACTGTTGATTTCACGCTGAGAGTTATTTGCTCTTTCCCTGCTGCCACTGAGAAGCCATTCAGCTCGAGGATTTTGGGCCTGGTGGTTTTTCTTTTAGTGTCTGTAAACATCTGCTGTCTAGCCGCTGAATTGTTCTGTTCTGTTTTCAAGCTGTGTGTTACCACAGTTGGAGAGAGTGTTTGAGTGCCACCAGCAGTTCTTAAGTAGACATAATCAGAGCCAAGGTTCTCAACGGGAATCCTACTTAAGCTTTTATACAGCATTAGAGACATATGTGATGAAGGTTAAGATAGTTGTAGAAATTAAGAGATATTGTGACAATATTGGTTTATGATTATTTTTATAAAATTCATAAATGGTCAGCTAGATATTATCCAGATTACTGAAACCTTTGAGCAAATCTCAATAAATTGAAAGCTGAAGTGTGGCTTTGGAAAGTTGCTTCACTGAAAAACGATGCACGCACATATCTACAGAAGTCTCGTTTAAATATTAAATATATTCGTTTGTTTTCAGTTGATTATACAGATAGGATTGGCAAATGATCCCATTCTGTTGTAATTCTGTATAAAGCCCTGTTCACACCAAAGATTAACAATAAGACAAGCTGACACTCACAATCTCGTCATATGCAACATTTTGAAATCTCCCATATTTATTTTTTTATTTATTTTATATACTCTATTGAATTAACTGTATTATATACTATTAATTCCCTAGGGGGAATTAATAGTACAATCTAGAGTTAGTCACGCATGCATATCTCTCCATCTATATATTTGAATAAGCTCACTTGATCACGGCGCCCAACCAATCATGGCGCATCCGCCAGGAGGAATCAGGTGAACAATATGGCGTAAGGCATCGGTCAGCGAGGCTTTTTGTTTTGGTTACGCCGGTTATTTTCTGACGTATAACAGCTCCACGTCAAAGATGCGTTGATAAACACGCTTGACAGTTGGATATTTGTTCGTCTGTTTCTTTCTTTATGAGTCATAAAGTTTATATATTTATTCATTCATTCATTCATTCATTCATTCATTCATTCATTCATTCATTCATTCATCATTCATTCACATTCCTCGCCGACGCCAGTTCTGGGTCAGACCGGGATGCGCTGCCTACTGGTGGGAGAACTCTGTGATGGAGATCGTCCTCCAGGAGGAACGGCGTCCCGGTCCCGTTCTCGTAGTTGTTCTGCTTATAAACTTGTTATTAATCATACTTATGCGGCTACATGTGGACATGGCCTGATTCAGATAGTGGTTCGGTTTGTGCCATGAGTTTTGACAACGATATAAGGTGGGTGTTTTCTAAAGCAGGGGATATATTGTCAAAATAAAAGAAATCTCCTAAGACCTGTTGTTTTTAAATAAAAAACAATGGTATGACCCAAGCATAATCAGTGGCTATACCTCAACGTTACAAAAGCACAATTATTGTCCATACCCCAACCCCAGCCAACCTCCCCTCATTGTACATGTTTACTGTATTTTCATTTTCGTCATGTCCAAATGACCATTTTCCATACTGCCAGTGTGTGTGTGTGTGTGTGTGTGTGTGTGTGGGTCATAAAGTTTATGACCCACACACACACACACACACACACACTGTATACTGTACTGTATACGTTTACTGTATACGTGTGCAAGCATTTGGAGTTAAACAAAAGCAATTACCCTATGGGAATTATTCATAGATTTATTTGATTTTTGATTTTTTACACACACACACCCACACACACACACACACACACACACACACACACACACACACACACACACACACACACACACACACACACACAGTGTACCACCATCACTAAATTGTACATTTTGCATACTTCCTTATTGTGATGACAGTTTTATTCACAGGCTTTCTGCAAAATACCACACACTTCAAACTTATGGCAACTGTTTTTTTAGCATCCTGTAGATGTCGTTCTAGAGCAAATGAAGCCTCATGAAGCTTCGAACCGCAGTGAACCGACTGGGATGAAAAGCTTCAATGCTTCACGGGGCATTGAAGCTTTTCCACGTGAAGGGCATTGGAAGTCCATACATGGACTTCCCAGTTAACATAATTTTAGAGTGTCATAACTGTTCCAACAATTTTCATGTTTTTGAGCAGAAAGTCCAAACAGCAGGAACGACACAGAAAACGGCAACGAATTCTGAGTGAAACTAGCTGGCTAAAACATACAGTCTGTCCAGCTATGGTTTCCATTTGGAATGGGACAATCGATGTAGTTTCCAAAATGCTCCTCTGGCATCTGACAAAACCGTCTTTAAGTAACTACATACAGTTCTGTTCGTGTAGTCAGCTAACAGAACTATCACTTCTCTAAAATTTCTTTTCCACCTGCTCTTTTGACAGGTGCCTTTTCCTCTAGTGTTAGCTCCTTTCCCAATCTCACGATTAGTTAGCTCTCTTTCTCCAGTTAGCCATTCAGACGGGCTTCAACTATGGTCGTTGAAATGTGAATAGCACTGACCACACGGTTAATAAACTGGGACAAGACCAGCCACCGTCAGAACTGACGCAGCCTCTTGGATGAGAAACGAAACATTTTCAAGAAAGTTTCTTAAAGTCCAGTGGTTTGACTTAAACAGCTTTGGATAACCATGACCTGGATAACTAAGAACCTACACAGACAACAAACATTCAGTTAAGTGTGTTTCAAGACACACAGCATGTTTTCATCTTCCTACAGTATGCTCTTTTCAAACTATAGACTGGAAGAATCTCAGAGACGTTTCAACTCTTAAACAATGTATAAAAAGTTGACCTAATTCCATAATTCTATTTTATATACTCTGATGTCCAATAAGGTGTACACTCCCTCACTCTGGTGATGGGAACTGGTGAGGCCATGAGATAAAGCCAGAAGAAAAAAAAATAGTTAGTCAATATTCAGGACATATGATTTGATTTCAGTTAAAAACAATTATTGCAACTTTGCTCCTGAAGTCAAGACACAATTTAATAAAAAAAAAACCTTTAACTGCTGCTGTCCAATCATCAGTCTTGACCTATTCATCAATCACTTTATATACGTCCAGGGAGTACAAATATACAGTTAACTCCACCCACTATCTTCGCACATTCACAACACTTGCGACTTCACCTCATCGCGGATTTTTGGTAGGTAGTCACGTGATACTGTACGCGCATTCTATTGGCTGACGGCATCCTGAAGTGCGCTAAGTTCTGTGAGTCTTGCAACGCAGAGCACCTCCATGAGACACAAAAGTGCTTTAAACAGTCAATAAGAATGTGTGAAAAGATAATACAGATAGAAGGTGGTGTAATATCAGTATGGGGAGGGTCATAAACATTTAAATTACAGTAAATTATAAGATTAATAGTTTGTCGCTATATTGCAGAATTCGTTATTCGCGTCTGGCTCCTGGAACGCATTAACCTCGAGTAACAAGGAAGCTCTGTACATACGACAGTACATAAAAAGTCATATATGTAGTATGTAAATAAATACATTCCAGTGGTAAAAGGCTGCAGGTTGGATATTGAGATAAGGTCTTAGGCTGGTGTGATACAGCATCAGCATCTCCTATGAACTGCAACCCACATGCTGAATTAACCGAGCAGACAGTGAGGTCTGAAGCTGATGAAAGCTTTGTTAACAATGTGCTGTTTTCAATTCAACCAAACAATTAGCAAACATTTCGGCTGCAAATTGGACCACATGGGATGTTTTAGGATGCGAGCTCTTTTCATCTGATGAATAATTTATTTTGTGAATGAATCAACTTCCCGTCTGCAGTGTGTGTGTGTGTGTGTGTGTGTGTGTGTGTGTGTGTGCGTGCGTGCGTGTGTCCATGCATGCGCATGTATGCACTTGCAACTGAAGTGATCACGTTCACACTTTCTGTTGATACGCAGCTGTGAAATCCAAGCTAAATGCAGCATAGCAGATTCAGATGGGCTGCTGTGTGTGAATGCAGGCGGAGAATATAAACCTAATCAATGCAGAAAAATTATATGGCCAGTATGTTTTTATTAGGCTTGAAAGACAGGATGATGATGATGATGATGATGATGATGATGATGATGATGATGATGATGATGATGATGATGACGGTGATGATGATGATCGTCAGCATCCAATAAGTTCCCACGTGGAGTAGTCTTATTGCAACACAAGAACAAAATACCAAAAAAAAAAAAAAATCACAGCACAACTTCTAAACTGCTTGATACAAAAGCAAAACTTGTGAGGTTTTCATTTTATCTTTCAACACCAACATTTAACAATTGTAGGATGTGAATATTTGTATATGAAGAAAACAAATTTGACATGTATACATTTTTTATTAATATTTATTTATTATTTCTGAATACTTTGCAATGTCATTTAAACCTTGTTGTGCAAAACTAAAAGACTCTACATACAACAGGAAACTGTTTAGACCTCTAACCAGTCCTTTGTTCATTTATTTTGTTTTGTTTGCTTTTTATAACATAGTGCAATGGAGTATTTTTCAAACTCAATGCCTTTGATAATTTTAGAGCCATTCTACGTGAAACACTTGTGCTTTGACTGTCATGACAGCTGGTTTCTACTTAGTCCAGTTTAAAAGTTGGGTGGGCTGGGTTAGTGCTAATAATCCAGATAATATTACTACTTCATTGCCTGACTGATAATAACAGCACTACTTTGCAAACTTTGACATTTTTTGTAAGTGAATAATCACATTTGAAGTGTTTGGGGATTTTAGTGTAACCAGTTTTTAACACAATACTATAGCACTGTATTTTATGACTACCTATACTATTATGTTTATAACATGTTTTATGGGTAGCTTAAAATAAAGAAACAATTGAACTCTCTACTCAATAACTACACTTTTCTATCAATTAAAAATTGAAAGCGGTGGTCAATCTGTTATTGGTGTACAATCACCAACCTTCAGAGTAATCTCCCATTTTTGAAATCTACATGTTGTCAGGTATGCACTGGATGTGTCTGTGTGTTTGTGTGTGTGTGTGTGTGTGTGTGTGTGTGTGTGTGTGTGTGTGTGTGTGTGTGTGTGTGTGTGCGTGTGTGTGTTTATTTGTTGGAAGGGTTGATGAAGCAGTGCTGTGATGGATTAGGAGAGAAATGGAGGGATTATCAGGGTTCAACTACGACTGTCGATTTCATGTCAAGGCCAGTGTCTTGGTGACTTCCTGTTTACCACACACAAAAATGTACGTGTACGAGTGTGCGCTTTGCCTGGCTGCTTGTTTGATGATGCAAGTGAGTGATGGTTACAGAAAAGAAGGGGCAGAAGGAACAAGGAGGTGACAAATGTAGGAAACAGAAAAGAAGCGAAGGAGGGGAACGAAATGCCTGATGGATGGTCGTTCAAAAAAATGATGGCAGAGGAGGCGAGAAGGAGCAAAGCAAGAAGAGTGATTGATGATGGAAAATAAATAAAAAACAAGCACAGCCACGTTGAAGAAGAGAAAGGAAAATGAGTTGAAAGGAGATGGAAGAAGAAAAAGAGATTTTTAAAAAAAGCAGCAAAGGAGAGCATGGAAAGAGCAAGCAGCCACCTCCTCCTCCTCCCAGTGCTCCTTTCAGCACACTCACATACACTCACCCATCTGCTTCTCCCGTCCGCAAGCAAGCCAACAAACACCAGTTGTAGTGCCGGCACAGTTATGGCAAAGCTTGATGTAGGTAGGCTGGGGAGAAGAGGCAGGAAAAAGAGGAAAAAGCAGAGCACAGCGGTCGTCCCCCGACCTAGAGAATATGTAGAGTACCGGCACAGATGTCTACACCAGGGAAGGAAGGGAAAAAAGAGCAGGAAAAAAGGAGGTGCAACAGAGAAAAAAAACACCAGCAAGCAACTCTTCGTGATCAAAATCCCAGGTTTGTTCCAAATCCACCTGGGGGACAAGCAAACACACACCAGTGAGCACACATCCACACTCTCTAGCCAACTGCTGTCGCAATGACACTGCTGGCTGTGAGGCTCCTCGGCCAATGGTACGAGAGAGGAAAAGAACACCTCCAACACCTTTTCCTCCTCCTTCCTCTTCTCTTGCTGCTTTAGTCCTCTTTATGCACCAACACACAGAGAGATAAAGGAAGGTATTGTTCGTCTTTTTTATCCCTGTTTCATTATCCTCCTCTGTGCTGCTGTGAAGTCTCTCTCTCAATGCCCTTCAGTGTCGGACTGGCTGCTGCTTCACAGCACAGAGCGTCTGGACTGCATTCAGCTCTCTCTCTCTCTATCTCCCTCTCTCTCTCTCTTTCTCTCTCTCTCCCTCTCTCTGGCTCGCTCTCTCCCCTTAACTCCCAACTACCTCTCTCACCCCTCTCTCTCAGCTGATGAATGTGACTCCATAGCTCTTCAGCTCTCTCCTTCAATTCAATCTCGTCTGTCTTGCTGCCATCTTCCGAGCAAGTTCTCATCCACCTGTTTTGTATGCTTCGTGAGGGCTGGAGTGCGGTACACACCAGCTGCGTCACTTCATTTGACAAGCATCAATTAACACCTGCAGCACACACTGAACATGTTATATAAATAAAAGAGCAATGAATGGAGGAAAAAAGAGAAAACAGATGTTTGGGTTTTTTCTGCAGCCTTGATGTCAGCTTTGCAAAGTGAGAAATCTAATTTCTGCAATTTCGGCAATTTGAGACAAGCTGCTGGTTCACTAAGAGGTATTTTTCTCCATTTCTGTTTTCCCATTTCCCTGTATAACTACTTCTATTAAAAGAAAAGCAATCTTGTACAGATCCATCTAAAGCAATTTTTTTTATTTGTTTGCAAAGATATAATTTATGTCTCATATCCTGTCATTTGTATCCCTGTATCTTCCTGTGTCCTCTCTCCCTCTCTCTGTGTTGTTATGGGCACCACCACACACACCTGGCATTTGGCCCAGCTCCACACATCTCTCACCCACTCACCAACCAGCAGTATAAGAATTCCAGCTCTCCAGCGTTCCTCATAAGATCATTAATTAGAGACTCTCTGGGAACTTGAATTTTTGGACCGTCTTAATCTTTATTAGGAACTGGATTCTTTTTTGCGCAGAAAATGATCGCACAATCCACCTTAGCATTGACTATCATGATCATAATGCATTAATTCACTTCTCCTTGTTGCTACCTCCGATTTTGTATCAATCCATTGGGCAGCTATTAAACTTACCTCCCCGGTGCTTGCCATGTAATCGAAGTAAGGGATGGACATGAATGAAAAAATTCCTATTGGCCACTTTGAAAAATTAATCATGCCTTTTGGATAATGTAATCCCCAACCATATTCCTACACATTATAACACTGCCCTCCAAGAGATGTTTGATCATATTGCTGTATACAGTATCTAGAAAACATATAGATTATTTTATCTATATTTAGATTGTCCAATGTGTCTATTTCATGCTTGGTCACATCCTTAAGAAATGAAGGCTGAAAAATGTCCATTGCAGCTAGACAACTGAGCAAAACACTAGAGCTAACTGTCTTCACTTCACTCACCTTCCAAGTCATGTGGACGGACGGACAGACGGACAGACACACAAACACTGACAATTACAATACATCACAGCTTCATGGGATGTTAAAAATTAGTGTCAGCACACATAGGATTAGCAATCTTCAACAGATATAAAACAGGTTTTCATCAATATTGATGTGATTTTTTTTTTTTTACATTGAACAAATGCAAGTCTACGCTCAGAATCAGGTGGGAGGATGACATTTTGAATGCACGCAGCAAAACATCATTTTAGATTTTACCTACAATTCTCTCACTTTTATTTCCCTTGGGTGCAGTGAACCTGAACACCACATTTGTAATATAATTGTCTGAGACACAAAATGTGCCCTCAATGAAAATGTGTTGACAATAAATGAATTCAAGCCATCGAGTTTCAAGTAGATGTCATAATTAATTACATAAATTTTCTTTTAGTAATTTTTTAAAATGAATTCCACAGTCACATAATCTACATGAGGGTTAAGCTTTAATAATATAAAAATAAATAAACTGTATGAATAATGAATAATAATGATGGGGGGGGTGCTATGTAGTAATGCTTATGGGATTATTACTGTCACAATCTTTTTAATGAACTGACAAGGTACACCAAGTAGAGCAAGAGCACAGCAGTTATAATAGCTTTTCACCTATTAATCAAGGAAATATCCCCACTGACACAAGTATGTGCTTCCATAATTACCAAATAATTTTGCATAAATATATTCATGACTTGAACATAATAATTATAGGATTGTACACAGATTTCACAATCAGCAGATGGATTCGTTAGTAGTTTGGCCTTTAAAATCACACTATAATCACACATCTGCTATCATAAAATCCTTCAGGTTTGCTTGCTTTCACAATACAAAATGCTCCAGGGGTTGCTTTTGTCCCATAGCCTACTGTGATTGCCACTGGCAGACTCAAGGGAATGAACACAGCAGAAGTGCCCTCTTGAATGTCTCCATGTTGGATAAAACATAATTAAGTGCCTCTAGGGTGCCTCTCCAGTGGACAAAATGTGATGCAGTACACTAATGGGTGCCTTTAAAATGGAGGAAATGTGTTACAGTACTCTCTAGGGTGCCCTTCTTTCTCTTCTTAAATTAGTTGGTTTCCATGTGTTTCTAAAAGATAGAATGGTTAATAGTTACCTGTGTGTTTCAATTACAGCAAAACATTCACCTTAAACGCATCACAACCTGCTGGGCTTTAACAATTTATGTAAGACAAGAACACTAGACATTCTTGTTTCTTTATTTTTCTTTCTTCATTTCGATACTTTTAGCAACAGCAACAGTCCTCATACAAGCCTGGAATATAGGTTGTAATTTTTAAGAGTTTTTCAACAATTTAAAGAGAATGAAAACCCCTCCTTAATGGAATGTTTTCACATCTGCCAAATGGTGAAATACAAACAAAAAGGTTCAGAATTATCTTTCTCATTCATTCATTTTCTCTAACTGCTTCATCTGCTTGCGCTGGGAGCTGGAGCCTATCCCAGCTGACTAGGGGCGGGAGGCACGGCAAGCTCAGGGCGCAATGCCAGTGTACCGCGGTAGCTTTCTGTCATTTATTTGTTTTATAGTCTGCTGAAACTTGTCAAAGTAGAAACAAAAAATATTATCAAAACTAAAAGGAAAAAGCAACACATTATGTCATATTTGATGTGTGTAGGGTTAGGGTGTGTGTGTGTGTGTGTGTGTGTGTGTGTGTGTGTGTGTGTGTGTGTGTGTGTGTGTGTGTGTGTGTGTGTGTGTGTGTGTGTGTGTGTGTGTGTGTGTCATGGATGTCTATTCACACAGTCAGGAGATGTAACTGCCCATTTATGTAAACTCATCCATCCAGTAACAAACACATACAGTGTTTATTGTTCTAATAAAGCCCACAGTGATTTCTGCAGTCAGAATTTTCAAACATCACTCGCCGGTGTGTGTGTGTGTGTGTCTGTCTGTGTGTGTGTGCGTGTGTGTGTGTGTGTGTGTGTGTGTGTGTGTGTGTGTGTGTGTGTGTGTGTGTGTGTGTGTGTGTGTGTGTGTGTGTGTGTGTGAGTGTGAGTGTATGTGAATTACTGCATAAAATCTCCATTTTTATTAAATTTCTCTTTTTCTGAGAATCAAAGTTACATTTTCTTAGCGCCATGGGTTTTTTTTTTTTTCTTTGCCTTCAGGGCAGAATACTGATATGAAGTGATGATCTGAAACCAGAACTCCCAGTCTGTCATCCACTAGTGAAAAATCTTCGCTGAGACACTGACATAAAAATCCAACAGTCCAACGAGCTGCACTGCAGGTGTCCAGGAAGGAATAGTAGATTAAAAAATATTATTAATATTTATATTGTGAGTAGCCTTTAACAAACACTATTTCCAAACAGTCTCAGGCTGCCACGAGCTACACTGGGTTATCTGAATAATCACAAACTAATGAGTTTGATGTCTATTATATTGTGATGTAGATTTTAGGAATGACTGATTTGTTCAGTCTTTCTGACCACCTGGCTGAAAAATACTTTGACCAATCAGCTGACATCATGCACAGAAATGCATTTATGAGCAGCTACAGTTATGCATTATGTTTTTTTGTGGCACAATCAGCATAAAAAACACATTTAAGCCTATTAACTTCCTTCCATATTCAAATGTCTTTCATCCGAATGAAGATTTAACAGATTGCAGACATACATACATACCGTACATACATACATGCATGCACTGATTCTTCCTTTTTTTCTCTATAAGTTCAGTAACTAGCAGCTGAAAAAACAATTTCACCTTATTCTTGTTACTTGTCGTCAATGTCTGTTTATTACCTTGTTATGTTTTATATATCTAAAAATGCTATCAATGGATTCTGATGAAATGTTCTGTTAAGGTGAATCTTCGGCATCAGAGGAGTTGACTGAGGCAGATCCAGCCATTAATGCAGATTTCTCTGGATATGTTTTTTTCAACATCATTATCACAAAAGAAAATAAATAACAAATGGCCAAACAGTCATTCTAGAGTAAACTTGAAAAGACACTATACATTTTTGAGATTTTGATGTTTATGGTATCACTGAAAGCAGAGAGCAACAAGCAGGAAGTATTGAGAGACAGATGTGATATTCATTCATTCATTCATTCATTCATTCATTCATTCATTCATCTTCTTCTGTTTCATCCGTTGTAGCGGGGGGCTGGAGGTGGGGTAAACTTTGGGCGCAATGGTTGTGCACCGCAGAGATGTGATATTAATAATTCAAAAAAATGTTACCAATAAAGACATAAATGCGTATTGAATAAATGTCAGTGTGAGGAAAAAAGGATATATCAGGTTGTACTGAGAGACTGAGTTCATGAACCTTCTGCACATCCTCCCTCATTGTATGTTAACATCACCTCGCTCAAACACATTAACTCCTCCCACCTTCTACTCTTCCTCGCTCCATGTAATATCTGTCTGTCCCTCGGTTCATCCTCATCTATCTCTGCCATTTTCTTCTTTTCTTTCTCTCTAAACAGAGGGCTCCCTGGGGTATCCAGTGTGTAGGAGCAATTTAACCACTAGCTCTGCCTTTTAGACACACACACATACACACAAATACACACACAGACACACACACACACAGATGTTGCTCTGTCGTAGCAAGCCATTCCAGCATCTCGTCGTACATGTTCATTAGGTCCAGGTTGCCAACTGGCGGCTAGTATTTGAAGCAGCTGGTCAAAACATGATCAACAGCTTGTAGGGGGTCTCCACATTCACAGTGGGCACTGTCTTCAAGGTCCCACAGCTGCATAGATTCTCCCACACCTGCCCTCAGGCGTTTGAGAGTTGTCCACTGCTTTCGGTGAAGGTAATCAACAGGGACTTCTTTGGGGTCTTCAATGTAGCGGTGGAGCCTGGATGATTCTGATGCTTTTCACTGATGATGCTCCACGCCATTTTGCTTTAACCCAGGAAGGTCTGTTGATGTCAGCTGGTGTAGTGCTTGGCATAAGTGACAAATTGGTGCTCAATTTTGAGGCGCTTGCACCGGAGTCTCTTCCTGATGGTCTTGTGGAGGAGGTGGGATTCACTCATCTGTGCCTTCTGAGCAACAGCCAGCATAGCTCCTTCTTGTCTGACTTTGGCTGGGGCAATTCCAGCTAGGACAGGTAGTTGGTGGGTTGTGGTGACTCTAGGTATCCCTAGATCGTGAGAAGGACATTTTTAAGAGCTGTGTCACGCTTTTTTTTTACATGTTAAATAGTATCGGTACCAGCACAGAGCCCTTTGGAATGCCATTCTTGACTTTTTCACCCTGCCACTTTGGCTGTCAATGGACAGTAACCAGAAACTGCCAGTCTTAAGGCAAAAGAGGGTCTGCTCCATTTCTGGCACAGACAAATCCATGAATAGTTCATCCAGTGGCCCTGAGCAGTTCATGGACTCTTGCTGATGTTGAACTGGCGAAGGCCTTATCAGCATTAGGGAGCCCGCCATTTCTCAGCAGCAGCGACGCAATGGAATTTGCTATGATGGGGACACTGTGCTGGAGTTGTTGACCTTACTGTCAGCTTGTTCTGGGTCTGCCATGCCCAGTGCCTGCAATGTGTGAAGTAAGTTGACTCCAAAGGTTGACTCCAAAGGTGAACAGTCTCTGTTCAACTTTGTTTGGATTTTTGTTTAACCTGCTAAAGAGCTTGTCTGCTGATTTTTCCCTGTCCTTGTATTCTGTGGTTCTGCATGGACACGAAGTAGGTCTTCACAGTTGTCATTCCAGTAGGGGACATGGGCTTTGCAGATACCACGAGGGATGTTATTGTTACCAGCATTCAAATAACAGCGCTGGTAAAAATAACCAGTCTTGCAGTACGACTCATAGGCCTTGTTCAAGTTGTTGGAGCATGGGGATAGTAGACTCGCAGCTGTCCTGTTAACATGTTGAGTGAAACACTCCCAGTTGACTTTTCGGAAGTTCAATTTCTTGACGTCCCTCCCTTGCACAGGCTGGACCAAAGATGGGATGGTGATGAGGGATGGTAAATGGTGTGACCGGGTAAACATATCCAAGATGTATCTCACTGGAAGTATCTGGATGTTGAGACATTCAGGAAAGCCAGGTCTAAGTTGGTAGAAGGTGCAGGATTTCTCTGGCTCATGTAGGAGTGTCGCATGTAGGAATGTCACATCAACTGTGGATGTCACAGGGAGTCACCATCAGCGTTGGAGCTACTGTACCCCCAGTCAGTATGATGGCTATTGAATTCACCAGGCTACGCAGCAGCAACTCGGACATCTGGTAGGGATGATGGGACCAGATTACTTGGAGGTGGTTTGTAGATATTCAGAATGTTAATGTCTTGCATTCTACCTTTGCGCCTTCTGGCAATTGACAAGGCCTTATTGTCACGGAGGGATTTGACTATGCTGTGGTGTTTATCAGTGGTGTATCCAGCCAGTGTAAATCCAGGAACCCATAGGATGTTCCTGTTTTCCACATAGGTCTCCTGCAGTGTGATTATTCCTTTTGGCTAGCTGGTGATCTTGGCATGGTGAGCCCCTTCAACGTTGAAATGGAGGTGTGCTAGCATTAGTGCTGTTGTCCGTTTAAGTTATTGGTTTCAATATAGAGCATGCAAGCTCACAACTATCCTTTAGCTACACACGCAGGGGGCCATGTGGAGGCTGTCTTCACACACAGACGGACACACACACACACACACACACACACACGCACACACACACACAGATGTCATAAAGAGATGTTATAAAAACAAAATCACTGGCACAGGAATAATCATGATCACCCTCATCTTCATATTTTTCTCATTTGTTTTGATTAATATATCAAACT
The DNA here is from genome assembly GCA_013358685.1 of Antennarius maculatus. Taxonomy (NCBI): domain Eukaryota; kingdom Metazoa; phylum Chordata; class Actinopteri; order Lophiiformes; family Antennariidae; genus Antennarius; species Antennarius maculatus. The sequence continues at coordinate 7,360,305 of CM023622.1, read as the reverse complement.
AATGAATATTTTTTTTATTTATTAAACAAAAATCTTTCCTCTTTTTACACACACACACACACACACCCACACACACACACACACACACACACACACACACACACACACACACACACACACAAACACACATTTCTGCATTTCTCTTAATTCACTATATCTGGAACACAGACACATAGTGTATTTGACAACTTTTCATGCAAATAAGTAAATATGGAGAAGATTTACTTTGATAAGTGAAGGCCTGTTAATGACTGGTATGAAAAGTATTAAATCATATCTCATATACTGCATTATCTAGTTAAAGATTGTTGTTTTGAACAGATTAAGATATTACGAAAAGTGCACAGATTTCTGGTTTTGGAATCATTTATTAAAAAATTACCTTAAATGAAAATAGATCATACTCTGTATGTATGATTTAGTTTCCCTGAGTCCAATTTGTCTCTTGTTTTTGGAGTTTCTCCCATGTCTTTCAAGGAACACAACATTGCAGAGCACTGAAACTCTTAGTTAGGTTTTTATATGCAGTGCATGATTTGGTTTTCTGCATCTTTTGTTCCAGACATGTGGAACATAGAAGCTGAACGCAGCTTCTCCGTGTGTGATTCTGACTCCTGGAATAAAAGACTGGATCAAGATGGCCTGAGGAGTTTGGTGGGTTCATATTGGGTCAGAAGGTCACTGATGTATCCTACTTAGACCTGAACACCAATTAGCCCCAGGAGACCCAATACATTATTGAGCACCTAGAGGGGGACAACCCATCAACAATTTAAAAAAAATCTGAAGGAGATTGTAAGTTTTCCTACAGGAAGCCAATAGTCTAAATCAGAGCAAACTGTTCACTAATATTTCTTAATACTTATTTAAAGAGCAACTTTAACATGACGTGGGAAATCTTAATCTACGGGTGTTATGTTTTACCGACCATTGGCATTAGGCTAAATCCTGTCCGTGTTCGGTGATGGGGTCTTATCTACGGTCCTGAAGCCTAATTACGACATCTTAGCATATGACTGAGCTGAGAGGAAAAATATTAGTTTGCTATAATTGAGTGTTCAGTTATCAACTCCATATATTTTGCGAGTTTGGAAATCTGAAGTTACAACAGCTAAAACTCTTCAGAATTACTTGTGCAGCTTACAGACAAGACTTGTCTCTTAATAAGGAGCACTTGAAGAACAAGGATGAATCTAACGGGAGTTTGAAAAAAAGACCATAGGCCAAATGAATGGCAACAAATTGAATTGAGCTGTTAAAAATGGGATCAATAGTAGTTGGGAGGAGGGTGATGAGGTGTGACGAGGGGACAAAGAGGCAGGCTGTCGCAGAATACATCACCTTTTTTTAGACTAAAAAACAAAATTGATTCTACTAACACTATTTTATAAAATCAACCTCTGTGTGGCGTCTAGATACTTCAGTACAGAAAAGACATTTATCAAAACTGAAGCAGGATAAAGCAGTACTCACTTCTTATGCTGTCGCGTGTTGCGGGGTTGCTGGAGCATGAATTGCTTAATTTTAATATATCTTTCTTTCAAATGTAAAACATTTAATAGATGTAAGTAGCAAAGTTAAGACATCTGTTGGATTGTGTATTTGTAAAGGAGGAGTAAAAGTACATTTTAATCCACCCTGGTGGTTGTTATACTGTGGAAACAAGATCATTATTTCTTATTAATTATAACACAAGACATATTTAACCTGCTCCAGTCAATTTTATTGTATAAGGAGTTTATTTCCACAAGGAAAATTCTATGTCAATATTGGCTAGTCCCATTGTAGTTGGACTCTGATCTTGTGACTACTGGGTCATGAAAATCTAGAATCAAGAATCACATAGGAATTAGTAATTTGATGGTTATTCTACAGTAACTATATTTCACTAATGGCACATTCCCATGGGATTTAGATCAATAACTTCTGAAGATAATTTTATTTCAGCTTTATCATTATCTACTTGGGTCCAGATCAGACTCTGATGTGTGCTAGATATATTTTATGATGTTAACCTGTCATTTTTGTCCAGTCATCATAGGCGTTATCCAGGAAGTTATAAGATAAAATCTTGTCTCAATGAAATATAAGAATAATAACATTCTGGACCCAGAAGAAGATCTGAAATACCACCTAAATCTAATGATTTTTCCTTAAGCCTTATCTTGACTCTCCAAAGCATTTCATTAAATTCTGATTATAACTTTATGAGTAATCCTGCAGGCAAACAATCAAACAAACCAATGTTGGTATAAAATATTATCTTGGTAGAGCAGATAATATGAAGGGGAAATACTAATATTAGATTACACACAAAGCATCCAAAGAAAATAAATGTATTTATTGTTTTCATCATCGAGCACTATTGTAGATGGATTAACTATAGATAAACTGAGGGACTGAAAGAAGGGCGGAGAAAGAGAAGTGAACTGACACTCCAGCCCAACTCCTGCTGCTTGCTGCCAGCATAAAGAGTAGCTTCTCAGCATTCCGGTCACCTTGCCGCCACTCTCAATGAATGAGTGAGCGAATCGGCAGGACAGTGACCGAGAAGAGAAAGAGCAACAGAAGGAAATGTAGAGGGAATGAATCACTGGCAAATAGAAAGAGAAGGAGAGTACTACTCAAGTGATGAGAGAGATTGAAAATGAACGGAAGATGAGAGGAAGGACAAGGATCCATTCACCAAAATGAAAAATTTGGTAAGGAAGATGGAGAACAAGAAAAGAGGGAAGAGAGTAAGGGTGGAGGAGAGTGAGATGGAAATGAATATATTTAGTCTATTTTTAATTTCATAGCATGAGTTCAACTTTACACAGGTGTTCAGTGTTTGGTTTTAGCTCTGAAACCGTAATCACAAATAAAGGTATAATCATGTTTAAAAGTTATATGAGAAGAAATGAAGTCAGACAAAAGTTGTGTTTTTTACTGGTCTCCAGACCAGAAATTAATATTGTTTCTTATACCTTCAAACATTTAAATATAATGCCTTTGATGTCTCGATATGAGGATTAGTTGTATGTGATAGCCAGAGGAGCACTGCGTAGAACCCCGTTACTCTACTATAGTAGATAAGATAATAAATAAATAATTCCAACAAAACATTAACACCATCAAAATTGCTGAAGGTGGACAGAATCATGGTTTCACTACTTTATCAAAATATTATCCACAATTCAATGAATCCTTTGTCCTTTACAGCAAGTTTAATGGAAATTTGACCACCTGGTGGCTGGACCTCTGCAGGCAGGGCCCGGAAGGCCTGAGCCTGAAAGGACAACATGAGCCCAACCTCCAGTCGACCATAGGGGATGGTGCAATGTGGATTGGGTGGCAGTCGACAATGTGGGATTCAATGAACCAATCCCTGGACAAAGAGACTGCTTTTGGGACATGGAATGTCACATTGCTGGGGGTAAACGAGTAGATATAGGTTGGCTCACCCTCTGGATCCCAACCCCAGGAGAGGGGCTGGACTCTCCCCCTCTCTGGGGTTGCCCAGGGTCAGACGCGGCGGGCTGGTGTGGGCTAACTTATAGCCCCGCCGCTCAGTGGCCATATTTTAGAGTCTACCCCAGTCAAAGATGGATGGATGGATAGATGGGTACTGAAAGATTTCATTAAATGCCAGAACCTAAAATAGTTAGAGAGAATCAGAACATGACAAAAAAATGTGCTGTTACACAATATGGGTCATGCTTTTATGTAAGGTACATCAGTGTACATTGTACATGTTGTATACTCTTCATGTATCTGTCAATAAATGTGTTTTGCATTTTTCTAATTGGTAGATCTTTTTGACTTGGTCATTTTATAAGTAGCTCGCATGTTGAAAAAGTGTGAGCACCACTGGTATAGACTGTTGGCTGACAGTGATAAAGTGTAGTTAAATTGTTACTACGGTCCAATACATAAATGATGCTATTTAACACTGTGTGTATGTTAGCTGTGAGAACTTAACATGGATGCTAACTGATGATGTACAGACTTTGCCAGGTCTTTTTGTATCTGACAACAGATCTCAGGAGAAACAGTATTTTTTTGTTTTTCCCTTCTTCTGTCTCCTTTTTCCTCTCCTTTCTGTATGTTAAGCACATCCATAAATCACTGGGATGCTCTTTCTCATCCCAGGGTGCAGGATATCATTGTTTTATTAATCACTATACACGTCATCCAGATTAACCAGGCACCCTTGAGCTCCTGCAGGCGACGTGCAAAGCCTTCCTAACACATGTTCAACATGAAACAGCCCTTTGGCTGTGTTTAGACACACAGCCTAAGGAGTTCAAGGTTCAAGAAAAGATCAGTGGTGTTTGGTTTTACGCTGTACACAAACTCCAAGGTCTCGACCTGAAGCACCACTCTTATCAGGACTTGTGCATTTGTTGAGATCATCTGATATTGACTCAAATGTATTTACTTAGGATTTACCAAGGTTAAGCATGCTGGCATGCATGTAAATTTCTGCACCAGTTGTAAGATTTTCTAGTCACGCATGTTTTTCAATGAACTTTGCGTGTAGTCATGCCATTGTGTTTGAATAGGTACAACGTGCCAATGTTAAACTAATAAACTAATTCTCACAAATGTCAACACTGTTTTCCCAATCGTACATTATATTCATACAGAATTTATAAAAACACTAAAAACGAAATCAATACTGAAATTATGAGGTGAAAATCACATGTGCCAAGTTGTGATGAGAATTTCAGGAAAGGAATTCTTTCACACACACACACACACACACACACACATACACACACACACACAGACACGCACAGGCACACACACACACACACACACACACACACACAAACACACACACACACCAGGGCTTTGAACCGGTTCAGGGAACAAAAACGAAAACCGGAAACTTTTGGTATTTTGGCAGGAACGAAAACCAAACCGAAAACTATATATTTCTTTAATGTTCCGGAACAGAATCGGAACAGAAAATAATTGTAAACCGGTTAATACCTTTTTTTTTTTTTGTTCTTGAAAAAAATATTTGACCTCATGTTTCACTTCCTGTCATTCACTGGACGTGGGATGAGAGCGAAGAGAAGTAGCGGCTATCAGCAGCAGTTAAGGAAAGGGAGGTCTCCCAGTCACAATTTAATCGTAACAGGTAAACACTGCAGTAAGTCAATCTTTAAAATGTGTGATTTAGACATTAACTCATTGGCTGCAGTCATTTTCAGTGCAGTGTTCCCGTACTGCCAGCGCTTTGTAGCAATATTGAGCTAGGTAGGGATATATCTATAATTATAGTCTATAGTATATAAACTAATTACTTTAGTTGCCAATTTAAAAGTCCGTATTTTGCACACCATACGGCGCATTGTATAAAGAGGCGCACACAGTCTAAATAACAATTATTCCTGTACTTTTACACACGGCGCACCTTATTGTTCGATGCATGCTAGCTAATGGAAGCAAAAAGGTGACTGTGGTTGAACTGTGTTGTACTACATATTTAAATTTTAAAAATACACCAACATTATTTTTTAAATATGTTTTATTTCTTTATTTTTTGATAAATCTGTGCTAAATCCTTTGAAGTCCTCATCTTCGGTCTGCATTGAATAGCTCGGTGATTTCGCTATCGCTGACCGTCTGGTTTCCAGGTGGCTGTCCGGTAATGATACCGGCTTTTGCGAAACATCGAACAAATTCGAAGCAGAAACGTTAGTCCAGGCATCCGCAATCCACCACATATTGTGGGGGTGTAACTCGCTCTGCACTGCCTCCCAGTCCTGGTAAACGTGTGTTCGCCATCTAAAGGCTCTGTTTACACCGATGTCCAGCGGTTGGAGTTCTTTCGTTAATACTCCCGGGATGATGGCAAGCTCCAAATTCAGCCGCTTGACGTGATTTTTTTGGAGAAGCGGTGGTGTGGGCGTGCATGGAGTAACAGATCAAGAGAGATAGCGAAGCGTGAAAAAAGCCACCCGGTCTCTTTACGTGAACCGGAACAACTGGAACTGATAGCCCATAGTTTACATGTTGCATCGTAAGCGTGTCTCTTCGCTTGTCGGGGGTCTTTAGCCAAACAAATGCAGTTATGCAGCATACCTGCGGTACAGTACCGGCATAAACTGTACACCGGTACCTGCCGGAGGTGTGCCTGACGTAGCCTCACATCATGTTCTCTAATTGGTCCATCACTGCCGGCATACGTAGTGACGTAATATGTCCTATGTTGGTGGAAAATGGCCGAGCTGGCGGAGCGTTGACTAAAGTCACACAAAAACATTTTTACAGATTTTGGAACTCAGCGCACACATAAGACGCTTAATGTGAAAAGGCGCAGCATTGAAGTTTGAGAAATTTTAAGGCTTTGAAGCGCGTCTTATGGTGCGCAAAATACGGCACCTACATATTTATATTTACAAGGAACGTTGTTAACCGGTTCACGAACTATATTTTTTTGTTCTAACCAGTTCAGGAACGTCAGTTTATGGATGGAACACAAAACCGGAAACGTTATAATTCCGTTTCTGTTTGGAACGAACCGATTGGCAAAGAATTCTGGTTCAAAGCCCTGTCACACACACACACACACACACACACACACACACACACACACACACACACACACACACACACACACACACACACACACACATAAAGACCATATTTGTGTATTGTAGTTATGTGGCCTTTCTTTATTTGGCTTGATGGATACTTTCTTGACATTGTAGCTCAAAAAAGTCCTTAACAGTGCAAAATGTCTAATTTTTTTTAATTTAGTATGTTATTTAATTTTAAGTAATTGTGTAATGAACAAATAAATTATAATTATGATCCATTTATGATATATTGACAATAAATAATAAGTGTATCACCAGGTCAACCTATACGAGTTCATACCTTAAAATCCAGGCGAAACACTGCTTGTGATGAAGCACATTCCTAATGTAGATATACAAATTATTTGATTGGCCAAACAGTTGATGGTGTTGATGCTCATGTCTTAAACAATTTTACCTAAACATGTATCTTTAGTATTCTTGGCCCCATCTAATTCAAAGTCTGATGAATTTTCTTTATTGAGCACCACCCCAATAGACAATCAACTTTACTATTTAATTAATTAATTTTAGTCAAAATTGATTTTGCAAAAAAAAATACAAGTAGATTTCTTAATAATACCTTTAACTTATTTGAATAACTTAATTGTAACTCCATGATCCCTTACATTGTGTCTTTACAGGGTTCCAAGGGGAGGGGGGGATCCATCCTGTCGAATAACTCATCACAGACTGCTATTTTGAGATTCTATTAGTAGAACGTTGTGATGAAGAATATATTCTTTCTTGTTTTTAAGAATATTCAGTTATCAGTTCAATTGATCAATATTTTACATTTGACATGTTAATGTTGAATATAAAAGCAGATCAGTTGTTCATATATTTTTCATATGAGCATTTTTGCAACATTACATGTTGCAAAAATTGCAAAACACACATGAATGAAATACTCACCAGAACATGAAAATAGAACAATGTGAACATAGTATACAATTGTAAACTTTATAATTAAAGAATGATGTCCTTGCACATCATGTCTGTTGGATTCAGTAATCTATCAATGCACTGGACCATAAATACCACCAACCAGGAATCTGAATTAAAATTACCACATATGAACAAGAAGAAAGATGTAAAAAAAATATAGTTAAATATTAAAATTTAATGAACATATTCATTTTATTTTATATATATATATATAGATATAGATATAGATATAGATATAGATATAGATAGATATAGATATAGATATAGATATAGATATAGATATAGATATAGATATGTAGGTGCAGCTTAAGGACTGTATAACTCTTCACAGTTTGTGTGTATATTTGCATATTACACTCAATTTAATTAAAATAGATATTTTTCCTTACGCCTGCTGTCACCCTTGTGTTGAAATACAGCAGTTCTCCAGGGCTTAAAAGCTGTGGCAAACGATGAAATATGGCTTCAATATGTCCCACTGCTTTATCCAGTCCTTGTAAGCATAAATCATACATTGTTAAAGTGTCTGGGATTATACAGAAACTCTTGATATCAGGATCAGTCACCAGGCTACAGTGTAATGCAAATGTAATGTCGTGAAACAGCGATCACAATTCAACTGCAAAATTGAATTTAATATGAGATAAAAGAGTGCAGAGGGCCTTTAATGCAGGTTGTTTGGCTCCACTCACCACCATAACCGTTACATATTTGTTTTGGCCTACACTGAGCTGAGTGTTGGATGTTGGATATTGGATTAAAAAAAACGGGAAGGACAAGCTTCTTCTTGAATAAAGCAATAATTGAGAATAGGATGGTCATGACAAAGGAGAGAGATGATATTCAAAGAGCAAGAAGATAAAAATAAAGATTTTAACCTTGAGGCGTCTGCACTTGCTAATCTTTGCTAAAGGACTTTTGGCCGTTACTCTGTGATTAAAGAGCAATCAGTTATGTGCTTTCTCATTAAGTTGAGGGACAAAAAAAAATGGACTGATCAAAATATCCAAAATCCTGAATCCTACTTTGCTCATCATGCAACAAATGCAGCATATTCACCAGAATCAAAAAGGCAATTCTGAAAATACTGTCAGGTTTTGCCATTTGATATTTGCATGTCATCTCAATTTTGAATAAGATAGCTGCTAAGCTGAAGACCACCATTTAAGCCCACTAAAGCTGACAAATCCGGATTTTTTGATTGGGGTGCTCAAAAAAAAACATTTTAAGGTATTTTCTGGATATCTACCCTTTCTGCTGCAACCCCCACCAAGCAGTACTGCTCTATATGCATATTTCCTGCACTCATCTTCCTCATCTTGCCCAGTTCATTCTTGCAATTATAGATTCAATCAACATTTATTTATAAAGTGTTTCATCACATCAGCAGACATTTCAAAGCGCTTTAACATACAGAGAAACCCAACAGGACCCTCCAGAGTAAGCATGAGTGACAGTGGTGGGGAAAAACTCCCTCATCGAGGAAGAAACTTCGGGCAGGACCCAGACTCTGGAGGGCAGTCATCCGCCTTGACCAGTTGGGTGGAAAAGAAATAGAATGGTGATAGGGGCAGGGCAAGGGAAAGAAAAAGAGAGAGAGAGAGAGAGAGAGAGAGAGAGAGAGAGAGAGAGAGAGTGGCTGATAGGCTTTATAGACTCACTGTCTGAAGTTTAGATCCAGCCGCTGATGGGCACGGGATTTTGAGACTGTGTTCACTGACTCCTGGGTTCTTGTCTACGATACTATTGCCCACCTGTCAAGTAGACGCACATGGACAGCGGCAGTATCTTGCAAGCATGTAAAAAGTTCAATGTTGTATGAGCAAGAAAAACAAAGAAAGAGAAATAACAGAAGCTCCTAAAGTAATTAATGTAACTCCATTTAAAGGGGGAGAGAGAAAATATCCTTAACAGTCTAGGCTGATAGAAGCTTATCTAAAGTAATCTGCTGTTCCTAATTTTAAGTTTAATCAGAATTAGGAACAACAGATATTGAGTCTACCATTAAATAAGCAAATGGTGTCTGTCCCCCGGACCGAGGCCGGGAGATCATTCCAGAGTAAAGGAGCCAGATAGCTTTCTGTTGGACTCTTACAGACCTGACGGATCACCAAAAGTCCTGCGTCCTCAGAGCAAAGTTGAAATTTAACATACAGACAGTGCTCAACTTACAAACACATTAGGTACTGAGAGGATGTTCATAAGCTGAGTTTTTCTCAAGTTGTGATGTATTAAATTTCAGTCTAAAATTTCAAGAACAAATTGGGCGAGACAAGGGAGATGAGTGTTGGAGATGTGCGTGTGGAAGACTGCTGCTTGGCGGGGGTTGCCGCAGGAAGGGGAACAACATATATAACAGGTTATGAACAATTCAGCTTAAAAACAGCCTCTCTGAAACTGTTGTGTTTGTAAATCATGCACTGTCTATACCTCTGATTTTGAAATACATAAAGATTTATAATGGAGATTACACCATTAGTTGTACAATCTTAAAACTTCTTTTGTGAAAATTTGTACAACTGGTCAGCTGACAGTTTACCCGAAGCTGTGTGAATTCATCGCATTCATCTAAAATGGGAAGGACATGCATGTACATACACAACAGTTCTCCTCAAGACATACAAATCTGGACACAAATATATGTTGGGAACTTTTCATTTTCTAAAATCTCCAAAGAGGGTGACACGATGGCTTTGTGGGTAGCACTGTCACCCCACAGCAAGGCGGTTTTGAGTCCTTTCTGTACAGAGTTTGGATGTTGTCTCTGGAGTGTGTATGGGTAATCTCCTGGTTGTCTGGCTTCCTTCCACCTCCAAAAACATGCAACTTAGTGGAATGATCAGTTCTAAATTTTGAGTGTGTGTATGAGTGGTTGTTGGTCCCTCATGTGGCCATTGCCGAAGCATCCGGAACGTACCCCACCTCTTGCCCATAGCTAGCTGTGATTGACTACAGCACACCCATGACCCACAAACCGGAAAATTCGGCTATGTAATTATGGTCATCTTGTACGCAAGAGAATGAATGGTTGAAAATTCTCTAAAGAGAATTTACTTCAGTGTTATGTTACATATTTTTTCATCATAACACAACTTCACTGCACAGAAAAATCTTCACTTTTGAGGACTTTCTTGAGGATAACATGAGGATATTTTTTTTCTAAAAGCATACTAAATTCTGTTACTCTAACCTATTCAGATAAGGAAAAACCCAAAACGGTGTTGAAAAAGAAAATCTTTTTCATGACTCCCAAACTGTGGAAGGGGTCTTGTCACAGTGGCAGCAGGCTAATCAGGATATTCCAGACGACACTCTGCCTCTTGAGCCCTTCTCACAGTTTCAGACAGTTCTGCCAAGTTATTCCAACCATCACAGAACGGAGAGTCAAAATCTGTGATGATTTTTTTATGAAGTGTCGTGCTTAAAGTGTAACACATCATGTTGCATTCTACATATTCATGTCCTGTTTCATTGACAATTACATTCCAGGTGGGGAGAGACAAACAACAACTCTTTTAAGTGGAATGAAATCTGCTTAGTCAATGTCTTATTTGAAGTCATGAATGAGCATTAACACTTGAGAGTGGTCTGGATTTTGTACATCTTTGCATTTAATTTGTCGAGACACATAAAGCAATCTGTGCTTTAGTGCATGTGTGATTGTGTTCATGTGTCAGCCATGATGCACATTAACAAAGCTGCTTCACATGTGGCTGAGTGTTCTGCTGTAACAAACTGGTTATATGTTTAGCTGCCTCATTATAATTGACTGTGAGAGAGGAGGGTCACGTCTCCCTGGATAAACACATTTAACATCCTTTGGTTTTGATTTAACAAAACACTAACACCCACAGCATTACTGTGTGCTTTTTATTAAGCTGCTGTTTAATTTATAAGTTGGTCTAGCATGCCCGACTAATTCATAAATGCATATTAGTCTGGAACATCTCCATTCATTTTCAATTTTTGTTTCAGCGGAGCGTTATCATTGAGGATATACAAAGAAATGTGTTGAACGTACACCTGCATGGAAGGGTTAGCAGGACTCCAGGTCTATTTACAAGTAGGAAAATAAATGGTGACTTAGTCAAAAATAAATTAAACCTGAACAAGACTCTAAAATGTGTTTCTGAAATGCTTTAATTACACTGATAACTGGAAAGGACTGGAACCATTCACCAAAGCCTGTAATATCCTGACCAGCCAAGCTCCTCAAACCTTATTAGAACCTGTTTATTAGATTCATTTTTGTGATTTATTTGGGATGAAGATTAATATGTCTGTATGAGAGGACATACCTGCTACAAATGTGACATCAAAGCCTGTACCTCAAGCTAATCTAGCACCATCATGAGGTTAGATTTTCAATACAATGGTTTATAGCCAAACAACAGTAAACCTAAACAGTCCAATCAGCATTTGCTCTTTGTGGATAATAGTAACAGCCATTCCTGCTACGCCTTCATTACGCCTTCTCTTATAATTAATGTCTCTCCGAAAACAACAAAGATGTAATAGGGTGATGGTTCGGTCCAGTTTTCTGATACTTCGGGATGCAATAACGGCACCAAATGTCTGTCTGAATGATGTGTCCCGGTGTTTTTGAACAGGTGTGACATTGTAGTCATATATTCAGGGGTATAAGCTTTCACGAGAGATTTAAGTGTAGGGTAGCAATAGGAAGTCTGTTACTTGAAAAAAAAGCACTAGAAGATGAGCACTACACTGGGGAAACTGAAATTTATCAACTTGCTGTTGCGTTGTACGTCACGAGTCTGCATACAAATGCATCCACTGAACTCTTGAGAGAAGGGGATTCTTTTTAGTACTATTGTGCAACGCCTGTCTGAAAGTTGCTATTGATTACTGGTCTAGCGCTTGCAGCCACACACACATTGCAGTTGTGAGTTTACTTTGAATGTTATTGTTGGTGTAATAACTTACAAATCTATATTTAGTTGTCAAAGAAAAATCTATATTTATGACAACAGAGACACCTGGGAAATCTGGGAAGTTTGTTTTCGTATCACTCACAGTCAGTCATTCAGATCGCATGTCTGAACAAAACCCAAGATCTCTGATGAGAACCTTGAGCAGTTGTTTTTTTTCTTACAGTGCAACCATACCATCTGTGACACATTGTGGACAGGAGCTGACAGGAATCAGCTGGGGGTTAAATAGTTCCTCCCTTCATCTGTCGCCTCTTTTTAGCCTCAGCTCCCCCTTAGGAATACTACCAACTACGATTAATCGAGTTTGCCTCCCTCTCTGCCACTGCTGTCGCACAAATCACTCTCAGCTAGACTGCACAACTGTAGGCCTCATCTCTACACTGCATAATTCACATACCCATGAACACTGGCAGTCATTTATTACCAGGGCTTTTCACCGAGACCAAATATACTAATAATCAAGCAGCAGATTTGAGGCGAAAAGATGCAGGGTGATTCTTAATAAGGATGATCCAAACAGAATCATGAAACAGATTGCAATATGATAGGTCTCAGGATGAAGTCCAGGTCTGTGAGATCGTGAATTAAACCACAGGTCATCATTGGATGAGATACTCGCTGACCAAACAGTCATTTATCATATTATTAATGTGATTAATCATCACCTGACAGGCTGATTAGATCAGCGTCTTCTGAAGGAGGTTTAAGAGCTTCCTAGGGCCCTCAGGAGGGTTTAATAAAAAAGTTTAATTTTACTTTAATTAAATCCACTTCAAATTATCCCGTAAACAAATTCCATAATGACTCAAATAATCACAGATGCTGCTCTGACCATGGAGCTCTGATTACATCAATGAGACTTTTCCATCCAACATGGCCATTCATAGGGTTTTAGAAATACAGAACAGAGCTTGCTTGGGTTGGATGATCACCCTTTTAAAACTGAGATTTCCCTGATCTGCATTCCGAGGCATTTGGAGGGCAAAAATGAATTATAACAATAGCTTTTGTGGACATTATCATAATAATCCATTAAGCAGTAATGCATGAGAATCCAGTAAATGTTGCTGTGAATGATTCAGAGGGTATTCTGGAAATCAGAGGCACAAGTAATTGTAAAACATTTGAAATTAAATTAATGCTCAGACAGATTGTTAATATAAAATTAAATTCCCACTACAGAAACCACTGACATCTAATCATTGCCAAATATAAGAGCAGTAGGTTGATTAAATCTGTGAATTTAACCATTAATTACATACGTCAGTACATACACATAAGTGACGTGATCATGCATTTAAACCATAGCACTTTATCATGACTATATATATATATATATATATATATATATATATATATATATATATATATATATATATATATATATATATATATATATATATATATATATATATATATAGTATATATGCAGGGTTTGGTCATTCTTACCATTTGAATGTAATCAGTACAATTTTCAGACATAATGCTCATCCTATCCTCGTCACAGAGAGCAAACCTGTGCTCGTACCGTCCCTCGCATCATCTTCATTACCATCTCCTCTTGTTCGGTACCATTTCCTTTACCGGAACAGAGCTGTGACAGCCGCCATTGTCTTTTTACTTTTGTTTCAGTCAGTGTATTTATTTGTATGATGATGTCCAAGCTGGAGTGTATTATTCATACAGTCATGTAATTGATAATGTAGTTGCCTACATCAAACAAATAATGTTTTTTTTTAATTTTGTAAAAGTTGAAAAGCCTAAAGTTGTCAACCCAGCAGCAGTTATTATGTGAATCCATCCAAACATCTCTTGATGCTGTGGTTCAGTTTAAGGATTTGTGACACGCTTGTCGTCCCTTTCCTCTGCAGGGCCTGACGTCACTCCTCTGATTCCAAGTGCTTGTAATGAGCGCCTGGCAGGATGGAAGCAATATGACACCATTTAGCCTTGGCAGCATGTCTCCTGCTATAAAAACTAATGCCTGTTCCTATTAAAAAGACACTGAGTCAACAGTTTGGAGTATATCATAAATCCTACAAATTCTTGGATGGAAATCAAACAGTGTTGCATCTGTGTTTATAAGTTCGTATTTCCTTTACAGCTTTGAACCTGACACCATCTTTTTATCATTTCTTTAAACAATAATTTACCTTGAATCCTTTTTTGGATGTCATGCTCAGAGAGGTTTATTAGCTAATGCTCACAATGTAACTACTTCAAATTCTCTTATGTAAGGTGGACAAAATGACATTTAATGACCTAAAAATAGGATCCCTTATATCAGCGCTGAAGCCCTCAGACACCTGTCATCCACCACCTCAGGTGATCGTCTCTAACAGAGGGCTTGTCAGCACTCTGTTGTTGTTGTTTTGTTTGTTTGTATTTGTAGCTTTTTTTGGGGGGGGGTTGTATTTTTCGCCTCAAGCAATCTTCCATTTCTCAGTTTGTATATATGCAGGTTGGGAACTGAGCAAAAACCAAAGTTCACATCTCATTGGAACCCATTTCATCAGTGAGTGGAGGGGATACATGGTCCATCCAAATAACCATTGCACTTTGTCTCTGGATCATGACTCATAGTACACACACCAATCATAAATGGAAGAGATGTCTTTTTCTATTTTGGTGTTTTTCTCACTTTAAGCCCTTTGGCTTCCATGGTTAAAAGTTGGACTTGAGGTTGTTTTGGGAGTGGATTTTGTTTCCTAGGATTTATTTCATGAAACTAACAACTGTTAGGACTTCAGGTCCTGAAGTGGTATATTTGGATATTTAGTCACTATTATCTTTTTTATTTGTTTTGTTTCCAATTAAAAAAAATTAATAAATTGATTAAGTAAGCAATCAACTGTTTAAGAAAATGTAGCACATACTGGAGAGATCCCTTTTATCTTGGAAATACTAAAAATTTTACTTACAACTGAAATGACTTTCCACACACACAATCCCCTGGACAGTAGATGTAATAAGAACATCATGTCGGTGTCGCACTGCTGTTTCACAATATTTTTTTCTCATTCTCACTTTGACATGTGTGTGAACTGTAACATGCCACCAGCAACACCTCACAGTGACAGAGATGAGTTCAAATCTAATTTAAGATCATACCAGAAGCTCACACTAATACCTGCACCATTTCTACAAAGAAATTGACTTTTAAAACCAAACATAGTGTTTGAACATACATGCAGTAGCTTATTCTGCTTTGAATGTAGCCTAGCTCAGCGTAACAACTGTTCAAAATAAACATACAAAGATTATCAATTAATGCGAAGGAGGAGGAGGAGGAATAAAAGAATGAAAAAATACTGCCAGGATAACTTATGTCAACTTCCCAATAAGGATTTCCAAGGCGCGAGACTGGGAAATGCGCGTGGACCTCAACCAAAGGCTCACCTTCCCATCCGCAATCGCAGCGACCAACCTGTGCCCAGACCTGGTCCTCTGGTCCAAATCCTACCAACGTACCTTCACCGTTGAGCTAACCGTCCCATGGGAAGATACTATCGGTGAAGCATTTGAACGGAGGAAACTGCAATATACCAACTTAGCAGCTGAGGCAGAGAGGCAGGGCTGGAACGTGAAGGTGTGGTCAGTGGAAAACCTTGTGGTAGCCAGGTCCACCACAAGGTTCCGGAAGAAGGTAGGGATTAGAGGGCAGGCTCAACGGAGGGCGATTAAAGAACTTGGGACTGCAGCAGAACGGAGAAGTCTCTGGCTGTGGCTGAAACGTAAAGCTGCAGTTTGGGCTTCCAAATGACTACGCGGTTCCACCGTCTGCCACACACCCAGGTCTGATTATTCTGTGGGGGGCCAACCTCAGCAGAAGGTGTCTTGTTGTAAGCGGCCATAACACCCAATGACGTCTGGGCAAACAACTGGAGATGTGCCACATGATCATCACCAAAATCATTGTCAAAGTGCAGCACATCTAAGAAGGCATCTCCATCTCCTCCAACAATGGTCCAACTGATGTGTAGAATCTCAGGGATGTTTAACATCTAGTCCTATTTAAGAAGTCTTTCTGTAGTCATAAAAAAGTACATTATCAGATTTCAGCCAAGCACTTCAACATGATGTATATTGTTTTCTGAAAACAAATGTGGAAACCGATTATTTTTCCCCCAGTGCACTCGCATCGCACTCAGAGTGTACCATGCCTCATCCCCCAAAGTTCACTTGGATAGGCTCGAGCAACCCTGTGACCCGCCACCATGGAAGAAGTGGGTATTGAAGATGAATCAATGAATGGAATGGATGGATACACCAGATACACGCATTTGTTGGCCAAAGATCTCTGCTAACTGTACTTAACAACTTGTCTTTAATAATGCTTCAGTTTACACCAGTGTTTTTATCCCTCTGAATCCTTCACACTGACTTTATGGTGATTTTCACCTGACAGATGATTCTGCAGAATTTATCTCAATTGGTCAAACTTGTCTCTGGGAAGAGAGATTCCGCTGGCATGGCAACAGACAGTTTTAATCCCAGTAGTGCATCTGGGATGCCTCGTGTCCTTGTAGAACACATTATTTTTTTTCCTCTCATGTCTGATTTCACGTCACAAGCGCTCTTCTTCTTACACATAGTGAAGTAAAAGTACCCTGATCCTCATGACATCACACAGGTTCTGAGAAATGTCACCATGTGTCTGGTCGAGAACAAACGCATTAAAACACTTTTTTTTTAAATGCTTTGAGGATCTTGTTGGGAGTTTGATTGACGCAGACACTTCAAACTCATCCAAGTTTCTATAGGACATTAATAGATGAATTATACTGCGTAAACTAAAATAAAAGATAAAGACAATGAAAGCAATGATTTCTTAGTGCATAAATTACACCTGATTGTTTTCAATTAAAGAGGCCTGAATATTTGTCAAAGAAAAAGACAATAAGAGAGTGTAAATTTGACATGGTGCAATAAAAAGAAAGTCACAGAGTCAAGCCAGACTCCTCTGATAAATGTCCTTAGTTTATTACACTGCCAATAAAATCAAGTGTAGGAGAGATGCATTACAGCTGGAGGCCTGGATCTTTTTTTTTTACTGCTGAAAAAAGGGATGGCATATTATTCTACATAATTCATGAAAATAAGAAATAACCCCTAATCTGAACAAGAGGCAGGGTATGCCCCAGATGCATCCACAGCACATTGCAGAACCACATGTAAGACAAACAACCACTCACGCACAAACTCACACCCACAGTCAATTAGGAGTGATCAATTAACCTAAGCTACATTTTTTGGAGGTGAGATGAAGCTTTAGAACCCCAAGAGAACCCACGCAGACATGGAGAAAACATAGAAACTCTGCACAGAAAGGACCCGAACCCGGAACCTTCTTGCTGTGAGGTGACAGCGCTAATGACTGCACCATTGTGCCGCTCAACTAAGTTAGGACTGGCCTTTGTCTAGGAGCACCTTTGCTCCTGCTAGGCTAAGCCAAGGTTTGAGGTTTGTTGTGGAATTTCCTCTGGTTACTTTTGGTTTCACGTAGTGTCCACTAAAGAAGTTTTCATGACATATCTTCTTCTGCCATCATCATTTTCATGGATGGTCCTTCTATTTGACTGATTGTCCAGAATTCTGTACAAGTCATCGGGAAAATGAAATTCTTCTTTTAATTTGTAAAGGCACTATTTTTTGTGAAGGGCATTGTGTTCCTTCATATACTGCTGCCGTTCCAGTGTCAGTACTTTACCTATTCTTTTTCTTTCATCCTAGATTGAGAGGGTGAATGTAAAATGAAGTTTTAACATTTCAATGCAATTTTTTTAGGTGATATCTTTTTTTTTGTACAACATCTATATTTAATACCTCGCCTCTTCCCTCCCCATGTATTATTTTGGCTCTTTGTCAATGTCCTCCTCCTCTCATCTATAGGTGACTCTGCTCTAACATCCATCCAAACCTGAGAACTTTCAATGTGTTCAAACTGCAAATAAGCCAACTGTGGTTCAAATTTGATCCTGACCATGACCACTGATTTTTGGAAGACCATAATTAGGTAGGTCTATTCAGATTTTGATTCAGCTGAGGTTTCATACATGTAATTTTGTTCCAAATCAAAATAAAATGTCCAAAAGCCAAGAGGAAACAAACTAAGCAGAAGAAGAAACAAAGGATAAAAATAAACTTTGACTTTAGTAACTATCAGTATTAGCAGGGATGGTTACCTTAACTGAGAATACAAAATGCACCAGCTTTTACCTTAAGTTACACCAAGACTCATTTTAAATTAAATTGCTAATTTAATTCAAAATTAAATTTTAAATCATAGGGGCCCTAATAAGATGGTTTCAACAGTTAGTTATATACGGTATGACTGTACTGATTCTGAGGAGATCACATTCTGCATCTCTGCCAATGCTATATGTCTGCTTACCTTGCCAGACATATAGCATTGTTTGACAAAGGACAAGTTTCCCTGAGATCGCAGAAGTCATCTATGTTATTCTGAGAATAAACCAAGCATTACACAAATGGGCATGGATAAAACCAAAACCTGCTCTTTTACCTCAAAATCAATTTTAAATCCACCTCATCTCTCAAAGTCAAAATGTACTGCATGGATCTCCAACCTATTGCAATAACAAAATGTTGACTTTTGGTATTGTTTTTCAAATGTGTCTGTGGCGAACAAAACCTGACCTACTACTAATCATAACGAAGTATCATGTGCTACATCATAAAAATTGAACTTATACCGAACTTTAGTCATTGATCCATAGTAAAGCTTAAACATATTTGCATAAATGTGTAATGCTACCATTTATTCTTGTAATGAGACTGTGCATGTGGTGGTATGTTCTTTTATAAGTGTACAGATGAACATTCCAACACATCACAGTGTTTAAATAGACCTGCAGAGGAGAACTATGACGGAATGCAGCCTCTGACAGGGTTGAACATTAAGTCATTTAATACAGAGTTATTTAGATACATGACTGAAGATAATTCAATTTATATAAGCAAATTTGAGCCTCTCAGTACACACACATACAGACACACACACACACACACACACACACACACACACACACACACACACAGCTGTCTGCTGGATGAATGGAGCAACAGAGTTAATGTCTCAGCTGTATGTGGCCATAAAATTGGATGAATCTTTACGGCTGTGTCATCCCATCACATAATAGCCCTTCAAGCTCCATTTTTCTCCTACGGGCTGAACTGCAGCTCTTTCAATTTAGGCGATTCAGACATTTCAATTCTCTTACTGTGACTGGTGAAAAAGATCAACCTCCACCCTTCACCCATCTGTGCTGTTAATATTTGTGTTTTCTCTCTATGGGCTCATTGATTACAGCAGCTTGGATTGAGGACTGCATGTAATTGATCCAATATATCAATTGCAGTTAAGATATTTCATCTATTCTTCGAAGATAACAGTTCATGTTTTTATAGTATTGAATTTCAGATATATCAACGTTCCTACAGATTCAGCACGGATGCCTTGAACTCAATAATCAGATTTTCAACAGCCCCCCGAGCAAAAACATTTGACTACGTAGCCAAGCACTAGCCTAGGCTATTTTTCAAGACCAAGGCTAAATCATATTTTGCAGGAAGAGGAGTGTTCAGGTGTTGCAGACAGACACCAAAAGGAAATTCTCAAAATCACCTGCCACAGGTTCACTTAAGATGCCGCTGTTAAATGCATAAAAGATAAAACAATAAACATCCCAACCATCAAATAGCACACTTGATATATTTTAACGTTTTTGAGTTGTTGTATCCAGAATCCTGCCCAGAGTGAACCTACTCCTATGTCCTTACATTCCCAATCTGTGCAAGGTGGCTTGAAAACAGAAATACTACAACAACGCAACAACTGATTGGAGAACAATGGGCTAGTTTATGCGCTGCAGGGCACATGAGGAAATGTAACGCAGGTGGGGAGGTGGGTGGAGGACCTCAGGTGAAGGGAACATGGTGATTGATGAGCAAAATCTGGAATAAAATGAAAGTCCAAGGGCATCTAGTGAAACGGGAAGATAGAGAGAATGGACAGGTGGGAGAAAGGAGCAAAACTAGGTTCCTGCTATTGGTATTCAATTCAAAATTACACCAAGTCAATACATTATTATCAGTTTTTAGTAAAAAAGGACTTTATATACATTCTGCGCTTTTGTTGATAGACCATTGTTTGATGGAGTGTTTGCTTTTGTGACAAAGGTGTTGAGTTATCGCTCTTTTATTGTCGAAAAGTATAATACAGAGACAAAATCATTAATGCGTGACCTGAAGATGTCAGCATCTGGAGACCAATTAGGCTAAATGCTAATACTTTCAAGGACATTTTTTTTCAGATGTAAAGAGTTGCACAATAGAATTTCAGGTTTTGCCTTATATGTGAGAAAAAAACTTCAAATCATCATTAAAATCATTTGGTTGAAAAACGGATATAAAATGTTAAATATGTTTTGAGTTCAGTTATTATTGGTGCCACGGATCGGTGTTGCTGCTCTGCTGTGCTGTGGCAGGAGGAGAGGCCGAACTTTTGGGCAGAGTCTCCTCTCCACACCTATCCCTCATCTCATCTCCTTGACTTGATCGGGCTGATTAGCCCGAGGCTTTTTAAGCCTGACTCTCTTTTGGTTCTTGGCCAGATTGTTTTTTGTACCCCTGCCTATGTCTTGTTTTGATCCTTGCCTGAATTTGGAGTTTTTGGTTTTCCATTAAACCATGGAAGAAAGCTTCTCCCCCCGTGTCCCGCATTTGGGTCCTAATCCCGCCTGTCATGACAAATGGAAACCATGAATCACAACCGATGAGAAATACAATCCATCATGTTTTCACACTCACTGATCTCAGGCAGAGATGAAAAACTTCATCCTGCTGTGAAGCGGTGAACCTCCACCTAGACATAAGGAGGAGGCTGACTATTTAATGTTTGAACCTGTGATATTTTTCACAGAGCAGCTTTTTGATAAAGACCCAGCATTCACAAAGATTAGCAGGATGATAATTTTCAGTTAACAGCTTGATCCTGTGCACCAGCTGGTCTGGAGAAGCACCAAATAGACGCCGTCTTGGCCTAAATCTGTGGCTGAGCCACATACAACAAACTGTTGAGATGATGACAGCCAAGCCTTACCCAGGCGGTGTGCCCATCAAATAATTACACTACAAACACACACTAACATTTGTGTGTTTCCATTCATAACAGTTTTTATTTTCATGCTGAACCACAAGTATAGTCACAATTCATTATTGATGTGTATTCAAATATGGACATGAATGTGAAAGAATATGTCACCGTTCATTTGGGAAATAGGATGAAGTGTTTCCCATCTGAACTCCTTAAGATCATTTTCACATTGATAATTAAATAAAGAGACCTGCTTTTATCTATTGTTGGATGTTGTTGATAATAAGCAAAATAATGATTGAATTAATTCTTTGTTTTTTCTACTTTAACATGTAGGCTACTACTGACCTGATAAGGATTATAATTTTTTCAATATTTTGTTGAAAAATATGATGTGTCTGCCCGATAAATATTTTTGGATCAATGTCTAACTTTCAGAAAAGTTACATGATGACAAGGTGGCACAGTTGCACAGTGGGCAGTGCTGTCGCCTCACAGCAAGAAAATTCAGGGTTCAATTCCTTTCTGTGCAGAGTTTGTATGTTCTCCCCATGTCTGTGTCGGTTCTCTCTGGATTCTCCAGCTTCTTCCCACCTCCAAAAGCACGCAAACATGCAGCTAAGGTGAGTTGGTCACACCATAGGTCCATAGGTGTAAGTGTGTGGACCTTTGTCTTTTATGCAGTCCCGCTATGAGCTGGCATCTTATCCGGGACATACCCTTCCTTTCGCCAATAGCCAGCTGAGCTATACTCCAGCAGACTCGTGTCCCAAAAGGCTAATAAGCGGCTGTGGATGAAATGATTGTGATCATCTTGTCTGTAAGAAAGTGGATTGATGGAATACATGACACCAGCAATTAATCAGCAACTGACAGTCAGATTTGAGTGCTGGGAAATCATCCCCGCCTAGGCAGAATTACAGTCTGCGATATTCCAAGATTTTATTACCTGTATGGAAGTCACTCATCATCTAGTGCCAGTGAGCAACAGTGAAGCCACTGCCAACTAACCCCATTCGGTCTATCCTGCCTTGCACTAATCCTGTGAAGTATGGTTAGTCATATACCTTTTTTTGTGTGTAATTATCTTTTATTCTTCTTTTTATATCATTGCGTGTGTATGTGTGTGTGTGTGTGTGTGTGTGTGTATATATATACATATATATATATATACATGTATATATATATATATACATATATATGTATATATATACTATACATATATATATACATATATATGTGTATATATATATATGTGTGTGTGTGTGTGTGTATATATATATATATATATATATATATATATATATATATAGTGTATATATATATATCTTTTTTTTTTTTTTTTAAATGTCCCTCTCACCCTTGTAGAGTGGTATCTGTATGTCATCCTCAAGCTCGGGTCCTCTACCAGAGGCCTGGGAGTCTGAGGGTTCTGCGCAGTATCTTAGCTGTTCCTAGGACTGCGCTCTTCTGGACTGAGGCTTCAGATGTTGTTCCAGGAATCTGCTGGAGCCACTCTTCCAGTTTGGGGGTCACTGCCCCAAGTGCTCCTACTACCACGGGGACCACATTAACCTTGAACTTCCACATGTGTTCCAGCTGCTCTTTTAACCCTTGATACTTCTCAATCTTTTCATGTTCCTTCTTCCTGATGTTGGCATCAGCTGGAATCGCCACATCTATCACCACTGCTCTCTTCTGCTCTTTGTCCACCACCACTATGTCCGGTTTGTTAGCTAGCAGCTGTTTGTCAGTCTGGAAGCTGAAGTCCCACAGGATCTTAGCCTTGTTGTTCTCAACCACCTTTGGTGGTATGTCCCATTGGGATTTGGGTACTTCTAGTCCATACTGGGTACAGATGTTCCTGTACACTATCACAGCTACTTGGTTGTGCCTCTCCATGTATGCTGACCCAGCTAGCATCTTGCACCCTGCTACCACATGCTGGACTGTCTCTGGGGCTTCTTTACATAGCCTGCACCTTGGGTCAGATCTACTGTGGTAGATATTGGCCTCTATTGCTCTTGTACTTAGGGCCTGTTCTTGTGCTGCTATGATCAGTGCCTCAGTGCTGTCTGTCAGTCCAGCTTTATTCAGCCATTGGTAGGTCTTCTTGATATCAGCCACTTCCTCTATCTGACGGTGGTACATGCCGTGTAGGGGCTTGTCCCTCCATGTTGTCTCCCCCTCCTCCTCCTCTTCCTCCTCAGGTTTCTGCTGTCTAAGGCATTCACCAAGCAGTTCGTCTGTTGGGGCCATCTTCCTGATGTACTCTTGGATCTTTGATGTTTCATCCTGGACAGTGGCCCTGATGCTCACTAGTCCTCGGCCCCCCTCTTTCCGCTTAGTGTACAGCCTCAGGGTGCTGGACTTGGGGTGAAACCCTCCATGCATGGTGAGGAGCTTTCTAGTCTTAATATCTGTGGCTTCTATCTCCTCCTTTGGCCAGCTTATGATCCCAGCGGGGTATCTGATGACTGGGAGTGCATACATGTTGATGGCTCGGGCCTTGTTCTTGCCATTCAGCTGACTTCTCAGGACTTGCCTTACTCTCTGGAAGTATTTGGCTGTGGATGACTTCCTTGCGGCCTCCTCATGATTGCCATTAGCCTGTGGGATTCCAAGGTATTTGTAGCTGTCCTTGATGTCTTCTATCCTGCCCCTTGGTAGGTCAACCCCTTCAGTTCTGATCATCTTGCCCCTTCTAGATACCATCCGGCCACATTTGTCTAATCCGAATGACATCCCTATGTCGTCGCTGTAGATCCTGGTGGTGTGGATCAATGAGTCAATTTCTCGCTCATTCCTGGCATACAGCTTGATGTCATCCATGTAGAGGAGGTGGCTGATTGTCATCCCGCTTCGGAATCGGTATCCATAGCCACTCTTTGTGATGATGTGACTGAGGGGGTTCAGGCCTATGCAGAACAGCAGTGGTGATAGTGCATCCCCTTGGTATATGCCACACTTGATGTTAACTTGGGCAATTGGCTATATATATATATATATATATATATATATATATATATATATATACTCCTCCTTGAGTCGTCACTTTATCGTGGTGGAGGGGTTTGTGTGTCCCAATGATCCTAGGAGCTAAGTTGTCTGGGGCTTTGTGCCCCTGGCAGGGTCACCCATGACAAACAGGTCCTAGGTGAGGGACCAGACAAAGGACGGCTCACAGACCCCTAATGATGAATGAAAACAGTGGAGCACGTTTTCCCTTGCCCGGACGCGGGCCACCGGGGCCCCCCTCTGGAGCCAGGCCTGGAGGTGGGGCTCGAAGGCGAGCGCCTGGTGGCCGGGCCTGCACCCATGGGGCCCGGTCGGGCGCAGCCCGAAAGGACAACGTGGGTCCCCCTTCCCATGGACTCACCACCTGTGAGAGGGGCCATAGGGGTCAGGTGCACTGTGAGCTAGGCGGTGGCCGAAGGCGGGGACCTTGGCGATCCGATTCCCGGCTACAGAAGCTGGCTCTTGGGATG
The DNA here is from genome assembly GCA_013358685.1 of Antennarius maculatus. Lineage (NCBI taxonomy): Eukaryota > Metazoa > Chordata > Actinopteri > Lophiiformes > Antennariidae > Antennarius > Antennarius maculatus. The sequence goes on along the minus strand of CM023622.1, from coordinate 7,335,227 downwards.
TGGAATGTCACTTCTCTGGCAGGGAAGGAGCCCAAGCTGGTGTGTGAGGTGGAGAAGTTCCGACTAGATATAGTCGGGCTCACCTCCACACACAGCTTGGGCTCTGGTACCAGTCCTCTCGAGAGGGGTTGGACTCCCTTCCACTCTGGAGTTGCTCATGGTGAGAGACGCCGAGCAGGTGTGGGTATACTTATAGCCCCCCGGCTTGGCGCCTGTACATTGGGGTTCACCCCGGTGGACGAGAGGGTAGCCTCCCTCCGCCTTCAGGTGGGGGGACGGGTCCTGACTGTTGTTTGTGCTTATGCACCAAACAGCAGTTCAGAGTACCCACCCTTTTTGGAGTCCTTGGAGGGGGTGCTGGAGAGCGCTCCCACTGGGGACTCCATCGTTCTACTGGGGGACTTCAATGCTAATGTGGGCAATGACAGTGAGACCTGGAAGGGTGTGATTGGGAAGAACGGCCCCCCCGATCAGAACCCGAATGGTGTTCAGTTATTGGACTTCTGTGCTCGTCATGGACTGTCCATGATGAACACCATGTTCAGACATAAGGGCGTCCATATGTGCACTGCGAACTGCGGCACCAGGACACCCTAGGCCGCAGTTCGATGATCGACTTTGTGATCGTGTCATCGGACTTGCGGCCGCATGTCTTGGACACTCGGGTGAAGAGAGGGGCGGAGCTTTCAACCGATCACCACCTGGTGGTGTGTTGGCTCCGATGGTGGGGGAAGATGCCGGTCCGACCTGGCAGACCCAAACGTATTGTGAGGGTCTGCTGGGAACGCCTGGCGGAATCCCCTGTCAGAAGGAGTTTCAACTCCCAGCTCCGGCAGAACTTCACCCACGTTCCGGGGGAGGCGGGGGACATTGAGTCTGAGTGGACCATGTTCCGCACCTCCATTGTCGAAGCGGCCGACCGCAGCTGTGGCCGTAAGGTGGTCGGTGCCTGTCGTGGCGGCAACCCCAGAACCCGCTGGTGGACATTGGCGGTAAGGGATGCCGTCAAGCTGAAGAAGGAGTCCTATCGGGCCTTTTTGGCCTGTGGAACTCCTGAGGCAGCTGATAGGTACCGGCTGGACAAGCGGAATGTAGCTTTGGTGGTTATTGAGGCAAAAACTCGGGCGTGGGAGGAGTTTGGTGAGGCCTTGGAGGACGACTTCCGGACGGCTTCGAGGAGATTCTGGTCCACCATCAGACGTCTCAGGAGGGGGAAGCAGTGCAGCATCAACACTGTGTATAGTGGGGATGGGGCGCTGCTGACCTCAACTCGGGACGTTGTGACTCGGTGGGGAGAATACTTCGAAGACCTCATTTCCGGCGACACACCTTCCCATGAGGAAGCAGAGTCTGGGTTCTCTGAGGCGGGCTCTCCTATCTCTGGGGTTGAGGTCACCGAGGTAGTTAAAAAGCTCCTCGGTGGCAGGGCCCCAGGGGTGGATGAGATCCGCCCGGAGTTCCTAAAGGTTCTGGATGTTGTGGGGCTGTCTTGGTTGACACGCCTCTGCAACATCGCGTGGATGTCGGGGACAGTGCCTCTGGATTGGCAGACTGGGGTGGTGGTCCCCCTTTTTAAGAAGGGGGACCGGAGGGTGTGTTCCAACTACAGGGGGATCACACTCCTCAGCCTCCCTGGTAAGGTCTATTCAGGGGTTCTGGAGAGGAGGGTGCGTCGGGAAGTCGACTCTCGGATTCAGGAGGAGCAGTGTGGTTTTCGTCCTGGCCGTGGAACAGTGGACCAGCTCTACACCCTCCGCAGGGTCCTTGAGGGGGCATGGGAGTTCGCCCAACCAGTCTACATGTGTTTTGTGGACTTGGAGAAGGCGTTCGACCGTGTCCCTCGGGGGGCTCTGTGGGGGGTGCTTCGGGAATATGGGGTACCGAACCCCTTGATAAGGGCTGTTCAGTCCCTGTACGACCGATGTCAGAGTTTGGGCCGCATTGCCGGCAGTAAGTCGGATTCGTTTCCAGTGAGGGTTGGACTCCGCCAAGGCTGTCCTTTGTCACCGATTCTGTTCATAACTTTTATGGACAGAATTTCTAGGCACAGCCAAGGCGTTGAGGGTGTCCGGTTTGGTGGCCTCAGTATTGCGTCTCTGCTTTTTGCAGATGACGTGGTGCTGTTGGCTTCATCAAGCCGTGATCTCCAACTCTCACTGGAACGGTTCGCAGCCGAGTGTGAAGCGGTTGGGATGAGAATTAGCACCTCCAAATCTGAGACCATGGTCCTCAGTCGGAAAAGGGTGGAGTGCCCTCTCCGGGTTGGGGATGAGATCCTGCCCCAAGTGGAGCAGTTCAAGTATCTCGGGGTCTCGTTCACGAGTGAGGGTGCGATGGAACGGGAGATCGACAGGCGGATCGGTGCAGCGTCTGCAGTGATGCGGACTCTGTACCGGTCCGTCGTGGTGAAGAAGGAGCTGAGCCGAAAGGCAAAGCTCTCGATTTACCGGTCGATCTACGTTCCTGCCCTCACCTATGGTCACGAGCTGTGGGTCGTGACCGAAAGAACGATATCCAGGATACAAGCGGCCGAAATGAGTTTCCTCCGCAGGGTGTCCGGGCTCTCCCTTAGAGATAGGGTGAGAAGTTCGGTCATCCGGGAGGGACTCAGAGTCGAGCCGCTGCTCCTCCGCATCGAAAGGAGCCAGATGAGGTGGCTCGGGCATCTGGTCAGGATGCCTCCTGGACGCCTCCCTGGTGAGGTGTTCCAGGCACGTCCTACCGGGAGGAGGCCCCGGGGACGACCCAGGACACACTGGAGAGACTATGTCTGCCGGCTGGCATGGGAACGTCTTGGGATTCTCCCGGAGGAGATGGATGTGAAGTATGGATGGATGGATGGATATATATATACACACACACAATGATATAAAAAGACTATATATATATATATATATATATATACAGGTGCTGGTCATATAATTAGAATATCATCAAAAAGTTGATTTGTTTCAGTAATTCCATTCAAAAAGTGAAACTTGTATAATGTATACATTCATTCCACACACACTGATTATTTCAAGTGTTTCTTTTAATATTGATTAATTATAACTGATAGCTAACTGAGAAGATGCTATAATTTTGCACCTGTCCTTTATTCAAATGAGAAAAAGACTAAAATGTTAGCATGCTCATTGAGCATCCATTGGCAGATTACTGAAATTGAGAATTAATAAAAAGTCTTTATCCTGTACCATGTGTGTTCCTTGAAAATATCCATTTGGACAAATGGTAAACTAGCCAGTCTACCAACTAGATGAGCCCTTGGAGCTTGGGGGCGTTGGGGGGGGGTGGTGTTGGCTGGCAATATCCTCACATTGCAATGGTTTGTTAAGACTAGCGAGTCATCACTATTACCCAGTAGGCTAACAATAGCAACTTAGTAATAGAGGTTTTTGGATAATGAACATTACAAAAAATCCTCTGAGTGAGTTAACAGGTTTTTTTTTTTCATAAAAGGAGAAAAAAAACATTTACACAAGAGTTTAAAGGTACAAATTAGTGTGAGATGTCACATTTAGTTCGATGGTGTCAAAATGTTGTTTTGTTTCTTTAATCGTCTTCTATTCTACATTCATTTGTCATTTATTCTATTTTCATCCTTGTTTTTGCACTTCTTTTATGTAGTCTTTAAATGTTGGTTGATGCTTTAAATGCTGGTCTTTTTATTATTGTTGGGTTGTTGTTTTTTTGGAGCATTTTAAATGCAACACCTTAACTTGTAAGGCAATACTGTACATTTTAAAAGGCATATAAAACAAAGAGAACCGCTGAAAATGAAACACTCTTTAATAGCGGAGCATGTTCAGCTGGTTTCTGTAACAATGAAAGCCTCAACAAGCTGTCGTTACTGGTTCATGGCCAGCTGAGATTAAATAACAGGAAGTTTGGAGCTTCCATCGATCTACAACTAATGGAACTAAGGAAAATACGACAGACTGTTATCACATCAGAGAGACAACCTAAAGATTTTTGGTCTCCTGCCCAGGCAAGGAAGGTTATTTGGTCCCATATGCATCACCATGTGTCCTCAAATAACAGCGAGCAAAATTATAATATTTCAACAGCCTCAGAAATAGCTAAAAAGGTAGCTGAGACTTACGATGAATAATTTCCATGTGAGTCTGGTTTTATCCAGTCTTTTTCATAAAACTTTCAACTCTTAACTTCAGAAGAGCTGGGCCCAAAGCCCAGGAGTGACTAACATCTTCACTTAATGCATTCCAGGCAAGGTTTCAGCCACACATTATTCTCTTCTGTGCTGAGCTATGAACTCTTTGGAAATGAACCCAGAGCTAAATGGCAAAAAGTAAAGGACTTAAATTAAGGTCAATAGAGAGAGAGGATAAAAGATCAGCAGGTGCAAAACATGTTAACAGAGCTGAAGATGTGAAGAAAATATTAACATTTCTGCTGATCATTTTTGTTGCACAGTGTAAAGAGAGCGCAAGAGCAATAAGGTGTTCTGTACCATACCAACATCAGACAATGGGATTCATTCTTGACTTGTCCCCAATTTAAGTTTGCTGTTGTTTAACCACAGCCACAAAACTGTTCCCCAGACTTCATGTCTGTTTTTCATGTCTCTACTAAAGACGGGACATGTAAGGTTCCATACAAAACAGGGCATGGTGAATCTACATGTCCTCGAAAGCACATCGCAAATTAAATATTTTCTTTCACCATATTCATGTTCCAACTTGCCAATTTGCGTTATTAGGCTGAAAATGTTCAATACATACTGAAAAATGTGTTTACCTTACAGCAGCAGCAATTTACTGTAACAAGTAAAGTCACAGGAACTGAAGCAGCTTCGCTATTTGTCCAAATGTGGAGGCCTTTTTGATTTATGATTTGTGCTATGTAAGGTTACTCTGAATGCTGGTCATTAAACCAGTGGTTTTCAGATGTTCATGTGACCTTTTAGGACCTCTTTGACTCATTTTGGACTACCATGAAGCAGGTACTAAAATCTATTACCAATATCAGGTATAAGGTAAGACGAGTCAGGGCGTAGTTGAACAAATGTAAGCACATTAACTGTGACCCTTGGCGTCACATCACAAACAGCTTATTTGAAAGGTGAATTGAAGGTCAATATTGCTAAATAGCAAGTCAAGTTGACTTGCCCACTTTTTAACAGTTATACCAATGTTTTGGGCCCCTCATAATACTGTATGTGATGATATTAAAGCAAAACCCTCTCCAAATTGTTTGATCTAAAATCTTTTCTGAAAAAAAAAAAACCACCCTTTGGAGAGTTCAGCAAAGCCTAGATCCTGGTACCTGGGTATATTTAGAGACAAGCGTATCTGCACAGACTCTTATTTTGTGTCAGCATGATAAAATTAGGTATGTTTTTTTTCAATGCAGACTTCATTCCAGTGGAGCTCCATGGCAGGATTAACTGAAGCTTAAACAGTAAGCCTCACAGTCTATGTAACCCTGTCAAAGTCAAAGTGAGCATGTCCTGTTCTGATGAAAATCCCTTATGGTGGCAGAGGTCAGCCAGACCACCAGCTTCTATGTGATAAAATGAGACTTCCACTCGCTTCCCCACCTCCTATCTGATCACCTACCTCTTATCTACCATTGGAGGCTTGTAGAGGAGTGCTGAGAAAATAACTCATTAACACAGTTACAGCAAAATACTGAACTAATGACTGAGCAGAGGGCAGGCTGGACACAGGCTGGGAACAACACATGGTCAACAGTGGACTTTCGTATGGATACATGGGTAAGGAATAAGGCAGGCTGCCAACAGCTGTAATAAACAGCTGAGCATAGCAGGAGGCTGCGGAGGAGAATCGCCAACCTGCAGGTACAAGCCTGAAAACATGTGCATGCCATTTCTGTTTTGGTTTACCTCAGCAGTACAAGCATTTTCTTCATGTGAAACGAGGAAATGCATGACCCTCCTATTTTTCAGGACAAAAGCTTCTTAAAAACCTAAAATAATACCTAAATAATAATCTTAAATTTGCACATCACACAGGCTTTCTTCAGCCGAATATGAGTGCATGGTAGCCACATTTTCACAAGCACCTACCCGCACACACACAGCACAATACACACTGGATGAAAGGAATTGTAACAGGATTTGCTGGAAGAAAAAGGAATGTCCCCATACACTGACTAAATTAGGAAACAATATTTATCTATTGTAATGATGTACACTGTACTAACCTCCCTCGCCCTTATGAGTTACGTTCCTTATTATATTTAATCACAACTGACACAAAAGCTTAACATAGAAAAAAATATTGACTGCATTACATTATAGAAGGACGTGAGGCCTTGGTTCAGAAAATGAATGAATGAACACTGTAATAAGACTGCTGTTAGATTTATCCATAAATATATTTAACATTTCATAGCCACATGTCTCACATTATCAAGCTGTACAGTATATTTATTTTTTCATGTCTTCATTCCATCAGTCTCCATTTTAAAAATGTTTGTGTGTCCAATTAACACTTAGTTAGAAACAAAACAATGTAGGTCTTCATTGCACAATAAACAAAAATACAACTACTCTGTTGGAAAAATGCTGAACCAGACACACATTAATGATACAGCCTTGTATCATTCAAACCTAATGTACCTGCTGAAGTGCTCGATAAGGCCACACTAAATCTCCAGATTGCATTGGTGCTTCTCTGTAGGCAACCCTGACCCCTTGACCTCTTCAAGTACATCCAGTGTGAGAGTTTAAAGGCAATGACAAACATGTCACAAATTCAATGAAGCACAGGAGGGAGTGACGTTTACAGCTGCACTAGGTCACAGGCTGTCATAGAAAATTGGAATCGACAAGCAGCTGCATAACACACACATACAACATGCACACACACATACTCGTAAAGCAAGTTAGTGGGCACTGAACAAAGAAACACATAATAGTTTCAAAGCCTGCAGTGTTGTGAGGGTTGAATGCTGGATTCTGATCTGACCCAACAGAAAGCATAAAATACCCTGGAGTTTCACCTTCTGACATTTTTAAGAGAATTGTGGCATACAGCAACCATATAAATCACACAACCTAGCTATAGTTTTTAATTTGGGTAGTCTGAAAGTAGTATGCTGACATTTACATATTCCAGTATAATACTTACTAGCGGGAACCCGTGGAAATTCCACAATAAAACAATAATATCAGACTTTGTTCGTTTTCTTTTTTGTCTTTGCCGTCACAAAAAACATACCACTATGTCTGATGAAGCCGTAACGGCTCCATGTGTGTGGGACGGACAAATGTGAAGACGAAGGCCGCTTTGGTGTTACAGCCTGGCTCCAGCTCCGTGAGTTCAGTCCTGGTGAATAAATATGGATGGATGTTTTCACCCATATCCCTAAAGATTCATCAGGCTTAAAGTGAGAATCTGAATGACACAGTGGTTGCACTTTAGTGATTTAATGAACAGAAATTATTGAACATAATTACAAAATCCAAGCTAACAGACAATTAGAGTGTATACAGTATATAGATAAAGATATATAAATAAAGATACTGTATATACACAGTCCATATGGCAGGAAAAAAGTACCGGAGTACAAGAAAATGAATTGTCCAATAAAAAAGAATATGCTCACAGCAATGGAAAAATAAAGAATATCAACAAATAGAAGCAATAATGTTTGAAATATTAGAAAGGAATGTTTGAAAAGACATCAACTGGGAGACAGGTTAGCAGAAGGGCATACAGACTTTGGAGTGTGAGTGTGGAAGCCTTCTTTTTCTTTTCTCCTTATTTATGCTAAATACGAATAATGACTGAGTGTCAGTCTGCATTCACACAGAAACACATTACAACAGAGAAAAATCGTGAGGTCTGACATGGCCTAACATGGATTTAAAGAGATCATCGCCTGTCTCTTGTTCTCATGGCAAAAAACAGTTTGTAACATTACATGAAAAGATGTAATTAGTGAAGATTGACTTTTAAAATTATTTATTCATCACCCAGTTTTCTGTAGACTTCTGGAGTTTAAAGACAAGGTTGTTTTAAAGCCAATATCTGGTCCACTAGTTTAGGTTGACGAATATTCTCATGGAACATTTTATTGTTCTATTTGAGAATTTGAAAGAATTTGAAATTCATTCATTCATCATTAACTGTAACTTTACATTTCTGAGTTCCTCAGCTCATCCCATTTCCTGTGTGTTTCCAACAACTTTGATTTGAATGCTGAGCTTTCAAGTCACAACAACATGGAGCCAACAAAAATATGCTTTATTACATTTATAGCAGAGTAGCCAGCTATTGAAACTTTACATTACAAAGTCAAATTTTTGTCCACACTTATTGCTTCCAACTAAAGTCACATGATCTCTCCAAGTATACATCATCAGACCCATATTCCATTCCTCTTTTTTTGTTGAGGTCTGTTGTAAAATTGTTATCACCTTCAGTTTTAAACATTGTTTTCCAGTTTACTCTTCAGTGGTATCAGTGACAATTAATGTTTTTCAAGTTCTATTATTTTTGTCTATGTTTTAATACTCACCTTTGTATTCAATAAAGTCAACTGAACTTGTAGGAAAAGCTTGTAGATATTCAGAGGTAAAACCGTCTTTAACACACAAATATATGCCACACATGCACAAGTCCAAATCTCCATCTTCCACTTATTTTAGGTCATTGCCAATTCTTTGACATGTCTGACTTGATTCTGCTTTGTACGTCATCCTTATAATTAGAACATTCCAGTTTATTCTATTACAGCTTTGGCTTATTTGTCTGCAAGTTCATTTCCTTCAATCCTTCCATCTGCTGATACCTCTGTGAATTCCACTATTACTCCAGTGTTGTTAATGAGTCAAGGATAGTTTGAATGATTTCAGTGGTATCCACATTCTGTTTATCAGCTAGAACTGCTATATAAAAGATTTTTAATCCTCACCTACCATGTCCTACCATGCTTTCTTTCTCAGTATTACGTGTTCTATTTAGGTGGGATTTTTACTAGCTTTAAAACTGGTTTGGTTTTCTAAATCAAACAACTTGTATGAGTCAAATTCAAATCAAACAACCTGAAGTAGATCTTTTTTTAAAAATCTATTTCATTCTTTTTTTTTTTTCTTAATGAATGTGTGTTCATCCTAGCTTGTAGATATGCATCCACGTATATCATATGAATGGTGTGTAAGGAAAATAGGGAATAATATCATCGATTCAGCTCATTACTATTCACTGAGAGATCTGTGATTGCATCAGAATATTTATACACACACAGCATGTTATTTGTGTTCAGGTAAGTTAATAGACAGAGCTTTATCAGAACTGAGGGAGAACCACCTCCCCAAAATACAGAAAGAAAAGATTCAAGTGGAACAATCATAGTATTCTAAAAGCAGCCAAACCACACAGAAGGTAGAGAGAAGTAAAATCTAAAGGTGTATTTTGGGGATTTTTAATATTATATCAAGAAAGTTGATTTCTGGATGTTTTTAAAGTTTTCTGTTAAGATAAATTCATTAAATGAACTTTATGTGAGCTTTGATTATACACGTATGTGCATTTTAAGTTAACTGAAAACCTTCAAAAACGTGTGCCTAAGGTTAATTGGCCAGTCCCAAATTGTACGAGTGTATGCACTGTCCACTGTTGACCATGTGTTGTATGAGTGTGTGCATGCGTGGTTGTCTGCATCTCTGTGTGTGGCTCCGCGGTGCACTGGCATCGCGCCCGGAGTTTCCACCACCTCACGCCCTAAGAAAGCTGAGACAGCGGATGAAGCAGTTAGAGAAAATGAATGAATGAATGAATGAATGAATGAATGAATGAATGAATGAATGAATGAATGAAAATAACACACACACACAGTGCACAACACTCCAGTTCACTTTATTTATTGTGCTTTAGCTTTAGAATCAAAATACTTACAAATAATTATAAAATTTAAAAAAAAAACAGAAACTGACCATTCAGCTGTTTTAAGTCACGTCTATTTGGATGCAAAACAAAGATTGTTTGAATTTGACCAAATGATTTCAGAGCAAAATGGTTAAAAACTTTCCTGTCTGTGATACACTTCTTTCTGAGTCACTGTGCCTCAAGCTCTTTTCCCTGTCTTAACATAGAAAGTGCCCAGACGACTGTATTTTCATGTGGAACCAATGGAACAAGATTAAACCTCGTCACATAGCTTTTATCTGTGTTGAGTAATGATGTTGTCGCTGCACCTTTTGATTTTAATACGAAGACTATCTTCAAAGGGGAAATTGTCATGCCTGTGCAGGTCAAGCAAATCCCACGGCTGACCAAAGACAGTCATCAACTTCTCGATGTGCAGCTTCAAAAACAAAGTTCATTTTTTATTTTTATTGTTCCTCTCCACATATAAAAGCAGTGACAGCAAAAGAATCTCAGAACTTGAGCTGATGTTTCAGCAGTGGTCCCACATCATCATCACACCCTTGTAACTACATTATTACCTTTGTGGTGCGGAGCGCTAATGACTCAGAACAGGAAGGACTTCCTGTTTCATGTCATATGGAAAATAAAATCTGTTGTTCTGTTCAATGCTTCTTTATACAATACTTAATATGAAAATTAGCTCTATTCTTAACAGTGGGTTGTGTTTGTTCTAAACTACATCTTCAACTGTCTTGAATTTAATCTCAGTAACACTGTAGTTTAATTGGATGCACTGAGCTGAATATGCAATGGATGCCTTATCAATAACACCAGCTCTCCAGTGATCAGCAAGTTCATATATGAATGAATGCACGCTTGATCTGTAATGATTAGAGAACCCTCTATTATCAACCCTTTAAAATTTGAACACCATCTCCACCCTCCTTCAGCCGTAGTAGATTCTTTATCTAGCAGGTAGGGGAATGACGTACCGTCTGTAGACTTAGTCCCAGCTGCAACCTGGGAGGGGGGGTGACATTTTCATACACACAGTATGTATAAGTCCATGTGTCTGACTCATTAATCACTTTTAATTCTGCCACCATGAACACTAAGAGGAATGTGTCCCATCTGGTTTCATTAAAAATGGTTAATATTGTTAATATTGTTTCATGATGTACTGTAATGAATTTTTCTATTTTTTACTATTTTTGTCTTTATTTCCATGGAAAGACTCCTGCATCAACTCTCTGATACACTAAACAACAATCAGAATTTACAACTAAACAAATTCTCTGTCTTTTTACAATGAAATGAGACCCAAGGTGGTAGATTTGACACTTGTTTTCCATAATATTGGCAAAATTATTTTTGAGGTATTATTACAGTGCAGCAAGCAAACACACATGACTGATCTCTCAGCCTCCTCCAGCTTTCACTGGAGATAATCAGTGCAGTTATCCAGTTGTCTCCTTCCAACTCCTGTGATGACTAACAGACAGAGGAACATCAGCACCCAATCACTCGGCCATGTTAGGGTTTTGTGGTTTGCCAAACTGGGTGAGGAGAACCAAATGTCTTCATTAATAGTAATTTTGGCTACTGAAGAATTGTGTGTTTACATTATCTCTGGTGCCAGTCAGTGATCTGCTGTGTTTTCAACCTCACCATTTAGCTCAACTCGGACCTTCAACCAAGGTGACACTGAAAAATGTAGTCACTACTATCCACAGCGCTTGCAATGGAAACCCTTAAATTAATGAGGCAGTATCTGAGCTACACCAAGCAGTGGTATTGAAGCATTACAGTTAATGGTCTTGAACTTAAAGACCAAAACAAGATATTTTAAGAAAAGCTGTTAATTACCAGACTAACCTTACAGTCAATTAGATTTAGGCACAAGGCTGACAGCCTTCCCTGATGGAGTTAATAAATAAAATCCAATCAACCTTTAAAAACTGCTCCTTAGGCTCTGGAGCTGCTTAAAATAAAGCATCAGTTGTAAGGATGATTGATGGCCGGGTTAGGCTGAAGGATTTATTAAATCTATAATGGAGTTGATGTTGCGTCCATAATGAGCTTTCCTTGTTTTTTTTAAAAAAAATTAACATCACATCGAGGAAGAGGAGAAAGCCTTCATCCTTTCCTTCTGGCCGTCTGCTTTGGCAGCCTTTAAAATGCTCAGCTACATTTTTGATCTTCTAATCTGATGCTTTTCCACCTGAGTCTAACTGTTCCCATCTCCCTTTTGTATTTAGTCTGCATGTTCCCTTTGCTCCGTGCCAGTTTGTCTTTTGTTTCAAGCATTCCATCTTTATCTTATGTGTATATTTAGTAAGTTGAATCTATTTGATTTTGACCAGGATGTCTGCCTTCTTCTTGGATCTTTGCCTTCAACTGGCTGCCTTCCTGAAACCAGGTTCTGAGAAATGTGTCTGCATTAAGTCTGGGTCACGCTTTTGAGTCCTTTCTTTTTCCTGTGGGTTTCCAGGTGTTACATGCTTTCACTGTTGCAGAAAATGAATGATTGATGAATGAATGAATGAATGAATGAATGAATGAATGAATGAATGAATGAATGAATGAATGAATGAATGAATGAATGAATGAATGAATGAAAATATAGGGTTAAGGTGACCCCTGGGCTGAAGTAATAATTGAGGTAATTTATTTTCTCCTGTAAAACATTTTGACATTTGTAGTCCCCTTCATGCTACATGCAAAGAACATTTTTTTTTTTTACCTTTCCCAATAAGGTCATATTCTCACTCTTGTCCAGCTGATTGTTGGATTCTGTATATACACACACATACATATAATGTGTGTGTGTGTTTGTGTGTGTGTGCGCGCGTGCGTGCGTGCGTGTGCGTGCGTGCGTGTGTGTGTGTGTTTGTAACTGACTGCTCACAGTATTTGTATGTTAGGAAGCTTTATGCTTGGTCAGGATCTCCTGGTCAGGAGTATTTCCCCTGTTCTCATCTACTAAGTAGCGAAGCGAAGGCTAAATTATCCTTTTGGGCAGAAACATCCCAACGTCACGGTCTTGTCAGACACAACCATCTTGAGCTCACCTCAGCTGCTATCTCCTAGGTAGCTTTCTTCGAAAACCTGGATTCTAAATCCATCATCTATTGGGAATAGACCACCAGAAAGCAACGGAAGCAACTTTAACCCGATAATTTCATTGCTTGGCCAGGCATATATTGTCCAGTTTGTTGAAAAATATTAGTTAGTTTGTCCAGTAAATATGTTACAGAAATGTGCAGCCGGTTACTTACAGTCTGTATGCAAGTGGCTTTTCCACTAAAAACCCATTTTTGTTGTATTTTACTCATATTTTCAAAACATTTAAGTGTATTTGTTATCTGTAGGTAGTAAATGTCTGATGTATTGGGAGAATTTGGTTGATTTTAATTCAAAATGTTTTCTTCTTGAGTTTAATAGTGTCATGACTGACACACAGAAGAAGAGGAAAAAAATCCATTTATGATGTGGATAAACCATGAACTTTATCTTAATACACAACCACTTTTGAAAGGTGTTGACTTATATTGGTATTGACTATTCCCACATGATAGAAGAATAGTAGAGGAGAGAAGTTATGCCTAAAAATAAACCTAGCGAAGATAGATTATGAGATGAATGCTTTACAAAGCAAGTGTGAAATTGAATTTAATTCTGTCCAGCGGTTTCCAAGGAGATTCAGAAAAACCAGACCCCCATCAAATCTGCATAAAACAGCAACTGTGCCTGCTTGTTCAAGCCTTTTCACCCTTCAGCTCATCCAGCTTCCATCCATCCTTCTGCATAATTATCCCTTCACATGTTTGGTCATCCATCCATCCAACCATCCATTCATCCATCAGCCATCTATTGATCCATCAATCCACCCATCCATCCATCCACTCATTCATTTATTCATTCATATATGTAGTCATCACATTATCCACCTTCAGCCTTTCTCTCTCTTTCTCAGTGTGAGTGTGAGGTTACCATCAGTGAAGCAGATGGCCATTCACAGATTGGCCAACTCTTCCATTTCATTTTAGCACACACACGGTTATGTGTAACAACAATCTGTACTGGGATGCAGACACATGCCACACCATTTGGGTTTGTAAGCATACCCCCACGTCCCACCCATCCTGTGTGTCTGGAGCTGGCAGTTCACTTCCACCAGTGGATCTCCTCCTGCAGTGTTCAATAACCTTGAAATGACCAAATTCTTTCTGCAGCTCCTCTGCAGCAATACACTCAAGATAATGCTAAAAAAAAAAATGAAACAGGAAGCTCCATTTTATTCAGCTCAAACCCTCTGCAGAACTCCTTTCTTTTTCTCAGCTTGCCCATATACTGTATACACCATTGGGGAAAATAGAAATATGTGATTGCTGCCTAAACACTCCCATGGGGAGTTCTTTCTCTACAGAGAAGAACTGTGAGCTGAAAGTTTTATTGAAATGTCATCTGTTATTATCTGTATCTTCCTTTTGGCTTTGCCTCAGGAGCAAAATGTTTCATTTCATAATTCCTGCAAATCAAAACAGATTAAGAGAGTAACAACTGGTCAATATTTATCTGTCGGTTAATCTCTGTGGCTGAACATTGTTCTTCTGCTCTAAATCCAGACTGACAGTCTCTTTTCTCCTCATATCTCTACAAAACCTTTTGATTTGCTCATTCAGTCCTCAGGATCATGGTGTATTGTAGTGAACAGGCTTTAACCTGGACTCCCTCCAGTGAAGAGTGAAATAAAAACTCCTTCAATAACATCTTAAGGCCTCTGAATGTTTGGATCCATTCTCTTATCCAGGAAAGCACATTGATAATTTGAAATACCAAATACTCTTTAAAATAAATGTGCACCACCCCCCAATCCTTTGCCTGTGCAACAAACCCCTTCGTCCTCCTCCTCCTCCTGTATGTGCAAGGAGGAGTAGGAGGACGACGGGGGAGGTGGGAGACTGATGTGCTAAATGGCAGTCAGGCCGACCAGGTCATAAAAAGACTCGTGATGATTAACAGCGGATGGATGCAGCCAAGCAAAATGACATACCATTAAGGGAAAATATTATATTACCCATACTGATCCCCAACAGTGAAAATGATGTCGCCACATCTGGGCCATCTACACATAAACTGCAGCTTAACTTTAATTTTTAAAGCCTCCAAGCATGCCTATATGATGTTCATCATCACTCTGTGTTCCTCTACTCTTTCCAGTCATCCTGCTGCTGAGTCTGAGACACCAGTCGTGTTGTGGTGAAACACCCGTGACAGCGTGAGACTCTAAATCGAAAATGAAAGCCTCTAAATCTAAATCTGTTTTGGAAAATATGGATGTAAGCGAGGAACCTTGCACCACTGGGGTGTTACAAGTGTCAGTGTTCCTTGTGGGTATGCATCTGACTGAACGATGACTGTTTTAAGGGCAGGATCAAACAGTTCACCATCGCAGTGCATCTACAGACACTGGTATCTGACCTCCAAGCAGTTCAGCAACACAGTATTTAATGGACAGCATAAAACATCACCACTGAACATACCCAGGCAACAAACGACACTGTTGGAAAGCAGTCAATAAAACCATTTAGGGCAACATTTTCATTTATTTTAATGAGAAGTCTTCTCGTCATGTAAAATTTACCCTGACAAGTTTTATTTACAAGTCAATACGTGACCTTTACTGTCGTGGATTCAAGATACATATATCTTTGAAATATGAACTGCGAAAAATGGCCGCCGCTCCAATGTGTGCACTCATGAGCAATGGAAAAAGCAGTGTCTTAGTCATCCTGTCCACTTAATATTAGTGTGCATCAAAGGTGCATGTCTTGTAATGATAGGAGCACAAACACTGAGCTGATCAATATGAGAGGAGGAGGAGCGGAAGGAGGAACCTTCACCTAAAAACAACTCTGTGGTTGTCAGTGAAGGTGACACTGAACTAAAATATTTATTTAATAGATTATGTCAGAGATAATTGTGAGTGAAATAAAATTATATATTTTTTTTAAAGCATTAAAAAAAATTGTTCAAGGTAAAAGCATGAAGTAGTTATGATACTGATTTTAAGTCTTAACACACAACCTGATGTAAAAAACACACAAATCCACCCCATCCTGTGTCTGATCAACCAGGTTCACTAGTTATCATTCCCGCTGTAACCCCCAACACCTCAGGAAGAGATGAGAAAACTGGGAGGCTTTCTGTTTGCACCACTCAGCATCACATCAGCGTTTTCTAGCCTGTTGTAAACTCAGTGTAATTTCCTGTCCAGTCAGAGCAGCAGCGGTTGAAGCCGAGTAACCCTTGTTGGAGATAATAGAGTGAAGGAGAGAGATAAGATCTGAGTCCCCGCCGGTTCAGTGTGTTTGAATGCTCCACTGCTGCCAGCCTTTGTTTCTGCACTGTCAGACATGTTCTTCTTGCAGCTGCAGCTGAAAACACAATGCATTAGAAATGACCTCAGATGAAAGAATCTGCATCCGCACATCATGTCTGCATCTTCCATTCGTTATAATCAAACATCCTCTATTTGAATATATTAGTATTGCAACCGCTTCCCACAAGCTCTGCTTACATCTTCCTTAAAACCAGAACGTTCCTCTTTTTGGCGACTTCAAAGTTTGCCGGTTTGAAGTTCTCCTCCTTTCTTTCAGATCCTCTGTTAGACAGAAAACCTCAAAAGAAAACAGGCCTGAAGCTGTTGGCAGAGCAACCAACACAGAGCCGAAGCAAATGAGGAGAAGGCAGCGAGATGAAGACCTTATTGAAGGCAGAAACGTCGAGAGAGATAAGGAAAAAAATTATGGTGGTGAAGGTTTTATCAAAGACCACATTAAAGGCGGGGGAAGAAAAGATCAAGGAAAGAATAAAAAAATGGAAATCGGCTTTCAAGGAATGAAACGAACAGAGCTGTATTTTCAAAGAGGTCAAAATGGAGTCAAAGAAAGACACCCTGTCAGTTGAATGAAGAGGTCAGTGTGATTGTCAGAGGGGCTCGGTTTGGTTCTGGTTGCATGAATAATCAGAAGCTGATGGAGGAGGAAGTGTAGGCCAGCAGTCTGAACAAACGATGGAGGGATTTTCCATTTTGATTGTTAATCCTCTAAAAGCTTCTGGAAGAGAGCCAAAGTTGGCTTCTCTCTCTCTGTGTCTCTCTCTCTCTCTGTCTCTGTCTCTCTCTCTCTCTCGCTCTCTCTCTCTCTCTCTTCTGTCTCTCTGGTCTCTCTCCTCGTCTCTCCTGTCTCTCTTGCTCGACTATATGCTCTGGTCTCTCAATCTCTCTCTCTCACTCTTCTTCTCTCTCCTCCTGCTCTCCTGTCTCTCTCTCTCGTCTCTCTCGGTCTCTCTGTCTCTCTCTCTGCCTTCTGTCTGTTTTTTGTGACATTGACTCCATTGCAGCTTTTTAAAAGTCGTTCACTCAAAATGAAAATTGTGTCATGATTGACTCACGCATGAAAAGTTGATGTCTTCTTCAGTTGTTACCCCCTCAGACCAGATGAAGAGTCAAGGTTCGTTCATTTTAATGCAAAAATATCCATCGGACCACAGTCAGATCAGGCAAAGGTATCAAAGACAAAAGGCAAAGAGAATAATCAATGAGGACGATCGTACAGGAGGATTCAAACAAGTGGTAAGAGTGATCTAACACATGAGGAAGGGAGACACATTTTGAATACACAATCAGACACAGGTGAAACACAAGAGGACAAGAAAAACATTCACACAAATGTAAAACTTGACAAGACATGGAATCTATAAGGAAAAGGCCTGAGATGCCTTGACTTCAATGTCGCCTCTAAGTGTCGAAGTACACCCTGTCTGAAGAAGATGAAGGCTGGCAGGGAAACACAGAGGTGAACGCAAGTTCTCCACCCATCAGGTGCAGGTTCAATCTCACACAACCACCTCAGAAAGAATGTCAGCTACTGCTCAGAGGCTGCAGTCAAGACACAGGAGTACATGAAATTTACTCAAATCATTTTTGAGACCTCGAGGCTTTTGTAGACTTTTATTTTACATTGTACAAAATTTCTGGGTGTTTTTTTAAGAAAAATTTTCATCTCCCTTTATTCTCCAGTAATGACTGCTGTATTTATCCATGGTGACAAAGAGTGAGCTGACTGGTAATACAAAATGCCAAACCCAATAGCCCTATTAACTGAAGCCCAAGGTTGTGGTCATCTGGCCCTTCAAATGACCAATCAAACAAATTATTTTCAGATGCAGACTTAAACCAATGGCATAGAAAAAAAAACAGTAGAAATAATGGCAAAGTACATAAATATTTGGAAATTTATTTGCAAATAATGTGCAAAAATGTTATGCCTTTGTAAGACTATCTGATTAATATAGCTTCAATGTGTATTTGGATAGTTGTAACGCACACCGGAAAGATCACTGTTAACCTGTTTTTACCTGTTTTATTCTCATACAGTTTTTGGCCAATAAACTTGTTTTATTGTTTGTTTGTTTTTTTGGGGGGGGTGCTTGCAGTTAGATATTTTTGGCTATTGCTTTGCTCTGCGCTCCAAGCAGTGACGTGCGGTCAGGGGAGGCAGGTGAGGCACGGCCTTACCTGCCATCATGAAAAAAAAAAGGAAAAATGGAAGAAATAAATTAAATGGTTATACTTATGCAGTGATGTATATTATAAAATTATTTCCGTTTAACATTACCAATTTTAAGTTATTTTTTCTCAAAATCATTGCATTTTCACATTTACCGCTGAAATACTGACAGGAGACCTGCAGTGATGCACCAGCCAGCCGAGCCTCAACATGGATTGTGCAATGGCTCAGCTAGCTGTGCTGGTAGCTATACAGTGAGACCGTTATACTATCTCTCTATATGTCGTAATTAAAATGTTCAAAAATGTTTGCTCTATGAACTAAATTCCCATAATTTGTATAATATATACAATCTACAGCGTTTTGTTTTTTTTTTGTCAACAACTACCTGTGTGTAACATCTTTCTTGAGTTGAGCGGTCCTGAAACGGCTGGGAAAAGTCATGAAGTAAGGCATGCAGTTCTCCTACTTCATGGTAGGGGGTGCTGGTGATCCCAGGGATTCGGCGGAGGATCGCAGAAGAAGTGACAGCAAACTACAATTGGCCTTATTATAAAAATGGAGGATTAAATATCTCAACTCGAAATTTTGGCAATGCTTTTGTTCAGAAGGAGCGGCGCATGGATTTCATTTTACAGTAAGTAAATGTGACATGTAAACAAATATGTAGGTAACAACATAACTTTTTTTTTTTAAATAAAATGTGCATATTTGTGTGTTACAGTTTGTATGTGTAAATAATTCTGCTCTGAGACTCACTGTTGCTGATTAAATAGTTAAAAAGCTACACTGTAGGTTCATATTTTTGTAAATCTAATTATGATTAAATCAGTGCCCCACCAGCCATGAACCTCACCGCACATCACTGCCTCCAAGTTAGGTCACTAAATAATAATGGCAACAGCAGCAGGCATGTATAGTGCTCTCATACTTTTGTGAATTCAAGGGGTGCCTTCTAAACCAGGCATTGGAACTGATTTTCAGCAGAAAAGAAATCTTCTGCCGAACTACTGTGGGAGTGAGTTACCTGGATTCATTTGCTAATATGTAAATGTGATAATTTTCTGAACTATATCAACTAACGATGTGAAAAGTGGCATCCTATTTTCTAAATAAACTATTACAATTAACTGTTACCCCTGTAACTCTCTCAAGAGAGTTAGGTCACAAAGCGATCAGCGCTTGAAAAGGAGGGCTACGGATAAAGGAGGAAATGGGTTTGGCCAAAAGCTTCCAACCCTCACCTGTGGTCACGAGCCCTGGATATGACAAAAAAAAAAGAACATCTAGAATACAAGAAATGAGCTTCTTCCATTTGAGATAGCACGAGGATGACATTGGAGTAGAACTCCAGCTCCTTTGAATTAAAAGCATTAGTTGATTGGTAGGATGCCTCTCACTTTGGTGATTTTCTGGTTGAGATAACTCATCTAATCTAAAGCATCACACCACACCTCAAGATGAGCTGGAGAGAGGTGCTGGAGAGACTGAAAAATGCTTTCAGAGTGTCATCTGAGATTTTGAAGTGATCGTTAGCCCCTTTGAAAGTCATCTGACAATGAAGACACTTGAGAGTTTCTTACAGCACACGTCTTGTCGTCATTTTGATTTGTTTTCTTTTTTCATTTTTGACAGGATGACATTTTGGAGGTTTTGCAGTGAATCAGTCATTGTTCGATTTGATAAAGATCATTTACTGCACACAGCAGATTCTCAGTTATCACTGGTTATTTATGGCCAATAAGTGACCTCATTTTGTCATGAAGTTATTAAAAAAGCATACTTTTGATCATCCTGTATCGTATCGACTTATTTTTCTTTGTGGGCTCGAATGAAAGATTCAGTCTTCATACGTGACACTGCAGCAGAGCTGAAACATGTTGAGAACTTAGGCAGTGCTCCCCCCTGGTGTACATGAGCTGAAGCTACAGCTTCAGCTTCATGTGACTCATTTCTGAGTCACATGAAGTCTCATTTCCGAGTCTACGTATTCAAAAATACATAGACTTAAGTTCTTAATTCATCAGATTAGAATGATGATGATTATTATTGATGATTTTATTTCATTTTTTATGGCAAAACCACTTTCCATTCTTCTTCTTCTCCTTTTAGCTTTCCCCTTCAGGGGTTGCCACAGCGAATCAGTTGCCTTCATCTCACCCTGTCTTCTGCATCCTGTTGTCTCACAACAAACCACTTTCCATCATTACCCCCCATTGTAATATTACTGTGTATTATTGTGTGAGCCTCATCTTCTTCACATGTTCACTCTCAAAAAGACTTACAAATCTGACACGATTTGTAAAAGTGGTGTTGGTTATGTTTTTTTGTTTTTTTCAAAACAGTATAAGTGCTAGTGTGGTCAGCATCAGTAATGTAAAGGGCATACACTTTGTATTAAGGTAAAACAAGAGAAATTTTATTCATTGTTTTGTTCTACAAAACTTTATTATAACATAAAGCTGATGAACAAAACTGTGTCTGGAGAACATAATGTTTCTCCCAGGAAAAAGTGGCTTAAAATCACAGGTGGAAACTGAGATATGTACAGTATTTGTTAACTATTGTTTAGATCCACTTTGTGCCATTTTAGATTGTTTGAAGAAAGATATCTCGTACAAAGTTCTTTGAGACATATTAGCACCATTTTATAAAAACTACCTCTCAGGTAGGTGACACAGAATTGGTCAGGAATTTATGGTTTGTTTTCGTGAAAGTGACTCATCAACAATCACTTCAACATCTTTTTCATCGTGCATTTCTCAACATTTTTAAATTCTTAAAAATATTATGACCAAAATAAAAAGAAAATCAAGCACAACAACATTGAACTCTTTCGAAAATAAAGTCATCTGTGCACTCAGAGCAAAACTGTGTTGACGTGACTGTAGTTCATCCTGTCATTGGCAAAAGCATTTCTTACATCCTCTCGTCATATTACAACAGCAAAGTTTAACAGAAAAAGACAGAGAAAGCAGGAGGGATCTAAAACCTGATGTCCCAGTACTGCAGTGTCTCCTTCGTGGCTTCAAGATCATCTTCAGTGGCATCAAACTCAGAGCCGGTCTGTGATGCCACTTCAGCATGTTGAGGTTGAGCTCCAGCTTCTGGAAGGTTTACAAAAACAATGTTCAAGATTCCAGAGGTCAAAATAAAAAATGAGAAATACATACGATTATTTATAATATTCCATAGACTTTTTAAAAAACATTCAAATAGATTTGATTCGTGGAATGATTTTTACTGTAACTGGCATCCCAGTGGAGGTAATTATAGGCTTTGATTTACTGAGTGTGCTGCTAGATGTTTTACTAAAACAAGGAGGAGAAAGCCGCTAGTGTTGATCTAATCCTTAAATCTGTTCAGGGATCTCCTAGAACAGATTTAAGGATTAGATCAAGGTTCTTTATGTGTTTAGAAAGCTCTTAATGGTTTGGAACCAGCATAACAGATTTTGTATAAAGTTTATTATTAATATTAGACAGTCCATCACTCTTATCAGTTTATAACTCTCAGCCTTATTATTTTGTTAAATGCAGCAATGGAATAGTTTTGAACAGAGACAGTCTAGAGTTAGATCTTGAGGGGGTTTGTATGTTGCCATGACTTCATGAGGTAAGCTAGAATCTGACATTGCAGAGAATTGTGCAATTGTGCAATCAAACAATCATTTCATCGTTGCACTTATGATTTCACTTATATCACAGAAACCTTATTGTGACATCAACAGAGCTAGGATGCAACAAGGCAAAGATCACAGACCAATGGGCAGAAATCACCTGGCAGCATGTTTATATAAATAGGCCACGTAGCTATATGCCAGCCAAACCAATATTAATGTTAGCTTTGTAAATAGCAAATCGCATGAGCTAGTTGTTAGCTGTATTGACACACTGTACACAAATCGAACACAAATCTTCTTGTAGACGAGACGATCACAATCATCTCATCTTCAGCCGCGTTTCTACATTGAGGGTCACGGGTCTGCTGGAGCCTAACCCGAGAGGCGGGCCAAAAATAACACGTTTGTACGTATAAAATCTAACCTCTGTGGTCGTGGCAAAAACTGGAAGACCATAATTTGCTTATTTTTCTACTAAGATGTCAGAGAATATGTTATTCTAATAAATGTATGTCAAGAGGTATAAATGGACAACACAGCACAAGGAAGGGAGAATTACTCCTCTTGTATTCTTATTTCATTAGTTCCTTCCATCTTTTGTCTTTTTTTTCTCTTTTTTTTACAGGAAGAGAAAGAAGTGGGTATAGAAAATGAATGAATGAATGAATGAATGAAAGAAAGGAAAAGGAAAGCATAAGACCAAAAGTCCGTAAGCTAGACTTGTGTGAAAAGACCACCAAAGGCATTTGTGATTTTCAGCATGGAGCGGCGGCCAAAAATTAAGGAAGAGCTGCAAACAAGGGACAATGGATGATATCCACAGTCCTGGGACAGCGGATCAGTGCATTTGCTTTCAGAAAAATTTAGATTTATTGTCTCTGTCTTTCTATCTCTATCTAAACCACTCTGGTTTGGTGGCCTGAGTGCTGCTCTCCCTCTAACTCTTCTGGATCTGCCTCACTGCTTTGCTATTTCTTATCTCAAAGCCTCTTCTCTCTCCTTGAATTGAGGAAATAAAGAGTATAAATACCAAATTGTGTTTTCATGATCCTCTATTTCCATCCATTTTCTTGTAAACGATATGACCGTAATCACCA
This sequence comes from Antennarius maculatus, assembly GCA_013358685.1. Classification (NCBI taxonomy): domain Eukaryota; kingdom Metazoa; phylum Chordata; class Actinopteri; order Lophiiformes; family Antennariidae; genus Antennarius; species Antennarius maculatus. Next base: position 7,312,072 of record CM023622.1, on the reverse strand, counting down.
CTTTTCCAGGTGGTCACAGGTTTTTTGTTTTCTTACTTGGCCCAGCTCCCCCACTCATTTTTATACTCTTTCTTAATAAGACAGGGATAAAAATTGCTGGTAACTCACTAACTAACTTGCTGTTGTGGTTGTTGCTGTTTGCACATGAGCAGTAACCTAAATTTAAGATTTCTACTTTTTCATGTCATGAAATGACCCAAACTGTCATCAAGAGCTACCAGGACTAACATTATGATTGACCTGTTGATCGTGATCGACATATTGAGCACCCCTGTATTACAGCATTTTTCATTTTAGAAACACAAAATAAATGTTTAAGAATGTTGAATGGTTTAGAATTGTGGGGCTAACATTAATTTAACTCCATGTTGTTTTGAAGCAACAAAGACCTTTTCTCTTACCGGAGATGCAGAGGATCTGAGGCATCTCCCACCTGCCTCCAGACAGACACTTGATGAGAGGATATCTTCTCTGACGGAAGCCCAGAATGCAGTGATAACGCACGACTGCATTGGTTTCATATCTTTGTCGAACTTTTCCAAATATGGAGGCATGTCGAACTTTGGGTGGTGGACCACATGAGGCTGTTGGAAATTTAAGATACTTTAAATCTCCACTGTTTAAGGAATATGAAGATGCATCACCCCAAAACGACTAAACAGAGGAGCTGAAACCAAAGACACTTCATTTTACTCACAGGTACTTTTCTTGCAGGTATATGGAAGATTGTAGTTGCACGGTACATCACTCCAGCGCCCATCATCATGCCACACCATCACCACACAATCTTCACCAGATAGAAAATAGCTGTCTGGTTGCCCCCTGTACCAGTTCTCATAGAGCTGAAGGCATAGAGACAACAGAAATGGGTAAACCAACCAAATATTTATTAAAAGACACTTTTTTTGTAGTGAATTACATTTCTCTAAACAAAAAGGTTAATATTTCAAGACAATTCTTTCCTCATGTATCATATCTGATGTGATGTTAGTAACAGGATGTGATGTTAGTAACAGGAAGGTCTATCAGCACCTTACCATTATAGGGATCAGACAACTATCATAATGGTAAAGCAAGGAATTTGGAACCTTTTTTCTATTCATGTTTCTCTGAACTGAAAACCTACAGTCAACTGTGTTTGTTTTGATTGCTCACCAGTGGGTTGCCATCAGACCAGCGGAAATCATCCTCGATGGTCTTATCATTCAAACCAGTCCACTGGTATTCCTTGTAGTTGCCTGGTGAGGACAGTCAGGAATTATATGCAGTCTTTCAGGAACAAATAAATCACTCATAGGGGATAAACCACAAAGCCTACTGTTCAGGTAACCCTGCTCCTCAGGGGTCATGATGGATACCAGATGAGCTCCCAGCATACGACAGTGCTGCTCTGCGACTTCCCAGCTCAGACGCTGGCTGAAGTGTCGGTAACAGAACCCTTGGAACTTATCCCAACCTGGTTCACATTCCTCCATGTCTGAAAACAAACACAATCAAAAACCTTTGGATGCCTCTCCAGAGCTCACAGTACTGCAGACAACTGGGTGAATTCGTCTTTATCTAAAAGAGCTGGCAGCTTGATTGAAAACCCAGAAGAGTTTTATTCCAGGGCAAGAAAGGAAAAGCACTCACCAGTCTGACAATACTCTCCTCCATATGTTGGCAAACAAAGACATTTAATCAACCCCTCTTGGTCGGTGCAAGTGCCACCATTGAGACAGGGGTCCTCAACACAGGCGTCTGAAACAAAAGGAGCAGCAAAATTATGATGCTGTGGAAACTTCCTGCAAGCAGGATCCACAGTCTATATTTTATTAGAGTTGTTTCTGTATGAATATGAGCAAAAAACATCTTTGCTGCATTAGAAAGATTTGCAATGTGTGTGTATTAGTGAACTGCATACACTGATAAACATTGGATAAATGTCTGTATTTGTAATATTGGAAGTTGTTTCATACATTTTTTTTTTAATAAAAAAAAAAAAAAAGACGTCTCCAGATGCTACGTTGAAGCGTCAGGATGCATTTGATCCGGTAGATGGCAGCAGAGGACAAACTTCAGAAGGTCACATGAGGTCAAACTCTTCAGGCTGTTTTCTGTCTTTCTTATGAAAATGTATATCTTGTTTGCAGAGCTCCTTTCTTTCTGTCTTCTTGTACTTTCTTCATATTATACCTTTCAAATGTGCAAGTCTCAATTGCTCTGTGTAGCTGGTTTATATGGCTCCCAAAGAGCTTTAAAAAGACAGAAAAACTAAAAGACTAATAATTTTCCTTTATAACCATTTAACAGGATCTATACTTTACTTATACAATTTAGGTCGATGTGCTAAATATTGAAAAAATCCTGTACTTATGAAATCTGTCTCAGATAATATTTGATCTGCATCTCAACCTGTATTCAAACAAACTACTAATTCTCTAAAGAATTGTATGCACATTTGTTTTCCGTAAAGTAATTGGTAATGCAATGTTCCCTCATGTATTCACACTACATTACTTTTTCATATGACTCGAGATTGGGGTCTCTTTAGTATGATTTTGTCAAAAAGTTAGTAATTGTATCAATAGTAATGATGCACAAAGAAAATATTTGTTGACTTTGAAGAAAGTGTCTGGTCCAGAGTGTAGTACTGTACTCTAGTTTCTTGAATAAAAAGAGTTGCTGGTGTCCTTTTTTAATTTGTAGAATAAGATTCATTGTCGGTACGTATTTCCAAACCGAAGCAAAACACTATACAGAATGGATACATGAATGGATTCGTTTCTCCTGTCATCCTGCAAAGAAAAACCCTGTGGTGTCTATCATTACACGACATACAAACCTCTCTCATTTGTCAGAGTAAATGTATGGAAGTTCAAGCCTGCTTCACAAAAGTGGAATGAAAATCATATACTGTAAAAACGTAACTTTGTAACCTTTTATTTTGTGATGCCATCTCTACAATAATCTAGTATTTTGTTTTTTATGTTTTAAAATTCAACAACAACAATTACTTACTCATTCATTTCTCCAAACACTCTGCATAGGTTCTTGTTTTATTGTGTCATTCAAACAGTAGAACATATTAAATTGCCATTTAACTCTTTCCGGTATGTATGCACATAAAATTAAGCTTTAATTGAGAAGCTCTAGTCAAGATTGATTGGAAAAGAATAGCAAAAGGCCTCTGCATGCATTATCTGGCTGCTGAGTAAAGGTATCTGTTGGGAAGGTTATATACATTAGAGATTGTGAATGTATATATTGAAGGTTGTGTGTGTTTCATTGACTGTGTTCATAAAGTAATACCCTTTTAAACTTGCCTTTTCTATAATGTTGCCTAAAACCTTATTTAAAGAAACTGATATATTTCGAGATATCATTTCTTAAGTGTCAAAACATAGTTGGTGAGTGAAACCATAAGACACACAGTGTCCATTATCAATGAGGTGAGAAGAAGGCCAGTAAATGTATCTCTCCAGTTCATCGAAGATGTGTCCATAAATCTCTGTGGAAAATAGTATCACTAAACCATATTTGATAGATCTCACAGAATGGGCCTCAGTCTAATTAATAACTCTTGTAACAGTAGAAATTAAACTGATAAAAGCTCCTAAATAAAAAAAAGTTTTGTAAAGTAATATTTAAGCCTTCTTGAATTATGCTCCAAAAGCAAAACATGACCCATTCCTCTATCCATTCCTGACTTCAAATAATAAGACTTGCTATAAATTAAAATGATAAGATCTTTAGTCAAAATCATAAGATAAGACATAGATTCTAATTAATAAAAATTAAAGATTTAACGGTGAGACAAGAAACAAACAGATTAGTGATTTATCAGTCTTACACCTGAATACACAAAACTGGTACACAATTTGGAACATCATGATTAAACATTAGAATATAAAACAGTAATCCACCCATCCATGAATCAAAAAAAAATCAACAACAATTTAAGGAGTTTGTGCTTATTAATGTATAAACACTCTTGTGCTTCTACAAAACTAGAGAAAGCTAGCAATAAATGCTGCAAGCTGTAACTCACGTCACAATGTTTACATTAAGTCACCCAAAGAAGAGCCATGTCTAGTCGTGTGCCCTACCAGCAGAGCCAACTAATGGCCTAAATCACTACATTGCTTTGTTCATAGTAGTATAGATCTGACAGTCAATGAGATAAGTTGAATTTTGAAACAGATGAGGAAATTAAATATCATAAACTCTATTCCAGAAAAAGATTCCTTTGTCTAGTCACTATTAAATTATGTGCAACAACAAGTAATGGGAAGAAAGTGAAAGTGACAGTAACTGTGCAGTGCAGCAATACATTATGTGCAAATAAATCCAAAAGTACCATGGCAGAAAATCATTGTTGGAGATGTACGGAAACCGTTGTTTGAAGACAGACCTTTAAATTACAGTACTTCACAGCGGTCAATCATGATGATACAGATAACAAGATTGGACTGTTGACAAATGTCAAATGGGAACTGCTCCAGAGGGGATGTGAGGTCACAAGGGAAAAAGTGAGGAGAGTTTTAAGGTGAAGTGGGAGGAGTCAGAAGGGTGAGAGGGATTTCTGAGGTGAGGCAAAGGTGTGAAGTCATTTGAAAAGGAGGGGAGACATTTTACAGAAAATGGAGCAAAGGCAGTCTGGGGCAGAAGACAGACCATGGATTTTATTTTAGTGTGTCATTGCATCGAGTTGCAAGAGGAGGACGGTTAGGCTGATGAGAGTGGCTTTAACATTACCTGAAGCTTTCCCTGTACCGCCTACAGCTGCCCTCTCATTAGGCAGGTTAAGCAGGGTGGGCGGCTGGGTGACACTAAACTCAACATCTACCAGATCTTGATCCACTGGTGGCATGAAGGCTGTCACCCTCTGTGGCTCGGTTGTCTTGTGAGAAACCGTAGATATTGAGGTGATCGGGCTCCAGGTGCGCTCAGACCAGTGCTTTGCAGTTGTAATGGGAGAAGTTGTTGTCTTCATGGTAGCAGGAAAGGGTTTTGTGCTTGAGGAGGATTTTGTAGCTGCTGTGGAAGAGATGGGGGAAGTTCTTCTGCTGTACTCAAGATAATTTACAGACTCTAGGGGTTCAGTTGTGGTTGTCATTAAAGTCCAATTAGATGTTTGCGAACTGACAGAAAAGATGGGAAAGTCCTCCTCAGTAGCTGAGGGAGATTCAGCTTTTTCTTCAAGGACCGAGGTAACACCGGCTTCTTTTTCAAGGATCGGTGTAATGCCAGCTTCCTTTTCAATATTTGGGGCAACACTTGTTTTCATTTGGGCAATGGTTTGGGCAATATTAGTTGTTGCACCTTTAGCATTATCTTCAAAAGCAATATCAGGGGAAATGGTCGTTCTTTCCTCATGACTTGGGGAAATGTTTATGGTTTTATCACCAGCAACAGTTTTAGTTTCTTCTTCTGCAATGCTTTGGGTAATATTAGCTTCTACCCCAAGTGTTGAGACAGCATAAGCTTTTTCATCAAGGGCAAGGGTTGGGACAACATTATTGCCATCTTCCAAGGAAAATGAAACTTCAGCTCCCCCTGCTTCTTCAAGGGTTAGGTTAACTTTAATTGCCTCTTCAGTGATTTGGTTGAATTTAGTGTCTGCTTCAGTAGTTGTAATAACAGTCATGTCTTCTCCAGAGATCACATTTGCACCTGATTCATGTCCACTTGCCTCTTCATAATCAACTGTTGCAATGCCCATGTATACTCTGTAGTCTGATGTTTCATACTGGGCTGTGGTTGCATCAGTAGGAAACTGAGATGTGTTCAATTCCTCTGGAGATTCAGGGGTGCCTAAAGTTACTCCAGAGACAAGGCTGTCTTCAGACTTTATCTGGTGCTGCTGATTTTCTTCACTTCCTTCCATTTCTAAGCTTGTGCTTCCTTCTTGTCTCCAGACAGAGGGCTCCCACAACTGTGGCACCGTGGAGAAGATATTCAGGTCCTCTTTGTCAGACTGGCTTGACCCAAACGAGGACACCAAATTTGGTAGTGCAGTATGAGTCTCAGCAGGAATGCTAAATGCTGAAGCAGAAGGTGATGGATGAGTAGTGAAGCTGGAAATTGAGACCTCTGACGTGGGGATGAAGCTGACTGCTTCACGGTCATTCTCTGGAAAACAGCATCAAAGAGATTTCAAGTAGTTAAAACATTCACTAAAGTTAATGCATCTTTGCTGAGAGTAGGATGAGAATCAGTAAGACTTGGAGCATAAAAATTATACTTCTACCTTCCCATCTACCTCTTGACTTGAAAGAAAAGAATCTACAGTAATTTTCACATATTGTTCTTAATACTTTCAAATTCAAAATCACATTTGACATACCTGCAGAAATATCTCCCAAATCATCCATAGAAGTCAACGTTGTCCATGTTGTAGTTTGTGCAAGATTTGTAACAAGTTCTTCTACATTTGAAGCCTGAGTTGACAGAAACATCTGCACATGATCTTCCACTATTGTCTCTTCCTGGCTCTCATGATTCAAGGAGTCATGAGTTATTGGGGCCACATCCCAGAAACTTTTGTCATGAGTATGATTGCTGTCTGTTTCACTGTAATTGGCTGGTGGTGTGATAGAATTCCAGTTGGTTTCTCGTATTTCTTGGGAATTCTCTGGCCTCTCAGATGGGTGTGTTTTTATGTCTGTAACTGTCTGGTTATTTGGTTCATGTGATGATTCGAGTAACCCTGTGGTGCTTTCAGGGTCAGAATGGCTAATTGTCACGTTATTGTCGTGGGAATTTGTCTTATTGTTGCCACTTGGCAGAATTGACAAGTGTTCGTGGGTTTCTGTGGTGCTGATGATGTCCATCAGCTCTGTGGGTTGCTGGGAGTCAAAGATCATTTCTGTAGGAGGTGAAAGTTCATCCAGTGGCTGAGGGAGGTCTGTTTGAGGTGCAATGGTGAGGGAAGACTCTGTTGTGCCTGATGTAGCTGTTGGGTGTGTTTCAACCAGGCTTTCCTCTGTATAAAGGCTGAGAAACAGAGGAAATGATTCAACCACTCTTTGAGCTTTGAGCTCTACATGTTCTTCATGTTCGTTCAGTTGCAGTTCTTCATCTGTTTCTGTTAGAATAACAACATCCTGCCCAATTTCCTTGTTCTCTGTGGCCGCATGGTCCATGATAGAGTCGGCATGAATATTTGTATTATCTGCAGGGGACAAATAAGTAATTAAAATTCTATTTTTACAAAAAACAAACTGTTTTATGCACAAGAATGTTTTGAGGCACCCTCACCTTTGAAGCAGTAAACATCATGAAGGCTGGAAGGATCTGGGAAGCCAGTTTGGTTAACAAAGCGGTACATGGTTTTGACGCCTGGCTGAGGACCTCCACAACGGTCTCTGGGGTTTGTGATGGGGTAGCGAACACTTCCATCGGACAGCCAGCCAGGGCTGCAATAGTCCACGCCTTCACTCCATGCCAAGTATAGCTGTGCAGTTGTAGCCAGCTCTGCTCCTGCTGCTCTGCAGTACGACTGAGCTTCAGCAAACGACAACTGCTGTGGAACAGAGTCATGAAACACCTCCCCTACAAAACACAGAACATTTTTATTTATCTTATAGCACTGAACTGGTTTTTATTTGTTTGTTTGTTTGTTTGTTTGTTTGTTTGTTTGTTTGTTTTCATTTTGCGCGTTTAAAAATCTCAAGTGACAAATTTTCTTGACAGATAGCATTGACTAATTATAGCTTTTAACTTTTTCTTCTTCTTTGGGGGCATACACTGTATGTTGGACTGCACATAACATTTGTCTGGCTATCAGGAGAGCACCAGAAGGATCACAGGATTACAAAAAAATCTACTGAATTGATTTCCATGCATCAGTATGAAGTATGGATTTTGTGTGGAGCATGGCTCCAGATAAAAGGAGAGATGGACACATTATTTTCTGCTTTCTTTAACATTGTTAGATTCTAAAATCACTGAGCTGATTTCCATGAAACTTAGTGAGGGGAGAGGCATGGGTTAGGAGAGTGAAATAAATGTGTACAATTGTCAGGAGAGGTTTAAACTACAGAGTGATGTTTAAATCAGACTAGTTACTCTGCTCTTAGTCACTGACCTGCAAAATCTAACATGATTTTGGCTTTAGTTGTAGAGATTAATAACATTATTCATACCATTCATTTGTTCCACATAACAATAAACATCATATTGATCATCTGGATCCATTGTGCCATAGTTTCTCACTCCTGGTTGGCCATCCATGTCTCCATAACATCCGTGACGGGGCACTTGGATTGGGTACCTGTTAAAAAAAAAAACAATTAGTGGGAACAGAGAATATTTCATTTTAAAATGAAAATAAATTCTAGATATCTGATACTTTCCAAGGGACAAACATGTAACATTAACTGTGTTAATCTTTACGACTGGTTGAGACTATCTACAATGCCCTCTAAATTCATGAAGTTATACCCCCTCATATATAACTTGGGTGATGAGATACCTAACAGACTGGTCTGCCAGCCAGCCAGCATCACACTGCTCATAGCCGTCATAATAAGCCGCCAGGAGTTGGTCAGGAGTGGCAACTTGTGCCCCGATGGCTTCACAAGCCCTCTGGGCCTGATGGAAGGAGAACGCATAGCGGCCCGAAGCATCTCTATAATGGAATACAACCCCTAAACAAACACATGCATATTCATATTGAGACTGTACAATGAATTCCTGGAATAAAAAATGCCTTAAAATACATAATGCATATACAGTATAATACATTTGGGAAAAAACATCAAAAAACTGCTTTATATATGACTCCATTCTCAGGTACAGTTGATGGAAAATGGTTATCATTTGAAAGATAAATCTTTAATAAACTAATTATTATTTTACAATAATAATCTGTTAAGAGTTTATCGATTAGTAGTCGTATCGTATTTGGAGGTTAATTTTTTTTTGACCAATCAGAGCTCAGGGAATTAATCTCACTGTTATTATAACAGGAACCAACATGGAGCCCATGTCTCCCTCACTTTTCCTCTGCTTTACCTCTTTTCCCTGTTCTTGTCTTTCTCAATAAGAAAAACAGGAGGAATGAGGAATGACACATGTGAAAAATAAATTAGCAAGCTATTTGTGCTGTGTATGTCAAATGTGTCCATCCGTATGATAAAATTAATCAGTGTTATGGAACAGGAATATACTCATAATATCTTTGTTACTCAATAACATTCTTTGCACTTGCACATTGGTTAAATGATTCTAAAATTTGATGAAATTTTAGAACACCTCTTTCATCATGTTACCTTTAACCTTGAGCTGTACAAGGTCACTGGCATCTTCAAGTCCCTGCTGCACCTCACAGCGATAGTGACCCGAGTCACTGGAGCGTAAGTCTCCCAACGACAGTGACTTATCATCAGGGGATGATGTATCGTTGAGCCAGGCAACGCGATCCTTGTACGCTTCATTCACCTTCACCCTTTCACCACGTGCCACCAAGATCTGTGTCTCCACACCATTGGACACCACAGACCACTTGACGCGGGGCGCAACAGGGGAGGACGAAAAGTAGGTAGGAGTGGAAGAGAGAGAAACCAGGCAGGGAATGGAGACGGAGCCGCCCAGGGGGGCGGCAATTGGACCTGACTGGGGGATGTTCACGTGAAGCTGTTGGGCATTATCTACAGAAAAAAAGACCAGCAGAAAGAGCAGAACTTTATGTTATCCTTAAAAAATGGAACCAAAACTTATTTGTAATAAATACACCCTTATCTTCTTTGGTTCTAACTGATACTGACTGAATACTAGAAATAAGAGATAGCTGTGAAACGGACATGGACGTACCAAATGTAGATGGCCTTTGGGTGGGGAAGGCCAGACTGAGGTGGCAGACTGCACTGAGAAGTGGAAGTATTTGGACATGTCTATGGAGAGAAAGAGGACACAGTAAAAAGTAAGCTTCAATAAATTATGACAGAGATAATAGTTAATAAAGCAGTCCCAAAATAAGTGTATAGGGAAATAGAAAGGGCACAAAAATAACACAAATCATTTCCATTTACAAGTAATTCCAGTTTTTTTAATTTCACGCATGTTTAATCTTTAATATGCAGCATGATTTCTGACACTTGTGTCATGTGTCGGTTCAGCTTGAGTGGCGCTGACCTATTGCAATATTAAAGTTAACAAACCTGCACAAATTTGTGTTACATCAGAGCATCCATTAGTCTGAGCTTTGCAACCTATTCAAAAAACAGGCTCGAGGTTACACTGTGGTGTTCTAACATTTAGCCTTTTATTGTCTGGTTTTCAAACAAATTGATTATATTTTTGAGTTATATTATGTATAATCTGCATTCTAACACAACTGATACTTGAAATACATTTAAAAAAAAACTAAAGTAACAAATATTTTATAGTGCAGATATACACCATGTGGATCTACTAGGGACACGGTTATCTACACAAATTTGAAAAGCGATCCATCCCAGAATTATACCTGATATGTAAACTGGGTAAAAACAGACGGACGGACGGACGGGTGGACAGACGGGCAGGCGGGCGGGCAAGCAGACAGACAGACAGACAGACAGACAGAAAAATATACTCTACTGATCCTAAGCTGGGAAATTCACAAAATTATAAGATATAATAGGAAACAGCATTAGAATATTGCTAAGAGAGAAGTTTTAGATTCATTTAGATTTTTAAAAGGAAACAAATAAACAGAATGAAACTTTACATCTCATACATTAAAGTCAAAACATGTCTTGGCAAATGTGGTGAAGTACATCAGCACAGGAGATGAAAGCCCCAGAAATAGATAGTTGAATGAAGTGTCTTAAATGCTTTAAAAGGTAAAAAGTGATCATTTAATTCATCATGAATATAGGATTTTCTATTGTATTAGACTGTATAAATTAGTAGTTGATTGCATAAATGGCACCTCTGTTTTAACCTGCTACTTCTGGCAGAAATGGTCTTTATCCTGAAAACATTCCAGTATATGAAATACAATCTTAATAAAAAAAACATGAAAACACAAATCTCATAAGTTATTGAAATCTCAAAGCTCAACTAGGAAACATGAAAGAGCAGCTTGTCTAGTTTTCAAATGCAGGCTGGGAACACAGACTCCTAACCACAAGCTATTCATCACCTCCGGGAGTTAATGACGTGGCATTTCAGCACAGCGGCCAGCTCTCCATCACCAGTCTGGCCCTGTTATTAACCCCACAGTCATGGCAGGCAGACTCACAATGACCTCACCCGACCTTCTGAGGAAGCCGTTATGAATCTGTGAAGGATCGTTCTTTCTTAAGAGCAGCCGTTCAGTTCCACATTACTCCTCAGGGTCGTTCTGTGAAATTCAGAAATGTGGCACAGTTTGGTGCTGAGGGTTTTCGTTTCAGATTATTTAATCAATATTTTAGATTGCCCAAGTACCACACTGGTGCAATACAGTAATTATTACCAACTCTATAAATAATGTAGATTTGGAACAACTTATTGTTGCAAGAATATCATGACTTCTTGCACCTAAAACTTTTTTTATGCTTTTTCATGTTCTCAATTCAAGAAATTGATTTAACATCACACTATAGTATATATAGTATTGTATAAACTTGAATTAAAAGACTTATTAATATTAATATTATAACATATGCAATATATCCAGTTAAAATCCACAAAGATTGTGATGACTCTACATATGAAATAATTGCTCAAGAATCATTCCATTACCTAATCATGTCATTGTTTTCTTGGTCATTTATGCTTACAAACTGAATGAACAGAAACTAATTCATATGCCGAAAGTTGGAGCCCCACAGCTGTCAAATTCTCTGTATAACAAACACATCTTTTGCATGAGTCAGCAGAAATGCGGCTCACTAACTCGTGTCAAATTAAATGGCCTTCTTTGATGGTAGAATAATTGATGTCTGTTTCCTCCGCCAGCTGGGAGGACTCCACTGGGCATCACTATTGGTATTCTTGACAAGAAAACGCCTCACAGAAAGCAAGCAGGGGCCAGGAGGACAGCTGCACACTGCGCTTTCACTTCATACCGACTTCCACACAAAGGCCTTGGAAGAAATTAAAAGACGGGACACTGGCACACTTACTCGCTTTTTTGTCTTTTTTTTCTCTTTCCATTTCAAAGATGGAGAGACTTGGAATGGCTCTGGAGCAGGCTTTGTGTGGAAGTAACGGCCGTATTGAGATGGCGCAGGCTGTTTTAAACGCTGGTTGTGAGAGTGTGCGTTTGTATGACTTTGTGCATTCAGTTTGATGACAGAGGAGAAAATCCTAATTGCAACTGATTATATTGCATCTTATTTACATCACATTTTTCTTTGGCCTTACTGTCAAGAGGCACTCTTTTCCTTAATGAGAGTAACTATGAATAGAAGTCGAGCCGAAATCAATGCCACCCACTGCATTTACAGCTCTAGACACTGCAGCTAATTATCTACATGCAAAACTAAGTCTGATCTCTTCAGTAACTACAGTAAGCAGCTGTAGGCAAAGGTGAATGTTAGTATTAGAGCTTGACTACATCTGGTGGGTGGCTCAGACAAAACTCATTTCTATCAATAAGCTGGAAAGCGACTGCTAGTCCCAGTTTAGCCAGGTCAAACAAATACAGCAGAGATGAGCTGGAGCTGCTTTGACACTAAAGGAGCTAAAGTAAATGAATATTTGTCTCCATTTGAAAAAAAAAAAAAACAATGTATCTAAAATTTTACAAGATAAAAGGCAGTTTTTCCTTTCACACATCTGGTGGAGGTGTCAGGTGAACTTTCATTGACTAATCTGTCAGTCCATCATGCTTCTTACTCATTCAATGCGTATTTCACACCTTCTTATCCAAAACAAAGACTTTCAAATGTAATATTTAGACTACCAGATGTTTCTGAAGGAACGGACAAGTTTTAAAGCTATTCACAGCAATGATTCATCACTTCGAACTCGGCCAAGTCCTTTTCATATTGTTTCATAAAAATAGGAAGTAGAAGATTGTAACACAGAGGCATGTGTGAAATAGAGAATTGAAATAATGTTCACACATAACTGCCAGGGGTGACAGTTTTATCAAAACCAATAGACTGATTCCCTTCTTCTTTAATTTAGTCAGAAAACTGTGGTAATGTATTGTTTTGTAGAGAGACCACAAATGACAGAACTAACATCCTCAGTATTTAAGTTAGTTAATAATGATTTAGTAAATTATGGGTTTGGTGACTCAGTCTTGACATACATTTTCAGCGATTCCTCTCCTCAACATTAAGGTTTCTTGAAGCTAATTTGATTTTTTTAATGCTTTTCTTTATATCAAATAACTGTCTCATTATATTTGTATTTGTAGTACCACCAAAGATTTAAAAGACAAAGAGGATCCCAAAATTGTATCTACGCTGATGACACCTTTCTCATGACCACACTTTGAATCTCTGGAAGAGATTATCAGCAAGCAAAAACTTACGCTACAGAATTCATCACTGGCATGAATAACAGTCCACCTTAAAATACTTCTACCAAACACAGAAGATGCCAGTCCCGCTCAGTGAAGACTAGAGTGAGTACAGTGACTGCATTATCCGGAATATTAGTTCCTCTTCAGTTCCCACCATTCCTCACCAGCAGAGGGGACCAGACTCCCGTAGAGGTGAGCTCCATTACAGATTTACTTTAGTTTAAAGTGAGGCCACTGATTAAAAATTGAGCAGCAAAGATAAAGCTGAGCTGTATTTTTAGGCCTTTGTGCTCTTTGTGCTCAATTGCAATTACATTACGAATTTTTTTTCAGAAATCATCTGAGATAGTTTTTTTTTTATTTCCATCGAGGTGCCTTCTGGAACATATTATCTCATATTTCATAATGATGCAGGGACTTATCTAGAAGAAACATCACCATCACATGTTGCACTTGCGTTTTTAACATCCATTCCAACCTCAGACACTCTACCCACTACTTTATGTCTTTTACACACACACACACACACACACACACACACACACACACACACCATCCTGTCTCTACCTGGGCCCTAAGCTGGAGACATTAACTGGTAAACAAAGTTTAAGTGCAAACGGATGGCAAAAAAAAAAGGCTTCTTGTATCTCCTGGACAAAAGAACAATCTTACATTCAGCAACATCCATGCTTTAATGGAAGGAATGGTAAAATAGAAGAAGTGGGCCAGTTTGTAATCATCTGTATAAAACACACACACACACACACACACACACACACACACACACACACACACACACACACACACACACACACATCAACCCACAATCATCTAGAAAGAGATGAGCCACAACCTAATCCTCTGAAACCCAGCGGGTGAGTTTCAACTGTGCAAGAAAAGCAAAAAAAAACATCCACAAAAAAGTTATACCCGACTAAACAAAGTGCGTAAATTCTTAAAAACGAATGTTTCTGGTCAAAATGATTCATCACAAGCTGAAGATCTCCTTTGATGGCAGCAATAAGATAATTAACTGGTAAGGTAATTAACTTCAAGGGTTTGACCATTTATCATGAAAACTGCGGGTAAACCGCAAAAATTACATAATTCAACACCAACATTCCAAACACATAAAACCTACCGGGTTATTCTCTGAGGCATCTCAGCTGATGAAGGATGGATTTCTTTCTTAGCTGTGAAAACTATTTTCCGTCGTCTTCTCTCAGCTTGCTGCAGTGCGTCTGTCCCGCTCCGGAGGCTCTGCGCAGGTGAGGGGGAGCTGCTGCCCGTCCGACCGGCTCCGAGGCTGGGACAGAAAGGAGGGAGTTGACAGAAAGTGAAGACTGATGTAAAATCCTGGACACCAACATCATGAACTGAACTGCCCACTTTTTCACCCACAATCGGAATGAGATGGCGCATGTCTGCAGAGGAAGGACTAGGAATTTTGCAGGCTGTTTCTGAAGCCCGCATTCAAGAGATCATTTTAATTTTAGGTGTACCTGGATTACAGATGCAATGAGCGTCATGTGGATAAAAAAAACAAAAAAAAAACACTGAGTTGAGTCAGCGCTGTGGACACACACAGAGGAAGGTGCTGATGCTGCTGCAGGTGTTATTACTGCAGTCAGTGGCAGTCCCAGACTCAGGGGGGGGGGGCCCAGACAACTGATCAAACGTCATATTTTATTCATACAAGAGTCACCGGGGTTAGATTCACGATGATCAGCCTTCAGAGTCACCTGAACACGGGGGAAAGCAATACTTCTATTAATTAATAAGTTTGGTGAAGCTAGTAGTTTATTAAATCTGCTCTGGACAAGACAATGATTCATATTAAAAATCACATTTACATCTAAATACCAAAATATGATAACCAAGGAAAGTTCACAGTCAAAACAAAAAACAAAAAAAAAGATGGTTATAGAGAAGCAGAAAGATCATTTTACACACCTGAACACAAAGGAAAGGGAGGGCGACATGAAATTGAACAGATATTTTGTGTTGGGGTGTTGGCAGAAGGTGCTACATGGTCCGTCTTTCTAATATTTTATGGTTTTGCTTCTTCTGATGGTGCAGCACTGATTTCTAGGTGGGGTGAGTTAGAGGTATGTCCTCCACAATCATGTCAGTGACAAATCCTTTTAATGAACTTTGTAGCACCATCAATTAGAATCCTGCAGACAACAGTAACAGCAACTCACCAGTTAGAAGAATCCTTCAAACATCACAGTGTGATTTTATGATTGTGCGTTTGCTTGTTTTGACACTGGATATCTCAACAGATTTTCATGAAGTCTTGTGCTTAAAACAAAAAAAAACTGTGCTTTTTACTTCACTTAACTGAAGTCTGCAGTTGTTTTACACACTCCACAATATGAAGCAATGGTTCAAAGTTATCTTCCTCACAGCATTGAACATAATGAAAAATGGCTGCACTTACTGTCGATCAGGGACATGATAAAAGTGCTTCTTGTACCGTTAATAGTCTGATGTGTTTAAATGAGCCAGTCCTCAGGAGACTCTTTCTGTTTTATATTTTATTGGTAATGTACTTATCTTTTGAACTTTTACATAAGTAATATCTGAATGCACAACTCATAAAGGATCATTTTCATATCACTATTTGGATGCTTTTACTAGAGTACGGGGATTATTCTTTTCACCACCACTGCAATGAGAATTTAAGCTTTTTTTTTTTCTGTGATCTAAATTTAACAGAATTAATTAAAATGCACATAAAACCACTAAATCAGGCTTGGGTGAAGGAAATAAAGTATAAAGGGAAAGGTCCGAGCAGACCTTCGTCTGTAGTTCATAACATACTGAGATCATAGTCAAGAATTCACTGAGAGCAACTAAACTGGATCAAACACAGCTAAACATGCATTCAAGCTATGCCTCCGACCTGCATACAAGCTAGTATTACATTTTCCACCAATCTTCAAACAACCAGCCTGTAATTAGATGCTATCATTATATTGTAGCTGGGTTTAGTTCGGCAAGTGAGTCGAGAGGAACACTCAAATTTAGATTTAAAGTGTATTCAGATGTTCCCATTATGTAAAAAAAAATGACACTGAGTAGCCATGATTATCTGAAATCTTTATTATTACATTTCTATGCATATCTGCCCAGAAAACATACAAGTAATGTAGATAATTGTAGAGAATTTAGAAAAAGATGGCACCGACAGAGCACAGGAATAAACTGAGCTGCTGCTCACTAGGTGCTCTCGACTGGACTCTGCTCTCAGCTAGCAAAGGAATGGAGGATGTGTGCAGCCACCATCAGGTGGTATTCATTAACTTATGTGGAGGAGAGGTAAAATGTGACTCAGCTGAACTGCAGAGGCTGAATTTTAATTGCATGCTGTCGTTATTCTGCTTGAGTCATGTTTAGTGGTTCCGTTTAACTGAGTTACCAGAACTTCTGTCAGGTTACCACAAAGTATAAATGCCAATTTCAGGCATTCTTGCTGCCCCTTACCACGCAGAAGTTAAGAAAGACATTAACATCTGCAAGTGTGAATAGGAAAAAAAAACAAAAACAAAGGTTCCATCAGGTATTCTTTTGAGGTTCCACTTCACTAGTGTTGCGCCTCACATTATTCAGACCCAGCTTGAATCCGTAACACACTCATACAGCAACAGGATTGAGGTCCAGTCTTTGAATCACTTCTTTCAAATAAAAGCAAAACCTCAAAAGCTTCTTTCCGCTGACTGGCAGCTTTTATTCCCTCCAGGATGCAAAGGAGAGACTCAAATCTGGGAAAACTGCTGCGTTCACCAGCCAAAACCAAAAGCTTCCCATGCTTTCTCCATGAAGCTGCTGCAAAGACCAGAAATTAGGGTTTTGAAAGGCGCTGCGAAATATTGACGCAATTACATTATCTGTGACATGTCGTCTTTGTTGTCTGGCACCAGAGTTAGCTGCATCCACAGTCCTGGCAACAAGTAAACTTAGTGTTACAGTAAATCAGTGCTTTTGGTTAACCGAGGAGGAAAATGAGACTTCAAATAGCTCATAAGCTGCCTCTCTCATAAATCCTGGATAAATGTATGACTGAGGGTGATCTTAGAGAGTTTCCATTTGAACAGACATGTAAAACTGGATATATAAAGCAGCATTAAGATACTTGTTTTATTATTTTATCAAGTATTGTTGGAAGGCGGTTAGGAGGACAAAAAAGCAAATCTTCTGCCAAAAAGGCCATTAAATTTTTACAATATAATACACATACTGTATATAATAATATAAAATAGTGATTCTGCCTGCCTTCAATTCTTCTACTTTACCTCACTATATTTTACCAGTTTATGTCTAAATATTGTTTCAATACCCTCTAGATACTACCAGGATTCAGGTAAAAAGACTGACTCTATTATTTTTCACTTACATATTATTAAATATGTTTCTTTTACCCAAACAAATAACAAATAATTCAATACTGCTTTTTTTTTTCATGAAACACAATTAGCAAGTGCAAGAGAAATGACTGTTGGAATAAAACTGCTTTGTATTTACTGTGAAGTATTTCTCCAGGGCATAACTTAAAATTGTGTCATATATGTGCAAAACACACCTACAAAATGTGAAGTGGTTTCTAATTTCTCTCTCACTCTCTCCCTTTCATTTCCATGGCAACAACATATTTTGGATGCACAACTTCTGTGTCAAAAAATTCAGTCTTTGACATGTTGTATGCATACAGAGATGAGTATATTCGTTTGGGTTCTATTTTTTGCATTTCCAGTCCATATTTTGATGTTTGAATTGGCCTTGAAAAATTCTGCAGTTAATTGGTAGAGAGTATCTCTTAAACTTTATGTACGCTTGAATATTTTTTTTAATTTATAATGATAAAGCCTTTGCTGTTTCAAGTCTGCAAATATATAAATATGCAGTATATATTATAAATACTCACTGATTTATGTAATAACTTTTATGTTATAACAGCAACTGTGCCAACCAAATGAAAATAACTTGGTAATATTGCTACAGACATTGCAGGAAATATCTGAAGCTAATAAAACGTATTTTAAGTTTCTTCCCAACTCCACCTCCTCACAGTTCACCTCAGTTAAGAAATAATGGAACCTGTTAGTCTGAGCAGAGAATGTGTTGACCAGCTGGAGTGAGCAGTTAACTGAATAAATGACTCTCTGTTCAGACAGATCAGCTTCACAGCAGACACGTCGGCATTTTTCAATCGGAAAAGTTCTGTTAACATTAACAATGGCTCTGCTCCAGAAATCTTAGTAACACAATGAACCAGCAGAAACCAGAACTGCATCAACATGGAATTTAACCATTACTAGTTAGAACTTAGATACTTACATCCTTTTGAAACAAGTCAAGAGAAACTTTTTCTGACTGATTTCTACTGAGTTTTTAGTCATTATAGATATGCATGACATATACATGCTTATTATTAAAGCTTGATTATACACTCATAGTTTTGCATTGCCACTTATATGGGAGATCACCATCATACATGATCAAGTCTGCTTTTGACATTGTTTGCTTTGGTTGCTGAGGCTGATTTAGAGAGAATTATTTTTCACTTACAGGAAAATGAAACTTTTACCTCTTCGGAAACAAATTGGATAAATTCACTCCAGAAAAGATGAAAAATTGGATCTAAAAAAATAGTATATTTTAATCCTATTCACAATAATGGCATGCAGTGCCAATGTGCAAAAAGTGAAACGAGGTTAATGTGTGTGGTCTCCTCCCAAACCATTTCCTTCTCCACAGGCTCCCAGACATATTGGAAAGAGAGACTCATTCGTCTAAGAGTGAACAGCATGTCTGGGCTTCTGTAACATAATGACTATTTTCAGCTAAGGAATAACTCAAAAAAGCCTCAACTCAATGATTTTTATCCATTAATAAGCCAACAATAATCTCTAAGCAACGTTTACTGTAGAGTACGTGTGAAGATTCTGATAATATTACAGATAAAATATATGATGCATTTACGAAGGAACTGTTAAGGTAGATCCAGATGAAAGGTGTGGATCCATGCGTTCAAAGCGGCCCCCTAATGCTGTTCTTCAGCATTAGGGGGCCGATTTGATGAAACATGTTGTCTGTTCAGGCTGTGGTGACAAGACAGAGGTATGAGTTACCTGAGTGCTTTCTAGCTGTATCTGCACCACAACATCTAAGCATTATTGTATTTCTTAAAAGTCCATTCAGATTAGATAGTCTCTTAGCACAAGGGGAGTCGTTGGTGATGTGTCTGTCTACGGAAAAAATGAAGCTCCATCAACCTTCAATGTTAACAGCCAACAGCTGAAAGTGGTTTCTGTTGAATTTTTATTTTTTGTTTACGACTCAGAAGTGACTCTGTTGGTCTTCTGAACCAATTTCAGTTCCCATCAACTGTGAGAATGCAAATTGAAAAAAAGTCTTTGAAGGTATTTAGTTCTTCAAGAGCTCAGAGTCACTCATACTGCATGCATGTTTGACAATAAAACATATGTTGGTTGCATGTGTTCCGTATTTACACACATATCACATGTGACATTCAATACACATCATGGAGCAGAAGAGTGGAGAACCTATTGTAGCTTTCAGCTGCTGCCACTAGATGTTACTAGTTTACAAAGAATTGCACACAGTTTGTCACGTGCAGCAAGGGAACCAGCGTCATTCAAGAAACCTTTCCCATACAGATAAATGAAACAAATGTTATCATCTATTGTGAGTGGCTTAAAAACTGTTTAGAATCATCATAAAGAAGGGCTGGAATGTGTTAAAAGACATTACACAAAACAACCATAAACTTCATATTGAAAAGGGTAAATACACTGGAAGATGAGACAATGATAAACAGGAGACACGGAGGCGAGGAGACATCAGAGACATCAGAGACAAGTGAAAACAGTGACGTAAAAAGCAAGACAAAAAAGTACAAATGGAAGACACAGCAATAAACTGACATTTTGGGGGAGTCCATGAAGGCAGAGGGAGACAGATTGATGTGAGCAGGAATCATAGACTAAACCTGGGGAAGCAAATAGATGAGAAATTAACACAGGGAATGGAACGCACAGATCACGCACAACTCAGAATGAAACAGGAAATACAATAATCAAACTATATACAATAATCAAACTCAATACAATAATCAAACTCAATACAATAATCAAACTCAAACTTAAAAATATGTTGATGAACTCCAGGATGACCAGAATAAATCAACTGGAACTGAACTGGTTTTAGTCAGTTTGGCGCTCGGGATATTTCAGGATATACTTTAGGATTTTATGGCTGACTTTCAATGCCCTTTGTTCCCTCTTTGCTTGCTGTTTCTGTATCTCGTGCCGTGTCCATTAGATGTGAGTATACTGTACTGAGGTTTGCTCTCTTTCTCTCTATCTCTCTTTCTCTCTCTCACACACACACACAAACTTTCTATTTATGCACTTATCATAATTATATATTTACTGCATATAAATGTTATATATACTGTATACAGTATATATACTATATGCAGTATATATACAATATGCAGGATATATATATACACACACGCACACACATTATACAGTATATATGATGAACAAGCAGACAAACCACCAGAGGAGCTCTTAGCCTGCAGATTAAAGAGGAAGGAGACAACCATGGCAACATTTATGATCCAAAAAGATGATCAGTTACCACTGAGATTCTAAGTTACTATTAATCATCACAGAATTGTAACTGTGGGAACGCAAATCATTTTCTGGAGAATTTCTTTCCCTCCATTGTCAGACTGCATGAAGAAGACACTGGAGGGCAGTGTTGTAAAGGAAGAAGTGTTAAAAAACTCGATTCAGGAAAATCCTGCCTTTCAAGGGATTTTGGTCTATATTGACAGAACCTTTCTAACAAGATTACTAGAAGCTCTGATTGCAATTTTACCTAAACCGTGCAAAGACTTTAACCTTCGTAGGTCATGTGTGCCTTCTTCAATCCTGTGCACTGTATACGACATGAAATAAAGGTGTAATACAAGGTATTTACGTCTCTTATTACTTAAGTTATAGCTCAACCTCAAAGCCCTTTTTTTTCTGGAATCATAACCACATCACCTACAGTATGTAGGGGGAAAAGTTCCACCTGACTGGCAAAATACTCTTTCTCTTAACTTCATGCAATTACTGAACTGGATATAAAAGGATTGTGAAAGATGAGCTGATGTATTTCTGTCAATGTTATGGTAACTGCATAAAAAATTTATATACAGCACAATGCTTGTATCTACTCCAGATGATATCCGTCCCAATCCCTGAACTGTTTTCCAAAATGCATGATAATATTTCACAAGTTCTATGCAGCGATGGCGGAAAAGGAAGTCTCAAAGTTGTTGACTTTAAAATCAGCACAACCTAGAGCTTTGTGGATAAAGCAGGAAGAGAAAAGCCGTCTCACCTACATGGACACAGATTTGTTACATCCCGCGAAGCAGTGATGTATTCTAATTGTCAGCGTTTGTGTGTTCGTTCGTCCATTTGTCCGTCCGTCCCTTTGTCCGTCCACCAAATATCTTCTCAACCATTGCAGATAGAAAGACGAAACTCGGGCAGCAAAGGGGATGAAAATGAGATGATGACCTTGACCTTGAGAAAACTAGGTCAAGGTCAAATCTCAACTTTTGTACACTCAGGAACCGGATAAGATAGAAAGTCGAGGGAGAACGCCAGTGTGACTAAGACTATAGATCAAAGCTAGTGCTTTGATCTATGAAAGTAGGTCAAGGTAAAATTTTGAATTCAGGCTGTCGCAGGATGTTGCAGTCTATGACTGCCTTGGTTCTAGTTTATACTGTGATGTTTTTGCACATATCTTAGGAACTGGATAAGATAGAAAAACGAAACAAAAGCCATTATATGCAGGGAGGCAAGGGGATGAAAATTAGATCACAACCTTGACCTTGAAAAACTAGGTCAAGGTCACATTGTCACTTTTATACCTTTTTAGGTACACATCTCTGAAACCTCATGACAAATAGAATGCACCAGTTACATGTTGGATCATGGGTCTTTTATCAAATGACCCTGATCTATGAAAGTAGGGTAAAATTTTGAATTCAGGGGTGTTGTGGGATGTTGCAGTCTCTGATGAAAACGAGATGATGACCTTGACCTTGAGAAAACTAGGTTGAGGTCAAATTTAAACTTTCGTACATTTTTTGCACATATCTCAGGAACCGGATAAGATAGAAAGACGAAACAAAAGGTGTTATATTCGGGAAGGCAAGGGGAAGAAAATTAGATCACAAATTTTCACTTTCATACCTTTTTAAGTACACATCTCGGAAACCTGATGAAATATAATCACAAACAAAAAGCAACATTTTCAGGAAGCCAGAGACACAAAAATGTGATGATGTCTTGGGATATTGCAGTCCCTAACTGCCTTGTTTAAGTTAGAGTTATTACTCTTATTACCTTTGTTAATTTTCTCTTGGTTCTAACAACTAATCCAGGCTTTAACCGACACAACATTCAGCAACAATTCTGGAAGGAATCTGGTTGTTTTCAGCCAAGGCATCCCTTTCTTATGTTACTTAAAGACATTAACGATATTATCAAAAAAAAAACTGATTTACCAAGACAAACCTGTCCAATAAATATGGACTACTCCACACGCACAACTCTGTGTTTTACCATCACCACAGAACCAAAGATAACCCTACAGAATTGGCTTTAACACTATCATTAAATGCATGCACTGCCTCGTCCCTCTAGATGGATGCCTGAAATAGCATTTGAAGAGATTATGAAGATTATGAAGGGAAAATGTGGAGAAATTGGTAGAGTGGTGGTAGAGGGGATGAGCAGCTATACATTTAATTTTTTTGTACATTGTTTCACTTAACCCATTTGCTGTTTTATTAAAAAAAATAAATAAATAAAATATTGAAATGGGTCACCTCTGCACAGAAAAAAATATCTCTTGTTAATAAATCAAAGAGTTTTGTGCAATTAGTGTTTTTATGCAAACTGATTTTTGGGAAGATGTGTTCATGTGCAAGTATGAAATCAAAATGAGTTTTCATCAGTAAATTTCAAATTTGATCTACTGCAGTACACACTGAGTGAATTCATCTTTCTAACTCTTCCACGCTGTAACTTTTAAAATACATTTTTCCAACAAATACTAATAGACCAGTTAAAAAATTAATACCCAGGCATGGACAACTCATAGGGCTCCACTACTCTGTGCAATTAGATCCAAATTCAGATTCAGATCCAAAGCTGGACCTGGACTAAGCTGAGATACAACTTTACTGAGGTTCGCACTAGTTAACATGTGTTTGTGATTCACAAGTATTAACAGCATATTGAGCATGAACACAGGTTTGGAGACATACCACACATTGTTCTCTCAGTAGCATTATTCCCTGGTCTCCTCCCCTGTCTGCTCCAGCCATCCAACATAGTGATACTGCAGCGGCTGTGATTGAGAGCAGGTTACATGACTCACTCTCTAGTCACAAATGGCTCAACATCACCCACTACGTAATGCGATCTGGCAGGAAACTAACACTCACATCGGAGTGCATTCCACCGTTTAACTGTGGAGTGTGTGAGTAATGAGGCATGAATGTACAAAATGTGCTTCACTGCTTAACAGCAAATCTTTGTTTCATTTCCTGTCACTTCAGGAAAATATCTGGAAAAAAAATTGAACAAGGTAAATCTTTAATCGATGAAACTCAAGCCAAACAGAATTCCTGAAGTTAAATTCAAAGCTTCCACTGTCTGATCAGTAGGCCATTGCTGTGTTTTTGTGTTTTTCAGTCCAAATTTGCTATTTACAACTAACAAGAGTTTGGATCCCTGGAAACTGCTCTGGGATTTTACTTACAAAGTAGAGATATTTCATTTTGGATGTCAGTGTCTGTCTCTCCTGGGAGGTTTCCTGATTGTAATGAGTGACCCTGTTTTGCTGAAAAGCAATGTGTCTCCCACTATGAGAAATCAACAGTTCAATGGTGAATAATTTTTCCCTCAGAGAGAGTTTAACTTTACAAACAGCCTCATTTCGTCCCTGTCAAACGTTTTCCTACAAATGGATGGTTTGTGTCTGCTGTATTTGTTTTAGCAAAGACCAGTCAGCAAATGATGAAAAGGTTGAAGTCATAGCTTCTTGTTGGCTACCTTCAAATTCAGCTGTGATATAGATTTACGCAAAGGTACTTTAATTTTGTTTGTTTTGTTTTTCTTATGATAAAGAACATCAGCAGCATCAGATGAGAAATCAGCTCAAATTAAGATGCATTTTGGAACCTAGCAAATAAGATTCCTGATCTACCCAGCCTCATAAAAGTTTGGTTAGGGTGGTATTTGTCATATTGTTGTCATTTTACAATTATTGTTTTTCATAAATCAGTATACTGGTTTCCAGAAATATTCTTTTCAATTTTGTCTCATGTTATTTAAGTGACTTAATCAATCAAAGACGTGAATTTTTGTGATAAACATTTTTTAATGTCTGGGAAAACCATTTCTGCTTCAGGGCCATTTAAATAGCTGTTGGCCTGGAGAAGCTCCATACAGCTTCTGACTATTTCCAACTACCTGAGGTTTCAAGGTATCCATGATTTCTATCACTAGCCTTAATCAGAGGACTGAAATTCCTCTGCAACACTGCCAGTTTGGAAAAAACAACAGGAATGAAGTAGTAACCAAATAGAAAAGAATCTAAATGATAAACCACAGATGTTCCTGTCAACTGCTTTCATTGGAAAGCACAGCGAGGCCAGCGCAGTAAACAGGGTCAGTGTTTCTGAAAAAACATGCCGCTGCTCCATTTTTAATGCTGTGACCACTGCAGACACACACACACAGAGAATGGATATAAAACCTTGAGACATAAAACCTAGATGTTATCTGCAGTTGAGTTTAGTGAGTATTCTCAGCAAAAGGAAGGAGGAAGAGAAATCAGAAAAGATAAGTTGCTCCACCTCATATCCTAGATGTTTTCATGGTTTCTGATATCTGATTCCACAGAAGAAAGAATATCACAAATTGTTGGAGAAGTTCATGCAGGTTTTGATAGAGTGGTGTCAGTGAATCACAGCTTGCTGTGTGTGTGTGTGTGGGCATTTGCAGCCACAAACCTGTCAGATTGCTCGTGCTGACCCCTGACAACGGGCACATGAGCTTCAGAACTGGACAAGACCAGTGGAGTAGAATGGTTTGAGGAACACGTGATGAAAATGAAGTCAAGGAGGTTTGGTGTCCTATCTGTTTGGTGAAATCATGTCTGTATGTAAAGTTTCAACCCTTAGACAGTTACAGTCAGGCCACCATCAGGGCCGTTAGCCCACAGTGTGAGCTTAGCAGCAAGCTATCTGGAAACCACGACGATTACATGACAGATGTGTGGTAATTTAAATGAACTGACTATTTTTACAGATGACCTTGTGATTCAACGTTTACTGTGGGATAAATCCCGTTGAGGGTGGCGAATTCTCGAACGTGAAATCCTGAAATGTGCACATCGAAGGATCTTAGAGGCCGATGCCTCCTGCAAATACTGCAGGAGTCACAGCCCCCTTCCTTCTCCTGTCGGCCATCACATGGTCATCAAGTTACTTTAACGGCCTCAACCAGTGGGAGGCTCCCCAGCCTCAGATGACATGAAATCTTAGATATTCACTGAGCTTTGACCCCATCCTTCCTCCTCACCCCCCTCGTCCTCCTGGGACCAAACAAAACTATTCTCCTCCATCCCAACAAACAAGGTCAAAAATATTTCAGGAAGAGTCATGGGAACAGCTCAAACAAACGGCAGTGCCACATGGACCTTTGTTTTATGTCTGAAGTTGATCTTGTGATCATATTCTCTGAAGAAAGACCAGGTTTGTTTCTACAAGTTAACACTTTTACATCAACGCTAAAGATAACAAGCAGGAATGGATCACTTGTCAATACCTGTGGCCCAGATTGAGAAAACTTTTAGTTTTTTCATATTAACACCTTTCAGGACTAAATCTCTGTGCACTCACTTAAAAATACACCTCTCTGTCTGCAAATTTGCCTAAAATGCCAAAGTAAATTTTGTTCTTCATTAGCTTTTAATAACTGTAAAGATGCTCTTTATTAATTCCTGAAGTTTACGTAACCCGTATTAACATTAATTCCATCAGTAATCCTTCTCTTTGTGGACTAGCACAACCTCAGGATGTTGTCATCTCGTGGGATGGTGGTCCAGACTACAGTCAGAGCAGCTGGGAGCTGTTGCCTGTGGAGGATGTTCACACTGTCCGTTGGGCTTTAGGTCATGACTCATCACTGCTTTCGCCTCCAGCCCAGCAAAGGCTCAATCCCAGACATGTTGCTGTGGAGCTGTTTCTGATGTCATATTCTCCCCTGGCTCCTGCTGGGTTTAACAAGGGGGAAAAAATGTAGTTTTCAGACTCAAGTGTGAGCAAATCTCTGATGTTGAGAGTAATCATAAAGTCTGACTGAAAAAAAAATCCTAAATATTGTGAAAAATTTAGTTTCAGATTTTTAAATTTATTTTTTTAAATCTGCATCTTTTTTCTTATATTTAGTAACATAAAATTGAAACGATCATAAACTAATTCAATTAATGCTGTTTTTTTCACTCTGCACCTACACACACACACACACACACACACACACACACACACACACACACACACACACACACACATATACACACATCTTTAAATAATTTAAACAAATCACAAAGTTTCACCTGTGACAAATACTGTAACTGAAACATTCCCATGTGTGTATAAATGAAACCCCAGCACACCAGACCATCATGTGAAGTGTAACCTGACCTCTCACTGCACACCAAAGATTCGACCACAGAACAAAACGCTGTCCATCAATAGCCTGAAGTCTGCTGCTGAGGTAGAAGGCATCCTTAATATACCCAAAAACATCAAGCAAGTGTGAGAAGAAAATGATTTGAAGAAACTGGTTGCTTCAGTTTAGGGGCAGCCCTGTTTGTTGAATTCTTTCCACAGTTGTCTGCATAGCCTAATAACCACTCACAAACCAGCATTAAACAGACAATAACTAAAAAGTTTATTGGCATTTACAGTAGATGATTAATGAATCATCCACCGAACTGCATCCCAAACGCTGAAAATACTGCAAATGACCTGTTGGAATCCACATGAACCCAAAAGTCATCCAGAAAACAGGCAAGATCGGGAAGGGAAAAATCATATTTTTGGGTTACAACCTGTAGGGGGTATGCAAAAGATCTGCAGAATGAATGGCAACACAAACCACCTGACTCATCAACATATTCTTGCTGCCCATATTCCAACACACAAGAGCTTCTACATCAAAGTTCCTGACAGCGAAGAAAGTCAAGGTGCTCCAGGATTGGTCGGCAGACATGAACGTTACTGAGCACGTCTGGGGTGGATGAAGGAAAATGAAACCAAAGAAATCTGCGGGAGTGCTGTCTTTGCCATTCATGATGACTTCATCAATAACTTCTTTGAGTCATTGTCAATGGATCTGATGTATGGATGCGCAATACTTTGAGCTCATTGGATTCACAAAACTATTCTTTTCCCAAAGGCACCACAACTTTATGTTCTGTTGTTATTGTAATTTGTTGTTGTTTGTGTATTCAAAATAGAATACAATTTCTATTATATGTTTTTTTTTAATATGTAACAAGGCTTTTTTGTGTGTGTATATGTATACACATTCGTGTTGTGGTTCCTGCCAGCTGTTTTCTGTCCTCCCCCCCCCTAAACATGGACACTGGCCTGGCACAGCCTCTATATAAACACAATCAGAGCAGATCAGCACAGAGGGTCTGAACTCTAAATATTTATGTAGATTATGGAACTAATAGTAAGGGAGAGTTTTTGTGGGACTACCCACAGAACCATCGTTGGGAAACTCGGTTTTTCAAAGGAATAAAGTGATTTTTTCCTTGTTGTTTCTCTCTGATATTTGACTTTAAACATTCCTGTTCTGAGACAGCCTTTTAAATCACAGCATTTGAATGAGGAGTACTGTTACACATTTTTTTATATCTGATTGTTGCCATTCACAAACATTTTCACTTTTATGATCACTATTATCAATTTCAAGAATACTTTGTAGCTATAATAAGAGTGCTTCTCTTCAGGATGGCAATTATATCGTCTTGGTGAAGCCTAAATGTTAAATACATTTTTCGTGCAGGCTACTGCCGTAAAATAATTAAATCAACATATTCCCAGATGTACTATCCTCTGGAGACTTTGGTGACCTTGTCACCTTTCTACAAACACCACTGTCTTCTTCTTCTTCTCCTTTCAGCTTTTCCCTTCTGGGGTCGCCACAGCCAATCACTTGCCTCCATCTAGAGGTAAAATCTTAAGCCCGAGTCCAAGCCCGACCCGGCCCAAATTTCGGGTCGGGTTGGGCTCAAAAAGTCAGTAATTATGTTCGGGTCGGGTCGGGCTTTAATAACCTCGGGCTCGGGTCGGGTTGGGCTAGATTTTTTTTGGACTTGGGCTCGGACTTAGGATCTTATGATCGAAGCCCGACCTGGCCCGAACTTTTTCAATAAATATATATTTATATATT
This sequence comes from Antennarius maculatus, assembly GCA_013358685.1. NCBI lineage: Eukaryota > Metazoa > Chordata > Actinopteri > Lophiiformes > Antennariidae > Antennarius > Antennarius maculatus. The sequence continues at coordinate 7,283,062 of CM023622.1, read as the reverse complement.
ATGTATCTCAAACGATCTATGGATATTAAACTAAGGAATACCCCTATAAAACAGAGAAGGCCCTGTATGAGAAACATCCATCTACAATACCAGCTCTGTTCCCTCCGTGCGTCAGCTATATCTTCTCCTGTCACTTTACCTTTCCGATCATACGCACTGAAAGTAGAGGTAAGATCTTAAGACCAAATCCAAGCCCAACCCGGCCCGAAATTTCAGGCCAGGTCGGGCTCAAAATGTCAATAAATAGTTCGGGTTGGGTCGGGTCGGGCTGGATTTTTTAGGCCTGATCTTACCTCTACCTCCATCTAACCCTGTCTTCTACATCCTCTTTTCTCACACCAACTACCTTCATGTCCTCTTTCACTACATCCATAAACCTCCTCTTTGGTCTTCCTCTAGGCCTCCTGCCTGGCAGTTCAAAACTCAGAATCCTTCTACCAATATATTCACTATCTCTCCTCTGGACATGTCCAAACCATCTCAGTCTGGCCTCTCTGACTTTATCTCCAAAACCTCTAACATGTGCTGTGTCTCTGATGTACTTATTCCTGATCCTATCCTTCCTGGTCACTCCCAAAGAGAACCTCAGCATCTTCATCTCTGCTACCTCCAGCTCTGCCTCCTGTCTTTTCCTCAGTGACACTGTCTCTAGACCAAACAACATCGCTGGTCTCACCACAGTTTTGTACACCTTTCCTTTCATTTTAGCTGAAACTCTTCTATCACACATCACACCTGACACTTTCCTCCACCTGTTCCATCCTACCTGTACACGCTTCTTCACCTCTTTTCTACACTCTCCATTGCTCTAAAAACACCACAGTGAGGTTCACATTACAGTTCTCATCACAGCCATCATTGGATAGGTGATCATGAGATCGTATACAAACAGTCCTGTCCATATTCAGGAGAAATTCTAAGATTTCTGTTTAAATAAAAACCATAAATAAAACTAACAATTATATCAAATGTTAGCACAATAACTTGCCAAACTACTAAGGCGTGAACCTCAAATCGACATTAATATAGTAGTGAGTTCACAGCACGTCTGTGAACTTGTCAGAGAAGAAGTGGATGTGAGTCTGAATATAGACCTGCTGCTACGTTTCAGTTGGATATTCATTTTTTACTCATTCATTTTTTATATCTGCTTCTTCCGCTGTAGCGGGCTATGGTGTTTCTGGAGCATATCCCAGCCGACTGGGCGTGTAATGCAGGGTACACTAAAATCATTTTAGTGCTTTTAATGTATCTTTTCTTTTTTTGAAGGAGCAAATTTCATCATCATGTCATTCTGATGTGCATTAATCCTGAATGTATTTTTGTTTTGGTTAACGTGAAAGACTAACATTACCATGAGTTCCTGTGGGTGTTATTTTATCCTTGACTAAAATAATGGTAAAATATATACAGGTAGTCCTCAACATACAAACATTAAACTTACCGCTGCATTCACGCACCTCCAACACTAAACTCACCTGCTTATTGTTGTTTGTTGTTGTCTCTGTCAGCATCTCAGAGCGTCACGCTTCGTAACTGACTACTTTACTGTTTATCATAGATGATAAAGCAAAGACTAGTAAAGATAGCGGTAGTGGGGACGATCCGATGACAACTCTGCCTCTGAGCAACAATAACTACCTCGTCCTTCTTTTATCTGACATCTTTATTGGATGTACACATGTAAAGATTATTTTAAGATTAAAAGAAAACAAAATATATTTTCAGCAAATATTTTTATAAACAGCAAGCCATGGTGAAATAATTAGCTTAGTGAGTTAGAACATGGTTTAAAAAGTATAAATATGCTTGTGAAGCACAGATTATAGCATTCAATTTTGATTTTCTCTAGCAATCATACATAAATAGTGCTGAAATGGTGTATTAACTCATTTTGAAGGAACAGTTTATAAGTTTACATGCATTTGTTGTTCAGGATTTCATGTCCAAAAATAAGTTGTACAGATACATCACAGGATTGTTATGCAGATTTTTTATTTGTTTATTTCAAAAGCTGACAAGAGTTTTGAGCTGTAAATACTGAGCTTTGCATCAGCTTTACACTGTGAGGGAATCATTATCTCGTTCATCGTGTTAGCAGTATTTGATATTTTCTGCACCCGGTGCAGGTGTTGTGTGTGGCAGTCAGTCATCATTATTGCAGTCTGCGCACAGAATCTGGCCACGGTCAGGGAAAAAACCGGAGCCCACCAGTGACACAGAGCAGCGTGAACACTTGAAGCATGGCTGGTGCCACTGCCGGTCCTCGAAAGAAACATACTTCCCATCTCCAAACCCTGGAAGACATGAATGTTAGCAGCTAATGAAGGTCTTTTTCACTTATGGTGGAAAGCATAGTTAAATGGAAGTTAAATGGAAATTACATAAATAAGCTCAAAGACAACATCAGAAGCTTTAGTTAATAGCAGTGGACGAAAGCACTCAGTTTTTATGTCACTCTGTAATATAAAGTTTCTTACAAGCACAGAGGTGAATTAAAAAAGTTAATAAGCTTTATTGCAGTTGTATGCTGCACTCTTTTCTTTAATTCTGTTATTCACCTGTATTTGCTTTAATCTAGAGGTTTTATAGTGAACTTCATTGGTCCATCTTTAAACTGATTGTTTTGCTCATTGTACACTTATAGTGCTGTTTAAAGCAACAGGAGGCAACTTTTCCAGAGGACAATCTCCAAAATCCACAACCTGCTCTTCTGTTTCTGTCTCTGCTATTTAAATATTTTCTTGATTAAGCACATTAAACATGCAAAACACAACATGGCTTTGATTGTGAAGGACAAATCCAAACACACAAACTCAAGGCAAGGAAGTGAGCTAAGCCTGAGTCACCTAACAACCAACACCTGTAGGATGAGTTAACGGTTATGAGTCACTGACCTGTGATGGCTGTATTGCAGCCGGCACACTTTTTGGCATACATGGTGCTGAAACACTTGACACAGTACGGACTTTCTCCCTGCGAGGTGAAAGGCTGGCCGGCCAGAGGAGCTTTGCAGCCGGTGCAGAGGAAACACTCTTTGTGCCATACCTCATCCTTGTAGCTAACCCCTCCTTTAGTTAGAGCCTGCAGGACATGAAAACAGATCATTTTCTGTTTGAGTTCTATTGATGAAGGTTAGATTACTCCAGGTGCTACTTCTCATACTATCTACTCCGCTGCTGTAGTAGGTTTCATACCTTGTGCAAATTTCCCAGTTTGGGATCAATAAAATATACGTATATCTAGTCTATCTATTTATCCTACAGTTTCACACCTGGATGTTTAAGACAACAACAGGTCAGACAGTACTATGAAAAGACCAAACATAAAGAAAAGACAAAAAAAAACCTAAACTTTAATGTCTTTTTTTTTCATTGTAGAGATTCAAAAAACATTTATGATCATTGTTACCTGACTTGCTGAAGCTGTTTGTTATGTTAAAGGGCAGCAAGTTTGATATCTGTTAAATCTTTTGCATGAAAGGTTTCAAAAATCAAAGAATTTAAGATTTAAATTAAGATTAAATTCAAAATAAATCTTAATCTTAATTTTTCTTACTTCAAAATTGAAAAAAAAAAAATTAAAATTTTCAGATCTTCAAAAATCAAAACAATTTGCTGCTTTTCTGTGTTCTTATAGTAAATTTTTAAAACGGTGTTAGACTGATGGTTGAATAAAGAATATCTCAGTAGTGTTTAATGATTTTGAAACATCATCTAAAATATTAATGAATCCACAGATTAATCGGTGAGAAAAACTTTCACCATTGTCAAAGCTGTATAGGAGGCCTAGGTCACCTTTTTGCAGTGGCTGCACTGAGGCGCAAACCTGCCCTCATAGCATGGCACACAGTAATAGTAGTTTTCGTCCGGGATGAAGGCTTCAGCACCGATCGGCTTCGCACAGCCATGGCACATAAAACAATCCTCGTGCCAGGTGGAGCCGTCATACTCCAGAATCTTCGATCCTGAGACACAAGGTGGATGAGAGCGAGCAGATGAGCGTGGAGACTGAGATGACGGTGACCTGACATTTACAAAATTGTGGTGTTTCAGTTCAGCAGAGCTAAAACTATAAGTCTGAGTGACATCTAACTGTTCATACGAACACTAAGACCAGCCAGATCCATGATGGTTAAACCTGTTCTTGCACAGTCCTTCTCATTGTAACAGATTATCATTGAAACAACCTGAAAAACTACAACATAGCAATGCTCTCGCAGACACACATGACTTCAAAGCATCCAATACTACATAGCATTTACTTTACGGTTATTTTACAAACCTTCTCATAAGTCACCATTTCTCCTCTGCTCAGAAATAAAAAACAGGAACAAAAACACTTGCTGAGAAATACTGTACATGGTTCCTTTCAGAGGTTTATAAATGTGAGGACCCAATTATGTTCATTAAATTGGATGTGAGATCTTTTAATAGTTTGGGGTCTGATATGTAGCCTGGAGGCCTGACAGTGTCTTGAACTTGGCTGCACTTTAAAAGAATGAGAGCAGCAGCGTTTAAGGCATTCCAGGCTGAGCAGAAACATATGAAAATAGCTGCTTAGTTCAGAAAAGAACTGGTTAGTTATAATATCCCACTCTGCCCACAGGCTCCGGCAATTTTCAGTTATCTGACACCACTGATGCACTTATGTTGTCACATCACCCAGAGCTGGGAACCCTGCTGGGAGATATTTTCACCAGAGTACGGAAACAATCATTCAGTTTAATCTGTCACACCACAGATAACAAAAATTCATTAGCCTTTTTGCCTTTGCAAAGCCAGCATATGACTTCTCTGACCATTTATGTCTACTATATAACTACTACTACTCCTACTACTACTACTACTACTACTACTACTACTACAACCACTCTTTTCTGTTGTTGTGTAATCTGTCTGGGTTGTAAGGCTAAGAAGAGAAGAAGTTATCACCTGGCATGACTATCTTGTCGCAGGCTGAACATTTGGAGGAAAACTCATTGCAGTAGCAGTCGCTGCAGACAAGCTTCTCCCCCTGACTCGTGAAAGGTTTGTCTGCCAGCAAGCAATCACAGCGGAAACAGCGGAGGCAGTGAGTATGGTAATATCGGTTCTCATAGAAGAGCTCCTGAGGAGAAAGGAGAAGGAGCGTTAGACTCAGTATCTAATGATTTAAAAGTACTTAAAGTCATGATGATGCTAAATAAAAATATTGTTCAAATTCTATTCACATTTGCTAGATTTGGGTTTTTTAAAGACTTAATCTAATATATTGTTTGCTGATGATGATGTTGAAGTTTAGTACATGCTGCTGCACATCGCCCCCTCTTTCCTGTCACAATCTTAAACAATGCAATCCAATCCAGGCACAAAACCCCAAACATAGAGTAAAAAAAAATAGCAAGAGATGATATTAAGTTGTGTGAAAAGATAAAGCACGACCTTTTACAATAAAAATAATAAATAATAAATCAAATAAATCCTGAAGGGCATCCTTTCCAAAAGTCTCCCCTGTTTGTTTCAATCTGGTTGTGTTGAATTCACTGATGGGCTCTGCAGCTGATTTTGACTCAGACATACATTGCTGAAAATAGTCTCCAGAAACGTAGCATTTCTTTTGGCAAAGTCTTCTCCATTGTTGTGAATATATTTTCATTGATAAACATTTTTCTTTGTAAGCCATTTATAAAGATTTAAGTCACTAATAGGTCCAAATGGCTTCAGGTGAAAGGTGCAAACAGAAGAATTGTCAAATGACTGACAGACTGATCCAATGTTGGTTGTAGACTTAAATGAGTTGTTGATAAGAAGAAATATGTAAACATTTGACATGTTTTTAGTCCTCACAGGGATGTTCTGTATTTTCTGCCTCACCATCTGCTAGGAGGTCGGAGGTCATGGTCAACCCGATGATTCAGTTTCCTGCTGAAGAAAGAATTGGCTGTCTTGGGAGTTTAGGTTTCCCACTTCCTCTGACACACTGCTGTCCTCCAGAGAGCTGACGGAGGCTCGAGTTTTTAGCACTTTTTGTTGTATTTTTGTTAAAAATCAGAGTAATATTTTCTGATTTGTGTTCTAGTTCATGTGCAGTTCAAGCTATGAAGTAAATGGTCCCTGAATAGTGGGGGGAAACATATTTTAGGTTAACAATGTCTAAGTAAAAAAGACTTCTGAAAGAGAGGAAGGGAGCAGGATGAAGGATAAATGTTGTCTCAAGTGGAAAAGGGACGGCCAGATCAGCCAGGGGCACAATTTACAACACGTTACACACAGGGAGTCAATAATTCATAGGACATTGATGGCCTCATGGCATCTATGGGCATCTACTCAGTACTATATGTCTCATTTTCACAAACTACAGGAACTTAAGGAGGGACATACGAAAATGTGTTAGTTGTGCTGGGGGGGTTAACCACTTGCTGGTTTTTAAAAGCTGGAAAGCTGAAAAACTGATCATCATGCCTTTATGACATTTTGCAATGTGAAATGTATTTAAAGTAATTTATCAATAACATTACAATGTTTTTTAATGTATATTAGTGGTGTTAGATTTAAACAGTGGTTTAATATTTATATTCATAACGTCTAATGTTTTATAGCTGGTTGGATTAATTTAGTCAATTTAACCAAAATGTTTCGATTTTGAGTAATTTTCTCCCAATTTTTGACCATTATAGGCATTTTTCAACATTTATGTTTTTACATACAACAGACTGATTAATCAGTTAATCAAGAAAATCATCTGAATAACTGACAAGAAATTTTAAGTTTCTATATTAATTCATAAATCACCACGTATACATCTTCATCTTCTTTACCGCTTCATCCGCTGTGGCGGGTCGCGGGGAGCCGGAGCTTATCCCAGCTGGCTTGGGGTGTGAGGCAGGGGAAACTCCGGGTGCGACGCCAGTGCACCGCGGAGCCACACAGGGACACAGACAAACAAGCACGCACACACTCAAACCTACGGTCAATTTGGAACGGCCAATCAACCTGAAGCGCATGTTTCTGGAGGTGGACACGGAGACACAGGGAGAACATTCAAACTCTTTATAGAGCGGGACTCGAACCCGGAACCGCCTTGCTGTGTGGCAAAAGAGCTACCTACTGCTGCCCATCATCACATGCATACAAATCCTTAATCTGTAGCAACCAGTAAAGAAACAATTGCTTAAAATGAAATGAGATGGGGTGCAAAGTACAATAAAATGAATGTGAAACTAAATGAAGATCAAAACATAAGAAAATACAAACAAGTGAATTTTAACTTACCTTGGTATTATGGTAAATGATTTGTTTGCATTCCTGGCAAGTGTTGGTATGTAGGCGGTCATAGCAGGTGAGGCAGTGAGGGTTGTTCTCCACCCGGATGAATTTGCATCCACGCAGGGACTCATTGCAGTTTGTACATTTGAGCTGTTCACTCATGATGTTTTTCTCTGGCTACCCCCCTGTGAAACAGAGAATTCATTAAGCACAGTTTAGCATGCACTATCAGCAGGAAGACAACAGAGGAGAAGGAGGAGGAGGAAGAGGAGGCAGAGGAGGAGGAGGAGGAAGAGGAGAGAGATTAGCGAATAACGGAGAGTAAACACGATGAAGGAAGGCAGACAGTTTTTGGACAAGCAGTTGAGGAATGAAGACAAAAAAGAAGCAAAATTTAGAGAAATGAAAAATTTAGGATGACATTAGAAAGTATTTCGAGATGGTCAAAGATTTTTTACACAACATTAAATCATTTATGGGTGCAGGGTTCTAAAAGATGTCATATCATATCAAGATTAAAAGCAGTAGTTAAAAGGGGAGTTTTCATGATTTGAAATTATGGTCCAATCAAGGATCTGTTCAGACGTAGCCCTTCACATGAGGGGGAGGTTGCCTTGGATAAGGGCCAAGCACAACAGGATCAGTGCATCAGAGAAAGTTGATCATTAAGTAAATAAATGATGATGGCAATAATTAAAGTTAAGTGATTCTGTGACAAACATAACCTTGGTGCTATTCACATAATTTGTGTTCGCATGGGCAAAAAATAGTTCAGCATCAATGACAGGAGGTATATCGAAGGATGGATGCTGTGCGATGGAGTGTTACGGTGGGGAGGGCCTGAGGTAGAAGAGGGTTTGTTATGAAGGGCTTAAATTAAAGAGATATGGATGTGCTGATGATTATTCAGCAAATATGGTGACAAAAGTAGAGGACCAAACACTTGTACCCTGGGGAATTTTAGTCAGGTGGATGTGGTGGTGAAACAGCCTTAGAGAAATTTACAATTTATTTCGATTAATCTTCAACATGCAAGAAAAAGAGATGGTTTAAGAAATAATATTATATTGCAGTATGGAGTTGAATATTATCCTAAATGTTTCATATCTAGAAAACTGTTTCCTGCTGATTCACAGCTCAAACACAAAAGTTGTGTTTCTTTTTTTGTTTATTTTATATACTGTTATGATCCCCGAAAGGGAAATTAATAATGCACACTCTAGCATGTTAGTCAATCAAACACATGCATATACTGTATATACAGTATATTAGTGTGACAGGCCCCTGTAATACACACAACCACACACAAGGGGGCCTGTAAGCATGTAGGGGGAGGTAGAGTGGTGGGCAGCTCCTTCTTGGTGCACCCCAAATGAGCAGCTTGTGGGGGGGGGGCAGCGCCTTGCTCAAGGGTGCCTCGGCAGTGCTCCAAAGGTGAGCTGACACCTCCCCCTGTCAGCTCGCAGTGTTTTGGGGCAGGAGCTGGAATTGAACCGCTAATCTTGGAAAATTGGATGACCCGCTCTACCACTGAGCTACTGCCGCCCCTAACATAGTAACATAATAACATAGTGGAATAATTTAACACAGTAAATTATTCCAATAATGATATATCTGCTTCTCCTCTTTTGTCATTACTCTGAAATGCCAGCGAAAGCATATAATGTCAGCTGCTCCCTCCCCCTCATTCTGGTATGAAACCCCCCGCAGCATTTTGGCCCAGAGAAAGAACAATAAGACAATATTAATTGTTTGGAGCTGAACTGCAACAGTGATCTCTATTTCTGTGGCTCTCTTGAGGGCTTTTTCATCCATGCTTGGCTTGAATTTCCAGGGCAATACCACTCATTTGTCTAAGTGATTCCTTTAGTCCTTGAGTTTCTCTCAAGCACATAACTTTCCCTGTGCAATGAAACTTAACTTAAAATGCCACCAAGGTTTTTTATTGCTGCAAAAGTTATGTTCCCAAAGTTATTATTGTGTTCTGGCATGTTTTGTGAACATTTAAGGTTGATGATTATATCTGGCTTCATCTATACTTTTTAGCTTAAATCACTTTAAAGAGTATTTGACAGATTTAACTTTGTATTTTTTCACTTTAAATTGTAGCTTAACATTCCTAAAAACATCTGGATCATCTTCAAAAAAAAGCAGCGTGATTCCCTCCAGAAGCACGACTTTGTCATCTGGGCCGTAGCAATTCATAAAAATCTTTGTTAAATTTTGGTTTCCTCCTTATGATGGAGCTTTTCATGCCTGGTTTGATTGATTGTATGGAGCACCAAAAAAATGTAAAGGGATTAAAGGGAAAATTTTTCTTATGGGGTTCATAGAAGCAAAAGAAGACATTTTAAAACCTCAAAAGCCATGTCTCTTTCCAGGAATAATGAGCATGTTATCAGCACATTAATTTGGGATAATTTTCTTTCACCAAGCTGCACTCATTCCCAGTAAAAAGAAACGTGGGTCTACTCTGGGAGGGGACGTTTGTATACGCCACAGAACGGGATGGAAACATCATAAGACAGCTAGGCTCTACCGTTAGCTCGCCTCTGATCTTTATGTAGACGCTCACTTCCATTTGTAGAGTGTATAGTTCCTACATGAACATGTGAACAGCAAAGTGTGGATTTCCTCCAGTCGGGTTTACCGGAGAGTACGTTACTGTTGAATTGAGTTCAAGTGCTTTTTTTTCTTCTTCTTCCTTTGACAGTGCAAACATCGCCACAGATCATATCTCCAGAACAATCTAGATTGATAAATAGTACTGCTACTAGATAAGAGGACATTTTTAAGAATTACTTGGGATTAAATGTCAGTTAATGTTGAAATAATAATTCACTGTCACCTGTCATCATATTTATCATTGGAATAAATATTTAATCGTCAACCTACCAATGACGTAAGAAGTCTTAGAATAATTGAACGAGATTTTGGCAAGGTATGTAGTTAAAAGCTCCACAGCAAACAACAAACAAGGACAATACTCAGTGTACATACAGTAGTTAGCCTGGATGTTTGGCCAGGTTTGGTAAAGCGTAATCTCAAGAATGAGGGGATTCATCTGAAGAGAGACGAAAGGCCAATCAGGCAGATACGATCCAGTTCATTTTACTGGACACAGTCAGGCATTACCAAGCTATACAGTCTCATGTTCTGGAGCAAAAAGAACTGATTAAGTAAATGAATGCGGCCTTCAGAGTTTGAATTCTTATTCATGTTGAGGAGCCAAAAGTCTGAGACATTTGTAAATGCATACAGAGACATTTCACTTGAAAACAGCTACTGTTTATAATTCAGTTCATTTTTTCAGAGCACAGAGCATTTCACAAAATATAATCTAAAAAAAGAGGAGGTGAGTTCAACAAAGTACAGCTGGGAAAAAGTGTGGTTGTGAAATCTCCCTGATGGATCAAGGAACGAGACAATGCTCCTCGGTCCTCCTTTCCAATCCAGCTCTTGATGCAAGTCACCTGTTTGGTCAACTGTCTATTTATTTATTTATTTATTTATTTATTTATTTATTTATTTATTTATTTATTTATTTATTTATTTATTTTGTTGTTTTATTTGTAATAAAGCTAAAATTAACAAAACCTTTCTGCTCCACAAATCTAAGTTATACAGGTATACAGCTTCATGGTCTGTAGACTCCAAGCATTTGCATCTGGTCTGTGAAGGAGTCATCTTGAAAGTCTAGTTTACATTCCCCATGTCTGTCTATGATCAAACATTTTGTTTCTAATAACCAATGATGCAGCAATTTCAGATAAACATAAAAAAGATAAACACAGTCTGTTCTCAGTCACGTCCTAAAGCAGATGCCAGAAGCAGAGCCTCCCTGTCCTCCACCGCGTGTTTGGAGACGTTTTCTCCTTTCTATGCCATGTTACTGAGGACATCCCTCATGCTGTACATCCCTCCCTATAGATAACAGCGCCGCTTCCTCTTTGAGGGCATCAAGTGAGGTCAACAAAACAAGGAGGAAAACATAACAGAGATGAAACATCACATCCTATGTCTGTTTTCTGTCAGATTCTGAATGGGGAAAATCAGCCCAACTTCCCTAGAAAGAGTTTCAGGTTTCTATTCTCGTTCATCCATGTCTGCAGTGAATGCACGGATGCAAGAGTGGTTTTCCTTCCGGACGTAGTCTGTAGGTTTTAAGCTTTATGTTCCTCTTCCTGCAGTCTCAACATTTGCAAATACAGTCTGTGGTCACCAGCTGTTGTCTGTCATCAGAATCTCCATTAGTACAGCATTGTTCCTGTAGGACAGGCCAACAAAAGTAGAACTACAACTACAACACAATAAAAAAACACCAGTGAACCCCAAACATGCTTACAGCTGTTCTCATCTAACTGGATGATTACCCATGATGCATTTTAATGCCTCTAAAACCTTGGTTTGACTAACATATAATCAGCAACACCTTGAAGAGGCGTTCACTATCACACCCAGGACCTGTCACCCCTTTTCTCCTCCATACCATCTCTCTCTCTCTCTCTCTCTCTCCAGTAGCGCAGCTGCTGAAACCATTTAAGCGCACAATTCACCTTCACGAGTGAATGCACCATATTTCACCAACACACCGTCTGTCACACAAAGAGATTTACTGCAGTCACTTGGCTCTGAGAGCTTTGTAGTTGCAGCCAAATGGCAACAGTCTCAGGGATCAGCCACCGGCCTCCTGTCTCATGTCCCTTCATGGTTCGTTGCCGTTGTTTTACTCCTCAACAACCTGACAGTTTCTTACTTATCGGAGCCAGGAACTTTGCAAGCCATGAGAGTCGCTGCTGGGCTTTTGTGTTTATTTTTCCAGTGCAGGAATTTAGACTGGTGTCTGAGGTTTACAAACCAGATTATTCCATGATGAAACCGCTGTCACATGTAATAACATCTAGTGGAACAAATATGTACATAAGTGTTAAATCTGTCCTGGACCTCAAAGCATTAATTCAAGCTTTAGAAAACAGTCTCAGTGCCTTTTTTGTGGTGACATTATTTCAATCCTTCTCTGAACAGGCGCCTGACTGTAAGGCGTACACCCTCTTGACTTTTTTTCAGATTCTGACAAATGGCTTAACTTAAAATTACTAATTTTCGTCTCATGTACCATGATAAGTGTTAAATGTTTAATTAGCTAAAACAGGAAAGCATCAAACATCAGAGAATTCCAGCCATGCAGCCGTGTAGCTGGAAGGATAGCAACACCAGTCGCTCCATGAAGTAAGCAACTGCTATTTCACAGTTCCCCCAGAATTCAGTGATCAACAGGTTAATGTGTCAGATTGTGTCAGAATACTTTAGTTTATGGTCAGATGACTACAAATCCAAGGAAATTCCACTCAGCCACACCCTGTGTTGAGTACAAATAAAATGATAAACAGGACACCTCCAAAGCATCGGCATGACATTCTGCTCGTTCTCATCTTGATGTTTAAAGGTACATTGCTCAAGGGCGCTTCGGCAGTGGCTGAGAGTTGAGCTGACACCTCCCACCATCAGCTCACACTCCGATGGATGTTCTGGCGGGAGTGGGATTGGAGCCCCCGATGGCTGGGTGATCCTGTCCTCAAGACGAGTGCTCTACCGCTGAGCCACTGCCGCCCCAAGTAATAGACATAATAAATAAAGTTCCTAATGCCTTACATTAATATTTATTGATAAAAGATAGGGTTCAGAAAATCAGGTTTTTAGGGACTTTAAAGTAAATTTCAAGGCTTTACTTTTACTTGGGTAGAGAAAGTGTAATTAAAGAAGTTCAATCAGTAATTCTGCTTTTACCAAAGTTTTTGAACAAGTAACTGGACTTATATTTCTAATTTGTTGTAGAATGTGTACTTTTGCCACCCCTTTTCAAAGAGAAATCAAACAGAAGCTGAACTGAATGCATTAGTTTTCCAGCCGTAGTGGCTTTACAGCCATCTTCCAAAGTCATCTCAATACACGAAAAAATCTACCGATATTTTACGAGCTGCCCAGTCTGTCTCTTTGACCTTATGATTAGTTAGAACCAATTTGTGGCTAGGTGATCGTAATTCTAACCTTCCATTCAAGGAAATAGTGTCAAGCAACCTAAGAGGAAGAATGTTGAAAGACTTGTAACTTGAATACCTCACATCCGCCCCAGCACATCTCTAGTGCAGCACCTATATCACTCCTACAAATGAAAGCTTTCTCTCTGAAAGTAATCTAGACAGCTAGATTTCACTTACAAACATGATTATTGTTGTCAATTATTTGCATGTATGCTCATCATCTCTAGGAAACAGGATTGACAAAGTGTAGGTGCAACATTACAGAGCTGTGTTTTCTCCTTAATGCTTTAACTCACAATGAATGCTTTCTCCATACACTCCTCCTCTGAACCAAACACTGTCTGCATTCACATAAAACAGGAAAGCGTGTCACAAAGTTGGTTTTTAATTACACCACACTTTACTGTTTATGCACCCTGACATGGATTATGGTGGTTTAATGGCCGGTGAGGCTCAGAACAGTCTGGATAGTGTATGACTCTTAGGTTGCATAACCTGAATTTAGGAAGGTGAATAAAATTTGGCGGCAGTACAATAATCTGTTGAACATGCCTTCAACAGAGGAGCCCTGCCCTGATGGAAAAGTGGCACCTTGGTGGTAGCAGCTGTAAACAGTTTCTCAAAGGACCAATGAGACTGATCACCCGTGGCTGTCAGACAACCACGCTCCCTTTCATCGCTTCTACAAAGACGCTCAATGAGGTGTGGCTTCCTGTAGAACACAAGGACAGGTTCAGCTGCACACACAAACAAAAATCAAAATGTTCCGCTGTTGGTGATTAAAGATATTAGCAGGATGAATTGCTTCATGCAGTTTTAAAGTTTTAAACAATGTAATATTTTTGGGTAGCATTGTCATTTTGGCTGCTTGATTGTGCAAAATGGCTACAGAGGCTCCAAATGAACAATGCTCTAAGTTCATAGCAATAAGTTGTTGGTGTATCTTTAAAGTTAAATTCTAAACTTCAAGTCAAAATAGCTTAACATATATTTGTTCATTCACACTGAATTCAACAACATTACCAGTATCATTAGATGCCACTTAGACTGCAACATAAAGCAATGAAGAACATGTCTGCTTTTTTTATGAGTCTCCAGCTGGTTGTTTGTTTATCCAGTGGAACAATGTGGGCTGCAGCTGCAGTCTCACCTCTGAGGCTGTCAACTAAACCAACTAGCGGATCTCAGGCAGACAACAAGTAAACAAATCGCCGACATGAGATGATTTGAAACAATAGCACCCATCAACAGGGTCAGGCCCCCAGTAGGTCACAAGATGGTATGAAACATGTAATAAGAAAAAAATTCCATTTAAAAAATGCAAGAACTAAGAGTCTGATTACAAATTTTCAGATATAGGCACTGGCTAAATAAATTTAACATGTCTTAACATTATTTTTTTTTCTTTTAAATCCATGTAGAAGAATAGATTGCTTTTGTGCGGCCATGAAGTCCCTTTAGTGGAGTTACTTTTGGCAGTGCTGTTGTTGTATTTGGAGTCCAACATGGACTGATTTAAGAAATATAAAAACAGTCAGCACACTCTTCAAGACCAACAACTATTATCCAAAACGGATACACAAGAAAACTTTTTTCCCATCAGAGCAGTCGTGACCTGGAGTTAATGATGTCATAAATGTTTCTGATTTCTGAGCGACTGCTGTGCCTGTTCTTATTGTTACACATTTGCTGCTGGATATAACTGATTCTGATATTTATGTTGGGAAGCAATAGAAAGGCTGACATTTTAGCTTAAATTGCTTGGTGAGTATTTCTTACCAATTTGAACAAGAAAATGCAGAACTAATGCTCAAAATCTGACTTTTACACCTGCTTAATTTATTACCATTTTAAATCATTTCCCAGCGGAACTATTCCACACTATTTGGGATTCTTTCCTCTGCTTCTGAATGGAGTATTTCAACATTCAACATATGAAATGTACATACTTAGTTTCTTACTTCAAGTTACATGAAAAGATTGTAATTAGTTTTATGTCTGTATGGTGAAAACAAATAACAAATGCTGTACTCAGAAACCAGATAGCTCAGCATAGCATAAAGGCTATACAAGCAGACAGCTAGTCTGTCCAAAGATGGCTAAACCCACCTATAGAGATCACTGAAACCTGATTATCATTGTTGAATTTGAGCCAAGACATCCATTAAAAGTGTTATGAAGTTTGAGGAGACAGGCTGTTATTTATGACAAGGTTGAAACATACACACAGTCTATTACTCTTAGTACAAACATCAGCAAATTTTCCTGTTTATTCTGCAGTAATGAAGTTTTGTTGTTTTTTTAACCAAATGTTACCTGTTATTAATGTGCTTTTAGTGCTGCAGCCATTAGACAAAGTCAAGATTCGTCTTCGAGCATTTACACCTGTTGTCTCTGTTTTCACATTTGGTACAGGTCGTGATTATCTTTCCATCTCAATGTTACCGTGATAGTTAAATTAATCAACTCTTCAAAATGTCCAACTCTTCCAAAACTGTTCCCAGAATGTCTAGCAGAAACCAAAAGTGAGATATATGGATTTATGACTTCAGCCAATTGACCATCTGAACCTTCATCCAGCTGTTTTATTTTTACCCTGGTTACTCTCCAGTAATTGTGTACCGACCCAACCTTCGCCCTTTGCAACAACTTTGGAGGAATGTGACTGTGGTCAAAACATGGCAAAATCATGTGGTGGTAATTCTGAGCAGAAGAAAAAGGCAAACAAAAAGCATTTTTCTCCACCCTCTGTTTTCTAAAAACAGACAAAACTCAGGAATTCCTCTCTGTGTGAAACAAAAAACAATGACCAACCAACACACATGAACCAGAGCGGCATTGTCTCAATGAACGTATTCATTTCTACCGAAATGGAGTGGGTTATAATGGTGGTATAGGGATGTGTGGTGACAGAAACTATAAGCGGTGCCAGACGGGGGGTTGCTGAGTCCAGAAAAACATTGTAATCCAAAGGAGCCGTGACATCACTCAAACTTAACTACACTGAATGGCTTGTTGCCATGCCTCCAAATTATTTGGAAAAAGAGAAATGCTTGCGCACCAAATTAAACTTTCATTCCCTTTTTCCCCCTTTTTTCACTAACTGAAACACTAACAAAAGGAATATTTTCCTCAAAGGTCTTTTTGTTCTTCTTTTCATAAATGCTACTTTAAGAAATGAGCTGCAGCACGCTTTCACAGTATCAGTTTCTCTCTCTGGATGATGTTCAGACCCCCAACCCCCATCAACATCCATTATTTCCTCACGCTAAAGAAAGAACATCCTCTCTGGCCCATCCTGAATGTGGGCCACAAAAATTTGGTGTGAAAGAGTTCTGTCATGATTAATATGCAATCAATAAAGTCTTTTATTTGTTACCAATAAGACTCCACTAAAGAAGAACTAATTATGTTTCCAGTTTTCATTTATTATTAAGAAAAGCTTCGTTCTATTTCGAACAAACACTAACAAAATGAAAAATACAACAGGTAGATGTTTTAATTTTGTTTAGTAATAACGTATTCAGAATTGTTTGTTTGATTATTGATGCACTGTCATGATTCTGAGTTACTAATTCAAAAATAATAATAAATTTAATTTGTATTGAAGTGCAGAGCCTATGTAGTACATTTACTGATTTAAAAAGAAAACATTTATGAAACTATGAAGGAAATTTTTACCAGTTATAAACGAATTTTAAAAACACAAAAATTTAAAAACACACTTATGTTAGCTGAAAATGGGAAAAATGATTTTCAAAAAATGACAGACGCTCCTGTCACGCATCGTGATGCAGCAGGTGAGCACAGGTGAGGGTTTTTTACGCACACCTCACACGAACACGCATCGGTGCGTTTATGAAATGCAACCAATGCAAACTCGCGATAACACACCTTAAACTCACCTTTCCACCTTTCCGCGTCACTAAGCTAAAAGTTTGTAGAAATCGTATAAATAGAAACGAACCTGTCTTCGCGCGTCAGCTGCGTCTGGAGATGCTCTCCGGAGACTTATCTGCGCAGGATCTCTACGGTCTGTGCTCCTCTGTCCTGCGCTATGAAGTGACAGATCATTAAATATTCTTCGTGGACTCCTGCAAGCTGTTAAGTGACGGCTTTCCACTGACTGGAGCATCTGTGTCTGGAGCGTAAAACCAAACCATCACTGCGATCACCGCCCCTTTCTCCCTGTGGCGGTTTTTCCACTCCCTCCGTCTTTCACCTTGTGGAAAATTCAAGCCTAGAGAAGGTAGACTCGGTCTGTTTGGGATGTAATCTCATATTATAAAGCAAAGGATCACAAAAACGTTTGTTTGTAGTTGCTGGTGTAGGAGAACCACTGTGATATTTCTCTAAAGGAGTAGCATTATTATCTTGTGAAGGATTTAGAGTAGTATAGAATAAAATTGTTTTTAAACAGCGGGATCTACTGCAGCATTCAATTTAAACTGAATCGGAGAGTAAAGTGAAGTAGGAAAATAATTTTGATCTTATTTGTTTTAAATTGTTTCCCACGCGTAATAAACTGCTTCAAGGATTCATGAGGTGTTGTAAATATATTTGTAGACTATTATATGATAGTAACAATAGTAATTCACATATTTATCAAGACTAAATACAGTACACCATTAGCACATAACAAATTTTCACATATTATTGTGTAATAAAGTATTATTAAGCAATGTATTGCACATTCATACACAATCTTTACTGCTTTATTAACAATTTGTAGTGTTTATGGCCATAAAGAAACCATAGAGCTCTCTTAAAGTTCAGACACATGGACAATTTGTAAGTTGTGTTATAAAGCTTTTATAAACTGCTGACCATTATAAAGCATATAATAATGCTTAATAATATAATAATGCTTAATAATGACACGTATATAATCATTAACTCATAATATTGATACACATGAACAAACCTTATTGCATGTTATAAAGTTTAGAAACATGGACAACTCTTGTGGTGCATTATCATTGATAAATATGGTTAATATGCATTACAAAACATTTTATTTTGATATAAAATGTTTTACAGCTCTAAATTAAGCACTGATCAACTGATTATATGTCATGTAACACTAAATTTACAAGTGGTTATGAAGCTTAGTGTACAGATGAAAATCTCTGCTAGACACCAACATTGGGAAAAATTCATTCTTGACTTTTAAAACTGTGTCACTTGAATTCAAAGTAGATTTCCCCAAAGGTTTATTAATCAATAAATGCAATATTTTAATTTTTACTGCTCTATATATTACTCATCCTAGCTGGGGGATACTAAGCAGCAGCTTTGAACCCTACACCCTCTGTGCGTTGCGTCGTCTCTTCTGAACTTTTCTCCACTGCCTTCATCTTTCTGTGGTCAGGAACAAACTGCAGCTTTCTCAAGAGCAAGATATAATTTTCTCTCCCATTGACCTTCATTTTCCACAGTGGTGAGCAGGAGGTCCAGGGCCGATTAGAGGCTCCAGTTGTGGCTCCATCTTGCCACTACCCATTACATTAGGATGTACATTACATATGTAAATGATGTGCTGACGGCTTTCAAAACATGTGTGGCATCTTTATTTGCAGGACTTGTTGACGGGCTGCACGGTCTCACGCTTCAACACTGAAGGTTTTGTAGACGCCACAAACTTATTGTAATTATTGTTCAAGAATGAATGAGGGTGAAATCTTGTACATCTTCAATAAATTGCCTATTTTTTTTTTTTACATGCAATGCTACCATCTGCTGTTCAAGCCCATTAATAGCAATATTTGAAATCAGAAAAAATGTTTTAAGTCTCTCAAAAGTTTACCAGTTAAACATTTTATTAGAAGACATCTCATTTTTTAAAATTGTATTCTTATGACATACCTCTATTTACATTTATAATTATACCAAAAAATAATCGCCATGACTGGTCCTTAATTAAATCTGTATATCGTAATTATGGAGCAAACTCTGTATGGGGGACATTTACTATCATAAAATAATTCTGAATGAAAAATTGAAAAACTACCTTAATAGAATAACTAATACTTTTTTTGATGTTGTGATTAGGAGAACAGGAAAAAGTAAACATTTGGTGGATTTTTACAAAAAACCTTTATCTTATTATTGTGACATGCTCAAAAATCATGAAAAACTTAGTTGAGCATGACAGCTAATATATAAAACATCCTTTATGAAATACAGCATATCCAATGATAAGAACAACATGTCTCTAGAAGTTAACATCCCATTGAAAAGCAAAATAAACTGAAACTCTGTTAAGTAAATTTGGTCAAGATGTTCCTCAAGCTGCAAATGTCGACCATCAGTGGGAGCAGCAGGTTGTCCTCGTGAGAGGCATCATCAGTTATCTTTAGACTCCATTAAGACCAACATGCTGTTGCCCCCTCTGTTGATCAGCCAAGGCTCTAATGGTGGAACTGGCACGGGTCTGGTCTGTGTAGATCCTGAGCAGAGCACCGGTTGCTGGTCGCATGAGTCATTATCAACAGAAAACACACCGTCGAACAAACATTCCTTGTTTTTAAACCCACTTACAGCACTCAATATTTTAAGATAAAATGAGCAGGAGCATGAAAGCAGTTTGTACTGTTGCAAAATGTAAAGTGTAGTCATTGGAAATCGAGTCCATGGAGGTTTTGCACCGTCACAAGCACTGAAACTGGGTTACACATCTATTTCACGAGCGTTTCCTGTTGCAGAAAACAGAACTTACTGGCCAAAAAGTAAACATAGATCACAGGATCCTTAAACAATGGCAACTTTTTTGGCATATGTAACCTGTAGTACTGGACAGATACATTTCTGAACAATACAGCAGGCAGATTGCATCCAGAAGTCGCATGTGCTTTTTTAAATCTGTCCAAACGGAGCAGCCCTGCTGCTGTACGTCACGTAGATCAGAGAATTACCCTCATCTACTCTTCTTCCCTCAAACAGCGCCTCCATTCAGAGCAGAATACTTTAGACCCGTCTGCTCGCTACTGGATGAGCCGAGGCCTTGCGGTGAAGAGCCAACTTCAAGCACTTCGTGAATCGCTTTTCGAAAACAATGAAAATTGTACTCTATCAAACCTAGAAAGACAAAAAAGCACATCATGTAAAGCTTTCGGTTTAAAGTGTGACAGAACATTTACAATGTCAAATAAATCAACCAAATCTTTGGAATCGCAGCGAAATTCATCCATAAATCTTTTAGCTCATTCTTATACAGTACAAATTAAAGAGGCTCGTTAATGTCATTCACTTATTTATAGAGCTTTCTGAGAAAATTTGCTCATTTTGAGGTTTGATACTCATTTGTGCACGCACACGCATGCACACACACACACTGACTTCACACTTTTGAGCTGGCAGCTTCGCTCTTCAATTTGACATATTTAGGACATCCTGTGTAATCAAACCACTGTCTAACAATGCCAGCTCTAAGTGTTTATAAAATCTGCATACCTTTCCTCTCGAAGTTCTCCTCTCTAAGGATGCAGACGAGAGCGAGGAACTTTGTGACCTCCTTCAAATAAAGCACGGTAGTGTTGTTGAGCTTGATGATAGCCAAAGACTCCTTGTCATAGGCACAACCGCTGCCATCCGGCATGAGACTGTCAAGAACAAGAAGCCAAACATCCTCTTAAGTCTGAGCACAAAGGATACAATCATTTTGAAACTCTTAGCAGAAATTCTTCTCACCCATAAATGCAGGAGATATCAATGACAATATCGATCATATCACAGCAGAGTTCATAGGACTGCATGTCCACAGGAGAGCTGTCTGTAGCGATGTAGATCTTACTAACAACGTCAAACAGGAAAGCTTTCTCAAGCCCAGAATGCTGCAAGACATGAACAATGTTAATAGGAAAACAAATATGGGAAGTTCTCAACATAGAAACATTCGACTTGCGAACATTCAAAGATATGAACACACGCGCGCCCCCATATCAGTGGATCATCAACATCAACAGCTGACTGTGGCTATTGTTGTATGCACTTAAAAAAAACTGGCCGAAAGTTCTTTGAAGTGTTTTCTTCTTCTAATTCTCAAGAATTAAATTATAAGGAGCAAAAGTTTACAGTAAACTAATCTGAATTTAAAACAGTCTTGTGAATTACGAGTGATGCTTAAACGTTAGATATTGGAACTATATGTATTTTAATATGATATTATACGTTTTCATTCTTATTTATTTACAATATGTGCTTTTAACAGTTTTATAGTGATTCTAAGTGTCCACTGTTTGTGGCGGACAGTTGTAAAGTCAAGTGAAATGATGTAAACTATTATTTTCCATGTATTTTTTGAAAACCGACATATACGTAATCAAGAGCGACTTACCTCTTGAGGACCTGTACCTATATTTTATTATGTGCCGTTTTTATGTCCTATTATTGTTTGTGTTAAGTCTTAGGGAATAGTACTTTTATAATTAGAGTAGTAATTACATTTAAATGGCCTCAAATGGTGATTATGGATTGAAATTTAATAAATACCAACTTACGAACAACCTTTCAGAATTAATTGTGTTCGTATGTTGAGTACTACCTATATTCAAGCTGCAAATGCAGCTATATATTTATATAGTACTTACAGAGATGAAAATGTTCAAAAGGTTCTCCAGTGTTGGTAACTGAGGAATGAGCTTCTGGACAACTTTACTGAAGGCCTCAAATATTGAGTGATCATAGATGCTGGTCAAGTAGAAGCTGAAGAGAGAAAGAAGAGGAAGAGAGTTGGGATACAACAAAATTATAGCATCATCAAATATATTTGAACAAAAAAGTCAGAGCTGAAACACTTCAAGTTTAGTGATACTATGTCTGCTTACTGACAGGATGAACTGATTCTCAGAGCTTAGCATGGAAATGTTAACAAACTAGAGCTGAGTGGTCTGATGCTACCGTCTTAAGATTAAATGATACATAAAAGAGAAAAACTGATACAAAACCGGTAATGATTGTCCATTACAAAGATTTATGTGATTTGTGTGAGTAGCTTGCAGCTAAATGTCAGTTTAGAATCTAACCTGTCCTGTCATATGCCACACTAACCTGAGATGAAGTTTCTCCAAGCTGGCATCTGCCAGATCATCGTTGGCCCTTTGATGAATGTCTCTTTGCGTTTCTATTTTGTGATCGTCTGACAACCCATCCACTTTATGGATAAACACTTCAAAGTTTATGTCTGGGTTCACTTTGTAGGCTCTAGATACTGTAAGATGTAAGCGCCCAAGAGCTTCGACATAGTCATCCTATTAACAAGAGACATGTTCGGTACAGGAAATGTTAACATGGCAATTCATCTCACACAGGAAGCCTTTCAGAACTACAAAGTAAGTCCAAGTTTAAACTAATGTAATCTTACCTGAGCATCAATGACAAATATTAAAGCGCCGGTACCCTTGAAGATCATCTCACTGTCAAACGTAGGGTCGAAGAAGTCCACCTGGCCAGGAAAGTCCCAGATCTGGAAGCTGACAAAGGAACTACTAGAAATGTCGTCCTTGTAGATTTTATTCGTGCTTTCGAGGAACAGCGTCTCATTGGGTGACATCTTGTGGAATACAACCTGGCCAGAGATGCAAAGGGAAACTGGTTTCTATTCAGTGTTATTACTTTAATGTCCTGTGAAACTTACAACTTCCCCTGTCTTTGTCCAACTTTTAAAATATTGAACTTCATATTTACTTATATTTTTTATGCTCCACTTTCTTAATACTGTTGTTCTGTTCTGTCCCATTTTTGTGATGAATTACATCTTGTAGATTTTTTTCTGTATCTCACTTTAATGATAAAAGTATAGCAATAACAATTATCCAGAATAGCCAATACATTAAATATACTATTACCATAAGAGTTAATATTACAGAATGACATTCCTACAGTTTTGTGTTAATTCAAATGTGCTCATTTGACAATTTGATGAAATCTGATAATGACATACTAGTAAAATATAAAATTTAACATTAACAGATGACAATAAAAGTTTTTACCAAACCATATTCAGAATGAATGAGATAGTAACTAAAAGTAAAATTTGCAACCACAATTATTCATCTATAATAGCTGAACATCAGCCTCGCTTGGTTGATTTATCAAAGAATGGAGTTGATTCAGTCCTTTTCCAGTGTGTAGCGACAAACAAAATCTAATTCTGTCATTTCTTGAGTCCTGTGATGACAACTTCCCTCGTGGAAGCTAAAATATTAACTTTTAACTGGAAATGCTTCAGAAGAGGTGTGGACACAAATTTTTGGAAATTCTGGTTCAGCAACTAGTTTGAATTGCGTTGAGTTTAACTTTGCATAATGTACAGAAAAGATCTTTCAAACGTTTTAACCTCTCAATCTGGTGAAGGTAAGTTAAACACACACCAATAAACCACAGCTCCTAATGTTATCATCAAAGTCCTTCACACGGTCGCAGCTGGATTGTTGTATTCTCTCTAGGTCGTATTCTGTGCTTTGTTGTCATGTCTTTCCCAAAAGTGGATAAGTAAGTATTGCTGTTTGTGGTCATTTACCTTCTGGATCGATGACTTTCCACTCCGCCTCAGTCCCATCAGCAGTATTCTGGGTTTGTCATCAGAGGTGGACCTCTCCTCCATGTCTGGCTCATCCACCCCATAGCTGAAACTTTTTGGAAACGACCCCACACCATCGTAACTCCCCGTTATCGTTGGTTCTTCGTACTGAATTGACATCCTGGATTCAACAAGCCGACTCGCTATATTTTACTTACGCCAAAGTTACAACCCGGTTGGTATGTGAACCTTTAGTTCGATTCCGCAGCTAAATACTATTAACGTTGTCACAGCGTGCTAGCATGGTAGGCTAATTAGCAACTACAGCTCCGTGTTTATGTATTTTAAAAAAAACACGTCAGACCGTAGCGTATCCATATGGGGTTTACCATATAAGTTACTGAGATATTAAATAACAATAATATCCAGACGCAATTGGTTAAATGGTACCAGAAAACAAAAGCAGGATTATTTTTAAAATAATGCAAGCAACAAGTCCGACACTTCCGCCCCCTTGCTCTAAACCCCGCCCCTCATTTATCATTGGCTGTTGGCTTTCAAGTAAATCATGTGACGAGTTGTCGAACAAACAAGCAGGAAGAAAATATGAACGGTAAGACTTGATTTGAAACATTATTTATGTCTATTATACTATAAAATGTGCCTTCTCAGGATTCTATGATGATTTTTTTAACTTCCGTAGAATCTTGCACGGCAAATTTCAAATTGTGTTTAGTCATTGCATGTATATCTTGTGCTTCTAGATGAATTAGCTTGTTTTGGCTACAAAACATAATCGATAAGAGGAAATCTATTCTCAGGGCATTGTGTCAGCAGCAGCACCTTGTGACTACTGGTCTAACCAGTTTTATTGGATTTTTCCATTTTACACGAAAAATCTCATGTACGCACCCTTTAAACATCATGTCTAATTTGTGAAGTCTTGATTAAATGCTACGACATGAATAAAGGACTTATTTATTTCAGGGTTCATGATGACAGCAGCCCTCCTGTGTCTCCTCTTTACTGGTCCAGTGCTGCTGGTGGCTGCCAGCCCAGTTTCTAAACGCCACAATGGGACAGTACCAGTACCTGTGGTGCTGTGGCATGGAATGGGTGAGTGCCAGTGCTTTACATTTTTAGAGAGGAAAGGATTTAGAAAACAAAATAAAACCAGAACAAATTTGAATCCAAGCACCATCTATATTTGTATGTGTGCGAAGCTTTTAGGTTTACAGTTTAAATTGTAGACTCACGGTTACTTAATACTGTTTGTATCATTTTGTGTCAACATATTATTAAATGCTGTTTTTTTGAGACATTTGAAAGATTTTCAGGGGAAGTACCAAAAACACCGACTGGTTGATCGACAGTGTCTCTAACGTATCTGTTTCTCAGGTCTTATCAGCTGATACGACTCCACCTGTGTTTGTCTTTTAAAGGTTTAATATGTAAGAATTACGTATTGTGCATTCATCAGCAGAAGAACATCCTGTGCTCTGACTAGCTGTCAGATTTCTCTTACCTGTATAACAGGTGTTAATGAATGCTAGAATTCGTATTTTAAAAAAGGGTTAATTCATCTGTCATCAATTAGATGATACTGTACAACTTTGTGGGAAATATTTTCAGCAGCGCATTGATTCACATTTTAGTGACTGCAGTCACATGCCTGTGTGAAGTTGTTCTCTTAATACCAACAATGAACACATGCTTTTCTAAGTATGTGAAATGATATGAAAGTAAGTCTTTATGTATGCTTTAGGTGACAACTGCTGTAACCCTCTCAGCATGGGAGAAATAAAGAAGATGATTGAAGAGGAGATCCCTGACATCTATGTCCTCTCATTGATGATTGGAAAGAATGTCATTGAGGTACTTCAAATGATTTAATTTTTAAAATGCAATGTATTCTCTGATCAATGCCAGAACTGCTATGAAGGAAACTCTCAGCTTTGTCTGTTATTGAGTGATGAAGAACTAAGCATCTGTACTTTTGTCTTTTTTTATTTTTCTCCTTTTCTGTTTCTGGTCTGTGTTATGTCAAGGTTCCTCCTAGACCAGGGCATATCATCTGCACATGCATTTTGTAATATAACTGAATTAGCTCTGTTAAATTTACAGTATCAGTCAAAAGTTTTGTAACACCGTCTTATTTAAGTGAAAGAGAATGTGTCCAAACTTTTTGTGCTGTATATACTACAGTATGTAAACCGTATAATGCTCTTCTGAATGTATCCACTGTCCTCAGGGTGAAAATCAGGTACTCCAAAAATGCTCAATACATAAGATGTGTCACAATAAGCAGAGAATAATTAAAATATTTTAATTTGAATATAGAAATACAAGTTATGCTGGTAAGCAGCAGTGATAGACGTTGTGTTTGATACATATTTGGAGTGCTAGAAGCAATAGCAGGAAAAATAGCTCCTGCACTATTTCAGTGTGATATTTGAGTGTTAATCTTCTTAGCAACCTCCATGATCCTTGAGCTTCTCTGCTTCTCCATCACGATTAGTCATGAACAGACTAGTGTTTGTTTTGTTTTTTCAAAATGACTGCCGCATTTTAAACTTTTCATGTCTTCCTTGCAGGACACAGAAAATGGGTTTTTCATGGATGTGAATGACCAGGTGTCGATGGTTTGCAGTCAACTGGCTCAGAACCCAAAGCTGAAGGGAGGATATAATGCTATGGGCTTCTCCCAGGGGGGTCAGTTTCTGTACGTAACCACAGCTTTTCCTTTTGAAGGGTCGTTACGTAAATATGGTAGAAGATCAACATTGTTCTCATCTAATTCTACTTCAGTGTAAATTAGTCAAAAGATATTATCATTCTATTTTTAAAATGTTGAATAAGGACTCACTTTGACTCCTCTGGGTTCTTCTCCCAACAGACGAGCTGTGGCTCAGCGTTGTCCCTCTCCACCAATGAAAAACCTGATTTCCGTCGGTGGCCAGCATCAAGGTAACACAACTGCCCTGCCTCTTGTTCCAGAGCTAAAATTACAGTTTGAGTTGGTGTTTCTGATTCTCCAGCAGGTTGACTTTGCTTTATCACTGTCCTGCTTGTCCAGATTTTTATTTCTGAGTAAATTTTTCAGAACTTTTAGACCTTTGAAGGCAGTGTAAATATGAATCACCATTATAGCAAATTGTCTTAAGTATCAGTAAGTTCCATCTTTGTTTTTGCATCCTCAGGAGTGTACGGGCTTCCTAGGTGTCCTGGAGAGAGTTCCCACATCTGTGACCTAATACGCCATGCTCTGAACTATGAGGCTTACAGTGACTGGGTCCAAAAACAGTGAGTTAACTCAAACTGCCTCTCCGACTGATCCATTACTAAGTGATTCTGGTCTTGCTGTTGTTGTTTTTGCAGCCTTGTGTTGCATGCTGCAACAACCATTGGTCAGCCTTGTCTGAAAATGTCGATCCATGTCTGACTGAATGTTGTTTGCATCAGCCTCGTGCAGGCCCAGTACTGGCATGACCCCTTAAATGATGGCCTGTACAAGATGAAAAGCCTCTTCCTGGCTGACATCAATCAAGAGAGGGTCAGTATGTTGCTGCTTCTACAACAGGAGACAAGAAAAACTAGTTTATGAAAAAAACAAAATGGTTATACTGATTAATCCAGTTGTGAATACAGTATAATTTTATTGGAAAAAACATTCACACTGGTATTTTCTCCAGAGCTTTCAACCTCCATCATTGGTGATTGGGTGATGGAGAAAATTACGGTCAGACTTTGAGATGTCGTAGAATCTCCAGAAGAAATAAATGAAAAGATTTGATTCCGCATTCTGATAAGTTGCCCAGTAGAGAGGGTTAGAACTGACAGCTTAATTACTGGTTAAGAAAGGCAACTCCCACCCATGGGAGTAGCTCAGTCCATGGTTGACGTGGTTTATGAACCAGAGGTGACCCGTTTGGACTGGTAGCTGGATCAAGTAGTGAGTTATCGCTCCTTGCCTGACCCATATCCAGTTACTCAACAATGGTTTGTTAAAAAATTGTGGAAAGGTTGAACAAAGTGGACAAAATCTAGTTTGAGTCAGTGATGTCTATGTTTCTGCTTTCTAGGCTGTAAATGAGACGTACAAGAAGAATCTTCAGTTACTGGAGAACTTTGTCATGGTCAAGTTCCTGCGGGACTCAGTTGTGGATCCTGTCGATTCAGAGGTGACTCACAACAGTCACACTTCAACCTGCTGTGTATAGAAAGTGTGTTTTATAATAGAGGCAACAACTCAAACTTCTGTGGTTCTTCCTGTAGTGGTTTGGCTTCTTGAAAACCGGCCAGGCCAAAGAGACTGAGAGACTGCAGGAGAGTGTTCTCTACAAAGAGGTAATGGTTCTGATGTGGAGCGTCTCTCCAGGATGTCATTTTGTTTGGGTGTACATGAGTTTGATGTGGGGGGGGGGGGGTGTTCATATTCATGTCATATTTGATCTAATGTTTAAATCAGGGTTAAATAACTTACACTTGTTCTGCTGAAAAGGCATATTTGAACAAGATAAAACTAAAAACAAATAAAGTTCGGGAATGCTTTGGAGTGATAGCAAAGCCACAGTTGAAGGAACATTCCACGTATTTTACACGAACTGCAGCATGTAGAAAATGTTTGTATAGTGGCCGCAGTTCTTTATTGGAGCCAATGGTTTGAGGAGATATGCATTTTCACCTACATAAAAGTACAGATGCCACACTATCGGTACTTTTGTTTTGCTCCTCTGAAGTTCCGCTAAATTTTAACCTGTATTGGATTAAAATTATTAAAAGTATTAAATCTCAAGATTTCAGGTTCTTCAGAGAATGATTCCATCATCTGAACATCTGCTGCAATCTTTAGGACTAATTTTTAGAAACTCAGCGTTTGGGTAATCCAATTTTAAGTCTGAATTGTCTTCATGCAGGATCGTCTGGGTCTGGCTGCCATGGACAAAGCTGGAAAGCTGGTTTTTCTGGCAACAGATGGAGATCACCTCCAGTTCACTAAAGAGTGGTTCACTGCAAAACTGCTCCCATACTTGAAGAACCCTGATGGTTTAACATCTCAGCAATTTACAAGCAAAAAGGATTTCTTTGCTGATGTATTATAACAAACATTACGCAGTTCGTCTTACACTGATCATATGTAGCATGGTGATTCGCTTTTGTAAGTCTAATTTTAGCAGCTAATTTACTTGTCATGACTGCTGTTTTACAAACACTGAATGCTTGGTATTCTTTCTAGTCGGCTGTTCAGGCCGGGTCAAATTGTATTTACAAATAAACCAAAATGTTGTTTCTAAACTATCTGTATATATTTAACCCAAATAAAGAAAAGCAGATGCTTTATTATTTCAACTTGTTTAATGTTTTCTCCACTATTATCGAGCATAATTCTGATTTTGGACCCAAAACAAAAAAGAGGTAAAAGAGAATGTCAAAGAAAATTTAGCAAAGAGTTTACAGCTTCTAGAGCTTTAGGTACCAGATGCAGACGGAGCTTAGAGCAAGGGGAGAATTGATGGTTGGACTCAGACTGTTTAATCATGTCTGTAGAGACTACAACATATTTCCAATCTTGAAACTAAGGTGAAGCGGTCCACAACAAAACTGTGTCCTTCAGGCTCTTCCCCTTTGCACCAACACCTCTGCTCTATCAATGACATTTTCCATACATGTCTCTATAAATGGAATGTTGTTCTCAGAATGTCCTATGTGTGGCTTTAATGGAAAGCATATGGAATGATCATTTTAATGCATAATTACAACAAATCAACTGTTGTGATAACTTGTTTTTAGTCCTATTTATGTGCCAACTTCTCTTTATCCACTAAAAATTAGTATCATTATTCAACAGATGCAATATGGGTGCCATTCTTCTTTGAAACGGCTGACAAGTGCTTTACCGTGGAATTGCATATCATGGAAGATAACCGTATAAGGTCGAGACTTAAATGCACCAGCCCCTCCTAACCACAAAGAAGAAAAGCAGCAGCAGCCTGAAGCATTGTGATTGGCTACGGTGAAATCGGTATTCCATGTTGGCTTTTCAACATATCAAAATTTTGTTTATCATCCAGACAGATCAAATAGTTGCTAGCATCCCAGCTATTGGCAAAACCCATGACGGTGTCTGAAAAGTACTGCAGGAAAAACTAAGCTGCTCCCTGCTGATTGGCTGGAGGACTTGCTCCTGATAAAAATGGGCAGTCCTCTCATTGGCTTAAAGAAGGGATTGCTTAAGCAGTAATTGGCTAGTAAAGGAGAAGTGAGTCAGATAACACATGAAGTCCAAATCTCATTCTACAGTGCGAGAGTTAGCTGGTGGGGTGGTGGATCAGTTAGGAAGGTGTTTGCAAAGATGGGTGTGTCGAGGAAGGGTGGCCATGTCGTCTGCTGTCCCCGTCTATCCTGTCATCTCCATTACGGTGGTAACAAACTTGGAGCCATCCCATGTGGTCTTGTACTGCTCAGGAATAGCATGTTCCACCTAAAACAGGAAGAAAAAGACAGTTGGTATTGAAATGTAGATTTTACTAATGAAAAAGGAAGTGTGGCAGTGTTAGCTGCTGGGATGTCAGTGCTAGCTGACACAGATCATCATGCATCAGGCTTTGGACAAGTTATTGTACTTGGATCACTTGATGTTGGTTTTATTCATTTCATGTGATTTTTTTAACAATTAAAAACAATACCACCAGCTTGCTTCAGTTTTCTCTTCCAACAGGATACTCACAAAATCATTGTCTTTGGGTACAAGGATGTTCATCTCTGAGCTCTTGGCGGTGACGATCTCACAGTTAAGTGACTCTTCGCTCAAGTAGACATGGCAGCCATCAGTTTTGTTGATGGAGATAGTGGGGACCTTACCGGTGGTCTACGTAAGACATTATATTAAATTAATACAGGTGATGGCAGCTAATCAACTTGAGGAGAAACATTGGACTTTATTTGTACTGTATCTAATGGAATGGGGCTTAGGTGTCAGCAGTGTTGTGAACTTATCAGAAGGTCTGTGGCTTGAGGGGGGGGACTGACCCTGCTCCTCAGGGACAGGTCAAATACAGAGAAAAACATTTCACATTTTACTGTGTATGATTGTATGTGACAGTAAAGCCTCTTCTAATGGAACACATTTTTCTGTACTTTCAAGCTCTTGGCAAAGGACAACATTAAACTGGATCTTCTCTACGGCCCCAAACTGAAAGGCTGCTCTAATTTCATGAATATAAAGCAGCATGTTTGTCATAAGGAACAAGGTGTCTTACTCTTTTGTTGTTTTGCACAATGAAAAAAAAAAAAAAGTATTCTATTCAAGTGGTTCCCACTAACACCTACTTCACGTGGCACAGACTTTCAATTTGATGAGTGACCAAAATCCAAAGCAAACAATGGATTGTGGTTTGACAAAAAGAGGTCTTGGTCCAAATTATACTGACCCACTGTTTAGTCTCTTTCTAGTGAGAAAGCACATTTTATAAATGGTTTGTACATTCTAAGTAGTAACAGTTGACCAACCACCATGTCCATCACCAGTGTAATATTTCCCTGATCTGTGTGTGTGTGTGTGTGTGTGTGTGTGTGTGTGTGTGTGTGTGTGTGTGTGTGTGTGTGTGTGTGTGTGTTTCTGAGGAGTTGGATTTAAAACAGTATTTTAATATAACACATTCAATGTTGTACACACCTGGAGTTTGATATCCTTGCAGTTGATGATGTCTACCATGCTGACAACATCAGAAAACACCACAGCCATTTTTTTACAGTTGTCTGATGGAGAAAAAAAACAGTTCATTTGGAGCAGATATGGATATGCAAGCCATGTAACCACTCAGGTCCATCTTAGGTGAAAGACTATGATCATCTCTGTACACTAGCCTGTTCTGTATGCTATGTACTTGTATGTTTAAGGTAAATGAACATTAGACCTAATCCTACAGAAATGGAGGCGCAATCAGCTCTTTTTCTTCATTTATAAATGGGGGGATTCATACATCCAACAAAAATTGATGACATTAAAATATAGCTGTCATTGAACTGCACTACCTACAGGCTAAAACTCCACTCCCCTTTTAAGCCTAAGATTGTTAAAAAAAATGTTTCTGAATACTGACGAAGAGCTGCAATTGTAGTTTTGTTTTTTCTTCTTTGTGCACCTGTATATCTGTTTTCATGTAGTACAATTTTCTGACAACTTCAATGTTTTCCCTCAGATCTTCAACTCTTGCACTCCTTGAGGAACTGCTCCTTTGCCCGACTGAGTTTAACTCCATTTAAACCTTTGACAGTGTTGTTCTTACCAAGAGTAATGGAGTTTATTTTGCCGTTGACCTGAAGGACACTATTGGAGCAGTTGTAAACGTAAGCCACTTGTTTCAGCTCTGGCTCGTTGATGGCCAGGTCCGACACTCCAATTTGGTACTCCTGCAACAAGAAGAAAAAGGTGCAAACATGTTAAAGAGACCACAACCCAATTCTGACAGCATCTTCATTACAGACCTGGTACATCTTCATTCTGCATGAACTCAGTGAAGGGGTGGGGGCATAGAGTTTGTTTCTAATAAAAAGTTTGACTTCTTCAATGACTTGTTGAAATCTGGCAATCTTTTCCTTACACAACTCCATCCAGCACATGGAGTGTTTTTTTCCCATTCTACACTTTTTCTTTAACAGATGAACCTGCATCTTAATATACACAAACTACCTTTGAGCTGGACTGCCTGAACAACTTACCACTCTCCACTTCTTGCCATCCAGCTCGAACACGGGGGGCTTTTTGGAGGCTGATGCGGTGGGGGCAGCTGGTCGAGGGGCAGAGGTGAAAGGTTTTGGTCCTGAAATCCCAGGAGCACCCTTAACCCTCAGGTTAGGATTCTTGTGAGTCTTCTTGTCGTCACTCACATGTTTCAGGCCTGGAATTGTTAAATATTGTTAAATAAAGTGGAAGACGTTATTGCATGAGTTTCACATGTATCTCAGGTAGGCTAGTAGAAGATAAGGTAATAATTCTTCCACTTCCATTAGTAAACTTCATGGGGAAAAAACTTTTTATGTTACTGTAAGTATTTGACATTATTGATTAATAATTAGGTTTTATTTAGATTAACATCTGACACTTGTCATTCATACTACCAACCCTTTGTGATGAGAGATCCCTGGTTGATGGCAGCAAACAAAGCGTTACGGTCTTCAGAACTGCCACTGCTATCACGGGGTCCGCCAATGTCCATGGAGGGAGGTGGTGGTCCAGGGGGAGGTGGAGGGGGGCATCCTCCAACAGGGGCACTGGGGGTAGTTGCCGAGGCTACGGAGCCCTAAGGTAGGCAGAAAATCAGAAATGCTGTAAGGACAGAAGCTCTGTTTATAGAACTGTTAAAAACTGAAATATCAGAAATATCAATTCTTCTGATTTTCACTGACAAGCTCTGCCAGACTGTTCCCTAACCCATTGAATAACATAATTGACATCTATAGACATCAGCCAGTGAGTTAATAAACGTGGCTAATCTTGAGCATTTTACTGAGAGGCTGCCTAAACAGATTTTGGGAGCTTTTTCTTGGGAATCACCTGTGAATACAGAAAGCTTCAACATAAAAAGCAAAAACAAAAGACAATAGAGGACTCACAGTTTTGCTCCAGTTCAGTCCGGTGGTGTGGTGCTTTTTGATGTACAACTGCAGCTCAACCCAGATGTTGATATAGGCCTTCACCCACTCCACATGTGTCTTGTCCCTGTGAAAAAC
This sequence comes from Antennarius maculatus, assembly GCA_013358685.1. Lineage (NCBI taxonomy): Eukaryota > Metazoa > Chordata > Actinopteri > Lophiiformes > Antennariidae > Antennarius > Antennarius maculatus. The sequence continues at coordinate 7,249,523 of CM023622.1, read as the reverse complement.
AAACAGGGTTTCCTGCTGAATACCTTTTTGCATTCATTTTTCCCCCCTCTTGTAGTTTCTGGTTTTCTTTCACCATCTGTGTCTACCAGTAAAATCTCAATGATCCACCACATAAGAAAGAAGAAGCAGACATGATTTACTGTAGTTGGAACAAGACACGGATCCAAATCCCGTTCACTATGGCTCTTATCTTTGTATTTTTATGCAACTGACAGCTGACAAAACTGTGGAAAAAATAAGAGCTTTTGTGCAACTCAGCATTAACAGATTGGTTAGGATAGCTTGACTGCAACTCCAAAGTATGCTCATAAAACACGAGCCCTTTGAATTTAGGCCTAAACAAAGGAAGCACCAGCACGTGTCAATGTGTCGGTGCCTCGCTGACTCAGTAAAACTGAACTTAAAGAGCCTGGAGGAAGGAAAGATTGAAATCAGATGAGTTGAGACATCTGCTTGGCTGCAAAGTTCAACTTAACATTTGGAACAAATCATATAGGAAACTCAATGAAGCTTCACGTACTTTTCCTTGTAATCCTTGAGCACACGGTTGGTGTAGAACATAGCAGAATCCTGCATTTCTTTAACGTATGAGCCTGGTTTAGGAACCTGAAACAATTGAAAAATAGAATAAAGTCTACTGATTCTACTGGCTTAAATATTTAGCCACACAAACTTAAAAGGTATTAGAATTAATGTATACAGTATACTGTACACATTTTTTAAAATGTAGAAAGACTCCATTAATCTGGTTACTGCAGTAGAAAATGTGACTAAAGCAATCAGGTCATCACAAGCTATGTTAATAAAATATTTCAAATATGAGTCGATTTACAAATCATAAATGCATCCTTTCGTGTTTGAACCCTTGTCGAGTCTTTCATTAATATTTAAAAAAAAAAGGAAGAGTGAATCATGGCTACTATCACAGTGAAGCTCTGTTGCTGGTGACCATGAGTTAGCCAAGAAACTGTTCATGCTAATGGTGGAATCAAAGAAAGCAACAATGCCCATCATTCACTCCATTTATCTCTCATAGTTTCATTTCGTGTCTCACCACAGCAGGCCATCCCAGGGCAGCCACGCTCTCATTCACAGCGGAGAGATGGTTGAAAAATGGAGAGGTGCGGTTCTTCTCGTGGAACTCCTGCACCTGTGCTATGGCATTGGACATCGGCTGCAGGATTGTCTTCCAAACTGCCTGAAAAAGGAAAGAGATAGACTTTTTCGTCAATCTGAAGACTTTGTAGACAAAAATACAACAACAAAAAATCCAAGTTCCTAATATCAATTTCTTACACATTCAACAACTTAGAATATTTGACTTAAGACATTAATTGAATGCAATGGAAACCCAACAGGTTGTTAACTGATGTTATGATAAGACCAAGGAATTATAAGATGTCAATTTGATTTGCTTTTGTGCTACAAGTTTCTGAAGTTGAACAACCTCATTTCAAAAAAAACTTTGAGCAAAGCGGATCTGCTTATCAATATTCCCAATATCAAAAAATGAAACAAGTTGCACATGTATGTGTTGACTGGGGAGGCAGATATTGTTCAGCAACAGAGACTAGAAAGGCCCATGACAAATGAATACCCGATAAACATAAAAAAAAAACCTGTCAAAACATGTCATTTTAAAACCTTCCCACAGTGTAATCATTGTATTCCCCTGATAATTAAATTAATACTGTCTGAGCGCATTCGAGGAATATAAATGTAAAGTCTTTCAATAAAAACTCGTTACATTTACGTGCCACTGAGGGGCGAACGGGGAGAACTTCGGACGCGTGTTCTGGCAACAAGAAACCAATGTCCAGTGCGGCCAATGTCTTTGAGTGCTTGACCCATTTATTTTCTCGTGTGCTCACCTTTACGCAGGGAAAATCGTCACACGCTCATAGTTCATCTCAACCAAGTTTTTATTTGGAGTCCATCACAGGTAAGTATCCATTTAACAGTTTAGATCCCAACACAATCCAAAACTCTTCACACAAAACTTCCTACTACCACACACGGTCAAAAAACTGTCTACTTGTCCCGGTTCACACAACTGCCGTTCATCACCGGCACCTTCCCTAAATCACCTGTGTTCCTAGCATAGTGCTCCACCCTGTGTACAAACAACAGGATTACACTTACCATGACCTCTGTATTAATTAACAAGAAACAGAACAAAAATATTACTGTGGCTCCAACAATACTGCAATAACATCATCAATGAGATCCAACAGAGTGACAGTGAAACATGGACATCATTGAACAGTGGCTCCAGAGTCTATAGATGTATCCCTGGAAGGATGAAATATAATAATTTTAAGTGAACAAATGCTGGCAGGAAACAAGGGCAAAAAAACACCATCACAGAAACTCCCACTTAGAGGTTTGCTGTAGTGATGTGACTTTATTGAGAAAGAAAATGTAAGTTAAATCCACATTTGGTGTGCCCATCTTTTCCAATGACACTGATTATTAGTACCTGTTTGGTACAATGGGATAAACAAACACCAGACTCGTACAATCCCCGACTTTTGTGGAACATTCATGAGGTGTATTTGACTCACTTCACTGGGCTTCTTGCAGTTTGACGCAGTTACGAGGATCTGTCTCTGACAGTCAAATGCCTGCTTCATCATATCCGCCTGTGAGGGAGGAAAGAAGAGCGGAACACATCTTGACAAATGTATGAAGAACAAAACATCAACCTGGGGTTTGTCATGCTTTTGTCATTTCTGCCACAATTTGACAAAACAATAAAATGTCTTCAATGTTTGGGCATTAATGACACCCTCAAGCAAGACCCAAGTTTGGTAAGGTTTTGTAATTATCCAAATTTTACAAGAAAAAAAATACTGTACTAAACAGGCAGTACCCGTGACATCTCATAACGATACTTTCTTTGCAGTCAATGTTTAAAAACACCAAGAGTGTTGATGCTTTCACAGGTGGATCAGCAGGAAATAAAGTATAAAAATGACACTGTTGATCTTTTGAAATAGCATATTTTACACCCTTTAGGATAAAAACTGTAACATACATGTTTCTGGACATCCCCTCCGATCTTCTGGCTCAGTGTCAGGTATTGTGCCACAGCCCCCTTAACAATCTCATCATAGGCCTCCACATAAGCTGACACAGCTAACAAATGAGAACAAGGCATTACAGTGGGTTATAAATTGTAGCAATGTAGCATACGTAAAATCACTCCATTATAATGATACTTGATCATTACCTCCACCAGCTGAATCTCCAGCGCCGCCTCCTGGGGATGACATGCCCTCCAAGCGACAGACAGCCACCTCCAGCCTCTGCACCAGACTTGCTAACTCAGCCATACCTGAGCCAGGAACAAGGGTGCAAATAAAATAGATTTTACAGTGTTTGGTCTTTTTTCCAAAGATTTCAAAATACCATAGTCCAATAATTCAGGTTAAAAAAAGTCACAAAATGAAAAAACTTCTAACAATTAATGTTCTTGAAACCTCTCTGACTTTTGCTAACCTAAGTCTGAAAAATGATGTGGTAAACAAAAATGCACAGCACATAGAATCTTGGATGACTTACTTAAAATTAAAGTCTTAAGACGTTTTATGTGCACAGGTAAACAATGAAAGTAACTAAAATTGCATGTTCCCCAGAACTTCTAGAATTGGAAAAAAGACAAGCCTTTGGTCCCTGCAGTCACAGCCACTGACTTCCACTTCTGGGAGCAGAAGAGTCTGTTAGTATGCGGGTCTGGACTTGTTGAGTAGAAGGTGTGCACATACTGTAATACCGCAGACTCAGAATACAGACATGCATATGTATGTCACAACAAAATAATTTCAAACTTTAACAATAGCAGCTATACTATAATCACTAGTAGTAGTCAGTGTGCCAACATGCAATGAAACTGAGATTACTTACAGAACTCACCTATAATCAATCTAGGTCTAGCATGATCTCATACTTAACCCCAAAGGCTAACATTACATAAGATCGCAGTAACCCGACACTGCTCTCATTGTGTGACAGATCCCCGTCTGAAGGCACCTGGCAGTCAATGAATGGAGGCACACAGACCACTCTCACCGATGAGCCCACACAAGACAAACCAGCTGCTCCACCATCTCACTTTCACAACACAGGCAACAACCTAAAGGCTTCAATGCCCAATGACAGGTCGTGCTTAACAGTTTTGGATGATTTAAAAAAAAGGTTACCTTCCAAATGCATGTGCTTACGGCTGGATATCAGCTTTTGTTAACAAAATGTCAGATTACATGTTTATTAATTTGAACTTCACTGTCAAATCTTCAAAAGATACAATGCCTCCAACAAAAGGGTTATTTAAAGCAAGTTGAAAAAGTTCCCAGGGAGGCATCTTGCCCGAATATGACTCACTGATATGAGTGCTAAAGTAAATACGACCAGGGTGACGTAGATTAAATATTATGTTATTTCAAAGACTATTAAAAATAGCCATATAAATCAGGCCATGTAAGAAATCTTTGAGGGAATGATGGTGACCAAGTGCTCTGTTCTGACAGCTGACTTTGAAGTCATTTTGAATTGTGACAGTTAACAGTTATAAGTTTATTTAAGATGAAGGTAAGTCAGAGAATGGACAACTCTTCTATCTATAAACTGCCTAAATGTTCAGAGTCAATTAGCAATTCTAGTTTAACTGCAGCTAGCAGAGTTCATCATATTTCCTGGTTGTTCCAGAGACATGACTCAACACCAACACAGGAAGGGAGTGTCTCCACAGGGAAAATGTTGGCAGTATTACACAACAAAAAAAAAAAAAAAAAAGAAAGCACCCAAAGGTGACACGTTTTAAAAAAAGGGACATTGAAGGAACTGAAGATGATATATCACACTGAACAACCAAGTACAATACATAAAGACCTAAATTATATCTAAGGCATAACGATTTGGTATTGTTAACATTTGTGTAAAAGGTCAGTGAAGTAAGATTGCAGTTTACAGACAACTACTGTATATCCCTCATCAATTCATCGCTTAATATGACTTCTCTGAACCTTTGGCTTTCCTGCTTAGCTTATTTTCTGTAGAGCATTCCCAAAAGTGCAACAAAGTGGTCACATACATTCAAGCCAAGTGCAGACCATACAATTCAAAGCAGAAACAACATTCCAGAGACATGTAGGCAGAAAATGCAGTGACAATTTATTCTCAAAATCCATGACACAACCATATTGTCCTTCCATATTGTATCCAAATCCACAGCTGACAGCATCTTCCTATAAATGTACTCCACAATTCATTACAGGTAACATAAAATAAGGAGAATAAACATTCTCAAAGCTAGAAAAGAAAATAATTTGAATGACAGAAGTCAGTGGACCAACTACTTGTTAGGAGATTACATTTATGAAAAAAAGCTCTGTATACTGTGTAAGGCGTGTTAGTTTTGGCTTTCAGAGAACTAGTCACTTACACAATGCATTCAAATCCCATGTATCGCTCTGCATTGAAGTTTGATGGCCTCACTCTTACATGAAACTCCACCAGCCGCATTAATATGTACATAGGAGGGCATGTAGCTGAAATGTTCTCAATAAGGCACGTCAGCATGCAGGGACAGTGAAGTCCGCTAGGCCTGTGAGAATGGGTTTCTGCCTAGGGCCAGTCATTCATGCATAAAGAGTTAAATACGAATTCTCTGTGTTTGAAATGGATTTTTTTTTTTAAATCTGCCATTCGTCGAAGCAACTCAAGCTGGCTGGAGTAATGCCAGAGAGCACAGACAGTCCTACTTCGGTGAGCTGAAAGCTCCAAGATGTCAAGTTCAAGCCGCTGACGTTAATGAGATCACGGCAGCCTCCAGACGACCACAGACGCTAGTTAGGCTACAGCTAGCTATGCTAGCTATCAGAAACGGAGGCTGTCGTGCAAATTCTACGATCACAGCCACTTTGCTTCCCCAGGGGACAGGTACCGACATGGCGACAGATTTCGACAGCATGCATATAAACAAATTATCAGACACAAGTATTTATTTTTGCTACATCAATGAGGAAATACTCTACGGGCATATAAAATATGCAAGAACATCATGCATGACGACGAGGGAGCCTGCTGGTCTGCGATAACTATTAAAACACTCTTGACAACGCAGCAACTTTATGCAAAATCAAATTCAAACACGTAAAATCAACAAGCTCCTTATTTTACTCTCCCTGGTGTCTGAGTGTTTCACCATTTCCGGGTTTTTTTGTCTTCTCTCACGCCCCTCTCAGAGGCTGTTCTAGACTGATGAGAAAATTTGTTTCCATATTTGAATGAAACGTCACCCTTCTTTAAAAAAAAAATAAAGAAATAGAGAAAATGTTCAAGGTTGAGCTTTGGGTTTCTTATTAGGATAATTGGACCAGCTAACGGTTTAGCTAGGTGGGTTAGCCGGTTGTGTTAGCATCACACCGACTTCAATAAATACCGGAATTACTTCAAACCGCTGCGACAGGCTGCGTTGTCTTCGGCTGGCATTTCAAGCTAAAGCGGAACTTTAAACGTAGTTTAAGCCGTTCAATTATTTCTACGTCTACATGCAACTTACCTGCTGAACTGTCAAGCAGTGATTTGGTGTTTTGTTTCGCTGTTTGAGTGTTCAGGCTTGCAGAACGGACCGAGCGTCGTCTTTCTTCCTGTCTGTGAATTTACCCAGCAGTCACCGCGCCGAGTTTCCGCCCTTGTCTGTGAAACTTACTCCTTTCCCATATATGGAGCGTGTGAGGCCGTGGACGGGCGCTTCGTGAGGAAATGAAACTTGTTTTCTTCCTTATGTGATGTATTGTAAGATAGTGCCGAGGAGATAAGTCAACATGGAATTACTTTTCCCTTTGATCAGTAATCATCCTATTTCATCAAAACGATCAATCATGACACAAATTCATATCTAGGTCTGCATGGATCTGCTTTGTGCATGGAGATTTTAAAAAAAAAAAACAATAAAACGTCTTTCTGGTTCGCTGTCGCGTTTCAACATGTTTCCCGAGCTGTGTTCTCCTGTGGTATGAGGAAACACACTTAACTGGAGATGCAGCCGCAGCATTTCGCCCCGTGGATATACAGTAATGTAAATATTCAAGTTACAACGAAAATCTACGCCTAAGCAAGATGACTGATGCATTATTTGGTTCAAATGAACTCATTACCACTGATACTTTGGAGATGTGACCGATTCACAAATAAATTCTGATCATTTTGTCTAACCAAATGCAAAGTGAAATTAAAAGTATTTTGAAAGGAATAGACAAAGGAGTACAAACCTACTCAGTGTTTATTAACTCAACAAATTTGAGCATTCAGTCACTTTTTTTTCTCTCATTGTTGTTAACTGACCTGATTTTTAACGTGCTATTTTACCTTCTGACCCTGATATGTGACAGTGGCACGTATTAGGGTCAATCACATTAGTTGGTGGGTTCATTTTGGTCAAGAAAAAATAGTACCCTAAAGTACGATTGCAATGATCACAACATAGAACATGTTTCATGTACATTTAGGTGTAATAACTAAAAATGTATCATCCCACAGTCGGGCCTGAGAATTAGAAACCCCTGTCATGGTAACTACTTTAGTTAGATTTGTCTGACTTTTCATTTGGTCAAAGATAAAACTGCTATTACCCTCAGACAATGTTGCATGGTTTTCCCTACTTTGGGAATCTGGTCTTCAGTATTTCAAGTTCCAGTGGAGACTAAAAATAAACAATATAAAGGACAAATTCAGTTTTCCCACAAATTATAGGTTTTACTTCGAACAGAGCAAAATCAAACGTCTCTTAAATGACTCGTGAAAAAATGAAACATTTCATTTTAAATTATACAGATTATCCAGGTGCATTAAGTCTGGAAATGAGGAACAGATCCTTCACCGAAACCTCAACAAAAACAATCTTCATTTAACACTTGCTTCCAATTTTCTCTGCCTTCACAGTGTACTCAGTCAGAGACAAGGTCAATCTACAATTCTTAAAAGTAACAAATGTTGGAAGTGTAACAGAAATAACGTTGAATGTTGTGTTGAGATGGAAAAGAATTGTCCTTGACAGTTCTGTCAGTTTCTGGGGAAATTCAACACATTTTTGAGTGATCAAGTCCTGGTTATTACTTCATAGCCCATCTTATATGATGTGCAATAAAACAAAAAACAGTCTGACATATGCATGTTTTTTAAACAATATTTTACAGAATTGGCACTGAATTGCACTGTATTTTAATTTGCCTCATACCAGGCAAATATTTATATATTCAGCAAATCTGAATATCTAACAAAAATTCTTGGACCTGGGCTGATGTGCACCAGGATCTTTGAACAAACTGGTGTAGCATGAGATGACGGAACAGTGAGAACGACATTAAATAAGTGATTGCTTTTTTCACATGGGGAACACACAGAATTTTCCTCATTGAGTACCTTGTTAACATTCACCAAAAGAAAAAGTGACTTGCAGATTAGATTCAGATGTAATCACATCTCAGTACAGACAGGTATGGGAACACCTGTGATTCCTACTGATAGAAGAAACAGACAAAGCCTCTTCTGTGTTCTTTCAGCCTTCATGAACGTAAAACTGATTACCACAAAATTTGTTTTCAGGATTTTTAAGTCCATTCTGGACACACAACTTTGTTTTACATTCTAATTTTGTCTTAAATGTGCCACTCATAAAAATTTGTCTTTATTACATGCCACTTCAAAGCGGTGATGTATTTTAATTGTCAGTGTTCGTGTGATCGTCCATTAGTTCATTAGTCCACCAAATATATTTGCAACCGTTGCAGATGAAATAAAAGCAGATTACTCAGGCGACAAAGGGGATGAAAAGAAGATCATGAACTTGACCTTGAGAAAACTACGTCAAGATCAAATGTCAACTTTTGTACTCTCAGGAACCGGATAAGATAGAAAAACGAGGGAGAAGGCCAGTGTAAGACCATAGATCAAAGTTAGTGCTTTGATCTACCTATGCACTAGCTTTGATCTATGGTCAAAGCTATGCACTTGTCAGGTACTACTTTCAGGGTACCCTTACCTACTCTTCGCGGGATGTTGCAGTCTTTGACTGCCTTGTTTCTTTTTTGTGTGTAATCATTTCAAAATAGAACTGTAAGGACAAATGTACTCATTCTAATTTTATTAAAGGAAATTGCAAGTGGTCAATGACTTTGCATTAAATTAATAAAATGACCAATCAGGATTTTAAAAAATCCCATTTTAACGTCAATTAACCTCACACCATCCTTTTTATCAAACCTGACACATATGTAACAAGTGTTGAGATGATTTTGGACAGGCTCTGCATTCACATTTGCTAAGATATTGTATATCCTTTGCTTACTTAAGTCAAGGAAATCTAGAGTGACCTTCATTGAATGCAGTGAAGTCCTGTGTTTACAACTGAACCTTCAATACAAACCATCACAGATCTCTAGTCCAAAAAAATGAAACAAAGTGCATCAACATTAAATTACAGCCTGCAGTTTGTATAAACAATCAAAGAAAACAATAAAGTGGTCATCATAGTTCAAGCATGTGTTGTGTTATGAGCTTCTCACTTTCCTCTTGGTTGAGACCAAATTCTTTAACGTTGTGTATTTTTGTTTGTTAAAGAAACTTAATTCACAAAAAAAAATCTTCCAAGTAAGACAGCTTTTTCTTCCATGACACATGTGAATAAACATAAAATCTGATCAGAAGAAACATGTGGATAATCCAGACATTCACCTGACAAACAAACATGCAGGCAATCATTCCAGTATCTCGCAGAAGCACAATCTGTCACTCTTCATGCACAGGTTTTTTTTGGAGAAGGGTCCTTTGCCGTTAATAGTGTTTTCAGTTACCACCTCAACACTGACAGAATTCATCAGAGTAGAGTTAACCATTGAGTTTGAACATGGCAGTGTTTGGTAGCATCATTGTGAGCAGGAACAGTGTAATTGTGTTTTTGTCAGTGTGCATGCATTTCAACAAGAGGCAAGGTGTGAGCACATCAAGTGGCTGGTTTTTTCATATCAGTGAAGCCAAAGAACACTCAGGCTACTTCCTCTCTCACAGTCTCTAAACAATGTGTGCCATCAACAAGAAAGGTAACAATACATTCCTTATGTCCCCATGTTAAATAAAAGTGTCTATGTTACATTTTTAAACCTTCCAAAGCACAGTGTCATTCCTAGTTTCAGTAAAATGGCAGGATTCTTTTTGTCAGTATTGGCTCAGTGAGAGCAGGGACATTTCAGTCCGGTGGCGGTTTTTCTTTGACAGTGGGACAACATGTTTCCAGCATGTTTCTTCTCTCTCTCTCCTCCTAGCTACAGGCATTACACAGTCTGTCAGCATCGATGAGAGGTGTGAGGTTTTCGTGTTGAAAGAATAACATAAGAAGAGTCGGAATAGTAAGGAACACAGGAGTGTGACAGCTGCAGTGTGTGTGTGTGTGTGTGTGTGTGTGTGTGTGTGTGTGTGTGTGTGTGTGTGTGTGTGTGTGTGTGCGTGCGAGGGCAGCGTGGAGCTCCCTCTTCCTCCCTCGCTATAGCAGCTCTTCTCTTTGCTTCTTGCCTCTGGCTGGGCCCTGACCATTCCTCAGAGAGCCATTTGGTCGCAGGAGATGCCCGCGCTCCTGCTCCGTCCACGGGACCCCACCGTGCCCCTCATCACTGTCCAAGTCAGAGTCTGAATGCATGAGGGCGGAGGAGGTGGGAGCAGGCATGGGTTTCAGACGGGCTGAGAGGCAGGGGGTGGTGGTGAGGAAGGGAGAGAAGCAGTGTGAAGTCAAAATGAGGCTGCGTCAAAGTTGTGCTTAACAGGATACGTAAGCGTGCATTCATTAAGTGTCACTGATGATTTAACATTAAAATACAGCAGGAGCATGTGTAAATCACTTCTGTAAATTAAAATATAACATACGTTAAAATAAAAAAATATTACAAGCAAAATTTCAAGATACTATGTTATCTACATTTATGAATACACCAGACTTTAGCAGAACTTAAAGCACCACAAATTGCGTCAGGGGGTAGACAGTAGCAGTGTGAAGTTTACGGACTTCTCATTTCTGTAACTTAAGTTTTAAGTTATTGAGGTTTTCCCACTGATTCGCTGCCGCTGACTTATTGGTTGTAGTGGGTGTGTGTGACTTACCAGCCCGCGGTGGCTGTAACTCCAGACTGTCTTGCTCATCAGCTTCTAGGATTTTATATCGGCTTTTGCTTCTCCGCACTTTGCTCTTACGTCTTTCAGGAAAGTAAAAATCAGATATCAGTTTACTTTGAGGTAGTTCAGCAAGCAAAGTAGCTTCAAAGACTTTATGGAATATAATCCACAATATTATATATATATGATATTTAATAATGTTTTATGCTGTAGAAGTGCTCACCTGTTGCAGCAACACACCATCCCCCACACAAATGTTGCTATGGCAACTACAATCGTAAAGGATGCTATTGTAACATATAGTACACTCCACTCTGAAAACACAAAAGTTTATCATTACATAATGGAGTACAACGGAAGAGATTGCCTCATTGCAACGGACACTCACCACAGTTGCTCTCTCCATCTCCAAACTGAGCTCTGATGAAGTTCTCCATCCAGAAAGGGTGGCAGACACAGCGCCGTGTGAAGGAGTCACACTCACCATGACTCGAGCAGTTCAGCTGACAGACTGAGGAATGTGAGGCAGAAAGTTCAATAGATGAAACTAGAGCTTTATATGGCAGCAAGCAAAGTCAAAGTGCAACAACATTCAATATGCATGTCATAGAAAAATCTAAAAGGTTTAGTGATTAGGAGATAATAAACAGGACTCCCAAAGATGTAAAATGGTACATACAAATAAACAGCACACAAATTCTTTAAAAGACAAAAAAACCTCATTCACTTCTTATCCTTTGTCAGGTGTAACTTTGCTAGGTGTAATGTTAGGTGTAACTAGGTGGACACTCACTGACTGTGTCCACCCTTCGGGCCTTGTAGATAAGGAATTCATTCTGTTTGTGCAGCTTGTTTCTTAGGCCAAGTGCAATTCTGTGGCCAGACAGAGGAGGGCGCCCTGGGCCACCTGACACCAGGAAGACCAGACGAGTGCTAAGGACGGAGGAGGAAGAGGTATATCATTAGTAACATCTACATACACTACCAGTCAAAAGTTTTGGCACACCTTCTCATTAAATGGTTTCCTTTATTTTCATGACTATTTACTTTGTAGATTCTCACAGAAGGCACCAAAACTATGAATGAACACATATGGAACTAGGAAATAGGCAGTCATAGACTGCAACATCCCGAGACACCCCTGAATTCAAAATTTTACCCCGACCTACTTCCATAGGTCAGGGCCATTTAATAAAGGACCCATGATCTAACTAGTGCATAGACTAGTGCATATGGAGAAGGCCAATGTGAGTAAGACCACAGATCAAAGCTAGTGCATAGGTAGATCAAAGCACTAGCTTTGATCTAGGGTCTTACACTGACCTTCTCCCTCATCTTTCTATCCTATCCGGTTCCTGAGTGTAAAAAAGTTGAAATTTGACCGTGACCTAGTTTTCTCAAGGTCAAGGTCATCATCTCATTTTCATCCCCTTTGCCGCCCGAGTAATGTGCTTTTGGTTTCATCTCTCTATCTGCGATGGTTGCGAAGATATTTGGTGGACAAACGAATGAATGGATGAACACACAAACGCTGACAATTACATCACCGCTTTGAAGCGGAATGTAATCATGTAGTAAACAGAAAAATGTAACAACTTAAAACATGTTTTATATTGTAGATTCTTCAAAGTAGCCACCCGTTGCTTTGATTAACACGTTGCACAGTCTTGGCATTCTCTTGGCGTGCTTCATGAAGTCGTCACCTGACATGGTTTTCCAACAATCTTGAAGGAGTTCCCAGAGTTGCTGAGAACTTGTTGGCCTATTTTCCTTCACTCTGTTGTCCATCTCATCCAAAATCACTTTGAATAGGTTTAGATCAGGTGGTTCTCATTACTCTCTTTCTTGGTCAAATAGGCTTCACACAGCCTGGATGTGTGTTTGATGCCATTCTCCTGTTAAAAAATAAGTGACGGTCCAAAATGCAAAGTGAACATGTTGCCATGTCGCTGCAGGACGCTGTGGTGACCATGCTGATTCAGCGTTAACTGCAATTTTGAGTAAGTAAATCCCCAGCAGTCCACCCCACACTATCACACCTCCTTCTCCATGCTTCGTGGTGGGACCCACACATGTTGAAACCATCTGTTCCCCTTTTTCTGTGTCACAAAAAGAAACGGCAGATGGAACCAAAGAGCTCAAATTTGGACTCATCAGTCCCAAGTTCCACTGGTTTAATGTCCATTGTTGTGTTGTGTTTCTTCACTTTGGGATGATTAACTTTGGGATGATTAACCTTCAGTTCTCAAAGAAATGATGGACTGTCATTTCTCTTTACAGAGCGGATTTCCACACAATACGGATTCTAACAGTGTGCCAAATAGGGTTATCACCTGTGTAACCAACTTGATTTCTGTTCAACACAACTAATGCTTCCAACCCCATTAAAAAGTAGAAAAATGAACTATGACAAGGAACACCTTTGAAATGGAAACCATTTCAGGTGACAATTCCTGAAACTCATTGAAGAAAAGGCCAAGTTGGAAAGCTGTCATCAAAGCAAAGGGTGGCTGCTTTGAGGAATCAAAAATATAAAACCAAGTTTGCCTTTCACATTTTTTTGTTTTCTATTCCATATATCACGTTTCATAGTTTGTGATGTCTTCAGTATCTATCTACATACAATGTAATAAGTAAAGAAAAAAGAAAAAACTTGAAAAAACATACAGAAATCTGTGCTTGAACCTGAATCAAAAAAGGTAGCTTAATGGCTCACCTCTGCTCATTTAGAGCACTGATCTCTCTAACAATGATGTCGCTGTCGAGAACACCCAATAAAACTCCAACTTGACGCAGCAGCATGTCACGCTGATGGTGGGAGACCTGGGATACAGCGACCTCCAACACCAACTCTACCAGGTCACGCTCCCATACGTCTGATTAATAGAAAAGAAATATCAGGTGATAAATCAGTTAAAAACCTCAGAAGAGACATAACGGGGGCAGAAAGGACTGTCCTGTTGAGGAACAAGTAACAAGCAGAAAAAGATGTTGATATCAGAAAAACAAGCTGTTCTATCTGGCACAGAAATTTGGGCAAGATGTCAGAGTAGTGATAGATTGATTTCAGGTTGTATTTTGTCTGTCTGGTGCGTGCTGACAAGCTCAGACTGCTGCGGCCAATTGTTGAGTTTCATGCTGTGTGAAAATAATTTTTATGCAATGATATGGTTTAAGGAAAAAATATACTGCAGTCTATTCAAAACAAAAGATAAAGTGCTGTGATTTAGCTTCTCAGGATACCAACAATTTACAGAAAACAGACTTGTTTGTGTGTGTTCACTTTACCTGGTTTGACCTCCACTGAGCCACTGTCAGTGCTGGTCTGTCCCTTACTGTCAGTTACAGTCAGTGTGAAGCTGTACTTGCCCTCAACCAGATTTCCCAAATACAACACTGCCTGATGGTCAGAGTTGTTCATCACATCCTGTTCAAGGAAAGAAGAAGTACTGAGGGTGAAAATGTTTCAATTGTGTCTCCCTTTGCAATTCTGAAGATGTCTGATGTCACTCAAAAATTTAATTGTGGTCAGTTTTATGTTCTCCCCTCCATAAGACACGACCATCTCACCCCAGCAGCAGGGCTGTTATCATCTCTGGTCCACAGGTAGCTGAGGCCCCCTTTGTCATCCGTGGAATGAGATCCATCAAGATAGGCAGTCCTCACAGGCAGAGTGATAGGAGGACTGGACACAACATGAGCCACCGGTGACTGATCGAGCTCTGGTGGAAAAAAAACATGACAATGATTTCAATTTCCACTGAAGTGAATCTTGGTGCAGCAGCAATGGAACACTCCTTTAATGTTGCACATCTTTTCTATATGATTAGTACTACTGGATGTACAAGTGAGGGTGTGACAGTATCAAAGATTTGACAAGTTATTGAATAAAAATTCATTAAGAGACAGGAGACAGTTTGTCAGACATGTCAATGAGGTAATAATTTTTCGAACTGCTTAATTTTTTCTGACCTGACTCTTATATTTGGGGTTCAGCACCTAATTTCCCTTATTTATAGTCCCACAAGGCCATTTTTTAACATACTCTGCTCCTGTTGATGCAAGGCTGCCACTCCAGTCAAACAGAACATTGTGACAGTATGTGGAAGTTGCATTTCGGTTGCATTAACTGTCAAGTTCTTATTTTGCAAATTAACAGTGTCCAAAAGGTTGTGAAAGGGGACTTGAACTGAAACTGCACTTCCACTATACTTTTCTTCACTCAACTCAGCTGTAGTATCAACATTTTCCTGGAGGTCTTTAAGACTCTACTGGCGGCGGCACTATCCTGTAATCATCTCAGGACTTAAACACAACTCTGACGCTTTCAACATTTCCCTTTTGCAGCTTTCATATTTCCATATGCAAACACCCAGACTGGTGTGTGGCCTTTCTGTTTCGGTTGTTTTCTGCTCCTGACACTGCCTGAAAGTTAAAACTATACCGTGGAATGGACTGAACAGATGAAGAACATGGTCGACATTTGGACAATTTCATGATCTAAAACAGCCAACAGATATTTCATGGTGTAATATCTCAGGATAGAATGTTGCTTAGGTGAAATAAAACTTAACTGTGACAACAAGAATACAGGAAAGTGACTACTTCATAAACAAAAGTGAAAGGCGCATACCTGATCTTTCTTTGTTACGATTTTTCGTAACAAAGAAAGATTTTTCGATAAATAGCAATGACTTTAAAGATATCTGAACATACAAGTAACCACTTCCAAACAGATTTACTTTCATCTCAAACAAAAACACAGAAGAACATCTACATAGAATTAAGGTATCACAAAATGATTGCCTCTGTCTGACTCTGCCTTCCAGCCAGGAGGAAGTCATTAGTCCTCACACAGCTTCTCACCTTCTCGGACTATGACATTCACTGTGTCGTTACTCTGGAGATTCCTTTCATCAGTGACTGTCAGGGTGAACTCGTATGTGCCAACATCAAGGCCCGTCACCGTGGCAACAGCACTGTCCGCATTCTCTATCTTCACACCATCAGGACCCCTGGTGGATGAGCAGATAAAGAAACAGAACTTCAAGAGAGTTCACAAAAAAATAGAAATGTAAGCAAGAATAACACAGAAATAACAGAGGTCATTTTTAAAAAATCAGTTTTGCTTGTAAACTTGAAATGGACTGACTCAAAATGTTTATGTTGTGTTTACTACGAAGTTTTTGACTAATTTTGTTTCAGAGTCTACAGCTGAGGGGATGTGTGTCAATATTTGTCTGACTGACTTGGTTTGCTGCCAGTGGTAGGTGGTTATCTTCTGGTCGTCACTGCTTTTACTGCCATCCAACGAGGTTCGATCGACAGGTAGGGTCAGCTCCTTCTCCGGTCCTGCATTTGCTACGGGTGGCTTATTGTTTTCTGCAGGAGCAACAGAATAAAGGCAACAGGATGAATGCATCTCCAGTGGGAAATGAAAGACAGAGTACTGCGTGGGATGTCAAGGTGGCTAGACGTCTACTGCACCCAAATCTATTCTACAAGGCAAAGGAATAAAGCACATCATCCCTCTGTCAATATCTAGAACCAATATTACAGATAACAACAAGGCAGTCAGAGACTGCAACATCCCACGACACCCTTGAATTCAAAATTTTACCCTGACCTACTTACATAGGTCAAACATCAAAGCTAGTGCCCTGACCTATTGTATTTGATCAAAGCACTAACTTTGATCTATGGTCTTACACTGGCCTTCACCCTCGTCTTTCTATCTCATCCGATTCCTGCATGTACAAAAGTTGAAATTCGACCTTCACTTAGCTTTCTCAAAGTCAAGGTCATCATTTCATTTTCATCCCCTTTGCTGCCCGAGTAAAATGCATTTTGTTTCATCTTTCTATCTGCAATGGTTGCGAAGATATTTGGTGGACTAACGGACAGACGAACAGACGAACGCTGACAATTATAATACATCACCACTTTGAAGCGGGATGTAATCACTTCACCAGAGTAGTTATATACAATATACAAATACTCCAACTCTGTTCAAATCAGATCTGTATCTGAAAAAACAATATTTTGGCAGATTAAAAAGAAAAGGTCCCCTTTTGAAATAAAAAAAACTTGAAGAAGACGTCTTTTTAATAAACGCAACAAATTTAAAAAATAAGTATTAACAGCCACAAAAAGTCTGACAACATCACAACTGTATTCAAATTCAATTACAAGATGAAGCAAACCTATGTAATCAAATTCAAAACTTTGAGCTGCAACACTTTTTTTTATTTCGTGATTTTTTTTATTTCTCAACAGGTCTGATATTGCATTACGCTTTAATTCATACAACAGATCCTCAAATATACTCAGATATCATGCTGCCAGGGTATGTTTCAGTCTAAAGTCTAGACTAGTGTAACATTCATTCACCCACTCCACTTAACCAGATATTAAACAAACACAACGTCCTATTGACAGTTTGACAACTGACAACAGCTTCAGTTTATAGAAGTCAATGCTAAAGACCCACACACCGTTGAACACTGTGCTTGGCACACTTCATGTGTACGGTACATCAAGATATCAACTGTGTAAGAAAGGACAAATAAGAACAGGTGATTAGGCGGTGCACACATGTGGAACTGGATTAGGTGGTGGAACACGTGGAGCTGGATAGATAGATCTAAAAAACACAAGTGTGTTTGTCCAAAAAAAAAAAAAATGAAATGAATTAAGGAAACACACAAAGAGTTACTTAAGCCCTGAGCAGTAATATACCACATATTCCTCTAAACCTCTCAGTGACCCTACAATCACTACATTCCGTTTACCGCTTACCTGGCTGCACAATGACCGTGACCTTGGCCGTGTCCTGTTGGCCAGCCGAGTCTGTCACCGTCAGCTGGAAGGTGTAGTCGCCCTTCTGCATAGCCGACAGTTGCAAGGTCGGTGTCCGTACTCCCTGAAAACACATGCCACTGTTAGGATTCTGATATCTGGAAAAAAATAAACATATTAATATAAATAGGGAATTGAATGTTACTAAGCTGTCCAACCTGCATGTCCACCACTTTGTCTTTGCTCTCAGGGCTGAGGGACCACTCATAGGACAGGAAGTCGTGGTCGTCTGTACTTTGGTTGCCGTTAAGAGTGATTGAGTTTTGGGGCAGTTGGATGACCTGGAGGAAGTTAACGGAACGACTGTTTACTGATTGCCAGTGAAATGAAACGGTGTGTTGACAGCTCACACATTTGAGTACAGTAGTACCTTGAGATACAAGTTTTATTCTTTCCATGATTGAGCTCTTAAGTCAAACAACTCGTAACTCGAACAAATTTTCCCCATTTTTAAAAAAGCCGCAAACCCCCTAAATTATAAAAAAAATCCACCAATAGACATACATACTTTACGATAGATAGATAGATAGATAGATAGATAGATAGATAGATAGATAGATAGATAGATAGATAGATAGATAGATAGATAGATAGATAGATAGATAGATAGATAGATAGATAGATAGATAGATAGATAGATAGATAGATATAGATAGATAGATAGATAGACAGATAGATAGACAGACAGACAGATAGACAGATACAGACAGAGACAGACAGACAGACAGAGATAGAGAGATAGAGAGATGCGACAACTCTTATCTCAAAAAATTTGTATGTCAAGCAGCTTGTATCTCAAGGTACTGCTGTATCCATACTTGACATTCACACAATAAAAAAACTTTGTTCTTAATGCAGAGAATTCCATGAAAAGACAGAAAATAAGAAAATACTCCAGACCTGGTTCGGGCCGGCATAGGCCACAGGTTTGTAGTCCTTGGCTTTGTTAACTGAGAGGGTGGCCTGGGTTGAGTTTGTGGCTCCATCTGAGTCAGTGACTGTCAAACTGGGAAAGAGTTAAAGGTTAAAATGACAAACGGCTCCTTGCTAATGCTTCAGAAGGATGTCTGTAACATATTTATAGTTAATTGAACTTCCATCCAACATCCATCTGTACCTGAATGTGTAGTTCCCAGGCACCAGGTTGGTGAGAGTGAGTACTTTGGTGTCTGCAGAGACCTTCTCTTCCCTCAGGGGACCTTTGACCTCTTCCCAGTACCACGCAACCACTTTGTCATCGTCGGTGCTCTCTGTACAGATGAAAAGAGGAAGGTAGAAAGCTGACAGTGAAAATGACCCACAAGAATAAAAGGTAGAAAAATAACATTTAAAATTATGGGGGGAATATGGAACCTATTCTTGGAAATGTTATCATCTTTAGCTGGTGTTAAATTTGGTGATGATGTGAGACACTCACGGCTGCCATCTATAACGGTAGAGCTGATGGGCAAGGAGATCTCCTGGAACTTTGGGGAAACTACGGCAACAGGAGGTTTGTTCACCCGTGGCTCTGTCACATAGAATACAGAAAAGTAACTCACTTAGTGCGCTGCACATCAGCCGCCACATTAATCAGTCAGTGACTTCCGTGACAAACGTTACAAACACAACTGTGTACAGATGGAAAGCAGCCTGTCTATGTTTATTCAGTCAACATGAAAGTGGATGCAGCATTTCTTATCATATAGTAAAGAGACATATAAATCATGGTGAAACATTCAAAACGCAGGAAAATTTAATTTAAAAACTAAGATTTTAAAAACTCTGATAAACTGGCGACTCATCCAGGGTGTACCCCACTTTTGGCCTGTAGTGAGCTGGGATAGACTCCAGCATAAGCTGTGAAAACTGTTTTGGTAAGTGGCTGAAGATGAGACTGTTACGATGGTCTCGTCTTCAAGGAGATAACTGAATGAACATGGATTTGAAAAAGAATAAGCACAGAAGTACGACATAAATTAAGCCATTAAGTAGATATTTAAAAAAATAGAGCATTAAAAACATCAAGATACAGACTGCAAACTGTTAAGTTTACTATAGTATGAATGAGCTATACGCAGCTGAACGTTGGAACTCACCTGGTTTAACCGTGACATTGACATAACCTTCTCCGTGGGCCCCCTCTCCATCCACTGTCACCTCAAACTCGTACAGGCCCACAGTCAGCTGAGAGAGAAGTTAGACAAATGGAAAGATGAAACGATCTTTTTTGACAGTCCCTTCACACACAATTGAAACACCTACTAGAGTTAAAAAAAAGCTCCAGCTGCATGTTTTATTTTTAGAAGAACATGAAAATAAAAGCTGTAATCCGTACCTTGCTCAGTTTAAGTGTTGTGCTGTGTTTCCCTTCCATCTCCCCGCTGTAATCTTTGGGATGAGTTATCAGACGCCAGTCAAATGCATAGTCTGTCCCTGCAGACATAGTGACAATACATAAATCTAAAAATAAAGTACCAGTATGCAAACTGCTCATGCACTTCATCAAAATATTTTGTACAAGAATAATTTCCCATTTAGATGCTTTAGTTTTGTTTACGCATGTCACGGAGAGATGAAGGGTTTTCCACGTAATCTCCTCTGTAACAGTTCTACCTTTGTCTAGTCTGGACTTACACTTTTCCTGCTATCGTTACATACAGCACACAGATGGTGGCAAAGGAATGCAGCTGGTGAGCAGGTTGTAACTCATGACATTTTAACTGAACACCAAAATTTTGCTTTAAAAAAAATTCATGCATATTATCCACAGCTATCACTTCTGCAACACGTTTATAGCATTTCTGTAGATTTCATAGAAGTACTAAGATTATTTTAAGGAAGCAGTGTGGGACAAGCTTCCTGTTGATGAATTACATGGTTTTACCTTCCGGCGGTGTTGGGACCACAAAGGCGTTGAGTTCGACTTCGTTGCGGGGCAATGTGACCTCCACGCTCTGTCCTGCAGACACCACCAGCTCTCTCGCTGCTGAGGATAGACAGAGGTTCCAGAGATGATGATGATGTGCAACATGCTTTCATGTATATTCTTGATAAATGTGTTGAGAATAATACTACTCTTATGACTTAATCAATTGCTGTCCATCCTATTCTTCCATTCTCTCTGAACACTGCTGCTGTCGTAAAAAAAATCGTAAAAATGTCCCCACTGTGGGACGAATAAAGGATTATCTTATTTTATAAGAGATTTATTAAGAGACATTGCAATAATAATAATGTGTGAATTGTACACAAGCCTACTGTAGGTTTCTACTTCCACATTCTCTTACTGTTGGGGTGTTTTCTTTTTTTTTCTTTTGACAACTCTAGAGCAGATCATTCTGTACATGACATGACAATGCTCCCTTTATAATCATGGGAGGTATTGTGCAACTGTTCTTTCAGGTTATTATTATTTAATATTGTGTACAATTGGTTTGGCTTTCAATGTGGATGCACAGGTTAGCTTGAGCGGACCTTCACACAACCTGTATTCAGTTAAAGCAGCACAGCCTGTTAGGTTTGTTGGGCTACTTATAAAAGCGACTTCATGCAATTAGAGGCAGACGCAGTTGCATTCTTGCCATTTGTAACCAACCCTGGTTGGATGGCGATGTTATCCTTCAGGGAAAAGAAACTAATCACACAAGTTTTTCTTGTTTTTTTAAGCACATTTCTTGCTCTAATACTCATTTGGTTTCACACCAAAGCTGTCATCTCAAATGATTAGCAAAGCAGTCAGAGACTGCAACATCCCGCGACTTACCCTCACTTACTTTAAGGGTAGATCAGGATCAAAGCTTCAGGGTAGGTCAAAGTTATGCACTAGCTTTGACCATTTATCAAAGCTAGTGCATAGGTAGATCAAAGCACTAGCTTTGATCTATGGTCTTACTCACACTGGCCTTCTCCCTCATCTTTATATCCTATCAGGTTCCTGAGCATATAAAAGTTGAAATTTGACCTTCACTTAGTTTTCTCAAGGTCAAGATCATCATCTCATTTCCATCGCCGAGTAATGTGGGGTATTTTTTATTTTCTATCTGCAACGGTTGCGAAGATTTTGTTGTGGACAAACGAACGAACGAACGGACACACACACACACAAACACTGACAATTACAATACATCACCGCTTTGAAATGGGATGTGATTAGGCCAAGACGCACTACTGGAGGACCTAGAAACAGGTGATCACTGTCAGAGCATGTGACACCAGCACTTGGGAGAGACTTCCTCACCAGCCGGTGGTGGAGTTGCGATGACAGCCGTCTCAGTTGCAGTCGCAATTCGTGAGCTGACATCACTGCTGTTGGAAGACGAATCGGTTTCTGCAGCATTGTCCACTGTTGTGTTCTGCTGTGATGGTTGGACGTCTGCACTCCCATTGGCTAACTGGTTGAAGCTCTTCTGGGCTGCTTTAGGGACTGCAATGTTGCTGGGTACTGTTGGGGGTGAGTGAGCTGCTTCCCGCTTGGGAGTTTCCTGTAGAAATAGTGAAGAATTACAGGTTGGGTAGATAATTAAACAAACAATAAAGGGCCCACTTAAGGTTGAATTTAGAGAACCTTTGAGCGTGGGAAGGACGTAAAAACGAATAAAGCCAAAGGCAGTACAATGACTGACACATTTAAATCCTGGAACATGAGGCTTAATAATTAACTGCCACAAAGAAACAAAGCAAAACTCAATCTCAACTTCCAACAGTAAACAGCGTGTAGTCACCATGCTGGTAGGCTGTCCTGCGAATGAACTGTGGCTTTCTTCAATGTTTTCTTGAGGAGCTCTTCTACGCCTTACGATGACAGGGCCCTTTAGGTGAAGATAAGGTTCTTTATATTTTTCTTTTTGTTCATATGTAAGACATCTTACAGAGGTGATAGCAGATATTTTTTTCTGTAAGCAGATCAAGTGACAAACAAGTGCATCCTTCATTTTAACAGGAAACATGCTTTCTTTTCCCCACTTAATGCCTGAGTCACAAGGATCCTGCTTATACAACCACCACAGTTTTACTGTTTAAATAAGGTCAGACAATGTTTCTCTCCACCTTTGAGAGCAACTGAAGGAGACCAAGGGATTCCTGGTGCGGCTGGGGCAGGAAAAGAATGGGGCAACCCCTGGGCCGCCTGCAAGTAAGAAGCACGCATCGCCCACCGATGCTCCAAACAGCGTTGCAGCTGGGCTTCAGGCAGCAGGACTCCCAACACGTTGCCACACCGTTCCCATCTGCGATAGGGTACCAACCCAGGGTGACGATGCTGCTCCAGTGGATACCCAGCACCCCACCGGTCACCCGACAGAGATTTGCCAGCACACCTGGAAAGGGACAGAAACCAGGATATAACAATGATGCACTTGATTTGTACAATGATTTGTTGACAGATATCTTTGACAGACATCACTTCTTTTACAACATGGTAAAAACAAACTATGGAAGGTGAGTTTAGCAGATCTTCCGTCAGGGATGCTGCCAGCAATTTCTAGGCTTTCCACGCTTTTACTTATATCAGCAAGGGCCTTGTTGAGGACTCTTGAATGGGGCAAAGTGAAAGCAACAGTGAGTTCCAGCCTCAACAAGGCAAACTTTAACAGATTAGGGTTTGACTAAACATTTCTCAGAAAAAGCCAACATTCAGGCACAGTTTGAACAATCAGCCAAGCTAGCAGCCAAAAGAGGAAGGGAGGCTTTTCCCAGAAAAAACAAGACATTGATTAAAATCCCAAGCACAATGTTCACAATTCTCCTTCCCCTGAGCCAGATCATTTAATACCCATATCAGCAGTGCAGAGAGTTGGAATAGATAGCGTGACCATTGCACTGGTTGGTTTAATTAGTCCTATTTGAGCATTCACAGGGTGGAAAGAGATTTATACAATCTGATTATAGTCCAATATGTCCAGTTTTATTTACTGTTGGTAAATAAAACAGCCCCATGAACAATACATAAATATAGAGGACTATAAATGTCAACAGGACGTGATGGTAAAAGAAAGGGATGGGAGTCATATTTTGACACAGTTTAAATGAACATCCACACAAAGGCAAAATAGGACTGAAAAGTAGAAGTCACATTTTCACTAGTAGCCTCTTTAGAACAGTACTCACCATTACAACTGGAATGATGTCAATAAATGCAGCTTCACTATTACTTACTGTGCTAGGCGTAGTGATCAATGAATACGTTTACTCGTATTAATACTGATATCCTCACAAAAACACATCACTGTCCTAATCCAATAATGTCTTTAAAAGTAATGACACTTAAGATTTCAGCCTTTGACAATTTTGTGGTTACAGTGGTTCCAGACACCCAAGGACAGCAAACACTGTCGCTCTTTGTCTCAGAAAATACAGCTGAACAACTGTTTTCAGGGCTGCTGAATAAATTTGTGTTCTTTGAATTGTTTATATTTGCAACATCCACAAGCTGCTGGGACCTCATTTAAAGTTGTACATGATTCATGAACTTTTCCCCTCACGAGAGGAGAAAGCAATGAAAAGATTTGGTTGCCCGGATGAGACATTGAAACCTGGAGATCTTGCCAGCTCTTTCTTTGTAGAGTGCTTGCTGAAGTATTTCGAAGTGACCTTGATTTGTTGGATTTCTTTTTAATGCCTGATTAATTACAACACTAACCCCAGTGATGAATAAAGTATCTAACCACGGAATGTGATTGTCATTCAAAGCCAGAAGGCAACGAGTTTCAAGGCATCACCCAGATCACCTCAGGTGACCCATCCTACCCGGCAACCTCTATCTGTTGTCTCAACAATTTAGAAAATGTACAAAAGACAAAAGAAGACAAGAGCTGTAAACACAAGTGTTTTAGTTTGCAAACAATTTACATGCAAGCTGTTTATATTCTGTTTGCAGCTGTATTAACATGGGATTTAATATATGGCGATTTTTTTAGAATTACACATTTTATTATCAGCTCTTTTGGTAAACGGTAAACAGAAAAAGGAAAGCAGATTTCTGCATTGTAGTTTTGTTTGTTCAAGATTCAGCTGTGGGCTAATACAGTCTTCTGAGAGCTTCTCCTGCTTATGGCAAGGCCATCAACAGTTGTGGAACCTTCAAAGGATAAAACAAAAGAAGCACAAAAAAAAAAACCCAACACAAAAAAAAAACAAAAAACACAGCTATAAAAGTTGCTGTCATGGCAACAAGGGTGCTTTGGATGACTTTATCAGTCAGAGTACTCGTCTGGAAAAAACTGATCTTGCCACATACAAAAACACACAGAAGTGCCTTCGTTTGTTTGAGCAAGGAACCCTTTGGCGACGATTTAGTCATCCCACTCCTATTCAGCTCAGCACACACTCATAACGTCTCCTCACAGAGGCCCTATTGTCCTGCGTTACACTGTAACCTACCGAGCAGACCAACATCAGCACACAAACCCACACAGCATGGACGTCTCCACCTCGGATTATTAAGACAGTAAACACAAACTGAAAGCACGCAAGTATATCCATTATGATTGGCAGAAGGATGGAGACCCACCCTGAGTAATCACAGGTGTTAGCCCAGTGCAAATGAACGCTGGTAGTTTAGCTGGCACAGGTGGAAATTTCTTTATCAGTTCTCACCAAACAAACGTGGGTTTTGCCATCAAAGTTTATTTTACCTGCAGGAGGGACCAGCAGCCAGAGGTAGATCTGGGTGAAGAAGAGGAGTCGAGGTAAGCCCCAGGTAAGCAGCTTGTGGGGTGCATAGAACATTTTCCACAAGGATGCACAATCTAGGAAGGACACACAACTACAGTATCTCAGTGTATTGATATTGCTCTAGCTGTATTCAAAAGAAATGTCACCAGGCCACCCACCCCCCACACCCTAAAAATACACCCTAGATTCGGACGCTTGTTTCAATTTATTATCAATGACTTGACTACAATGTCAGTAAAGGAACAAACAATGGAAGACATCCAAAAACCACAAAAATGACTATGTCTCAATTTTCTGACTGACGCGATGAAATAAATTAATCTAATGCCTTTTAAGGACATTTCCAAATATTTACTGACAGCATAAGTTCCAAAAAAAACTCCACAAGAAAGAAAAAGGAATGTCTAAATATTTTTTTTATTCTGTAATGTGTTGACTTGTATCGCTCTCTTAAAATTACAGTCAACTGAAACTGCAGATGAGTTTACTTAAATACCGACACACCCAGTGAGCAAAACAACAACCAGCAAACTTGTCCTACTTACCTTCCTCCCAACCGGAAGGTGGAAGAAACAGATGGAAGAAAGGAGATGGACTGAGGAGCTAGGTTGGCAGCAGGGTACTGCGGGGTGACGGGTGAAGACGGGGCGACACCTCCACTCTGAGGAAGAGATCCAACATGACTGCCTCCAGGGATCGAACACGCTCAGATGCTAAGCTAGTGGTGCAAGAGAAAGAGAAGGAGAAAGGCTTTTGAATGTGGATAAATTGAAATCTTTCTGAACAGTATGAACAAACAGGAGACCAGAGTGGACCGAATGATACATCGATATTATTGTGAACCAGACTTTTAGTGGAACTGTTAGTGAATTAGAAATTTCCTCTTGTCTAAATTCATGATTTCATACAAAATACAATTAAAAAGGAACAAAACAAGTTTCTGTTATATGTATTGGAATAGCATTATCTCAGTTACACATAGCAGTGGAACAAAGTTACATGAGGGAAAGATTCTGATATTTTTATAGTGATTTCACTATCATGCATAATTTAAATATATTAATCATTCCTCTCTCCACCTTCATTACTCAGTAGAATTTAAATGATTTACAGCTCATCAACTTGACAGCAAAATCTCACGTAATTTAGATTGTACTGGACATAGAGACATGCAAAGAAAACGAATGGGCTACTCAAATGATTTCAATAGTTTAAGACAACTAAAATGTCTAAAAATGAGAAGAAAAAAAAAGATAATTTAGTTCAGTCCTCTGTCAGAAGTCATTTGAATCTTCCCCTGACTGTCTTGTTTTAATAGCAGAGAGAGAAAAATAGTGTCTGAGGCCCAACACAACTGTTTCATTATGGAGCAACTCTGTTGATATCCTGTTGACAGAAACATGATCCTATCAGCTTCCTCCTTTGGCCCATGTAGCTGAAGAAGCAAATGACTGAGACACAGAAAATGAAAAATGCATTTTTTAACTATGACGAATCACTGCGTCTTAGCTAAAGAACACACTGCGCAAATGGGAACATTTTAACTAACCATTCAGTCCATAAACGGCCTCTAGCTGTCTAGCTTTACCAGGCTGTGTATGCAGTTAAAAGCAGGGCTTTGAACCAGAATTTTTTTGCCAATCAGTTTGTTCCGAACAGAAACAGAATTATAATGTTTCCAGTTTTACGTTTCAACCAAGAATTGATGTACCTGAACTGGTTAAAACAAAAAATATATATTTCTGAAACCGGTTATTAACATCTCTAGTAAATATACATCGGTAGGGTGCTCTACGACTTTTAAATTGACCATTAAGGCAATGAGTTTACAGACTGTAGACATGTTCTTACAATAAACAGAACAACAGCACTGATCCAAATACGGAACATAGGATGGAGAATCTGAGGAGACGGAGAAGCTGCAGCAGCTTATGATGCAACGAAGTTTCAAAGTTTCAAAGCTTCAAAGTTTCAGAGCAGAGTCCGCGGAACTCTGCTCTTATTGCTGCAGACAATGAGTTAATGTCTAAATCAAACATTGTTTTCAGATTGACAGACAGCAGTGTTTACCTGCTATGAATATAATCGAGATTGGGACACTTCCTTTTCCTTGCCTGCTGGTGATATGCCTCAGCTTCTCTCCTCTCTCATCACGCATTGACTGAATGACAGGAAGTGAAACATGAGGTCAGATATTTTTTTCCAAGAACAAAAAAAAAAAAGGTATTTACCTGGTATTATTATGTTAAATAACCGATTCTGTTCCAGAACATTAAAAAATATGAAGTTTTTGGTTTAGCTTCTGTTCCATGAACCGGTTCAAAGCCACGGATAAAAGAGTCCTGGTTAACACACTAGGCTTTGGAAGGCTGCTGTATCTTCAAATAAAAATTCCTACTTTTCTCCAAAGCCATCAAAACTCTCCTGAGAAACTATCACAGTGATCATATAATACACTGCATTTTGATCACACAATTACATCTATTTCCATTCCCACTACTGCCATCCAAGTTCTTTGTAACACTTGTCTGTCACTCTGAGTAATTGAAGAATCAGACTCAGCCCTTTGTAGGATAAAGATACTTCATCTTGTCTTCCAGAAATGAGTCACACAAGAGGGCAGAGTGATGTGTTGGACTCATGAGAGTGACAAACATTATTGTCCTATTTGGGTAAATCCATTATTCTGGAGATACAGAGATGAATTCTGTTCTTTCAGGTAAAATAACACATGAGTGAGGTTGATGAATGTTTTGATGGGGAGTGAGTGCATGCCAAACATCACACACACACACCCCTTCTCTTCAGGGAAGGACAATATTGGTGGATGAGTGAACTGTATAGGTCCTGGGAAACTTTGTTCAAGACACCAGCAGGCCTCGTACACATCATTATGTCATCACTAGAATACCACAGGTTAATATGGAAATAAAAAACAAATTTAAGGTTTATACACAGTAAATGTGACTTAGATACTTTATGGCCACATGCTTATTCAGCATTCAAGACATGCTGATATTAACACTCTTTGCAGAGTTACCGTTTCGTAGAATTCAAGATAGCAAGTTACTTCTTTAACGGACTGTAATTTCATAAAATCAACTCATGTATGTGCGACTAAAATTACATTCCATTATCAGAGACAGATAAGAAGCACTCAAACCGCATGTGTTCAAACCTGTATGGTCTGTCTCCATTTCTGCTTTCCTCCAGAACGTCACTTGAGCTCCAACAGCCTCCTTCTGCGTAGCGATCAACAGCTCAGTAAGTCACAAATCCACAAACGATCTTTTGTCCTCCTCAACTTGCTTTTCACTACCCAGCAAGCAAAATAGAAGAAAAAGCTTCCAGCAAAAATAATCCTCAGTCGTAGGGTTCCTCCTTTCTCATGTAACAATGCAGCAGATTTGCATTTTTACTGTGTGGTAAACGCCTAAAGGCTGGCGGTGACTTTTAGTGTGTGCCGCAGCAGTGACGCTCAGGTGCAGTCGCTCCCTTGGGCTGATGACAGTTCATCCATTACACACATTTCAATAGCCACATTTCCCTTGAGGTGTTTCTGAAAAACAATGATCTCGGTCACATAAAGCTCCCCTTATGTCCAGAAAGTTCTCTCTTTCTCTCTTGCTGTTTCTTCTTCTCTTCTCAGATTCTGTGGTTAATAGCAGCTCTGGATCAGCTTCTGATGAGTCTCACGCCCAGCCTCTAACAAATGCACTGTGGAATGAAAGTTGATTTGTTTTTACTCTGCAAAGTCCTTGACAAAAAAAAATAATAATCCTCTCGTTACTATATTGTGACTTTGACAACTTAAATAAAAACAACTTTACAGCGCAAACCACTCCTTGGATTATATTAAAATGGAAGCATCGCAGCAATATCACAGATCTCTATTGTCAAGATTGTGTAAGTAAAATGTCCCATGTGAGGCTATAAAGCTGAAACTGTTCTGTGAACGTGCTGATTAGTGAGTTCATATAAATGTTTAAAACCCACAAAGACAAAGGGTTGTATGCGTACAAATATCATCTTAATGTTTTACCTGTTAATTTAACTACATAAGGAGTATTTATTATTTACAAAATGAATAATATCAAATCCCTTCTGGTCAAGACTATTGACTCTTTATTTTATCAAGTCAATTATACATTTAAAATAAGAAAGCAGCCATCATGTAAGTGGTTGTAGGTTAACCTCTACTCTAAATGAATGGCTGATCTTTACAGAGTCTGGATTAACAAAAGTTAAGGATGTCCGTCAGTGAACGTATGACTGAACATCGGTCAATCATATGAAAGCACTAGAATAATGTAATTCTATCTAAATGGTCTACTCTTGCACTATATGGTTAACCAGTCTTTAAAGCAATATTTTTTGAGAATTAGATTTCTTTAAATAATTTAATACAGGATCATTTCTACAGCTACAGCCTGCGTAGTCTACCTGAGGACTACATTTATACGGCGATCCAGGTGCTGAAGCGGGATTAGGACCCTTCGTATCATTTGGTTACAACCAAAACCATTGAAACAAGAAGGTTGAGATTATTTACCATCAGGTATTTCTCCTGATTAATCCGAGATCCCTGAAGCTAACAGCTGCGGGCACTTGGCACTAAGCCTCTCCATACAGCGTGTGAGAACAGGGATTCATCCTGCGCGTGATTACAGCAACTGACACTACCACAGACAAGGAGTTACAGACATGTACTTACAGTCAACCTGGCTCGGTCTTTCGCTTCGGTCGGGCTCCGTGTTGCGCCTCGTCGCTGTTGTTGTTGTCCCCTGTATAGTTAATTAGGTCAGTGCCCCTCACTCCTGTACAGCTGATGGGCCTGTGTGACTGCTGTCAAGCTACTTTGAGTGATACACTACTTCCGGTGGCCGACATTTCAGAATAAATATCAGTGCCACAATCTTTGAAGCATATCAGGACCGCTAGACGTAAAGTGGTTGAAATTAATGATGTTCATTAGAAAATATTTGTCTTGAATTCAATTAGACCATACGTTATATTGCACACACGCACCCCAATATGAGTGTTGAACATACTGCATTTTATATTGAACTGAAAAAACTGTTTAACTTAATCTGAGTACTTCCGCCATGCGGCACTTTATAACATATGAATGTCTTTGTTCAGCCAAACAAAACATTTGCGTACTGAAGTTTCGTTTTTATAAGGGTGCAGTTACTGGTCGAAACCAAAAAGCAGAATAAAAGACTTATATGGCCTCGAAGATAACGCTGGTACGCTTAGCTAACGTTAAAATCACAGACCAAAATGTCTTCCGCATCTCCAAGTACACATCTTCTGATTGGTTGTTTGCGAAGTTTGGACCACGCTCATTGGTTTCTTTCAACGGTCTTTCCACATTGCACTTCCGGAAAGTGCACACGCGTTGCAGCGCTTGAGAGGCCTGTCAACAAAGTAAGTTACGTATTTTATTTAATGTTTATTTGGCAACCTGTAGATGTGGAATCATTTGACAGTTGTAACGTAGAATTATTTATAAATTAGACTACGCTGTGACAATTTCCAGTGTGTTGCACCAATCAAGTAATGCTAATTTGACATTCAATTCGTTTTTACCATTTGCCTCCTTTTTATTCTCCTCCAGGTTTAAACCAGTATTTACTAAGGAACACAATGGCTGATTGTAGCAGCGTTACAGCAGCGGTGAGCAGCCTGCCCCATGGAACAGAGGAGCAGGGAGCAGAAGAAGGTGGAGGAGGTTCAGAGAATGATGCAGGAGGTGGTTTGAGTGATGCTCAAATGGAGCTATTGGACAGATGTCTTCATGCGCTCAAACATGCTAAAAATGACAGTCACACAATGGCTGCTCTGCTGCTGGTCAGTGTCTCTTATTAAGATTACAAATGATTTTACAATAAAATGAAGTCAAGGACTGAAATATAAGAAATACTTGTACTTGCATGATAAATACAGTGCATTGAAGGGCTGTTGGTTCAGATCCTGTTATTAACAAGTGGCTGTCCTTTTTTTTTTTTCTCAGATAACTCGTTTGTGTCCAGCAAGCCAGCTAGACAAACCCATCTTGAGACGAATCTTTGAGGCCGTGGGTCTGAACCTTCCTGCTCGACTTTTGATCACAGCGGTCCAGGCACAGGACAACTCCAGCTTTCCCCCACATGAACTTCTTTCACTTGGCACGGCTCTGTTGGCTGCCTTGAGCACAGATCCAGACATGGCCTCCCATCCCCAGCTCCTCACTACCATACCGCTTCTACTGGGCATTTTAACAAACGGTCCAGTGAGGCGGCAGGAGGCGGCAGCCCAGCAAAAGAATTTGAATCAAAATCCAGATTGTAAAGTCCAATCAGTACCCAGTCTAAACAGAGAAGATAATCATGCTGATGTGACAACATCAGCAGAAGAAGGGAAGACCAGTAAGAAAAATCTTGATGAGGGCTGTGAAGCTAACAAAGAATCAACATCTCCAGAGAGCTTTCTCCCCCCAAAACTTGATGAGGCGTTGGCTGCTGACTGCTACCAGGTTCTAACAGCTGTATGTGCCTTACCCAAAGGTCCGGAGCAGCTGCTGAGCAGGGGGGTTATACCGGCTCTGTGCCATGCAGTGGAACAAAACCAGACATTCAGCCAGGAGAAGGGGCTTGTCTTGCTCGGTTGCCTCCTCTCAGGTAAAAACAAGGACAAAGTGTGGCGTAAACACCCCAAAGAACTCACCGTTCTGCTGGTCAGGCTCTTTAGAGACTTCTGCCAAGCCGGAGACCAAACCAGGCTGGGCATGTGCGCCCAGTTGGTGCAGTTTCTTCCCCCGGCGGGAGTCCCAGTAGTGAGTGAGGAGCTAAAGGGAGTCAATGCACGTGTATGGGGAGTGCTGAGACCCATGTTGCAAGCTAAAGTGACACCAAGACAGATTGGAAGAATCCTAGTACTAAGTGCATGTCTGCTGGATTTGTATGGATGGGAATCTGTGGGATCCCCCAAGTTTTGCTGCTTATTGGTGAACCGGGCATGTGTGGAGGTCAGAATGGGTTTGGAGGAGCCGCCTGGTACCGATCTGAGCCCAGAGCTGCAGCACACACTCACAGGTAGCGCGTCTACTCATAGTGTTTGTTCTCGCCGAATCTGCATGTTCATTCAATTCTAACCAGCTCTAATATTTTTTACCAGCAGCAAAAACAATCCTTTCTGAAAAGCTAACTGTATACCACTGCACGATTATCTGAAAGCCAAAAAAAAAATGTGGATGACCATGTTAGAAATTATTTTATTTCAATTTGCAAACAAAATTGTCAGATTGAAGAATTTTCTAAATCAGGTTTGAAACTGGATATCACAGCAGAGCACAAGCGTGTCAGACTAAATGAAATGTACACGTCACGCACTGAATTAGGGCAGAGAAAACAGCATCTGAACAAACACCGGTCATGAAACTAGGATGTAAAAGTAGGTGGTGGTGATATTTTTTTCTCACCTAAAAGCAGGTCTGATAGGGAATCACATGCTTCTACAGGGAGACTCAGATTACAGTTCAGACAGAGGCTGAGCGTCACTCTAGGATGTTATTACACCGCTGTGTATTTACAGAGCAAATAGTTCTGTGCTGCTCAATTATTTTATATTTAAAATATATGTTTAACCATTAAAGTCATGAATAATTTATGTTCAAGTATAGAATGTTAACCCCTCTGGTGAAATAATATCTCCAAATTCCCTGAAGCAATCCTGAGGCTCTGATCTTGTCGGTCACGTTCGTTTTTGCGAATCAGTCAAAAACAAACTTTGACCTTCATAATTCTCCTTTTAGTCTGAGAATTATTGTTTTGACGTGACTCTCTTATGTTTCTTATTAACCACTTCTGTGTCATAAACCTGGTGGCATGCCAGTGTTGTGAGATCGTGTACAGCTCTGACTTCTGGTGAATTCTTCTCCTCCCCAGGCTGCTACCGTATCATGGAGGCTGCCATCGAGCAGGCCTGCTGCCAGGGAGCATCTCCTCCTCAGAGCTCCGTCTCCTCTCTCAGTCTGCAGCAGAGCCGGCAGGTGCTCGGGGTGCTGGAGGAGGCCTTCTCCGCTTTAATGTACCACCTGAAGCAGGTGAGAGGATGTGCTTAAGCTTGTTAATACCCAGCATGCTACCTGTTGCTGCTTCTAGACATTTTATCATTGGCTGTGCATCAAAGGATTCCTCCCAAAGCTGTGCCAGAAAAAAACACCTATCCATCCATTTTCTAGAAGAAGAGACGACCGTAATCGTTTCGTCTTCAGCCACTTTTCCGCCTTGCGGATCACGGGTCTACTGGAGCCAATCCCAGCTGGCCACAGGCGAGAGGCGGGGCACAACCCGGACGCGTCGCCAGCACAGTGCGGCGTGCCAAAAAAACTTCCTCGTTTTTATATGTAATGATTTTTGGCTCAAACAAATATAACTTGTTAACCCACAAAACAGGTTTGATTTGATTAACAAGAAAGTGGAGCCAAAACCAGTAACTAATAAAGAATTTGGGGGGGGGGGTGTGTGGTTGGTCCACATCTGAAAAACAATGAGAATTCAATCACACATGTTTGTAAAATCCTCAGCCGTGTGCACACAAGCTTGTTGAGTTTACTCAGATTTACATTTTTATGTATGCATTAATTTTTTTCTGATTTGATACAGTGTTTAAGTTAAACTCAAGACGCAGCAGCAACAAAAACAGAACCAGTGCTCCCAGAATTCATTCTGATTCATTGATCTGTTGTTGGATTGTAACTGAAATTCTGCCTTATCTCGCTTATGGTTATGGTTTTTTTCTACAAATTAAAATTTTCCAGCAGCCAGTGTATCTGGACCGTCTGAGTAGTTGAAAAACTAGATTCAAATTTTTATTTGTAAAGCATTAACTTTTCCATTAGTTATATAACCTTGAATGAGAGGACTTACTGTTTTTTTTTTTCTTTTTGAAAAGTTAATATTTCTATGTTTACGACTTGAGCTTGAAGCTGTAATAGACCTTCAGTCCTGTAATGCAAATGATAAAGTAATTAACAGATTAAGTGAGATTACATTATCAATAAATAACATTATTATAATAATAAAGTTATACTCTAACCAATTGGTTAATTGCATAAATTTATTGACTCATTCATTTAATCTGATCTCCATTAGATTCCACCGCGGTAGGAGCTGCTGTTCCTCTGATCTACAGATAACAAAGTTATTGCTGTAGATTTCTGCTCAGTTAGTGGTGTTACTTTTTCCTACCGTGTGCTTAAATTATTTTATTTCTTTGTTCTTGGCAAAAAAAAATATCAGCTTTAAAAATAATCTAAATACACTGCCGGGGCAAAAACTTAAATATTTTAGCATGCAAGGAAAGTTTAAAAAAAAAAAAACATTTATATGAGCCTGGTACAGACTGAAGCACTTCAATGTTATACACAGTACATAAAAATTTTGTAAAATATTTCCTTTGTTGTTCTGAGGTTCTGTGAATGTTCACTGTAAATGTTCTCAGAGCTCAGTCCTTACACTTTCCTGCCTCACTTTTCCACACCACTATCTGGTCTCACAGGTGGATCCTAGTCGATATGGTGACCCGTTTGTCTTCGCCACATTCCGCTCCCTCTGCTCGTGGCTGGCCGAAGAGACTTCCTGTTTGAAGGAAGAAGTGACAGAGCTGTTGCCATTCCTGATAGGATACTCCCGCAGCCACTTGAAGGGTGAGGGCCCAGAACAAGGCCTCTCTGACTGGATGACTGACATGTCCGTCACAGAGGAAAGAAGGGCGTGGACGGGCACAGAAGCTCTGAGGTGAATATACATCAGGAGAAATCAGTCGCAGCAATTTACCTAGAAATATAGATCCTTAATCCTACAACAGTCTGACTGTCCTTTCTGTTCTCTTCTTTTCTCAGGTACCTCCTTCCGGCTCTGTGCCATCTATCAGCAGAGGACCAACCCAGAAAGGTGCTGCTCGCCCTCGACACCCCAGCCCTTCTGGTGGACTTCCTGTTTCGGTGCTGGACTTCCATTAAGGGCAAAAGTGGTGCGGTGGCAGCCAGAGATCCCAGCATGGAGACGGCCTGCTCAGCCCTCCTTAACTTCACCGTCACAGAGCCAGACAGCGTCAGGTAGCAGCTCAACAGACTCCGATGCGAGCTCTCAGCATTCTCATCTGATGATGATGATGATGACTTTTCATGTTTTGTTGTGCAGGAAGGATTTGTGTTACAGAACGCTGGAGGGTCACTTGAGCGAAGCGCTACCCATTTTACTACATAAACCTCATCTTCTAGTCCTAGCAGCAAATTTCTGCACGCTGGGGCTGATGATTGGCAGACTGTCATCGTCTTCAGGTGAAATTACCTTCTTAGTTGGTTACAACACAAAATTCTACAGCGTAATACAACAAATTTACCCTGATTTTATGCTTTCATGTGTATTTTTATGCAGTGTTGCCACAAGTTATTGTTGCCAAGTTATTGAAAGCATGCCGTTTTGAGATAAAAATCTGTTAATAGCATCAACAATAGTTTAGGAAGATAGGAAGCCGTGTGCGCTAACAGTGCACTAACATTCACAATAAACAGTGCCTAAATGTATACTGTGAAACATTTTGAAACCAACACTTGATTTGCATATCAGCAGCTGCCACTTTCATGTTATACTGCAGTATAAAACTTGGTGATTATTGTACTATGCCCATTTGCTTTGGTCTGTATTTATTATTTTTAAAGGTTAAAGGAGGAATCTTACATGCACATCTCAATTACACCTCAATACTTGTCAGGCTTGGTAGCACACCTGATGCACACATGCAGCTGAGGAAGAAAAGTGAAACAGAATCACTGATTTCTGTAAAAGAACATAATGTGAGAGTATTTCAATTGATGACAGATACCCGTTTTGTTAGAAATATGCGTATAAACTTTCTGCTAAAGGAGAACACCGATCCAGACAGGTCACCCGTCATCATGGACATCCTCCACCATCAGATTGTGTGTCCATTTACACTTTAATCCATAATAAAGAACAGAGAACATCCATCAATTTGAACTGAAACTAGATAAACTGTCACAGAAATGTTTGAGTATGCAAGTAATGAAAACAAGTGGTTTACTTTCATGTGTATCTTTTCACAATAGAATTTCATTGGCTGACTGTGTATTATTTTATTTTCTCAGGCTCCTCTGATGCTCGCCAGAGGCGGTTCTTCTCCTCAGCTCTCCGGTTCCTCCGTGGCGCCCTAACCGCTGGCTCCGGCTTCGGTCCAGTTAAGGTGAGCCTCAGCTGGGAGGAGAGTTGGGACGAGGCTGCGGAGCTCTGGAGGTTGAGTCTGCAGGCTCTGGGCGGCTGCGTCCGGACTCAATCCTGGCTCACCAGCCTGATCCGAGAGGAAGGCTGGCTGGAACACATCATCACCCTGCTGGCCGATGCGAGCGAGCTACCTGACCGACACACACAGGCGGCTCTAGAAGAAGCTCTGAGCGCACTGGCTGAGAAGTGCCCGGTCTGTAAACAGGAGATTGGAGATGCAATGAGAAACGATAAAGGAGCTTTGAGTCGTATGATGAACCTGAAGAAGTTAATCAAAACGAAGTGAACCCAAACTGCAGCTAACAGATGCTATTTGTTAATAATAATAATAATAAAACCTTTATTGTCCCACAGTGGGGAAATTTGTGATGGAATATTGTCATGGAATATTTTTAACTGGCAGAGCTGAAAATGAATAAAGAAGAGTTATTATGTTGGACAGCATTTTCAGAAAAAGTTGAACGGACACAGTTACTCTCAATCTGCTGGAGGTTTGAAAAAAAAACCTGAAAATTATTATTTTTAGTTTAATACAATGTAAATATTCAAACAGGTATGCAATGAAAACACATTTCTGTTCTTGTCAAGTATGAACCTTTAATAAAGAGTTATTTTGTCAGAAAACCAACCAGTCTTTCTTCAAATGCTAATTTTTCTGTGACACTTTTCTCCATATTTCAAAAGATATTTTAGTTGAACCAAGTTGTTTCAACCTGAAGTGGATTTTGTTGTTAAATTATATGAAGTTCGAGTAACCATAACTTGTACATGTTCATTTTTAGTAATTATTGTAATAATTATATCTTCAGCATGAGCCATGAGCAGGAGAGGGAAGTTAGATACAATATATTCAGAGAGTAAATGGTGATGTCCTTTAATTCCCAGGTCTCAACACACAAACATGTGAGCCTTTAGGCTCTTGGTGCCAATTATTAAAATATTACCATTTACACTAATATCTGAGCGCAAGTTTTCGTTTGATAAAACCTGACTAACATTTGTGACTCTGCCTCAATGTAAAAACATTAAAGATCTTTCTCTGGTCTGAGTCTGCAGTCATTGATCAGAGCTTGCTTTCCCCTTTTTCACCACTAGGTGGCGCATCGAGACTTTTTTTTTTTGTTTTGATATAACAGCCTTGAGTTTGCAGGGACTGACGCGCACTCCTGTTTAGATGTGTGCGTTTCCAGAGGAACATCTGAACGCAAACCTTCTCTAATTCTGCTCCTGACTCTAAAATAAAAACATCACCAAGATGGTGGTTAAAACTGTCCAGAGAAATGCAGAGGAAGTCAGTTATACAGTATTAGCTGTATCAGTACTTCTTGCACTGCTATTATTTTCATGTTGTGTTTTTGATTGTAGAACATTTTGAAAAACATAAATACATTTCTAAGAAAATGCTGTATTTTCTTCCAAGTGATTGTGTGTGAGTCTTTCCTCTCTCTCTCTCTCTCTCTCCCCCCTCGCTCTCTCTCTCTTATTCACCAATTGATTCCTGATCCAAATTGATGCACAAACCGTGAAAACTTTTTAGACGCCCCATCCCCGACTCCTGTCACCTCCCACCCCTTCATCCCCTCCCCGGCAACCATCCGTACAAACTCTTGCAGCGTCTCCCGAACTATCTCACTTCTCTCCGCAGCTTCTGCGCGTCTCCTCTCCGTCCGCCGCGTCACTTTAACCCTTCAGCTGCAACTTGGCACCTCCATCACCGCCTCAATGCTCTGGAAATCACGAACCAAGACTGATGGTCTGCAGGTAAAAGAAACGCCCGAGTTGTTTGTTTTTCTCGGTGTGTATTTCTTTCTTTAGGTCGAAGCTCATTTGTGTGTGCGCGTTTTTACGCACCATCCATCCTCGTAAATTACTGCACGCAACGGGGTCTCTTTTTAAGGAGAAGTTGAAACCAGAAAATTCACTCGTCGATTAATTACGCAGTGAAGGTTACACGATTTGGGGAAATGATCTTCATTTTTCCAAAAGATAACACATTTAATTGAAGAAGTTGGAAATCCGTGCGTAAAAGCGATCGTTGTGGAAACTCAGACGTTTAAAAAAAATGAAAGAAT
This sequence comes from Antennarius maculatus, assembly GCA_013358685.1. Taxonomy (NCBI): domain Eukaryota; kingdom Metazoa; phylum Chordata; class Actinopteri; order Lophiiformes; family Antennariidae; genus Antennarius; species Antennarius maculatus. Next base: position 7,210,489 of record CM023622.1, on the reverse strand, counting down.
ATGTTTTTCTTGTTCAACTGATTCGTGTTAAGATATTTCCCAAGTAGCTGAACGTACTGAAATTAATAACCCCGTCCCTAAAAAAGAAGAATGCGATTCAGTGCATTTTTTAAACGGAGCAATAATAAGGATAAATGTACAGTGTGAGGGTAAATTAACGGCCTGTAATTGAATGAATATATCTCTTTAAGAGAAGTGGACCCTGTCGACCCCTCCCCTCATTCTGCTGGGTGCGAGCAAAAACCTATAAGTAGTGCGCTCATGGACAGACTGGAGGACTGTGTTGTGAACGTGTGTGCGTATCTGGCAGCAGCGTTTCATCCGTGCGTAAAGAGCTCCGCCAAAGAGAGAGATAAGGGAAAGTACACAACACCTTTGAATTTAATGGACCGTTAAGAAAAGGCCTGGATTACATCTCTGCACTATTGGTGACATCTCGGTCATTGGAAGCCGGCGCTTCTCGTTGAGTTTTAAATTTGGAGGTATTCAAAGTGGTCCAGATGTTAATCCACACCTATTCGGCTATGGTGAGTTTAATGGAGAGTCGGGGATTTACTTTTTTTTTTTTTCTTTATTCTTTTTATCAGTGATGTCTTTTTTTTAATTACATTTGATACTAATAAAAAACTAAATAACCAATAATGTACCGAGTTGCAGTGGAGTAAATGAAAGAAGGTACGAAATACCATCATCACTTTAAAAACATTAATTTTGAGTAAATCAAGCCACAAAGGGAAAAAAAAAAAAGTGATGTGATGATCTGAGCCAGGTGTTGCATTCTTTCTGATATCAGAATCTAACGATCCGCTGTGATTTTTTTTTTTTCCCTCACTTTCAAAAACATTCATACTCTCGTTCTTTCTTTACTATTCCACATAGTTATGAGTTCCCACATTTCCCACTGAGCCTTCCTGACGCTGAGTTTATTGTTGCAGCGCCGCGCATCTGTCCGCGGAGATGCTCTTTGTCTGTCCACCGTCACAGCAAGTGAAACCGACTGACAGTGAAGTGTCCACTCACTGTAAAAACTGTGACACGTCGAGGCAGAAGGTGGTTCGGCCTTTTTGGATGAGAGTTGTCGCGTTTTTATTGCTAGTATTTAAATAAGTTTTTTGAAACTGAAATGATGAATCTTGCGCAAATGTGCGGCAGATATTTGCGTTATTAACCTGGCAGCGGGCCTCTCTGGCACATAATGAACCTTGTTCCACCACAAGAGAATTGATCTTTGTGACCCAGCTTTGTGAAAAAAAATTCAATTTCACCAGGATGTGGGTGAGCACAGATGTGGGCTAGTGGACTAGATGCTCCACATAAAAGGGAACCTGCAGTCTGTTGGATTTCTTCTATGCAAGAGTTTAAAGTTGTAAAGTCAAATTTTAATCACATTTTCTACGAATTCTTTAGTTTATTTTTAAAATGAAAACGTTCAATTGTGGATTAAATGTGTCGTTGTGTTGACACATGACAGGTTTTTCCAGATGTACCCGAGCGACGTGTTGTTGTGCATTACCTGTCCTTTGTGCAGCTTCTTGGTGACCTTTCTGACACTGTTCAGCAGCGACGCCGAGGGCGCATCTGCCAGTGCGCATCACTTCAACCGCTGTTGCTATTTTCAACCAACTAATACAAATAGAAGCGCATTTATTTGTGTCACATTTGTGGGTTTTTTTTATGTTTAAATATAATAAGTGTGTGAATTTATCTGACATTTTTTCAGGCTTCGATTATTAAAGTAATAATTTCCGTTAGTTTAAAACTTTATGAACATTGACAACATTTTTTAAAAATTTTATTTTATTTAGTTTCTTTAATAATTTTTTTTTTTTTTTTTTGTGGTGGGAGGGAAGAACAGTTCGATGAATAAAACTTTTGCTTTTCCTGCAGGACCGCGCAGACGGACTGAGCGGCTCTTCGCCGAGTGGGCGCCTCTCCCAGCTGTCCTCCCTCAACCAGGCCGCCTACTCCTCGGCTCCCCCGCTCTGCCACACTCCAGCCTCTGACTTCCAGCCGCCGTACTTTCCTCCCCCTTATCCCCAGTCCTCCCTGCCATACTCCCAGAGTCAGGATTCAGCATATTCCCACCTGTCAGACCCTTACCCCTCCATCAACTCCATCCATCAACACCAGCAAGCGGCATGGCACTCGCAGAGGTCGCGCACCGAGGAAGGGGGTCTCCTGTCACAATCGCACCGGGCTCTGAGCCTCGACCCCCGACGGGAATATCCAGCTGTCCCTCGGCTGCTGCACGGTCTCGGAGAAGGTGCTGCCGCACTCGGGGACGGTCCTCTTGGGATGCACCTGGGACATCATGGCCTGGAGGATCTGCAGGTGACTTCCTATATTTTGGATTTCGTTTGGTTACCCCCCGAGCAGATGGAAGACAGTGCGTAAAAGTCCCTTGGTGTTAGAACAATGCGGACAAATGTGAACTCTTCCTTAGAAAATGTCTCCTTGACCTAATTGAATTTAACATAAACATATATTTTGAAAATAAAATACTACGAAATCTGTATTATAATTTTTAAAAAATGTGGACGGCCTCAAAATAATTTATCATTGCTTTTTCCAAGCGACACAATTTATGATGAGATTGTCCACGTTAAAAATAATTAAAATAGGTTTTCAAGTGAATTCTATTAATTCACAAGTAAAATTTATTTTTTTCTTTATTTTTACATTTATTTTATTAATTAGCAATTTGATAAAATAAACTTTTTTGCTTATTTTTCTCAAATTACCTCAAAATTTAACTTTTTTTTTTTTTTTTTTTTTAAATCTACTCCTCAAACCAGAGGGAGAGATGTGCGTCAATTGATCAAGAAGAAAATGAACTGGAAAATGACTTTCTTCTTCACCTTTCTTTCACAGATTGAAAAAAATAATAATTTGGCCATCCTCACTTTGTGTAAATAACAGGTAGCCTGTTGAATGAGTCCTAACATGATGTGTTTGTAATTTTTTTTTCTGTTTGCTTATTTAGTTTTTTTTGTTTGGTTTTGTTTTTGTTTAATTGTTGTTTTTTTGGTTGTTTTTTTTTTATATAGATTTGCGGTTATACTTAATTCCCTCCCAACTCTGAAGTTCATTGAACGTAATTCATGTTGAAGAGAAAGAGAACCCTCATGGATCAAAAAAAAATTTTTTTTAAATAACGGTTTCAGGGTTGTATCTTTAAAATTGCGTCTTTGGTGACTTTTTTTTTTTTTTTTCCCGTCACGCCATTCACGCATTGTGTCACGCAGACACAAAGTGCATGTACCGCAGCATCTTTTTTTTTTTTTTTTTTTTTTTGGAGGAGGGGGGGTTAGTTTCTATGGTTTATTGAGCAGTCAGCTTCCCTGCAGCAGGTGCAGCTGCAGACGCTGTTTGTTGCCTCCTTGCAGAAAAACACACCGAGACCAATTGATCTGCACGGACATTAATAGAAAAGAAACGTTTGAGAGGAGCGAAGAGTCAACCCGGGCGTGTTACTGTTAAACGCTCCCACTTGACAAGGAGCTTTATTTGATTAATAGATTATATCCTTCATGTTTGAATCCTCTTAATAATTCACCACAAAAGAGAAGCAAGTCCATTCTGGCCCCCAGTGATCAAATAAATTGTATCAATGGGGGTCTTGATGGGTGTTTTTCATTCTCTTTTTTTTTTTCTTATTCATTTTTGAAAACTTCCCATGTTCAAAAGTATTAAGTCTTTATGTAATATACAAAATATAAGTAAGCTGCTCTTTGATTATTTAAAATGGTCTCAAATATTGTTGTGTTGAAAGTGAACAATTCATTTTCACTTGGACTTTTCTTGTGTACCCACGCCCCCCAGCTCATTCTCCACATGCTTCTTCTAATAATCTACGCATAATTCTAAAAATATCAAATATTAAATGGTAAAAAAATGTTCTTATCAAAGCTGTGAAAGACGTCTGTCACATCCTCTCCTTCGTGGTTACACGTCTGCTCACTATGTAAAGACAAAGAAACTCTGAATCAAATAAGACGATCAGATTGTGTTCTTTACTTGTGCTGCAAGGGAAAAACGTTGGACCTTCCATCTTTCTTTGGCTAGAGAGTGGGTGTGTGTGTGTGTGTGTGTGTGTGTGTGTGTGTGTGTGTGTGTGTGTGTGTGTGTGTGTGTGTGTGTGTGTGTGTGTGTGTGTGTGTGTGTGTGTAAAGGTGTGTGTTGGTTTGTGAGGCCGCTGGATAAATGATAGTGACTGTCTGTCTGTCTGACACAGGGAATGGAGGAAGGATCAGCCTTGGGCATCCTCGACCACTCTGTCATTAAAAAAGGTAAGAGGTCGGAGGGTTGTGTGTGTGTGTGTGTGTGTGTGTGTGTGTGTGTGTGTGTGTGTGTGTGTGTGTGTGTGTGTGTGTGTGTGTGTGTGTGTGTGTGTGTGTGTGTGTGTGTGTGCACTTATATAAGTGTGTGCTATATGCTGAAGGGGGTTTTGTGTTTAGGGGGTCTCCAACACTCTCTCTTTCTCTTTCTCTTTCTCTTTCTCTTTCTCTTTCTCTTTCTCTCTCTCTCTCTCTCTCTCTCTCTCTCTCTCTCTCTCTCTCTCTCTCTCTCTCACACACACACACACACACACACACACACACACACACACACACACACACACACACACACACACACACACACACACTATAAATAATTCTGTTTTGCTATTTCATTTGAAGTCAAGAAGTCCTCTAATACTCAGCTGCAGACTTCACCCCAAAGGCACACATTCTTAATGAACTGTTCATGGTCATATGAGAGAGAGATAGAGAGAAGGGGGGAGGAAGAGAGAGGGATTAAAAGGAAGAAGAGAGAAGTGGGGCAAAGAAATTGGAGGAGAGCGTGATAAAAGAGGAGATGTGGGGAAATTTGCTGTCTGATGGCTCTAATGCTACAGACTGAGGTGTTGGAGACACTGGGGCACAATTAGAAAATTCAAGTCAGATTAGTTACTGGCAGAGTTTTTGAAATCCAGACAACCTGGTGGAACTGTTCTGGCATGGTTGGGTGTGTGAGCAAAAGATGATGAAGCCTGGCTCTGAAATGAGTTTAAAAAAAAAAGACACTGTCTGTGCTTTAAAACCATTAGAAATCAAATGTGTTCCTGCGGAAAGAAGTAGAGTTTCCTTTTAACTCTTCATAGAAATAATAAACTCCTGAGCTCAACACTCAATCACACATGACCACACACACTAAAATATCCTGTCATTCACATATCATTCGGATGTGTGAAGAGAAATTTATTTTTCTTATGTAAAATTTTTGGTTTGATTTCCTTCCCATAGTGACTGCATAAATATCCCCTCAAACATCCTCAATTTAAATCTGAAGTTGCAACAAAATTCTAATGATGAGGTTTGTGAGGTACATGAGGCCGGTATCGTAAACTCCTGGTGTAATCCAGCTATGAGGTGGCTGTGGTTCCATTTGTTTGCCAAAAGCCAAGAACTGATTCGTTACCGTGGTGAGGGAGGCTTTCGGCAGGTAGCAGCGTGAACTGAATATGAAAATCCAAAAGGGAGAGTAGACAGAGGCAGATTGTACAAAAATGGCATGATAGGGGGTAAGATAAAGAGTGGGAGTCATGAGAAAGAGATGAGTGAGAGAGTGAAAGATGAGAAGATGGCGTTGGGGGGGGGGGCAAAGGAGACAGCTTAAGAGGCGTCTCCACCGCTCTGCGGCCTCGCCGGCTGGTTCATCAGACCGGTGGCGAATCAGGGGATTTTAAGAGATTTTTTTCAATGTGGGGAATCTGTGCTAGCAGCAGGGCGTTATTGGGAGGCCCCACCACCACCCACAGAGTGTGAGCCCTGCGTCTCCTCGCTGTATATATATACACTCTGTATTCTTTTAATTGACAGAAAGGAAAAGCTTCTTTATAGACACATGTTGCATATTCTTCCAAATGAAATGCTACAGTTTGTTTTTACTTAGATATCAAGCAGCTTCAACGGCTTGTTCTTGGTTCCAGGAAGATATTTGCTGTTGCCCACTCCTCTCTAGTTGTTAGTAAAGGCACCAAAACACTCAAAAAAACAAAATCTCTCCTCTGTGAGTTCTGTCCCTTAACCTTTATGGACAATAAAGGTGATGTCATTCGTTCTTTGCCTCCACTCCAAAGCTCTGAATGCGCACATTATTTCAGAAAAATCAAGGTCAAATCCTTCTTCCGCTTTATCTGCATCTTTTTTTATCTTCTTTAATCAGCCAACAGTGGAAACCGTTCACAGACGTTTGTGGACGGTTTGAATGAGAGTCATCAATGAGCTCCACTACAAAACCCGCTCACTTAAAACCAGATGCGTTTCTGTATCATGACAGATTAATTACTTGGGAGAATAAGGGTTAAAAATTAAGTTTAAAACCACTGAGATGCATGTTTACGACATCTTTGTATCCGTGAGAGAAAATGTGCTTCTTGAAAACGTCACAGTAGAATAATAGATTCTTTGAAATCCTCTCAATTCAGAGGATTTCTGCCCACACACACAATTATAGATTTACTGGCTTTAGGATGAAGCCTCCAGAGCTAATTTTTAAACACTGATTACACCTAAAAAAAAATGACATAAACATAACAAAACCATAGTTATCGGCTTCACAGCTGACTTGGATCAGTGTTAGTTTTTATTACAAGAGAAGACTGAGCTGTCAGACGTGCAACAGGTACTGGAGACGTTAACGGACCGAGTAGATGTCGCTTAACCAGAATCAGACAAACCAGAAAATTCTTCCAGAGAGTCTTAAAAGTTTACTGTAGTGCAGAGAAGTGAGTGTGAATTGAATCCTCATGGTGTGACATAAAGAGGTGATGTATGAAAGCATGTTGAAATGGAACCACCTGCAGTTTAAAAAACAGCATCAACAAGCAGCACTCCTGAAATAGAGCCGTCGACTCACAGAGGCAAATTTGCACTGAATAGATTAATCAAGGGAAGAGGATCACACAACATCACTGTCACCACACAAAACATATGTTGATCTTTATTCATTTGTGGTTTCTTTTGATCCCTTCACATCCCTTCCAGTTTTTGTTGCTGATTAAATTTCAATTCTACAATTTTGTCTGAAACAGCTTAAAAATGTGTTTCAAGGTGTAAACTTTTATCCTTTCTCCCCAGTTCCAATCCCATCCAAGCTGAACGGGTCATCCCTCTCAGCCTTGTCCATGGGTAAGGAGGGTATCGGGGTGGGAGCTGTGTCCAACCCAGCTGAGGTTTTCTGTTCAGTCCCAGGCCGCCTCTCCTTGCTCAGCTCCACCTCCAAATACAAGGTGACGGTTGGGGAGGTGCAGCGACGTCTGTCCCCCCCTGAGTGCCTCAACGCCTCCCTGCTGGGTGGAGTCCTCCGCAGGTGAGGGGAACAATTTCTAGAGTTGATTTTTTTTTTCTCCAAAAATCGTTCTTGTCAGCTTTTCTACTGGAGTAAGCTGTACCTCATCAGGCCTGAAAGATGACAGAATTGAGAAGGTAAAGAGGGTAAAAGAAAAAGGCTTTGTTGAGCTAACATAAATCAATTCATTTGCAGTGTGTACAACGGCTTTAGAAGGCCTTAAATTAACACTAAAACAGTGTTTTCCCATCACAAAATAAAAAATTAAAATAAAATGAAGAAATGCAGAAAGATGCAGAAAAGAAAAAGCTGCTCACAAGCAGATTCCTAAAATAATGAATAAAAATGAGGTCTAAAAACAGGATGTGCTGCACAGCAGGGTTTCTATTTGGTGTAAATATGTTAAAAAGTTTTGGTGAAATAACAAGAATTGGGTTTTATTCAAATGTTGAATGAGTATCGGTCACATGAAAGACACTGCAGGGGAATGGTTTATTTTTAACAGAGGTTACTGTGTAGTCTGTTTGTCAGTAGCTCATACTGAGGGCTACGAACCACATGACAGGAGCTGCTGGTGGAAACAACCTCTGCTATCACGTCAGTACCTTCTTCCTGAAGCCTTCCTTTCAAATCTGTTAGAATTTTTACTATGGGGCTGTGGCTGAGGAGCCACAATGGGTCATGGGACTAAATCACAAGAGAAGTAATGTGGTTTAAAGAAGCACAGCCCTGGGGCACAAGAACAATTTCACGATTTGGTTGCAGGCTGACCTTAAGAAGACATCATTAGAAGATCTGAAGGGTAAATACTGAGTCCCTCCTTAGCAGAGAGACACTGACTGACTGAAATTTGATGTTATTACTTTATTACTTTAGTACTCTTTATTTGATGCGACTTTTAGGGGATGTGACAGGAATGGAACCAGTTGATGTCTGACAAAAGGATCAAATCTTTCTTTAACATGATGAGAAGGATTTAAATTACAAAGTGGATTTGGATACAAAATCACAATCTGGAATTTTTTTCTACTTCAGTTGAACATTGCAACACAGCTGTGTCCTTTTTTTTACCTGTTAAAATAAAGGTGAAAATGAGGAAATTGTTACCGTCTGGAGTGGATCTGGACAAACGTGCGTTATACTGATACAAATGTGATTCCAGATTTTCAGTCATGTTGCGACTGTTGACTTTAGGAGCAGTAATGTAATGCTGAAACAGAACCGCCTTGTTGGATGTTTGCACTCTATTTAATTGGTTCATAATTTTGTAGATGTATTTCTGTGAGATTTTAAAGAAATAATTTTTACCTCGTTATGCTCAGGTTTTTAAAATCTATTAATACTTCTTCCCATAAATATCCACAAATAGTTCTGTGTGACAATATTAAAAGATTCTTACATTTAGATAATATGTGAGAATAAAGGAAACCTTGAGATGACAGGAATTAAAGTGAAGCTAAAGGTTCGGAGGACAGAAAACACTACAGGAGACACTAGCAGTGCTGACGGGGAACATACTGTGGGGGGATTTCAGCTGCGCATTCACACGCACACACCCACACACACACACACACACACACACACACACACACACACACACACACACACACACACACACACACACAAACACACACACACAAGAACCAGCTCTAAAAACTGTCTCTTTATCCCCCTCAGGGCAAAGTCAAAGAATGGTGGCCGCTGTCTGAGAGAGCGTCTGGAGAAGATTGGCCTCAACCTGCCCGCCGGGCGACGCAAGGCAGCCAACGTCACTCTCCTAACATCTCTGGTGGAGGGTAGGGAGGACACACATGCACACTCGCAGTGACCTCCATGCATAGTGACAGATAGAGACACATTCATGTAGAAATACCCTTGCAGACGTGAACAAACAGCTTTGGCATGGGTGACAACATGCATGCACCCCTCTTCCCCCCACAGACCAAACCTCAAAAGAGCAGTGACCTGTTTGAATAGAGAAAAGAGAGAAAAACAGCTGCAGAGGTCATCTTCTGACCCGATCTGACCCGAGCAGTTGATAGTTAAAACCACTAAAAACTGCTTTGACTTGTTCTCCTCGTTTTAACAGACACACTGTCTCTCCTCCTTCTCCTCTTCCTCCCCCAGGTGAGGCTGTCCATCTGGCGCGGGACTTTGGATATGTGTGTGAAACAGAGTTTCCAGCCAGAGCTACAGCTGAATATCTGTGCAGGCAGAGCGAGCCGGACCAGCTCCCCACACGACGCAGCATGCTGCTGGCCACAAAGTAAGTGTCCGTCGCCCTTTAGAGGAGCTTTCCACTCATTTTACACCCGAGTCTATTCAGTGGTCATTTAGACTGAAAATGTCTTCTAATGCGCCTCCAAGGAGTTTTGACAATCCTGAGAACTTCAGGTATTCATTATGGGAAGTGTAAGATAACAAAGCAACGTCTCTTTTCCTCTCAGGGAGATCTGTAAAGAGTTTGTGGACCTGATGTCCCAGGACCGCTCCCCGTTGGGTGGCAGTCGGCCCACCCCCTGCCTGGAACCTGGAGTACAGGGGAGCCTAACCCACTTCAGCCTCCTCACCCACGGCTTCGGTACCCCGGCAATCTGCGCCGCTCTGTCAGCATTCCAGAGCTACCTGATGGAGGCGATCAAAATGCTGGACAAAGGAGAGGGAGGAGGGAAGAGTCACCACGACAAGGAGATGAAGCACCGCAAATAGAGGCAGGACAGACGGTTGTATGCTGGGTGGACGATGGTTGGATGAGAGGAAGAGGGGAAAAGGACTGACCGCGCCCTTCTGCAGCTTCACCTTCGCCCTCAGGACAAAAACTGAGCTTTTACCTCCCAGAAAGCCCCGTGGTCCCTCTTGACGTCCAGGAGGAAGGGTTCATGGTGATATCTGTACTGTAATGTGTGTCTACAACCACCTCACTCACAGCGACGCATGGACCTCTCTTCTCAGTAGCTGGTTTGTGTCATAATGGCATCAGGATGAGTTCCTACACATGTGTTTTTATTTTCCACCCCTCTTTCTTTATTTAAATTCTGGTAAACATGTCACCTTTATCTGTGCATCTCTCCCTCTCTCTCTCTCTCTCTCACACACACACACACACACACACACACACACACACACACACACACACACACACACACACACACACACACACACACACACACACACACACACACACACACACACACCTGTACACATTTTTGGACTGAACTCATCTGGGAAGTGTTGTAAGCCATGTTTGACACAACAAACTGCTCTTTATTTCATTGGACCTTTTGGAGACTTTTACCTCCACCCTGATTGGACAAGAACAGCTCACATAAGTACTTCTTCTTAAATGGCGGTCATGGGAAATTGAGTTCCCCCTGTTCTCTAGCAGTGGGGTAAAGAAACATCAGAAGCAGCTAAAGCTATGTGTTGTTAACTTAAGAAAAAAACACAAATCATTTTGTACTTTCTGTGTATGTTTATTATTAATGTTATTACTGTTGTTATTATTATTGTATTACTGCCTAAATGTAATATATTGTTAAACAATTAAGAACCATTAAGAAAGGGGTACATTTTTATGTTTTGATCTGGGGTATCAGAACAATAAAAAATAAAGGCACCTTCAGGTACCTTTAAAGGCAACTGTCCAGACAATTTACTTTTAAAGTCAAAGGTGGCAGGGGCTTTTATTGTGCTTTTATTGTGAAAGTTTCCTTCTTTATTGATCCCTCTGGGCAAAGTCTTGTGTGACTTTAACAGGAAAGTCACAACTAGAGCTACAACATACTCCTAATATCACGACTGATTGAGCTGCTGATTTATTTACTTTTGTGGAGGGATTATTTATTTAAAGGTTTAGCCTATTAAATATCAGAAAAAAATTTCATCAAAGTTCCCAAGTAATCCAGTGGATGTCTGACTTTTGTTTTCATTAAAATCTCACAATCAGAAACAAAATGCATTAAATTTACAATGATTTTAAACAGAACACACCAAACCTGCTTGGCGTGGCTTCAGGGATGGTGATGTGGACTGAAATACCTCAGGAGCCAAATAACATATCAGACAAACTGAACTTATTTATTTTAGAGGGTCTGCTGTTATATGGTAGACAGTTCTGATTTGTGAACAGTCAATATAAACAAATTTGAGGGGAGCAAAACTATTGGAGGCTAATAATGTAAATGTCGAAAGTGTTGCAGATCAATGAGTCACGTCAGCCATTGAAGGTATGACGTGTAACATTCCTGAATTAACTGAATAAATAGACACTTGACCTTTGTTAGAAATGGTGATGAGTTGTGTACAACAATGTTCAAATGCAGAGAAACCTGTATCCCAGCAGACTATTTAAAGTGACGGTGCATTCACTGCCTCTAAAACTTGCAGGAAAGCGCCTGATGTGGAGGAACCTGACCTAACATTAAACATTAGAGAATTACCTTGTCTGTGATCACACAGCAAATAGATTCCCATCAGAAATTCTCTAAAAACTCAAGATTCTGATCGACTTCAACGCATTATCAAATGTCTTTGTCTTTACTGACTACAAAAATTAAATGCTGTGCATTTAATCAAGCGCTAAAAATTTGATTATTTTTCTGCCAGTGTATTAAATATAGATCAAGTAATTGACACTTCTGTTGTGCATGTTTTACACATGTAGCAGATTCAGCAGGGCGACATAGGAGCCAGAATTAGACGACTCTTATTATAATTGCCACATTTTTTCTGCCAACACCGAGAGGACTCTTTTAAAACAAAATCAGAGCCCCTTCATGCATGCAGGGCTCCAGCAGAGGCGTAAGGAGACAGCTGCAGCCCTGAACACCACACCTGGGAGAATGGGGGCAGCATTCAGTCCCAATCAAGCCACACCTTGGTTCCCTCTCTACCCGTCTGTTCTGCATCTCTCCCACATCTCCTGCACAGTTCCTCACTCTACCTAACCAGGACGAGACGCTCACCACAATTACTATTTCTCAGGGAGCACAAACTGCTCATACGCTCTCAAATATCACTCATCCCTACCTGCTGTATGTCCTTTTCTCTCCTCCCAGCTCATTACCCTCCTGTGTCAATTCCCCCCCCTCATCCCTTCATCTCCTTTTCTTGTAACCTAACCCCCCCCCCCCATATTCTTCCCTCTATCTGACACTCAGCGGGGCCGCTCTCCATCTCTGTGTGCCTCCAGGCAAACATATGCTCCTCTTCCCGTCAGATTCCGGTGTGTTTGAGAGAGGAGGGATTGTTTAATGTTTATTAATCACCTGTCTGTGGTGGAGACGATGATACAGTCACACACACACACACACACACACACACACACACACACACACACACACACTTCTCTCTCCCTGGTGCACATAAACATGGGCTGTCACACTCACACGCATAAACACACGCGGCCCCAATATTACCAACTAGGCCTGGATTTACCATTTACAGCTTCACATCAGTGTGTTCATGTAAGACTCTCCATACACAGAATAAATTCATGAATTTCAAAAGCTGCTTTTACATTACAGCTTGTGTTTGGATTCTTTTCAAAGATCCTGTAATACCATTTTTCGTTTTACAACAGCAATTTAATTAAATTGTATTCTTGCACAGGCACAAGTTGTGAATTTGATTATAAAAAGGCTGCATCTCCAGTATCAGTTTTGATTTCCCTCTCCATAAGAATCCACCAGATGATTAATGTCAATGCACGATTATCTTGGGCAGTTTATTTTAGGAAGTACTCTCGGGTGCAACAATTTTATGATAAATTATGTTGACTTTTTCGTGACAGAAACAGTTTTCTTAAATACAAATATGAAATTGTAAAGTTCTGACTTTTTTCTGTTTCCTGAGTTTTTAAATGTTTCTCATTTTTAATCATGGATGTAAACATCAGGTAACAACTAATCAAATCCATTTGACATCTAATCATATTCCACTCATGATACACTTGTCAAGTCGGGATTGTTTACAATACGTTAACAAAGACACATTTTTTACAACTCTAATTTAGTTAACTTTCTACTGTTTGGAGCTGGAGTGAGAGCAGAAAAATGCTGAATTTAATTTAAATTCAGGGTGTGTTGAGTGCTGGTGAAATAACAGAGTAAACTATTAAAATATACATCTCCTGAAGGGTATCTGGATTTGTTCTTAAAAACCTTGTGCAGCCAAGTCGAGTGAATTGGAATACTTGTCCCACTAGCTCTGCAGTTGGTACTGATTACAGTACTGACACTGTATTTCAGAGGTGTTGATAAAACCCTTTGTTAATCATCTAAGGTTCTATTTTGCTGCAGATAAGAGCTACAGTATATCAAATAGCAAAATGACACAACCCTCAAAATCAAACTACACTGCTGGAAGACCACAGTATTTTCCGCACTATAAGGCACACCTATCTACACACTGAATTTAAACTTTTTTGACTGCATGCTCCTTCAGGTAAATGCACTAATTTTGGAGGGAGCTACATGCTGTATGCGCATGCATGCTTTATTACATGTACAAGTGTACATTACCCACACTCAGTGAGTACAAGTGTAAAAGTACACAGCCAGAAGGCTGTTCTCTTTCTATGTGCAGATGAGTAGACTAGAGAGCAATGAGAAAGCGCTACAGGGACAAAGAGATTGTATCTCAACTGTGTGTCACTTTTTATTGGAACAGAAAGAGCAAGGAGGTCAACAGTACAAAAAAAAAAAGAGAAATGAGGGCGTCAGAGTTGGTAGTTATGCAGTGAACGGTCACTTGGCGCCAGAGGTGAGCTTCTCCAGGTCATGTATGCCGTCCTTGTCAATCAGACGAACATTGAAGGAGGGAAGGTTGAGGATGAAGCGCTTGTTCAGCTGGAGGAGACACAAGACGGAGAAGGAAATATTAAAATATGTGGATGTATTTGATCAAGGCTAAAGGCTAATCCACAATCTGCAGTGTTTGACAGCCTTCATGTACAGTATTTGACTCATGAATGAAGGAATAAATACCCATCTCCTTTATCAGATCTATCCATTCAACTGTTTAAATAACACAAATCCTGAGGTGCTTGTGTTTTAAATGCACTGAAAGTATCTGCAATGCTTAAACAAGACTCTCAGCGTGGCCTTGAGCTCTTTATAGGCAGATTCATAAAACATCAGTGCCTTTATTCATAAAACAAAGCTGTTCTACTGTTTGAGGCCACATGAGAATCTTTATTCAGTTTCTACAGCCAATCAGCTGCAGATGGCGAGGCCTGCAGGCGTCACATCATCTCCCAGCACTTCAGAACTGGACGGAGATGGGAGTCAGAGCGGACTGAACGACATGGAGCGTCCTCTTCGTGTATATTAACAGTCATAAGGGTAAATCCAGATGAGCCACATCAGAGAGAACTTTCTTCCAACCAGTATATAGCATTTAATCATACTGGGAATATCAGAGGACACTTTTTCAGAGCTGAGTACATCTGACATAAACTCACCTCTGCAACACACTTCTTCAGCAGATCCACCGCCTCGTCTCGAGTGAGATCTAGAACAAACACCAGCAAGTGAGAATGCTGACCATGAAAGATGGGGAATGATGGAGACTCATTTTTCTATTAAATGTAAAATTATGTCAAAAAAAATTATTCAACTATACCCCCCTCACAGCACAGCCAGGCTGTACCATGAGCAGGTGCAAATTCAACTCTGTGACCTCTGCAGTACATCCTCTGCAAACGCAGAGTCAGTCTCACATGAACAATGAGGAGAGAAAACATGCGTGAGGCATTTCGAGGCACCGACCTGGTTTATAGTGCTTGTCAAGAATAGAGAGTGTGAGGTAGGCGCCGTAGCCGTGAGCAGCGAAAGGTGCCTTGGCCATGGAAGCCAAGTAGTCCATGTAGTAGAGACCTGGACCGTCTGTGTCATCGTAGCCCGCCAGCAACAGGTTCACGTGATAGGGAGTCTGGATTCAGAGGAAGGAGGGGAGAATTAAGATTCAGATGTAAAAGAAGGACTAAATAAACATCAGCTCAATTCAAAATGCTGCAAAAACGCTCAATCACCAGTAATGAGCTTAAAATTTAATTTTTAGTAGAGGAAGACATTTATAAATGCTGATGTAGAGCTAAATGTCCTAAAATGTTTATGAATGTGAAAAAAACCTCTAAGACAATGACATACTGATCCTTTTTTATAAATAATAGTGTTGAAAACGCATCAATCAGCTATGGTAAAACAGACGAAGTGATCCTTCACCAGGAGAATCTTATGAAAACCACATCAACACAGAACAAAGACTAAAGTTTATTATTAGTAGTATTTAGTGTGTATTTTACAGTTTCTGATTTCAAAGATACTTATCCAATTAGAGGTGTTAACACTGCCATCGGTACAGCGTCGCAAAGACCTTTTAGACCCCCCTCCTGATTCATGCTATTTGTGTTTACATCCTAGTGAATTATGTCAGATCTGATTAAACAAAAAATGCTACTTTTAATTAACAAATGTCGTAAGGAAAATTGTTGGCTAACAAAGAAATCACCAGCGTGAAAAGGTGCAACTCTGCGTTAATAACTTCGCTGAACTAGATTTACTCAAGCGTGATCACTACCAACACAGAATGGTTAAAAAAAAAAAAGAATAAAAAGTAAGATTTGGAGAGGCCTACTCAAGATCTTGACCTGATCCACTTTGGGATACTGCGGTGGGACCGTAAAAGAGCTGCTCATATTCATAAACTCTCCAAATGGCTGAACTAAAGCATCTCTGCAAAGACGAGTGAGTTTCAATTCCACCGTAAGAATGTCAGAGACTGAGATCCAGTTATTGGTAGTGTTCAGGTGTTGCATCTAAAGGTGGTGCAACTAATTGTTAAATTCAGGGCATCAATACTTTTTTACACCTAAGTACTGATAACTTGCGTGTCTTATTATTTAAAAGTCTCACAGTTACGTACATTTTCTTTTTTTTCCTCAAATCATAAATGTAGTTAGAAGATCCAACATGGTTTGAAGTGAGATGCACTGAAAAAGTAGAGGGAATCAGGAACAGGTCCTGTCCTTTTCTTCACGGCACTGTCCTGTGTCGTAAAAGCTGAGCTGGTGTCACCAACGAACTGATCTCACTTAATTGTCCCTCTAAATATCCACACTGAACAAACAGCATCAAGAGAGTGAGAGCAGAAGGGGGAGGAAGGAAAGTGATAGAGGGAGACAAGAAAGTGAAAGCATGTCGTGAGACAGGAGTGTGTGTGTGTGTGTGTGTGTGTGTGTGTGTGTGTGTGTGTATCAGTGTCAGTGACAGTGTGACATCTGCTGGGAGTCAGCGCCCCATTCGCTCCCTCCATTGTGCCCACCCTCCCTCCTGCTCCCTCCCTTCTTTAACCCCCCCCCCCCCCCCCGCCGCCCCCTCGCACCGCCTTCACCCTCTGCCCTGGAGTCGTGCCAGGGCTCATTAAAAACTTCTAAAGTCATTTTTCTTACGCCTTCCTCCCCCTTCTCTCTTTTTAAATTACATATTTTATGCTCCCAGCCTGTTCTCTCTCTTCTCTTCCTCCAAAACACTAATTTTCTCCCTTTGTCGTTGCGTGCCACTGTTCCCCATTTTTAAAAATCCCTTTAAAGCAAAACAAATTTTTGGATTTCAAAACAACTTTTGGCCTAAATTCTTGATGGTGGATGCAGAAGCGCTGTGCTTTTGATTAAAATGTAACAAGAACACTATAATATTGCTCTCTGCCTCGCAGTGACTGAAATGTTTTGCATGAAAACGTGATCGACACACCTGCACTCTTGTTTCACTTCTCCAACAGCCGCCCTGCTCATTTCTGGGACTGGTGTTAGCTCATTGCCACCAGGGCAATGAGAATCATTCCCTGTGGAGTTAGCTTCAGTATGTGTGTTAAGGACACACACACACACACACACACACACACACACACACACGCACACAAAGGAGAAAGAAACAGTGTGCACAATGGGTGTGAATCTAAGGATGTCTTTGTGTGTGTTTGTGTGTGTATCTTAACTCCTCCGTGAGCCTGTGAACTCCCCAGTGGCATCACCCCCACCCACCAGACACCTGTGACACTGGTTACAATGAAACATCAATATGGACTCGGCATCAAACTCAGGTCTCCTTCCCACGTCGGCTCAGAGGGAGCCGTGCAGCTTGTTAACCCCGCCACCTGAACTCACACCCCAGTTTGTACCCAGCTACTGCCACCGCCACCAGATCCTAAGCTGCTCCATGTCAGCCTTCCACTGCAGATGGAGGGGTCATGGTGTCACCGTCGTACCCACATGATAATTCCTTTCGCTAAGGACAGCAACCGCTTAGCTTAGCTTGAAAGACCCAAAACCCTTGATGACCCAAAGATACATCACTGATGATGTGACAATGCGCATTCACGAGATGTATCTTTCACCGGTGTGAATAGTTTGTCAAAATCTGCAAAGTCAAATCAGACTTTTAAATGCATGTCTGACAATTATTCACTAATTAATAAGACCACTATTTCTTCATTACAGTATTTTCCACACTATAAGGTGCACTGGAATATTTGAGAATATTAAAGGCTTTTGTGTGCGCCTTGTAGTGTGGAAAACACTGCAATCTGTTCAATATCTAACATTAGAAAATGAAAATCAAATGTTGTTTTGTTAGATCCACCCAAATATCTTCAATTGTCTGTCATTTTAAGAACTTTAAAACATCAAATGCCTGAAACTATTATCCAAAGGCAGCCGGTAATTTTTTGTTAGTCGACCAATCGTTGCAGATGTTTTCAGTGTGCCGCTTCCCTAAACCTTCACTATTTATGCTAAGCTAACCCGTCCCCAGCAGTAGCTACATGCAGTATTTAGCATGCATCTGAAGCTACTCATCTCATCTATCTCTAGCCAAGAAAGTGAAGTATAGTTCCCAAAATGTCGCACTTTTCCTTTGAGACAAGCGCAGTGAAGGATTGAGAGCAAAAACAGCTTTATTTGTGACTCAAATTGAGGTCAGGCCACTGAAATTCATCATAAACTCATCCCCAAACTCCCCTCTTCCACGTTCCAGCACTCCTTCCTTCCTTCCTTTCCTACCTCCCCTCCCTTTTTTCGCACCCTGCCCCGGGGCATGTTCTCTTTATTGGCATTTCTCCTCAATCTGCTGTATTAATTGTTCATCTGTGTAGGAGCAGGGGATCTGTGTGCAATATGGCACCAGTAATTATTTGTGCCCATTGTGTGTCTGCGCTCAAAAATATTGTACAAACCCATCTGGGGCCAGCTGTAGATCTCCACAGCATGGAAGCTAACTGTTGCTGTAGTGCGATCGAAAAATTAACAGCTAAAACTTTACAGCAGACTAAAAACTATCCATATGAAAACTCTGATGTCTGTAAAGCTTTAAGGCGTCTACATCATCTTCAGCAAAAAAATAAATAAATACTCACATCCCACATGACCATCTGCCTCCTGAATTTGGCTGCCTCAGTTTGACCTCATGTCTCAGCCTCCTACACCTAAAATCCTGCCACACTTTTCTGACTGGTTCACTGTCTACCTGTCAGTTCAATGTGAATTTAATGCCTTTCATATTTACAGGCATGCCTTTTTTTTTTGTTTTTGTTTTTTTGCAAAAATTACATTAATCAGAGAATTAGAGCAAACACAAAAAGACCAGATGCAGAGTTATCATGCCCCCAAAAACTTTGCAGTTGTTTTGCTTTGCGGTGAATTTCATGTGTGTCATTACTGATAATCACGCAGCAGAGTCAAGGCCTCAGGTGATTATGCTTGCCACTAGATTTTTTTTTTCTTTGTCTCCTCTCTAAAGCGTGAGTGAGTTCAGTTCTCCAGAGGTTAGTGGAGTTGTTTTTCTGGACGACGGGCTGGTAAGCACACGGTCGTATGTGGGTTCTGCTTTCTCTGCACCCACATGCTCGGCTGACTTCAGCTAACTACACCTCCCTAGAGGTCTGCAGCCACTGGGGTATGACAACCCTGAGACTAAAGGACTCGTCTCTAATTTATCCTGCAGGAATAGGGACCCCAGAATGAACAATATACCACTGATTAATTCATCAGCCAGCGGTTTCAAATCTAGGGGACAAATCATATGATCTTGTCTTTTTGTAGGTGGGGGATTTAGAAGATTCAAGGACGGTAGAAAAGAGAAAAAATGTAAGGAAAAAAAACTGTTCTTTATCTTTCCTTTGTGTCTAGGCTTAAATTTAATCTGAAATTACTCATCAATGTCGATTAAAATCTATTCCAATAAACTGCATGTGCAGCCATTTCCCAGACATTGGTTGACCACAAGCATTTTTCTTCAAATCCATAACAGATTTTATTTTAGAAACAAAAGTCTATCTATGTTTACTGTCTCTGTCCTTTACATGTCTAATGTTGTTTTCCTTTCAATATAGGTAATCTCTACAGTTGTTTTAGTCATTTCCTGGAGCTTGTGTTTATATATTCATTATACCATATTAATTTATTCGAAACGGTAAAACACACTTTCAAATTGAACTGAACAAATGAAGAACTACAATTATTCTTGTGCTTAACTTGTTAATCCTTCCATCAATTTAAAACATTTGACAACCCCTTTCAAATGTTGAAATGAAAAATATTGAGTTTGAATCAGACAGGATTTGCACTTCTGGGAGGGGGGCGTTGTAAGTCACACATTACCAAAAAGAATAATTCATCCTGAAAACAAAACACACTTGCATTTCTCCTACAAATTCTACGGCAGACTCTGTAAGAAAATGACATTTCTTGGTCATATCAAACCATTCAAAACCTGAGCTGACAAATTCTCTCTGTTTCACATTTAAATCAACAACACATAACATATTCCACATACTCAACATGTTCTGGGGGAGAAAAAAAAACACCATGAAAAAAACCTGTTTATACAACATAATTTGCAAATGTCCATGTACTCTGGAGGTTGATGAAGTGAGCATAGCTTGAGGAAGGTGTGGGACGCAGAGGAGAAACTGCTACTGCTTCAGTTTCTGAGCACTCCTGAGAATGCAGCATTAGTAAATCCTGCACTCATAAAACCAAATTCATCACCTTGAGGCACAAAAATAACGATACACTCGCAGCTCATGGCAAGACATGAATATAAATGTTCCACAACATGCACAACCTTGACAGAATAAGATGATCCTGATCCTATAGGTGTCTCTGTGTGCTTGCATATTGTGGGTCTGTTGACTCCTACTCGTTCTCACACTCCAGTCTGTGTTGTCTACTGGGCCTAGTTGTTTCCCCCTGGGACCCCGACTCCTCCTCCTCCTGTTCTAACCCTATCCCCCGTTCAATGTGTCCCACATTCCCTTCTCTGCCACACTAATTGTTTTTTGCAATTATTTTCACCCTCCTGCTATTGTGACAGGCAGCGGCTGCACTACTCTTAACAAATTAGCGTTAAGAGTCACAGTGCATGCAAACGAGAAGCAGGACTGGCTTCAGTACATTGTGTTACATCTAAAAACATATTTGCAAACATATCTAAAGACATATGTGCTGCTCCTCCAACGGTATCAAATTCACTGCATTTATTATATTGGTGTAAGCGTTCATTACAAGGGTTGAAAAGACAAAAACATGTTTACAATATGTACAGTGCGCCCTCACGCATTTGTGCATCAACGCTCGCGACTCCACCTCATCGCAGATTTATGGTAGGCAGTCATGTGGTACCGTACGCGCATTCTATTGGCTGACGGCATCCGGAAGTGCGCTCGTTCCGTCAGTCTCGGACTTTTGTGAGACACAAAAATGCTTTAAACTGTCGAAAAGAGTGTGGGAAAAGGTAATACAGATAGAAGGTAGTTTAATATCAGTATAGGGAGGGTTCATAAACGTTTAAATTACTGTAAATAATAAGATAAATAGATCGCAATCTCGACTGCGGATTCCTCAATCACGTGTGGTTCCTGGAACGCATTAACCGCAAAGAACAAGGGCGCACTGTAATACTTAAAACTTCCGAACATCATAAGTTGTTTGTGTTTGTTGGATTTTTTTTGCAAGTATGAACAACAACATATATGGTTTTGACACGAGTTTATAAAGTGCCACGTGTATCATTCTCTTTTACTGAGAGGAGATGTTTTGCTTCTAGAAAAGGAGGACAGAGAAGTTCAATTGTTCAGGCCTGGCAGAAGCTCACCTTCAGGGTGCCCTCTAAGTTATTTAACAAAGGTTCGTTAGAACTTTGGCTTATTTTGTTCCAGTATAAAAAGGAAAAGCAACGTAGTTATAACTTTAACAACTAAAACTAGGAAATAACCAGTCACAGAGTGCAACATCCCGCGGTCTTACCCTGACCTACTTTCATAGGTCAGGATCATCTAATAAAAGACCCATGATCCAACTAGTGTATAGACTAGTGCATACGGAGAAGGCCAGTGTGAGTAAACCATAGATCAAGCTAGTGCATACAGCACTAGCTTTGATCTACGGTCTTACTCACGCTGGCCTTTCTCTAATCTTTCTATCCTATCCGGTACCTGAATGTACAAAGTTGAAATTTGACCATGACTTACTTTTCTCAAGGTCAAGGTCATCATCTCAATTTCATCCCTTTTGCCACCCGAGTAATCTGCTTTTTGTTTCCTCTTTCTATTTGCAACGGTTGCAAAGATATTTGGTGAACGAACGAACGGACAAACACTGACTATCGCAATACATCACCGCTTTGAAGCGGGATGTAACAAGTCTTTAGTATACACTATGAATATTAAACGTCTATTTCCCCTGTACTGCTTGCATAAAGAATATATTTGGTTCTGACTGTCAGATCATTGCATAAACCATGAGGAGACACCTACAACTTTTTCTGGGTATTTTAGCCACTTCATAGTTACTGCTGGTAGAAATAACATATAATCATATGTGTATAACCCCAGAGGCAATGTGTGTGTGTGTGTGTGTGTGTGTGTGTGTGTGTGTGTGTGTGTGTGTGTGTGTGTGTGTGTATGTGTGCGCTTGCGTGTGCACATGCGTGTGTTAGTAGGCTCAGGTGTTTTCAGGTCTCAAAGGGAAGATCTTCCGTCATCATTCACAACAAGCTGACAAATGTAGCTAGCTCTGTCAAAACGCATCTACGCATTCAGCGGAGAAGTCTCATGCTGATAATGATGCAAACACAAATATCACCGCAAGTGAGACTTATTTTCCAGTTGGACGGAAGACTATTACTACATCAGTAACAACAGAGAGGATGGGGGTGATCTACGACGGAGACAGGACTGTTTTTAAGAGTTATAATTTCCTGTTTTAGACAAAATGATTTTAAGCAGAAATTCAAATACATTTAGCGATGAAGGAGGAACCCAGTTACATTGAGTCTCTCCCTTCCAGTTGAATTGAGTGTTAATTTAACTTATGGGAATTAATTTGTGATTCTATCATTTATTCCCTGAAGCAAAATGAGATTGGAAATGCTTACAGAGGAATGTAATTAAGTTGAAATAAAAATTAAAATATTCATAGGTATGTTAGCTCATTACTTCAAGATGAATATGGCTAATTCAGAGAATGACCAGTGGTACATGGGATTAATTAGCTACTGAGAAAATACAGAGATACTGGTGATGAATTGTGTTTTGAGAGGGTTTTAACAAGGTTTATGGTCAAAAAGAAAGGAAAGAGCAGGCCAGAGATGTCAAATATAGGTAGTCCTCAACATATGAACACAATTCGTTCATAGAGGTTGTTCATAAATTGAATTGTTCGTAAATCATTATTTATTAAATTTCAATCTCTAATCCTTATTTGAGGTAATATAAATGCCATTACTACTCTAGATACCAAAGTATTATTCCTTAAGACTTACTAGAAACAATAACAGGACATTAAAACAATTATACGTCGTTTTCAAAAAAATACATGGAAAAATAATAATCAAATTTCCATCATTTCACTCGACTTTACATCTGCCACAAATATTGGAATCTCAAAATCCACTGTGCACCTCCACTGTGCTTTAACAGTTTTACAAAACTGTGCATGGGGTTGTGGCAGAAAGGGGAGCTGCAGTACAATACACTGCTACACGAAACAGACAAAGTTTATGGATAAAGCAGAAAGGAATTTTCAGAATGTAATGGTTACAATATTACTGCACAATGGGTTGCAGATGGCTGTTTACTGGTCTGAAAACCAAAGGAACATAGACCACTCAGTGAACACCAACAAGGACAGTATTTCAAATAATGTGAAAACAAACTCAGAAATAGAAAAATTAACATTTCCTAAATGTTCTAAGTAACAAAAGGCACACAAAATAATGTAGAATTGTTTTGTGGAATTTTTATCATTTGCTAAGGCTAAAAGAAAGCTGCTGTGGCCTCCTCTACTTTTAGAGTTAAACCACCTGTAAACAATAGTGTTTCTGCTGCTTGGATCTGGTAGTCTGCTGACATAACCAAACTTAATGGGGCATGTCAGATGGACTGGGATAACGCAGATAATGAAACTGATAGCCCGCGATACAATGGTGTCGCGCCTGGAGTGTACCCTGCCTCAAGCCCAAAGTCCGCTAGGACAGGCTCCAGCAACCCCGCAATCTGTGACAGTGGAAGAAGCTGAAGATGAATGAATGAAACTGAGAGCACACCACTTGGAGTACAGGCCATGGATGTAGCCATCAGTGAATAGAGTTGTCAACAAAGTAGTCTTCTCCAAAATATGACAAAAATTCAAACAACTGTCATGCAACATTAACCAATCTAGTGGGAGTCTTAACCACTGACAAACTTTCATTGTCCAGAGGCTAAATCTGTTAAAGGTCTGTTTAGTGGTCCTGTGTTTACACTGATGTCATCCCTGCTGCTTTGCATACACCTTTTTCAGTGAAATAGTGGCCAACAATAAATCAATACATTTGTCATTAATTAAACATCCTTAGCACAGGGAATAAACTATAACAGTCTGCATGAACACAAACACTTCATCATAAGCTCTTTTATTTTAATTAACATGAAATTGTAAAGTCATAGTTTGAGCTTTAATGCTATTAATTACTGTGCCAAGTTTATTTTCTCTGTCTTTATCAGAGACACTCCAGGATGTCTCTTCATAAAAAGCAGAAACACCTTACGTGTTAGAAAACTGCTTAACAGGACAAGGGTTATTATTTAGGGCAGAATTGTAGTTACCCTGCTTCGTAGGTATTCTGCAAGATTCTTCCTTGTGAAGTTTGCAGCTGCTTCTGGACTGAGTTCATAGCCTAATGATAGAGATGAACATGAATTAACATTTCAGAAAACAGTTTAACTTTCACTGTGACTATGTCAGTTACTAAATATTATGGTGTTATGATAGATTCTTCTTAAGGCTTTCATAAATGAGCATTTCAGTGGTACTTACCATTCCTCATTTTATACAGCTGAACGTTTTTCTGAATGTACTCTGCGAACTGCACCGTGTCTCCTGCTTCCCCAACACAGAGAAGCAAAATCTTCTCACTCAGCTTAAACATCTTGTCATAGTCTGGAAAACAAACAACACAATTCCTTTACTACATGTGAATTAATAAAACACCTCTGAGCTGCAGTGTTCTCACAGACAGAATGAGTAACGTCATATCGACTATTGCTTTCACTTTCACCGTCAGAAAGCGTTTGGTTATTTTATGCTAACCTAGCAAACTATACATTGTCTTCCAAAAACGCACAATTAACCAAAGAGATCGAATGGCAATTACAGTACTATGTACTACACCACCATCGGGTGTGAACAAAACAGAAAAAAACTAAAACTACAACAATCCAAAACCAGGACGATTTAAACCGCTAAGCTTCTCAATAAATTAGCTATGCTCAACTTTGCCGGCATTTTCTTTGCATAATTACATTATAAATAAAATTGCTGATGAATATAACGTGAAAAAGCTTGAAGCAACGGTTGCAATGACACAAACCAGATAAAAAATCTGAACAAGGATTAAAATCTGAACGTTAAATCATCCGACTCGGTAGCTACCGCTAAGCTAACGCGTTGTCATACCATGTTTCATCTGAATAATGCTGCTGGCTGCAACATTATCCGCCGCAACCAAGACAAAATCAGCTCCCTGTATCCCAATCAAATATTCCATTCTTAAAAACGAGTACGTGCGGCAAAAATCCTGAAATACTACGCAAAACCGGTGATCTATTTCCCTCTCCTAAGCAGTTACACAGCAAAAGTTTGAGACAGGTGGCGCAGACTGATGTCGTCACCGGAAATGGTTCGTTCGTACTTTCTACGCGACGCGGGCGGGCAATTTGAGCGGACTCGTTTCTTTGCTACTGTGTGGATTGGAACCTGAACACAAAACGTGATTATTATTGCACGAGAAAGAAGTCGACATGAACGAAGGG
Organism: Antennarius maculatus; assembly: GCA_013358685.1. Lineage (NCBI taxonomy): Eukaryota > Metazoa > Chordata > Actinopteri > Lophiiformes > Antennariidae > Antennarius > Antennarius maculatus. Next base: position 7,184,809 of record CM023622.1, on the reverse strand, counting down.
AAGCCTGAAAACACGATGCCGGACTTGATCAACCAAACTGGTTCACAGCGACGACGGTCACCCCGGTTGAGTTCTCCCCAGGCTAATGCTAACGTGAAACCTGTCAACAAAATGGCGCAGATATCTTTGGCTGTTAAACGCTCCATTACTGTGAGGAAAATAGCTCCCAGAAAAACAGCCGCACCTTCAGAGCACAATAAGGAGAACACGCCGAGTAGGTCGAATTCAGGATCCAGCCAGCAGAAGAAGCTAAACGTGTCCACCCCGGGTCCGGCCGCAGGTCACCCGCCCTCATCGGCCAAGAAGAACGTTGCTGCTGCTCTGCCATCCCCGATCCTCCCGTCCTCACCGCCGCACTCTCCTGATCCCCAGCAACCACCCGTCGATCCACAGGACGTGGTGTGGACACAGAAAGTGCGCCGATCCTACAGCAGACTAAGCGACAAGTCCCTGAACAGCCCCGATTTACGTGAGAACTTGTTCGGCTTCGTGAAGCTGAAAACCCCCGAGGTGGGCCCGAGAGCCGGGCGCTCCAGAGGCCAGATGGATGTGTCCGGGTCCACGTCAGGTCTGAACTCGTTCACATCTTTGCTGGAGACGGATGACTCTGTTTCAGTTTTCCCCGAGCCGGACACGAATATCCCCGGGGTGGCTGTGGTGAAGGAGAAGAGGAGGAGGAGGAAGATCCAGCAGATAGACGACACGGAGCTGAACGCAATGGCTGCCAAGATGAATGCTGAGTTTGAGGAGGCAGAGGTGTTTGAGTTGGTTGTGGAGTGAAAGACTGATGGAGTCAAAGACTGATGGAGTCAAAGACTTACAAGAACACATGTTTGTCACAGAGATGCTGATGAGCTCTGAGTTCTATTCTCAAAACATTGTTTCTGTCCTTTCCAGTTCTTGAACAGGCTGGTGTTTCTGTTCTCCGGACTCCATTTGCTTGTATTTTTAATCCTTATTGTTGATAATATAGAGTATTATGGGATTGAGTAATCTAGTAGTAACATCTGACATCAAAATGACCAGTAGGAAGGGTAAACCTAAAGTATGTTCTTTATTTGGTCATTGTTCATACAATTACATCTTTTGCTGTCAGCATTTTGCCTTTTTTTTTTTTTTAAAGATTTTTCAATGCGTTTTCACTTTTAATTGATTACTGAATCACAAACTGATTTGACATGCAAGGAGAAGATAGTTTAATGGGGATTCAAATACATGATGTAAGTTCATAAACTTTATGTATTTTGCATACAGTGTGAATATATATATATATATATATATATATATATTCATACACAGGTCGTCAATCACTGTAAAAACATTCAGCAGCATTTCAGAGCTCTGACAGCAGTTTAATAAAGTTTTACATCTGCATTTAATCTTCATATTCCAGATGATACATCTGCCCTTTGTAAAATGTTTTTGATTTTGCTTGTAATGGTAAATGAATGTTAAAAATTAAATCACTAGATTTTCAAGTCAACTTGGACATTCTCTCACAATTCTGTAGAATAAAGTGAACCTTTATTCTACAAAAAAGGTACATGTTGGGATTTTATCAATGATTATAGCTCTGGTCATACTGATTTAAAAAGGAACCATAAATTGCACATGCAGGGTTTAATTTCACACAATTTTTGTAAAAACAACACAAAGTTACATAAGCAACTAATCAGACATGCTGGCTAAGAGCACATTCCTGAACGCATCGTTCCCCAGTGACCGTGGATGAGTGAAGGGGTGATCTGTCTGGATTTAATGAGGATGGTGGACAGGTAAATCATTTTCCTCTGGAGTGTCTTGAAGGTGTAAGTGGATGTGTTGCATAATTTGCACTAACAAGGGATGATCTCCACCTGCAGGCCTGCCCATAGCTGCAGATATACTCGGTCGACATGCATTGATTTAAGTTAATGTCAGGAATTTAAACTAATTTAGGTGATGATATAGACACAAATTACTTATGAAGATGAAACCAGAGTAAACAAACAGGTGTAGCAGGACGCAAACAGAATGATCTGAGTTGTGCTATAGCTCTTACAATTACCAGATCACAACACAACTCACTATATCATCCCAATGTTAAACTTTACTCTTTATTCAATACGACATCAAAATCTATACAAGCTATGGCTGGTTAAAGATATTCAGGAAATCCTGACAAAATGCAGCTCGCAGGTCCAACTCTGGCGGTTTGTTCCATCCATGAACATAAAAGCTCTTGCAATTGTAACATCACAGGAAAACACATGCTATAAAAGTGGGTTATTTCGATGTCATTTTAAAAATGACAGTTTAGATGAGACTTTTTGAAATGTATGTCTAAGGTACATATGTTCACCTGCCTGCTGCAGATCACATTTCCATGCAGATATGCTTACAAAACTGCCACACCTTTAACAGCAATATATCTGTATATTGAGGAGAGCCACGATAAAAATAAAAAGCGAACATCTTTTTTCAGAGATAATGAAGTGATTCTCAGTGTTGCAGAGGATACTGACAAGTATATCCACACCTGTTATGCCAACCTTGAAAAAAAAACAAGCTAGGAAGTTGCTTATTTACATCTGCCAAGAGCACATACAGCACACTGATAGTATTTGTGTGAGACAGTGGCACGCAGAGATAATGAGGAGGTGTAGGAGCAGGAGGTGCAGCAGCGAGCGAATAAATCCACAATTTGCTCATGCACTTTAGGGTGTGCAAAACATACTCTGTTTTCTTCCCTGGGTGCCATCTCTTGTTCTTCATTTGGCATTTCAGCTCCTTGGGAAAGAAGACATTTTTATTTTGGTGTTTTTTTGCAGGGAACAACACATGGTGCCTCACCTTTTGTATATTTTTAACAAGATGCTCACGTCTGCTTGTCACCACAAATGAAAGTTGGTTGTTTTGTAAGCCATCACCACCAAAAAAAAAAAACAGTTATTGATTTACAATGCTGCTTCTTCTTCAAGTTTGTTCATTCTGATTTTTGGATATTTTACACTTCATATTCATGTGTTTTCTCCCCCATCTCTATCCCTCTCCTGCTTTTTTCCTTTTACTCCTCTCACCCCCCCCCCACCCTTCACATTTCACTCACGGCAGTTGTCGCTGGTTCAGCTTGACTGCTTCGTTAGGGCTCATCATTTGCATTCAGATTAATTATCTAATTACCGACAAATGTCCGGCGGCCACCCCACACTCCGGCTCGTCAGCTCTCAGCCTGTAATTATTTTAATCATTTACTTTCATCTGGAGCGTTCCTGCCATACTCCTGTGTTTAGAGGCCATTCTTAATTACCCTGCCAAGACACTCTTTTCATGAGAGGGGAGGGAGGAGAGGGGTTGGTTTGAGGGAGAAGAGAGCAATTGGGTGAGAGAATGCATGTGTGTGTGTGTGTGTGTGTGTGTGTGTGTGTGTGTGTGTGTGTGTGTGTGTGTGTGTGTGTGTGTGTGTGTGTGTGTGTGTGTGTGTGTGTGTGTGTGTGTGAGAGAGAGAGAGAGAGAGAGAGAGACCAATGGGGACATGAACCAGAGGCTTTGACAGCACAGAGGAAGCTCCCTCTCTGCTGGATGCTCTTTCCTCTCTTCTCTTTTCTGCTTTTCTCTCTACATACACCGAACCAAACCCACCCACCCCCAACCTAACTTCCTCATCTCTCCTCTCACCCACCCCTCACCCCCAACCCCTCCTCCACACCCCTCTTCCCCCCCGTTATACTTCCTCCCTTTTTCCCTTTATCGCAAGCACACACAGGAATCGCCCGTGGGCTTCAGTGCTCTGACTGCTAATACACTCACGCGCGCACACACTCTTACACACACACACACACACAGACACACACACACACACACACATAGAGGCAGGCAGACAAGAGAGTCATGCACCCTGTTTGTGGCACTCATCAGGATGCACATGTTTCCACTATCTGCCTAGAAAATCTCTCCTCTCCTCTGTGTTCTGTCTCTCTCTGTCTCCCTCTCTGCCTCCCACCATCCCTCCATCACTCACACCTGCTTGACTGCACGCCCCACACGTCCGTCTGCTGCCCTTCCATCCCTACGTCTCCTCTTCTTCTTTTGGTCATTGGTCCTGCTGCTCCCTGTCCTCTCTGAGGGGCAACAGGTCATCTCCTCCTTCCCCCGTGTGACCGATTCATAATGATGCTCTCACTCAACCCTTAAGCCTCTCACCCCTCTTCCTCCTTGACTGCTCTTGTTAAGAAAAGCAAGAGTGAAGGAGAATAAGAGGGAGATACAAGCGCTGTAATTGGGCCCTGGAATATTTAAGTCACTGGGGATGAAAGTTTAATGAAAAGATGATTATCTACCAGTTTATCACACCATGTTTCATATTTCATTTTCATGTTCTCGTTCCGGGCCTCGCTGTCCGTTTTGGCAGCTGTGGATACAGGGTTTATGATCTAATGTGCGTTGAAAAAAACTGAGTAGAAGGGAACAAGCGGAGAAATGTTAAGGTCAGATTCACAGGGGACTCTTTAAGGAGATTCAGATGCCAATTTATGTCAAAACATCAGTCCAAGAATGTTCTTTATTCCCACCTTTTGTGGGATTTACTCCCACTACATTTATTTCTGCTGTAGAGGAATGCCCCTCATTTACATCCTTATTCTTATTCACAAAATAATGACTTGTGATCCAGTTTGTGATGGAAACTTGGGGGAAGGAAAGATCCAACAACATGAAACTTTATGATGGAGAGGAAAATGTTTAACCATGTGAAGGATTTTGTCAACAATCTGGACCAGAGGTGGATGATTGTTGACACATTTAATCATTTTTCACACATAAGGACAATGTTGTTTCCATACTTTATGCCATGTGTCTGGGTAGTCTGTCTATTCTTATTACTTTGTGAAATATTTTTTTGTAGATACGGAATGAATTATAATCCAGTCAATGTTGGAAAATACTGAGAAGAAAATATACAAAAAAAGAATCAGTAAATGTCCCAAGGGGACTTTTTATGGAATTCATGGGACCATGATACATGGGACCAACAGGTGTCCTTAGTTTATCATTGATTTGTTGTTTCAGATGATTTAAGTGTGGGACAAAAAGGGCCACCATAAAAGAGAGGCTGGAAAGGTGCACCAGGAAGATGAGGAAACAACATTTATTTCCAAAAATGTCTTCAATACATATTTTTATCTTTGTATGGACACAATACAAATATTTCTTATGTTGTACATGTTGTTGCATTTATTAAGTGCATGATATTCAAAAATTATTCATGGCTACTTTGTGCAGTGTTGACTGTGTAGACAAGTCTGGACAAAATGTTAAACATTTAAGGGGTAACTTGAGTCAATTTCAAAGATAGCTCCAAATATATGGTGAGCAGCATTTTATATATGAATAAAGATGTCCAACAGGAAATCAAAAGTACATCTCATTCTTTATGAATCACTTAGGTTGATTCGCTCTCACTTTGCCATCACTTATCGTGAGTCACTACTTTTCGTGGATGTACGTTTTGTGATCCATGCAGTACATTTTACAACACTCTCTGCACCCTTTCTTATTCCTGGATTCCCAGGAATAATATTTAGAAACACAAGGGTAGTCAACTCTGATCCTGTCTGACTTACAAAAATCATGCTTCTAAATTTAAAATATCTTTTCAGGCTTCACGTTTCACCTTGGGCGGCCGGTCTGGCTATGTTCAGAGATGTAGCCACACAAAAGGAAACTCAGTTCTACTCTTTTGTGAAAATATTATGAAAGGCTGCAATGTTCTTGACTGATGAATCTATCCTTTAGGTTGACAAATGTGATTCATATTGTGAATGTGACAAAAGACAAGTCCATAACTGTTGTCAGTGTTTTGCTGAATGAAGTGTTCCATCCAAGTGGCCTGGATGAGAAGGAATTACAACTCTATCCTCTATATTTCTATGTGCATTCTCATTCATTCATTCATTCATTCATTCATTCATTCATTCATTCATTCATTCATTCATTCATTCATTCATTCATTCATTCATTCATTCATCTTCAACCACTGGAGCCTATCGCAGCTGACTTGCCAGCAAGAGGCGGAGGCCGCTCCAAGAATGATACCTGTGCACTGTGCATTCTCCTTTTTACTTATTTTTAAGTCCATTTATTCAAGTCAATATTTTTTTGACATGAGGATCTGAACTGCATTATGTACAGTCCTTGACAAAAGTCGCTTATCTATTTTGTAGGAACAACAACTTATAACCTGACTTTTAATTAATTCTTTTGGTTTTACAAAATGACTCATATGAAAACTAAAACCCTCCCAAATTATGTGTTATGTTATACAGATCATTTAATGAACACAGAAAAGTCAGATTTTGGCAGGACGAAAGTCTTGTCGCCTTGTCATGTGATGCACCCAATCCCAGATTACAGCCTCACCTGTGATCAATAACTGACAAACCCAGGTCCGGAAGACCCCGCAAGACAACTGCCTGGGAGGCCCGTTTGTTGGCTCAAAAATCCAAGGACAGCCCACTTTCCACTGCAGCAGAGCTCCACCAGGCCTGGCCACTCCAAGACCCCGTGTCAACCAGAACAGTTTGTAGAATTCTCTCTCGAAATGGCCCCAATGGTCAAACCACTGTCCAGAAATCGTCACTAAACAAAAGACTATTAAAATCGTATGTCATTAGCCAAGGCCCACAGTCTGCTAAAGATGGACATTGGAAAAATGGCAGATGGTGAATTTCTCACATAAATCTTCAGTTGGATTACATCACAGTCGCCGCAAATATAGCAGAAGACCGACTCAGGCCCACATGGATCCAAGATTCAGCCAGAAAACAGTTCAGTTTTAGTGGAGGAAAAATCATGGTCTCAGGTTTACATCCAGACATGGAAATCATTGAGGATGTCTGAGGTAGAATGAAAGAAGAAGCCTGAAAGACGAAATCATATAACCTTGCTGAGCTCTGGGAGGCATGTAGGACTGCTTTCTTTGCTCTTCCTGATGACTTCATCAATAAATAAATTGTATGAATCATTGTCGAACGGCATGGATGCAGTCCTTCAGGCTCAAGGAATTCATTGAAGATATTAAATATGAATCTCACAGCACTACGACTCAGTTTAATGATGTTATGCAACATATTTTTGTATTTGAAGTAAATTATTTGTTCTGTTTTCACATTACTCTCGAGAAGCAACAAAACTTGTGTCTTGTCAAAATCTGACCTTTCTGTGATCAATAAAGGATCCATTTTTTTCAGTGTAGCAAATTTATTTTAGTACATTAAAGCCATTTCTAAAAACCAATAGATTAATTAAAACTTGGGTTATAATCTTTTGTTTCTACAAAATGAAAAAGATTTTTGTCAGGGACTGTAGTTTTCTCTATACTGTCAGTTTAAACCTACATCTAAAAGCACCAGAACCAACCAGAAGCCTTCAGGTCATTAGAGCCATGATTTAACTAACTAACTAACTAACTAACTAACTAACTAACTAACTAACTAAATAAATAAATAAATAAATAAATAAATAAATAAATAAATAAATAAATAAATAAATAAATAGATAAATAGATAAATAAATAAATTAAATAAAATAAAATAAGAGGAATCAAATATACAGAAAAAATTACTTCAGTGTGACTACAATCTACGTCATGTCATGCATCATATAGTTTTTCTATTTTTTGGCATTCATCTTTTTTTTTTTGCCTTCTTTGCATTTAACTAAATTTCTCATTGGCTCATATTTCAAAGTTTAACTTAAACCATCAGATGTTAACATAAGTGTGTCACCCCATTAGTACAGTTCGAGTGAATCACAAGAACACTCTTTCCTTTATTTAATTGAGGGTTAAACAGGAGCCTGCTTGCTATTCATTCACATTAGGAGGGGGCATTAATCCCTTTTTTTGCTTGAAGATGGCGTGAAAAAGCATCGTTGAGCCTCTGTGTAGCACTTTTTTGCCAAACCCCAGTGGAACAAGAGGGACTGGAGAGTTTTGAGGGGGATTAGGACGGGGACTCACTCGTAGCCTCAGGCCACAGTTTGGAGGGGACGCGGTTTGGACGGCCGAGATTATAGCCATTTCCAGTCTACATGGGTCAATATGCAGGACGACTATCTTCTCTGGTAAATTAATTCTGGCAATAATTCACAGTCTTTATCATGAGTGTATGAAAATTAATATAAGAGGTGATTCTTCCACTGGAGTCTACACGAATTTAGGTGGCCTAATATTTGCACTCTTTTGTGACAAAGTTGCGGAATTAAATTCATGAGCTGCATCTTTAATCAGCTTCATCTTGATCTACACAGCACCATATGTTGATGTCTGTGCTTCAGAAAGCTGCAATCCAATAAGTTGTCTGAAAGAAGCCTCTGGGGACTAAAGTGAGACGGAGTAAGAGTGTGTTAAACCTTCCTCATGAGTTACTTGGCATTCAATAAACCCCATAAAACGCCATAAAAAACGCAGGATCTGCAACGTTCTCGCCGCTTATCCGTTTAATCCACAATTTCACGCCACCGAGGCGAGGACGACCTGCGCTGCTTGTCGCTTTTGTGGACAGGGTGTCACCGTTTAGCCCAATCTCTGCAGCTCGGCGGTGGGAGGAGGAACCTGGGAGACCCTCAGCCCCATCTCTGGGTCAGGGCAGGGAGGGGGGGGAGAAGAAAAAGAGCAAGTTAAATGGAAGTGACAATCTGCAAACATTCCTGCCGGCAGCTGCGTGGCATTCATCCCCTGCGTGGTCACCGGGCCCCCCCCGCGACCCCCCGTGCCCGGCACACGCACCTGCCGTTCTCAGCCCCGCTTTAACCGACAGCCAGATAATCTATGGGCGGGTCCCGGTCGGGGCTCCCCTCAATGTGCTCTTGAGAAAACCCCTTAAGCGTGAAAAAGCCCCCTTTTGTCCAGCACAGTTTTATGGGACAACATTGGGCATTATGAGGTTTGGGGGATTTTTCACGGGACTCTATAGAAGGGTATAATCCTTTCAGGCACGGGAGGAATAAAAAAGTTTTAACCTGCTGTTTTCATATTTATTAGCTGGTTATAGCAGACGAGGCAGCTGAACCATCAACACACACCACTCCTCCTCATCAGCACACACACACACACACACACACACACACACACACACACACACACACACACACACACACACACACACACCAGCGTCAAGTCCTGGAATCAGACAGTGGCAAGATGATGTGTCTTGAGTGGGGCCCTTAATTGACCTGATGGCTTTGAATGAATAAGTCAAGTAGCTGAGTAGCGCTGGGGTCACAGGGGCCTGAGCTGCTGTGGGTTCTAGTTCAGGCAACAAGTTGGTACGACGCGTCAGGGTTCACATTTTAAAAGAGGATTGGATCTGTTTTTGTTTTCTCTGTTTTGATGACGTTTTGTAGTTTTCAATTTAGCTTTCAAATCAAATGAAATTGATCTGATGTAGAGCAGAATGAGCGATGGTGATTCTCTAAATCGGCTGCTGATGAGAATCTAAATAATTCAATTTCATCTGGGCTCGGCAGTAAATAGCAAAATAATACAATTATGAGAACAACGTGTTGAATACAACAAGACATTTATTTATCATAGAGACCATAAGACATAAACAAGTAAATAAGACAAATACTGTCTATAAACTATATATAACATTTTGTGTTTTGTTATTGAACAACTTTAACTTAGTGAATTTTTTAGGATCAAAATCTCTATAGAAATAAAATAAAAGGTTATCTGTCTGTCTGTCTGTCTGTCTGTCTGTCTGTCTGTCTGTCTGTCTGTCTATCTATCTATCTATCTATCTATCTATCTATCTATCTATCTATGTGTGTGTTGGTCTTCTGATGGCAGGTCTTTCTATCCAGTTCATCATACACAGGCCTCAGGCCGCAGACCCCACCCCGCCCCCCGCCCCCACCACTCCACTCCCTTCATCCCTCTGTGCTCCTCTGCCTCCTCTATCCTCCCCACCACTGCCACCCCCTTTCTGTCAAAGCTGATTGTTTCCACGCCAGCAGAGTGCTGCAGGCGAACACACTGTCACACTACATCAGGCAGAGGGAAGAAGGGGAAAGAGAGAGTATGATAGGCTATATATGTGTTTCTGTGTTTGAAAAGCTCCACACAACAGCTAAAGCCCAGGCTGCAGCAGGGATTCCCAAACTTTTTCATGTCAAGGATGTCCAAATAGAACACCACAGACCGCTGCTTTGTCCTGAGGAATCTGGATCTGAACGGACTTTTAACGGGTCAGAATAATAAAACTGTCTGAAACTGCTGCAGATGGGAGGAAGAATTAAAGCTGCACATGGCCATGAATGTACAAAATGTATGAAAAAAATCACTTTCACTGGGGTGCACAGTTTATTAAATTAACAGGTTGTTTTGACCCAGAGTCAATTTTTACAATGGTTTGATGACTGCTATGTTATCTAACAGGACGCGGCCAAATAAAAAGTGTATTTGTAGTTAGGTAGTGTTTCCCTGTTAACTGTCACCCGAATGTATTTCTGTTTGAGCAAAACAGCGATGGACATTTAAAATGACAAGTGATACACTTGTTTTACGTAATCACTAAAAGTGTAAAGGTGACATAAAAAGTTAAATATCAAGAATAATTACTCTCTGTAAATAAACACAGTAATAACAAGTTCCCAAACCAAGCTGCTGACTTTGGCTGTGCTCTCCCCATGTGTGTAGTTAACCCAGAGCTGATTGTTGGATCAATGTTGACCCAGTAGTTTTTAGTGTATGCAGCCAAATGGTCTCAAACACACATTAGGTCCAGTGGAGATCCAATGCTTCCAAATTTACTAAATATATCAGACATTTGAGGACATGTGGATTTAATGGTGAATGTTCCCCTCAGTTCCCCTCATGGCTGTAGTAATGATGCGCTCGTAGAAGTTGATGCAGAACTGTCAGGAAGTGGAGAAGAAGACAATTTACACTTAAGGGGGCATAAGCTTAAGAATATGAAGTATACATCTACATGTAGCACTATTGTGTTACACATAACTAAAAATAGGGTTAAAATAATATACTGTAGATCAACCTATCATCAAGACGAGGAATTATTTTAAAATGTCAGTATGTTGTGGTTTTTTTCTTTCTCTTCTTTTTTCAAATACAAAATTAGATTTAAAAACGTGATGAGTCAGAGTCAGTGATTCAATAAGATAACTGTATACATGGACAATTTCAATATTATGAAAAGTTCAGGGTAAGATATGAATGAATTCAGAATGGTAAAAAAATAAACTATTTCTTACTGTTATAAAAGGCACATAGTTCAAGAAATGACATTTCATCTGCACTGTACATCTAAAGTTGTTTTTCCTTATTTCATCTGAATGTTTTTTTTAATGATAAAGAATATTTTGGAGGTTGGCAGCACTGTGGCGCAGTGAGTAGGTTAATTGGCCAGTCCCACATTGACCATTGGTGTGTGTGTGTGCGTGTGTGTGTGTGTGTGTGTGAGAGAGAGAGAGAGAGAGAGAGAGAGAGAGAGAGAGAGAGAGAGAGAGAGAGAGTGTGTGTGTGTGTGTGTGTGTGTGTGTGTGTGTGTGTGTGTGTGGCTCTGCGGTGCACTGGTGTCACACCCGGAGTGTCCCCTGCCGACCACACCCAAACGGCTGGGATAGGCTCCAGCACAACACAACCCACGACAGCGAATGAAAGGGGTTTAGAAGATGAATGAATGAATTCTTAGAGGCTGTTCTGAAATGTTTTAAGGGTTTCTGCTGTTTTTCTGTCCTGTTCATCACTACACGGACCCTCGATTCATATTGGTCACGCTCTTCGGTTGAATGATATGATATATCATGAATGATATATCATTCAACATGTGAAAAACAATCATCCCTGTAGGAACCCTGTCGTGGGTCCCAGACGGTCCCCTTTAAGCGCACCACTGCTGAACGACCCCGTCATGCGCACGCTGCTGCCCCCTGCTGTTAAAGTCTACAAACAACAGCAGCCGAAATCCTGACTGAGGAGTCCGTGATGGAGTGTCGCCCCCTAGCGGACACTCTTGTTCCCATCACGGATGCCTTAGTGTCTGCGTGACCATAACGTGTGGACGAACTTAATTCATCAGTGCAATTTTTAATCCTTCTTTTCGTCTTAGTCATTAATTATGATCAGGCTGTTGATGTGTGAAAATACCAAAATCTGATCATGGGTAATCTGAGGGAGGATGGGCTAAAGGTCAGAACTCTGTGAGGACTAGTCCAGAGCCCGTTACCGTCTGTCGTGACTGATGAGGGAAACACATTGCTATATTAACCTAAAAAGCATCGAAACTAAAATTGACATGGAACACATTTGTGGCCCAGAAACTAAAGATTTACGGTCATTTTAAAGAAATTAGATATTTTGATGTTTGATGGTTCGATTTTGTTTGTTTTTAAATCTCAAAGATTGTAATGAAAATTAAAACTGTTACTTTGATTTTGCCCTCAATATCTTAACTATTGCTATGCACAGTTTAGGTGTTCCAAGTATTTCTCATCAGCCTAAATTTAATGTACCACGATTTCTTCCTGTAATTGTGGGTATAGGCCTGTGTCAGCAGTGAGGCTATTAGCCGAGGGAGATGTTTCAAATGGATTATTTTTTGTGCTGCTGAATCATATGATTTTTGTTGTTGTTATTGCTGCTGCTGATATTTTAAAAACCAGATTTTTTTTTCAGTGAAACTCCACTGAAGAATTAGTTATTAGTTATTTCTCTCTTGTACACACACACACACACACACACACACACACACACACACACACACACACACACACACACACACACACACACACACACACACACACACACACACACACACACACACACAGTATAAAACTATTTCAGCGGACGGGAGAAAAACATGTGTTTGCAGACGTCGTATTTTCTGACTGTTGTTTTTGTCCTCTACCACTAGGAACGTTTGTTGATCTTTTCTTGTGACTCTTGCTCTTTTTGTGACTCTTTTACATTCCGATCATGATGGAGCAACAAACATCTATTATTTGGTGCCGATGACCAACGATCTGTTGCACACTGGAGGACAGATGTGATCCTTGCAATCAATCATTAATTGCTATTTCTTATCTACAGTCTTTTTAATCTTTTTTTTTTATTCTGCTCTTATCGGTGACTTATTCGGTAACCTAAAGGCCCATCTAATCAATAGTTTATCATAAACCTGGCTCAAAGTGATTATTAATTAGTAATTAAGCGTTATTTCCATCTTATAGAAAAATCACACTAATTGCCACACTGGAGAGGTCTAACAGTTCGTGTGCATACCGTCAGAGGATGGAACTCGGAAACACCGCGCCTGAAACGCTGTCATCGCTCTAAAAATACACTTTCCTGGGGCCACACCGCCGCCCTTCTCTGTGTGAGTTAAAGCGCTGTTGCAGCTTATGGGCTCATTTATCTCAATGTTTCATGAGCTTTGTTTGGATGAATTTATAACCTATTCTAACTACCTTGAAATCGCTTCTCGGTGGTTTACAAATGAGCGTCAAAGGCCTGTTTGTTCTCCCTTGATGTCCTTTTTTTTTTTTGGAGATGGTTGCTTGCGCGTCTCTGACATGTTCGTATTCCAGTGTAAACATGTTATCCTCTCAAACATCCACCTTCAAACAGCGAAAAAGGGATCAATATGTAAATTGCCTCAGACTTTCACTCCGATGCCTGCGTCCAGGAGAGGCGATAAGCTTAGAAAATAAACGGGGGTTAGTGAGGAGGCAGAGCCGAGGATTATCCCAAACTCGCCCCGGGGTTTGGCTCCTCTGCGCGCAGCCGGACCGGCGTCTGTTCACCGCGGCCGGATAGGACCTGCAGGCCCCGGGGCGCAGACTGACAGGCTCCCCGGGGGCCCCCACGACTCGCTCTGGATGGAGATTACAGGGTGGCAACGCAGTTTGTATCTCTGTGAACACACACACACACACACACACACACACACACGTACGCACACGGAAAGAGGTGAGATGACGCCGGAGCGCCTGCGGCGGCAGCCATGCCCAACAACATCGATGCCTCACACGGCAATCACACTCCCCGCAGAACACACTCCGCAGCCCGTGTGATGAGCAGATACAATCCAACTTTGTTCAGCTGACACACAGGCAATTGTTAGCTGAAAGGTCATTTGCCCAAAGGCTCCAGCAAGTACAGTAATAAAAGATAAAGACTACTCTTTTTTAGTCATATCTGTTCCGAGGGGGGGCTTTGATAAAACCTGCGCCTTGAAATCAACATGCTGATCTGCACGAAAATAAAAGCTCGGGGCTCTAAAAAGGGTTTTTTATCAACCAGCTCCTCAGAAACCCCCTCAGATTAATCTATTACATTTTAAGTATAACTCAAATTTCAATATTTTTTTTTTAAATTTGCAATAAAAGGGACACAGAATGCTTGGCTGTAGAATAGTTTTATTTATATTTTCATTTGATGTAATATCTCTCAATATACAGCATGATCTCAAGGTATAAATTATCTCCAACTGTGTAAAATCTACACGATTCTTTTCCAACACACTCATCAAGACAAAGAAGAACAAGTACACACAGAATGTTTTTGTTTTTATCTTACCACAACATGTTAATCAGTTTATTGAATGAATGGAAATGTTAGATTTTGTTGCAGACATTAAGTCCATTCTCATCTGAATACTTTGGGTGGGAAGAAAAAACATCAGAAAAGGTAAAGTTGTCTTCATTACAATCAGAAACGTTAGACATAATGCTGGGAGACATTCTTTTGGAGAAAAGTTCAGGATGGAAGAAAACAGAATTAAAATGTATGTTTCAACCACTTCCTGTTTCAGTTCTCTCTCCATCTTTAGGACTGGCCAACAGCAGTGGTGGGGGCGGCGTTGGACATGGCGGTGGCGGTGGCGGCAGCGGCGCTCATGCGCAGAAGTTCCTTCCTCTGTGTGAGGATGATGTCGAAGCTGGACTGCAGCCGGTTCTGCTGCTCCAGGATGCGGCCCTGCAGTGTGCGGACCCAGCGGATCAGCGCCAAACGCCGATACATAGTCAGCTGCGCCTGGTGCTTCTCCATCTCTTGGGCCTTGAAGTGCTCGCGGTCCCGCAGCGTCCACACTGCATCCATCAGCTCGGGCAGCTCGCTTTCGGTGTCTGACGACGCATCTTGCTCCTCTGCTCCTTCCTCTAGCAGGTTTTCCAGGAGGTTTCCAGTCAGCGACCTGCGACTGAAGCTCCTGCGGCTGACAGGAGGCTCTCGGTTGTGGTATCTGCTCGTTGGCTCGCCTTCCTTTTGGTTAGATTTTGGTTCTCCAACTCCGATGCGGTCGCAGCCTCCCATGAGCATCCCTTCGCCTCCGCCGTCCATGTGGAGCGAGGACACGCTGCCTCCGGACCGGTAGCTGAGCTCAGATTCCGATTCGCTGTCGCCCCATTCGTCATCGTCCAGCTCTGCAACATCTTCGTCTTCCCTGAAAAACGAGATGCTTTTCCTCCTCAGTGGCTCCATTTTGTGTCTCTGCTCCTCTGCATGTTGCCTCATCATCACCTCTTCTTCCACTCTACCTTCCTCCGCTCCGTCAGGGGGCACTCGACCATAAACATCATCCTTGGCCTCGATCTCAGGCAGGGGCTCCAAGGGGCTCCAGCAAGGCAGACGGGAGCGAGGCGACAGAATCCCTGAGTGAGGCGAGGAGGTCAGAGGGTCGCGACCCAGCGGGCTCAAATTGCGAGGACGTATCTGGTTTCGATTTTCGTCTCCGCCCCCAGAGCCTCTGAATCCTTCATTGACTTTGCCTGGCAGGAAGTTGAAATTGCCATCTTTGTCACACTTCCTGTTTCGAATTGAGGAGGAAGAGTCATTTTTTGAGTCTTCTTGTTCTCTGTAGGCCCAGTTCAGAGGTTCGTCCTGATGGTGAGGCATCGCTGACCTCGACTGAGACTCACTGAAACAAGAAATGGAAGATTTAATACCTGCATAATAAAGAAATGTACAGAATTTAAAGTTGCTCAGAATGAATCCTTTGGTGTGTTGCAGCAGATCAGTTCGCTGCTGATCTGAAATGTGTTTTAACGGCCGACACCCCCATAATTTAACTCTAATGTTTCCCAGTCGGACTCTGACCTCTCTTCTCTCGACATTCGCACTTAGTCGAAGCCAAAACATATCTTGCTGACTGAGATTTGAGAATAAACACAGCTGGTTATCTGTCCTTTCCTGCCAAAACAGATTATTTTCATCCAACGCTGTTGGATGTTACACAATTAAGCTCCTCGAGGCTCCAGAGTACTCCAAACAAAACCAAAAATTCCACTAGATTGCAAGAATCCGTCCATAAATCATCTGTGACAGCAGGTTCCTCATCCCTCCAAGTTATATTTCTGATAGAACAGGAGTCAGCGCCAGCAGCTGTACAGAAGATTTACACACCAACCTGCAGATCCAAGCTACACTTTAGATAACAAGTAAAATATCTGTAACGCCTGGACCACAAGGACACAAGAATGACACAAAGATGTTCACAGCTACAACAAAAAGTGAGTGAACATTACGCAAATGACCTTATCGCCTTTTCCCACCCCCACCCCACCGCACAGGCACCAAACTCCCTGTTTATGATGTCTGGAACTACAGGCTGGTCCGCACAATCCATTTCCATTAGCATCAAATATTTACATGTCTCCTCAGAATGGAAATTTCTCTAATCCTGACTTCAGGCTGCTGTCAATCAACTCTCCTCTCCTCTCCTCTCGTGCACGCGCATCCACGTGGTGCTGAAGGAAAGCGACCGTGGGGTTGGGCGGGAGCGCGCCTGAAGCAGGCGGAATGATTGTTGATGATCACGAGGAAAACAAACTGATTATTCGTGAAAAATCGACACATTTCTCATTCCACTGCTTCATTTTTATAGGTACAAATAATCTATAGCGTCTTAGTATAATGCGCACTGTTTGATGATGGAACTCAATTAGCATTTTATCCAATAAAAACGTAAACACAAAATAAAATAAATGCTTAAAAATATATACCAAAATAGTCCTGTTGCTGTGCAGTGGCTTCGTCCCTGTCTACAGAGCTTTCTGTCTTTACACGGACGGCGGCAGAAAACACTAAATCTTTGGCCAATGGCGCTCAATGGCCGCATATTGACGGCTTAATGTTGGGATAAGGTTTAAAAAAGAAATCAGAAAATACGACAGATTTACATCCCAATCCATGTACAGTGAACCATTCTGGGCACCGGAGCCTCGACGTTTCTTCTTAACCTGATCAAATTACACAAAATGCGTCAAAAACAGCACCATTTTCTGCGCGTCGGGCGTTACGTAACGCTCACCCCATTTCTGCGCCGTCTCCTCTCTCTCCCTCGCAGTAAAAACAAACCCAGACCCTTCCTTACATCTCCTATTTGTCGGCTGAACAGGTCAACTGACTGACATGACGACATTTGCATGAGGTTCTGGTTTATTCTTACCTTTTGCTCTGGTTTGCTGCGCGCTGGAGACACCGGACGCTGCGCCCTCCCAGATCCCCCCTCCTCCAGCCCTCCTGCGTGATGAGAATCTTCCTCTTCCTCCCTCCTCCCCCTTCCACGGTGTTTCTGGGAGAGAGGAAAAAAAAACATGAATGGCTTACTCATAACTTCCTTAACTGGGCTGGGACTGCAGGAGAACAGAGGCCATGGAGGAAGAACATAAACAATATGGGGGGGGGATGATGTCTTTAGATCTGTAAATGATAGAAACACATCCAGCATCTGCATAAAACATGATGTTGACCTGGTGTCATAAAGCAAATATGGGCTGTTACATATCAATAGTGCCAAATAACATATCCCAAAGATCTAATAGCTGTGATTACCCAACTAGGACATTTCCAGGATGGAGGGTCACCTCTTCTAGTCTCAGTTCAGGGGGTAGACACCTTATCTATATTATCTAATCTACATAAGAGTTAGTTTCTACTCAGGATTTGGTCCATTAAATAATGTTTATGTGTTCATTCCTGAGTCACTGTAGAATAAAGTATAGAATGTAGGCCTACTGTTTTGAAAACACCAGTGAGGTAATGTCATTTGGCATTACGGACATTAAAACTACAAAAATAAAGCTGAAAATATCATTTTGAGGTCAACCTTAATTCCAGCCCATTTAGGCAAGCAATGTACAGTTCATTCATTCATTCATGCATTTTCCGACCACTTAATCCGTTGCGCATGTCACGGGGAGCTGGAGCCTATCCAGCTGTCATAGGGCGTGAGGCGGGGCAAACTCCGGACCCGATGCCAGTTCTCCTCGGAGCCAATGTACAGTTATTTAATTTTATGTTATTTTATTTTATTGTCAAATCATGCCTATCCCAAACTTAAGTTGCTCATGTGATTGATTTGATATAGTTTTCATTGCCCAAACATTAAATAACAAAATTGTAAAAGTTATAATTTAGCCTTAATGCTATATTAATTCTTTCTGTTATTTCAATGAAAATCCAAGTATCTATATCTTGTTTATTTCAAACATTAATGGGTGTCTCTTATGGTGTCTGGAAGTTTAAAGTTCACATCACACTTATTTTGCCTGCTAGTCAGTGACTGACATCCACATTTGTCATGATGTTATACAGCTATGTCTATATGTCTGTTAAAATAAGATTTACTTGTCTCCCACCTTCTATTGTCAAACTCAAGAAAAGCGACATTGCTGCATATTTCTTAAACAATGACTGTATCGAATTAACTTAAATATACATTTTAGAAGATACATAATAGACAATTAAAGCTCTCAGATGAAGACATCGGAAACGGAGAAACCGCAACAGCGAAACCAAATTCATTTTGTTTTGGTGAGACCTTCAGAGGGATGTTATGTCATCTCTGAGGGATTCTTTTCAAATTACGCAACAAGAATTTTGTCTCAGGAAATTCAACAGAACCTCTGAAAGCTTGTGACTTCAAGAAAGGACTTTCAGTGTAAAAACAAATGATGATTCAACCAGCTGTTTATGAAAGAGACTTTTCTTATTCCTTTTTGTTCTTATTGATTTCAACAAACACAGTCATGCTCTGGTGGCTGTTGCACAGCATTCTGGGAGAAGAAGGATGAGAAATTAACTAAAAATACTTTATGTTTGGAATTGAGCACACCGACCTCAAACTGACTGTCTTAGGAGAAACTTTGCCACCATAGAATCACAATGTACAATTGTGATCTTCAACAAACACCAGGTTCCTGTGTATTGTAAGCCGGGCAACACCCTCAAACAAAGACTGGTCCACCCAAGAGATCCCACCCCACACAGTTAGAAGAACAATCTGGTATATGCAGTCAAATGCAGCTAGGAATGCTCAGATGTCTACATAGGGGAAACCAATCAAATACTACACAACCACATGGCTCAACAAAGAAGCGGCAACTCATCAGGACAGGACTCAGCAGTCTTCCTTCAGACCTCAAGGAAGAGGGACACTCATTTCAGGATAACGATGTTCAGATCTTGGACAGGGAAGAGAAATGGTTTGAGAGAGGAGTGAAAGCCATCCATGTCAAAGTGGAGAAACCATCTCGGAACGGGGGGTTGCTGATCTGTGACATCACCTTTAGCCCATTTACAATCAGGTCCTTTCAAAACTCCCAAACAGAATGTCTCAGCAGATTAACCCAGGTGATGTGTTTCATGCTAATGACCCTCATTAGGGTCATTACCATAGACCTCCAGGAGTACACAGAGACCATCAATGCATATATAAGGAAATGCATGGATGATGTCACGGTCACCGGAACCATCTCCATTCGAGCCAACCAGAAGCCTTGGCTGATAGGTGAAGTCCACAGACTCAGGCTCCTGAGGGCATGGAATGCGGCCTTTAGAGCTGGGCCTAAGAATAACTAGGGCCAACCTGTCACGAGGCTTCAGAGTGGCCAAGAGACAGTACTCCAGGAGGATTGCCACCCACTCCAGCGACAGCAAAGACACCAGGAACCTGTGGCAGGGGATTCAGTCCATTAAGGACTACAAGCCCCTTCCGCAGTCCTGCGACAGCTCCACCACTCTGCTGAATCAGCTAAATGACTTCTTTGCGCGCTTTGAGGCAGACAACAGCATCCTGGCACAGAAGATTCAACCCCCTCCTGGCGACCAGGTGTTGAGGCTTTCTCCGGACAGCGTGAGGCAAGTCCTCAGAAGGACCAACGAATGGAAAGCCCCAGGTCCCAACAACATTCCTGGTCGTAGCCTGAGAAACTGTGCTGATGAGCTCACATGTCTTCACAGACATCTTCAACATCTCCCTGAGCCAGGCTGTTGTCCCCACCTGCCTCAGAACCACCACCATCATCCCAGTGTCAAAGAAGTCGCCCCCATCCTGCTTCAATGACTACCGCCCGGTTGCACTCACTCCGAGTGCAACCGGAGTGAGTGCCACTCGAAGCACTCCATGCTTCGAGTGGCTAGTCATGCACCACATCAAGTCTGCCCTCCCTTCAACCCTGGACCCTTCTCAGTTTGCTTACCGGTCCAACCGCTCGACCAATGATGCCATCTCCACTGCCCTACACTCAACCCTCACCCACCTGGAGACCAAAGACTCATACGCCAGAAAGCTGTTCATCGACTTCAGCTTAGCATTTAACACAATCATCCCCCAGCAGCTCATCCATAAACTGGGCTAGCTTGGACTAAACACCTCCATATGCAACTGGCTGCTGGACTTCCTGATAGGGACTCCAAAGGCAGTTCAAGGCAGTAGCAACACCTCCAGCACCACCACATTGAACACGGGGGCCCTTCAAGGATGTGTACTGCGCCCCCTCCTCTTCACTCTGTTGACCTACGACTGCACACCAACTTCCAGCTCCAACCTCTTCATATTGTTTGCAGACGACACGACTGTGGTGGGTCTCATCAACAACAATGATGAGACAGCCTACAGAAATTAGGTGAGCCTCCTGGCTACATGGTGTAAGGACAGCAATCTCCTTCTGAATGTGGAGAAGACGGAGGAGATTGTTGTGGACTTCATGAGAGTGTGCACCCAGCATGCTCCACTAACAATCAACGGTGATGCAGTGGAAAGGGTCAGGAGCACCATGTTCCTGGGTGTGCACGTCTCCGAGGACCTATCATGGGGCCACAACACCGCATCATTGTCCAAAAAAGCCCAACAGCGCCTCTACTTCCTCCGCAAACTGAGGAGAGCAAGAGCCTCACCTCCCATCATGTTAAACTTCTACAGAAGACCCATCGAGAGCATCCTGACCAGCTGCATTACTGTGTGGTATGGCGGCTGCACTGTTTCCTGCTGCAAGACCCTGCAACGCATCATAAGAGCAGCTGAAAAGATCACTGGTGTCTCTCTCCCTTCCCTCACAGACATTTATAACACCCGCCTCACCCGCAAAGCCATCAGCATTGCAGGTGATCCCACCCATCCCTCTCACAGCTTTTTCAGCCTGCTGCCATCAGGGACGAGACTGCAGAGTCTGCAGGCCAAAACCAGCAGGCTCAAGGACAGTTTCTTTCACCAGGCGGTCAGGAGGCTCAACTGCTCCATGCTCTGCCCCTGCCACAGCCTGGAATGCTACCCTCACCGTGCCCTGCCCTCCTCCCAGCACCTGACTACCTCTCACTCTCTGTCCTCCCGTCAACTCGGACTACGCATATGTCACTTCCCCTACGGGATTAGAGAGTGTATAAAGATGTTTACCATCCTTTTGTGTTTCGTCATATACTTTGTGCTGTACTGTCTGTAGTACTGCCTGTGTTGTAGTGCCTGTAGTACTGCCTGCGTTGTCCTGCCTATTGAACTGCCTATGTTGTGCTACCTGTTGTACTGCCTGTATTGTATTGCCTGTGTTGTACTGCCTGTTTATCGTGGGTCTGAGAGGACTGTAATTTCATCTGTGCTGTATGTCGTGCAAAAATGGTACATTTGACAATAAAGTTGACTTTGACTTGACTTTGTATACTAGCACTATAGTACTTGTATACTATACTAGTATACAAAGGCTCCGTAACACTCGGATTTCAATGACCCCCCTTTGACACCCACATCAACCATCGTTGAGAAGCCAGACGGGTTTCAACTACGGTCACTGAAATGTGAATAGCACTGACCACAGCCACAGGGTTAATAAACTCGGGCAAGACCAGCCACCATCAGAACTGAAGAAGCCTTTCGGATGAGAGGCGAAATGTCTTCAAGAAACTTTTTTAAAGTCCATTGGATTGATTTAAACAGCTTTGGATAACCATGACCTGGATAATAGAGAACCTACACAGACAAGTAGGGAGGAGTGCAGAAATTGTCTTAATTTGTAGTTGCAAGCTGACTTTGTGACTAACAGTCTCATTTCTTAACATATCTGAATGTGTGTTTTCTAGAGGTGTGTGTGTGTGTGTGTGTGTGTGTTTCTATGGTGAAGCTTTATCAGACAGACTTAACAAGTGTTCACTGTCTCTCTTCACCCTGCTCTCATCCCCCTGACAAGTCAGTGCTGGCGGCACATAAAAACCTAGCGTCCTTCTTCTCTGCTCACACACACACACACACACACACACACACACACACACACACACACACACACACACACACACACACACACACACACACACACACACACACACACACATCTATCCCCATCTTCCTCCCCCTCTTTCTCCTTCAACAACATCCCCATTCAAGTGCATCAGCTCCAGGCATCCTTCCTCCCTCCTCTCCCACCCCATCGTTCGCTGGTAGCCTAAGCACATAAAAAATACATCAAACACAGCCGTCTGCCCAAGGCGTCGTCACACACAAAATCATCTCTCCCCCTTTAAGAAAAGAGAAACCCAAGTTACAAAAGACAACTACAGAGGAGGACACTGATAGAAGGAGAGATTGAACTCAGAGTGCTGAGGGTCACGTCTGAGGCCTCCTGAGGAGAGACAGATTATTGTAATGTTAACACCTACGTACACACCGACACGGAATGAGTAAAAAAAAAAAAGCAACATGACTTACCTTGTGCATAATAAGACCTTTATTAGGATTGTACACACCCTGGAGCACCCGTGACCCACTTCCCTCAGTTTGGCTCCATGTCTGCTTCAGCACCAGTCGTGGCCATGACAGCGGCCGAGGGCAGATCTGCTGCACCCAAGGGCTACTCTGTCAGATCCGTGGCGCTGATATGCAGAGTCCATAAAGAGAAGCCTGTTGGACCTCCAGCTCACAGCTAGCACTCTTAAAAAATCCGACAGATCTACCAAGACGTGCTAAATTGAACCACTAATCCAGCATGGGATTGCTTTTACACACTAATTAATCATTTTTAAGGCATAGATGTGAGTCGACACATATAAGGTTCACGCATCATGACCTACGTGCGCACACACTCCCTTTGGGTGCTACAGCTCATGTCTTTCTTCAATTATTCCACCCTTTGCCCTCTCCACTCTCCATAATCTGAATAACGTCCAATCTGTCCTCTAGATATTTAACAGCCAGGCCTTGATGCCAAAACATGTAACCTTCCTCTTCTTTCAACTGCAAAGTCCAGGGAGGGGAAGAGAGGTTGGCTTTAGAGCTCTGACCTCATGATTTCCTCTTCGGTTGAAACAAAGTTGTGAGATTCAGTTTTGAGAATTGGGTGAGTTGAGGGTGATGCGGAAACAGAGGAAAGGGAAAAAGCTAAATGATGCCAACACAGAATTCCACTCCAACACACTATTCCTATTAAATTCTAATTAGATTGATTTCTTGACCCTGCAAACAGACCTGAAGGACTTGGAGTCAAGTCTTTTTCTCAATTAATTACATGGTAATGGCTGAGAGATAATGACAGACACAGCCTCACCCCAAAATCCTTTGCCCAAAGCTTTTGTGTTGCAGAAATTTCACAGCGTTTCTGTGATGTTTAGAGACAAAGGTAATGTAAGCAGCGCTTTAACAACACCACAAAGGCTGGCCTGCCCTGTAGGTACACCAGCTCCCTATTGGCAAGGCCTACCGCCGGGTTCACATCACACCCTTGTGGCATTGGCCCCTAATGATGTGTAATGGGGCCTCCTGCGCCCATGCCTCACCCCAGGACCTTCTCCTAATCACCCTGGCTCCTAATGAGATGGAGAGACATGAAGGGGCTCGTTAGAAGACCCTCCTTGTAATGTCGACCTATTATTAGCCACTTACCAAATCATTAGTCTCTAAACTGCAATTATGCTCTAAACCAGGAAGGAAAAGCGAAATAAGAGAGAGAGGAGTACCAAATTTAAGGACAGGAGATCTGTTTGAAATGTTCACACTACCGTGTTAAAACCTCTGTTTCCCCACAGGAAAAACGAGATGATACTCGTGTGATTCTGTTTACCGGATATAAAGGTCTGCTTTAGTGGTTCCCACAATCCTACGTTGCAGTCCTTCAAGTAGTCAAATAGTGTCAAAGTGGTTTAGATGAGCAGAAATTTCTGCAAACGCCTGAGATATTTACATCAGGGGCAGAGGAACCAACTTGTCTAATTGAAAGACAGATCTTAAACCCAGGTGACCCCAGAGATGAGGCCTAACAGAGCCACTGCATACAAAATGCTGAGCGACTTTCTTCAATAAAAAAAAAAAATAAAAATTTAAAAAGGTATTTTGTTCAAATGACACCCGATTATGAGCAAGAAAATGAAAGTTATAGTGTGCGCTATCATTTTTCTGTTTTTGTGTGATGGCCAGTCACAAATCCATGCAAACACATCATCAGCATGTAAACATGCTAATGATCTAAACAAAACCGAAGTTAAATTCATCCCTTTTACACTCCAGACAGCTCACACCAAGTTCAATAGAGGGAATAAGAGCAACGTCTTAAAATACTTTTATTTACAATAAAAATGAAATACAATTGAATCAAAATAATAATTCAACAAAATCAAAATCATATTTACATGAGGACACATTGAAAAGTTCTGTCACACAGTCTGATTTGAGTTAAGTGTGACGTGACAGAAGAATACTTTAATCAATATGCAATTAAGACACAGACGCTGGCCAACAAATGTAAAAAACAAACAGGCATCTGAAGACGACTCAGGAATGATCTTCAGTTTGCCATTTGAAAGTTGTGTAAACAACAGTCCAGGGAGGAGCTTCCTCATAAACACCTCCTTCATTAGAAGTCTTTCTAGCTCATGAAATGAAGACTGTAGCTCCTCAGTCCAGGCTTGAATTAGTCTATTCCTAGACGGTTGGTGATTATCGTTGAGTTTGTGTACTGCAAAATTAGTGATCCAAAAAGTTAAAGATGCTCTTCTGGGGGCCCTTAGCCTGTCCAGCAGGTTTGTTCTCCCTGCAGACCCTCTTTGCTGCTGGGTTAACTGCTCCCATTGGACCCCTCTTCTTCATCTTTGGCTGAAACACACCCAGAGTTTCAAAAAAATTGAAATATACAACCATGGTCAGAAGCGGTGTTATGACAACACACTGTGGTGAATGAACATGTGAATGAATATGATTAGTGAGTTTATTAATGGTGTGTAGGTCCTCTCCATCAAGAGTGGTGGGCTTTAGTTCCATCTAGTGGACAACACGGAGATGACAACAACATCAATAAGGTCATCCGTCACACTACCACACTCACATGACGGTCACACTGTGATGTTCTCTGAAAAGCATTTTGTTTCAGTGCTAATTTTACAACAAGGGTCGGAACAAACCAAACGAAAGGAAACCACATAATCTGACCTTTTCTACTCAAGTATTCATGACTGAAAAACTCAAAGATCGTCTGAACTGATCCAGACAGACTGATGGGGTGAAAAAGAGCAAACCCATGAGATGTCTTGTGTTGAGGTTCCACTTCTGTGCCGCCGTTCAATTTCAAGAAACAAACTGTGGCCACAAACCAACTGGTTGATAAAATCTGCAGCATGCAGGATGTGTGATGAGCATGAATAAAATATTACCACCAGCTTGTCTTTTTACACTATATTACATCATTTACTTTCTTATTTCATAATAAAGGTTATGGTTCCTCTGGTAACCATTTGCCAGTTAACAGCAGGATTACGCAGAAAATACCAGATGGCTTTTCTAGAAACTTGGAATTTAAAAAAAAAATTTTTTTATTTCCATCTAATACGAATAAACTATGTGGTGCATTTTAATTAACCTATTTTGAGCGAGGGAGACCCCGGTAAATTTGAGAGTAGACGTGGATAAAGGGGTGGATCAGGAATTATGGGAATTTTTGTTAGAAATTTGAAAGCTTTTACAAAACTAACCTTTACTGCTTCGAAGATAATAACGCATTAAGATGAACAGACCGTTCATTCCTGAGTTGGTTTAACATGGTTTCACTAGGACAGTGCTTCTCAAAAGAAGAAAGAAGAAAACGTTTTGCACCTCCCACCCCAAGCCACACTTGCACTCTATTAATTACAGTTAATGACACATTACATGTAGACATGAGAGCATCACTGCCACCTACTGTAGTGGATCTGCTATTACACTTTGTTCTGGTACATCAATAAAAAGCAAATAGTATTTTCACTGTGCACGTTCCCCAGAATCACTGCACTAGGATCTCATGGAGCGCCTAGATGAGAAAGATAATAAACTGTAACTGAATGACAGTTCTTTCACTCACCGGTTCCTGGGGAGTCTTTGAGGATGAGTTATCTTTCTCTGGAGACAGAGTTTGAAACAAGAAGCCTCTGCTGTTTCTGGGTGCCCCAGGATTTCCCTCAGAGATGGAAGCAAGCTTCTGGAGGACGGCATGAGGCTGACTCAGTAGTGAACCTCTCCTCACCTGAAAGGATTGACCAATCATCAGTCACAAAGTTCACAGGGAACACATCGTGAGCACTGTCTAAATGTTTCCTCAAACCAGCAACATTCACTCACGTTACTCAGTCCATCTTTGACCATTTGTAGGCAGATTTTAGTTTGATATGAGGCAGCACCAGGCAGACAACTACTGTACACTGATCACTGCAGCTATAAAGTATGAACCCACTGAATCATGCGATAACTGTGTCTGAAAACCCCACAATTAGAAAATTAAACCTGTGACTTATGTTGAAATCAAGAGATAAAGGAAAATGGTGGCGGAGTGTTTCCAAGAGAACCTTTAAACAAAGGAACTTTTGTTAACAGTCTCAAATATAAAGTTACCTTGAACTGATCCCTAATAAATATTATCAGAGCTGCATGAAAAATTAAACTAGGATTCACCAAACAAGATTTTCTATTGTACCTTTAAGGGCTGCAAGGGTCTCTGGAAGGGGTTGACAGCTGACGAGGTCTTCTTCTCTGGCCGTGGCGCCACAGGAAGCTCTGTTGGAACATTTCAAAAGAGTAACATTTTATTGTTCCTGTTAGACGATGTGAACTACCATGGTTCACATTGTTCAGGTTATCCTGCTGCAGGGCTGAGTTTATCAGTCTGATCTGTGGATGTAAAGCATCCAGTAACAACAGGAGCTGGAGAATATGACAAATAGACAGATTATTCACATTTCTTCTTATGAGACCACAGTAATGCCTCCACTGTGGAGAAATTAACAGCTTGTCCTTTATTCTAATTGCATTGGCAGCAGTTTCTGGTTGGTGTAGGTTTCTAGGTCAACATGCCAGTGTTTTCGTGGAATCAGTGTCCATGGCTCAGTTCTAGTTCCAAAAGCTCGGTTGCATGAGGTGAAATTTCTGAGAGATTCTCAAATGGACCCTTACTAAAATCTTTATCTTACCTACTACTTGTTTAATATTTACCTGCCAGGTTTTTAACTTTTATTTCACTGGCTGCCATTGACGTCTAGAGACATTAGTTTTTCAATGGGGAGGGCTGGGGGACAGTCTGGAGCAGCTTGTCAGTGAAAATCAGGCTTCTAATCATGGAATTTAGCATAATGACAGGTAATCCAGTAACAGAACAGAGAATGGCAAATCACAGGAAGACAGAAGTTGTGGCAGCTTACTATGCAAATGATGTTTGTGCATGTCAGAGCACATCCGCAAGCGAACACGGTGCAGCCCTGAGCAAAATATCTTGTGATCGGTCAACAGAAAGAAAACGCAGATAAATATCCGGAGCGTCAGAGAAAGTCAGTTATTACAAAGTACTTGCAGATAATTAGTTAAACCCAAGAGTGCTCCATATTTAAACACGAGGGCAATCCTTTATCACTGAACGATTCCATCCGGTGGTTGCGGTTTAGATTTCTTGTCTGCAGCCACTTGTTTGCTTGTTAGGATACTGGCGAGGTTTGACATCATACCAACCTTTTCTCTGCAAAGTTTTTGCTGTCAGTTTTTTGGCCAGCTTCATGAAGTGACTGTCTTCTTCTCCAATCTTCTCATCGTCTGCATCCAAATCTTCCCCTTTCTTGGCTTTCTGTTCAGACTGAGGAGAAACCCAAACAGGTTGTGTTTACACAATCAGTGCTCTTTAAAGTCTGCTTTTCTTAATTTATTTTATGTACATGAATAATCCCCAAAGGGGAATTAGTGGCACACTCTAGTTAATCAATCACATGCATATATAGTGTGTATAGGCCCTGAACACACAGAGACAGACAGACAGACACACACACAGACAGACAGACAGACAGACAGACAGACAGACACACAGACACACACACACACACACACACACACACACACACACACACACACACACACACACACACACACACAAGGGGCCTGTAGGCATGCAGTGGGAGGTAGAGTGCCTGGCAGCTCCTTCCTGGTGTGCCCTTAATAGCAACTTGTAAAGGGGGACGGCGCATTGCTCAAGGGCGCCTCGGCAGTGCTCCGGAGGTGACACCTCCCGCTGTCAGCTCACACTCCGGGTGGCTGGGTGGGAGCGGAAATCGAACCGCCGATCTTGTGATCATTGGACGACCCGCTCTACCGCTGAGCCACTGCCGCTCCAATCTATGAAATCTCCAAAGTGGCTTCTACCAATGTCTTCATTCAAGGCTGCTGACATTTACATTTGTGTAACTGTACAACATACCTGCTCCCTGAGCCACTGCTCCCTCTCAATCCTCTCCTTCCTCCTCTGGATTTCAGAATGGTCCATGAGATCACCTTCTTCCTCCTCTTCCTCACCCTCCACTCCTGTTTTGTCCAAATTGAAGTCGACATCTGGAGGAAGAATTCACAAAGAAACCGAGGGATTGTTGGCGCAACGTCAAAGGATGTTTGTAGAATCTGAACAGCAGGTAAAATGAACCCTTTAGAGTGCTTATCTTATGGTACAAATAATAATAACAATAATAATGATAGATAGTAATAACAGTCATCAGCCGTAAGTAAAATGAGGTGAAAAAATACGTAAACATTTTATTGAAAGCTATACATTCAGATGTTCTGTTGAACATCCACTTACTACTGACAACACAAAAAAGCTGTACTTTAATATTTGGGACATGTTTTCCTTTAGTCTGCGCTCACCAGTGTTTTTCCAGCGAAATCGGCGAGCTCGTCCCGGTCCGTCAGAATGCAGGTCACCATCAGCGAGGTAGCGCTCCTGGTAGAGCCTCAGACGACGCTTGTCATCATCCATTATCTGCTTCCTGTGGGAACATTTTCATCCCTCAGTTCAAATCGCAAAGAAACTCACATACATGATCTCCACCTTGCATTTTGAGTTCAGGATGTTGCCATTGTGTTTGGAGCAATGATGGAGGAAACTCTGTACCTGGTTTAAGCTTGGAAAAAAACACATACGTCAAGACTGTTTCCACTGACGTGAATTGATGTTTTTAAATCAGGAAGAAGCATAAATCCTACGAGTGAGTAAATATACCAGACAACATACTGAACCCTTGGTCAGTATCAACTGGAGTTCAAACAATGGATGACTCTACAAAGCATCACATGACAACCAGCAATATGCATTGAAAAAGAGGCAATCAAGTACTATAAATTAGATGAAAACTACCTTTTCAGTCTTTATTCATTTACTTACTAGTGTGTCTATATAAATGTATATTTAAAGACATGGAATGAGAACATTTACTCACATGTGGATCTTGTTGACCTGATCCTGTAGCTCATCATCAGAAGGAAGCTCCTCAAGAAGCTCCTCTTCCTCATAGTCACTCCCCCTCTCTCCGTCCTCATCATCGCTGCCCACGTCGCTGCCTGAGAGCTCTGCCTCAGATTCTAAGAAGTCTACCAGATGCCTGCGAAGAGGAGGCAAAGTATTTAGACCGGCGCTGATGTGAGGATGAGCTGATGAAGAGGATTGTTTTTCTTGTAAAGTCAAACATCAGATGACAGTTTAGATTAGTTATGTTTACAGGGACACACATAAGAGCTTGTATTACTCACATCTTCTTTTTCTTGACCCGGTGTGATGCAAACACACCCTGCAACTCCTCCTCTTCTACTTCATTGTCTTCATTACTACTATTTTCATCCTCATCTCCCTCTTCCTCTTCGTCCTCCCCATCATCATCATCCTCCTATAAATACACAATCCGCTTGTCATATGTATGATCAAGACACATGGAGTGTGTTGTTTCCACAGGATGTATAAACCTATCTTGGCTCAGAGACACGCAACACATGTTGATGACCTCACCTGTTCGCTCTGACTGTCCACGTCCGACAGAAGCCTGAACTCAGAGTCCTCTTCCTCCTCCTGATCTTCTTCCTCGGGTTTCTTTTTACTGGACAAAGAAAACAACATGAGAATTTTAAGACAAGTACTTGGTCAAAAGATGACAAAATAAGAAAAGAGGACAATAAAACACTGAGTGCGGTTTTTCAAAATATAACAAGGTAATCAACATCTATTGGAGAAAACTTTGGATTATTGTTGGATTTTGTTCTGTACCTGTCTTGTTCCGGTGAACCAGTGTGAGCAGAACCTAAAATTGGCAACAAAGCAGAAATATTAATGGTTAAACTGGAATTAATGAATAAATAAAAGACGATAAGACGGTCCAACAATTTTATGTCATCCAGGCTTCCTGAGGTTTACCAGACTCTTCTTATGTGAGCTGTAGAGTTTCTCCAATATAAGACCTGCTACAGACTTAAAAAAAAGAGTGTAACTGAGCACACTCCATTACCTGGACTAGGAAACCTCCCTGAGCACAGCCCCAGGAGCTGATCCATGGTGTTATCAGATTCTCCACCCTGTTCTCCTTCCTCACTCTTCTCCAATTCCATCGGCTCCTTTCCTGTTTCTGTTGGTGGAAACGCTCCAGAGCACAACCCAAGCAGTTCGTCTTCTTGTGTCACGCCGTGGCCTCCAGCCTGACCGGAGCGGCTCTCGGCTGTCCCGAAAACACCTGAACACAACCCCAGCAGCTCCCCCATGTTTGCATCCATGGCATTTTCATCCATACTGTCCAGGATCAACTGTCTCTTGTGGGAGCGAGGAGCACCGGGGCGTGGCCCTACATTCAGGAAGCCGTCTGCATCGAGTAACTGGGAATGGGTGTCATCCTCCAACGAAAAACGACCTTGAGGCCCCGAATCAGCTCCAGGCGATGGGGGTGCATACAAGTCTTGAGAGTCTTCAACAGGAAGACAGAGAGAGGGCTCGGAGACTTTTCCTGAGCTCTGATGGGAGAAAAAATTAAAAGTTAAAACACATTGTTTTGACGCAATCTAATCAAATTGCAGATGATGAACAAATTTTGTCTTTTTTTTAATAGTTGCTTTTATTGTGCCTCATGTTTAAAGAGAAATCATTGCAAAAGCTTTTCAATTCCCATCACTCTGTGACAAACTAACATTTAAACTCATTTAAGTGAGAGAAATATGAAGGTGTACCAGGAAGAGCACATTTTCCTGATGTGATTAATTTAAGGAGTGAATTATCATCACTATTATCATTTTGAAACACGTTGTTTAACTCTGGGGCAAGTTTTGCAGATTTAAAACTTGTGATGAAGTAATTTTAGGTACTAACCTAAATAAACATTCTTACCTTAGAGGCAGAGCTGAGGAAGCTGGGCCTGAAGAGGCAGGGCGAAGGGGAGCGGAAAATGGAAGAGTTGGAGGCGCTCCTCATTGTAGAGCGCTGATTGACAGGCTGGTAGGATGTTATCATGGATCCGACAAGCTCAAAGCTGCTGTTGTGGCTGTTGTCCTTCACTAGGGACAAAGAGTCTTCCTCATCTGGAATAGAAAACATTTCGGTAGTTATTGGCTGATGATCTATACACCAGAAACCATTGACCAATCAAATGAGGTCTTTTACTGCACCTACCCATCTTATTGCTGCTGTCCACCCCGGGAGGCCCGGGCCTTTTAACACCATCACTAAAAGGGACAAATGTGAAACTGTAACACCTCCATTTACAAACAGTGTTAACATACAGAACACAATATAACACCACAAAAATGACAACCAAAAACCTTTAACACACTCACCCTGTGCGAGAGCACGAGTTGCCAGGAAACAACATAAGTGTGCCATCTGTGTTAACCAGGTCAGGTGTCGACAACGGTCTGTTCAGGGCAACAGGAGAAGGGCTTCTGATACTCGGGGCCATGCTCCCTTCCTCCTCTTCATCTTCTACATCACCACCCCCCAGTAGGTCATCTACATTCTGGTAAAAAGATGATCAGGTTTGATAAGACCACAAATAGACAAAAGCACAAAAGTGTAGATTTGATTGTTCTTAAGCAAAAAGAATCAAGCAGTCTCCTACCTCGTCCTCCTCAGATTCATCTGTCATATCTTCCTCCTCCTCCTCTTCCCCACAGTCTTCATTGTCTAGACGATTCAGCTCAGCCTTGCGTGCTCTCTCCTCCTTCCTCCTTTGGGCCATCGCGACCTGGAGGCGCTGCTTCAGCGTTAGCAGCTTCTCTCCTAAGAAAAGAGACGGAGAAGGTTAATCATGGCAGAATCGACAACAAAAAAAATTCTTAACAGTCCCAGGAACCCCATCCATGATGTGCTCATCTCATGTACAGGTATATGCTCACCTGGCTTGGTTGGCACAGACTCCTCTGCTCCCTCTTTAACAGTGACAGTAACAGACTTGGCGTGCAACTCTTCTTGACCTGATGGGGTGCTGTCTTTGCAAACGATGTTGAGCTGCATTGAACGCTCACCCTGAGGGCATGTGGGTATTTGGACGTGGCGAAGGTACCGCTTTTTTAGGGCCTCGACACCTGGTTAAAGAGGAAAAGTTAAGAATAATCTCTCGATGCGATAGTGTAGACTAGAATACGGTTGATGCTCACTCACCAGGGTTGAGCTGTGAAGGCTCGAGAAGAACAAAGACTCCGTCATCAGGGCAAAGTTTAGCAACAGGCGGGGGGTCCAGGCCGAGCTTCTTCAACAGAACCAGTTTGTCCTTTGTCTTGGATTTTGTGGTTTGTGTTGTACCTTCTGCTGTAGCTGGACCAGCGCTCCCACAGTGAACGACGGCAGGATCCTCCACGTTCTTTGACATACACTCTGTTTGCTGGGCATCAGACGTTATTACAGCCTGGATTTGCTCTGAGGCTGAAGGGAAGGTTTCTTCTTGAGAGTCAGGAGCAGGTGTCACCACTCCATCTGTAGTGACTGATTCCTGCTGAGTCTCAGAGAGGTATAACATCTGTTCAGATTCAGGGCTGGGATCTAAGCTGCCGAGGCTGAGACTCTCCTTCTGTGGGGATGAGGTGGCGGCTGGATGACTTCTGGGCTGAGTGGACAACATGTCTTCAGATGGAGAGTCTTGCTTTGTGGGTGACTGCAGAGGAACACTGGGAGGATTGATGGGAGTCTGAGGAGGAGGTGAAGGTCCTTCCAACATCACAGCAGAATACTTTGCAGATCTGAAGACAAAAAGTGTGGTTTGATCACTGAGTAGCCTTTAAATGACAGACATAAATGTCAAACCTAAACTTAATACAATCAGTGATGTGTGTTCAGTGAAACTGAGACTACAGATGGTGGTTTTTGGCCATGTAGCTACTTCTGTTTGCTGTGATGTATGAATATGTATTTCCTTTACTTCAACAACGCCATGGCAGACCCCACTGGCCTGGTCCGCCGCTTAAAGAACTGGTCAATGGTCTTCGGCTCAGGGACGTGGTACGGTAGGCCAAGGATAGACTCTATACAGGCAGTACACAGAAGACATGAAATTTCCATTATGAATTAAACTTTGATCCAAAACTACACAGTAGCTATGTTTTGTTAAGTCAGTCTTACCTCTAACCAGCCTTTGAGATTCACTGTGGAGCTGCTTCATTGCCTCTTTGCTTGCTTGTGCAGCTTTCCTCTCCTGAAAATGTCACAAATGTTGAGATTGAAACCAGTCTTCAGTCTATAAATTCAGTATGATTTAAATAATATAGACATTGCGTACCACACGTTGGGGTTTCTCTGCTGCCTCTTCGTCTTCCTCTTCCTCTTCCCCACTCAGGAGAGGACCCTGCTCCAATTTGACAATGAAAAGATTTAACAAAAAGTAATTAAATTCAATAAATTTAGAAAGCATTTTTTGTGTATTAATAAGTTGACCACACCACAAAAAGCAAGGAATCAAATTTAAGCAAAATCATTTTGCTTGTAAAGTAATATTTTAGGATATTAATCAATAACATCAGTACACAGACAAAAATTCTACACACTAAATCTATGGATTGCAACATTTTTGTACCTTATGTTTCTTCATCTTTTGCTTGACAGCAGAGCGGATGGCCTCCAGAGATTCTTCTTCATCGTCAAGACCAGCATCAAACAGGTCTGTGTCGCCCAGCAGACACCCACTATCATTCAGAGCCCAAGGGACAGGCGGGTCCTTAAACGTATTAGTAAAGTTGCCTTTAATTCACGAACATTGGTTGAGTTTGACATTTCCAAATTTTGGTAGAACACAAAGATATTCCTACTGGATAAGACTGAAACAATGAATGAACGAATGAATGAACGAATGAATGAACGAACGAATGAACGAATGAACGAATGGACGGATGGACGGATGGACAGATAGATAGATAGATAGATAGATAGATAGATAGATAGATAGATAGAGATAGATAGACAGATAAACAGACGAATAAAATAGCAGCGTGTACATTATACCCAACATCCATATGTATTTCTCATAGTTTGTGCCTTATTCTTTCTTTCCTCATTTGCAGACTAAAATAGCAACATTGATGCTCCTGTACATACTTCTTCTTCTTTTCCTTTTTGGCTTTTCCCTTCAGGGGTCGCCACAGCGAATCAACCGCCTCCATCTAACCCTGTCCTTTGCATCCTCTTCTCTCACACCAACTACCTTCATGTCCTCTTTCACTACATCCATAAACCTCCTCTTTGGTCTTCCTCTAGGCCTCCTGCCTGGCAGTTCAAAAGTCAGCATCCTTCTACCAATATATTCACTATCTCTCCTCTGGACATGTCCAAACCATCTCAGTCTGGCCTCTCTGACTTTATCTCCAAAACCTCTAACTTGTGCTGTCCCTCTGATGTACTCATTCCTGATCCTATCCTTCCTGGTCACTCCCAGAGAGAACCTCAGCATCTTCATCTCTGCTACCTCCAGCTCTGCCTCCTGTCTTTTCCTCAGTGACACTGTCTCTAGACCAAACAACATCGCTGGTCTCACCACAGTTTTGTACACCTTTCCTTTCATTTTAGCTGAAACTCTTCGATCACACATCACACCTGACACTTTTCTCCACCCATTCCATCCTGCCTGGACACGCTTCTTCACCTCTTTTCCCCACTCTCCATTGCTCTGGACTGTTGACCCCAAGTACTTAAAATCCTCCACCTTCTTGATCTCTTCTCCCTGTAACCTCACTCTTCCACTTGGGTCCCTCTCATTCACACACATGTACTCTGTCTTACTGCGGCTAACCTTCATCCCTTTCCTTTCCAGGATGCTCCTGTACATACAAATTTATGAAATGAAAACAACCATCACTGAATGAAAAGGTAAAGCTGGACCAACCTCATTCCTTTCACAGACTCTGTCTTTCTTCTTCAACTTCTCCACTGCTTTGCTTCGCTTCTCCTTTTTCTGTTTGTGCCTCTGACTCTTCTCTCTCGTCTTCTGTTCCTTCATTGATTTCATTTCTCGCCCCATCTCCTCCTTTTCCTCCTCCATTTCTCTGCATTCCTGCTGAGGCTCACTGTCGTTACTGTCATCACTATCTACAGGAGCACGGCGTATTTTCTTGTTCTTCAGCTGTCGTCTCATTTTCCTCTCATCCTTCTCTTTTGTAGTTTTGATGTCGTCACCACTGGAAGCAGATAAGACCAGTGCTTCGGCCATGTGAACACTATTCTCTGCAGCAGCCTCCTCTTCATCATCGCTGTCTCTGATAGCATTTCGATGAGATTTAAGGTGAACTGTGATGTCATCATCATCATCATCGGATTCTGAAAAAACAGAAAAAATGCTACAGTCATCATCCCAAATCATTCTGTGATGCAGTTTTTAATCAAGCAACAGATGGAAAACATCTGAAATTGATTCTGTCGTTACTATATCAGTCTGTCTATTTTCAAAATTACATAAATATGATTCTTCAATACAACTGTTGTCCATAAGTCCTCCTATTTACCTGGAATGTATTTATTCCAGCTACAGGAGCATTACAAATTAACTCATATTTGAGTGTTACATTTATTGTAAGCATTGTGATTAAGTATAGATGACATGTCTCACTGCTTGTTGTAAACTCAACAACCTGAACGGTTATTGGACTTGTATGTTTTACTACTTGTCTGTTTGATTTGTATGTTTCACTACACCACCGGCGGCACGGTGGCGTAGTGGTTAGCACTGCTGCCTCACAGCAAGAAGGTCAGGGGTTCAAACCCCATCATTTCCAACATGGCCTTTCTGTGAAGAGTTTACATGTTCTCTCTGTGTCTGAATGGGTGTTCTCCGGTTTCCCCCCATCATCAGGAAAAACATGCATCTAGGTAATATTAGGTCACGTTCGACCGTAGTGGCGGCGCACCCGGGGTGCAGCGGCTCTGGACCAACACTCCATCTGGCCTTTGAAATTTCGTTGTACCGTATGTGTATAATGACAATAAAAGAAAGTTTGTTTGTTTTAGTGTTGCTTTACCTGGACATTTCTCTGTGCTGATGGCCAGCTCTGTGGTCAGCTCCTCTGTTGGAGATCCCATTCCACTGTCCAGATCACACTCTGGTGCTGTTTGGAGCACAACTGGGACTTCGTCCACCTAAGCACATTAGTAAACACATTTTCTTATAAAATGGAGGCCCTGCAGTCCATTTGCAATCATTTCTTTGCTTGGCCCAAACCATGATCTACCACCTTAAGTGTAATAAAGCTGTAATATAAGTCAAATTCTGCCTATTATTGTTTAGCATTATTGATCGTGCTTTCTGCTTTTTTAATGAAACGGTATTCAGATAAAAATCGGCACTGGTAAATTACGAGTTTGGTTGTAATGGCAAACTACAACAGCTAATATCTGTAAGTCCATAACATATTCAAATAATCTTAATGAGATGTCGCTGTATTTTTCAAATCCAAATAAAAAATTGAATTATGTTGCAAAGTAAATCGGAAGTATTTCACTCCATTGCGAGATTTTAAAGTAAGTGGCGCCTCAGAATGAACCGAGCGCAGTACTAACAATAGCTAGCCACATAGCTTCCTTTCCAGAGTTTGTTAACAAGTTAAATGATCTACATATATATTAACAGACATTTATGACTGCTTTCCATGTACAAAGCCGTATATTTATATCGCATTCTATTCCAAAAATGATTTTTAAATGTGGTTCACGACGTTAACTCTCGTGGATTTCCTCGATGTGACCAGGCCAAGACAACAACCAGCAGCAAACTTACCCGAGCGAGCTAGCAAACTAGCAAACCCTAACAATGTTTGTCCTGGAAGACATTTAATATTTGACAGTTCAGTTTAACATGAAGAAATATGTTACTCTGATAGTTTAATGTCCCGCGGATGTTCTAAAGTTCACAAACATCTTGCACGCGTTTGCTTACCTGATGTTGAGAAAGGACGAGGCTCATCTTTGTCTGCTGGCTAGTTTACGCTTTGTCGTAAAGATAAACCAGTTGAGATTATACCTTGACAATTCTCAGCAGTTACTTAAGAAAGAGTTAAAAAAGTAAATGTCTGTGTAACAGAGCCTACTTTAATCTCTGAATACACATTTAGAAAGCATTTAGCCGGGCGTAGTTCTCACCCTCCCGCCTGTTTCATACACGTCTATAGAAATTTTGATCTTTCGCGGGCCGTGACAGCTGGCCCGTAGTTTTTGCTCATCGAGACGTCAACCGAATTCTCGCTTTGCCATTGGTCAATTTGAGAACTTCATTTCCGCCCGATTTTACGACAGTTTGGCCCCTCCCTAATCTACTTCTCAATAGTATGACGTTACGTATTTATCTAGGTGAATTCGTCCAGCGATAGGCTACGTGGGAAACGTTGCGACACATCAAGCCAATCAGAGATAGAGGTAGGCGGGTCTTCATTTCACAATAGTAGGATTCTTAGATCTGCTGTTGACATTCGGGATAGTTGTTATTGCCCAGGCATTAAAGCAGTAATACGATCTGATGTGAGGACTTTAAGATTAGGCAGCGGAAGTTAGATGAAGCAAACTTGAAAAAAAAAAATTAGAAAAGACAGTTAAGACATGACATGAAGATGGAAAAAGGTGGAGGAAACATCATTATATAAGATAAAAATACAGCACAATTAGTAGTAAGGAAATTTCTTAAAATGCATAGTTCAGATATCTTAAATAACGCGGAAAATATGCAAAGAGAGAACAATAGTGAAACATTTCAAAGTGCTGCAAGACGTAAATGAAGGTGAGGGGAAAGTAATAGTATCAAAATTAAATTAATTACTAAGAATATCTAAAAAGTCAACACCAGGAAAAGATCACATAAACTGTTATGATGAGTTAAGTTATAAGAGCAAATATAAAGTTGCATATCATAGTATGAAAAGTGGAATACTGTATTTACCAGCTCAGTGGAAGAAAGCAATTATCTTTTCAATATGCAATCCTGTTTTATTTTGTAGGAGAGTCCTTGTGTTGTGCTTTCTGTTTCTTGTGTTAGTGTCAGCTTTGTTTCCTCTTGATTTTCTCTCTTTTCCCTTTCATTGTTTCCACCTGGCCCCTATTATCTGCTGTCTACCCGTTTCTTATCATTTATCATCTGTGA
The DNA here is from genome assembly GCA_013358685.1 of Antennarius maculatus. NCBI lineage: Eukaryota > Metazoa > Chordata > Actinopteri > Lophiiformes > Antennariidae > Antennarius > Antennarius maculatus. The sequence continues at coordinate 7,145,709 of CM023622.1, read as the reverse complement.
TTTTTTTGTGCCCACTGTTACTTTGTTTCGTTTGTAACTTGTTTTGCTATCTGTTTTTCCCCATGATATACTTATATGCAAAGACAGGCAAGAACAAAGTTGTATTTATCATCCCAGAGTATCAAACAAAAGAAGAAATGACAGTCTGTCTGTATACACACAGGTCATACAATTAGGTCTCAAACAAAGATAACTGTATGATCAGATTCAAGTGGTTCTTTGACAAGCATCAAAAGCATGTTATCAGAAGTAAGACAGAACATTCATTCATCTTGTCTGTGTAGGTTCTCAGTACAAAAAACTTGTTTGCTAACCACCAAAACACAATAGAAGGAACAGAGATGGTTCCAAAATGAAAAGGTCATGGTTATCCAAAGCTGTTTAAATCAATTCACTGGACTTTATGAAAGTTTCTTGAAGACGTTTTGCCTCTCATCCAAGAGGCTTCCTCAGTTCATCCATTCATCTTTTTCCTCTTCATCTGCTGTGGTGGGTTGCAGGGGAGCTGGAGCCTATGCCCAGCTGACTGAGGGCTTGAGGCGGGGGAAAGTCTGGGCGTGACAAAACATCATGATCAAAATCAACAGGGTAATAGTGAAATTCATATGGATACCAGTAGACAGAAGGAAATGAACTAGCAAACAAATATTAAAAATATTTAACCAAAAAAGAAAGCACAACAGAAAATTGCAGTTTAGCTGAAGGACATGGCAGAATAAAGTCAAATTAAGAAGAATAAGCAAAACAATGGAACAGAGAAAATAAAGATATGCATTACTATAATACTGAGAAAAAAGTATAAGTACTCAGAGAGACCAAAAAATAAGGAAGAGAACATCAATGACATCTGGAATCTCTGGATGTACAGTACACAACATCAAGCAGACAGGGGTGAGAACTGTAACACAGAGGAAACTATATAACATGTAAAGCATATATTATCAACAATATCGACAGAAAAGACAAACTCTACAAAGTTAACTGGAAAAAGATAAACCTGGGCCAATCCAAGCTCAAACTGAAGAAGTAATGCACAAAAACTTGTTTGCTAACCACCAAAACACAATTGAAGGAACAGAGATGGTTCCAAACTGAAAGGGCTCACTGAAATATCACCTTAACTCCCCAGGGAAGGGACATACTCATAGATTCTGTTTGTGGACTTTAGCTTGGACTGCACATCAGTGGACCTTTTTGTAACACTCCTGAAGTTTGTAGATAATACCACTGTTTTTGGGCTGATATGATGATGAGTCCACTTACTGATGGTGATGAAACTGTTGGTCCACTGGTGTAGTCAGAACCACCTGGAGCTGAACCCATTCAAGGCTAAGGAAATGACAGTGAACTTCAGGATGTGACTTTTTTAAAATACCATGAGTTAAGTTTCATATTTTCATTTATTTGTTTCATCCCAAGAAAAATATTTAACATTTACCTAAAAATGCTCTCCCCGTGTCTGCGTGGGTTCTCTCCGGGTTCTCCGGCTTCCTCTCACCTCCAAAAGCATGCGCTTCAGGTTGATTGGGTGAGTGTGTGCGTGAGTGATTGTTTGTCTCTATGTGGCTCCGTGGTACACTGGCGTCGTGCCCGGAGTGTCCCCCGCCTCACGCCCTGAGACTGCCGGGATAGGCACCGGCTCCCCCGCGACCTGCGTAAGCGGATTAAGCGGTTTAAGAAAATGACTGACTGACTGACTAAAAACTATTGTTATGGAGGCTTCCAAACAAACTTACATACTGGAAATAAAAAGGAAATAATGTATTTTGTGACATCAGGAATTATACAATCACACAGTGACACTATATAAAGTTTTGTCTAAAAACGCAGGAAAGTGTTCATCTGGAAAGGCCTCTAAGGTCCAAATGGGTTAATTAATATAAAACATATCATCATAATTTGTATTAATAATACTGAATAATTTATGATTTCATTTTTATAAAACATGCAAAACTGTACAAAAAACATTTGTTATTATGTAGTTTTTTGCTTTAGGTTCTTGAAGCTTGAATCTGAAGCAATTGGACTTCAGTTAGGAATTTGAAGACATTTTCAGTACAAATTGGTGTGGGTTTCAGGTAACAAGAGTCATTTTAGGTCACTAACACTTTCACAGCATGGGGCATCACACTAGTCAGTAGCCTTACATTGTGATGATTTTCTCCTCATTATGTGAATGGTGTTGAAACCGTCATGGAGGAGACTGCATTGTGATTTCTCAGACCCGCGTCTCTGTTTAAAGAAGGTCATTCCAATATGTCTGTTACTTCCTCTACACCCCTCAAAGCATTTGCCCTCTCCTGTTTAAGGTATGCATATTTTTGCCCCCACCCGAGTGCCCTTTGTTCCTTAGGTGTGACTAAAGTATCGGATTCAGTCTTCAAGGATTATCATGACGTGGATGGAAGAGAAGTTACATTAAAGTTGCCTCAGATTGTTTGTGTAGATTTAATTTCCCCACAAGTGTAAAGCAGTCAATTCCACACATACACAAGTAAATGTTTTCATGCCGCCATAATTTTTTTTACATTTGTTGGTAAATATACAGACACACTTTTTGTTAATCTAACAGATTCAGGTCTAAATAAGAATACTCAGAATTTAATCTGAAATTTAGGTTAAGTTACATTAACATTAATATATACTAATGTTTCCAAAAGTAAAAGGAGCCATGGAGAAGGGACCATTGCAGCAAGCTCTGAATTACTGTTGATTTTTTGCGGTCATACGTTGATAAATGAGCAAGTATCACCTTAATGTCGTAGCACATGAAGACAAAGCTAATGTTAGTGAATTCATATACTTTCAGTGGCTTCATTTACAACAAAACTGCATATTGAGTGTTTATATGTAAATTTAATCAGAAGTATTTAAGTACTTATATTACTATCAGTTTCCCAAAACCTCAGAAAACAGTCATGCAGGACCAAAGTACTGTAAAGCAAAAATACCTCATTGAACAGTTTCAGTGAATGTATTTTCTACCAGTAATTTAGATACTGTTTTAAGTAGTAGTGCTTTTCAGCACTGTTTCTCAGTCATTTTACTCGTATGTTGGCTGGTAAAATATAAGTATGTGTATTAGGAATTTTTTATTTGTTAGTCTTATGTTCTAATGCCTATTTATGCATAAAGTCACTTTTGCATCAATGGGACGTTACTATTCTAAAATGAGAATGATAGAAGTTCATGAGAGATTCCAGTGAATTACAGTACATTACGCATGCGCACAGAGGGCTAAGCTTCTAATTTGCGCATGCGCAAATCTATTTCACCAGTACCATTAGAACGGCGCAGCTCAGGTCAGTCAGTCCAGTCAGCAGTCAGCCACACAGCTATCTATATTCCCTTTTCTTAAATTAGCCACTTTAAGCTTCGCGATACCGCCCCCAATTTCAGCGTCGGTACGGAGCCGCCAGGCCGGGACAGAGACGGAGAGAGAGGCCTCGGCCATGGAAGCGCTCGGACCCGGTAAGGAATGTAAGAAAACAGAAACGAGCGCGGAGGGCGATCCTGCGTGGATCGCTCGTGTGAGCAAATGCGTCGCTTCACTGGGGGCCGCGGCTGCAGCGAGGCCTCGACTCCCTGACGGAAAAACAAACTGAGGCCCAGCCCGACTGTTTTTGTGTTTCTTAATGCTTATTTCCACTTTGTTTACGTCACACTGTCTTCGAGTACGACACGGAGTGGTGTTTTTGTCGGTTATACAGTAATGTCTTGGCGGTTTTATTTATCCGAAGCACGCGCAGCTCGTCTTGTCGGGGCTGGCATTGTGTGAGTGGGGATTTAACTAGGACCTTCCTTCCTCTTTCCTTCCGCGTCGAGGTGTGTTTACGTTGATGTTTGTTCACGATGTGCTTCTTTTTTGCAACACAACTACGACTTGATTTCCGAATTTAACCCACAGAATCACGTGAATTCATCAATAAATTTGACTAAATATCGTGTAGTATCAACCTCGATCATTGCTAAACCACCTGAATTTGTACCATCGCCATCAGGAACAGTTCGTCCCTTCGGACTGCCCTCGTTCAAGATGACAGCGATGGGTGGAAATAAATGCCTAATATATATAATACAGGTTAATGGCGTAAAATTGGCGGACGTGCGCATTTTGTGTCTCGCAATTTAATGTTTTTATTTGCGTTTTAGTAGGTAATACGGATGAAGGACGCGTATATCGTTTCTGATCGGTGGGGCATGTTCTTCACCTGTTATATGATAACAAAGGCACTTATTTTGCAGCGATGCGGCGAATTTATGATGAAGCGAGGGGAAATCCGACACACTACACGCTTGAGTAGCTAGTAACACAGCTCATATCATTTGCATTTTCAAACCTTATTTCATTTCTACAGTGGAACAACTCCACGTTTCGAAGTGCGCCTTTACACATGAGTAATTATCCTTTTTGCGACAGTGTGCAGTACCGTTTGCACTGAATGTGCTCACATATTGCACAGACGCTTTAGAGGAGTGTATTTGCTCATTACCAGCAGTGGAATAAATTTTGAGGAGGGTTTTTGGAAAATTTGAAGCCCAAAATACTGTTTAACCTTCCACAGGTGTGTGTGTGCCACTTTGTTACGCCGGGACGAAGTGGTCGACCAAAATGTCTGCTACTTTGAAAAATAAAAGACTAATTCAGAACTTAAAAAATAAATGTTTTCAAACAAACGTGTGAACGCAGATTGCTTTATAGCCATAAAATGTTGAAAGAAAATCAAAAAATCTCCTGGACTTTCTCTGTAGTAATTCTGTATGATCTCAAGAGTGAGTTTGCTACATAATTTGTAAGGCTTCTCTTGTTGTATTGAGTTTATTTAGTCACACCTTTTTTAAACTTTCAATTCAGCAGTGTGGTCGGAAACCCCCCCCCACACACACACACCTTGATGTGATGGAGTGTCTTCCCAGTTGCCCCTAAATTTCTTGGGGGGCAACTTAAATGTCCTTTTCAGATTCAATCATTCAAATTCATGGTTTGATTGTGTGAGTGACTCAAAATTAATTACTCCAAGAACAGTTCAAAGTTAGTATTCTGTGCTTTGAGGGGTAGATATTCCCTCCTGAATGGTGCTGCACAGTATGGCTTTTCTGTAATCTGGTGTTGCACCTTAATCCAGGTAAATTTGCAGTTGTGGGCGTCAGGTCGCTCCCTGCTCAGTGCCGGTAGTGTCTGACTCATCACCAGGCAAAGCCGTCATCTTCGTGCTTAGCATAAGCCTAGTTGTCTCTGCTTGATCACACCATGGTTACCAGAAGCACAAATATATTAGTACAGTATACCCTACAGTACACAATCAGCCAATACAGTACATTCATTGGATATTGGTTTCAATTTACTGCAGCAGACTTGGCGGGCAATAATCTTTGTACCATGTTATGTTTTTCAAAGATGCTGACCCAAGCTTAAAGATGCGTTAAAGTACAGTAGCTGAAATTAATACGTCTGTCATTTTTGCAGCAGAAAAAATTAGACTCCCTCTGACTCATGCAGTTCTGTTTTACTTGGAGCAGAAGCATAAAATTATTGAGGAAGCTTGTTTGACTGGTTGTTTAAATCAGACCAAAGTAAAAAGCCTGTAGGTGCCCCTGTAAGTGAAATTTAACCTTATTTAAAGGTCCCATATTATGCTTTTTTTAATTCATGTCATTCAGATGCCAGATGTCCAACTACACTGTATTTGAAATGTCCCTTTAAAGTGTTTGGATTATTGTCTCTTTTCCACAGCTGTTTTATGTTGAGATTTAATATACCACGAGACTTCAATGATGCTTGACAGTGCTGCTGAAGAGTATGAACAGGTGGATGGATTGTACACATATCTGTAATTTCTGCATAGGAAATTAGATTTTGTAATGCTCATATTTGTATTTTTGATTATACTCTGGAACGGATGAAGGGTTTCATTCACAAGGTTGTATTTGGTTTTTACTTTCTCTGTAGAAGGAAGTAAAAACCACACTGAAGTGACCCAATGTGTTGATGTTAAGAAAAAAGTATTTTCCAAGCAAAAATTAGGTAAATTAAGCCCAACATGTCTCTATTCCCGCATTCATTTATTGCCATTTTCATGTTCTTTGAGACTGATATCTGTGGAATTTGTAGCTTTTGTTAATCTTATGTGAAGTTAAACTTGTGTTTGGGTTTTGTCTGATAGACTGGTAACATTAAGCAATTTGAAGAACTTTTTTCTGACATTTTACATTGTGCTTGACCACTAATCAAGAAAATAACTGGTGGATTCTTCACCAATGACACTAATTGTTCCTTGCAGCAATAAAGCATTAAAATAATAGTTGTGTATATAGATTATCTGCCAAGAGAAGGCAGGCCCAGACATTTCATCAGTTGCATGGCTAAGTGTAGTAGTCTGGCAGCTGAGGAAGCTTAATATAGGCGAGGTGTAGCTCTGTTGGGTGAAAGTGGAAGATGAAGACCACGGCCTTGTCCCACCTCTCACTCACAAAGTAAAAGTCTTCAGTTGTACCTGTTACTGCAAGAGAAAAGGAGGAAATACAGTCAACCATTTGAAATATCACACAAGATGTTGTAAAAGTGTTTCCTTATAAGGTGATGCAATGTAATGAGTGTTTTTTTTTTTTTTTTAAAGCAAGAATCTTAAATATTCTCAGCATTTAGCACAATTTGTTAACTGAATATTTTGTGTTTTTGACCTGTTGGTCAAACGTCGGTTAAAAAAAAAAAATCTGCCCTCATTGAGTATGGCACTCAATGAGGGCAGCATGGTGGCGCACTGTTGCCTCACAGCAAGATGTTTCCGGGCTCGAGTCCCGTTCTGTGCGGAGTTTGTATGTCTCCCCCTTTTCCGAGTGGGTTCTCGTCGGCTTCTGCCCACTTCCAAGAACATGCAGTTTAGGTGAATTGATTGTTGCAAATTGTGTGTGTGTGTGTGGTGGTGGCTCTGCAGTGCATTGGCATCGTGCTCAGCATCCCCTGCCTTCAACCCGCAAGTCAGCTGGGATAGGCTCAAGCAATCCCCATGACCCGCCATAAGCGGAACAAGTGAGAGACGGTGAATGAATGAGACTGACTTTCTGAGCTCCCTGTCTATAGTACTCGTGAAGTAGTATGTGAAAGTCAGACGTTTATTTTTTTTCTCAGATGGGATTGAAGATGGTTTCACTTCACTATGAGAATTTTATATTGTTAACTGCGTTAATACCATTTCTAAAACCGCATAGATCAGTTTGCACATGCTGTGATGCAACCAGTGACAAGGCAAGTAGGACAAAGAAGCATGAGTCATCAGATGATTTTTATCCAATTCATGACAAAAACAGCGATACAAAAATGGCTTCTTATTTGAGAATGGAGCAGAAACATTGAGAAATTGTTAATAAGAAAAAAAATGGTTCAGTTGTATGATGGAGCAGGAGGACTGAAGAGCAGGGAGTAGGGGACCTGATTTGGGGCCCAGGCCAGTTGAGGGCATGTTTGGAAGCGTGTTTTTAGGAAGCAATGGGGAGGGTCTCAATTGTCCGTCCTTTTGCGCTTCAATTGCTAACTGGAGCGTGTGGGAGCATGGAGTTCAGGAGGACCCCCGCAGTCCGTTAGCTGTCACTTGACAAAAGAATTAAGCAGCCTCATCCAACCCTCTTCAATGCTGCAAACACAATGCTATTTTAACTTCTGTGTATCTATCTGAGTATGTGCTCAATTATTGCATCCTTATGTCCAAAATAACTTAATAGCCACTGTGACCTTGACGTTTTCTTATTCAGACTGATGTGCTGAAGGCAGAAGCTGCTGAAATGGACATTGACGGACATAGCAGGCATCACAACATGTCCTTCCCTCCATGTCAATGTCAACAACTTCTGCTCTGTTAGTTGCATGTTGAGTCATTAGGTTCACGAGCAGCAAGTTATGACTTTTACAGGCTTTCTCCAAAAACTGGACGGCACAGGTTTATATTCTGAACCATGTCTTAACCATATACTGTAAGCAGTGCACATGTGAGTGGTGTGAACTGTGGTCATAACCCCATATTCTATGTGGCACCCCTCCATATGGCCCTGCTGTTGTTTGTCTGCGAGGAGCTCAGGCTTTGTCTTGGCGTGAGGGGTGGGCACCCTGTGTGTCTGAGGGGAGTTGAGGGGCGGACCGAAAGATAATTTGAGGGCTTTGTTTAGCCAGCCCCTTGTTGACCCATGTAGGTCAGGGGCTAGAGTTATAGATCAATCAAAAAGTGTATGTGGGCCTCTGGGGCCATTTCAATGCATTCAAGCAAGTGTCACTGATGAGATGTTTTACATCAAGCTTGGCGCTGCGTTGCAGACATGAGTCTGAGATGGGAAAAATGCTTAATGCAACAATAAAATTTTTTTAATTTTTAAAAAATTAAAAATTAAAAAAATTAATAAAAACAGATTTTTTTAAATGTCTAATTTAAATTCCAAACAGGTTTTATTTATCTTTTTTATGTGACCCATGTCACCTTGGAAAATAACTATATAAATAAAAATGAATACAATGTTTAAATTTAACATTTGCAAAAGTTCAAAAATATTCTAACTGACCTCCACAGCAGCCCGTTGTGACTATAGGATGGTGGTAATTTAATTGTGTTCATACTAAAATCGTTACTGTTCTACCCCTCTCCAGGCCCGCCCGCACCAACCTCTCTGTTTCAGCCTCCACGGCGTCCCGGCCTTGGCACGGTGGGGAAACCCATCCGGCTCCTTGCCAACCATTTCCAGGTGCAGATTCCCAAGATAGATGTCTATCACTATGATATCGACATCAAGCCGGAGAAACGGCCTCGGAGAGTCAACAGGTAGATCTAATGACACAGTTGAGCAGAAAATGAAGCTCGCTCTTTCTTTAAATGTTGTTAGTTAAATGACATTTGGGAAAATCTTGACCCTAACCAACAAAGAAGTCTAGTCTAAATGATAGGTTACTAGCAATTGGAGAAATGTGGGAAACACAATATTTTTTATGTTGTCATCAGAAATATTAGGTTACTGTTTATGCCTTCATATCTGACTGGCTATCCTTTTCCTGCCATTTACAGGGAAGTGGTGGACACCATGGTGCGACACTTCAAGATGCAGATCTTTGGAGACAGACAGCCTGGTTATGATGGGAAGCGGAACATGTACACAGCACATCCGTTGCCCATCGGGAGAGACAGGGTTGGTTTATCAAACACGTGACTGTTTTAACATTTATATTAAGTTTAAAGGTTTTTTCCCTGAAGAAGCATTCATATCAATTCCATTGTTTTAGCTATGTCAGATGAATAAGAGTTTTGCATAAACTCTATGTTCATGGCAAACCTTGCATCTTTTTGTTGTGAAACAAGTTTTTCCCTACTTTAACACCTTTTTTTTTTCATCTCTAATTTTATGACGCTGTCGCTTCTTCAGTGGTTTCACAGATTAACCTTTTCTTATTCTGCCTTGTTCTTGAGTATTCATTGCTGGTCTCTTCCTGTTACCTCTTCTTCAAACCCTTTGCCCCTGTTTTTGTCTACTTCCCATCCACCTGTGGTCCTGTCTCCATCTATAGGTGGACTTGGAGGTGACGCTGCCTGGTGAGGGGAAAGATCAGACATTCAAGGTGTCTTTGCAGTGGGTGTCTGTGGTCAGTCTCCAGATGTTGCTGGAAGCCCTTTCTGGTCACCTTAACGAAGTCCCAGAAGACTCTGTTCAGGCGCTGGATGTCATCACGCGTCACCTGCCTTCCATGAGGTACCAGCTGCCATTATCTCGGCACCACCCACATCATGTCACAAGTGCTGACTCTTCTTAGTGTTCGTTTTTGTTTGACTGTTTCTTAATATTTGTTTTGGATATCCTGTCAGAGTTGGACTTGACTGTACTGTCATACCAAAACTTTTTGTTGGTATTGATCGTCGTCTCTGCATTCAGAAATGTAATCATTCCTTGACCATCTTGTAAAAATAGCGTATTTCCAGACATGTCTGCTGTTTTGATGGCCTCTTATTTGAATGTGCAAATCCCCTCTCTTTTGAAAGTCTGTTAATGAACTAGGCATATTCTGAATCATCTGTATTTTTTGATTGTAGGTATACTCCTGTGGGTCGTTCCTTCTTCTCCCCTCCAGAGGGCTATTACCATCCTTTGGGCGGAGGCAGGGAGGTGTGGTTTGGCTTCCATCAGTCTGTTCGTCCTGCCATGTGGAACATGATGCTTAACATCGATGGTAAGTCTTGAGCAGAGCTGATCGGCTTCAGCTGGGGTTGGTCACCTGGAAAGACGGTGACTTGCTGTTGTAAAATATTCTATCTAAGGCAGATATGTGATGTTTTTATTTGTTTGGAGAAAAATCCTTTTCGGTCCATGTTGTGATCTGCAATTACTTGTTTTTGTTCTGAGAAGCACTCATTGTTAATGCGGCATTTTGTGCAAAAGTTAATTCCTGAAACAAAGTTGAGTCAAGACGTCCTTAAGATTAAAAATATTTCTTTAATCTGTGGGACTGAGATAGGGACACAATCATAATGAACTCGAGTCGGGTTTGTTTGAGTTCAGCTCGTTATATACTGAGTCAGAGTAAGGCTTGTGGAAAGATGCATAGGAGTTTTAACTGATGACATCAGTGCATTTATTATGTTCACGTGAGGCGCTTTATGGTCTTTTCACTTCTGCGTCCCCTCTTAAGAACACATTGTAGGTTCTGAGACGGTTTTACTGAATAAATTAATCTGTTTTTTAACTCAGTGTCAGCAACAGCTTTCTACCGGGCTCAGCCTGTGATAGAGTTCATGTGTGAGGTGCTGGATATACAGAACATCAACGAACAGACCAAACCACTGACTGACTCGCAGCGCGTCAAATTCACCAAGGAAATAAGAGGTGAGTTCTCAGTACCGGTTTACACTCACTCACACACACATACGCACACAGGTCCAACTCATTAGGCAGAGCCAACACAACAGACCTGCGCCAAAAATGGTCTGCTGTGTAACTTGCTGTGTATCAAATTCACCAGAGATTAGAGGAAGGTGTCAGCCTGCAAGGCACACACATTTGTTTTTATGACGTGTGTACTGATTAAAGAATGTTACACCCAGTGAAGAGACGGATCATACTGTGTACGCACCACATACACTGTTTTTAATGTGCACCAACAGTGAACACTCCTTAACCTTGGGGCAACAAATAACTGCTCCTGCCGTTTGTGCAGAAAGGAGACTGTTGTGACAGACAGAAAACCCTGTGATGCTCAGACAAGCCTTCGTGATGTATCCTGAGTAGAGTTTAGCTTGAATGAAAAGAAAATATTTGAAGCTTTTGCATTCTGTTTGTATTATACAATTCTGTCAGTGAAAATACACCAAAAAAGACAAAGATTTTCAGGGTTGAAGTGAATTTTGAAGAGAATGGTATGGAATTCTGAAAATGCTTTTCTGTCTACTTTTAACCCTCGGTTTTGGTTGTTTTTTGAACATAGTTGTCTGCAGAAATATTAATACACAATTAGCTGTATTGCTACGAAATCACAAACATGGCTGTCAAAATTTTATGGCAGAGGAACAGAAGAGGATCTCTATTGGAGAATGGTAGTCGGTTTTGTAACCGTTCTGTTTGGTATTCAAACAGGATTGAAAGTTGAGGTCACACACTGTGGTCAAATGAAGAGGAAGTACCGTGTGTGCAATGTAACCCGCCGGCCTGCAAGTCACCAAACGTAAGCAGCATACTTGGTTGTATGCTGACATAATTGTCTTATGTCAGATGGTAGCAATGCGTTTCTCATTCAGACATAACACTATAATAATGTTTAAACTATTACCTCAGCTGACTAAATCTTTCCTTTTTAGTGTTTTTGCTTTACATACTCTCACGGGTGTCTGTGGTTCCCCACAGGTTCCCCTTACAGCTTGAGAATGGCCAAGCCATGGAGTGCACCGTCGCTCAGTATTTCAAACAAAAGTACAATCTGCAGCTCAAGTATCCACATTTACCCTGTTTGCAAGTAGGACAAGAACAGAAGCACACCTACCTTCCCCTGGAGGTGAGAAGGAGGCTGTTTTGAGAAAAGAAAATTAGTTTATGCAAAGATTAGCTTAATGATTTAAATCAAACAATAACTTTTTATTCATGTATTTGCTCTGCTGTTCTGTTTGATTCAAATGAGTGAATTATCTCATCCTGCTCTTTAGGTCTGTAACATTGTTGCAGGCCAGCGCTGTATCAAGAAACTAACAGACAACCAGACATCCACCATGATAAAAGCTACAGCTCGCTCAGCCCCTGACAGACAGGAAGAGATCAGCAGATTGGTGAGTGTTGTTTGCTGCTCGGGGTGTGTATAAGAAATGCAACAGGAGCTACTGACATTTGCTGGATTTTACTGAAAGGATTCGAGATTTAATTTGCAACCAAGCCCTAAAGAATATCCAACTTTTTAAAGTTTGGCTTTAGTTGTCTTTTTGTCTGAACCATGTCATACTCGATGTCCATTTCCAGGTAAAAAGTAACAGCATGGTCGGGGGCCCAGACCCGTATCTGAAAGAATTTGGCATTGTGGTGCACAACGACATGACAGAGGTAACAGGACGTGTTCTCCCAGCACCCATGTTACAGTATGGGGGCCGAGTGAGTACGGACACTGGCAGGGACTGTGGCAGGGTGAGTACCGGACACGGGTCATTCCTACTGGGACAAAGGGTGGGGGTGCATCACAAGTTAACCTGAGATGACTGAATGTTGAAGCGTTTATATTTGGTAAAAATGTTCTGTTTGAACTCATAATTTTACCAGCTGATATGGAGGTGCAAAGTTGGAGGAATCATTTCAGACACCCTTGCGTTAAAAAAAAATCACATATATAAAGTAGGATTACAGGACCCTTCAGCTTGGATTTCTAGTCTCTGCCTCTGTATATCTGGAGGGGTGGGCGCTCTTGATGTCACCTGACATTTTGAACTTCCTTCTTGACTTCAGATTGCCCAAACTGGGACAACTAAGATGGCTATGTCACTAAGCGCAAATAGTATGAAATATTACAGGCTATGATGGTGAATCATAGAGAGGCAGAACAAGAAGCGCTGATTTTCTAATTTAATCAGAGCCATTATTTTAATAATATCCACTTGACATCTGTGGATATCAGCTTGTTCTTTCTCCTCACTTTACTGTGCAATAATCCATGATTCTTATAGATAAAACTGGTGTTTACGGTCTGATATCAAACAGGACAGCAATACCTCCTGGTTTACTGGCAATGATGCAGCTTGTTTTGACACTTTTTTTTTCATAACAAGAGATACAAATGACATTGATTTTACTGAACTCTTAATTCTGAGCTGACATTCCCAATCAAAGAAAAGATTACTTAAATGTAAATGGATTTATTCTTTGAACTAAAACAATTCTACATCAATATAACACAAAGAAGTTAACTGGAAGATTTCAGTGAGAAACAAGGCAGTCAGAAACTGCAACATCCTGCAACACCCCTGAATTCAAAGTTTTACCCTGACCTACTTTCATAATGGTCGCAGCAATGAATTCTAAGTATATTTTACTATCAAGTATGACCTGGTTTTCCAAAGGTGAAGATCATCACCAAATTTTTGTGCGTCTGTCTTCCTGAAAATGTTGCTTTTTGTTTTGTGATTATATCAGGTTTCAGAGATGTGTATCTAAAAGGGTATAAAAGTGAATTTGACCTTGACCTAGTTTTTCAAGGTCAAGATTGTGATGTAATTGTCATCCCCTTGCCTCCCTGAATTTCCCTGAACGCCTTTAGTTTTGTCTTTCTGTCTTCCTGACATATATCCAAAAATATGTACAAAAGTTGAAATTTGACCTTGACCTAGTTTTAGAGGTCTAGGTCTAGTTCTAGTGGATGGGAAAGAGTAGTAGATGGGAAAGAGTAGTGGAAGCTAGACTAAGGGCAGAAGTGAGCATTTGTGAGCAGCAGTATGGTTTCATGCCAAAAAAGAGTACTACAGATGCAGTATTTGCTTTGAGGATGTTGATAGAGAAGTACAGAGAAGGCCAGAGGGAGCTGCATTGTGTTTTTGTAGATCTGGAGAAAGCTTATGACAGGGTGCCCAGAGAGGAACTGTGGTATTGTATGAGGAAGTCTGGAGTGGCAGAGAAGTATGTTAGAGCGGTGCAGGACATGTATGAGGACTGTAAGACAGTGGTGAGGTGTGCTGTAGGTGTGACAGAGGAGTTCAAGGTGGAGGTGGGACTGCATCAGGGATCAGCTCTGAGCCCCTTCTTGTTCGCTATGGTGATGGACAGGCTGACAGACGAGGTTAGACAGGAATCTCCATGGACTATGATGTTTGCAGATGACATTGTGATCTGCAGTGAGAGTAGGGAAGAGGTGGAGGAGAAGCTAGAGAGGTGGAGGTTTGTCCTGGAAAGGAGAGGGATGAAGGTTAGCCGCAGTAAGACAGAGTACATGTGTGTGAATGAGAGGGACCCAAGTGGAAGAGTGAGGTTACAGGGAGAAGAGATCAAGAAGGTGGAGGATTTTAAGTACTTAGGGTCAACAGTCCAGAGCAATGGAGAGTGGGGAAAAGAGGTGAAGAAGCGTGTCCAGGCAGGATGGAATGGGTGGAGAAAAGTGTCAGGTGTGATGTGTGATAGAAGAGTTTCAGCTAAAATGAAAGGAAAGGTGTACAAAACTGTGGTGAGACCAGCGATGTTGTTTGGTCTAGAGACAGTGTCACTGAGGAAAAGACAGGAGGCAGAGCTGGAGGTAGCAGAGATGAAGATGCTGAGGTTCTCTCTGGGAGTGACCAGGAAGGATAGGATCAGGAATGAGTACATCAGAGGGACAGCACATGTTAGAGGTTTTGGAGATAAAGTCAGAGAGGCCAGACTGAGATGGTTTGGACATGTCCAGAGGAGAGATAGTGAATATATTGGTAGAAGGATGCTGAGTTTTGAACTGCCAGGCAGGAGGCCTAGAGGAAGACCAAAGAGGAGGTTTATAGATGTAGTGAAAGAGGACATGAAGGTAGTTGGTGTGAGAGAAGAGGATGCAGAAGACAGGGTTAGATGGAGGCGGTTGATTCGCTGTGGCGACCCCTGAAGGGAAAAGCCAAAAGGAAAAGAAGAAGAAGAACAAAGCTTCATTTTGACTTTCAATCATTGTTTTTACTGAAGTACACACCTACGACATACATTGACCTGGTTTTTAAGTGTGAGGAGCAGCTTTTAGATTCAGAGGTTATTAGATCAGAGTAATTATGTACCGCTAACAGGAGGGGGGGTGAGGTTCATAGCCACCCAGCAATAACATACAGCCTTGTCTAGAAGATTCACTTAAAAGCCTGTAGAGTAAATGTGACTTTTATCTCCCTTTTGAGAATAAAATATAAATGCTCAGGGTGTAAAATGTCCCATTCACAAATGGTGAATGATTCTGCTAGGATAAGATGAAATTTTAATCATCCCTGTCGGAATTGGCTCATTCTATGAGCCAGCTTTTCCTTTATACTCTTTTTGATTTACATTTGTTGTTCTCTTACAGCAGATTGTTGCTTGAATAATACTTGTAGTTATGTGCCAAAGCCAAATTTAAATCCCTTTTTTTGGTTCGCCTGAACTATGTTAATTCACCCTAGATCCAATCACAGCGCTCTTTCTGAAAGGCCTTACCACTTATCTGCTGGGATTTGGAGTCTAATCAGCTGCCACCTAAAACCCTCTAATGGAGGCCGAAAGATTGTCATATCTGACTAAATGAAACACACAAACACGTCACTTTAAAATTCATTCTACTGTTAATGGACAAACAGATGCTCTAATAACATTTCTATATGGTCTGTATGCATTATGTCACATATTAGAAAATTTAAAGCATGGGTAGGGGTGTTGTACCGTAAATATTGGCTCATTTTACCGGTGGTTTGACTAAGAGAGTAGGGTCTCTCTCCGCAGAATAAAACCGTGGCCACACCCAACCAGGGGGTGTGGGACATGAGGGGGAAGCAGTTTTACGCTGGCATTGAGATCAAGGTGTGGGCTGTGGCCTGCTTCGCTCCACAGAAACAGTGTCGAGAAGACCTGCTCAAGTGAGTCTTTACACCAACCATCACTCTGACTTTATGATGCATGTTGAGGATAAATGGGAATGATTGAATTGTCATGATGTTGTCTAATAATCCTGGTTAAATGTTATCTACTTAATGGGTTAGCGCAGATGAATTCAATTCTCTGCTTTTAGGAGCTTCACTGACCAGCTTCGAAAGATCTCCAAGGATGCTGGGATGCCCATTCAAGGCCAGCCATGTTTCTGTAAATATGCCCAAGGAGCTGACAGTGTGGAGCCCATGTTCAAACACCTCAAGATGTCATACGTTGGTCTGCAGCTGATTGTCGTCATCCTGCCTGGCAAAACTCCAGTCTATGGTGAGAATTAATCCTGTTGTGTTTTAGTAAATGAAGAACGTAGAAGCCTCTTTATATGTGGAGATGGAAGATGATGTCGTGATTATACTGAGAAGTTATGAAATTGAATTTAAACATCTGCTTTCATCCACAGCTGAGGTAAAGCGGGTGGGGGATACTCTCCTTGGTATGGCAACCCAATGTGTGCAGGTGAAGAATGTAGTGAAGACATCCCCCCAGACCCTTTCCAACCTGTGCCTCAAGATCAACGCCAAGCTGGGAGGCATCAATAATGTCCTGGTGCCTCATCAGAGGTCAGTGTTATTTCCTCATTGCTGTTTAGAATCGATCTTTGTTTTGGTGGATTAGTCACATGTTTCTGAGTAGTAGTAGTTCCCTGGAATCATGTGGTCAGCAGTGATACATGTTAGTAACGGTCATTTTTTTTTACTTGGAATTCAAATTTAACTGGAGCGGAAATTCTAAGAATCTTTTGAACTTTGTATTATTATTCACATATTTTTCCATTCATAATTCTCTAAAATCCTGCTGATTTGGAAATGTGATGTGCAAGCCTTTGATGTCACACATCTTTAAATCTTTTGTTCCAGGCCCTCTGTGTTCCAGCAGCCAGTCATCTTCCTGGGGGCAGATGTGACACATCCTCCTGCAGGTGACGGAAAAAAGCCGTCCATTGCGGCGGTGGTGGGCAGTATGGACGGCCACCCCAGCCGCTACTGTGCCACAGTGCGAGTTCAGACATCGAGACAAGACATGTCCCAGGTAAGAGCTTCCTGTGTGAACATGTTGGGCTCCATATTGTTGATATGGGCTTGTTTGAATTGGTAATTCATTCAGACTTAAGCTTATCACGTTAGTGTGAACCAGTTTGTAGTGTTAAAATAAATAAATCATCTAAATTACTTATTACCCCCTAAATGTTTTCAAACATACGGTATATATCGTACAGGCCCGTACACACACAAATACTTAATGTACAAAATAAAGACTTGTATGTCTATCCCAGAGTCTGATGGACCGTCCTGATGAGTTTAATCATCTCTTTTTAGGAGCAGCTCTTCAGCCAAGAGGTTATCCAAGACCTGACCAACATGGTGCGAGAACTTCTCATCCAGTTCTACAAGTCGACACGCTTCAAGCCCACAAGAATCATTTATTATCGTGGTGGTGTGTCAGAGGGACAAATGAAACAGGTGAGTGTGTTTTTTTTACATTCGGGTTTGCAACTTCCAGGTGAGATCTCTTCAGAGTTGTGTTCACTTTGGAAGGAGGGTTCAGAGACTTTATTTAAGGATAAGACGATAGACCTTTTCTGTCAAAATAAGTAAAAATGTAACCTCTACATTCTATCAGGTTGCATGGCCGGAGCTGATAGCCATTAGGAAGGCCTGCATCAGCCTGGAAGAGGATTACAGGCCGGGAATCACCTACATCGTGGTCCAGAAGCGTCATCATACCCGCCTGTTCTGCTCTGACAAAGCTGAGCGGGTATGGAGTTGAATCTGTCATCAAGTGAATTTTAAATAGCTTCCTGTCGTACAACATGTCTTTTAAATACTGTTATTGATCCCGATCCTGTAGGTCGGGAAAAGCGGCAACGTACCAGCAGGCACCACCGTGGACAGCACCATCACACATCCATCCGAGTTTGACTTTTATCTCTGCAGCCATGCTGGAATTCAGGTTAGGGTTCACACTTCTATGGATTACAATATGTGGTTGCTTCTATTGGCCCTGTGAAATGCTTTGGCTTTGTCACGTTTTTCTACAGAATTGGTTTTAAACATGTCTGTAAAAAGTGGAAACAGTTTGTTGTAATTCAGGCACTTGGGAGCATTGTGTAAATGTAAAGGAATGCCATTATGAAAATATTGGCTAAGACAAACAAATACGGACCATTATAAGGTCGATTTCATCACATATCAGTGAGCTATTGTCACATGATGTGACGTGATGTTTGGTCTTCCTTCAGGGAACCAGTCGTCCTTCCCACTACCATGTCCTGTGGGATGACAACTGCTTCACTGCCGATGAGCTGCAGCTCCTCACCTACCAGCTGTGCCACACCTACGTCCGCTGCACACGTTCTGTTTCCATCCCAGCACCGGCCTATTACGCTAGGCTAGTGGCGTTCCGAGCCCGCTACCACCTGGTGGACAAAGACCATGACAGGTGAAGTATTTATGAGTATCTGTCGTTCTAGTTAGAATTTGTCAGATTTATCTGGTCACAGTCTGATGAAAAATAGAAAGTGTCTGTTTAGTTGTCAGTTTAAGAAATGCATTACGAATTTATTTGGAACCATGCCGGGCAAGTTTGAGAATAGGTTGCTAGTTTTCTTTGCTTGGTGAAGATCAGTTGTTGTAGCACAAGCTCCTTTTGAAAAGTCAGATACGCATTATGAATGTAGAGTACGGATGACAGAGAAAGCTCTCAGGAGTGACTGAAGGCCAGTTGAGGCATGTCGTTCAGGAGAAAAGAAATTAAACCACTTCCACTCGTCACTATGCATCTCCCAGCTCCTGTTTTCATCCTGCAGCCTCTGTTATCTGCCTGTTTTTGAAGCGATTTCTTTGTTGACAGTCAAAGTAAATGTTGCCTTCTCTGTCTTGCAGTGCGGAAGGCAGCCATGTCTCGGGTCAGAGTAACGGCAGAGACCCCCAGGCATTGGCCAAAGCAGTTCAGATCCACTATGATACCCAGCACACCATGTACTTTGCCTGATCAAGCGAACACATCAGCCAGTCCACCCACGGCTACCCTCAACTTCTTTTATCTCTCATTTGCCAGTATCTCTTTCTCTACTTGTAATCTATCTTTCTCTTTACACTCATTTTCTGAATTTGTACCAAAGCGGCTCTTGGACGGGGAAAATCTGCTGTGTCCCAATAGCCAGCAGGTTTTTTATTTCAAGGAGCAACCAACCAGCTTTCCCACTCGAGCCGCCTTTCAAACCAGCAATTTCAGCACTGTGAACCTTGAGGGTTAACAGTTCACAAAATACACACATACATGTCGAGCCATTATTTTAAATTTTTTTTTTTTCGCTCTTTGAATGTCTGCACTCTTGTGTTTTCAAGATACACTGAGCAAGGGAGTGGATTGGCACAGCCTGTGTCAGCATAGCTCTTCAGCTCTCCCAGCTAAGCAGGACTCTTATCTACTTTTACCTCAAAGCCCCTTTGGGCAAAATCTGTCACAAGGTCTTGGGTTTATTGGGTGGTGGGGAGGGAGCTCTACAGGAAGAGTTGGAGGGGGAGTCGACATTTTGAGAATGATATATATACATATAAATATATATATATTTTTCCTTTTTATGAGCCTGTGTTTTAACTTTTTTCTCCTTTACCGTCTTTTACAAGCGAGGTGATTTGGGTGTTGTGCCCATTACTATTTTCCTCCCATCTTGGCTGTGCGTGCGTGCGTGCGTGCGTGCAAGTGTGTGTGTGTGTGTGTATGTGTGCACGTGTGTATGTGTGTGAGAGAAAGGCGGTGAGTGAAAGAGCATTCGTGTGTGTGAATGCGTGCATCTCTGTATATAAACATGTACTGCTGTATGATTGTGTTTGTGCGTGCATGTGTTTCATGGCAGGCCACTGAATTGTAAAGGGAAATCAAGGAGATAACTGCTGTAAATGCCTCATTTGTTTTTTTTATTCACACATACAGTACATATAAGCATATATATATACATCTATAGAACAACTTTGACACGTGACGAGCCTCATAGAGGCCAATGTGGGTATTTGTAGCAGTCCTGGGTCACTTATTAAATGAAATGCTTTGAATTACATTTCAAACTTGTGTTAACTGTTCAGGGGGATTGACATTCTAAACTGTTGAATCCCAGGAAAATAAGTCATTTAATCCATTTCAAGTATTAAGTGAAGTCGGGTCTGATGTGTAGCAGTAGTAACCACGGTCTGGCTTGTGACTGGCTCAGCATTGGGACCTATTGAATAGGTGAAGGCATTAATCAAAGAGTTTGGTCTATCAGCATCGCTTTCTATGTGATAAGCAGCATCTTACTTTTCTTTGGACCTTATTATCTGATAGAGTATATGATGCCTCAGCAGGATGTTGATTTTCTTACCTTTTTATAATCATAATTTCAAGGGCCGGAAACAAAAATTTTTTTTAGGTCTCCTTTGTTCATACTGGCCAATTCATTGCACTGACCCGGGACACTAGGCAAGCAACAGAGGGCACTCTCAATCTCTCTTACCTTTATGCATTTATATATACAAATCAACAAAGCAGATTTGTAAAAGTTTAATATAAGATGTTTTGTGATTATCTTAAAAGCTGTTGTTTAGACTTGGTAGTTTACCATTGATGTTGTTATTGTTGTTGTCAATGTTGTTACTATTGTGATGAAATTTTACGGTTGGCCACAAAGCCAGTAATATAGTTGCTAGCGTGACTTCAGGAATAGACTTCAATCATTGAGCTGCAGGTTGAGGGGTAAGAACTTTGGATTGGACTTTTCTTAGTAGCATTCTGGTTAATTGTGAGAAGAAATAGGCCCCATGACGGTTGAGCGTATGCTTCCTTTTTGAGAGTTTAACATAGTGGTAGGTTTGGGGTATTGGTTACCACCTAGATTGTAAGATCCGATACTGGTTGTTGATTTTGTTCAGTTTGACCGAGAGAGTCGGGGGGTTATAGTCAGAGGGATTTGTTAAAAAGTGCTCTGCACTCGGCAGTGAGTTGAATTTTTAGACTTTTTAAAAATTGTTTCTATTACTGTGTGTATTTCAATTATACCCATCTTAAAGTCTTTGCTATTTGACGGTGTTTGTTTCATATTTTTATGCGTTTTTAACACTGGATTAAATTGACAGTAAGCATAAGCACTGCCCTTGGGCCTCCTGTACACACTCTGTAAACTGTCCGCATGGAGACATCGATGTGCTGATGTGCTGTGGGGATAGTTTCATGATGACGCCCGCTGGTGTTGGAAGGTTTTGTAGAGAAAGTCGACGTGCACGCCTCATCAGGAGGGACAGCTCAGTGGAAGCCCTTTTGTAATAAACCACCCGTAAAGCAGCAGGTTTACTATGAATGAGTTTGAGCGCCTGCCTGTTGGAGACGTGGGCGTTGGCTGCGGCGAGGACCAGGAAAGGGAGGAACGGGCGGTCGGGAGGAAGTTTTCCAGGCATTGCATGAAATAAGTTTTAGTCTTCGTTTCAAAGAGGCAGATTGGTTTTTAAAACGTGCACTAGTTTTATCAAGCCAAGTGGGCTGTGATTGAATATTCATCTGGCATCTCTAATGAGGAACGATTTAATGTTTTATATCCTTCACAATATTTAAACTCCAGTGAGATCAATGATTACAAAGCAATATTAACCCAGTTCTACTTTTCAGATGTGGAGAAACAAAGCTATAATTCTACTCATTGTGGTTGGTGGTCTACTCTCGCAATTGTCTGTACTTATTTATTTTTTTTTAGTTCATTTTATTTGCTTGTATCAATCAGTGGGAATGTGCATTTGGTGGCATAGTTGTGTATGCTTTAGACTATTTCCTTTAAAGTAACAAAGTGTAGACTTTGCTCGCATGCATGCCAGAGTATTGTCCTTTTTTAAAAAAAAAAATTAAAAACCCTTTTTGAATCATATTTATTATGAACAGAAAAAAATTCTGAACTTTTTTTGGTTAATGTTTATGAATTTAGTGGGACTGTTCTAGGCTAGCAATATTTGTCCGGTCTCTCAAAGATGAATTTTAAAAACTCGTACAGTTATCAGTAATTTGGGAGGTACACTCTGTTTTCTGAGGCGAGGGGGGGTGGGGGGCAGTTCTTTGCGTCGTGTTCAAATTCAAACGAGGTACTTTCTTCAAACGTTGGACCCGTTAAAGATCAACCCCTCCTCTCATCTTGTCCGGTTACCATAGCGAGCATCCATTTTGTCTCCTCGTTCCTGGTTTGTACCTTTTTTGGTCGTGCTTCTCGCTGGGGGGGGGGGGCTCTCCTGTTTCCATGGCAACTCTGCTGACCCCTCACAAGTGCACTTCCTCTTTGTGAGGGGGTCCCTGCAGCACTAGTGGAGCAGGATTACCTCTTGTTCACCTTTTTAAAAACAAATGATCCATTATTGTTTCTGTGCCCCATCAGAAAGGAGGCATGAATTATTTTGAAATTCCTCTCACTTTGATATATTGTTATATATTAACAAATTTGTAATTTGACATTGTGTATTGTGTATTTTATTAACTTTTTTTTTTTGTTTCCTTGTGGGGGGGTTCTAGCTCTGCTCTGTTTCCTCATTCTGATAGTGGTCTCTGAAGCTGTGTGATTGTCTAATAGCAATAAGAATGACAGAATTGGAACATTCTGGTTCTGTTAATGGAACGTTTCCATTCTCTAAATGAATGAAGCCTGTCATGACTGGCTGCAAGAGGGCGGGGCATGTTAGAGCCCCAGCAGAGGGCCATTCACTCACTGTTATTGCTATTATGTGACATGTTCAAATACATTTTTTTTTTTTTTAGCCTGCAGGGAATTCTTGTGTTATTGTGCAAAGTAATAAAATGGTATTTTATGCCTAAAATATATCTGGTGTGCTTTCTTCATTGACGACTGATGGTATTTTATTGACTTATTGTAGTGCTTCTAGAGCTGGTTGAACCTTACATACGTATACATGTACAGTATGCAGTCACTAGATGGCATCCTTCACCAAGGCAGATGGGATCAGATGAATCCTGACAAGAGCAGCATTGATGATTTATGATTTATACCTTGATCATTTAAAAACAGAATTTTGACATTTTTTACATGTTTAAAGCATGTTGATACAGATGAACTATGCAACAACTAAGCACATGATACAGAACAGTATACTGAAGTTACTTTTATACTTGGGTACTCTAAGACTATATAAACTGATTTAGTACTTGAGAAAGTACTAAATAATTAACATCTTGTGTCACTGCTGGAACTAAATGAACTAACATTTGGTCTTCATGTAAGCACCACATTCATGAAGGATTTTCTTTACCCTAAATGACCCTTCTGGGCTTCTAATATATAAAAGTAACTCATACTCGTAAAGTACTCCAGACTTGAGGCAAGTATTTGGATCCTTTAAAAACGTATACATGTCAAGTCCTGTCTGTACTGTATACCGGTAATCAGATATGTGAGCATAATGTTCTTAAAAGTATTATACAGAAAAAACATGAAATCCCCTGGGTCTTGGATTATTATGAATTAATGTAAAAGCAGGGCCATGGTTCACTGGCGTCGCGCCTGGAGTTTCCCCCGCCTCACGCCCTCAGTAAGCTGGGATAGGCTCCAGCTCCTCGCGACCTGCCACAGCGGATGAAACGGTAGACGATGAATGAATGTAAAAGCAGGATTCTGCATTAACTGTTGATGTTTCAACTTTACATTGAGAACTGTGCTTTAAGATTACCTTGATTGTTTATCAAACTGATTATTATTATTACAAAATATGAAATGTAGACAGATGGTTATCTGTCAACTAATTGTTTCAGTTGCACTTGTGATCCATATTTTGATCCAAATAGACTAAATCAAAGACTCCTCTTCAAGGAAATTTTGCTTGCTTCGCTGCATTTCTGTCGAAAGTTGACGTAATTTTCTTTGAGGAAAACTGATTTGTCAACTTTCTGCTTCTTTAGTTAGTGGTTGACGTTGGTAGCGTCTTCCTCACTTCATGCTTCATCAGTGTCAAAGTGGGTCATGGAGCCGGCTGCTATGACGTCTATGGGGTAGAAAACTCAAGGTGGTGTTTAAGCTTTTAAGATTGTAGTATGTTTTTTTTTTTTTTTTTTATTATTAAAAATGTAATCAAATAGGAACAAAGCTCATTTGCTCATATGCTGAGATGTTACGTCACAGACAAAAAATACACGAGAATACATTTTTGAAATTATAATTACAACATTATAATTATATTGTAGAATTGACTGTGGTATAATAACAACTACTACAACACTACTGGACTGCTACAGGCAAACACTGACATCCATCCGTCTATTTGCTCTGACGGCCATCGTTGGTATGTGTCACTATCCTCAGTTTCCTTTTGTGTATCATCTGGGTGCCTGCCGGTTGTCACGGCCACTGTTACCAAGGAGAGTGGAGGTAGAGAAGAAAGGAAACCTGAACCACAGATCTCGATAGCACGATATTTAATTCATTGGCACAATAGTGCACCAAGGTTAAATGTAATGCAGATGGAGTGAGCGTGGCCTCGGTTAGAAGGGACATGTCTGTCAGTTCCTTCTGTTGCATCAAGGGTTTTACTGACTTACATCTCTAACTTGATTTAACAACAGAATGATGACAATCACAATATAAGTCCTGCTATGTTGGCTTGTCAAAATTTTAAGATTTTATAAAATTTTAAACAATAAAAATTAAACAAAAAACTTTGTTTCTACTCATGACCTGTTTATTTCTAAAAGAAAAATTGCTCAATGCCCTCTTTTGTGAGGTCCTTTTCACTGCAGACAAAAAAGGTGAAAGTCAAAAAAGCTACTTTTTGTGAAAGCTCCTTTAAAACACATGCGGGTTGTGTGGAAGCACCATTTCGTGTGTAATCCTCATTGTAGAGGCCCCCCGTCATGTTGTCTTTGTGTTAACTGATCCGCATACGAACAGCTCTCCATCCTCATCTATCCCTCCCTCCTTTGTCTCACCCTCCCTCCTGCATTGCTGGGTTTATTTTCCTGGGGTTCAGCATTGGTCTCTCAGGTTTTACCCTCGATGGGCTATACCAAAGAGGGGAGAGATTGAACTGATGCTGTATTTACTCAATTGTCAGAGCAGAAGACCCTGATTTTTTTTGGTCGCCTTATTGAGACCGAATGGACCCATTTAGGCTGCATTGCTTCAAAAAGAAAGCGGTTTGGGGAAAGGCAAAGCGAGTGGCAGCTGAATTCTGAAGTGGCTCATCAAGGCTTGGACCTCAACGTTGTTTATTGTCAGCAAAGAGACTCTTGAGTTGGAAACAGCAGCAGTATCTGACTACGAGTCGTGTTCCTCAGGATACCAGCGCTTTTCGTGATAAAGACCTTTCAAAACACGCTGAAACAAGCAACTGGAATAACCTCTTTGGACCGCAGGATGTTCGTTCCATCTTTTCTGTGAGGGGAAATCATTCCATTTCTGTCCACCAAGAGGTAAAATGCGATGCCATTTTTTATTCTATGGAATCAAGGATAAGTATTTCAACCTTGCAGCAACAGGATATACACACAGCAGCACAAGAGGCCTTGAATCCAGTGTAAGGTAACACCAAACCAAGACTGTCATAGTGAAATACACAACATCCTAACCAGTGGTCTCCTGGGTTTGAGCCAGAGTTTAAGCAGAAGAACCTCTTTCAGAAAACGTTGAAAAAGAGGTTCAGACTGATATTCTTTTTATCTGTAGAGTCTTGATTTTAGAGGATTGTTTTCAGATCAATCCTGTTTCTGTGGGCTGCCACAGGTGGCTGCACAGGTATCAGCTCCTCAATAATGCATTGACTCAAACTCTGGAATCAAAAGGAGAAAGTGTGCCAGTCTCTGACCCCTTTTTGAAAAGCAGATCAACGTTGAGAGAAAATACATAATTACTTCCAGATAGTACGGTGAACTCAGGAGACGTGGAACTAAAAAAAGTGAGCAGATGTTGAAGAGGAAAAGAAAAAGAGAAGAAAATGGATATAGATAAGGTGACATTGGAGCAAAGACTATAGACAGCTTGATAAACTAAACCAAAATACTTTTCAGACCGAAAAGAAGGTACATAAAGAAAAAACTCTCCCAGAAGAGTCAAGGGTAGCAGACAAAGAAGAACTGCAGAACCGGGGTCATCATGGTGAACACTGGGATGCAGCTGATAAGCTTCACCTGTGCAGTGACTGGCTGGATCATGGCAATTGCCGTCACTGCCTTGCCTCAGTGGAAGGTCTCAGCCTTCATTGGCAGCAACATCCTGACCTCAGAGATCAAATGGGAAGGCATCTGGATGAACTGTATCTACCAGACCACTGGTCACATGCAGTGTAAGACGTATGACTCCATGCTATCCTTGGCGCCGGACATCCAGGCCGCCCGTGCCCTCATGTGTCTCGCCATCTTCATGGGATGGCTCTCTTGCACCGTATCCTGCTGTGGTATGAAGTGCACCACGTGCGCTGGGGATGATCGCCGGGCGAAGGCAGGTATTGCACTCTCAGGTGGGGTTCTCTTCATTTTGACTGGCCTCTGCGTGCTCATTCCTGTTTCCTGGACTGCTAACACCGTCATCCAGGATTTCTATAACCCCAACGTGCCCTTGATGCACAAAAGAGAGCTGGGCCAGGCCATTTACCTGGGTTGGGCTGCTGCAGTTATTCTTATGATCAGTGGAGCCGTGTTGAGCAGTACCTGCCCCCTCATGGAGAGGGGTGGCAGGTACCGTAGGGGCTACATTGGCAGGAGTTTTGCCAATTCACCAGCCACAGCACCTGATCCCCCAAAACCCATCACATCTAACAGTCTACCATTAAAGGAGTATGTATAGAAAGAACATCCGCAGGTGTGCAGGGAGGAAACTAAGCAGTTGATGCTGTTAACAATTTGAACCATTTATTTAAAACTATAATTAAATCTATTTAACACACACGCATGCACACACACACATTTTATACCTCTTTGTAATGTTAGATTCATAAGCAGTTTTCACATCCTTAAATTTTTGTTTGGATTTTTTCTTCTACTGCATTGTGATTTGTGTTAGTGCCTGAAGAAAGCCTGTTATCTATATTTAAAAAATGAACAGCATTCACCAACATATCTAATTTGGCTTTTATGATGGCCTGTGTTGTGAAGATTGCGGTGATTTCTCCAGCAGTTATTCTCTGACAATGTTGTTACCTTGAGTGAACTTTCATAGAAAGTGTGAAATAAAACAATCTTCTTAACAGTCTTTGTCCTCCTGTGTACCAGTTGTTTTCAAATAATTTTGGTTTAACTCACTGTAACCACCAGACTGAACTTTCTAATAATGCCGTGGAGTCTACAGACATGCACTTGAGGTCATTCCAGGAAAGACCCCACTCCTCTCTTCCAGCATTTTACATTGAAATGTAGTCAGAATCCAAGGTGGGATCAAAGTTCTACTTCACCTCATGATTACTTCCTTTACTAGGACTGAACAAAGAAGGACACCTTGCATAGTGTGTCTGAAAGAATAGAGAGAGACAGTTAGTTCATCTACAAAGCTTTAACAGCAAATATAAACAGCTGTATATAAAATATTTAGCTATTATAGAACTGGTCTAAAGTCATGTCAAATGTCACGTTGTGTGAAAATTAATATTTTGTGTAGTTTGTTAGTTTGTGTAAGTCAGCCATGATTACCATATAAACAACATTAAAAAACAACAAATTTTGACAAAATAGTTGTAATTCACATGCATGACATAATATGCCAACAATCAAAAAACACTATTAGTAAAAATTCCTTTTATCCCACAAAAGTTTCCATGACTACATAGTTTGAACTATTATCAATGGTAAAATAGTTATGTAAGTGTGGATGAAAACGGATTGTAAAACTATGATGAACTGTATCAATCTTTGTAAATTTTACAATTTTAAAAACTGATTACTATGTTATTATCTGAACCTGAACAGAACAACTTCAGAATAAAGTTACAACTATCGAGACACCTGTGATGTGATCATCTGCACTGGGAGATTCCAAAGATTTCCATCTGTTGGGAGCAGACTCCAGTAGGGAAACATCATTTGATCTCAATGTTTGAAGCAGAGTCTTTCTCCTCAGAAATATAGACATGTCAGTTGAGGAAGAATGAAAAAGATCCTGAACATGATGCCTATCCAACCTAAAGTAAGCATAAACCGAAAGGATACTGCTGTCGATAGTGACGCTCAGCATCCTGCAGCCACTCCAGCATGTCAGAGAGTGACGGGGTGGTGGCGGAGCGCTCAGTCATAGTGATCAGATCCAGATTGTCTTTATTCTGATCAAAGAGCTGGATGACTGCAGAGACCTGGTTACTGATGGAATCTCTGACAGACTCTAGAGAAGACCTGAGGGAAATAAGGATCGTAGATGGATAAATTAACTGCTGAGGTGCCATGCAATGTGCAAAATATTTTTCAAACCTCATTTCTAGTAGCATTGTGCTAATACAGAGCAAATTTATCCATACAAGTCTTTGTGAAGGCAGTATCATAAAATGAATAAAAACATACAAATCCTATTTATTTCTAGGGCTTTCATGAATGATCACAAACAAGCACATCTCCTCGTTCAGGTGTGTTGCCAGCAATTTTTAAGTCTCCCTGAAAGATTAGGAACAATAAAGGAGAGCCAGTCTGATAACAGTTACTTACATCTTCTCGTTGAGTTTACCCAGTACTGTATCCGTAGCCTGTGATATTTTGAAACGCAGTCGTTCCTCCAGGTCTGGAAAGTCTCTGAGCGGCGTGTTGGGAAGTTGGATGTTGGAAAGCGCTCTGGACTGCTCTGCTAAATTCCCGAGAGCCACCATCAGGGGATTACAATCAGCCAACACATTAGTCCATAGTTTTTGATTGTTTTCAAGGCTCTGGAAGCCTCTCCTCAGCGCTTGATGAAATGAAAGTAGTGCAGGTTTGGACATTTGTAATGCATATTATGGATAAAACCTGAGCATGAAATCAAGGTCGAGTGTGTGCAAAAACTTCAAAATATATTAAAATTATTTAGCTGAAAATGTATCTCCCCCTCTAAGCTGATTTCTGTGACTGTAAAGCGTGGTAACTTTAGCTGCTAAGAACAGCACATCGCCTCCATGTTGCAGGGACCCACTTCCTGTTTCCTGATGTAAATAATGACGTTTAGTGCTATGATAGGTCAATGGTCTTCCCTGACGCAGGGCGAACTCACGTTGTGATTGGTTGAATGAGAACGTAGCCACTCCTCACGCAAAGATTTGAAAACGGCTTTGTGAAAGGTTTCCGTAAAAGGTCAATAGAATCAGGTAAAATATGTTGATAAAAAGTGTTTCGCCACGACTGAAATATTTAAAAAGAATGTTTTTCCGCGTAAATAAAACGGACATGGCGAGGGCGAGCTAATGATATGGCTAACTGTCGCAGAACTAGTGATGTTAGCTGTAGCGTGCTAACATTATTTAGCTTCTTTGTAGGTATATTTTAACGCTGAATGTTGTGTGGAAAGGTTTTAAAAAATATATTTACGTATATCTGGTAACGTTCGTATGTTTCGGTGTTAACAGGAGGTCACCAAAGTCACTTTCTTGGCTCAACAGACGAAGAAGCAGCCACAAAGCTACACGGTGTAATTTGTTGATGTTACTGTGAACTGACGTATGAACATTACCTGTTGATTCAGACATGGCTCCCAGGAAAAGGACCACCAGACAGCGGAAGAATGACCCCAAGACGGCCAAACTGGAGGCTTTCCTGCAAGATTTCGACAGCGAGGGTGATTATATTCTACCTGTTATGAAGAGACCGTATTTTTCTGTGCTTCAGTTTTTGTTACTTCGTTGGTCCATGTGTCTGATCTTATGCCTTTGTGAAGATTAGTTATTCTTGATTTTTTTTTCTCTCACGTATAATAAGATCAGCCAATGAGAGCCCCGTCATCAGAGGGTGATGAGAAAATGCACACACAAGGGGCCTGTAGGCTTGTGGAGGGGGTTGGTGCCTTGCTCAGGGGCACCTCAGCAGTGCTCAGGAGGTGAGCTGGCACCTCCCACTGCCAGCTCACACTCCAAGAGTGAATGGTCAGGAGCGGAATCGAACCGCTGATCTTGGATCATTTGACGACCCGCTCTACTGACTGAGCTACTGCCGCCCCATCAACATTCATTGTTTACTCGAGTTCCAATGTTGCATCTCACTCACTAGCAGCAAATTCTGTGTATTCAGAAATCTAACCATTGTTATATTAACTTTGTTGTATTAAACAACAAAAAAAATCCCCATAAAACTGAGTTGTATTACTGTATACGTTTTCACAGTGGAAACCAGGGTGGTACGAATGAAAGAGAAGATCAACCGGTTGCTGAAAGATGTCGATAGCAGCTACAATTTGTCACTCATTAAGCTCCCCAAACTTGTCAGGCAAATGCCCTGGTTGGAACATTGCAGTAAGTGGACACACACATTCTCACATTCATCAAATGAAACTCAAACTCCATAAATGTTGTGGGAAACATTATAATGTGCTCCAGAGGATTCACAGTCCCATAAACATTTAACACATCTGTTATTTACTTCATTTGAAATAAAATCAAATTTGTACAGTACTTTTTTCTTGAGGGACTTTCATAACTTCTGAAAAAGTAGCCACACTTGTAAAACAGACCTAAAACAAGACTGTTTCCATGTATAAAGTGCAGCTATGCATAAAACTGAATCCTTTAATAATTCATAAAATTCCATACTTGTTACTCTGTAGAATTTGAAAAACCAAAGTCACCAGAAGTGGATAATGTGAAGGTGAGTTTAGAGTCTTTTTCTCTCACAGCATGAGTTACAGCGTGCAGAATGTTTTTCAGTCTCTTGGGTTTGTTCTGGCTCAATGTGTCTTCTGTTCAATATTCACAGAGAGAAGAGGAAGCTGCTATAGTGGACAGTGTGATGGCAGAGGACCATGCAGTGCTTTTGAAATCTGTCAAAAAAAGTATGTTATGGCTAGTGTTTGTCCAGAGTTGTTCTTTCCTGAATTCAATGTGTACAAAATTGGTTCCATTGTGTTCATTTTTCCTCCCATACAAGCGTCAAAGAAAAAGGGTGGAGTCAGATCTGGTTCAGAGGATGAAAACATCCCGAGCACAGCAAGAAAGGTAACGGCCTTTGGTTCAAGCTTGTATGAGGAGAACAAAACACCTCCAATTGTCTGAGACCTGTCATTGATCAAGAACGTATGTGAAATCAGTTTGTTTGCTTATTCCTGATTTAGGGAAGACCAACAAGGAAACCTCCAACTACTTCTAAAAGGGCAAAGGCACTGTCAGTCAGCAAGCAGAACTCCTCCATTCGACGGTCAGACCATCGTTTTATGCTGTTTGTCTTGATTTCATGCCATCCTTGTTTCTTTGTTCTGTTGAAAGTGTCAGGAATTCTTTTGATATGGCCAATAATAATAATAAAACTAATAAATAAAAATAATAGTTAAAATATTATAATAATATTATAATAATATATAAGTAGCCAAGCCAAGCACTATAAGTCCAATTACAGTACTGCACCATGCTTTTTCTCAGGTGAGTCCCATGGACCTGTATGCATAACCAGTGATCCAAAAATTAATTTGACTTTAACCCAAATTGAGCTATCGGCATCAGGTTCAGGAGGCCAGTTGAACATCATATTAACTCATCTATCTAAATTCAGATCATCCAGGAAGCCGTTGGTCACTCCTGCAAGGAATATGCTGGATTCTTCTTTGCTGATGGGTGCTACCCCCCTTATCACCCCACGCTTTGACCCAAGGTAAGAATAGTTACAGCCGAGAGAAAGGATATCTCATTTTCTGTCACCTGATGCAGCACTTGTTATTTGTGGTCTTTGTAACAATGGAGCTTTAGTAATTGGTGTTAAACGTCTCCACCCTACTTTCTTGGTTTGTGGTTTTTTTTTCTCTTTTGAATTGGACAAATTATCCATAAGGAAGCAATATTGACATCACCATACATTCTGTATTTTCTCAGACTTCCTAAGACCCCCGCCGTGAGAGTTCCTCGACACAAAGAGAGGGTCTACAGCATTTCGGTCAATGGTTCTCCCATTGCAGCAGGAAGTGAGGACATTGTCATCAACATTCCCAGTGGCAATGGAGAGGTGAGTGTGCTGTTAGCTGGGCTCTGATCCACGATCTTATATAACGGTATTTTTGTTATATTATACATCAGACCTTTACAGGAGAAAATGTTACACTGTCATTCTTCCAGACTGTCCCTTAATGAAAGTAAGAAGACACAATAAGAAAGCGTTGTTGGTAATTAGCTAGACTCCTGCCTATTTTAGAATTTAGGGCTTCCATCAGCAGCCAGTTGCCCCTTTGTCACCAAAATAGCATCATAGTTCAGGTGAGACAGAGGATCACCTTTTACTGCTGACCCGTTCTTCTGCTCTTTTAGCCCTTTTCAGCTGTACACATTATTTGTTTCTGTTGTTTCATCATGACTACCAATGAAGTCTTAACAAATAGCTTATTACTACATGTTGGATCACTGCATGTTATAGGAAGATAATTCAAAAGTATTTAGAATTTTAGTGTCACTATTGAAACGATAAGTCCTCCATTCCATTCACACTGGCAGATCTTCAGAATGTTGCAGAACAACACATTTCAAGCAGCCGCAAGTCCAAAATTTGTTTGAATGCCAGTCCTTTTTTCTAAATAGGGATTTACACGTCATCTCTCTTTTTAGTCTGGAAAGCTTACTTACATAGAGTTGTCTAAATCACACTGAGGCAGCATGCTGGGAAGAAATTAAGATCGTCTTCAAATTTGTGAGACTTTTTTTTTTGTTTTTTGAGAAAACAGCCAATAACGTCTAGCTCTCAGTCCAGCTGACAGAATGGGACTGGAGTGTGTCTTATTGGTAACTGAACAAGACAGTACTTTGGAACTGGGAGTATTTCTGTGTACAGTCCCTCACTTATTCGTGCTTCAAGATGCATGGCTTCACTACATCGCAGATTTTTAGTAGGTAGTCACGTGATACCATACATGCCTGCCATTGGCTGACAGGCTCCGTGTGTACGCTGCGTTCCGACTCACGTTTCCCCCGCAAGTTTTTTTTTTTTAAAACAAAAGTGCTATAAGAGAGTGGGGAAAGGTAATACAGATATAAGTTTAATTTCAGCATGGGGTGGGTTCATTAACATTTAAATTACCGTAAATAATAAAATAAATGATTCATTGCTGTATCGCAGAATTTTGTTTTTCACGGGTGGTCCTGGAACGCATTAACCGCGAGTAACGAGGGATTACTGTATATTTATTTATTTCGCATAAGACCATTGTGTTAGACTTTATTGTTGTGACTGACAAGACATTTGATTTGGTTGATTCATTGATGTCTGATGTATTGATCCAGAGTGTTCAGCTGTTGGCCAGCCAGATGGACAAGGTGGACCTGTCACTCCTGGATGAAACTGCTCTGAAGAGTATTCGACTGCTGCAGGTATTTCCACCCTGTCCGTGGGACTACATGTCTGTGAAATCATTAATTAGGTGTGAAACATTAATAAATTATTTTATTCTCACCATTATTTTTTATTCCTCCTGACAGAATCGTCTTACGGATCTGTGCGGGATATCGGAGTGACAGACATGCTGTTGAGTTGTACATTACCTATAAGAAATGTTATCTTTATTTTAAGGCTAGATACACTCTTAAGGACACATTTTGTGAGTGTTTTTCCTCAGTGGACATACAGTAGTTTTCTTCAAGTCAGTTTTATTGGAAGTTGTTAAATTTACAAACATCGATTAAAATTTGTTTTATGATTTGCTGTTTTACTTACCTTGCCAAAATTCTCCAGTTAAACACTTTAATTCCTTTTCCTGTTATTTTTGCATGGGGATTTTCTGCTACCTGTGCAGCATTAGGTTTAGTGTCTGTCATTTTAGAGCTGTTCGTGTTTTACTCTTGTTTATGAGATAAACATAAAATCTCTATTTTACTTGTAAACATGCCTTGAAAGACTTCCAAGATTATTGGCAGAGCTGTTTTCTGCCAATATTTTACATTGTCATGTTCCTTTTGTTTAATTTTCATCACTGTAGAAAGAGCCTGTTTCCACAAATCAGCTTGCTGTTATAGTATTGATCCAAATTTCTTTCATGTACATATGTCCTTTATCTGCCTTCACAAAGCTGATAAAGTTTTACCACAGCTCTAAATGTGTCGATGGGATTTCTTTGTAACTAGAAAGAGATTTAATACTGAATTAGTAGTTTTATCACCACAATATTGTTTTTTTTTTTAGCAATAACTTCAGTTCTTTGTAGATAAGAATATTGTGGACAAAACCATTTTTATTAAACTGTGTCTTTGCAATAGGACCAGTAGATGTCAGCATTTCACCTTGGAACTTTGCTCGTGTGCTGCCGCAAGAACCTCGGAACAGAAATTGGAATGAAGTCAGTTTGAGTGCTTGAGTCTTCCGCTCTTGATAATTTAGTCGTCTTGTTCCCTCCAAGAGCCTTAAACCTCAAACTGCACTGTACAGATGGGCTTTGTTGAGTTTACAAAGACAGGAAGGTCAAAAAAAGTGGCTGCGTTGACGCCACCAGAGTTGTGTGAACTGGTAAACGCTTTTCTTTTGCTTATGTAGGAAGTTCCTCTCGTCCTTCTGGTGACTTTGTTTATACATTACTTGGTCATGTGATGTAATATTGGAAAGTTGTGGCAGCCTGTCCTGCTCCCTGGCACAGAAACATACACTCTGACCTTCGGGATGTCAGAACGCAGCCAATTAGAAGCTTGTTAAGCTCCGTTAGCCCTGATGAGCTCGTTAGTCTCTCCACCTGGGATGGTGAACTAGGTCAGACTGGTCCTCACCTTAGGCCCATGCCGACATGCGGAACTCTTTGGTATTCCTGCTGGATTGTCGTGCATCATATGCTACCAAGTCACAGCATGAGAGCTGTGTGCCCCCAGCTCAGAACAGTCCTGATTCCTTCCATCTGTACCTTTCTTAAGCACTTTATCATCCGCTGTCTGTGGATCAGACTGTCTTGCGGAGGTAAAAACCAAAGTCTTCATCCCTGCAAGCGACAGATGTTGTGGTCAGTGGTGCATGCATTTCAGTTCCCTCGTTAGTGGAGTACTGAGCCCTTGTGCACCTGCTCTACATATATAAGTTTCCTAGTTTTGCCTCTGAATGAATAGGATCCTTTTTTTTTTTAATTCTCTAGGTGGGTGGAAAATTGCCATTTTCCACGGATGGCTTGGTTTTCAGTAAGCACGCAGGCAGTGGTGCAGTGACAGGTGCTGTATGAATGGGGTGGATTTTGAGGTCACAGAGCAACACTGCTACATAAATCATCTGCTGAGATGCTCAGGATGAGGGACTGGAACCTGAGATAGTGAGAGAGACACTACAGAGATACTTCCACCAGTAAGCAGTTTGTGTTTGCATCCCTTCTGTGCAGCTTTATAGTCACTCATTCTAGAAGTCATTCCTTAAAATCTTTGCAATGCATCAAATGGTCATGCGTAGGCCAAATGTGATAAGGGTTGCTCTGAGTAATAAAATCAGTAGTAAAGAGATTTGGTATGTGTTGATTGTCTTACTTTCCCCATCAAACTCATTTCCAGATACAGTCAAAGTCTGCACAGCTGTCGTCATTGATGTTTCGATTTAATGTTCCCAGTGACAGGAGACCTATGACATCTGCCTTCTGGAAGTCCTGTGGGGGGTATAGTGTCTCAGTAATTGTGTCGACTGAGGAGAGTGCCCACTTTCGGGAACCCAGAATTGTCTCTGTTCTTTGCAGATGATGTGGTTTTGTTAGCTTCATCAGTCTGGGAAGCGAGAGTGGAGTGTGAGATTGACTGGCTATTCGACTGTTGTTGGGAAGAGGGAGTTTGACCTGAAGACAAAGATCTTGACTGATGAGTTGATCTTACGCTCAAATCTTCACTTATGTTCATGAGGTATGGGATCATGCTGAAGATTGAAATGAAACAAATTACCAGAATGAGCTTCCTAGAGTGTCTGGACTCAACCTCAGACTGTGTGAGGAGCATGACCATCTGGAGGAAGCTTGGAGAAGAGACGCTACTCTTTCATGTTTGAATGGAGCCTCCCGGTCGCCTGTCTGGATGTTTTTGCGGCACGTGTAACCGGGAGGAAGGTTAAGGTTACGTAAGGCAGGGTAGAACCAGTCACTGGAGGGAATAAATATATCCTGGAAACACCAAAAGGATGTGGAATATCCAGTTCAGCCAGCTGCCACCTTGACTTGACCCTCTATCAGATGAAGAAAATAGATGGATGGATGACACATTTGATTTAGGTAAAAGGCGCTGAAGGTGCTCTAAAAATGTGACATAACAAGTAGTCGATTATATGTCTAACAGAATAATGAACAGAACAGTTTAACTGTAGCTCCCCCCAGTGCTTCTTGAACCTTGACTTCACCTGTTTTGGCTCCATTGTTCCACAGAAACCCCACCCCTACCAATCCCTTCTCTCAACCCCTAACCCCACTCTTTCACTACATAGCCTTACCCTCCCTCACACTGTCATTTTGCATTCTAAAAATCTGTTATCATTAACTCCAGTCTGATGCAATAATGTGACATATTTCTCAATAAAGCTGTTCTCTCCCCAAACTGCTGGGGCCATTGGTTAAATGAGCCCCCAGACCTGGGGAGCCTGCCAAAATTCCTACCAAGATGAATGAACCTGGCACAGTGTTCTCCTCGAGAAATTAATTCTCTGGTGCACTGTGGCCTCCTATGTATCCCATCCGTCAAGTGCCCCACTAATCGATTTATTCACAAGCCCACACCTCTGTCTGTCTCATTCAGTTCACACAGAGCCAGCCAGGGGTGGAGACTCATTCTTTGCTGAGATGTTTTGACAGCACAAACTAAAAAAATGTCACGGAATGCTTTGTTCTGCCTGCTTTGGTGATGGAGAGTTAGCAGGACACAGGCTGATGGCAAAGTGAAATGGCACATGGAAGAGTTAAATGGGACTGAACGATCCCCATGTGATGCTTTCTGGGCATGTGTTCATCTGGTAGCCAGCAGGGTCCTGATGGCGTTTTGATGGGTGACCCCTCTGTCATTCAGGCACCTTTGATGATGGGTGGGGTTGAGAGGTACATCTGCTGCCAAAAAAAAAAAAATCCTATAAAAATTAGACTCTGAGTGTAACAGGCTGCTTCGGGTAGAGGCATGAGGTTAATGCAGTTTGCTGATTGAACAGAAACGACCTTGAAGAAGCTCCTCGATGGTCCTGAAGTCCAGACATGATTTTACAGACATAATGGTGTTTGTTTGCACTGGGTCATGTGAATACAAATTATCTTAATCTGTGTCAGGTTTGGGCAGATGGCGAGAAATGTGAGTTCATGGGGAAAACCATGAAAAAATGGACAAGGATTTCATTTTTTTCCTAATTCTGAGGGTGGAGTTATTGCTGTAAGCAGGTTAAAACATCTTGAAAGTCTTTACTTGTGACTGATCTTCACAAGTAAAAGTCGTAGCTGAAATGTCAGAATGCAAAAGACATGAAAAACAGACTGCTATTTGATTTAACAAAATTATATTCAAGATGTGTGTATTCTAAATAGTAGTAGCGAAGAAGTGACAGTTCTTAAAATGATAAGACAGTAGGAAAGTGGCAGCTATTAATGTTAATGAAATTTCTGTTTGGTCCTGTTGCATTTGACTTTCAGAAGTTGGAAGGCGGCTGACACCCGTCTGTTATTGAACAGAATTGAGTATTTAATTTTACAGAACGTCTCTGTAAAAGGTGCTGAAGCTGTTTGTAGGATTGACTTTGCAAGGTTGAAATGTTTACAGTCTCGGATTCCTTAAGTATTTCCTGGGTCACCGGCTGGAGTTTAATGGTATATTCTTGTTTATTGGACGCTGAAACTGGATATTTTATACACTGTCCCCGTGTCGATGCATACCAATGAGCAGCGTCTCTGATATGTTAAATAAAAAGTAGAAACTCTTTTGTTAGAGGTGCTAAAGTGAGCTTTGTGCTGTCATTCATTCCTATGCTGGACATAGCCCGGGAAGGATGAAATCAAGCCTTTCTTATTTGGTTAGATGATTATGAGATGCAAATACCAGGAAAATCGGCCATGCAGGGAAAGAATAAAGTGAAGTCTCACCCCATTCATTACCTCCTTCAAAGATAGAAAAGTGACCATAAAATGAGCAGCGGAGCAATGACCACGATTGCTTTTGAGAAACAATTAATGCCTCATTGCAATACTCCCCAGCCTCTGGGAAAAAACCCCACATCTTCTGTATGGTCTACAATTGATGTTTGGTTTACTAGCTCCTCTGTATAAAGCAGACCTTCAATAAACTGTATCACGCTATTTGTGAGAGTAATACAGCCCAGTGCGGTCCTCAATTAGGTTTAAATGACACAGCAAATTGGAAAATTAGGAGGAGAGGGAAGGATAATGTGCTCCAAAACAGACTAAAACCAATTCATTAGGAGACCAAGAAGGAGACAAAGGGTCCGTCTCTGCCCTCCAGCAAAAAAACAACAACAAAAAAAACACTTTTAAGTTTAGATGCCTTACTGTTCACCTTGTCATACTTTTGTAGGCTGAACTCCTCACTCTCACACATGAACACGTAATAACTTCTGGTTGTTGTGTTTGAGTTAAGTTGCTCCACCAAGAAACTTCCGAGCAGCAGGCGTAGGCCTTTAATGACATATTAACCAACATCATAATTTGCTAAATGCTTCTTTTTATTTTTTTTAAAAAGTGTGAGTGGTCATAACCCTCACTTTGGGAGGATGATGCTGGTTTGTGATGTAAACGATTTACAACTTTGGTCCAGACTGTCAGTTGACATCCTCTGGATTTTTGTGAAACTTTGGGCAGATATTCATGTTCATTGGGGATATGTATATTCAGTACTTTAACAAAACATTAAACCCCATCAGTACTCATTGTCATTTGCAGTACAGTGCGCCCTTGTTCCTCGTGGGTATACTGTGTTCCAGAAACCACACGTGATAAACGAATTCTGCGATCGAACAAAAAACTATTTATCTTATTATTTAAACATTCATGAACCCTCCCCATACTGATATTAAACCACCTTCTATCTGTATTACCTTTTCCCACACTCTTATCGACTGTTTAAAGCACTTTCATGTCTCACGGAAGTCTGAGACTCACAGAACATAATGCACTTCCGGATGCCGTCTGCCAATAGAATGCGGGTACAATATCACATGACTGCCTACCAAAAATCTGCGATGAAGTCGTAAGCGTTGATGCGCGAATGTGCGAATGAGCGAGGGCGCACTGTATTTCATAATTGAAGTAGGATATATTCTTAAAAAGGAAGGATGAAAGATTTTGCTGTGATTCCAAATAAAGATTCCAACATTTGTTTATGATAACAACATTTTAAAGATAATAATTTTTTTAGCAGTGCAATGAGTCTTTGGTGATAGTCACTGTTGTCCCACCTTGCTACACCTTGGCACACTTGTATTTGAGAGAGATAGTATGTGCAGCATTTGGACAGTGTGAAAACAAACAAAAAAACCAAGCAGACAGCTTCTTATTGAGTTTTTGGAGCACTCAGTGGTATTTTCACAGACGGACTAGTGAATGGAGCTGAGCTGACACTCTGTGTTAGTACAGGTTTCAACTCTCATTGCAGGAATAATTCCACACATTTAGATTCTAGAGTTATTCAAAGACAAATCTAAGTGTTGAGGTTGACTCAAATTGTTTCTTTCACCTCAACCTTGATATCTTTGCACAGCTGTAGGCCTTCAACTACTCTCCTGTGTATCATTTTATGGGATGTGCTTACAGCCCATATGCCTCACCTTTATAAACCATATATAGTGTGTACAGACACCTGTTTTTAAACTACCGACTGAAAGATAGCCAAGGAAAAAAAGACACTCTCCTTACGCTCTGTTGTGTTTACATGCTGGACATTTATTAGAAGTATCTCCTTTCCAGGTGTGTTCCCGACAGTTTGGGTAAAAGCAATGAAGCAGTGCTTTTTACACACCAAAATCTTGGTTATTGGATCATCAGAGAACCTCCTTCCTCTCCTGGATTCACAGCAGCAAATGGTAGTTAAAATAAGTTACAGGATGAATTAATCTTTATTTCCAGACTCCTTTTATTAGATGCAGCGGTGAGCGATATAATTAGGGGGAGGGTCTGCTTCATGATCTGCTGCATAATGGGCCTGTTCCTCACATTTCAGGATATGAAATGACAGTCTCTCTTCTGAGACAACAGAAGGATATAAGGTGGTAATTAATATTCCTTTTCATCATTAAAATGGTGAAGCAAATTTTTCTAACAAGATTTATGGAGCAAATATAATGTAAAGTAAAAATATTTAAGTGAGGCTTGAATAAACTGTTAAACTGACACTTTAATCATACGGCACATATTGTTCTCAGTTATTGGACATATTAGTGGAGGCAGCAATGAAGCCCTGGGTTGTTTCCTTAGCCGTTAGTTTACATGTCAATCCTGACATAGAACACCGCTGATTGGAAAATGAGCCACAGGATAAACCAATCGGGACAGGTAATTAAAAAAGGCTGAAAAGCACACAGGGATCTCCGACGCTGGTGAGAAAGGTGAGAAACAAAATTAAATAGTAAACATGGAACATGCAACAAAGTCAGATTCAAACCTAGTATGCTTAAATTAGTCAGCACTCCAGGAATTCACAGCTGAACGCAGGAAATAAGGCTGGTGTACGTGGATCCAGAACACTGAAAACACTGAGCTAAAAAACTGCTTAACAGGCCGAGGATAGGGTCAGAACTGGATGATAATAAAATTACATTGTGTCATGTGACAGAACAAAAATGCTGCTGCTCTTAAATGTGTCTTGGTGAAGGCCACATTCTTTTCATTCACTGCTGAACTCCACATTATTAATC
The DNA here is from genome assembly GCA_013358685.1 of Antennarius maculatus. Classification (NCBI taxonomy): domain Eukaryota; kingdom Metazoa; phylum Chordata; class Actinopteri; order Lophiiformes; family Antennariidae; genus Antennarius; species Antennarius maculatus. Next base: position 7,104,684 of record CM023622.1, on the reverse strand, counting down.
TGCCATTTATTTAGTACTGTGAAGTAGTTATCGTGACACTGAACACTTTTAAATTGTTTAAAATGAAAATACTACAAACAGGAGAGGGTCCAGATCAAAGGTTAAAAACACTTTCCTGTCTAACTTAAGTACTGATGCTAGAAGGTTTGTGACAATGTGAAGCAATGGAACTTCTGTCATTTTCTATAGATCTCCATACTGATAGAAAGTCAATTGTTTTGGCATTACACACACACACACACACACACACACACACACACAAATACATGCACGCCCGCACGCACGCCCGCACGCACGCACACACACACACACACACACACACACACCCCGACAAACCCCACACGATTCCGTGAGTGAAAATAAACTGCTGGCCCATCACTCTGCTGTTGTGTCTGTAGGTTTAGAGCTGAGGAGTGTATGAGAAAAAAAAAAAAGAGTAAAATGCTGACCTCGCTGTACTCAACACCGGTGTGCTGTTAGCAGAAAGCTCTGTTCCTCTGTCATGCATCACAGAGCTGTCGACCTTCAGACCTCACATCAGCCGGCATGGTTGCAAAAATGTGTGAAACGGTTTCAAGCACTCGACCCTCAAGTCTCAGGTAGCAGGTGTCCATTTCCTGCCTGCTTTTCAAAACAAAAAAGAAAAAAAAAACAAAGAAAAGAGAAAGAAACACACACACACACACACACACACACACACACACACACACACACACACACACACACACACACACACACACACACGCACACACACACACACACACACACACACACACTAAAGACTCAGAGAAGCACATCACTCCTGGTAAACTGCTGACTTGCTGATTTTTGCCCCCCTCAAGCATAATCAGTTCTTCACATTAACAGTGATGGGTGTATTAATTTAGAGTTTTCTTCTTCGTGGCCTCTAAGGACAGCCGCTGCTGATGGATCTGATTACCATCAGCATCCCAAATGAGTGAACCAATTAATTTAAAACCAGGCTTCAAACAATATTTTAACACATGCAGCCATGCACAGCTCTTGTTTCTGTCTTCTCTCACGTGTGTGCCTGCTGTTACTTTAGAATCCAAACAGCTACAGATTCTGGTGATGGAAAAACATGTTTAAATTACAGCTACGCAGCTTTTCAAACTGACAAAGCGAGGCTGCAGGGTGGTTGTACCTGCCAAGAGCTTCAGTAATATAGCAGCTCTTTCACATAGATTATTACTTTTATCCGGCCAAAAGACCCCGTCTCTATTTCCCTTGTTCTCCTCTCACAAGAACCGACAGCTGACATGGCTGACTCCATGTTAAACAAGTTTTAGATCCTTGCAGCTGAGCCCAAAAGACTAAAAACAAGTTAAAATTACTTTTTCCCCCCACTCCAATTTAGCTTTGGGGAAAATGGGTTGTGTAGAGCACTGATGTGATTTAAATTGACTGAGGATTGCGTGGTCTCAGGTGTCTCCATCTATGAGATGGCTCATCCTTCTGCCTCAGCGCCGTAAATGCATTCTACAGCTGAATCTATTAACATGTGTTTTTGTCTTTTTTTAGTGGAACATGCTCTCAAATCTCAAACATCACATTATAGTTAAATTATCAATAAAGCACACCCCTATTCTCTGCCACTCCTTTAATAAAAGACAGTATTAGAGTCATATGCACTATCATACATTTGTCAGCAAATATATCATCCAATAAATACATCTCAGGGTAGCAAACAATCTCCCTGCCTGCCTGTTCACTGAAACCTGTTGTTTATCTATTGGGCAGCTGCTTTTGCAGAAATTAATGCTGCAACTGTTCAGCCTTGACTGCTGTTTCCCAGATGTACAGCAAAGTTTATGACTTGAGATAAAAAAAAAGCAACATTGCACACAACATGTGCAGTAAAATCGATTTCTATCCAGGATAGAACAGCTTCGCAATTCAAAGCACAGAGAACATCTAATGTCTTCATCAGCTGTTCAGTTGTCTGACATTGTGTAGTTGTGTAACCGTATTCCTCATATATGTTTAATCTTCAGTGATGTACTGTGACAAAGGCTTGAGATTACTGAGAGAATATAATGAGTGATGGATTACAAAAATGGAAAGTACAAAAGCCTCAGGAGACACTGATGCAAATAAATTACTTACCCAACATACATTTATGCAAAAACTATGAAAGTATGTCACATATGTAAAGTGTGTGATGAAAAAAATAGCACTGGTATACAAAAGTTGTGATGTGTCTATAAATATCTGATTATAAATGCATGCTGTAGGGCGGCACGGTGGTGCAGCTGCCACCTCACAGCAAGACGCTTCCGACTACGAGTTCTGTTTTGAGTGGACTTTGTATGTTCTCCCCGTGTCTGCGTGGAGTTTCTCTAGGCTCTTGTTAATAGGTGTCAGAGTGTGCGTGAGTGGTTGTTCATCTTTTGTGTGGTTCAGCAACGTGCTGGCAACGTGTCGGGAGCATCTCCCAGTCTCATGCCCGTAAGTCCGCTGGGATAGGCTCTAGCAACCCCTGTCACCCATGAAAGTAGAAGAAGATGGTGAATGAATGAATGAATGCATGCTGATCATGTTAGGTGGGAAACTACCGCCCATGCTGGTCAGATTTAGGTATTGCAAGTGGTTAGTTCTGATTCTGGGCTTCATAAATAAAACTTGTTAGTGTAGCGAAGACTCCATCCTAATGTGACGAAAATTTTACATTTTTAATTGGAAATATGACAAAGTTGGATTAAACCTAACGAGGCAGTTTAATTTATCAACGATCTGAAAAAGTATCTGAAAACACTACCAGAAAATTGGAACAAGTAAAAGGCCTAGTTAAGAAATAAATCACTGACATGTATAGCTGCTAATAAGACACAAATAAAAAAGTAATTTCGAGGAGCATTCATCTGTACCAAAAGAAATCATTTACACCACTTGAGGACTTGATGTTACAGAAAACAAATTTTCTGGGACCTGGTGAAATATTCGTGTATTGATTTGAGGCTGAGCCCTATAACAGTTTTAATACTCAGTCAATATGTGTCAGGGCTGCGGTGTGAGAACAGACACATTAAGTATCAGATGGAGGTAATGAAAGGAAACAGTTGGTTGTCACATCTGACCTTTATGAGTTAAGGATGAATCTTTAATTTCAGCCTGCAAAACATAAACATAGACCGTAGGTAGTGTCTTAAATGTGTTTTCACTCTACTGACAATATATAATCTTATCAAGCCAAGCCTGTCAGGGTCAATGCTTTTCCATACATTTGGAATTTCTTAACTAAACTGTCAGATTACTTAAAAACATTTTGTTTCTAATTATATATGGCCCAGAAAAACATAAGATAGGCAGAATATATTTTGTAACCAGAAAAGTAAAGAAAAATTTTCATGTGATATATTCGTTACCCTGCACCTATCCTTATTTGTCTCCAATCCCCTGATATCTTGGTGGTTATATTACACAGCTGAGTCTATCTTTGAAGGAATCACAGGCAATAAAAGACCTTATTTACCCTTATCTGGAGGAGACCCCCTAAAAATCTCCACATTATAATAAAGGCCGAGATATTCTCATCATGCATCTGACGAAAGGTTTTAGGTCCTGTCTCTTGGCAAGGATTTTCTGCTTCTATTCATTTATTAAAAAGTCAAATTCCTTGTCACTTTGAATTGTACATTATTCTGGCAGACCTTTGGGTGGGAACCATCTCTCTTGAGCTGGTGAAACTAAAGGGAGGAAGGCACTTTTCAGACAAGAGGGATGAAACACCAGGTTGTTAAATTAGACCTTTTTCCTTTGACCACTTAGTAATGACTAGTTATTAGAGGGAGATTTTCCTTCTTACTTAACAAAGAACCCCAGTTGTTCTGAATGTCTAATGGATGTTGTCATTCTCCTTTTGAGGTATTGCTTTCCATTTTGATGATCCAATGACTTCAGCTCTTCTTCAATGCATTTTTTGTGCAATATTAATGTTTCCTCTGTTGATGGCTGTTGATTTGCTGCCAACAGGCAGTAACATGTTTCAAGTTGTCCGGTAGTCCAGTTTATTGGCATAAACATTCTGTACTGATGTCACTTAAATAATAAATAAAGTCCTTTAATAAACAGCATTTTGCATGGAATCATCTTTCATCGTTTTAGCAATGGCAGGTAACACCTCTGATCTGATTATGTATGTGTCGCCCCAGGTGTCATGGTATTTTAGAAATTTGTTAGATTTCCAACATCATTTGGTAAATTTATCCTCTAGAATGTTCATCCAAAATTTCATCCAGTGGATGTTGATGCATTTTATTTTGGACTAAAAATTGAATAAAAATGCAGTTTATTGTTGCTATCGTGTAAAGAGCAATGCTAAATAGACAATCTAGCTAAACATGGTTGTTGCTAAACTAAGAGACCCCATTTTTTTGAGAAATTTTTAATTCTCAGTTTCCTTAGGAGCAGTTGGCCTAAGGCTGATGGGAAACGACTGGACCACAGCCTCTCCCTTGCCCATGCCCACAGCATGGGCAAGGGAGTGCAATCTAACCTGACTTGGCAGTTAATGTCAGTCCAGACATGGACCAGACGTTGCCTCATGAGAAGTGACACTTTACTGATGAATGATATAGTGTATATAAATAATGCATGACTTAACACCTGATCCAATGAGAAATATATTTGACTTTGTTTAATAGATAAAATGTAAAAGACGATTCTGGTCATATACTGTAGGTCCAGTCATTGATGTTGGTGTATTGCCCAAAAAGAGCTTTTAGTTCCAAACTATTAAGTGTGAACTGTGAGGACATTTATGGATCTGGGGAGGATACTTACCACTTCACCAGGATCAGGGAGACTGGCAGCTTCACAAAGGAAGTGGGCTGTACCCTACAAACCCTCTGGGTGTCCTGAGTTGCACCTATCTGAAGACTTTGGTAACTACTGTCTCTGGTTATTCACAATAAGGTGATAACGCCTCCTGCCATCGTGTTAAACTGAACTGCTTCTGTTGTATCTGTCAAGACCTGCTGTGCTGGATAAATATTTAATCATACTGTGAGGGACCTACAGTTAGAATTCTGGATGAGTGACTCATAGCAGAAGGAATTTTAGGCAAATTGTGATGATGTGATGTGATCATGTTGTGTTTGGCATTACCACACTGAGATAAATACGTTCAAAGTGAAACAAGCCACTCGAATTGTGTGACAACCACCTCAGTGTTTCCTGTGAGGTGTGATGGATGGTATGAGCCCCTCACAGCGGGTTTTTTTCACAAGCTTTCCATGGCTGCTTTCTGCTGAGGGGATTAGGGAATGCAGCATGTTGGGATGAAGGTCATTTGAAAGTGTCTAATTTATTGCGTGAAACACAAGTTAAACTGAACTCCAGACGGTAAACGATCTGTGGCCTTCGGTGTAAACCACTTAGCGAAGAGTCAGGTTGCAGGAAGTAAAAGACGTCAAGATGTCATGTTTCTCACATTGTGGCAAAGTGCTTCACTTTGTAGGTTATACCTCTTGATCTCAAACACACACTTTGCCTTGATGACCCATTCTCTGTGAAGTCACAAAGCTGCAATATAAATAGAGGCAATCACAGTATTCAGTCTCAGCAGAGGCCTCAGTCCAAATATAACCTGCAATTTGGTCCTTGAAAATATCTGTTATCGCAGCTTTTTATTGTCCTTGGTCTGTTTCCGGAGGTACAGTCCTTTCTTTCTCTCTTTTAAGCCAGGATGACTGAGATCCGTGCCCTTCATGTAAATATTCCCCTGCGACACTCTTTCAGAACAAAGATGAGCCATATCTGGTGAGCTACCCTTGTGCCAAACCTCGGGTTGAGACATTCCCAACGGGGCCAATCTATCACCAAATAATTTATATGCTTTACAGAGTTGGGGTGTAAGAAATATGAGGAAAGACAGAAAGTGGAGGAGTGTATGTGAAGATGGAGGTAGACAGAGAGGATACAGAAGAGGGCAAAGCCTGTAACAAAGAAATGGACAATATGATATGTATCGTGTGGACATAATCAAATTTCTTCTTTCCCAATGAACTGAAATGTCAGTAACCTCTCATTCATTATTCTACTATGTTGATGATAAAGATCTTTATTATAAATTGATTTATTTTAGGTTGAAAGGTGCAGCAGCAAATTAATGTTGGTGCAGGTGAAATCCCATAGAGACATCACATTCACAGTGTTTAATTGTTGATTGGAGGGTTGATTATTTTTATTACGTGACAGGATCTGTTGCAGATTTAATTCCACACTTGATTAAAATACACTGATAGGGTTGCTATGAATAAGATTATCTGTTTTATTCATCTAGATAAGATGTGCACACTCAGTGATATGATGTCAGTGAGAAGAGGTATTGGCTGAAGAATTTCAGTATGTTTTTGGGGTATAACTTTTATCTATTAAAAACACATTTAATGTATGTAATACACTCCTGTATGTACTTTTTGGTGGAATATAGGCTTGTTATTTTTGATTTTTTTTTTTTTTTGCAGAAGAACCATGTTTGTCAATTTTTTTGTTTATTATTAGCATCCAATAAAAGAAGAGGAACCCAAATAAGTCATGCATGTCATGTTGTCATGTAGACTTCTGAAATTTGGTAGACCTTCTAAGCACATACAGTAAATCTACCTTAAAAGTCTCTTGGTGCCATGCCCTAAGCCAAATAGGAAGTCCACAATTCGATTAATCTTTTTGTTGAAATGTAACAAACACATTGAATATTAAATTGATCACTTTCACTAAAGGGTCACCAAACAATAAAAAAAAAAGAAAGCCTTTAAAAGCTTCTAAGTAACACTGCATGTCTTAAAGTTTTTGTCACAAGACAATTAGCTGTTACTGCCAGTTCATGGTCCTATCCTTGTCATACTTCATATCTTTCATTGAAGTCCTTCCCCGAAATAATTAATAAAATCAGACTTTGTAACAGTGACTTCTGCTGGCGGTAGGAATTGACATATTTTTAACTTTTGTATATACAGTACACGTACTAGCACCTTAAACGCAATGGCCTAAAATTTGGTCACACCACAGTTATGAAATCCTGATGATGCTAAACCGGAAATGGCTTGATGGTAACTCCTGGAGACAAAGGAAGTTATCTCCATTAATTCAAAGGATCTTAAGTTTACCGTTGGGAGGCTGACGTTGGCACACACACACACACACACACACTGATGTGCGAATGTCCCAAAGGCTTGTGCACCAGAATGTGAGGGCCTGTTCCGCACTGATTGCAGATATAATTACTTTTACATTTTTAAAAAATATGAACAAACGTACAAAATCCAGTTCTTGCAACACACTCAGTGCAGCCATCTATACCCATCACCGTGTGTTACCATCCTTTCCTCCTGACCTCATAGACAGAGAACAGACCGACCCTGCTGTGACCCAGAATGATGACGGTGCGACTATCAGTCCCCGACAGGCCACACTGTCAGGCCCATTTCCACTAAATCCCAGTCAATCATTCGCTTCAGTATCACACACTCCCAGATGGCAGTCAGCACCTCCGAGCTGTCCCAATCCATCATACCTCTGATTCTATGAGGCAGTAGGTGGTAAAGGTTTGTCCGGGTGGGCTTTTTACCGTTCTGCAGACCCACAAATCTACCAGAAATCAGTTTGGAGGTCACTCTACCCAGAATGAATAACCTTTAACCCAACCCAGTTCACTGTCCATTACTCAAAACAACTGCTTATGAGGCAGTATAACAACTCCTCACCTCTGATATTACAATCCCTATGACAAGTTCAATCTGTCCTTCTAAATGCTGGTATACCTTACCGTGCACCATACACACACACACACACACACACACACACACACACACACACACACACACACACACACACACACACACACACACACACACACAAACACATTTTTTTAAAATCTCAATTTTGGTTAAAAGAATGTTTTTCTCCTTTCTGTATACATAAATTAATCTTTTTTGAGTTTCTTTGGCAAACAAGCAAAGAAAAAACATTCTTTTTAACAATAAACTGGCAACCCTAAAGCTTGTTCATATCGATGACTTACTGATTACTTATGCATTGGTAAATTATGTGCAAAACATTATTACATCCATGAGTAAAAACATCTCTATTGTAGTAAAAAAACAGCTTTTTTGTTCCTTACAGGCATCTCTACTTTGCTTTATTTCCTCGAAATAATGTCAGTGTATAAAAGAATGCATACAAAAATTGTGACCAACAATAAAACAAAGTGACTTCCAATTTCTAAAAAAGTAATGAACAACACATTCAATCAACTCCCAGGGAAAAACAAACACCTGCATCTGTTGCATACATTCATGAATGCATTTACTACCGAGATTTTCCATCAGTGCCTCATATCATTAACCCCAATATGAGGGTCCCTTTCCCCAGGCCATTTATTATTTTAACAAACAACCAACCTGATCCTGTTGCCACAGTCCTTCCCCATGTCCCAGTTCACCTCCCAAATATCTCTGGAGCTGTGCCTGCATACAAACACAGGAGGTAAATCATTTGTGAGTGAATAAGGTTGGGGACTGATGGCCTTTCAACTTTCTTTGACCTTTTTTTGTTTGAGTTGTTGTAAGAACATCCTCATGGGAACTTAATGCACTCTGTGGATGAATTAAAAGTAGTTTCATCATAAGAAGGATGGGAGATACAAAGGAATGTGGGCGATATTATTATTAATTGGATTGGATAATTTTACAGGCGTCAGCAAAATGATCTTGTCGTATCATTACTGTCCACCTATTTCAGCAACTTCTAGTAGATGCTGGGAGTTTGTTTCCTGTTCCCTGATTCTCCAAAGCTTGCTGAAGAAGATAAAAAAAATCAGTCAATTAAATAGGAATAATTTATACTAAATTTTTAAAGATTTAAAAAAAAAACTTTCTTCTATGTCGTCCAACAAATTCAGGCGACAAGCAAAGACAGTGTAATCCATAAATTTGTGCATTAGTCTTGAGAATCTGGGCAATCTGGAAAAGTTGAAAGTGATTAAGACACATCATAAAAAACACACAGAACCCACCCATAATAAAGTGGTGCACACATAAATTATTCAGCAGTTTAGAAAGCACAAACGCTAAACGCTAAAGTCCACAATGTTTCAGCAACTCAAATGTGATGCTAGTGGACTTGACCAAAAGGCTAATATACAGTATAGTCATGTGAGAAAATGATAATCTTAATCCCACTGAGCTGCTGAGGGGTACATTAAACAGATTGTACAAGTAGAAAACCTCTCAAACATCTCAAAGCTGATAGAATTCTGTGTTGACTGACTCAAACTTCCTCCAGATTGATGTCAGATTGTTAGACGGCTACAAGAAGCGTCTCACTGAACTTATTTCAGCCAAAGGGGGCAGCAATAGTTATTAGGGGGAAGGGTGTCCTAAATTTTTCTTCCATCAAAATACACATATTTGTTCATATCTATTATTTGATGAGTCAAACAATGTCAATTTTTGTAATTTGATTGAGAGTAAATCACATTCTTTTGAGGAAATAAATAAAGACAAGATTGGACGTTGATATGCAAACATTTCTTAATAAAGACCTGATTATTTTATGTGGTGTCCTAATTTTTTCATGACTCATTATTTTTCCTGCTTTGAGAGCATTTACACCCTTGTTATTGTTGTCCACCCATCTGTATGTATGAGATGAGCTATATAAAGCTCTGCATCTTAAAATTAGTTTCCTTAATTTTTCTGTTTTAACACTATTTGAACTTTGTCGATTGTCATCCAGTCATACACATTTTGAAGGTTTGTTTGACATCTGCAGGATAATAGCTGGATAAAATTCAATGAAACATCTCACATGCTATGTAGGAGCACTTAATAGAAAACCTTAGAGAAACACTTGCAGTCACTGCAATATGGCATCAAATGCAAACAGAAAATTTTATGACCTGAAAATGGACCAGTTCACCTTCATTAAAGACGAATAGGATTTAACGGCAAATTAATTAGAAAAGCCTGTCTTTCTACTAAGCTAGCTGGGTTTCCTAGGAATAGTTAAATGCCTTAGATCATTTGAGCACTACATTACTGAGGCTTAAGAGATTGTTTTTCTACTATAATTGTCTGAGATTACACTTTTATTGTCTGAGATTACACTTTTATTGGGTATTCGAGCAATGGGTATGTCTGCAGATTTTTTGTTCTTATGGAGGTGCACAATCAAGTCAGAAAATATCACAATTATCTTATTCTTAATCATGACTTTCAATGATGGTCTTTTTCTCCATTTTCAAGTATCCTGTAGAAAGCCTTGATTTCTACAGGATAACTTCTGCTCTGTAAACAACAGATGTCATTGATTTATTTCTCGATTTTTAGTGGTGGAGGTGTGATCATGGTGATTCCATTGAAAAGTGATGCATAGAGTCAAAAACGTTTGAGGATGATTATCAGCCACATGGGTGGTTTGAAAAAGAAACACAAATAGTGCTGTATCTAAACTTTGAGCATCAAGTATTTGTCTTCAAAGGCCCCACACTATTTATAATACACTTTGGCCTAGGGCTTAGTTAGTTTAAATTCATTTAGATTTTAAGCAGCGGGCTTAAACCAAATGAAAGCAGAGGACCACCCGTCAACATGCTCACAAATTAAAATATGAGCCATAATCATGTACGTATGTGTCAGTTTGATACATGGTGTAGAAGTGTATAGTATGGAAAGTGTTGCTGAATGTCTTCCAGATTGTGTGAAATTGTGCTGCTAAAGTGTAAAGATTTATGACTATAGTCAACGTTTATTTCACCACAAAAGGGCCTTAACTTCTGCTCTGTAAACAACAGATGTCATTGAAGGAAAAATATTTTCTCAAGGGTCTCCACTGTGCTTAGATAAATAAGAATAGATGTCCTCATCTTTTTTTATTTTATCTTGTTGACAATATCATGAGAAACAATTGTCACCAAACATTTAAAGATTCATTAATTGGCTTATTCACCAAACAGCAGAAGGCCAAAGCAAATAAATAGAGTGAATCAAAAGTGTTTTTGCGATATATTTATTTCATCATTTCACTCTGTCTGATTGTAAGGTTTCATCATTCCTTCTCCCTGTCTGTCTACCAGAATAAACTCCTCACCTCTGCTTTTGTTTACCTCAAAATGAAACCTTCAGTGTGGCTGTTTTATGTTTTATCCTTATTAGCTGTACCTGAGAACAATTTGCTTTTATTCCTGAGTAACCATCAAAACCTCAATTTAGGACTTTGTTAGAAACAAGATAAATACATTTGTTCAATGCATACGTTGTGTCCATTAATGACCACATACCTCCATTTGTCTTTTACGTTGACTTCAAAAAATAAACATCTTGGCAATCAAGTGTCAAAAAGTTTGACAAAAAATTTGAAAAAAAAAAAAAAAAGTTCAAATATAATCAAAATAAATGCCGAGTTTGGCATAATGCATTTACTGTGTGTCTTCAGTGCAGAACATTAGTGGGCCTTTAGACTTGAGTCCGTTGCTGTTGATTTGAACTGGTAACCATGGTGAAGCCAAGGCACTGTCTATTGCATCCTTGGAAAATATACTAATAAATGCTCCTATAATGGTGATCTGATTCACATGTCCACCACTCATATGTGGGTGGAGTGTTACTGAGCCTTCAGGGGTGACTCCTTCCACTTGTCCAACAGTTGAGAAACAACACACTCCTCCGAGTGAGACGCTTTATTGACTGATACTCTGCCTATAGGCAGCTGGAGGCTACATTGCTGTAACAGTAAATGTTTTCTTCTCCTCTGTTTTAATTCAACTTTCTGTTGCTGGTGCTCTGACTCAACCATACACTCACACGTCCAATGTTTAATTTTTTTTTTGGCATGTAATGTTTACTCCAAGAAGAAGATAAGGTTTCTTTGAGATAAGTCTGCAGACATCAAGACAAAAAAACCCCCAACAAAAAACATAGTTCAGGACTTGAAGGTGTGTTATAGCTTCACCTTCAGTATCAAAGGGTTGTGTCTAAAAAGAAAGGTAAATAAAAAATGGGACAAAATATGTGGTTTTAATTATACAATCCATAACATTTCATTATGGGAATTCAAAGATAACCATTTCAATGTGATCAAAAAAGAACTAAAGTGAATCTGTTTGGTGAAGCTTTGACACATCATGCGAGCAGCATCTCTTCCTTTTCTGACCTTTAGCTGGTCTGTCCCAATATTTCCTTGTGTTTTTGTGTTTTGCCAAGTCAAACTGTATGCTTGTGTGTTGTTTGGCCTCTGCATTTTTTTTTTGTTTTGTTTCAGGAAGACAACCTACATACTTCACATCTGTTTTCCAGCATTTCAGATGTTGTTTAATGGTATGCTCTATATCTTCACCACGCAAACAACCTCCCCCTCTCCTCCCAGCCTTCTCCCAAGCTCCCCCGTCACTTCCAGACTGCTTATTTACTAATGATGTGCTATAAACGCTTACTCTTGTGTTTTCATGCTACACTCACCATCTTCCCTCTTCACCTTGCTCCTCTCCATCTTTCTGTCCCCCCAGCTCCTCCGTCTTCCTGTTTCCAACCCTTGACACAACCTCTCCTGACCCCCCCAAGGTGAAACCTGTGTGGCTTTAATTGGCTGGTATCAATTAAATTCTGGAGGCACGTGAACTCTCATAGGACAAGTGGGGTTTGCTTCAGCTAGTTATCTTTGCCTCTTCCTCCTTTGCCTCTTTGGACTCTTGGACCTCTGCTCTTCTTCACACATGGAATTGATGCCTGATGCTTCCTCTCACCAGCCAAATCTTCTCTTTTATTACACAGCCATCTCTTTTTCTCTCTGTCGCTTCCCGGTTCCCCCTATCTCTCTTTTCCTTATCCATTCCTGCCGCCACTTTTAAATAGATCCCCGCGGCAGTGACTGAGCCAGACATGGCCTCCATCATGGGACCAAGAGGAGGCTAATGCCTTTTTAATGAGGCCTCGGCCACAATGTGACACAGTAAAGTGGCAGGAATCGGTGGCTGGCGAGCCCTTGGTCCAGGGTATTTATCACCTTAAACCCTCTTATCCACTGTGCCTGTGGGAGAGAGGGAGGGAGAGGGGTTGAGGAGGAAAGAGAAAGTTACCAAAAAGCAGGATAGCGAGCAAGTGGAAAGATACAGAGGAGAGGAAGACGATAGGAGCCGAAGCAAATGGATAACAGAGGACAAAACAAAGTAGATGGACATGGCATAAAGATAATTACTGGGCTTTAAAATCTCAATTCCTTGTCTTAGCCTCTTCTCATCCTCAAATTAATTGATTGTCCATGTTTAGCATTCCCAGCACCCCTGGAATCTGCACAATGTGTAATCATATTAATAGTGATAAAGCCACAACAGTAATTAATATTCCTCCATGAATTTTGTTGCGGAGCCTGAGAGAAAAGGAACTGTGTGGATGGCCTCCAGTGAGTCGAACTCACATTATTATATTCCCACTTCATCCAATATTAATGCCCACTGGGCCCAGTATTCTAATAGGAGTTCTAGTGAAATGGCTGTAAGTGGCTGAATAGCAAATAGGATAGATTAGCAACAAAAGAAACCCGCCTATTTCATTATTAACGCAAGTGATGGAAAGTAACGGGCAGAATAAAGGTGTGAAATCAAATAACTTATGAATATGAACTGTGTAAAATGTACATTTCGGCTTAACCAGTGGACTCACTTAAGACTTCAGTGTTGGTGTATTATGGCTCCACAGATAGAGTTTGTAATAACCCTGCTGTGAGATCTGAGACGACTCCACACATTCTGTCTCATAAGTCATTTATTCAGTTTCATACATTATTTTACGGGCAGCACAGCGGCGCAGTGGGTAGCTTTGTCGCCGCACAACAAGACGGTTACGGGTTTGTGTCCAGCTCTGTGTGGAGTTTGCATGTTCTCTGCGTGTCTGCGTGGGTTCTCTTCAGGTTCTCCGGCTTCCTCCTACCTCCAAAAGCATGCACTTCAGGTGAATTGGTCAGTCTCAAATTGCCCACAGGTGTGAACGTGTGTGTGTGTGTGTATTTGCCCGTCTATATTTGGCTCCATGGTACATTGGCATCGTGCCAGAAGTGTACCCTGCCTTACGCCCCCAGTTGGCAGGGATAAGCTCCAGCACCCCGCAACAGCGCAAGTTACGGGTATGGAAAATGAATGAATATTATTTTACTTTTATGTTATGTAACTTATTTATTCCGTAGAAATACTGTATATTATTTTATCTTAGCCATTCCATCTACTTGCAGTGTTTTAGCATTTGCAGTAATCTTCATTGTTACACAGAGACTCTGAGGGATTCAGATTGCATACCTGCTGCCCAGGAATTCACATCAAAAAATTCATACTGGCTGTGATGTGACTCGGGAAAGCTGCTTCTGGGCAGAAAAAAAACTCACTTGTTCTTGACTGCTGTATTTTTTCAGCCTGTAGGTTTTTGGTCTGCACTGTAAAATGATAGAAGTTCTGTTGTTGCGTGTTTGACAAAACGGCTGCTGATCCTACTAGTAACCATGAGTACCTATATCAGCCACAGGTGAAAAAAAGTGTTGCTATGTTAGTTTTTCTATTTTGTGTTAGCGGCACACCTCGGGTCCTTTTTCATTCTCTGCTTCCTGCTTCCTTGTCTCCTCTCTGTCTGCATCTCCTCCTTCCTCTGGTTCAGAAATTGATGTCAGCTCACCATCTTTAAGGATGACGTCATTCTTGAAATGTATCTTGAGGAGAATTGAGGCTTGTTGGAGGAGATAACAGCGCCATACAAGGTGTATTCCAAAAAATAATTATAACAGAAGACCTCATATTTCATAATTTGAATGTTACATATTTCATATCTAATTCTTTGCCTTCAATATTGGATTGTGTATGTGTGTGTGTGTGTGTGTCTGTGTGTCTCCTTGATAATAAAAGCTGTAATTCATTGGATGGCTTCCTTTCGTGATGTTTTTCCTGCTGGGGTCTAATCACTGAATACGACACTCTGTTTCACAATGAATCATGTCACTTTATAATATTCAGTGTGTCACTGCTTCTCTGTAGACTCTTGATTGAAATATAATTACAACATGAGCTGGTGGTGTTAATCAGTAGCACAAAAGTAAATAATCATTTGCCTGAACTTTCACAGATGAAGAAAACTTTTCATTGAAAATAAAATGCCTAACCTTGTAACCTTTTCACTATATTTAAGTCCTATATTGCTGGTGCTCTTTATATAATGTACATTAATCACTCACAGGCAAAGCTCCGCGCCACCTCATTGCTCTTCAACTTCAAGCAAGGCACACATTGATAGGCTTTATAATGAACGTCCTCAACAAGCCTTAGAATATTTACATTCACAGCAAGAACTAATAGAAATACCACAAAGTGAAGCACCAAACTGCTAAGGAGAGAGATGCAAGTAGAGCAGAACGAGCCGTGGGGGCAAACAAATGGCCTGTGATGGGAATGTCGCTGGTGCAAGAACTCGCTTTGGAATCTAGTGAAGCTGTTCAGTGGTGACATACAGCTGTGATTGTATTGGGTAGATCCCATGTGTGAAAGTCAGTAAATATGTTGATGGGGAACTTCACGCAGCACAGCAGGCTTTCTGCTCAAAAACAATGCAAATAAAAATTGTTATGTATATAGATGCAGGTTCAGCTTTCTACAAACGTATCCCATTGCCTCTGCTTGTCCCACCAGCAGTAGGCACACAGCAGCATTCTGATTTACATTCTCATGGGAGGTTAGATTGAACAGATTGGGATTTACGCCCCTGAAGGGAAATTTGTTTTGGACGCCAAACCGTGGTGATGCAAGAAAACCAGAGTAACGTGGTCCAGTGTAAAATGAAAGCTACCAGGGATGCTGCAGATAAGATACCAGATGAGCTGTTAGACAGTGTTAGTGGTGTTTTTGGGATAAGAAGATATGCCCCTCCGTTTCCTGCTGCAAGCGTTTGTTCCAGACAGTCATTAATGTTGTATGAGTCTGAGGAGGGCCTAGGGAGAGGAGAGGAGAGGAGAGGAGAGGTTGGTTTCAAAGAAACATTTATTTACATTTAACTAATCATCAAAACTCACCACTGCAAAAAAAAAACAAAACGATCAGAAAACAATAAAAATCATGCGATTAATCAAAAATTAATAACCAAAGAGTTTTCGTCACCTACAGAACATAAAACCCCCCCAACACCCCATATTTGGTTAAAAACCATCATGTTGTCCGTCATTTTGTAATAGGAGTGTTCAACCCTTAGTCTGGTTTTTACAAGTCCCTCCATCACAGGCACAACTTCTGTGCTACCAGCACCCCGAGTCCGGTTCCTGCGTGTAGTCCAAATTGCCAGTTTGGCAGTTGCAGACAAAAAATTAAGCAACACAATAACAGACTTACTTACCGCTGAATATTTAGGTCCAAAGATAAACAGGTCAAAACTAAAATCTTTTCCAAAACCCCGAAACCACCTTTTTAATAAATCAAACAGTGCCACCAGCCGGGCACACTGAACAAACAAATGCTCCAAGGTTTCGCAGTTTCCGCAAAATATACATCCCTCCCCCAGCTCAGGATCAAGGTGCGCCCTGTATCTGTTCGTGGCTATAGCCCCGTGTACAACCCTCCACTGGAGGTCTGCTGCCCGTTTCTCAACAGGCAACTTGTACAGGCTCCGCCAACTGCCCTTCGGGGAAGAATCTGGGCCAAAAAACCGGGCCCACCTCGACTCCCCAACACCTCCCAACGTCCTAATGTGTGAAATCTTTACACACATCTCGTAGAGGTCCTTTTTCTTTGCCTCTTTAAAAACGCCAAGTATGGGTGTCGTTATGGTCAGGAGTTGGCCTCCTCCTTCCCTCCACTCCCCAACGGCTGGGGTTATCGTCACCGAAGGAAAGACGTAAATGCCTTCCTCGCTCCACTGATTACAGAGGTCCCGGTCCCTTGCAAATCTTCTTAATGAAGGGGTCAGGGCAGCACAGACTTCATCCATCACTTTCTCAACCAGTCTGATGGAGTTGATGCCACACTTCTCCCTTAGGGCATCGACTGTCGTCCCCATCAGATGCCCCAGTTTAGTGCAGCCAGCTCCCCTCAGCTTAGCCCTCAAGCTAACCGATTGCAAAGTGTCCGTTTTTAAAAAATCATTAAAAAATAGAGGTTCATCAAATAGCCACAGTCCTGGTGTTTCAGACTTAGTGCGGGCTATGTTAAACATCCTCCAGGCTTGCATAACAGTTGCGTAAAAGGAAGACAACAAAGAAAGGTCTAACTCCTCCGAACGAAGCAGGAACAGCTGTTTGTCATAGGCCAACCTCCCCGCTCTCCTCAGCAGCAGACGAGCAGAATCCAGCCAGCTAGGGCCACAGCCGTAAAGGAATCTTTGAGCCGTCTGCAGTCGGAATGAGGCAAGTTTAGATTTGACGTCCACCAGTCCTTGGCCTCCTTCACTAACTGGCAGGTAGAGCACTGGTGCTTTGAGCCAATGCCGGCCAGACCAGAAGAAGTCCACAATATTCCTTTGGATCTCGTCCAATAGACTAGACGGTGGAGTCAATGGAACCAGCTTGTGCCACAGAGTCGAGGCAACCAAGTTATTAGCAACCAGAACTCTTCCCCTATATGACAGCTGGGGTAGCAACCATTTCCATCTAGATAACTTGGCGCACACTTTCTCCTTCACTCCCTCCCAGTTCCTCCTCTGGAAGCCCTCAGTGCCCAAAAAAACACCCAAAACTTTCAACCCCTCATTTCCCCACTTAAGCCCTCCAGGCAATGTAGGTACCACTTGATCCCTCCACTGCCCTATCAACAAAGCCTCGCTCTTTCCCCAATTCACCCGTGCAGATGAGGCACTTTCATATAAGGACAGAGTATCCCTCAAATTCCGAACATCCCCCCGTGTTGACACAAAAACACAGACATCATCTGCATAAGCGGATAAAACAGGAGGACGCTCGAAACCAAGGGATCCAGGTATCGAAAAACCACTGAGCCGCCCTCGCAATCTGCACAGCAAGGGCTCTATGGCAAGACTGTAGAGTTGTCCTGAAATAGGACAGCCCTGCCTGATCCCTCGCTGCACAGGAATCGGCCGACTCAGCCCTGCCCCCATCTTCAACATACACTGTGCACCATTATACAATAAACTAACCCAAGACATAAACCCGTCACCAAAACCAAAAGCTTTAAGTGCAGCAAACAAATATGAATGATCTACCCTGTCAAAAGCTTTTTCTTGATCTAGTGACACAATACCAACATTAACACCATATTCCCGACACAACTCAAAAATGTCTCTCATGAGGAAAATATTGTCCATGATGCTTCTGTCAGGGACACAGTAAGTCTGGTCACGGTCCACCATTAAAGCTAAAACATCTTTTAGCCGATTGAACAGCGCTCTGGAGAGCACCTTGTAATCCGTGCACAAAAGAGCAACCGGTCTCCAGTTCTTAATTAGAGTCAGGTCCCCCTTCTTCGGCAGCAGAGAGAGCACTGCTCTCTGGCAGGACACAGGAAGAGACCCAGTTCTAAAACATTCAAGGACGACCCCGTGCAGATCCGGCCCAAGGATATTCCAAAAATGTTTATAGAAGTCAGTTGAGAGGCCATCAATTCCTGGCGCCCTTCCTTGCGCCACTTGATTAACCGCTGCAGTCAGCTCCTCCAGAGACAACTCTAGATCCAGAACAGCTTTCTCTTCTGGACTGAGTTGAGGAAGACCGTCCAAGAGCTCCTCACGACTCTCGATGCTACAAACTTCTGCCCCGAAGAGGTCTGCATAAAAGTCCATTGCGTGCCGCCTCATCTCTGCTGGATCAGTAGTTAGAACACCTCCTGGAAGCTGCAGGCAGGTCATTCTCTTCCTCTGCGCTACTGATCTCTCCAGGTTGAAGAAGAAAGAGCTGGGAGCATCCATATCCTTCAGTTGAAGGAAACGGGACCGGACCAGCGCCCCCTTCACTCTTTCTTGGAGGAACGTGCTGAGCTCTTGCCTCTTTTCCTGCAGCAGACGACCTGTGTTCGGGCTTGAGTCTTGAAGTAATCCCTTTTCTAGAAAATTAATGTCCGCTTCAAGCTCTTTTACAATTGTCTTTAGTTTAAAAGTCGATAAAGCTGTGTACTGTTGGCAGAACACCCGGATCTGTGTCTTTCCAACCTCCCACCATAACTTCATCGAATTGAAATTGACCTTTCTCTCCCTCCATCTCTGCCAGAAAACCCGAAAAACCCTACAGAAACTCCTATCCTGCAGGAGTTTGTTGTTAAAACACCAGTAGGAATTAACCCTCCCACCTGGTGAAAGGATCACATCCGTACAAACAAAATGGTGGTCCGTGAAGCCAACAGGGGTTACTTTACTGTCAGCTAGTGAGGAGGTGAGACACTGTGAAACGTACAGCCGATCTAGTCTAGCTGCACATATCCTGTTATTTATGACTTTTAACCACGTGTACTGTTTGGATGTCGGGTGCTTAACCCTCCACGTATCCACTAGATCTGCCTGGCTGATGATGCTCTTCAGGTTCTGCGAGGATAGTTGATGAGGCTCTTCACCATTTCTATCCAGCGTAAAATCCAAAGTGCAGTTAAAATCCCCCCCTAAAATTATCTGTCCTTGATGGAGCTTCTTCAGTTCCTCTTCCAGAATGTTAAAAAAGGCTATCCTATTGGTTCCTTGGTTTGGAGCGTAAATGTTCAGAAAGTAAAACTCACAATTACTAATTTCTGCTCTAACCATGAGGAGCCGACCCTTCACCACCTCAGAAGAGGATAAAACCTTTATATTGTCCTTTGATCTAAAAAGAACAGCCACACCTGCACTAAAATTACTACCGTGGCTGAGGACGAGGGACCCCTCCCACCATAAAGTCCAATCTGTTTCGTCAGCAGGAGTGGTATGAGTCTCCTGAAGAAACATCACGTCTACTCCCTTCTGAGTTATGACTTCAGACACCAAAGCTCTCTTCTTCTTATCTCTCCCACCGTTGATGTTCAAAGAACCGATTTTAAATTTATCCATACGAAAGGTAAGAAAGATAAACAGACAAAAAGCAACATTCAATGAAAAAAAGTTCAGCAAGAAACACCGTGTTGTACATGGTCATTTAGAATTTCTTACTTTCTTAACTATTTTACCTGATTTTTCCTTTCGCAGAGTTGTGATATGTTTCTTTAAACGAAATCGCTTTCGTTCATCCAACTGGTCGAAACCAACCCTCCTTTTTAGAACATTAACTGAACGAATGAATTTATCAGCATCATCGAAGTAATCGCTGATGTCTGTCGATCTTTTGTAAGTTTCATCGAGAAAATGAACAATGTCCTCTAAAGAGTACAGATCTGTATGTTTGCTAGAAGTCTCACTCACAGAAAACGTATCTGACTCAGAGTCGTAGTCCATGTCATTCTCAACCGAATCCTGACCCTGAGACGCAATCTGTCCTTCATTCCTATTATCATTATTATTATTGACATCATTTGAAGCAGCAGCAGCAACATCATCCATCTGAGAAGAAGCCTCAGTCACCTCAATCAGGGAGCTGCTGCTGCTGCTTCTGCTGGTCTCCACAGCCCCGGAGACCCGCTTCTCATCAGCCTGGTTCTCAGCCTGGTTCCGACCCTCCAAGGATCTCTTATTTAATCTCTTCCTTGATTTCTTACTTGGCACAGTTACGGAAACACTTTCGGTATCCGCGGCATCGCGTACCGTCATCACTTCAACTACATTGGTTCCATTTTCAACTACATTAATACATTTTTCTGTTTCATTACAAACCGCTGCATCAGAGGACACAGGCGCACAAACATCTGGAGCGACTTTCGCCGCCGCCTTAACACGACCGGCCGCAACCTCGGAGAAGAGCGCATCAGCAACGGGAGCGGCTTCGGCCGCTACCTCGTTACTTCGCACAGCATCGGAGGACACGTGCCGACCGACACCTGGAGCGGCTTCGGCCGCTCCCTCATCCGCGGACGCGAAGCCCTCCGCCCCTACAGCATCATCAGCCACCACCGCTGCAGAGGCGGCGCTGCCCTCCGCGGGTAACGCGGAAGCGGACGCCCGCCGCCTGCGCGGACACAGTGCACGTTTATGTCCCACATCACCACATTCAAAACATTTCATCTGCCCCGAATTAGCATACACCATAAAGGACATAAAACCGTGTTTCACCGTAAAGGACACTTCAAGAGACTGGTCGGGTGTGTCCAGAAACATGAACACCTGCCGGCGCAGGGACTTAACGTGCTTCACTTTAGGGTTTTTGCAACCTAATTTTATCTCTGTAAACCCACTTGCAAATTTACCGAACCGACGGAGCCCATTTTCTAACAAATCATTTGAAATGAACGGCGGAACACCTGACACCGTGATCCGCGTGGATGGTGCGGACAGTGGGGACACCTGAACAAACAGCTGATTTATGAACACACCATGCTCTATCAGCTGGTAGACATCGTTGACTTCCTTCAGGAAGACAACGACGCCCTTGTTCATCCTGGAAGCATACAAAACATTCTCATGACCCACCTGGTCTCCCACCGCCAATATAACGTCCTCCACCGACACGGTGTTATCCGGAGGGACGATCCGTACTCCCTGCTGGAGTGACGGAGGTGGCGGCTCGGCGGGCGCCATTGCGCCCTGAGAGTCCTCACAACACCAGCAAATACACAAATAACGATTCACACACCAAAAAAAAGATAAGCACTTACCTGACCATGTACATAGTACAGAATAAAAAGAAAAAGACAGAGGTGCAATTAGTCCAACCACAAGAACAGAAAAAACATTCAAACACTCGCGCCACTCAATCCGCCACTCGATCCACCACTCACGCTCACCGGAAACCGGAAAGAGAGGAGAGGAGAGGAGAGATTGCAGAAAAAGAGGACATCATGGGAATAGGAAAAACAGGAAAAGGAGAATTAAAATAACTTGAGGATTGATTTTTAATAACTGGTTCTCTGTATTTACACGATTTTCAATATGTTATCACCCCTGTTTGTCATTTTCTGCTGAAATGACTCCTGAATGAACTTGAAAGAGAGGTTATTAAAATATTTAGAAACATCTCAGATTTGAAGGAGTCTCACTGCGACTTATCGTGAGTCACATATTTCTTTTCTTTAGCTCTGGACCGCTGTAATGAGCGCTTGAGTTTAAGAGACTCTATGTTACTGTGTGGTTGCACAAGAGCACACCAAAGTAATGATCTCCATGTATTCTGCATGTCGCAGGTTTAATTTTTTTTTCCTTTAATTTGATATACTGAGTTAATCCCCGCAGGGAAATTAGTGGCACACTAGTTAGTACACATGCATATATCTTAGTGTGTACAGGCCCTGAACACACAAACACACACAAGGGGCCTGTACGAATGCAGGGGGAGGTAGAGTGGCGGTCAGCCCCTTTGTGGAGCGCCCAAATGAGCAGCTTGTAAGGGGGATGGCACCTTGCTAAAGGGTGCCTCGGCATTGCTCCGGAGGTGAACTGACACCTCCTACTTTCAGCTAACATTTTGGGTGTTTTTGGGCGGGAGCGAGAATCGAACCGCCGATCTTGATACGTTGGATGACTCGCTCTACCGCCTGCTCTACCACTGAGCCACTGCCGCCCCATAAAAAGCAGGCACGATGGTTTAATCAGGCACTGAGAGGCTCAATAAGTTCTGCTTGTAAATTAAAACAAAGCTATTTACATTCATTTACAATTCTGAGCAGGTTATGGATTTTGCAGCAGCCTTTCTGATTTAACCATGGAAGGTATCAATTTATCACAATTTGTTCAGGTGCTCATAGCCTGTCACCAGGTGGCTGTTTTTCTACTCCCTGCAACTGTAATGTATTTGGAGGATCCTAAAATTTGTTTGGTACAACAACATGTTTTTCAAATACGCATATTCTGACTGAAAATTAGTGTCAGTATAAGAAACCAAGCTTCCGTGCATTCATTTAAGGTTGAAACTAATAAAATTATCTTTGTCACTAATTAATACTGGTTCTTAGAAGGAATACAAGCTTTATAGAATATCAATAACTATGGAGTCATGTGGCAAAATATTTTGCTAAATAATTGAAAACATTAAAAAAAATAATTCACATTCTTACTGGTGCACTCTTACCGGAGGACAAAGATTTTTTTTTCAAAACCCTACTAATACAGAACGCTCCTCCCGGATCTAATTCATTATCATTCTTAAGTCTAAGGCTCACCTTAATGTATTCTAACTCTGCTTGCTCATCACTCATTACACAAAATTAATTGCCGGAAAATTAGCAGGGAAAAAAAGGCACATCCAGAGGCAGAAAAAACACCAATCTTGGCAACAAACTGTGTTTCTCTCAGGGCTGATGTGGGGCAATGATAAATACGATGGCTTCCTTGTCATTAATCAGACTGTGGCTTGTCTCTCTCTGGGATGGCTCTCCTTTCAAAAGACCTCGGCCCCCCCTGAAGGGACCTTGGAGGAGGCTCAGCAGAGACCTCAGAGCGCTCCCCTGCCTTCCACCCTCCTCCACCTGACAGCTATCAACCCCCATCCTACAGTCCCCTAGGTCATGAGGCTCTCCCTCAGCGGAGATGCTTAAAAATGGCCTGGTAGAGCTTCTAGTGAGGATGAGGAGTTGTAAACAAGCAA
The DNA here is from genome assembly GCA_013358685.1 of Antennarius maculatus. Taxonomy (NCBI): domain Eukaryota; kingdom Metazoa; phylum Chordata; class Actinopteri; order Lophiiformes; family Antennariidae; genus Antennarius; species Antennarius maculatus. The sequence goes on along the minus strand of CM023622.1, from coordinate 7,081,062 downwards.
AAATAGAGTACAGAATATGGATAATAAGAAATGTAGCCGCAAGAGGGCACAAGCCATTGTCTTATTGTGCCTGACCCAAGCCCAGATAAATACAGAGGGTTGTGTCAGAAAGGATAGCCGACGTAAAACTTTTGCCAAATAAAATATGCATATCAAATCTATGACTTCCATACTGGATTGGTCGAGGCCCTGGTTAACAGTAACCGCCATTGGTGCTGTTCGCCTACAGGGTGCCGGTAGAAATTGGACTACTTTTGGTCAAAGAAGGAGAGGAGAAAAGTGTGTTCATAGGAAGAGAGAGGAACACCAAGAGTACTGAATATAGGGATGCTGAATGTTGGAACTATGACAGGAAAAGGTAGAGAGTTGGTTGACATGATGCAGATGAGGAAGGTAGACATACTGCGTGTCCAGGAGACCAGGTGGAAAGGTAGCAAGGCTAGAAGTTTAGGAGCAGGGTTCAAGTTGTTCTATCATGGTGTAGATAGGAAGAGAAATGGAGTAGGAGTTATCTTGAAGGAAGAGTTTGTTAGAAATGTCCTGGAGGTAAAAACAGTGTCAGACAGAGTGATGAGTCTGGAGCTAGAATTTGAAGGTGTGATGTTCAATGTTAGTGGGTATGCTCCACAGAGAGGATGTGAGCTGGAGGAGAAGGAGAAATTCTGGTTGGACTTTGATGAAGTGATGCAGCGCACACCTAGAAGTGAGAGAATTGCCATTGGTGCAAACTTCAATGGACATGTTGGTGCAGGGAACAGAGGTGATGAGGAGGCGGTGTACAGGTTTGTAATCCAGGAGAGGAATGCAGAAGGACAGATGGTGGTTGACTTTGCAAAAAGGATGGAAACAGCTATAGTGAATACTTTCTTCCAGAAGAAGCAGGAACATAGGGTGACCTATAAGAGTGGAGGTAGGAGCACACAGGCAGACTACATCTTGTGTAGACGGTGTAATCTGAAGGAGATCAGTGACAGCAAAGTAGTGGTGGGCGAGAGTGTAGCCAAACAGCATAGGATGGTGGTGTGTAGGATGACTCTGGTGGTGAGGAAAATGAAGAGGGCAAAGGCAGAGCAGAGGACGAAATGGAGGAAGCTGAAAAAGAAAAAGTCTTGCATGACTTTTAGGAAGGAGTTAAGACAGGCTCTGGGTGGTCAGGAGGGGCTTCCAGATGACTGGACAACTACAACTAATGTGATCAGGGAGACAGGTAGGAGAGTATTCAGTGTGTCATTTGGAAGGGAAGTAGATAAGGAGACTTGGTGGTGGAATGAAGAGGTACAGGAGTGTATACAGAGAAAGATATTGGAAAGAGTAGTGGAAACTAGACTAAGGGCAGAAGTGAGCATTTGTGAGCAGCAGTATGGTTTCATGCCAAAAAAGAGTACTACAGATGCAGTATTTGCTTTAGGATGTTAATAGAGAAGTACAGAGACGGCCAAACGGAGCTGCATTGTGTTTTTGCAGATCTGGAGAAAGCTTATGACAGGGTGTTTAGAGAGGAACTGTGGTATTGTATGAGGAAGTCTGGAGTGGCAGAGAAGTATGTTAGAGCGGTGCAGGACATGTATGAGGTCTGTAAGACAGTAGTGAGGTGTGCTGTAGGTGTGACAGAGGAGTTCAAGGTGGAGGTGGGACTGCATCAGGGATCAGCTCTGAGCCCCTTCTTGTTCGCTATGGTGATGGGCAGGCTGACAGACGAGGTTAGACAGGAATCTCCATGGACTATGATATTTGCAGTTGACTTTGTGATCTGTAGTGAGAGCAGAGAACAGGTGGAGGAGGAGAGGAATGAAGTTTAGCCGCAGTAAGACAGAGTACATGTGTGCGAATGAGAGGGATCCAAGTGGAAGAGTGAGGTTACAGGGAGAAGAGATCAAGAAGGTACAGGATTTTAAGTACTTAGGGTCAACAGTCCAGAGCAATGGAGAGTATGGAAAAGAGGTGAAGAAGTGTGTACAGGCAGGATGGAATGAGTGTAGAAAGGTGTCAGGTGTGATGTGTGATAGACGAGTTTCACTAAAATTAAAGGAAAGGTGTACAAAACTGTGGTGAGACCAGCGATGTTGTTTGGTCTAGAGACAGTGTCACTGAGGAAAAGACAGGAGGCAGAGCTGGAGGTAGCAGAGATGAAGATGCTGAGGTTCTCTTTGGGAGTGACCAGGATGGATAGGATCAGGAATGAATACATCAGAGGGACAGCACATGTTAGAGGTTTTAGAGATAAAGTCAGAGAGGCCAGACTGAGATGGTTTGGGCATGTCCAGAGGAGAGATAGTGAATATATTGGTAAAAGGATGTCGAGTTTTGAACTGCCAGGCAGGAGGCCTAGAGGAAGACCAAAGAGGAGGTTTATGGATGTAGTGAAAGAGGACATGAAGGTAGTTGGTGTGAGAGAAGAGGATGCAGAACACAGGGTTAGAAGTCGAAAAAGAATAATAATAATATGGAAAGTAAGGGGAAAATATGTATAAGAAATAGGAAAGCATGAGGCAAGAATTTAAGTATATTTGAAGGGAAAAGGTAGAAGAAGAAAGGGAATAATATCATAAGTGCAGCAGGGGAGTATCAGGGTGCTCCTTTCTTTGTAACCTCCCCCTCCATCTCCGTTTGCTCCCAGAGACAGAACACACTGGCCTGTCTTTAACAAGGCGGCTGTCCTTGGGAGATTTCTCTCATCATCAATCAACTGTATCCAGGGAGTCACACAGGGCAGAGTTGAGCAAGAGAGATTGAAAGGAAGAGAAAGAGAGAGGGAAAGAATGAGAAAGACAGAAGTAATGGAAGGAGGGTGAATATAATTTAATTAAGAGATGGAGAAAGTACTAAGAGAGGCGAAGGAATACATTTCAGAGAAATCTCTCTTCAGTGCTTCTATACGTCACTCATCCTTCACCGCTGACAGCTGACTCATTGGATATGAAGTAAGAGCTACAGCAACATGTCGCAGCAGAGGGGAGTGCACCAACAAGACCAACGGTGCTGCTTTCAGAGGACTTTTGCTCCTCAGATTAGCAGGTAAAGGAGATTTATTGTGGATTTATTACCCTGACAAACATTTTGGTCTCTAATCCTTTGTTGTTGTTGTGTCGGCTCATGTTTGATGATCGAAACCAAAGACAATCCAAGCTTAACATCCTATTATTGCAGTGCAGGCAGGCCTCTAGAATTAATTTCAGTTCAGATGGAAAAATTGCCTCAACATTTACAATCCATAACAGCCAGTGATCAGAGACTTGGACATCTGCCAGAATGAAGAAGTTTTTTCAGGTTTAAAAAGTTTTGTAGCATCAGAGCAACCTTACTTTACTTAAGAGTGATGCAATTTGCATATTTTAGCTTAATAACTTGAGGGATCATTCTGTTGCTAAGCTATAATGTGTAGGCTTATTAACGGATACCTTTAGAGTAGCTGTTGAATATGACTTACTATATATTTTTTGAAGTTTTCCTCAATAATATTACTGTTAAATTGAAGTAAGGTTCTTAACATGGTAAAGGTCTTTGATTTTGTTAAAAAATGTTCATATGAAACCACAATAAAGGTTAGTCACTTAACATTAAAACCCTTGTTGCATTAATGGCCACAAAATCAAATATCTCATCAGCCTTCTGTTTATTTAAGACTATCAGTTAATGATTGTAAGAATTTCTGATGTTCTGGGAAGAAATAGACAGAGAATGAAATATATGCTGTGTGGGCTGTTGTAGCTCCATGGATTCAGACAATATAATTTGTACTAAACTGTAGTAATCTCACAGTCACATACTAAATACAGGTCGGCCGAGACTTTCTCTCAGTATAATTTTCTTTTCAGGATTCACGCCAAGAAATGTAACACTAAGTAGTAGAAGTGTGTTGGCCTTGTGTGTTACATCACTGTGTCTCTGGTAATGTCAAGGCTCCTCAGTCCTGACTGGAAATGACTGCTAGAGAAACTAAAACAGACGTGTGTGTTTGTGTGCCTGTATGTGTGGGCATACAGGCACTATCTCTCTCTTTCTCTTTCTCTCTGGTCAGTGGCACTGGATTTTAATGTTGGAGACATGTCTTTACTCATGAAAGTAATGAGTTTCATGACTATCAGGATAATTTTTTTTGCCAAAAATAACAGATGGAAGAGAAACTGATGCAGCTGTTAGACTGATACCTATGTGTGGATACAGATCTGTGGTCACATGTTTGTTTCACCTGATTGTGTTGTTTTATTGCATCTACTATAACTGCGTATTTTTCAGGTTTGTAGGTGGAACTTTTTTTTTTTAATACAGTTTGGTTAAAAGTGGGGTCTCTGTGTGTGGAGTTTGTTCGTGGGATAGGGTTATATTACGTTATTTGTTATTTCACTCTGACTGATATCATCTAATACGGATTTTTGATGATGATTATTATATGTAAAAATGTATGTAAAAACATTGATCACATCCAAACAGAAATTCACAAAAATACACATGGATCTAGAGAAAAGTATTTGCAATCAGCTAACAAAATTAAGTGTAGTAAATTCAACAACAATCCACTGGCCATGCTGATGTTATAAGCCATCATTCGGTGTCGCTCTCTTGTGTACGCCGGTGTCTACGTGTTTGTGTGTGTGTGTGTCTGTACGTACAGGTTCCACCCTCCAGTGTAAGCTAATCAGCAGCCATAACGTCCCTTTAAGGGAAATAAATCAGTTTTTGTGTGGCTTCACTTTGGTCTTGTAGGCTGGGAGAGAATGAAATGAAAACACACTGATGCACACACATGCATGCATGACTTAACTCAGACAAGTGATGTAAAGGATGAATTATTACCTCTTTTCGTGGCCACATGACAGCCAATTAAACCTCTGTGCCGTCACTGTTCGTTTTTCTGTTTCCTTCCCTGCTCTGACTTGTTTATTTGTACTTAAAAACAACCTGCATGCTTCCTCTCATTTGTCTGTCTGTGTGTGAATATAGGTTTTGCCGACGATCTCAGGATGGTCTCCAAAACACGTGACTCTTAGCACCGTGGAAGTATGGACATGTTCCTGAAAGCCCTGTTTTGGCTGCTGTGACTGGACTGGATGGTGTGGAGATGGGGACTGGGATCGCTGTGAAGCTGAGAGATAACTTTCACTGATGTGGGAAGACAATGTGTTGAAGCCACCAGAGAGAAGACAGGCTAAGCAGATAGATTAGAAATATGTACACAGTTGGAAGCAAAACATCTCTGTCATCTCTCATCGTTTATCAGCTTTTTTGACAGAATTTACCATGTCTCGACTGTTTGCAAAGACAAAATCAAACACTAACATTTAAAAAAAAAAAACAGTTTTACTGTTACTGGATTCTGCAGTTTCTAAACAGTTCAACCCTCAATCACAAGGCAGCTTCTCTCAGCATTCCTCAGGAATCATAGCCCATTCCTTGATTAAGACTTGATTAAGACTTGATGCTCTTGGATACTTCTGGTTTTACCTGCTACAGACTCCTCCTTCCAATCCTCCTTTGAAGAAAACTTTCTATAGGACTCAAGCAGCCGCTACAGCGACTTAGCCAAGACTTCTTACTAAACCAAGTCACCGAGTCTTGGTATACTGAATTCTGGCTAGCAGTATTATCCTTTTGACATGTCTAATGATGGCCATGCTTCAACTTCCTCACAGATGGTGAGATATTTTTCATCTAGGATTTCCTGACCGTTGATAGAACCCATCTGACCCTCCACACACTGCTGGTTTCCAGTGTCTGAGGAAGCTAGCTGCCCCGGAGCATCACTGTTCCACCTCTGTGCTTCACTGTATGGAGGGTGTTTTTTTTTTTTCAGCGTATGCTCAATTCCTCCTCCAGACATACTGCTGACCTCTGGGTCCAGAAAGTCACAGTTTTGTTTCATTGCTGCTGTTCATTGCTGAGATGGTTTGTACATGTCCAGAGGAGAGATAGTGAATATATTGGTAGAAGGAGGCTGAGTTCTGAACTGCCAGGCAGGAGGCCTAGAGGAAGACCAAAGAGGAGGTTTATGGATGTATTGAAAGAGGACATGAAGGTAGTTGGTGTGAGAGAAGAGGATACAGAACACAGGGTTAGATGGAGGCAAACGATTCACTGTGTCGACCCCTTAACATTGCTGCTGTTAAAGCATGAAGCTCTTTTTCTAAATTTATGCCTTAACTGAAAAGAAAAAACTAGGATTCTACTGCTAGTAAGTCTATTTACAAATGTGTAAATAGTGAATATTTGTGGACTGCAGTGGTCAGTAAAAGTATTGTTTTGTGTTGCAATGGGAAAAACTTACAATCTGCTGCATTGCACTATTTAAAAAGTTCTCATGTGGTTTGGTTATTGCAAGCAGCTGATAAATAGATATTCAATTATGTTTGTATAAATTTGCTTTAAACTGTATGTGCATGTTTGCACAGTATTCTTTTTAACACACCTGCTGGCATGGACATAAGCGCTGACCACACACTTGCCCTAGGCCAAAAGTTGTTGAAATTTTATTCAAACTCTCAAGCGTTTTTTGTTTCTTCAGGCTGGCAATGGCAGACAGACCATGCCAAGACTCCCACACTGCCTTCTGCGAGTTCATTTTCCCGACAGCAGTATAATTACAGAGGTAATTACATTAAGGAAAGCTGTGTTAAAAATAAAAGTCTCTCATGTTTCTCTTCACTTTTGCCTTGATGGGTTTAAGGCGTTCGAAGGCAGCATCCATGGAGGCTAGTAATGTGCTGTGCTGTCCTGTCCTTCTGCTCGCTCCTCTCTTCTCGTCTTGCTGCAGGGAGAATGGTGCTTAAGACAAACTTTATTTCATGGGTAATGTTCTTGCTTTCCTTACAGAAGAAATAGTCCATCCTGTGCGGAAAGTTTTGAAGCAAGGATGTTTTGACCCTAGGAAAGAGATTCTGATTGTATCTTACAGGCAATCCGCCCCCAATCGGAGAGATGCTGTTACTTGGCCTGATGTATGTGTGTGATGGTCTCTCTCTGTGTGTGTTTGTATCATCCCTGTTTGTGTATACTTTCCAAAACTATTTTTTTTACACATGAGTAAAACGTGTCACATCCATGAGCATCGTTTTTCAATATATGAAAGTAGGAGGAGGTTTTGGCATATTGCCCTCATTACCAAACTAACAAGAAGTAGACAGGACAGGGGACAGATTGGGCTGTCACAGTTCTGCTGTAGCAATGGCCATAGGTTTTACAGCTGATATTCATTTTCATTCATTTATCTTCAATACCCGCTTTGTCCGCAGTTGTGGGTTAGGGTTAGGGTTAGCAACACGTGTGACCTAAAAGATGGAAAAAGAGACAATTGCATCATGTCATCTTCAAGAAAATATATGAATGGATAGAATATTGTCTGTTGTCCTTATTGTTTATGTAGTTTATATTCCATCTGTTGTCTTTGAAAATTAATACAGAGAGGTAGCTCAAGTCATCGTTCTGACACAGGCATTAAAAAAGTTAGCCATTTGAGATACAGCAGCTAATAATAGTACATTAATAAGACAATTAAGAAGAAGAAGACAATTAATTTATTTTAATATTTTATTTTATTATTATTATTATTATTATTATTATTATTATTATTATTATTATTTATATTTTAATATTAATTATTTTAATATTGTGTATTGCTTGTCATTGTCATATCAGCCTACACAATGTCAGAATTTGTTGTCATCCTAAACTAAACATTTCTTATCTATTTCACAATGCCGAGAGAAAGACAGAGGGAGGAGGGGGGGTATGGGAGATTGAAATTAAAATGAAAATCTAAACACTAAATGTAATTTATTTTCTCCTTTCCTAAAATCACCTATGACTCTGGTAACTAATGACAGTCTTTTTTTACTGTGTGTGTTCCCATGGGCATCCACTTCAGTGTGAACTTGTGCGCTCCCTTCATACATGACAGAGTCTGTATCTACTCTCTGTTTTTCCTGGCCTGCAAAGACATCTTAATCGATCGAGCGAGTCTCGCGGTTGATGCCTGGTGATTGATGGCGTGAAGGTGATTTATTAGTCATGTCCGGGGAGCAGGCAGTGGGGGAAAGCTCTTTTGTCCCTGTCTTTTGAGGGCCTCACAGTTGTTTTTCATTTTGTTCATTCTGTCTCCAGTTCAGGTCTGTCTCTCTCTCGCTCTGTATCACTGTCGCCCTGCATCGCCATTTAAGATCTGGATTTGAAGATACCTTGTAGCTAGTAGTGCTACATCTCACGCCTTCCCTCATTGAGCTATGACAGTGTCTAACTGACTCTGTGGTGTGTCTTTGTCTCATTGTTCTGGTCTGACTAGAGACCTGATAGCTTGTGAAACAGCTGAAGTCTTTGAAATAGGTTGGACTGGAAAGAAGGTAAAGAGAGACAGAGGAATAGAGGGAAAAGCAGTAGTTCAGCAGGCCTGCTCTGGTACCTGCTGCATCAACGAAACAGATAGTAGAAATGCTGAAGGGCTAGCTATAAATTGAATGTGACTGTGAAACAGCTGGATGAAACTGAAATGTCATATTTCCACCACTATTTCCACATAATTTTCCACCATTTGATGTTTGACTGGCGCTTAATGACACCATCTGGGTGCGTTTATTGTGCTATGAGTGGAGAATTAAATTAGCCTTTAGTGCCACTGACTGTTTATCTCTTGAGGTGCTTAACTTTTCGATGAGCATCTATTGACTTGAACATCGTGGATAATTTAGTTGCAAAGCCAAAAAGCCACATTTCAGCTATGGTCACATTTGGTTTAAATCAAAATACAAAGGAAAACCTTAATAATTCAAAGAGGTGATTTGAGGAATTTGCATTAAAAAGGTAAGGATTGAAATAAAGATAACACAACAAATGTAAAAGAAAATGTCTAATGTCCTACCACCAACACCAGCTTGCTGAGCTCGAACCGGTAGAAGTGGCTGCAGGTCTGTTCAGAAAAGTGAAGCTTTAAAATGAATGTTTAAAAATATGGGGGATTAAAATGAACAGAAGGAGACAATTAAATTGTGAATCACAATTATTTGTGAAAAATTACTTATAAGATATAGTAAGATAAGAAAAATCATCTGTGACAGACCCATTTACCATAAAATAACAATGTAATAAATTATCGATACATTTGAACATTGAAAACATTGAAACATTGTTTTGTGATACAATATTGACTTGCAGAACAAAATGCACTGCTAGATTATCATTATTCAGTTACTGAGAGCAGCTTCTGTCTGACAAACATGAAGATGAGAGCTGAGTTTGTGTTCTATGTGGAAGTATCTCACCCTTCACACTGATATGATGTATAATAAGTGACTGATATGGTCTCAACATATGATCATCGTACCCATTTGAGTGTGATATATTTCTGCTATATAAACAACCGCCGTCATTTGATATAGCTTAGTTTCAGCATGTGATGCAAAATAATGTGAGATGATTTGATTCAATGGAGCATAAACAGCTTCATTTTAAATTTGCTGTTTCTTCAGCTGCAAAAAAAAATTAAAAAAATAATCCTGCAGGCGATAAATCAGTGCAGCGCAGTTAAATGAGAGAAAAATTCAAATGGCCTCTAACGTAATATAATTTATTATAATGTAGTGGATGTTTCTCAGTAGATAAAAGAAAGTCATTTACCTTAATACTTAAATGCTCACATTAAGCAAATGGTGTTCTCTCAATTGTGTCTGGCCCTCACGGAGATATTGCTAGCAGGTTATACTCACGTAGCTGCGAGTGCTCCTCCTCATCATCGGTGAAGAGGATGAGGAGGAGTGTGGCTCCAATGTCTTCTGGTGAGCGATATGGGTTGTTCAGGGGTGATTATCAGTACTTCAGCCCTTAGCATTGTTGTGAACACAGCAGGCCGTTACTCTTGGAGAAGCAAGCGGATACAGGCTGAGCTACGACATCTATCCTGGGAGGCTAAAAACACTGGTGGGCTGGACTGCAACAGCACACAATCTTCTTCTTTCTTAGCTGCCAGATTTATGATTAATACAGAGCAGCGCTCATAGAGTATCATTGTGTATCTGTATGCCATGGCTCTGGGTTTTGATTGTGCTCATTATTTACTATAGGGAGAGAAAAAGTTGCTGTTCGCCAGCCTGACTGCTGGTCCAGTGTGTCAGCAATAAAAACTACACAACACTATGTTAGTCTAGTGAGCTTGCTTTCAGCCTACAGTTGTAATTTAGTCATGTTTAAATACTGGTTAGGTTTAAAAAAAGATTATACTTGGTGTGAGCCAACAATAAATTCAAATATTATAGAAATTCGCCTGTTCATATTTTTGCTCGTCTAGAAATCTTACGAGTTAGATCCAGTCAAGAAAAACTCATGCTCACGTAAAAACAAACAGTAAATAACTTTTAAAACAAGATAATTCATCTTATGTTTGCCAATCTAAGATGGCAAATCTTGGCAAGTACATGTTTTGCATGAATCCTGTGATTTATCTATGACATGCTTGTGTGAGGCTAGGCCAGCAGTGTTGCTTGCATGTACTGTTCATGAATAAGACAGAATTGTTATAGAACTGAACACAGAGAATGTAATACTGGCTGACGTTAACATTTTATAGGCTACAAAGCTGATAAATTATTAGATGAGAGTCATTTTTGTAAATCTTTAGACATTATGGGATGGTGATACCAACGTGTTTTTTTTTCTAGACAGTCGAACAAGTACAGTAGAAAGAAAAAGTCATTGGTGATGTCGGCGGACAAATTGCTGGTTGATTATCTTCAACGTGATAGTGGGTATTTTCTACACAGTCTTCCAACATGCTAACAGATACTGCTGTAATAGTCTGATATCGACCAATGAACTGACTCCTAATATGAACAAGAGAGAGAGAGAGGGAGACAGAGAGAGATTTTTGATTTTTAAAATCATGTTTATTCATAAGAGCTAAATTACAAGATAATCATATTGACACAAAATCCAAGAGAGATTCACGCAAAAAGAAATTCACATCTCAAAAACAAAGTACTGTGTGTTTATCAAATTGAAAAACACAGGTTTAAAAAAAAAAAAAAACAGACGAGAGAGAGAGATATAGAGAAAGAGAGATGGTACAGTGAGACTAGCAGGGATACTTGACAGAAACTAACAGGAACTCTTTCTCTCCTCTCTCACAACAATAATTTCATCAACATTCAGTACAAATTACAAAAATATTTATAATCTTGAATCTTGAATAAAAAACACAATATATTCTGGCATCAGGGGTATACACTACTGTATTAAAAAGGGCGGCAAGGTGGCGCAGTGGGTAGCGCTGTCGCCGCACAGCAAGGCGATTCCCAGTTCGAGTTTGCAGAGTTTGCATGTTCTCCCCATGTCTGCGTGGGCTCCCTCCAGGTTCTCCGGCTTCCTCCCACCTCCAAAACATTCTGCCCGTAGGTGTGAGTGTGTGCGTGAGTGTTTGTCTTTTTGTATGTGTGGCTCAGCGGTGCACTGGCGTCATGCCCGGAGTGTCCCCTGCGTCAAACCCCAGTGAAAATAGATCAGTCAGCGTCAACATGTACAGGTTTCAGGAAACAATGGACCATGTCATGGCGACAATGTTTAGGACACACTTGGTGAGTCTTTCTCAAAAACACTTATTTTTGTCTCATAGTGGTGTGTTGTGAATATATTGCATACTGTATAGTATGAGTAAAACTAGATGATTTTGTCTTTCTTGATTTGGACATGTTTGCTACCCTTTCATAGTTTTTATTAATTTACTCATTGGATTTTATTTTAGCAATCCCAGTATTGAAGCACAAGCTGCTTTTCTCCTCTCTGTCTTTCACTCTTATCTTGTCTACTGACTGCTGACAAGTCATTTAAATGAACATGGAACACGACGACTGCAAAAATCTATTCAAATTCAGTTAAAATTAATTTGGTTCTAGCCAAAACAGTCTTTTAAGTGAACGATAAAATGCAAGTCTTTGAACTGACTGCATTTTTGCGGGATTTCATTATCATAAAGTTCTTTTTATTTTGTGTGTGTATTATTGATGGTGGCAGTCTAGAAGCAGTACAGAACGACAGCCCAACTCGAGGAGGTGTTGACGACAGTGAGCTGGTCCGTCTAGGTGTTTTATTGACTCTTTAATGACCTGGTGTTATCAGGTCCTGCAGCCTCATGTGAGATGACCTTCACATGGGGACAGGGACATTACCTGGTAAACTAGTAGGACGGTAGGAAACCATAAGTGTCACATGCAATTGGTGAAGCTCTGTAGACACTGATGATGGTCTGGATAGTTGTGAGTCCCTTGAACTGATGAATGGCCGATTACTTAATACTGCTGGACAGGTTGCTACGAGCTCTGCATCAGTATCACCCCATGTTTGCGGGAGTTGAACATTTTAGCTTAATCTGAAGTGAAGCTAAGGACTGATACATCTTCAACACATATGCTGATAAACCCAATCACCGGGACATCATACTTTCAAATGTCTGTGGATGTCAAGACAGACACTCTTGAGAGAGATGCACTCCAAAATGACACATACTTTTATTTCCTCCTCCTTCATTTCTTTTTTGCCATTATTGTGTTTGTTTATTATTTCATATCCTTCCATTTTCATCATGTTTCATCTCATTCTTTAATTATTTGTCCCTCTCTTTCACCTCTCAGTTGTCTTCAGTGTAATGTTCTACCCATGCTGCACCTCTGCATTGCCACTAGAATGCATGATCACATTTCCCTCATCCACTATCGGTGCCCTTTTTGCTTTTCTTTCAGCTGTCAGTCAGACAGAAAAATCATCTCTGAGTCGATATGCAAGTGCTGGCTGGAAACCCTGAAAATCTGTCCTGTAAGAACTGTTTGTGCCGTCATGAGACTGATTTGAATGAGTAATGACTGCAGACTCACAGAGAGTAGTACAAGCATGGGACACATTTATTGCTCTACAGAGGCAGCTGCTGAAAGGCTGCAGTGTATTTTTGGCCTCATCTCAACCAAAATAAGTCTATACTTACTTACAAGATAAATTTTTCTCTGTGGGATGGAAGGCACCAGAAACCCAAACCATTATGACCTCAAGTCGTTCACTGTCAGCAGAATTAAAAGAGAAAAAAAAAGAATAGTTTGCAGACATGCTTTCATATATTTTTGCTGACCTTGTTGACCCAAAATGAGGATGTAGATTTTTCAATTACCTGTAGAGGGCGCCCCTTGACTACGCAGTGTCAAGCAAGTATGACCTGGCATTATTTAACCTCAGGATGCATTGTGGTGTCTCTTTCTGTCTCTTGAGGCACACATACACACACCTGCGCATACACATATACACACCCTCCAAGCTGTCATGCTCCGGTCAACCCCTGCCCTCAGGAAAGGAGTGATGAAGAGGAGGAGAAAAAGTGATGAGAGTCAGGCAGGAGAGTGATGAGCATGAGGGGAGATTGGCTCGCTGGCAGATGATTCGAAGATAATTCTGCCCCCCGAAATAGCTCTTCAGTTACGAAGGTTGTCTGAAAGCATTAATAAATAATGAAGGACCAGTGGCCCTGGTTTTGCGGATGCATACATGTGCATCTCTCCCTCTCTTTTTCTCTCTTTCTTTCTCTCTTTGTCCCTATGTATTTAGAGAAATGTGTTTCTATTTCAGCCTTATGTGCAATAGATGCGTGAATTTTTCATTCTGTTTTATTGACCTTATAAAATATCTTCATTTAACTATCCAATTAGATCCAACACCTTTTGTTTAATGTCTGTAATTCCTTCAGTTGATCAAACGGTAAATTGGCCACACTCAACATATAATTTGATGACATGTAGTGTATGAGATAGTGGGAGAGAGAGGAAGAGACCTGCTTTTACAAATGTTGTGTTATTGATAGGAATAATATTCACAGCCGTCCTTTGGATTGACTTTGAAATCTCTCTGAAATTCTCTCTGATATGTCTAGAACCAGTGGGTGTATTATAAAAATGTATAAATGGTCCAACTGTGAATATAACAGATTTGCATGCTGCACATTTCTTATTAATTGATTATTGATGCATTATATTTTCCAGTCTGTTTTTAAAACAAAGTTATAGCCGGTGTTTTTCTCCTATTTTGTTGTATTTTGGACTTTTTGTCTGGCTCACATTTTTATTACAAATGTATTTAGAAATTTTAGTGTACAATATCATCATGACTTTTGGGTGAATTTATTATTAAATTAAATGGTTATATTTATCCAGTAATATTTTCCGTTTAACGTCACCAATTTTAGGTTATTTTTATTCAAAATTGCTGAATTTTCACATTTACTGCTGAAATACTGACACCTGTGGTGACGCACCAGCCAGCTGAGCCTCATCATGGATTCCGCAATGACTCGGCTAGCAGTGCTGGCATGCTATACAGTGAGATCATAATGCTATCTTTCTCTATGCCGCTATTTCAATGTTCAAACACGTTTGCTCTATGAACTAAATTCCCAAAATTTAGCAAATTTATATAATGTGCAGTGTTTTTTTGTCAACAACTGTATGTGTGTAACGTCTTTCTTGAGTTGAGCGGTCCTGAAACGATTGGGAAAAGGCACGAAGTGAGACACGCAGTTCTCGTGCCTCATGGTAGGGGGCGCAGGGATTCGATTCCTCTTCCTCGGCCATAGAAGAAGTGACAGCAAACTACAATCTATAGTCAGCCAGTCAAGTGCAGCCATTCATTTGTTTTTTCTGCTCAAATTGCCTTGCTATAAAAATGGAGGATTAAATATCTCAACTCAAAATATTTTCAATGCTTTTGTTTAGAAGGAGCGGCGCATCATTTATAAGTAAACGTAACATATAAGCAAACATGTAGGAAACAACATAACATTTTTTTAATCAAATGTGCTTATTTGTGTGTTACAGTTTGTATATGTAAATAATTTGTGAAAATAATCTGAGACTTTAAAAATAACCCACTCACTGTTGCTAATTGAATGGTGAATAAGCTACACTGTTTGTTCATATTTTTGTAAATCTAATTATGATGAAATCAGTGCCTCACCAGCCATGAACCTCACTGCACGTCCCTGCCTACAGTTCTTTAGTTTTGTGGCCATTTTACATTTATCCCAAGTAAACGCTCATTTTAATTTGACTGGGGACTCGGTGTGGCACAACTTAAATCAACTCCCTGTGTACTATAATTTATTTTAGAAGGACACACAGAGAGAGAGAGAAGCCAGTTAGAATAATGTGACTGGGTCATAAATCTGCCGCCTGAACCTGACTGCAGAGCAGATAACTGGTGTGAAACCAAATGATGTAATCTCCAAACTGTCATGTTCTTTTGTCCTTCACTGCATAAAGAGACTTCATCTAAATCTAAGGGTCCTGACAGCAGACCTTTTTAGTTCTGATCACTCAATAGGGCAATGCACCTGGATGGCACTAATAGATACAAGGCTGTAATTTGTCCCTCTGACTTAATCAGCACTGAGCAGGAGAGAAAGAGAAGGAGAATGAGAGTGTGAGGGAGGAAAAGTAAGAAAAACTGTTGAGATTTAGAGGTTCGGGAAGACACACCTCTGGTTTGATCACATATGGGAAACAATAAGCTGTTAATAAGCTCCTCTAAGAAATGACCCAAACATGCTACTTTAATAGCAACTTACCCACAGCTGAGCCACATTCACTTCATCTACTGTCAGCCAGAGAAGCGCAAGGAGGAAGAGGAACAAATGCAACTGGTAGACATAGTATCTGCACTAAAAGTGATAAAGAGATGCAGGATACCTGTACATACTGTATTATCTGCTGGTTTAACTGATCTGGGGTGACAGGAAACAGTTTGTAATGATGGTGCCTGCAACAGTTTTGTTTTTCTGCGTCTGTGTCTGGGTGTGGCTACCACTCCCGCTCCTCCTCTTCCTCCTCCTCCTGCTCCACCTGTCACCTGCACCTCCTCTGCTGCTGGTACAGCTGCTCCCCATCATCTCGTCATGTTATCAAGCCTGGCTCTCCTCCCAGTCTGCGCCAGATCATCTGTTGACTGCAGCGGTATCGACAAGCCATTTTTTCATGAGCTTTTTCTGATGCGTGTTTCCTTGGATACTGTGACAAATTATTTTTTCCTCTGTGATTCAGAATTCCTGTGCCAGCAGCTTTTGTTTTCTGCCTGCCCAGCCACCACCAGCATCATCAGCTTCACTCCTATTTTTCCAGCCATCGGCCCATCTTCACCCTGCACCCAGCACCCCCTGATTTATCAGTATATCCTTTCATTCTTTTTATTTTGTATTTACCCTCTGTGTCGTGCGTTTGAATTCACTTGTTGTCTCACATCCTTAATAATTTCATGTCTATTTAATATCATTTGGGAGAACAAGTCCAGACAGAGGTCAATCAGTTTTCAAAGGCTTATATGTTTGCTGGTACATTACATTTACATTTACATTGGAGTTCATCCTGGAATAAAACATTCTACTTAGAGGAGTAGGTAAATCTGGACACAATCTGATCTACTACATTTAAATCTCTGGAACATACCATCAGATAGATGACATTCCTGATCCTGGAGCAAACATCAAGTCAGGCAAACCCGTTTATTGGCCTGTAGTAGCATTTGTCATCATGCATCATCATCATTATTTCCCATGTGTGGAAATTAAACTGTGGTGACTGACAGAAATTCATTGTGCACTTCAATGTGTGAAGTACATTTATGGTCTTCGGTGACATACAGAGCTCACTAGGAAGCAACAGATTTAAAGCATCATTAGTATTATTACACTGCAAATCAGATGCATGTTTTGAGTTTTTGACAGATGTGAAGAAAAGGAGGCTTTTTCACAGCGATGATTCTGGGCTTATTCCTCTGAGATCTTCATCAAATATCTTTTTTTTAATCATTTTGACAAGACAGTAAGAAGCAAGCTCAGCACTTTTCAGTCTTTTAAAGATTAATCTGGAAAAATACCTCCTCTGAAGTACAGCATTGTGTCATGATTGCAAAAATATTTACATGTCTGACAAAGATCCAGTAAATGATCTATTAAATGCACATTAGATTGAATAGTGGTTTATAATTTGAAATTGTGCCAAAATCGCAAAGACAACCTTTTATTGATGAACTTGGCTTCCTTACATTATTTGATATTCAAGCTTAATTACTGAGATGATATATGCCCCAAAACGGCCGCAGCTTCAGGGTAATAGAGACAGGCGCTCTGTAAAAACCAAGTGATTTATATGATGTGACTTGTGATTATAATATAAATATCCATCCAGATAAACTGGGATTTTTTCCCCCCCTACATAATACTAGACCATCTGCAAATATGAAACTATAAACATCTCAGTCTCACGTCGTGTATCAAAAAGTCTGTTCTTTTTCCTTTTTGATTCATTTGACCCATAAATTTATTTCTGATCAGGAGGTTTTTCTTGGGAATAAAATGATTTAATCGTCACCCCATGTGAATGTGTGTGTGTGTGTGTGTGTGTTTGTGTGTGTGTGTGTGTGTGTGTGTGTGTGTGTGTGTGTGTGTGTGCATTATTCTGTTGCCCAAAAGTATTTATTTGAACATCTTGATATGTTTGTCATCTTCCACTTGCTTTGGAGACTTTCTTAGCATTAGTCCTTCGGTTTCTCGGGGGCAGGGGGGGAGTGCTTTATTGTTCACCATGATAAAAACAAAACACAATTATGACTCCCTGTCATGTTTCCCATTGCCTCTGTGATGTTCTCTTAATGCCCCTACAGTTTTGTGAGTGTTCCCGGCCACGGGCAGGCGAGAAGGCATGCGATGCTGCAGGAGCTCCGGGCTGCATTGATCCTACTCGGAGTATTACATGTAATACAATTACTGTAACATGATTACTGACACTGAGTGAAATTCGTTGGAAATACTGGAAAACAGTCTGATAATCAAATGAAGGTGTCGTCCTGTGATTGTTGCAGCGCACTGCAAATTTAGTTGGAAGAGGTTCTTCAAGGGAAAAATGTGATCAAAATAAGAACTCAAACATAAATTTGGAGTCCCAATGAGAGACGATGTTTTAGATAGAAGCTGCTTCTGGAAAAAACAAAAACAAAATGAAGCAAACTAACCATTACCTCTGAATTTTCTATTTATCTATTGATTTACTGATTTATTAGAGCAGATAGAGAGGAGAGTCCTCCATTTATATTTCTGAAGGTCTGGCAGTTAAAGATTTATAGCAATTTGACAAGTTTTTTTTGTACACTAGTTAAGTAATTTGATTATAAAGTAACTGCAATCCCAATGTTTATTGGGATTACACGATTACACAACCATACATTTCCACTTTCCAAAAGTAACAATTACATGTAGATGTTGAGAAGGATCACATTCATCCGATATCAGTAATTATGGTCAACTATGAATGTGTTGGATCAGTTACATGTTTGGTTTTTCACATTATAATACACATAACATTGAGTTACATAACATTTCTTAATATGTTTCCTAATTAGACATATTTTGTTTTATTCTACTTATATTTAAAAAAAAACATATCAATAAATAAACTCAAATGGACAAATTTTCATTGTTGTTGCTTCAAATAATGACAAAAGATCCATCAACAAAATATCTGCTGATTACTTGTATGGTGATTAGTCAGCTGATTGACTAGTTGTATGAGCCCCAGTCATATAAAATGACATAATATCATTGTTACAATGATGTAAAGTCAGAGCAAGAGAGGTCATTAGTCTCAGTATTGATAACTAAAGCCACGCCATTGGTTGCATGTGAGCATATGATGATATTGACTGATCAGGATGTGTCTTCCTATGAAGAAAGAAGGAAACGAACCATGGAAAGATGGTCAGTAAAATGTAAAGAAACTGCAGATTGAAAAGAGATATAACCACAGGAGGCTTGTAACGGACATTTTCAGGCCAAGACAGGATTCCCAGAGGACTGGTCTCTTGTTTGAGATCTGAGATATCAAAAATAGCAATAAAATGTCAAGTATGGCTGAAGCAGACATCAGGTGCTTTGGGAGAGGAAAGGAAAAGAAGAAGGTAAAAAATACAAGCAGCAACAACCGGAGAGCGCCAAAGAGACACAGAGTGGAGCAAAACTACTGAGTTAAAGCCATCATGTCTGACTCCTGTCTTCTGAGAGTGGCAGCAAGTCAGACTAAACTTTAAAGGACTCCATACTTTCTTCAGCCAGTCCCAGATCGATAAAGAGGCTCAGGCGTAGTGAAAGCAGAACACGGGGAAAGGGAGTCAAAGACTTGAATCTGAGAGGCATTCAAATAGGCTCAACTCTATTTCACCCTTTTAACTGCTTGTCCTTGCCTCTCTTTTCATTTTGGATGTCTGTTTCAATTTCTTCTTCCCATATAAACCTCCAGTCTCTTTACCTCCTCAGGTGCCTACTTCTGTCGTTCTCTACTTATTTTCAATTTTATCCTCTTTCAATTTCGCCCCACAGTTCCTCCGATCAGGCTCCATATTTTCTCTCTCCCTGTGTGAGGTAGGCGTTCTCTTCTGAGTACGCTCTATAAGTGGTGCTGAAGGTGCATTCGAGTGTGATTTTGTGTTGTCCGGCCATGTGTGTCCAGACGCCATCTCGCAGTCGGCTCTATTCAAAACAATATTCAACAGCTGAGTAATTTCATCGGGGGCTGATCCTGGGGTCACTACTGATTCATACCCATTCTCCATCTCTCCAGCCTCCATCACTCTTTCTCATAAGCATTCGCACATTCTCACACATGGCCTAAAGTACGTGCCAAACTCAAGGCCCGGGAGCCAATTGTGGCCCGCGAGAGTTTAAAAGGTCAGAGTGTCTAAAAATAAATAGGTCAAAGTGTGCTTTGACCAAACTACATTTCCCACAATGCAGTAATTAAGCGCATTTTTACACTGACAAAACCATTTTGAACAAAGTTAATGTCATAACTTGTGTTTGATGTTATTTTTCTTTGTTTACTTGAATAGTTTGATCCTTGATTGATGTAGTTATGTGGGTTTAATAACCTGAAAAATTAATAGGATTTACGATATAACAGAGAAACAAACATATTTATTCTGTGTAACTGTAATGTTTGTAACTTGAATAAGTAATAAATTCATTTAACATTAAGGAATCGTTGCTTTTATTTTACATTTATTTTACATTACATTTAGTTACATTTATAAGTTACATGTAGCCCTCTGAGGACAGCCATTATGCTGACGTGGCCCTCGGTGAAAATGAGTAGGACACCCCTGGCCCAAAACCTGCAAAGACACATGCAACCCTACCCCTGAACTTGAATAAATATGCAACAATGATGCAGGAGCGCTCTCCTGGTTTTAACTACCAGAGGACATCTACTGCTGAACCTGTTTTAATGCTAGTGTTTGATTTTGAATAGATATTCCATTAGTTAGTTTACTATTTGCAAATATTGCCTATTTGTGTTTATTTAGTGTTTCATTATAAAATGCAAGCCATTGTTTGATTTTCATTAGCAGTGGTTCTCCACCTAAGAAAACTTTTTTCTCTCTTTATTAATTAATCCATTAAAATATGCTAATCATTCATTCATTGAATCATTATAATTTATTGTGAAAAAATAACTAGTTGCTGTTCAGAGGATTAAAAATTATGCCATTTTTGACAGTTTCATTATGATCTTTAATGGATTTTCAGCAGATAGAGTGTGTTTTGCAGACAGGTGCAGAGCAGAGATTAACAGCAGCTATATTTGTCATTTAGAATTTATGAAAAATGTCAAGAACAATTAGTTAAGTGATAGCTCTCTTTCAACATGGGGTGACAAAGGTTAAACAAATTAAAAAAACACAGGATAAAATATACTGTATATGATGCAAACAAGACAGTTTGATATGATATCAAGAAAACATCATGCCGGAAGGAGAAAAAAATGTTTCAGGAAACAAACAAAAACATAAAAGCATGAAAAACTTGAAGATGAAGATATTTAAAAAGTAATACATTTGATACAGGAGTGAATGCCATAAAGATTCTGTATTTAATGGGAATAACCACCAAACTAAATCATCCAAAGAAACAAACAAAAAACTAACACAAAAGGAAATGAAACAATAAAAATACATTTCTGTTTCTCAAAACAACTTAAAAGGTTTATCTGTCTTTCAGGCAGTCTTAAAACTACCTGGTTCTACTGACCGAAGTCGGATTTTTTCCTCCCAGGTGGAATATGATTCATGAATACATTAGCAGGAAAGAAGCATATGGAATCGGATATTCTAAGATTGAAATTTGTACGTGGAAATAAACTGGATATGAATTGCATATGTGCATCTGTCATCTAAGCAGACAGATTGAAAATCGTTCACACTGCATATTTCTAGGCTTCAATGAGGACTCACTTCTTTCTGCTCCACTTTAAAATGTGACCAGTATTTATTAGAATTAGTAAATTTAGACATCACTTCTTGCAGTTTAGCTAGACTAGCTGTTACCTAAGCTGAGCGTCAGGAATTCAAGATGGCTTGATAGGTCAAACCTGACCTAAACCATGGACCTGATGAAAACTTGGTGGTCAAAGGTCAGTGTTAAGCAAAATAAAACATATTTATCAAGAAATTCAAAACACACACATGTCTAATAGAGTAATCAATGAAGTGATGGCATTTGAAATTGATCGCAGGTTGGCTTTGTTGTGACACCATAATGTCCTGCAGTAAACACAGTAGCATCATTCAGGAACAAACAGGGAGGGTGTGACCTCATTTCAGACTCAGTCAGACATTGGATCAGTGACTGTGACCTCAGTGTTCACATTGAAGCTGTGCTGCTCATACAGATCTGTGCTGCCGGGTTAGAGAAGATGAATTATCCAAATGGTTCATGTTCTTAAACCATTGCAGTAACATTTTAAACAACATAGTCAGCCCATCACTCGCTGACGTGGAGCTTCAGATAATAGTCATTGTCACTTACACAGTGTGACTATATTAATTTGACAGTCAGAAATACACTAAACCACTTTCATTAAATTCGTCTGTTGACATGACTTTTAACTGTGACTTAACTGATTAGAAGTCATTTTACACTATTTTTTAAAAATCTTTTTTCATAATAAATTGATATCCTTCCACAATTAAAACAAGCCTCTTATGATTTACCTACATATATTATCTGTAATTTGGACCCATCATAGCTCATTTCTGTGTGAGTTCTGAGTCACTGGCCAAGAATAGAAAAGCCAGCTTTTATTGGGTACCAACCAGAAGCAAGTTAACTCTTCCAAGACCCACTGGTTTCCTTGAGTTAAAAGAAAATACAACACTTTTTAGATTTTACTTTTTCCAAAGTTTGGCAAAGTGTAATGCTCATTTAATATGTCAGCCTTCTCTCTCCTCAGAACGATTCATTTAGTTCTGTCTGGCTTTTAGAAATCTTCATCACTGTCAGGATGGCCTTTCAACACAGCATTTTACCACCAGTGTTGCTTTCTGGCCGCTGCCAAATATCTGTCTTCAAAACATTCCAGTTCAAATCAATGCAAGCAATCTGGCCTGCTGATATTTTGTAATGACCTTCTAACAAGAGATTCATCACAACTCACTTTTCTCTGCCCAGAGATACCCAGGGGAGCGCTCTGCATCGTAGGGGGGCCTCCGTCCTAACAGCCCCCTCTGATCATGCTACAAACTGAGATTACAGCATGTCTAGCTTTTATCAAATGAAACAACTTTGTTGCCATTAATGCTACCTTGCCACTTTTTTCATAGTCTGTGCACTGTAAAAAAAACAAGACAAACAGCAGAAAAAATTTACATTGTGTTTTCACACAACAATCTTCTAAAGAGTGTCCAACCTTCTAATCACTGCCCAACCAGTAGGTAGATATGAATAAAACAAACCCTCAGTGGTCATGCAACAATCAGTGATTATTAGTCTGCAGGTATTTTCCAGTTAGTATGTCATTTGTCCATAAAAACATAACTTTTGTCAAAATAGTTAAATCTGTTAATTTTCCTTACCTAAATGATAAATGTTTCAGCTCTGTATTTCTATATGTTAACAGCAGTGATGTTACATTACAAGCTTATAAGACAAAGAAACAATTTTATGAACATTATATCCATCGACAAACGTTTGTGAGAAACATTGTAGATTTTATTTAGACCTGATACACCGACTGAGGTCCAAGCCAGCTCACTCTTACCGGTTGTCATCAGTTGTTTATCACCAAATTGCTACAGTTTTATTTTTTTAAATGCAGATGAGATATTAAGTAAAAGACGACAATTTAAAATGTTGTATGTAAGGTGTTTTTA
Source organism: Antennarius maculatus (assembly GCA_013358685.1). Taxonomy (NCBI): domain Eukaryota; kingdom Metazoa; phylum Chordata; class Actinopteri; order Lophiiformes; family Antennariidae; genus Antennarius; species Antennarius maculatus. The sequence goes on along the minus strand of CM023622.1, from coordinate 7,057,866 downwards.
CAACTTTTGTACTGTTTTATTTGTATTTTTTTTCGGTTTTTATCCATGCAATGAACCCACTCCTCTCCATCTTTGTCATGACTATTGTCGAAACAGTTAAGCTAGTTAAGGCCATGTTCAGACTGACAGTAGTACTGGGACATGGTAAATATTGCTGGTGGTTTGCTGACCATACCTGTATGAATAAATACAAATCACATTCGGACCTTTTCAGATAAACTCAACAATAAATTTACAGTATTTGTTTAAACAGTGGTCCTTAAAGGGCGATTTTTCAGCACTAAAAACAGCACAATAACCCAGTACACACTGCTGGGGAATGTGTGTTTGCGTTATTTTTGCAATGAAGTGAGTTAGGTGAAGATGTTGTAGCATCAGGGTTTTACCCAAGAAGTTGACCCTAAATTTCTTGGGTGAAACTCTGATGCTGCACCACTGAAGTATCATTGAATTGAATAAAGAATCTGTTCTGTAAGTGTAGCAACAACAAGGATCTAAACATGGTTGAAGACATTGGATTTAATTACAAACACCCGGTTGACGCTGGTGTGTTGTGGTGATAACAGACTTGTCATTACATTTTTCTAATGTGCTTCGGATCTCGGAAAACTCATCTCTGCTTATGGTTCAATGAGTTGATGAGACCGTCTGTGGACAGACTCATGATGGATCTGCAGACTGTTCACCATGTTTGTTTGTGCATGAACTGCTTGCGTTCTTCCTAAAAGTACACATGTTTACTGTCATGTGGACTGAGGTTCAACTTAATATGTGCAACTGTTGCTCGTGTTCATGAGACATAGAAAAAGTAAACCCAGAAACATAATCGCAGGAAGGGAAAGCATTTTAAAGCCGAGTTTATAGTATAAAAAAAAGAAAAAACTCCAGACCAAGAAATGCAGGAGAAAATGGGTGTCCAGGAGAAGCCAGAAAGGGAACACGATGAAAATCAATATCTATTTCAAGCTGAGTTTTCAACATTTCAATATTCTTCAGACATGCAAGTCTCAGGGGTAATGCACTGATACCATTTTATACTATGGGTATTTCTGAATAATTGCTTTACCTTTGTTGTGGAGGAATAATATTTTATTTCATTACTTAGGTGCAGAGGACGACTCTAAATAAGAGGATACCCCGAGACTCAGCCTCCAAACGCTGTGGAGAAGAAGCCAATTACAAGAATGTGAGCCATATCAAATTCAGAATGCTTTGGCGTAAATGTTTTGTAATGCAATTTGTTTACCAATGATTCACCTGACAGACTTTTAATGCCATCAATGTTCAACAGGAGCTCCATCTAGCAGTTACCCACTGCTGTCTTTGGAGAGAATTAAGAGAACTTCAACTTGTCCAATTTACTTCCCCCTCAGGATACCGTCAGGGCACTGGAAAGCTAAGAGTTTTTAGTAAAACTAGATGACATTCAGGGGACAACATGTCAACAGTTTCACATCACAACTTGTAGAAGTTGTACATTTGATCCAAACTTGAACCACAGTCAGGAAAAGAAGACTCCTAGAGAGGAATGGCACACTATAATAGAGAAACTGTTGCACATAATGACGGACACAAAATAATTCAGGTTGATGGAGAGAATCTGTGCATTCATCAGACACGAAAGAGCAGAGGAAAGTCACAAACAGAAAGGGGATGAAAATGAGGATGACAAGGAGAATGTGCGTACAGCTCCTTACTCAGCTCACCTCTTCCCGCCTGCATGAGAAGGTCAGCGCGTCATTGCGTGTGGAGGAGAGGACGGTTACAGATATGAGGGAAGGAGCCCACTTCATAATGGATTAATACGGACCCACAGCACCCCACTCTTTCTCCTTGTTCTCCCACCATCACCTCCTCCCCTCCATCTCATCTCTCTATCTCCCAGATGGTCGTTCATCTTCTTCTGTGTGCCACTGCTCTCATTTGCTCTCTTTTGACATGGCCTTTTACCTCAGATCCAATTCCCACCATTTTAATCGAGACAAAATTGCATTACGGGAGACTCCTGTTCCTGCCGGCTTGCCTCTGCCAGTATGTGTGTGTGTGTGTATGTGTGTGTGTGTGTGTGTGTGTTTGCCACCATTTTGTGTTGGCGATAGGGTGTGTCCACCTGCACACAGTGCATTCTCTGAATATGTCCTGTATTGCCTTCATCCAATTGCATTCTGTAAAGTTGTCTGTGTGTGTGAGCTTATTCATGCTTGTGTGCACGATCGATGAGTAAATACACATGAAAACAACACAAATAGATAAACTGCGCTCAGTTCATGAAGCGATCATAATTCTTGTGTTCTAATTATGTTTGCTTTTTTTTCTCTTTTGTCTTTTGTCCTTAGTATCCTTTTTTGGTGACGCAAATTGATTGAAATGGGCCCTCCTGAAAGAGAAATACTGTATATGTAACTTCAAGTGTAATGACTTCCTGCAGTGTTAATTTTATCTGACTTGCCTCGCTAATTGTGTGTGTGTGTGTGTGTGTGTGTGTGTGTGTGTGTGTGTGTGTGTGTGTGTGTTTCATGAAGTTCTTTTTTTATTTATCTATTCTGGTGCCATATCCACCAACACTCTATGGCAGGCAGATCGGAGAGAGAGGAAGACAAAGGGCAGGTAGGGAGTGATAGGGGAGGGAGAGAGAAAGAAATATATAGATGAGTACCTGGAGCAATCACTCTTTGCTTGGAAAGGAGGAACTATAAGTATCAGTTTATCAAATGAATAAACACCCTCTTCTTGACCTCCTGTTGTCCTCTTCACCTTTCTTTCTTTCTTTCTTTCTTAAGTGTTTTTGCAAAAAAAAAGAAAATCTTTCTTTCTTTCTTTCTTTCTTTCTTTCTTTCTTAATCTTGTTCATCAATTTCTGTTCTTATTTCTTGAGTGTCTCTCATTGTCGATTCTGGTAAACTGTCTTTGCAGGAAATCCTACTCTGAATTTGAGGAGTGACAAATAACCTCATATAAAATATAAAAAGCAGAGATGTAATGTCAGATTTGCAGAATATCAAAACATGTAGACATGAGGCTAACCATATTGTCATTTTTCATGACTGATTTATGATATTCCACTAAGCCATCTTGAATTCACAGTTTCATCACCTACCAATGTACTCTGGGAAATTACATAGGGAACTGACAATTGAGCATTCTGCCTGTAAAAATACAGGTGGCAAGGCTACCGACAGTCACAGGGCTGCGCTGGTTCATGGCCTGATGTAAGAAATACGGTACACAGAAAAACCACATCCATCCATCTATTTGTACATGGATAAATAGTTGTTGTTTCAGATTGAGAGTTTCCATCTTTGGTCCTGCTGAGAGGCCTGCTCACCACACAGACTAAAAATATGTTTGAACACCATTAGAAATGGCTCATATAACAACATATATTAAACAGATGTCACTACCCCCACTTTAATGCCATTGGATGCCATCATCATCCATCTGGAAGCAGAGGAAATACCCTCATGTGCATCATTCAGAAGGCATTAATACAGACATATTTTTGGTTTTTCATTTATTTATTTTTTTGTCAAGTACATTGTAAGCTGAGGATTTCAAACAAGAGGTACTTAACATTTAAATGTCTATTTCTTTAAAGAGCATCTGCTTGTGTTTTACCATCATAAGGCTCCAATGGTTACAATAAGTAAATGTGTATGGAAGAAGAGGATATCATCCACACTCCTTTGAGAACTAATGAACTGTAATATACACTGCAATGACACATATAAAGGTCTGTAGAACCGCTGTTTGACTCTATAACCTCTTTACACTTTACAGCTTCATTCAGCAAATAAATAATAAAACAGTTGAGATATGTGTTTGAGCAGCAACATGTCTGCAAAGAATAGAAGAATAAGAGTGAGTTCAATTTTTCCTTTTATTAGTAAGTCATTAGTAATAATATCAATGTCATTCATAAGGCAAGAACTCTCTCTGGGAAAAAAGCAGAAATGTCAAACAGTTGCGTATTTTGCAGGAATACTGAAAGCCACTACTTTATTAAGGTGTGTTTCACATGATTATTGTCATGACATCTGTCAACTCTTCAGTTTATTTTAAATTTTTTTGAGTTTCCCTGCAGTAACATCTATCTTTGTTAGCCTTCTCCACCTCCTTGCACTCCATCAAGTTCAACCCCTTCACCCATGTTTCCTCAATCACCTGCCACCCATCTCCCGATGAATCTCTATCCTACATATTCTCTGCACAACCCTCAGTTTCCTGTCAGATTGTGAGCATACATCCTACTTTCCAGCATTCCTGTTTCCTGCCTCATTTACATACATTGAATCTGCCTGATCCCTGGACTCGGCCTGTTTCCTGCCCCTCATCTGATTTGTTTGCCAGTTTGGACTGATTACCTGATATTCAGAAGTCCGCTTGTGCAATTAAATCTGATCTTTGACTCTTTACCTTCATACCTTCCTGTTGTGCTTTTGTTTCATTTGCCAGTTTTTCAGAAGAAGTAAGAAACACCATAGCCAATATGAAATTAATTCAAAACTTGGTCATTGTATGTAATTTTTATGTATGTAATTTTAATAAATCACCGGGTTGAGGTTGTTTACAATGGGAATTTTTTTTACAGTTCCATAAAGAAATGAAGAGCTTGGTTTCATTTCAAACATTGCTTATATGCTCAATAAATCAGAAATTGAAAAAAAAAAGTTAAAATAAATTTCTTTCAGGGAATCTATGATTCTAACACATCTATGACCACTCTTCAGCACTGTCTGGAAATAATAATGGCTCCCATATGTTTACCTTTGGTGATGCTATGGCTTGGCTTAGGACCTCCTGATATGACTCTAAGCTTCTAAGAAAAGTTGGGATTGACAACTATTTATTCATGTGAAGTTTATACTACGATGGCCCTAAAACACTATGATGGATGTGTCTATAGACAAGGATCTATAGACTAAAAAATTAGTATGAATATGTTAAAAGAAATAGAATCATTTAGTTATATGCAGTGGTAAAATCTTCGATTCAACCTACTAATTAGGAGCTGAAGAAAGCCCAGATGTTCTACTGTAATAAAACACACACACACACACACACACACACACACACACACACACACACACACACACACACACACACACACACACACACACACACACACACACACACACACACACACACACAAATGTGATTTAATTTAAAAAAAACCACCACAATGTCCAATTTAACGACTCTTCCTGAATTTAAGCTATGGGTTGTTAAAAAATAAACACATCAATGTAGACCATAAAAATAGTAGTTGTAGAAAAGAAAAACTCTCTTCATAGACAGTTTCCTGCTGTCTTTCATTGTTCTAACCGATGAGACGCAGTCTGTCTGCAGCGCTGACTTCTTTTAGAGTGAAAGGAACAGATATATCTCATAGAGGGTTAGAAAATGATGTTGGGGATGAGCATCCTTCTGTCTTCCAGGACTGAGTGGGGTCTGAGAAGATGGACTCTTACTCTGTAGCGCTCTACTTTATACCTTTTAAAATGTTAGCACATGTCTTGACTGCTACAACGGAGCCTACCACACTACTCTCGCCTCTGTGCCAGTCTAAACAGATCGTATCTGTAGAGAATGGAGAAAGAGTAATGGAAGACCGGCGAAAACAAGAGTGTCCCTGTTGTTTACTTAGCAAATATCTGTAGTATTCTCCCCTCCTCTGTCACTGAGACTTAAAAGCTTTGATCTTTTTCTCCTTTCGGCTTTTCCCTTCAGGATTTGCCACAGCGAATCAGTTGCCTTCATCTAACCCTGTGTTCTGCATCCTCTTCTCTCACACCAACTACCTTCATGTCCTCTTTCACTACATCCATAAACCTCCTCTTAGGTCTTCCTCTAAGCCTCCTGCCTGGCAGTTCAAAACTCAGCATCCTTATATCAATGTATTCACTATCTCTCCTTTGGACATGTCCAAACCATCTCAGTCTGGCCTCTCTGACTTTATCTCCAAAACCTCTAACATGTGCTGACCCTCTGATGTAGTCATTCCTGATCCTATCCATCCTGGTCACTCCCAAAGAGAACCTCAGCATCTTCATCTCTGCTACCTCCAGCTCTGTCTCCTGTCTTTTCCTCAGTGACACTGTCTCTAGACCAAACAACATTGCTGGTCTCACCAGTTTTGTACACCTTTCCTTTCATTTTAGCTGAAACTCTTCTATCACACATCACACCTGACACTTTTTTCCATCCGTTCCATCCTGCCTGTACACACTTCTTCACCTCTTTTCCACACTCTCCATTGCTCTGGACTGTTGACCCTAAGTACTTAAAATCCTCCACCTTCTTTAACTCTTTTCCTTGTAACCTCACTCTTCCACTTGGGGCCCTCTCATTCACACACGTACTCTGTCTTACTGCGGCTAACCTTCATTCCTCTCGTTCATTCCATACTGCTTATAAATGCTCACTTCTGCCCTTAGTCTAGCTTCAACTACTCTTTCCCATAACTTCATTGTATGGCTCATCAGCTTTGTTCCTCTGTAGTTGCCACAACTCTGCACATCTCCTTTGTTCTTAAAAATGGGCACCGGCACACCTCTTATTTTTTCTCTGTTCCTCAGGCAACTTCTCACTATCTAAGAACCTGTTGAACAAACCAGTCAGAAACTCTACTGCCACCTCTCCTAGACACTTCCATACCTCCACAGGTATATCATCAGGACCGAGTGCCTTTCCACTCTTCATCCTCTTCAGTGCTCTCCTCACTTCATCCTGACTGCTACTTCCTGGTCCACAACAGCCACCTCTTCTAGTCTTCATTCTCTCTCATTTTCATTTTTCATCAATTTTTCAAAGTACTCTTTCCATCTCCCCATCACACTACTGGCACCTGCCAGTACTCTTCCCTCCCTATCCTTAATCACCCTAACCTGCTGGACGTCCTTCCCATCTCTGTCTCTCTATCTTGCCAACCTGTATAGATCAGTTTCTCCCTCCTTACTGTCCAACCTAGCATACAAGTCATCATAAGCCCCTTGTTCGGCGTTTGCTACCTCTACCTTTACCTTATGCTGCATCTCCCTGTACTCCTGTCTACTCTCCACAGTCCTCTCAGTGTCCCACTTCTTCTTAGTTCACCTCTTTCTCTGTATACATTCCTGTACCTCCTCATTCCACCACCAAGTCTCCTTATCTACTTGCCTTCCAGATGACACACCAAGTACTCTCCTACCTGTCTCCCTGATCATATTAGCTGTCGTTGTCCAGTCATCTGGACATTGGACTCTTTCCCAAAAGTCATGCAACATTCTTCCCTTTTGCGTCCACCATTTCGTCCTCTGCTCTGCCTTTGCCCTCTTCATTTTCCTCACCACCAGAGTCATCCTACACACCACCATCCTGTGCTGTTTGGCTGCACTCTCGCCTACCACTCGCCTACCTCGCCTAGTCACTGATCTCCTTCAGATTACACCGTCTACACAAGATGTAGTCCACCTGTGTGCTCCTATCTCCACTCTTATAGATCACCCTATGTTCCTGCCTCTTCTGGAAGAAAGTATTCATCATAGCCGTTTCCATCCTTTTTGCAAAGTCAACCACCATCTGTCTTTCTGCATACCTCTCCTGGATACCAAACCTGCCCATCACCTCCTCATCACCCCTGTTTCCTGTACCAACATGTCCATTGAAGTCTGCACCAATGACAACTCTCTCACTTTTAGGTATGCTCTGCATCACTTCATCAAAGTCCAACTAGAATTTCTCCTTCTCCTCCAGCTAACATCCTACCTGCGTAGCATATCCACTAATAACATTGAACATCGAACCTTTGATTTCTAGATTCAGACTCATCACTCTATCTGACACTCTTTTTACCCCCAGGACATTCCTAACAAACTCCTCATTCAACTCCTACTCCATTTCTTTTCCTGTCTACACCATGATAAAACAACTTGAACCCTCCTCTTTAACTTCTAACCTTGCTACCTTTCCACCTGGTCTCCTGGACACACGGTATGTCTACCTTCCTCCTCTGCATCATGTCAACCAACTCCTTTTCCTTTTCCTGTCATAGTTCCAACATTCAACGTCCCTACTCTCAGTCCTATACTTTTGGTGTTCCTCTTCTCTCTCTTTCTACGAACACACTTTCCTCCTCTCTTTCTTCGACCAACAGTAGTCCAATTTCCATCGGCACCCTGTAGGTGAACAGCACCGATGGTGGTTGTTGGTAACCTGGGTCTTGACCGATCCGGTACGTAAGTCATAAATATGATTCGCATGTTTGCTTTGGCAAAAGTTTTACGTCAGATGCCCTTCCTGACACAACCCTCTGTATTTATCCGGGCTTATCCAGCACAATAAGACAGTGGCTTGTGCCCTCTTGCAGCTACATTACTTAAAAGCTTTGATAACATCTGTTTATTAAAGAAAGTGAGAAGCATGGATGATATAGATTGAGAAAATGAATGTCTTCCTCTTGTGCTCATTGTGGTGTCTTCAAGTTGAGGAAGTCCGACAGTGTGCGCCGGATGAGTTTGTAATTGGGTAAGAGCTTTAAGCCCTGAGTACAGATAAGAATGGTTATGTCAGATTCATTTCATGATATAGCTCTCCAAGAAAAAGGGGTAGATTGAAATGAAAAAGAAGGAAAGTGCCACAGAAACCAGATGTTTTTTGATGTGTGTGTGTGTGCGTGTGTGTGTGTGTGTGTGTGTGTGTGTGTGTGTGTGTGTGTGTGTGTGTGTGTGTGTGTGTGTGTGTGTGTGTGGCCTCCATAAATGGACTTAATAGCCTGGAATGTTAACTTTATGGGGACTGAGTTTTATCCTTGGAGTCTCTCGTAGCTGCTGATTATGACAGTACAAAGTTCATGTATAAAAGCCAAACCAATACTGATCTGTTCTCTGATTGGTTGTCGCATAGCCCAGAGTGAGATATAAATGTGATCTAGGACTGCACCTGAAAAGTGTCTAAATCCCCCGTAGAAAACATTAGATTTCTGTGTTGAAACAGCCATGAAAAAATCTGATTTTTATCACAAAAATACTGCTCAACAAATTACAAATTCCCTTTTTGTCATTTGTCAATGCTGTTGGGGAAAAAAAAACTGTGCTTACAGACATGTGAAGCCACATAACCCTCCTATAATTGAGTTTAAGCTCGCTAGCGTACAACACGTGCGTGAAGTTGTGTGTATATTTGAGTGCATGTGTTCATCTATCCACTTACTGCACTCCTATGAAGGTGTGTATGGTATAACCTCTCTGTGTTCATTTTTGTGTCAGTGTACTCTACAACCTCCCACGAGACGGCAATGAGAGTGAATGAGCACTTCCTCCCCCACGATGTCCAAGGGGACTAGCACTTGTCAGTGTGATGCACTCTTGACTGCTACAAACTCCATTACCCTGTGTCCTGCTTCTCTGTGTCTGTCAGCAGAGCTCCGAGGACCCACACCACCTGCATACATCAGGCATATAAATACAAGCAAAGAAGAGAAAGTGGAACACTCACTGGGATTAGGAACAGTTAAATGTATGTATACACACAACATACAGGCAGAAAATTAAAAATGGCATCACCACAACTCACACTTTGCACTCTCCATGCAATCTGTTTTTTTATTCTCATCCACTAATTCAGTCACCCGCTTGCTTGCCTGTAGTACACACACACACACACACACACACACACACACACACATACACACACACACACACACACACACACACACACACACACACACACACACACACACACACACACACACACACACACACACACACACACACATTAACGTGACAAGAGCTCATTCAAACTCCTCTTTCCCTCTCTATATTTCTAGGGGGTTTCACCATAATGGTGGCACAAGCACAGAGAGCCTTTCTACAACTACTCGTGTGGCTTTTACATTATTGAAAACACACTCCCTCAGTTTTAAAAGCAAAAATTTTGGATTTTTATATTCAACAGGTCTCATACTTGCCTACTACAAGACATCAAATATATGTAAAACGTGTCCTTTCCAATACTCACATTGTAAATGTTATTAAATATGGAGCATATTGGAAATTTTGCACATTTTTAATCTAAATTGTGCGTCTTTCATGCTGAATTTGTCATGGGGTAAATAAATCCTGACTGTTAACAACAACACAAATATGTATATACTTCAAGACTAGAAAATAATGAGTAAAAAAATGGCTTCGGAGGTTACTGTAGTGATTTGCATAGAGATGTCCTCCTGAGCTGGAACACAATGGATGAGTCCAGTCTGAAGCAATGCTCCACAAAGGGAACTCTGGTGTGGAGGAAGCATGGGAGGGAATGAAACTGAGGAGGAAGAGGCAGTGAGCAGACAATGATTGAGGTAGGGGAGAATATCGGTCTCAACAGGTGGAACCGCTGGCTCAGAAAAAGGTTCTTCTCTTACTTACAGCAATAACTTTGTGGGGAAACTTTCAGGACTGTGACCTCTGATACGAGCTCACCCATCTGACCCCTGTTAGGCCTCAGTGCATGGACAGCTGGAAGGCAAAGGTCCAAGATATCTACACTCATGTGTCTGCCTCATGAACTGTGTGACCTGTGGCCGCGATGCTGTCCATGTCTCCTACCCGTTGAAAAAAAAAATTTTTTTTAGATTCTATCATGAACATCACATGCAAACAACAATAGAAGAGAAAACAGCTTAAACCTGAAATCTGAAAAGGTTGGAATTCCAGTAAAACACAACAATATGAAGATCGAGATCAAGTCATCAGGATCGGATGTTCTGTCTGCAGTTTACTGCAAAACCAGTGCCCACTTCACCAGCAGAGACATTTTAAACGATGGCCAGGTATTCCAGTTCCCAAAGGAGCTGCTGGCATCTTCCTAAAAATGAAATGAAACTTAAAAGCAAAAATGAGCAAAAACATATTACACAGCCAGTATGATCTTGAGATCACAAGATGAAAGTGAAGTCCTGTGTTTCTGTGACAAAAACAAAATCTAAATATTTCTGATGTGGTAGAGAATACTTTGCAAGCATTTACTTGTGCCTTTATAGATGCTCTTTTCTAGAAATATTTTAGACTTAGCTGTGAATTGATGAAACTGAAGAAGGCAAAAACTTTTATGCAATGAAGACCATTACTGTTCACCACAAGACTGCAAAAAAAAAAGTAATTTGTATAGTAAGTGGACCATAGCATTGAAATGAAACTTCAAAATCTATTTTCCCCCAATAATTTTAAACTTCTTGTGCCTTTCTTTTTTTGTTTCTCCATTTTCTCTTTGTCAGTGGAATGAGATTTTATATCTAACATATTCATGTAAAGCACTTCAAATAACTGTGAGTGTGGTGAATGGCATTGAATTAACAAACTGAGTGAAATGAATTGGGGCAAGATTCTCATTATTGTGGAGTTTTCTTTCCGTCTCTCTGTCACTCTGGCTCTACCTCAGTCTGGTTTCATTTCATATCTCCTGTGTCATATTAAAACATTTAACAATGTTAATAGAGCTCATGGTAATGAATCTGAAACCCACTGTATCTCTGCACCTTACAAAAAGGTACAGCATGTTTGAAGCAGTTTAAAAAGAAATAGTATTGTACATTTAAATATAATATACATATATATTAAAAATTAAATATTACCTTTCCTGAATTGAGTCTAAAATGTATTATTTCAGAGTAAAAGATACACTTTCTATTGTAATTTTTTTAATCATAAATCAATAGAGTGATTGGAAATTGCATAGAGAAATAGAAGCCAGGTTGATTCACCTCTGACACCCCTAACCCTTCACACACACGCACACACACACACACACACACACACACACACACACACACACACACACACACACACACACACACACACACACACACACACACACACACACACACACACACTGACCAATGCTCTTGTTTAGCTTATTTACATAACAGTGAGTCAGTATTTTAGCTCAAGGACACCTCGATGGGATCTAAATGTGCTTCAACTACTGCACATTTTTATTTTGACAGTGTTTAAAATAAATGAGATGAGCTGTTCACAAATAATCTTTATTTATTTCATTATTGTCTTTAGTGAAATATTAAAAGCACAAAAGGGCGTCGACAGACTTATTTTCTCCTGCTGAGATCTGACTTTTAAAGTTTGTTACAGATGGCCTCTGCTGCTTCCACCCTCCCTGTTTAGCCTGTTTATGTCATGACCTATTTGTAGTGATGATCGGTGACTCAGTGTGAGCGATTTATCTGCCTGGGTTCTGCAACTACAAAGCAAGATTATCTGACACCTGCTACAGCTGTTTCCCACGAGTGACACATGTGGCATCACCCATGTTTCAAAAACATGAATGCATGTACAGCATAAAGGTGTTAGTAAGTGAATGAATGCTAAAACCACATACATTATGTGGATATACTGCACACACACACACACACACACACACACACACACACACACACACACACACACACACACACACACGCACACATAGTTTCATCAATGCAGAAAATTACATAACAGGAAATATCGTATCATGCCTATAATTATAATGATTATAATTAGAATACTAAGCTAACAAAACATTAATTAACTTGGTGCACTACAATTGCTCAATAAAAATCCTAATGCTTTATCACAGTTTGTGTTTTTCAAGCTTCACTAAAAAAGCACTTTATGCAATGCTTTTTCTTTCTGATGTTTGAATGATGCATTAGAGAAGAGGAGAATGAAAAATGTAAAACATGGATTTTGGCATCATACCTTGTTTAATTAATGTAACTGTATGCTGCTGTTTATGATGAGAAAATGTAAAATTGTTAACAGGAGAGGGCCAGAGGAAGCAATAGAAAATTTTGAAAAAGTTTAAACTGAAACCAACCCAAATTCATAATGCATGTATTCTAAAACTGTCTTACCACCCCAGATCAACATCAGTGCTCACAGCACTGCAAAACAAAATCAGTCTGTATGGAGCCGGCCTGAGATGAGGCCACATTAAAGTTCCTTTCTTGTCAGGCAAGCTGTCTCATTTCCTATAAAGACATTGCAGAGAATCCTCACCAGCTCACCATGGCTCCCTTTTGTCACTCTGATGATCACCCCCGACTCCCCCACACAGCTGAGGGAAGAGGTAGATCTTCTTTTTCCCCAACCAAGCCCCTGACTTACTGTCAATGACTGCAACATTATTCAGAGATTGGGTACAGTTGATGTGCATTTAGAAATTTTCAGCAGGCTATTTTCTGTTTTGCATCACCATCGTTTTTTAAAATCTGTGATGTCATTTCAGTCAGGCTGAGGTACTCTGATCAACTTATTCAGTACAGCTATTTGGTTTTAGCTACCACCATACCACACCAGCTCCAACCAATCCATTCAGGGTTGTGTTGCATTGTGGTTAAAGTCTTCACCACATTTCAACCTGAAAGACGAACATGTGGAAAAAAAAACCAGATGATAACTCTGGTTCTGCAGCATTGATTTTATGTTTTTACAAAAAAAACTGTCAAATAATTTTATAGTAGTGTGATGACAAATCAATGCAGCCCTATTTTTTATTGCTATTAGCACCAGGCAAAAAAATGAAGGAGACTCATTACAATGTTTTAATGAAGTCTTTCATCAGGATTTCAGCAGCTGGACAGCCAGAGGACACTGTTTAGAAAGAAACAGAACTTTAAAAGTTGGAGTTTACGACAGTGGAAATTATGACCATTCACATCCATCACACCATCTGAAACATGCCTTCCAGAACAGTCTCACCTGTTCATCTGTGCCTTTATTTCTAATTCATTCATTTTGACCAGTCTCCATCCTCCTACCTCTTTTCCTCAGTCACTAAGAGTCTACCAGGAGCTAACAGTAATGATGTTGGCATCACGATGACGAGATACTTCTTTGTCCTCTCGCCAGGTCTGCCTGTTCCCTATTTCCGTTTATATTCATTTATGCATTTTTCTTCTCTTCCCTCAAGTTGTATATTAATACTAATGGTGATAAGGTGATTATTCACTGAGGTATGGAGAGAGAGAACTGAACTGAACTGGTCCAGTTTATGGGATGGGGAGATAGAGACAATGATTGACTGGGATGATACTTGTTAGAATCGGGGGGAGAGAACAGGGGGATGAGAAATGGGCGGAGGACAGAGGAGGAGAGGAGAGATCAACATGGCACTAATTGTTTCCTCTGCACCCCTGTCAAGCCTTTATCAGTTATTCATCAACCTGCTGCAATCGGTTCAGCGCCGACACTTTGGCAAATGAGGCCCTCCTCTCACTCCATCCGTTAAAACAGTGGCAACATATGTAGGTGTGTGAGTGAGTGAGCTCTTGCATGACACACAAAGAGATGATTGCGTGTTTGTCAGTGGTTGGATAAAAAATCCAAAAGCATTTTTCATTTTCTTCTCATTTGAGGCAACACCATCAATCAGCCGTGGTAAATCGGATGGAAAATCAGCGTGAGCTTTCTGCATGATGCTGACGCTGATATGCACTCTTGTTTAAAAGGCAGGCAGACATCACGTGGAAAATTAAACTCTCAACAACGACACTGTAAAACATGGCCTTGAACCTTATTGCTTTCATTAAACAGCAGTAAGGAAGCATTCTAATAAGCAAGTGAAAATTAGCTTAGCAGCTTTGTGGCTGCCAGCTGTGAACGTCTGGGGAAATGAAAATGTGACAGTGAAAAATCAGAGCACCAATTATAGCAGCTGCCATGCAGCCAACATTAGAGCTCTCACACACTCACATACACACTCATATACAAGTCCTGCTTTGGAAGGAAATCTTCAAAACATCAATGATATGAAATCCTGTTTAAATCCTGTTTCTTTGATAAACTCATTCTCGTCACAGCTATGGATCTGAACGTTCCTGCTGCATCTTGTGCCTCATCTCGTTCCATAGAGGACAAAGTTACTCAGTTGTCATGCCTCAAGAGGAAACCTTGAAGACACAGAACAGAAGGTGACATTCAAACCCTCAGTGGAATTTGGTGTGAAAGTAATACTAAAAATCTAACAAAAAAAAAAAAAAGGTTGTCAACTCGATGTTTTCCAGATGGTGTCTGCATCATTTTTCTTTCCAGTGCTGTATTGGCTGAGGTGAGATCCTGGCCTCTTGGTGCATCACATTTTATTTTGGTGGAACTTATGGGGAAGATCCAGATAGTGGTCCATCGGAAAGATACAAACTCTACAAAGAGAGAAAAGAGCCGTGGATCAGTTACAAGATGAAGGAACATGAGACGGAAACATCCACGCTGATCGCAGTTTGCAAGTGCCTTAAGTGCCGTGAGCCATTGACAGGTTATTCAAGTCAAGCGCGACACCCCCATACGGATTGGCTGTTGAGAGAGAGAGAGTTTGGTTAACTGCAGTTTGATCACTAAATGCATCAGCAGTCATGTGTGAGGAAGGAAGGTGGGAATCTAAGATTGTGTCATGCTCATAGGGAGTTAAACGCAAAACAATCTTTCTCGAAATGCCACACAATTCCTTAGATTCAAGATATTCTGGCAGCGTTAATACAATGTTAGACTCAAGGAAGGCTTACCATTAGTAGTTTCTGGTTTAAGAGAGCCAGACCCTTACAGTTTGTCACCCTGTCTTTGGGCATTCTGTCTGGTGAGAGTGCAGCCCCCACGTTTTTCCATAGAAACAGGTAAGAATATTTAGTGTGTCTGAAAGATGCCTTGTGACCAAGAAAAAGAGAAAAGTTTTCACAATCAAATGTAAAACTAACATACTACCTAACACATCCATATTCTGGACACCTAGCCACCAAGAGGCATTGATCATGTAACATACCCATTGTGACCAAACTTATCTCTACAGTCTTGGTAAAAATGGGCATGAATACATCCTAGCCATGAGGGTTAGTTGTGGCCATTATATTTGTTTTACACAGGCCATTAAAAAAACCCAAACAACAACAACTGGGATTTGAAAGACCAGCAAACAATCCAGCAGCAAAAAGTGCCCCGATGTACGAAGGTCCCTTATTACCTGCTGCCACCCACCAGGCAACAAGGTAGAGGGCTTTGGAAGGACTCTGCTGTCAAAAGGCTGAAAGAGCTCATTACCTAAAATGGTCCATGCATATCGCTGCACCTGCAGCAAGGCCACTTTATACCATATTATCTGCTGTTGAACTTGTTTTGTAAGATGTGGAAGTGCCTCCTGTCACCAGCTACTAGCACAGGGAGAAAAGCCAGCCGAGGGTGCTGACCTACAGAGTTCTGGATGAAGCGACTGTGAGAAAGTGCGTCAAGGACCTGCATATAAAAGTATCCCTCGACTACTATACAGGAAACTGTGTTGACCTTGGGTGACATTAGGCTAGAAAGTTAGTCACACTGCATAAAGACATTCATTGGAAGAAACAGAAGACGGAGCAGTAAAGGTGAAATGGTTTTTAAGGAAATGAACCGAGGTCACAGAAACAATTCTGCTTAGTCCATATTGAATGTGTAAACACCAAGAGAAGTAACAGAATAAATGACTGTGCCTCACCTTTGAGTTCTGTTGCACTTGGGTGTTGATCTGGACAAAATAAATGGTATTTATGATCAGGATGTTTACTATAATAAATGGACACTTACTGAGTTTCAAGGGTAAAGAATGTCATAGTGCCACTTAAGAGTAATACCATGCAAATTCATATTTGTAATAATGTGACTAATGTTTGGAATTTAATGGAATTCAAGATTTTATATCTATATTTTCCTGTGTTTAGAGGAAAAGATGATTATATTTTAACAAGAATTACTAAATCATTCATCACCAGCATCACCGTCGGGCCATAGTATCAGCAAATAATCAGCACATGTCAGTTTAGTCAGAAAAATCTGATATAAAGAAGTCCAATATCTAAAGACTCTGAGAAAGACAGAAGGGAACATATTTGGTAGCAACTAGTGAATCAAAGTGATGCTTTTCTCACTTTGCAGAAAATTAAATATTAATATGTACCACCAGGCTGAGCCTGTGGGATAGAATTCTGGGCACAGCTACAATTAGTTATTAACAAACAATCCACTTAGTCAACTGTATGCACAATTGTCACTCCATTGAAGTTATTTCTGCTATAAAAATAGAACAGTAAGTCATTTGAATGCATAAGGGATATTGTAACATTCACTTCTTGATGCTTCTTACATGTGACATGGAGAATTTAAAATTTTGCAACACTACTAGATCAAATGTTAAAAAGAAAAAGTATGAAAAGAAGTAGGCTATGTGTGGGAAACCATCAACTAAATGTCACTAATTGAGTCATCTACTAGACGGTTCCTTCTGGATGGCGGGAGCCCAGAGCCTCAGGTGTTTCTGCTATAAGTAAGATGTCAGGGCTTTTCATGGAGTAAGTCTTTGACCAACATTAGATGCGTCAAAGATGATGATGCCCCACTCTCTCTCTCCCTCTTTCTTTCTCTCTCTCTCTGTGTGAGAATGGCAGACTGAGTGTGGAACTGAGAACGTGGTGACTTTTTTGTGGATAATTTTTTGGCATTTTCCGATAACTTTTTCTATCTTTTTCCTTGGGTGAATGTGTGTTGGGTTTGTGTGTACATAGTGGTCTGCATATAGTGTAGGGGGTGTAGGTGAAAGGGTAGTGGGGTGGTTTCCATGCGTGTGGGAGGGTTGTGTGCTAGGTGTGGCACCATGCCTGTGGTGGAGGCGGCCCTGGCTGAGTTTGAGAAGCTGAGTCGTCGACATGCCATCAATGTGCGGATGTGCGTTGCTCCGTGGAGGAAGCGGGGCTGGCGGTTGGTGAAGTGATCGGGTATGGCAGCGTGAAGTCTGCTGCCCACATGAATGGAGCAATCGTACTGTTTTTGGACAGCACGGCTAAGGTTGGCGAGGTGGTAGAGAAAGGGGTAGTAATACAGAACACCTCCTGTTCTCCCCTTTGTCAGCCCGGCCACTAAGGTGATTATATCAAACGCACCTCCGTTCATAAAAAATTAAGCTAAAGAACTGTCGCGGTACGGCCAGCTGATGTCATCCATAAAGATGATGTCATTGGGGTGCAAATCTCCTAAATTAAAGCATGTTGTGTGTCACAGGAGGCAGGTTTATATGATACTGAAAGACACCACCAGCAATCTGAAACTATCCTTTAATTTCAAAGTAGACGGCTTTAACTACATAGTTTTCGTGACATCAGGAGTCCATGAACGGCTGATACAGGTTCTGATAATGATGAAGAGTACAATGATATAAACGAGTCCATGTATGATGAAATTATTAACGATGATGACATGTCTGAAGATGAAATATCAAAAATGTAAAAAATGTCTCAAAAAAGGAAATATTCTGAATCCATCCAGACCAGTGTCAAGACCAGGAGGATGGCAAAGGCGTCAGCTGGGAATGACTCCTGTCAGCTCCAGGATTCCCAGGCCTTCTACTCTCTAGTGGACATGAAAACGTTCCAGGAGAGAACAAAAGGGTCGAGGCGGCCTGAGGCCCGAGACCACTTCTCGGACCTTGAGCTGTTCATCAGCCAGACCTCTGACCAGAAGGTCCAGTAGGGGAGCAGATGATGTGTTCACAGACCAGGAGGTCTACAGGTTAAAGAAGATGGTGTTAAGAGTGAAGCCACAGCTAATTAATGAAGAAGACGACTGTTAATTGTTGTCTCTCTTTCAGCCATGTGTGATTTTAAAATCAGCACTTTAAATGTGAAAGGAGGCAGGGCTGATTTTAAGAAAGCTGCCATTTTTAAATTAATGGAGTTAAGGAGAGTGGA
The DNA here is from genome assembly GCA_013358685.1 of Antennarius maculatus. Taxonomy (NCBI): domain Eukaryota; kingdom Metazoa; phylum Chordata; class Actinopteri; order Lophiiformes; family Antennariidae; genus Antennarius; species Antennarius maculatus. The sequence continues at coordinate 7,039,145 of CM023622.1, read as the reverse complement.
TGTGATGTTTTTCTCATCTCCAAAAACATGTGCTTCAGGTTAATTGGCCATTCCAAATTACCCGCAGCGTGTTAGTGTGAGCGTGCATGGTTGTCTTTGTGTGGCTCCGCGGCGCACTGGTGTTGCGCCCTATGCCACCTGGGATAGGCTCCAGCTCCCTGTGACCCGCTACGGTGTTTAGAGCGGTTCGAAAGATGAATGAATGAATGAGTGATGTGATTGTTTGTTTGTGTGTTTGTATTTATGATATTTATTTATTTAAAGTGATCATTAGTCCTTTTTACTGATACAAAATGGAAAAAGGTGACTAATAAGTTTTTTAAAAATAAAAAAAAGTCTCTCTCACACACACACACACACATTAAATTTTACTTCCAAAATGTATACTGTAATATTATTTTCTTTTGTAACGACAGCTACAGTGAATTTGTATTAGAAGATGTCACTCCTGCTCCAAACCTTATTTACTTTTTTTTTTCAATATGAGGAGCCTTAAAGTTTTATTTTCGGGACCAAAAAAAGTGAAAAATGTGTGAATTAAACATTTTATTTGATACTACTCAGTTTTGTTCTCTGTAATATTAATAATAATAAAAGTCATGAAAATGTGATTACTTTTATGAAATTAAGTGTGCTGTAGTGACATCCCCAATTGTGACCACATGATAGAGGCATTAACAAACCTTTTGATGTAAAGGATGCTGCAGCACAGGCTTCTTGCATTTCAGGCAAGGCCAAATGAACATCAGTCTCTTATCAGTATCTCAATGATGTCAGCATCTAATGAAAAATCCTTATGCTCTAACAAACAGAAAATGTCCAGCTATTCATCTGATCAAACAGGTAATTTAGTTAAAACAAGCAATGACCCTTACATTAGTTAGGATTGCTTTGAGTGAATAAACCAATGAAAACCATCAACTGGATCTCCTTTTCTGAGTTTACAGGCAGACCTCACCCTCTTCCGGATACCAACATCACCGCCTGCTTACGTACAAAAGATATCAAACACCCCCTTCTTAAATTTCATCATCTCAATGTAAAGTGCACCCCCTATGTGTTGCCTGTGATCCATCCTTTAATCTCATTTTCACTACTCTAAATGAATTACGACACACACAGAGAGGACTTTATTTATTTATCACTGTAACATCTAAGAAATTGCATTAAATGGGATGAGCTGCGTCCCCTGGGAGCTTTTACCTCCTAAAAACCAGCTGATTGTTGAGAATGTAATCCGCATGTGTTTTTGTGACAATGCTGCTCTTTTATTTCTTTTGTCATGAAGAGACCCTCAATTAAGGAGGCAATTTACGGAGGTGAGATTGAGGGGTGGGGTTTGGGGTGTTAAGTGCAAGGGAAAAAGAAGAATATGCATTACTGTGTGCGTTCACAATTGCTATGAGTTATTAATGTGTGAATTTGACTACACATGCATGTTTTGATTATCTGTAGAGAAGGGAACACAGAAAAGCCTTTGGTGAGAAATTCAGTCATAGGGAGAAGGGGAGAGAGGGAAGATGATATAAATGCAGGCCTGAGTCGGTGAAACTTTAACTGTCATGATGCTAACAAAAATCACACAACCATTTTATGCATGTTGTGGTGATGCAGTCCGTTTCTGTGACATGGAGATGTTACACATAGAAGACTCTTTGGGTGTTTGTGTGAGTGTGTGTGTGTTCATGCCTGAATTGTTGTGATAACACCTTTGTGTGACACCTCCCTGTTTATGCAGATGAATTGATAACGCCTTGTGCTATCATGAGATGCGTTTGAATGCAGCGCCTTTGGCTTGTCTTTGTCTTTGCTTCCTGCCGCGGTGCTGGGTGCACCATGTTGAACGGGAAGACAACAAGTTTATCAGACCAACTGATCTTTCCTTTTCCCATAATCTACTTTGTCATCCCTCCTGGGTCTGATCTAACTCCTTTGTCAGAAGTGACTAACCTTGGTTCTACTGAGCTTTTGTTTGTCCAAGAGTGTCTTTTCTTTTTGTTTTTACTGTTTGTTTACCTTGATGTTGCCATCTTAATTTTGCTTCTTCCTCTGTCTTTATGGCTTTTAGGTCACCAAACATCCATCCATTTCCTTGAAGCCACTTTTACGCCTTCCAGGCGTTCCTGGAGTCTATCCCAGCTGCCGCAAGAGGCAGGGTACACTCCGGATGCATTGCCGTTGCATCACCAGAGCATCACCAATGATTTATTTTTTGCTCTTTCTTTGCTTTTACTCTTGCTTCTGTCAGATATCTTTCATGATCAAACCACTTAACTGTTATCAAACTTTACACCTGCAGCTACTATTTAGGATTATTTTCATCAAAGAATAATCTGCTGTTTTTTTTCTTGATTATTCCTGTTTTTTATTGCAAAAAATGTCTCAAGTGGAGAAAATCTTATTCATCAAGAAACATATTCCAGTCCATTGTTGCAGCTGGCAAGAGTCTCAAGCAAAAAAAATATATCCATATAAAATCATAAATGTATATAATTATTAAGAAATCTTCTAGAAGCTGGAATCTGAAATGTTAATTAATGAGTTGGATAGTCCATTATTAGATTATATATATATATTTTTCCCCTATAACTGAGTAATTACTTCTGCTCTTTCGTAATTTTTCCTTGATAAAAGATAAACTTTTTTATTAGATGTCCTTTTAATTATTTTAATTATAGCTCATTATTTGAGGATACTGTCACATTACTCACAGAAGAACACAGGGCAATGAGTTGAATTTCATTAAGCCATTAGCATAATTAGTTATGAGGTAGACATTTTCTCAGGTGGACATTTTTTTGCAGTGTATTGAAGGAGGTATCCTTGACGTGCCCTTGTGTTTAACAGTGATGAGAGAGATTTATGTTTGGCTCTCAGGCACACGGCTGAGGCTATCATGTCATAAATTAGTGGCTGGTCAGAGAAGAGAGACGATGCGCTGAGGGGGAGAGGGGGGAGCGCTTTGAGTACACATGCTGTTGGTTTATCATAATCATGTCTTTATCCACCTGCCTCTGTTGTCTTGCTATTGTGCCTTTCCCACCCCAATTCTCCCTCTCACCCTTGGCTGTATCACTTGTTATCACTCACCAGCTCTATTAATGTCCTCTTTTACTCCCATTCTTTCCCCTCACCCCTTCTTTTCCTCTCTTTCCCTTTCCCCCTCCTCCCCTCTGACCTCCTCTCCTCTCTCTATGTGTTTGAAGGTGTCTTTGTGCAGAGATGAAACCGTAGCATTGACCCGTCTCACCGGAAGGCTGTTTATTGGCTTTATCAGCAATGCAAGGCTGTCGAAAGGGACGGACGGGCTTAAGAAAATGAAGACAGAAGTAAAGATGAAAGAGACGTCAGGAAAAGGGGTTGAAGGAAATAAGATGTAAAAAGGGAAAGGGTGGGCCAGGTCTGGGTATTGGCATGTGATTGCATCAGTGTGCATTTACATGAGTGCATGTGGGTGATTTAACAAAACAGTAACAGCAGTGGGGGATTGATGCAGCTTGCTGTGGCTGCGCTTGTATGTGGCAACCAACTACAGAAGAAACAAATGTTGCATGCTATCACACATGTAGAGGTCAGGAGGGTAAAACATAATAACCAGCCTCAGCGGGAAGATGGAAAAATGATAAAATCTTTTCAGCACTTTAACCACGCTACTGCAACAATTCTAATTCAATCCCAAAATTCTCTTTCTGTGGTTGCTTTTGCTCATCATGCCATTATTTTGTGTTCTGATGCAGCTGAATTTAGATGTTCTCAGCCTCTGCTGAATCTCTTTAACTCAGATGAGTGTGGATGTTTGGATTTCTGTATGTAAGAGACAAAAAGTGAGTGTACTAGCTCACTGTAAGTACTAGCTAGTAATGACCATACTTGTCAATTTAAGCAAGCAGAGCAGAGTTGCAAGCCTCTTTATCGCTTGTTCCCTCTCATGTTTTTCAGTGCAGGCGTGCCCCTGCAGTCAACAGAAGATACCTTTTTTCTGTCTTTGCATTTTCCTCCTTTCTTACAACGCCTGCACCACTCATCTCTGCTCTTTTTACTTCTCCATCTTTTCCCCTCTCCCTCTCACTGCCAGCTGTAAGAGATAATTATTTCCAAACAAGCGGTCCCCTGGGTTAGGCCACATTATCCAAAGCTGCCTTCATTAAAAATACCCGCAGCTGCATGGAGGTCTTCACTCTGTGGTTTAGGGGAAGAAAGAAAGTGACACTAAAAGAGAAAGAAAAAGGGGATTCACACCTGAGCTGAGATTTGTTTGGACTCAAATGAGACCACAAAAATAAAATAAAGCAAGAAAAAACATAAAGGAGAAGAGCAGTTAATCAGCTATAGAAGCACTTAATCAGGGGCAGTAGCCTGACATATGGCATACATGTCCCTAATGGGAGCCATCAATTCTTCCAGGCATTGTTGATGTCCTTCATATCCCATAATTGTTCCACATGTCCTTGTGTTTGCCGGTATGTCCAAACACACAGGCAAAAGTCCATGTGCCTTTGTGCTCAGCAGCACAGAACTATTCTGTAGGTAGAATAATGACAAACCTAAAATGACAAGATAAAATGTATATGCATATGTTAAAGACCAGCCTGCAGTCATGAGCATGCAAAGGCACGCAGGCACACACACACACACACGCGCGCACACACACACATGCGCACACACACACACACACACATACACACACATACTGATGTCCAAAAAGGTAGCAAGAGGAGCATGATATTTACATAATAGGATTGGACAATGCATATCATAAATGTAATGCATTACCCTCTTATGTCTGCACAACTTCACACAGCACAACTGTCACACAATTTGTGACACAGAAGTGACTTGCAAATCTGAATCGATTTATCTGAAGACGGTTGCGTGTGGGGTTCAACATGGAACAGAGCAGGAAGACCTGCAAAGCTGCTCTCAGTTCATTTTATTACCAGCTATTATTTAGAGCATTTTATTTTTCTTTTATTATGAAACAGTACAAGCTTACTGTTATTACTACTGACTAAATCATAGGATTTATCAACTCAAAACAATAAATTAAAACAGTTTGTACATAAACTGTAATGAGGACAATAACATATCAATGTTATGTTTTTGAGTTATAATTTGCATGTGAAAGTTGTGGTAGTTTTTACGCACTTATCTTCCTCCCTTGCTTGTTGAGTTGGATGAGAGACTGGAGATGTGAAGTTTAGGTTTATGGTAAGGTTTAGGGTTAGTTTTAGGCTTTCTGATAGTACCCATGGATGTCCAGCAGTTCTTCTTTCACCCAAAACCCAAACCTGACTGTATATTGGACTTGAATATATTCCTAGTAAATTTTTCTAAAGTGTAAATGGATATGTGAAGTCACTACTATTTCAGGTTTTCATCAACTTTCTCCAAGATTGGACATAATAGCATTTCCTTCAAACTGAGGAATGAAAAGGAATTTACCAACTGATCTGACGACGTGCTTTGGCATTGATCGGAAATATCATGATGATCCTACCTTTATTGACAAGGGTTTTGGGAATCAAATTTCTTTGTTCAGTTTGACCACCTTTTGGTTCCTTTGAACCTAAAGGAACCAAAAACCCTCTGTTTTTGGTTCCTTTAGGTCCTGTTGCTACTTTCTCCTTCGATGCCCAATGGACAGTTGATATACATGATTCATGGAGGGTGGGTGGTAAACAGGCAAAAACTGAGGAAAGCTAGGGAAACTAATAAGAAAGCACAAGAAAAATGAAGTAGAAGGTACTCAGAAGAAGCGTAACACGAAAGTGGGGAAATGTCACTGGTAATAACAGAGGAAACATAGACAACCTGATGATGAGGAGCACAAAAATCAGAAAGCCACAGCAGGTAAATCATGGACAAACAGTAGAACTAAATACAACTAAATTTACGTTTTTTCGTAAATACACAAACACGGAAAATAAAGGTTTAAGCACAAGACAATATGTTTGTTTACACGACAGGACAACCGAGACAAACCAGATGTACGACCCTTAACCAAAAGTCACTGAAGCCGTCTGCATGAAATGGCTCAAATGTTTTGAAGGACTCTGACATTGTTGTTGGATCAATGGTAATTATCATCAGCCTGGCCACCACCAAAAACTTTTTTATCCTCCTAACTTTAAAAGCAGGTTTCAAGGACAAACTGATGGTCATCCTGATGACCATCAGCATGATAAAAAATCTTAAGAGAATAACAAGAAAATGTTGGAAGCTCAACATGGCAGATTCAGTTGACGGCACAAAGCCACTGGATGCAGTAACCCCTCGTTATTCGTGGTTAATGTGTTCCAGGACCACCCGTAAAAAAATTAATTCCGCGATATAGCGATGAACTATTTATTTTATTATTTACAGTAATTAAAACGTTTATGAACCCTCACCACCCTGATATTAAACTACCTCATATCTGTATTACCTTCTCTCACACTCTAATAGATTGTTTAAAGCACTTTTCTATTAAAAAAAATTGTTTTACACGGAAGTGCACTGCGCTCCTTGAGTCACAAAACGCAGTGCAATTCCGGATGCTGTCAGCCAATAGCATGCGTGTACGGTATCACCTGATCACTACTAAAAATCAGCGATGTAGTGAAGTCGTGCATCTTGAAGCGCAAACAAGCAATGGATTACTGTATATGGATTTGTTGTTTTCTGTGGCAGAACTGAGATAGTCAACAGGTGTGATTTCTTTTCATTTGAACAATTTTTGCCTAAAAAAGTATGGATATCTCTTTCTGGAATGAACTCTGCTTCATTTTCAAAACTATGGTAATCTTATTCAAATATCTGCCCCAGACTAAAAGAAAAAATCCCTCACCTGCAGACACACAGGCAGAATGAACTGATAGTGAACCTGAGATGTTCTTTGTATGGTAAATGGGTTGGAGGTGAAGTTAGCTCGATCATAGGCAAACGCCGAGGGTGTTTTCAAATGTAGAGTTCAAGCAACTCACTTCATGAACTCAAGAACTCTCCTCATCTTTAGGAGATTCAGATTTCCAAACACTAAACCAAGAAGCTTTGAAGGAGCATGGAAAGTTTGGGGGTGAGAGACTTGTTGTTTAACTCACAGGAAGCGTTTGCTTTAGCTTGCACTGTGTTGATCCCAAACTGTTTTCCATTCTGTAGCAGATGCCAAAAATTCCCAGTGTGAGGTTCAGGGTTGTCCTTTGTGCTCTGTCCAGATGGGAGAGTGCAGGGAGGAAGGCAAGTCTGACTTCATTTAAATAGCACATAGCAGACGCAAGGGAAAATCTAATGGGCTTTACTTGAAAATTAAGAAGTGAAGACAGAAAGGAAAAACCATTCAGACAGAGGAGAGTTTACACATGCCTCTATCACTAATTTTTGAAGGTTTGCAAGGTTCATTATTCAAAAAGCAACAAAAAAAGAATGAGTCTGAGCCCATTTGAAGTCCCCATGAAGGTATTGAAAAAACAGGACCATGAAAATTAATAGCAGCGTCACAATTTCTTTGTGATCAACATTTTTTTTATTTTAAATATTCTGAACAAGCATGGGTGAGAGTCTGTAAGACAGAGATTTGGGAGGTAAGTATGTTTCACTTGTCCTTGGACTTTTCACCATGGTCCTTTTATACAGGAGAAAAGGTTTTCGAGGCTATCTCTCATGATGTACTCAGCCAGCTCAGATCTGGATGTCCATTTCATTTTTTCTTGTTTCTTTCATGACCAAGAGCAAGGATAGAAATGTAAATTAATTCAATAAATCAGATGAGACAATGTTAACATGAGTCCAAAGTAATCTGAGATTAATTTTAAACATGTCTAACTCATGTTTGAGAAAGGGAGCAAGCAGAAGCTTGCATAGCTGTCTGAAGACTGTGATTCCTTCTTGATCGCTGATAAAATGCTAAAGCATTCTGAATAAAGTCAAACCAACGAAAATAAGACCAGGATACATCATATAGCCTAGTTTGAATAAAGTGTTTGATTTTTTCCACAAGCAAATGTGCTGATAGCTCTCACTAATGGTGACTTTTGAAGGTTAGCCCGATAAGAGTCTAGATGAATTACAAAAGGGGATAGCAGCACACTATTTTGGTCTCTTATGTTACTTTCACTTATTTTTCACTTGTATTATAAATTATTAAATCTTGTATGCATAACTTATATGGGTTTTAACCAAACCTGGCAGAAACGAACAGGTGGTTTGACCACCACTTGTTGGCAGGCATGTCTTGTTGGAATTTAGATAACTCTCAAAACCTGTATTCTTAATCTGAAACAGGCTAAAATGCAGAAATATTCTCTGTAGTTTATAGATTTCCCGTTATTGTTTCCCGAAACAATAAATTTCAAATCCATCAAAATATAAACTGGACAGAACAGGCTGAAAATATCCAGACAGGAAATGTGTGAAAGTTACTGTACTCACCCTGTGTGAATAGATTTTTTCTTAATCCACAGATGAAGAATTGGTGCAGTGAGGCCGCTGGGCTATCTCCTCATCCTTCTCTTCAAGACAGGATGAGAGGTATCTACTGCAGATGAGAAGAATGGAAAGAGGTCCAGATGAGAGGTCATGTTGGTATGTGAATGAGGAGGAGAGCAGAGGGGAGTCAACAAGACAGGAAAAACACAGGAGGAGATGGGTGAGAAGGGAACACGAGAGAGCACGCTGATGCTGAGATTGAGTGGAGAGGTGAAAGAGGGGAGCAAGAGAATAAATAGTAGAAGAAAGGCAGACTGAATGAGGTGAGGAGAGATAGAAGATAAGAGAGGAGGAAAGGAAGAAGACAAGCAAACAAGACAAGCTGGGAGTCGAGGGAAGTGAAGTGAGAGGTGTTGAAAAAGGCGCACGAGGTGTGGATATGAAGGAGTAGAGGCTCTGAGGGGAGACGAACAGACAGTGTGTGTGTGTGTGTGTATATATGAATGTCTGTTTTGGGAGGGAGAGAGGAGTCCGACACAGAAGGGTGTTGCTGCATAAGCATTCTGTCCAACTGTCTTGCCTCCCGTAACCACTGGAGACGAGTGATGTCTGAACTCTTTCCTTCAACATGTCTCTCTCTCTCTCTGCTCAGTTACTGCTTCATTTCCCTTCTCGCTCTCTCACGCTATCGCTATCACTCTCTTTCTCTCTTTCCCTATCCAACAGTCTCTCTCTCTCTACCATTGTCTGTCTCATCTATTTTATTTCCCATTCCTCTCTTTTTCCCTTCTTTTGTTGTTAATTAATTTATTCATGCATCGTTCAAATGTCTAGCAATTAGTATAAAAGCTAGAACATGAGGCCCACATGCTCATAAATGTCTCTCTCTCTCTTTGTGTGTATATGTGTGTGTGTGTCTATATGTGTGTACGTGTGCGCGTGTTCTATAAGTTATGTATATCTGAATGCCATCTATCTGCAGTAACATTCAGGTGTTCCCATGAATCCCTATAGTGGACAGAATGAGCTGGCTAATGGCTAATTTGACCAGTGGGCATGATAGACTGGATTCACATCGACCATTTTTTAAATAGAAGCAGAATGAGGAAGAGATGAGAATGATGTTAAACACACATTAGACATACCACATTGTATCAACTGAGATCACCATGCTCGTAAGTTACTAACAAAATATATCATTTTTCACCTCAAACTTAAATTAATGGGTACTCCGGCTTCCTCCCTCCTCCAAAAATATGAAATTTAAGTGAATGGATCTCATCAAATTATCCATAGCTATGAGTGTGAACAAGAGTGGTTATCTGACTTTCATGTGAACCTGCAATGAGGTGGTGCTTCACCCGGGGTGTATCTTGCCTTTCCTCCAGCTAGGATATGCTGTAGCACGCTTGTGACGGCAAGGTGGGTAAGTGGCTGATTGTTTTACCTACATGAAGATGGATGGATGGAAGGTTGCTTTGCTATAAACAAAGGGAGACTATGACCAATGGGCAAGAGTACATAGCGATACATAGAGCAGGGATTGCATTTTATTGTTTGAATTTCATCATATCACTTTCTGGAAAAGACAGTTTCACAATATCTTTCTTTGAACATCCACATTTAATATATTCTTACAGTTCACATTTATATGAATATGTGTACACACACTGCTGCATGCAGTGCTGCACCAAAGGATTAATATAGTGCTTTATAAGCTGATAAAATGATATGAGCAGCAACAGGCTAGAAAGACAATGATCTACAAGAGGAAATCTTGAGGTCAGCCGAATCTTTGTGAGAAAGCCAGGAGTTACACGTTGGAAGTAAAGCGCTGATCCCGTGAGGTTAAAAGGTCAGATAAAACGAAATGTTAATAATTACAGAGAAGACTTATTACATCAGTGTAAAAATATACTGCAATCACTGTGCTGTATTACAGATGATGTAAACATTAAATCATCACAACCTGATGAAAATTTTAACATCCACTCCATCCACGTGGCTATGAAGAAAAAAAAACATAATTAACACTCATCAGCATTGTATGCAGCAAAGTTGATGATCAATTGTAAATTATGAAACATTAATGATATCAAAACAATGACATTATAAAGAATAATTACTTCTGTTTCTGTCCCTAACTTCTGTGGATAATATCAATTGCGACTTCAATTAAATGTGACAAATTAAAGCTGGAATAAATGTGGGGATTTAGCTCAGACAGGTAAAACAAAATGCTTTCGTGATATCTGGAGAATTTAGATAATTTTGGAGTGAGAAATTAAACATGCTAAATGTTGTTTTCTGACAGCTCACTGTCTTGACTGATTTGTTCATAATTTGCACAGAAATGCAGTGTTTTTTTAGATTTATCATTTGTTATAATTATTAGGATCCAGGATTAGGAAGAAAGCTGAGCATCATTCATTGAAATGCATCACACACACACACACACACACACACACACACACACACACACACACACACACACACACACACACACACACACACACACACACACACACACACACACACACACACACACACACCAAAACCTCATCTTTTCTTCTTCTTGTTCATCCATGTTGAAACATAGACCAAGGCCGGCTGTGTTTACTGTTATTTTCTAGACCAGTGGCATTCATTTTCCTTTAACGCCTTGCGATAGGATGGAGCATTTTCTGTTTTTCATCTCTTACTGTGAGAGCTTTTTAATGCATTCATTAGACATGAGTCTAAGTGTATTCACATGCTTAAGCATTCACATGCTTAAGTATTCATGTGTTTGTATGTGTTGAGGTATATGTGTGAAACAGTATGTACTAAAATATGTGCATGTGTGTGTGTATGTGTGTGTGTGTGTGTGTGTGTTGTCATGCGGTTATTGGTTTGTGACTGACGGTTCCAATAAACATCAGCATTAAGGCAAAACTGAGCAGGAGAGTGAAACACCTATGTTCCTCCCAACTCACCCGCTCATCCTCTCTCCCTTGTGTTTCTCTCGTCTCTGTTTCCCCCTACTGTTCCTTCTATATTGCCTTTAGTCTGCCACTTTTCTTCAACTTTCTCTCTGCCTGTCTACCCCCTCATTGCCTCTACAACTCTCAGTCAGGAACTAGAGAAATATCTTCAGCAGTATACACAGAGGTAGCATGGCTGAGTGTGGCTGAGGAGGCCTTTATGTGTCAGGAGAGGTTACTGATAGAGTTACTGCCTGTTCTGGTTGACATATCTGCTAGCTTAGCTTTGCTCCCCTGGGTCTCCCTTATCGTCCTGCGTACTGCCGCTGCCAACTGAGATGGCTGAGAGTTAGATCATCTTGTTTTCCTTTTTTTTAACACTCATATTGAAAATGCAGTGTCCTTAGTAACAAGCTTGACTTTCTAGTCCAGTCCAAAGTGAACCAATGAGAAAACTACAGCTAAACAATGGACAAGGAATGGGACAAGATTCAGGCATGACATCATCATGATGCTATAAAAGTCCATCAAGACCACATAATAACAAAAAAATTCAACCACATAATAATCAAAACAATTCAACCAGACATACAAAGTTCATTCATTCATTTTCTTGAAGACGAGACAGCCATCAGTGCCTTGTCTTCAACTGCTTATTTGCCTTGCGGATTACCTGTTACACTGGAGCCTATGTCAGCTGGTAAGGGGCAAAGAAACGGTTCACCCAGAACACATTGCCAGCACATCTTTGGGCCAAATGAAAGACAAATAACAATTCAGGCACACACTCACCCCTACCAACAATTTTGGAGTGATTACTTCACTTAAATTGAATATTTTTGAAGGAGTGCATTTCACTGTTTCTTGATTTTTTGTGAACTACTCTTTCATGATAGAAAGCTAATGCTTCATCTCTTTGCATGCATTTATTCTGGCTGTTGGAGTAACTTCAAGTGTATATTACATTTGCAAAATGGCAGTGAAGCAGCAGCATGCAAATTCAGTCTACAGATCTTTTTTACTGCTACTTTTTGTTGCTACAAAGTCAACAAGGGGTAGGTAGCGGTAGGTGGTGGTAAATCTTACAGTAAATACCGGATTGCTTACACTCCAGGCTACTGCCCCTCTTGTTAAAGATGAACAAATGATCTGCTGATGTTAGCTGTCCTGCCTGTCAGAGCTGGCGTACAGCGTAGCTCCCCTGACTCTGAGCCACCGCCATATGGTGAGACAAGAGCCAGGATAATAACAGCAGCTGTATGTATGTTAGAATATATGGCTCTGAGCATTAACATACCATAAACTGTCGTCAGAGGTGTCTGAGTGCTGGCGGTGGAGACGAGTGTCATGTTAAAAGTTGACACACTTTGTAGCTTGGCTCTGCGTCACTGCCATATGGTAAGACAACCCACTGCTGAGCAGTGTTCACTGTCTTACCGTAGTGTGAGCTGGTGAGTGTGCTCACACTCATTGTTCCTTATAATGTCACATAATGCACCACAATATTTTGCGCTACTACATTTAAATGTCTTCAACACTTACAGAAATAAATCTGAGACAGGGCTCACTGCACACAAAATTTAACACAAATGTAACATTTGCAATAATTTGCATCCTGTCACCGTAATCCATTGCATTATATTTAAGTTTTTCAGTCGTTACAGCAAATTTGTTTTAACTGTGTGAGTTTAAACTTTGCCTTAAGTTTGCAAACATCAGTCAGCTGTGGCTCTATCTTTAGGCAAATACAAAGATTCCAGGTGACACTTCATCATTTCTTGTCATTATTGCGTCATGAATGAAATTGTTTCTTTTGACGAATCATCATTGCTTTTTTCTGCATCTCTTTTCTTCTCCATGAGTGACTCCACATCTCTTGTCCATCTGCCACCCATCCCCCTCCTTCACAGACAGCCGATGTTGTCGTGTCAGCAGAATAGTTATTTTTCAGGCGCAAGCTGCCACTCCTATAGAACTTAATATGCATTTTTGCGTTGTGTGTGTGTGTGTTTGTGTGTGTGTGTGTGTGTACTCTATATGTCAGGACACATATACCTGTCTTTGGAAGATGGTAGAAAAAAAAAGTGTGTAATTTAAATGTGTGTTTGTGTACATTTCCTCCTACTGCATCACACACCTGGACTGCTATCTTCCTGAATTTGCTGCAGTGTTTCATTGCTTAACACTGCTTTACACACCATGTGACACACTGGATGGCTCTTTGTTTTCCTGCATTGAGTATTTATGCAGCCTGTCTCCATCGCTGCACCAGTGAGATGTTCTCCTTCAATTTATCTGCATTATACCTGAATTCTCAAGGTGCAAGAAACATCTGAGATTTCCCGCACTATTGCATCCTGCTGCATCCTGCTGCATCCTGCTGCATCCTTCTGCATACTCTGAGCTTTCAGTGACTAAAAGCTCACTGTGATGAAATCTGTTAGATCTACTATTATAAAGCAGGAGTAAAGATAGTGTTGAGGTCTGCCATTGCAGGTGTGAAAACAAAAATCAATGACACAATTGATCCTCACTGAATACATGCCAGGCGGCACGGTGGCGCAGTGGGTAGCACTGCTGCCTCGCAGCGAGAATGTGCTTGGTTTGATTCCACCTGGGGCTTTTGTGTATGGAGTTTGTTTATTCTCCCCATGTCTCTGTGGGTTCTTTCCAGAATCCCTCCCATAACCAAAAACATTCAGCTTAGGTGAGCCGGTTGCTGTAAATTATCCATAGATGTGTGGCCCTATGATAAACTGGTGACTTATCCAGTGTGTACTCTGCCTCTCACCTGTAGTCAGGATAGGATGAGTCCCAGCATAACCTGTGCCCCAGGATTTGGATGAGCGGCTGAAGATGAGAATGACTAGTGACTATGACTGAAGATGAGATGACTATGATCTCATCTTCAGGAAGATGAATGAATAAATTGTCAAGAACAGTTGTTTGCGTTCCTTTCTACATTAAGTAAATCAGTTGGCTGCCAGTTCAGTTTATCGTGGTTTTCAACTTATATGTGCAGTGAGATACACAGATTTAAAATTTGAAAGAAAGTGCAACAACAAGAGAGTGCAGGCATCAGAATTGATTTCAGATTGGGGGGTGTCTGTGCTTGTTCAATTTGTTGCAACCCTTCAAACCACTGAGGATAAAAAAGTTTAAATGGTTTTAAATGAAAAAAAACCCCCAAGTAAACCTGTATGGAAATAATACCAAAAGAACAAAAAAATACCATATATAAAAGGATGATAAAGGTTTTGCTGAAGCATAAACTCAGGATGAACACTCCTTTTCAATTCATCTATTTATGTTTTTAATCTCTACTCCCGTCATGCCACACACACACACACACACACACACACACACACACACTCACACACACACACACACACACACACACACACACACACACACACACACACACACACACACACACACACACACACACACACACACACACACACACACACATACACACACACACACACACACAAATCAATTTTACCAATTAAAACATCACCAAAGTTTTCTTTTTAAAAAATATGTTATTGACCTCTTTCCATGGAAGTACTTATTTTTATAATTTTATATTATATAAATAGTTTGAGTAATTGAAGTGCTTCTTTGTCATGATTTCACATTACAAAGCACAGGATAGTTTGGTTGTCCAGCACAGGGCATTACTGAGCACCAGTGGCGGGCCTTGAATTTCACACTTAAGCCTTCAATGGTGTTCTACTTATAGTCAAACTTGCATAAATACATCCCACAATACTGTAAGCGGCTCCCACCCCTGCAACAGTGTAGTGTTCGAGGACTGAGGTGTTTATAACTTCTTACAAAAGGTGACAAAAACCATCACTTCTGAAGAGGCGTCAGCCCAATTACTTTCATTGTCACTCACACTGAATAACCCTGTGACCACATCTTTATAGACGTCACACAACTACGTCACAGAACAAAACCGACTGAAATGAGCATCATTTGTGACACTACAGCTAGAGAAACAAAATACAGGAATATACTAACACACTACTAGATATTGCATCACCTCTATCGTATATAAAACGGGCTATTTTCCAGCAGTTATGGCGTAATAATGAAACAATTTTCTTTTAAATATGAAAAATTAAATAAATAAAATGCTTGTACTCACCAAAACAGCTGTTCAAAAGGCTTATTTAAATACAAAATACATTCTCCTCTCTTTCCTCAAGAACACTTTGATGACTTGGTTGTACAGTTTATCTGTGTGTTGTAATTTCAGCAACAACTCATGGACATGGACATGGACACCAGTGTTGAAGGTGTATCTGTCCGGTCTCTTTAGTCTCACAAGAACTAGCTTCTCTTCAAATGTGCATATTGAAAATGGCGTTGCGAGTATATTGACAACCAAATCTTCATTTTTGCCTCATTCAGCCATTATGGCAGCAAAAAACAAGTAGGTTTTTCAGATTCAAAATGTGTGCAGACTTCTCCTAAAGCTCTACGCTCTAAACGGTAACCCGACTCTTGTGATCTGCATAGCACCATCTTCTCAGAGTGAGTATCCAGTCACAGAACATGTACATGTAAGGACATCGTGGGCTAGCTAGCAGGTCCTAGAAGGCCAATTCGTGATCTGATTGGCTATTGCGTCTGTCTGTTAACTGTATGTGGCTGTTTTATACAGACACACACATATATGAATATATTTATTTAAGGAACAAAGAGTCGTCATTGGTGCAGACTTCAATGGACATGCTGGTGCAGGAAACAGAGGTGAAGAGGAGGTGATGGGCAGGTCTGGTATTCGTGAGAGGAACACAGAAGGACGGATGGTGGTTGACTTTGCAAAAAGGATGGAAATGGCTATAATGAATACTTTCTTCCAGAAGAGGCAGGAACATAGGGTGACCTATAAGAGTGGAGGTAGGAGCACACAGGTAGACTACATCTTGTGTAGACGGTGTAATCTGAAGGAGATCAGTGAATGCAAGAGTGTAGCCAAACAGCATAGGATGGTGGCGTGTAGGATGACTCTGGTGGTGAGGAAGATGAAGAGGGCAAAGGCAGAGCAGAGGACGAAATGGTGGAAGCTGAAAAAGAAAGATTGTTACATGACTTTTAAGAAGGAGTTAAGAAAGGGTCTGGGTGGTCAGGAGGGGCTTCCAGATGACATTGACAACTACAGCTAATGTGATCAGGGAGACATGTACGAAAGTACTTGGTGTGTCATCTGGAAGGAAAGTAGGTAAGGAGACTTGGTGGTGGAACGAGGATGAAGAGTGGAAAGGCACTCGGTCCTGATGATATACCTGTGGAGGTATGGAAGTGCCTAGGAGAGATGGCAGTAAAGTTTCTGACTGGTTTTTCAACAGGATCTTAGGTAGTGAGAAGATGCCTGAGGAATGGAGAAGTGTGCTGGTGCCCATTTTTAAGAACAAGGGAGATGCGCAGAGTTGTGGCAACTATAGAGGAATAAAGCTGATGAGCCATACAATGAAGTTAATGGAAAGAGTAGTTGAAACTAGACTAAGGGCAGAAGTGAGCACTTGTGAGCGGCAGTATGGTTTCATGCCAAAAAGAGTACTACGGATCCAGTATTTTCTTTGAGGATGTTGATAGAGAAGTACAGAGAAGGCCAGAGGGAGCTATGTTGTGTTTTTGTAGATCTGGAGAAAGCTTATGACAGGGTGCCCAGAGAGGAACTGTGGTATTGTATGAGGACGTCTGGAGTGGCAGAGAAGTATGTTAGAGTGGTGCAGGACATGTATGAGGACTGTAAGACAGTGGTGAGGTGTGCTGTAGGTGTGACAGAGGAATTCAAGGTGGAGGTGGGACTGCATCAGGGATCAGCTCTGAGCCCCTTCTTGTTCGCTATGGTGATGGACAGGCTGACAAACGAGGTTAGACAGGAATCTCCATGGACTATGATGTTTGCAGATGACATTGTGATCTGCAGTGACAGCAGGGAATAGGAGAAGGAGAAGCTAGAGAGGTGGAGGTTTGTCCTGGAAAGGAGAGGAATGAAGGTTATCCGAAGTAAGACAGAGTACATGTGTGTGAATGAGAGGGACCCAAGTGGAAGAGTGAGGTTACAGGGAGAAGAGATCAAGAAGGTAGAGGATTTTAAGTACTTAGGGTCAACAGTCCAGAGCAATGGATAGTGTGGAAAAGAGGTGAAGAAGTGTGTACAGGCAGAATGGTACGGGTGGAGAAAAGTGTCAGGTGTGATGTGTTATAGAAGAGTTTCAGCTAGAATGAAAGGAAAGATGTACAAAACTGTGGTGAGACCAGCGATGTTGTTTGGTCTAGAGACAGTGTCACTGAGGAAAAGACAGGAGGCAGAGCTGGAGGTAGCAGAGATGAAGATGCTGAGGTTTTCTTTGGGAGTGTCCAGGACGGATAGGATCAGGAATGAGTACATCATTTAAGGAAAATGCATTAAAATATAATTAACTTTTATCATAAATGTTATCATGATTTCTGGGTTATGTTAGGCCAGCAGAGAAGGCTTCGCCGGACCTGACCGCCCACCACTGCCAAGCAAAGCAGTATCAGTCCTGTGTAATTTGCCCCAAGGAGTAGCAGAGTCACAGCTAAGTAATCCAGAAGTAATCCACTCATGTGAGGAGACACGGAGAACTGTAGAACTTTTAATGTCAATAAGCTATTAGTATTAAAACAGTTCTTCATACAGCTACAATCTCCTATCAGTAGTGTATTAGTTTAAAAATAAATCCCCCTAGCTATCAGTGCAGCTTTATTCTTCGTTTGCACTGTTGTATATAGTTTAAACTTCAGTGTAATGTTTTCTTTTTCTCTTGAGTTTTGCATTTCTGTCTTATTCTTTCTTTGCTGATGTTGATCAGCATTGGGCCTTTCCATGCAATAAGAGGTTTGTGGTTCTGAAGGAAGCATGCACTATTTGTAGGTGAAATAACACTGCAGGTAAAACAAATGTGGTCTCATCACGTAGCATCATGAAGGCAAGCACACTGTTCACGATGCATATCCTGTGTGAGCTTCCCTTCCATCCATCTGGTCACATTTTTTCCAACAAATCTTTGAACAAGGTAGATATCAGAAAACAAACTTGACACAGATATTCAGTTTTATTTTCTCGCATTCACCCTGTCTTATTGTCATTCATTCTCTCCATCATTTTGTATCTTTATAACATTTCTTTTTCTTTCTCTCCATCGTACTTTTCTAAGCCCCCCCCACCCCCAGCTCCACCTGCTCTGTCTTTCTTAGTAATGAAGAAATGACGGATTGACTTGAATGCCTGTTTCTCTGTGGGAAATGAACCTGCTAATGTGGTGAACTGTGCTTGTTCCATATTCAACTGCAAGCCTTTGAATGATTTTGTGACTACAGTGGCTGCCATGTGCACGGAGGCACATCTGCTTCACTTCAGCAAGTCAAAGGGAGCACAAAATGAGCAGTGAATATAAATACATTTCCTGCATCTAACAGGTCTTCATCAGTCCACCTCTCTGCTTTCTCTTCCTGGCATGGTCTTCCTCCCTCATGGCACCGCTCCATCTCCTCTTTCACCTGCTGTCTCACACAAACTGCAATTATTTTCTGCCACTATTGTTTTGTCCCTTCTTCTTTCTCCTTTTCTCTTTTAATCAGCCTATCCGTCATTCTCCTTATCTTCTTTTTAACTGTCTGCATTATCATCCTCAGCAGCACAGAGAAAAGGCTTTTATGAAAAGGTATCAGAGAGTCAGGCAGACTGACAGACGCCTCACCAGCTGGCAAAGAGAAGGGAAGGCAGGAGAGAAAGAGTCTGAGAGTCATTAGGAGTGGCTGCTGGGAATATGGTATAAGTAATTCTCCTGTCAATCAGCCACAGTTTAGTGGCCCAGTACAACAACCTCACAGGCCTGGATGGGTAGATGGGCAGCAGACCAAGCCTGAGCTTTACCAGTGGATCACAATGTAATAAAGGACACCAGGTTACAGGATGCTTGATATCAACAAATGCTAAATAAAAAATGGAATATTATGTTTGAGAACACAGTTAGGATGAAGTACTTGGACAAAAAAATGTATGTCTTTTGATAGCATGTTGGCTACCTAAAGCATCACTCGTCTAAGTCTCATGTGACCCATGTGGAGTTGTTAACCTCCTGAAAGGATCTGATTGTGCTGGAGGTCACGTTGTGGAACAACAGCCAGCATGTAATCAGTCGAGTCTCTGATGTTACAGGAAACAGCCATGTAATAAAGTTACTTAAAGGAGCCTTGCATCAAAGATTTTGGACAGTAAAGTGATTTATGAGTCCTCCACTATGTGACTAAGGACATCACTGGTGAAGACCTTATGTCTGTCGTGTTGGCTTTATTACTTTTGAACTTCAGTGACTCATTTCCTTCCTGCTGAGACGGCAGACAGGAGCCAGTATTTTGACTTGCGTCATGTAAATTTCTGCAAGTTTAGAGGCCCAAGTTCTGCTGAGGGCAAGTCCAGAGAATATTGTTTCATTGTCTGTCATTCTGTTGTACTGTTTGTCACCAGTTTTATACTCAGCTGATATTTCTTCATGGCCTAAATCCACGTTGAAGTACTTTTCATCCAACTGTATTTAAATGCCAGGAAGGAAAGAAAATAAAGATCTAATAAAAGTCTTATATACATTAATTTTGAATTTCACTGTTGTTCATGCAGAGAGGGAGAATGATTGGAGGTGCAGTGTTGCAGTGGGTAGAGCTGTTTCCTCACAGCAAGAAGGTTCTGGGTTTGATTCCTTTTCGTGTCGTGTCTTTGTTCTCCCAGTGTCTGTATCGGTTCTCTCCAGGTTCTCTGGTTTTCTCCCGCCTCCAAGAACACTTTATTTATTCTCCAAAGTGGACAATAAAATGTATTTCTCTTTCTTCTCTTCTTATGCTTCGGTGACTTGGCCACTCCAAATTGTCTGTAGGTGTGAGTGTGAGCATGTATGATTGTTTGTCTTCTGTGTGACCCCGCGATGAACTGGCAATTTATCCAGGGTATACCCCGCCATTCACCCATAGCTGAGATTTGTGACTGTAAGACAGATGCTGTAGACAAGACTATTGTGATTGCCTCATCTACAAGAAAATGGATGGATGGAAGAGGGATTCATTGAAATGAAAAGAATACATATCCTTGCCATGTGTGACTACATGTAACATTTAAAAAATTAAAGTTCCTGTTTCCATACATCTTATTTCAGAAGGCACATTCCACTGAATTACTTTGCTGCCTTCTCAGTATTACTGTTGTCTGCTCCAATTAAAATGACCCTTTTCAGTGAACTCACCACAATGGTGCTTTATTTCTACTCAGATGTAACAGACTACATGATGATGGATTATCAGACACTGTAATGTCCATACTGTTATGCAAAGCTGTTGGTGACTGACACCATAATGGGACGAGCAAATTAGTTGCAGATTGGCTGTCCGATGTCAAACCTACATGGTAGACGGTCATTCATTGTCATTAAACACTTCTCCCCAGGAAATGTAACTGTCATCAATCCTTAGACAACATAATTGAGACAAATAAAGAATGTAATTAAAAAATATATTGATTTATTGGTGTACTTAGTGGTTAATTTTACGATTAATTGATTTAATTTATTTGTAAAAAAAATAAAGTAAAAGTTCATGTCTCGTATACAGTCTTTCTGAGCATTACATGAGGAGACACTAGCTCATGTTCCATACCTCTGTTGGTTCTGATCCATTTAAACATCGCAAATTAGGCAGGCTGGGGCAACAACAGTCAACCATCTGTACCAGCTGTTCATAACCAATATGTGTTCTTGTATGTGTATGTATTCTCATTTAACATTTGTTATTTTGCATATATCCGCATTATAACTTTATACCACGAATAACATGGTGAATGACACCAGACAACATGATGCTGGATCAGAATACATGAAATCATTTTTGAATTTTTGATCGAAATTCTTGAGTTTCTGTAAAAGAATTTGAATTTTTGGAACATTTTGCACAAAAATTGTCAAAATGAAGTTTAATCCAAAGTTGCACCTACAGTACGAATTTGACTTATTTCTACTCAGTGATCTTTCTAGCACTTAATTTTGAAAGACCCAACAGCATTAAAGTCTTTTTGAGGCAAACGGGTCCAGGTGTACGTAAATATGAACACACACACACACGCATGCACGCACACACACACACACAGGGTCTGTAGGCATGCAGATAATGTGAGGTACAGCGGTGGACAGCTCTCACGTTGGCCACACCAAGTAAGGGGATGCTGCCTGGCTCAGGGTCACGTCAGCATTGTTCAGGAGGTGAACTGGTACCTCACACTGCAGGTCACACTCCACACTTTTTGTCCACTTGGGTCTTGAGCTGGCCACCCTCTGGTCCCCAGCCCATAGTGGACTGAGCTACTGCCACCCTGATTCTAATTATCCTATCAATTGTGAACAGAAGAGGTTTTGTCTAGTTGGCCTCTGCTTTTGATAAAAAAATAGAAGCTGAATATTATTTCATGCATCTTAACAAACAAGTTGCTACTCGTTCGGTTTTTTGCAAGAGGCTTATTGTTAATGTTAATAATAAGGTTTCAGCATTGTTCTCCCATTATTTTTTTTGCAGGTACAGTCAAGCTCTTTAAAGACAGACTGACTCTGTGAGTGAGGAGAATTACTGAGGTCTAGCGGGGTAAAAATCCTTTCTATAGGAATTATATGGCACATTTTTTACTTTCTTGCTTGAGTTTTATGCTCCCTTGTGCTCCTGTATTGTGGCAGTTTTTGTTTACCACCTTGTTTATAAATGCCAGAATCATCTCTAACTATGCATCATATTGAAACTGTTAGGTGTCCATGCCTTTTTCCTCTATCACTCCTGTCCTCTCCATCTTGTCCTCTGTGCATTTTCTTGCACCTCCAATATCAAGATGTCGTGGCAGTCATGTCAACAAGATCAATTTTACGGCAAGGCATTACCGAGAACATCCAAATGCCCTTTATCAGCAAGCTCTTAAACAAATCAATTAATTTGTTAATTAATCAAGCATGTCTTTTGTGCTGTAGGTGGAAATTGATCCACCTACAGCAGTGGCTACACCACCCCCCAGTCCCAACACACACGCATGCCCATCCCATCCATTCTCCTTTGGTGGATGAGAGGGTCTGTCGCTCAATTCTAATTTAATCTCCGATCTATTTTTCAGCATCGATCTTCATACACCCTATGATGCACAAAGTGATATTGAAAGAGGGAATGATAAGGAGATCGTGAAAAAAAAAAAATGACGGTAGATGCATTCAGAAGTGTTAAAAGTGTTAAAAGCAGAAAACAGACAGAGCAGAGCTGATATCGTTACACTGCCTACTCCTTCCATTATCATGTCAGCTCAGAGAGCTACATCAGTTAAAGTAAATTAAGCTGTTGTCTTGCTGGGATGGCTGACAGGTTGTTCTGCCTGCTGGTTAGGCTTTATGCACAGGAACTTCAAAATACTAGCCTGAGGTACCTTGTTTGTACAGCAGGGCATCTTGCTTCGGATACGGATTTACTTTGTGAGCTGTGTTAAGATTTAAAATCCTGCTCACAGTGTCAATTCTGGCTTCTCTGGGGGTGTGGAGGGGGTGTGGAGTAAAGCCATCTCAAAGCCTTTTTGCCCAAAAAGACATTTCCTTTTAGGCACCTATACGAAAGCTAAAACAGCAAAAATGGGTTTTAAAGGTGCATCAGGCCACCGTCTTGACTTTGCCATTGCGTAAGCCCTTGACTTAGATGTACTGATATTATCTACATAATATAACTATCAATGATAGGTTAACACAGAGGCCCGGCGGTCAAGGTAACATTTCAGAAGTTGACACAGAAAAACATCAACTGATTGAAAATGATACCCATGTAGAGTTTGAAGCCAGCAACATGTTTCGTTTACGACTACAATCACCTACTCGTTTGAAGAACACTGAGTGTTTTGGAACTGAGAACGGCAACTGTTCCGTTGACAGTGGAATAGTTTCTCATTCTTTGATGATGCAGGATTTCATTTTCTGGAAAATTTTGTCTGCTTTGTTATTTTTAATAGCGCAGCCCTAAGGGGGAATAAGCCAGTGTCAATAGTAGGCCAGTCCGAAGCCCAGAGGGTTGTGGCAGAAAGGACATCCAGACTAAAAAATTGCCAAACAAATATGTGCCTTGTTGTATTTAATGTTAATTTTATGACATATTTTTTTGTGCATTTAATGAATGTTTTTGTCACGACCGGCGGGAATAGGACCCAAATGCAGGACACGGGTGGAGCTGCCTTCATTCATGGTTTAATGAGATAATCAAATTTCAGACACAGGCAAATATCAAAACAAGACGTAGGCAGAAGTACAAAATGATCTGCCAAAGAACCAAGACAGAACCCGGCTAAAAAAGTCCAGGTGAGGAGATGAGGAGCAGGTGTGGAGCCGAGGCTCCGTCCGCAAGTTCGGATTCTCCTCCTGCCACACCCCAGCACAACAGAGAACCAATACTGAACTGTGACAGTACCCCGCCTCAAGGGACGGCCCCCTTAAGTCCCAAAAATGGTCTTGGGGGAGGGTCAGGATCGGGCTCCAGGACCGTATGGAGTTCAGGCCCAGGATCGGGAAGAGGTTCTGGAACCAGCTGGGATCTAGGAGCGGGGGCAGGCTGAGGTCTGGGTGCGGGAACAGGAACAGACTGGCGTCCGGGCAGTGGTGCCGACTCGGGTGCAGACAGGGGTGCCATGACAGCGGAAGTGACGCAACGTAGACATCATGGTAAATCCATATCAGCTCCATTATATAAATAAACAACAAGCGACAACGTAACAAGCCAACATTATCACATTTACAGTCGTTGTCAGCTTGATACTTTTTCCTCTGTGGTTGTCCATCTTGGGGCTACCTTATTGTCTCCTAATCTCCGCAAAAGACCCACAGACTACAGAACGTAAGTGCGATGTAACTGTCACTTACTGAAATGTGGATACACATACAAAATAACAAAACAAAACAGGATGAATTAACATGCCCAGATGCCACACTCTCATCTATTCCTCTCACAAACTCCCACAACATAACCGTGGCTAATTATCTAAAAAAGCAAAAAATAGAGTCAATAGATGTGCAAAGACGCCACACACCGCTTCCTCTTCTCAGAGAGAGAGAAAGAGAGAGAAATGGAGCAGTGGAAAGTACTGGTATATACCCTCTAACTCTATTTACCCCAGAATCCTGTGGGTCTGTCTCCCCTTTGCCCTTAACATCCTCCCATTCCCTCCTCATTTTTCACCGTGGTCTGTTTATTTGTAGGGATTCTTTCAAATCTCCCCATCTCTCGCTTCTTCTCATTTCTTTTACAGTGCGAGGAGGTCAAGAGGTAGAGGCAGAGGAGGAGAGAAGGCCAGTTGGTTAGGATGAGAGAAGTAAAAAATAGAAATAAAAAATATGAATGGGCTCTTCTTCTGTGGGTGTCCTTCACCATGCTGTGTCCATGTGTGGGCTGTGTGAACCCACTTCTTTGACCTGTAGGTTGTTCAACTGAGCTGTATGTGTGTGAAGATTTCAAGAAGCGTCGCTCATATTGAATCTGCTCTCACTATAATTGCAGTAACCTCTTATCTAAGACTTCCTTGTATATATTTATGTGAAAGTAGAATGTGGATGCAGAATAAATTTTACTGACTTGTTTAACTCAAATGGAAAAAGAAGAAATGGGGTCACCAGCTTAGGTATCTGCTGAGGAAATGTGTTATTTTTAGGACTAAGATAAACTTATGAGGCTGCATAACGTTTGTATATTGTACAAAAACATATAAATTACACAATAGAACAAATAGTTATCTATAATGTACACCCAGTTTCCAGTTATTACTTTTGGAACGAGTTATTTTTATCTTTGGTGTCCATGTTTACTCTGTATGAAGCTAGTCTCCTTGTTTTTAAAGCTGTTGACTGGCCAATCCGGTGAAAATTTAATAGCTGACTTATGTAACTGGAAAAAGTCAAATGCATTTACTTTGACTTTAGAAGATGTATTATGAACCAGAATTGCCATCTTTACACCAATTGTTGCTTTGTTGGGATTTTCTTTCTTCTTCAATACACCATATCACAGTGAAATTACTGGGCATGTCATTTTATAGCATAGAAATAGAGTGAAAAATTAAAAGACGAAAAACATCACACATTTAATAGTATTGAAATGTTTTTGGTAACATCTCACAAATCTCAAGAAGAGCTAAAAAATAATAATAGAGTATGGATGCTCCAGTATGTATAAAACGTCTGTGACCTTGAAAAAGTAAATCCAATTTTTTTTTAAACATGACCATCAATTGATTCTTTTGGAAATATGATAACACTGCTGCTACTAATCAATTTCTCCATAACATGATGGATTCAGCTGTCAGAAAGTCTATTAGGGATTCGACAGGTAACGTATTCAATCAAAATCTTCAGAACTTCATTATCAATCCTCCATGGTTTGCCTTGTTTGGCATACTTTGCCACATTAAACAAATGTAAAAGGATTTTATTTTCCGTATTGGATCCTTTAGAAATTTAACCTATATCATTTTTTATTTGGCGTGTCATAATGATCAGCTATACTGTCACTGGAGATTTGGCTCATTAATATGTGATTTACTGCGAGCAGCGGTTGTTCTTTATAATCTTTGTCAATACCCATAAACACATGCTTGTACATTATTATGTCCCACAGCCAGCAAGGTTCTGGGAACTCTTCACAATGGGAGTTATTAGAGAGGAAATCCAGACCTTATGTCTACCAGACAGCAAAACAGCCTTGTCCTCTGAAAGCCATTAAGACTTTAAAATGAGGCCATAAAACCAACCCGAGCCAGCCCTATTACTGGATGCCCAGTGTCTGTCTGTCAGTCAGTCGGTCTCTCTCTGGTCCTCTGTGGTCAGCATTAGAATCACCAGAAGGCTGGATAATTATTAAATATCTCAGAAGTCTAGAATAAATTTCATCCCAATAGAAATGGCCATGCAAGTGATTTTCCACAGCTAAAAACTGTGTGGGAGGGGCAAAGAAATCCAGAACTCTAGGGTGTTGTGCTAATTAATTTTCAATCTGTGAAATCCATCCCAGTTTGACTCATGCTGCAGCAATTACTTGACGTTTGGAATCAAATGATTCATACATTTGAACATTTCAGTCAATCTGAAGAATGCACACAAGGGATGATGCTTTAATTTCATTACATTTATTCTATCGTATTTCCTTTTGATGTAAGCTTCCATAAATGGTGTGAAAGTTGGTATGTGTAGATGTCAACAACAAACTCAACAACAAAACTTTCCCAGAACTAATAGAGGCAAAACAGTTTATATAATGTTCTTTAGTATGGTATAATTCCAGTAGAGATCTCCTTGTCCCTCTGCTGATGTACACTGATTCTGACACATATTCATTTACATTTAGTCTCAAACTCAACAACAAGCTACACAAAATAAAATAGATAAGTGGAAAAGTTTGGCTCTTGGAGTCAGGGAGGAAGTCGAGATATTTTGGAGATCAAAGGTCATTGTGACCTCACAAAACAGATTGGAATTTAAAACAATCTTGGATTCATTATGACAAAATCTCATATAACTTTGTAATATGATGAACTAAAGAATCGATAAGATTTTATGTTCAAGAAGTCAACATTTTTGTTGTGGTCTAACCATAATATTCTGAAAAAACTTGATTCTGGACATTGTTTACTAGAGAACCTCGGGAAAAAAAGAGGTGACGGTGATGGTTTTTTCACATTTTGTTGGGAAGATTTGGTTGGTGATATCAATCTTAGATTCACACCTTGAAATTGTGTCTGTACATTTTTTACACATATGTTAATTTCCATTTTTCTAGTAGGATAGATAAACATTAATAAACCTGTTATCAAATTTAGTCAGCGTGTTCATGACATTTGAGTCTGAACAGACACAGGTGTGAACTCCTTTGGAACTCAGAGGCATATAATCGTGTGTGACTGGTGGAGAACACACGAAGACAACATCATGGTAGTTTGACTGAGTTGGTTTGTGATCCATGTTTTTATTCTTTTCTGATCCTTGGGAAGCTCTGAAAGCAAACAATCTACCCTTTTCAGCAATGGACTTCACACATTGGTCTGGATTAGTGGCATCAAAAAGCACCGTGAGGCCGGTGTAACATAAATTTGCATAATCCATTTGTAGTACAGGACTGTAAATCAGGGGATTGAACCTGAGCTTCACTACACACCTGCTACCGCTCATCTTTTGATATCACTGCGTCAAAGTGACCATGCTGCACATCGGTCCATGATATTCACTTCTCTTTGAAAACTTTCGGTAAACACGAATGGGTGTTACCTCCTCTCCGGTTTTGACTCAGCTGAACGCCAGCCTCTCCAATCATCAGCTTCTATGATGTTAAGTTTCTTTCAATTAGTTCTCATTTGATCTGCTCCATCCCCGGCCACCTGGTCTGATGGTGCTGTGTGCCGTCAGCAGGGTGGGAAGAGGCCCTCAGTAACTTGCTAATTAAAGCAGTAATTAGGCCTAATCCTCGCTTTTGAAATGAGCTCCTTAGTGAGCCAGGTGTGCCAGACAGCCGCGGAGGATGGAATTTTCTTATTCATGCACTGGCTTGGTGTATTTACACACCACTGTGTCCTTCATGACATATTTGATAAAACGTCTCATGGTTGAAGTGTGACTCCCAATAAAAGAATGTGCAAACAGACAATGTTTCCTCACAGCCAATGACAAAAAAATGCATCATAATTACATTGACTGTACTGCCTCAAGATTTGTTGGAGAAAAGATGCATCACTAAAACTATACGAAACAGTTTGTCCTACAGTGATGGATGAAAAAGTTTTAAGAGTAAACAGCTGTGAGGTTTAACCAATGTCAGACAGACATCTCACACTGGAATGGTGAGTTTGTTGCCCTTGCTGGAGACACTCTTCTCCAATGTGACAATTTAGGAGGATCTCTGGATTCAAAAGTAAGAAACATATTAAACCAAATGTATTGCAGTCAACAGAGTAGACTGCTTGAAGTAGGATGGGTGAGTGACAGAAAGAGGGACAGCTGGACAGAAAGTGGAAACCCAAGGATTGGGAAACAGAGGGGCTACTAGGGGAAAATAAGACCTGTTACTTAATGTTAAATATAGCTATAGATAACACAATAGTATCCATCATGACAACTGAAAGCATGTTTATAGAAGTCATAGTTAAATAAAATTCATAAAGCATAATTAGATTTAAAAAAAGAATTGATTTCTATGGACCCCTGTGTGCCTGTTGTGTCATAGTTGGATAGAAACAGGCTAGCCGTTTCCCTTTTTTCCAGTTGTAAACATTTCTCCAAAATGGAGATATTCCTTCCTGAGGGACTCATTCACATTTGTCTTAAATGTAAATTTTTATTCTAATTTTAAGGAGAATTATTGATGCACTGATGTACTTCAGGGACTACCTGCCCTGCAGGCTTGCTCTTCGCCAGCGTACTTCCTGCCATCTTCAGTTAGAAAAATCACTTTCAATTGCTGGTAAAGCTTTTTGCGATGAAGAGAAGAGCATTTCTCTCATATTTTATACCAACTGGACAGTAAGAGAACATTATTTTGAGAAATTAGTTGAAATTAATAGATTGATTCTTACATAAGATGTTGCTGTATGCCAGCGTTTCTCAAATAGTGGGGCGCTCCCCCTTGGGGGCGTGGTGCGATGCCAGGGGGGGCGCGTGTTGTTGTTTTTTTTGCCTTACTAGAATAAAGTGTAATTGCCCATCCACTACAGTAGTTGGTAGTCACGCTCTTATTGTCAGGTGTTCCCAGGGAATAGTAGCTAGAGGAAGTATGAAGCGCTGAGCTTCACTGTGAGTACAGTGGGAGACGAGGAGAGACTGGTGTGTTTACTGTGTCTAAAAATGCTGACAGCGGACAGCATGAAGGCGCCACTTAAAGACTTTACACCCCAATCACGCTGATAAGCTGCTGGAGTATTTCAGCAAAAACGTGCCGAATATTGCCAGCAATCATCCTGCTTAATTAATTTCCCTGATGGAACCTCCTGAAGGGATGAATAAAGTCCTACTCTACTCTCCTACTTTCTTTGTGAATGTTACTTAAGTAAACCATCGAGCTGTGTTAGCATCACATAAAGGTGGAGTACCAAACTGCTCAGTGCAAAAAACCCACCATTTCAAAGGAGCTGAAACTGAAACGGGAGTTGTTTGGACCCAAATGCAGTACACAGGCGCACAGGAACAGTTGGTAATAACCTTTACTATCACCACAGCAAACAGGGTATGCAGCATGCAGAATTATCACCAAATAAAGATCGTTCTTCGGGCTGAGAGCCCTCGCACAGTCTCTAGGGCTCAGAGGTGGTAAAGGGAGGCGACTGGGATCAGCCGTGGAACTGAGGGGAGGCTTCTGAGCCCCCGGTTCCACACAGTTCAAGTCTCTTTCGTAGAGAGGGGAAGAGATGTAGCTTACTTCAGCCGAAGAAGACGAGCAGGACGCTCTGCGTTCTGGAGAGCCGGCTGCACGTGCTGTGAGGCCGACAAGGAGTGAGCTGAAGAGAGGTCGGAGACAGGTGGGGGGGGTCGTAGCCAGGTGAGCAGTCAGCGAAGACGGAGACACCGTTGGGGAGCAGGCAAGAGACGAGACGAGGCCAGGCGGAGGAGTCAAAACCAGACGAGCAGGCAGATACCAGGCAGAGGCAGAGCACGAGGTCAGGGATGGAAGGCAGGTGAGTTTACCGAGAGGCAGACGAGGATGGCAGGTCAGGGACAGGCAGAGTCGACACCGGGAGATCAGACAGGGAATGAATGCTGGAAAGTCTCGCATGACGCTGAAGAACAATCTGGCATGGAGTGAAGGTACTGGAGAGACTATATGCAGGCCTTATTGCAGAGATCTGCAGCAGGTGAGCAGAGTGGGCTGGTGCAGTAGGCGTGGCCGGCAGGTAGAGTGGAGCAGAGGGAGGGAGAGTGGAAAAATACTGCAGCAGTGTGACAGGAGGGGAATGGGAGGCAGGGACTGTGACAGAAATATTGAGCAGCAGCTGAGAGTTCAGTTTTATGCTTCAAACCTGAAAACCTGTGCACTGCCTAAACGAGGTCATCGTAGCCATTAACCCTTACTGCCCTCTGATCTAGCCCCCATGATTAGATCACATGATGTTTTTAAATCATTCTTAACAAATAAAGTCTGTCACGTGGATTGCTGTGCGCATGTTTACGTGACAGGATAGAGTTATCCTGTCTTCCGGTTTTTATTTGGCGCTGATTGACCGGAAAACCGGAGATTTTGATCTAAGACAAGCGGTTCAAAGGGCTTCTTATAAGCAGATGCAGGCGCATTATTTCTGTCCATGTAGTCGCCATCGTACAAGCGGTGATGCATGTATTCATGTGATTCAAACATGTCTCACGAATCGTGCATTTTTTCACGTGATGCAAACATGTACCGTGATTGGTGCATTTTGTCATGTGACGCAAACGTCTATGTGACGCAAACGACCATGCGCACGATTCACACATTTTTATGCGCGAATCCTGCGCATGGTTTTATTTTGAAAAACTCCTTTGAAGAGTGGCATAAGTGACACAAACTGTATGTAATCATGTTAGAAGCCTATGGCAAACTTTTCGGAGCTCAAAATCAATTTGATGAGCATGTTTTTGGTTTTTATGTGCAATAAAATACAATTTTTCCATTTCCGAATTTGACCGTGTGTGTCTGTTTTGCCCCAATATGTCAATAAAATAACTTATAGGGAAATAAAAACTGTCTTTTCATATAGCTGAAGTTGCGCTGAAGATAAACATACCATGCATGGGCATGTTAAATTATTTTTAATGTGGTATATAGAGACAAATATCAAAAGTACCAAAAAACGGCCAAAATAGTTCTGTGCTGTAAGGGTTAATTTTATTTTTCAGTATCAAATAAGTTGGTCAAAAATGTTTACAGTTCAAACAAGGTTTTTAAATTTCAGGTAAATTGGTGCACTTCAAACTTGTCTGTTATAGACTAAAAAATAATGTTTAATGTTAATAAAAATATTCTTTGTTACAAATGGAACTATATTTCTTTTTTGTTTTCTTTAATGTTAATAAGGATACAATGTTATGCAGAGGTGCACTAAACAATTTTATGGACAATTAATATTATTTAATACTATTTATAGTCGCGGCGGAGAGTTGGGGGGCGCAAATTGTTTTCTTCTTGCTGGGGGCGGGGGACAGAAAATAATTGAGAAGCACTGCTCATTTCACTCATTTCAGTGAGTGAAATGATGCTGATTACAAATTCATGGTAAAAGGAACTCCACTAAGTTGAACTGAACCAAAAGCTCCATGTCTAAGATGGGACTCAAGGTGTAAAATCATCCAGTAGCATCTTTTACTAAATGTATGCTAGTATAAACCCATCTATGACATAAAAGCATATTTTACTGAATGTGAAATTGTCCTCTATGATAATAATTAAGCGCGTGACGTGCCTGTGTACAAAACTGTACTTCCATCTGTTAGCTTTAAGTGGAAGAGGGAGCGAGGATAGTAGCTTTTGATGCAGGCACAGATGGTCTGTTCTTTCTCATAATAATTCACAGTTGGAGCTGTTGGAGTGAAGAGAATGTGTGAATTTAAAAATCCCAGTTGAATAATAATAAACTCACGGTACAACTCTGCAGGTTTCTGAGCTATGATCTGTAACGTTGAACTAGCCACTTGAGAGCACGAATGAGATAAAGAGGAAAAACAAACAGAAATTGGGAAGTGGAATAGCATGAAATGTGTTTAGGAGATGTTTTGTATTCATGTTTTGTAGAAGAAATAAAGCAAGACACTTGGAAAATTCTGCATTGGAAAAACTGAATTCAAAAAAAGAGGATAAGACAGATCGAGACAAAGAACAGAACTGTCAATGTGATTTCTTGAAGAAGAGATGTTGTTAGAGGGAGTCGAGCCTGACGGGAGGAGATAGGTTAGAGAGATTAGTAGTAAGAGGTGAGCAGGAGGTGAACAGATAGGGGAGGCATTACAGGAATCCCCTGACCTCACCAGGCAGCTATTAGAGCAAAACTAATTACCAGTGAAGGACCTTAGAGATAGAAGCCAGTACCTACCATAGCACAGTCCACAGCCCTTCTGTCCTTACAAGTGGGTGTGCATACTTAGTTTTCTACTCTGTGTCCATCCCAAAGACTCAATCCCTATGATATATGGAGGTATGGGAGCAAAGGGAAGTGGATAATCACCTACAAGAAGCAATAGCCAGAGAGAGAGAAAGAGAGAGAGAGAGGTTTACTGGAGCTCTCTTACTGTCTTTATTATATGGCACCAGGCCTATGCCTCCTGCAGAAAACCACATTCTTCTCTTTTGTTGTGTTCTGCGAAACATACACATCCAAAATAAATAAAAGATAATAAATATGATGTAGCCACTGTTTTGGTTGCAGCACCCCCAGAACAAAAACGTCCTTGTGAACTCCTGTACAGAAGAATGTCATCAGCTGATCAGATTTCCTTAGAGCAAATGTCCAAATATGTTAACTCAGCAAAACCTGACTGCCAAGCTAGTTGATTTGTTGTTTAAACTGAGAGGCACACATGAGGAATATTACAGACTTTACAGAAACACCAACTCAAACAGAATGGAAATTAACTGTAATGACTTTGGTGACTCCTAACCTTCTATCTAGTATCATGTTTATGAAGAAATGTCAGAAAAAAATACAGCGGCATCATTTTCAACAACCTCAGCTGCGCTTTGCTGGAAAAGATCAATTAATGCCAGGAATTACTGAGTAAATACAGGTGTGAAACTATGTTGAAAATATATTTCATGGTAGTTACTGTAGCGACAAACCGCTGGAGCTCACAGAGCTACAGTCATAGCATAGGTCACAAGGCAACCAGATGATCTCATAAATTATATGTATTGATGAGCCATTTGGGGTCCTAATACTTGGCAGGGGAATATCTGGGAGGAAATGTTTGCTGAGCAACCTTTCCCCTGAATGCAGATACGAATTCTGTTTGTTCTCAGCAGAGGCGTTTCATACAATCAATATTTGATAAAGTCAGAGTGAGACACATAAAAAAGTGTGAAGCATCTCCAGCCGTTGCTCTGTTACATGTCAGAGTTCTTTATCCCACAAGGCTTGCTTGACTATTACAACAGTTCGCCTTAAGTGTGGATGAAAGTCATGCACTATAGGTGATTGGACTGAAAGACTTTCCCACATTAATGACTTCACACCCAGAAAAACACAAGCATGTCATCGAAGACCAAGTTCAACCCTTCACATTTGCCTCCTGTTTCTAGCTGAAACTATTGAATCCGAATACCTTTCATCATTAGAACGGACTATGTAGACCAAATGTGTCAAACTCAAGGCCTTAGGGAGAGCATTAAAGGTCAGAGTGTCTAAAATGAAATAGGTCAAAAGTGTGCTTTGACCAAAAAAACTACATTTTCCACAATGCAGTAATTAAGCCCATTTTAACATTGCTAAAAACCTTTGAACAAAGTAAATTTCCTAACTTGTGTTTGATGTTATTTTTCTTTATTCTCTTGGATGGTTTGAGCCTTGATTGATGGAGTACTGTGGGTTTTATAACCTGACAAATTAAAAGGATTTATGTTATAACAGAGGAACAAGCAAACATATATTTAATATTTGTAACTTGAATAAGTAATAAATTTAGAGTTATTTAACAGGAGTAGTTACATTTATTTTAGATTACATTGAGTTACATTTAGTTACATTTATAAGTTACATCTGGCCCTTTGAGGACAGCCATTATGCCGATGTGGCCCTTAGTGAAAATGAGTTAGACACCATGGGTGGTGTAGACTGTCTGAAGATGTCTCCAATCGTTGCTGATCTGCGTTGACTTTGTTGTCTAGTGTCATCATCCATACTACATTCACATAACTAGCCACCCAAACCTTTCTAAGTTTGAATATAACCACCGGCACGATTGCCAGTAGGGATGATAACTGTTACGATAAGTGGATCTGCGTTTCAATAATTCATCAGGAACATGAAGTTGTTAATGTGGTTGATTAGCTCGTTGGGAGCAAATTAAACAGCACTTGATAGATTGGCTTGTCTTCAGAAAGGCTGTCAGAACTGTTAGTTACTATGACTGTGGAACAGTTTTTTGTCATTACCAACAGCTAATTCCATCAATTTAAAATGTAAGTCTAAAATGGTAAAAATTTCAAAATAATGATTTTTTTTTTAATTAAATGAATAATTTGTTATCAAAATTAACTCATAAATCTCTCTGTCACTCTGAAGAATTCAGGAAATCTCTTCTGGAGTATTCATAAGTTTTTAGCACCCCAAGCTCTGTGACCTCTCTCCCTCTCCCCCCTTTTCTTTGAGACCCCTTTCAGACTGTTTACCACACCCAAGCCGCTGTCTGCTGTCTCTATGTGCTTCCTTTTCCCCATGTTAACTTCTTGCTAAAGGCACGCCACCCGAAGTCACACTTTGATGACATAATTCTCTTACTTGTTGCTCGTCTTATTGTATTGAGACCCTGAACCTTTCCGTTTCCTCTGGTAAAAGCTATGCTTCTCCATCTGGAGCTCATTCCTCATCTCAGTTTGATGCCTCAGGTTTTTCTCTTTCATCTTCTCCTTGTCTTCCAGGAGAAGATTATTCTTCACCTTTTCTGCTTGAGGTGAAGCTCCTAACACGTCCTGTATTTGTTTGAGTTGCTACTGCAGTTCCTCAAAATGCTGTAGAAAGACCTTGTTCTGCTCAGCTTCCCTGTCAAGCACACTCTGAAGG
Organism: Antennarius maculatus; assembly: GCA_013358685.1. Classification (NCBI taxonomy): domain Eukaryota; kingdom Metazoa; phylum Chordata; class Actinopteri; order Lophiiformes; family Antennariidae; genus Antennarius; species Antennarius maculatus. The sequence continues at coordinate 7,003,973 of CM023622.1, read as the reverse complement.
ATGACACCCCACTGTCTGGCACTGAATAGGCAGGAGAGAATGAAGTATAATGCTTTATTGCCATTGCACAACTATAGAATGAAAGTCAGTGCATCTCTTCCCAGTGCTAGGAACTTCTTACCTCTCAGTTTTTAGGTAGTAATTTGATATCTGCTGCTTGGAGAGGAATTATTTAGTGTTTAACTACATATTGGGTTTCATTGTTTTGCAGCTCATTACATTTTGCACAGGATCCCAACTTTTGGTTGCGTTATGTGATGCTATAACAGGTTTTTATCATGTTGTGTTTTGGTGTTATTTTAAGAACTGTTGTATGATTTTAATGATTGCCATATTAGGGCTGCTCTGCGCAGACTCCACTCATGTCAAATAATCATGGCTACTCAATTTGTCAGTGTTGCCTCAATGAAATTAAGGTTTATTTGTTAGAAAAACAGCAGGACATTGTAGGATAATTAGGTCTACCAGGACCTCTGTGGATATATATTTTTTTATTTCCATTGTATGTCTCACTTTCATGAAATGACAAAAACAATAACAAGAAAACAAAGAGGGGGAATTGGAATATGATGCTTCTAATTAAAAGTTAATTTATTCCATGCTTGCATGCTGTTTCGTCTTATGTAATCACAGTCATCAAGCAATTAAAAGATAACCTTACATTGGGAGGTCAATGTATTCCCACTTATTCCCAAATAAAATGCCACAAATAAACATCAATCATAAAAGTGCATTTGAAGGCTCTGGTACTTCATGTTTTATTTATAAGGCTGTAGCATAAAGTACATTTGTTCTTTCAGTAAACACAGGACTAAAGTATATATAATATCTTTGACGTCCTGCTTCAAATTAGAGTAATGACAATTATAATGATGTATGTGATAAATATCACCGTGACTTTTGGAAAACGCATATATGAGCTTAAAATTAAAAAGGTTTTGGATCTCTAGAAATGTGACCCAGTTTTATTTCTGGTAATTCATGTTGGATACTGTAATGAAGTATTTCTGCCCAAAAGATCTGATATACGCATACCATTTTAAGCATGTACAGTATATCCAAATTATATCCTTTTCATACTTAATTCACTTTTGTTTTTCATGGTTACATAACCATGTAAGTATTGATACATGTATGGTTGGCCGATAGGGAGAGATAACAACTTTAGAATAAATTTTTTAACAGTCAGGATATTTAAACATCTAATTAGACACAAACACAAAATGTCTCAAGCATGTGAGCCAAGATTTGACACTTGAAGCTATGCTTTTTGTGCTGCTTTTAAACTTTTTACAGTGCAGGTCCTGAATGACAAATGAAGATTCTCATCCAGGGACCAGGGCTCATTAAAAGATATTACTGCTCCTGCCATGTGGGGCCCACAAGCACTCAGCCTTTGGCTCATTTTGGGTTTGCATAGTTAAAGAAAGCATGATTCATCTTGAGACAACCCAACCAACCCAACCAGCAATCTTAATTACAGTACTATGCCACTGCTCTCTCTCTCTCTCTCTCTCTCTCTCTCTCTCTCTCTCTCTCTCTCTCTCTCTCTCTCTCTCTCTCTCTCTCTCTCTCTCTCTCTCTCTCTCTCTCTCTCTCTCTCTCTCTCTCTCCTCTTCATGTGAATCTCTGTTGGATTTTGTGTCAACGTGAATATTTTGTAATTTGACTTGTATGAATAAACGTGATGTTAAAAATCAAAAATCTCTCTCTTTCTTTATGATGCTTCTTTGAGACTTATTTGATATATGAGCTGATATGAATATGCTTCTGCAAAATCTAAGTAAACTATTGATGCATAGGATGCAGTTGTTTCTTTTGAGAAAACACTGCTGCTTGTGTGTGTGTGTGTGTGTCTGCATGTGTGTTAAGTTTTCTTGTTGATACAAGCACTAACCAATGAATTTTTCTTGAAATGAAATGTCTGATTAATAATAATGTAATGTAAGCAAAAGTAAACAATATTTTCAGTTTTGTGTAGCATGTGGCTCACGATAACAAGATAACAGAATTGGACAAGGACTAAGAACAAAGATATTTCTCACGATTTATTTCATCACTTGCTTTCATATCTCATTCTCCTTGTTTTATCTCTTCGGTTTGAAGGAAGAGTTGGAATTCTGATCATGAGCAGCTCTGATGTTGGGATGCTTGTCACAGTCTCATGAAAGAAGGATGGGAACCAGAACAATTTTTCATTTTGAACTATCCCTGCTGAATCCACTGTGTTTTGGGAATTGACCAGGAAAACTCTGCATCATTACTGGCCAGTTTGATATGCAGAGAGGTTTGTGTGATTATTTTGCAGCAGTATGGTTTTTGGCTCAGCATGATTCAAACTAGGTTATCAAAATGAATTACTTTGTATAATGGTGCATGACTTCTTCATACAAAAGGCTGCAGGTGAAACACTGCATGTGTCCTGTTGTTGTCAGGTAGAGATGTGGCCTTTTTTAATTCAAGAGACACTTGCAAAATTAGTTTCTTGAATTCCAAGGTATTGTTGTTACATTTATTTACATGCTTATATATGCTTTAATTTGGTAAATATTCGGTAAAGATGGCACTTAACATGGGATTTAAGTCATGAGTTTTAATGAATTTTGAAAATTCTGAAAAAAAAAAATAGAATTAATAACTCTCCACCAAGTCATCTCAGTTGTCTTTTATGTTATTGCACATAAAGGCACCAGTGCTGTGATATTTTGACCACCATAATATAACCATGAAATGCTACTATTAGAATTTGGAATTACGTTGCTCTAATTACTTGGTTATTACAGGGTAACTACCAAATTATATTACTAATAATGGTAAATTTTTTAAGGATTGCTCAGTAACTGTTGAATATAAACGTTTTGTAAAAAATTGAATCGTTATGCATCTGGGGTGTACCCCGCCTTTCAGCCATAGCCAGCTGGGATGGGCTCCAGCAACACCCGTGACCCTAAGATAGAAAATTGTCTGCAGACGAGATGATGGTGGTCGTCTTATCTTCAAGAAAATGAATGAATGGATGGATGTTCCCTGGTTTTTAAGTAATCCTTGATGACAGACAGATAAACATCCACAAATAACAAACTTCTTTAAGTGGAGTTGACAAACCAAACAACTGATCATTATGACCTTCAAACAGAACATACGACCACCTGCCTCAAGGTCAATATAATCGATATATTTGTGTTTTTAAAGGACAGATGTGACTCAAACTCTTTTTGTGGAGCTCTGTGTCAGCGCTGCATTTATTTCTGTCTCCGTCCCTGACTCTGACTCATTCTTTCCACTAGCTTCCCTATATGCAGCAAAATTAATTAGCCCTCCTCCCTTTAACTCAAACTTGGCTTATGGGAGAACAAGCTAAGGTGTGTGTCTACGTGCATGTGTGTGTGTGTGTGTGTGTGTGTGTGTGTGTGTGTGTGTGTGAGAGAGAGAGAGAGAGCTCAACCTACAATGCTGTAAGGATGCAGTGCACCAAACCCAGCTTGACGTCCTCTCCCTCAGGCACTGACAGCCCACTGGGACAAACAGCATTGGGAGTGGAGAGTGTCGTAATATGATGAGAAAATGAGAAGGAAAGAAAGAAGGAGGGAGGAAAAATGTGCATTAATGCAGTGAGGAAGAAAAGATGTAAGTCAAAAAGGTGTGAGAGAAGGGAACAGATAAATCTATTTAAATAATGTTATTTGAAATGAATATAGAGACTGCATGTTGGTGGTTGATTGGCAAGTGACACAAAGTCAAACCACATCAACAGAAAAGCCAAAGAAGAAGATGTCTCAGTGTTTGAGTGGCACTGACTGACAGGTGTCTTCTGGGAATTGTAGCGAAAAAGCAATAGAAACGATGAGTTTCGGGAAAAAAATAGGACTTTATATAGAAAAAAATTGAAAACTGAGAAGGTGAAAGAGAAAAAAGAAAATCAGGAATTTATATCAGGATCAGCTCTTACAGAGAGAAAGTTTGACATTTTACTATGGATGAAATGATTCCCTAACCTGATTACAAAAAGATATTATCCAACCCATACCCATTATACAACTATATGGTACGGCTTCCAAAACCAAAGCTGGCACACACACACACACACACGCACGCACGCACGCACACACAGTGTGAGCTGATGAGGTGATTGGGTGGTCTCCTCCAGCCGAGCTCTGCTCTGGCTGGTCGGTGACTCCACGCCAGACGTTTCCTCTGAGGCTGATTCTCTTGTTCTCTCCCTCTCTAAATGTCTGTGGAGTATTCATGGCTTTCAATTTAACGTTTTCAATACTCATAATGAAACTATTTGTTCTGTTACTGGCCTCCAAAGCGTATCAATGGCATGCTGAACAGAACATTGTCTGGTCTGTCAAATCAAACCTGACAATTCACAGAATTCTTTTTTGCTTCTCTTTGTCTTGTTGACTTTAATAAATTATACGTATCAACAGCTTTTGGATAAAATTATACGTATCATAAAAATGACAAATAACTTCATTTAAAAACCTGGGTTTCAACATGCAATCAAAGTCTTACTTAATCAGAGTTGTGCTCTTCTACCACTTCTATCAACTCATTTGCAAGTGAACGTCTTCTAAAAAATGTTGATGTGATCAGGCAGTGTTTCAATTTACCAAACAACAACAGTTATCTCCTAAAGTAACTTATTAATAAAGAGAATAATAATTATAACATCATATTTATTAATACAAACATGCAAAATTTTTAGATAGAAATAAAAATCCCTTTCAAACCATTCAGCCAATCGGTATGATTCTTTGTAAATAAAATGACTCCTTTTTTATCTCCCTGTGCAAAGACAGTCTATTTTACTTGAAAGGTAGTGTATGTGCATATGTTTATGTATGTGTGAGTGTGTGTGTTTGTGAACATGATCTTAAACAAGTCTGGACAACACATAAATGCTGATTATGGTCAAAATGAGGTAGATTGCTGCGACTGTTACTTCCCTCTTCCTCCCATTATTTCCTTCATCTTTTCTTTTGTTATCATTATTAGTATGAGTAATAATAATTTTTTTCTCCAGTGGACAAGTGTTGAGAATTAGAATGTGGGCAAAAGCACTAAAATAATGCATCTGGTAATTTTGGAGTCCCTGTCAAATAAAATCTATCTACATGTGATGACAAAAGGGTCAAATAATAATAACAGGAACAATAATTTGAATTTAAGTGAAATATATATCTGACAGTCACACAGGGAGAGAATTTGTTACATGTTTCTCTCATATAGTCTAATTAGTTTGATGAAAAAAGATGATAGTGGGTAATGGTATGAGAGAGATGAGCATCGGGTAGCTTAATGAGAACACCTCATCATCATCAACTCACCTCACGTCACTTCTTTCTGCCACCTGAGGACAAGACACACATAAAACACCATCTGTTTGGACTCCTGATTTCAACTCTCCACCCCCATCTAACCTTTGGTTGGATGTGAACTCTGACCCAACATAATGGACAGGTGACATGTGGCTGTTACAGCTGGAAACAGTGAGTCACACAGTATAACTTTGACTGCAGTGAACAACCGCAGGAGAATGGAGGTGCGGCAAATTCTGTACATTCATATTTTTTCATATAAATTTTGTATTTTTGCAAGATTCAAACACACTTTTAACATGTGTTACTTGATGAACTTCAACCGTTTAATGTGAATATGTGCGGAGGGCCCCGCGATGAGCTGGCATCTAATTTAAACAAAAATAGAGGAAACATAAAGTACAATCATCTCCCTTGTAGTCCAGCTTATTGGCATATGAACATTTGGAAATTTCGCACAAGACAAATTATAGACCCAAAACACTTTGTCAGGTGGAGCTCTCAACAACTTAATTGAATACCGTAACAAGGCTGCTAAATAGAAAAGACTGCTCAATTCTGAATTGAATGTCCATCACAAATTTGATACTCATTTGCATACATCTTGGTGTGAAAGATCTCCAAATTCTGCAGAATTTTTTCACTGAGTCCATTTGTGGTCATTCATTTGGCAATCCCAAGCCTGAAGTGCACCACCATCCCAAGTGCACCACAAGATTCTCATGTGTCTAAAAGTTCAATTTCAGTCCTTCATTTTTGGTACAAATGTTCACTCGTATGCTCGTCTTAAGGGACTTCAAGACAATTTGCAAATTTATGGATAAACAGTTGAGGGAAGTTCTCAAGTGCACCTCAACTTCAGATGTTCTGTTTGTAAATAACTAATAAAGCTGAAATTCAAACACTGAACATTAGGTATCTCATTTCATGTCCTCTTCAGCTCTCAGCTCCATGAACACAAATTTCTACATTTGCCATGGGATGCCCAAAGAACGTGACAACAACCAACCATGATGAATGTCACAGCATCATGTTTGTAATTCTTAATTTAGTCATTACTATTGTCTTCTGTTGGATGCACACAGAAACTGGAACAAAATGTGGTACTGCTACAACATAGAACTTGAAATATCAAAAAATACAACAAATAAAAACAACACAACCTACAATGGTTGTCATCACACAGTAATTACGCAAACAACTTCTTTGCGTAATTAAATATATTATATTCTTTGCATGATTTATATTCAGCTGAAAATGATGATAAAGGGAGGTTTGAACATCAACATTGTTAAGGTATGACATTCTTTTTATTGCTTATTATTGATTGATCGCTCAACACACAATTGTGCTTGTGTGTGTGTGTGTGCGCGCTTACAGCCTAACATCAAGACGACAGATTCAGCTGATCTCTTCGTCCCACCTTCTAAGAGAGAGGAAGACACGGAGAGATAATGGCTGACTCATCTCTGAAGTGCTCTTCGTCAGTCATGGAGAGTCTTCTCTCAGATAAAAGAGGATGTGAGCCTCAGAGGAATGTGGAAAGTTAAATGGAGTGGTTGAGGCATTGTTGATGGAGACATTCGTCTGACAGGGTCATAGTTACTCCTCTTTTATTTCCATACATGGCCTGTCACTCACACCTTCATTTTCTGTCTGCCTGTTGTCACTTCATCTGTCTTCAGGTCACTCTATCCGCCACACAGGTTTTTATGATGGAGTAGACACAATTAAAAAGAATGACATCGTAGTGTGATTTCCTCTCCCACACAAACACACACAAGCCCGTCTTCTTTTATTGCCTGACGGTCTGTAAATCTCTCATCTTTTTTGCCATCTGTAATGACCGGTCCATTTTAAAATGCCAACCACCTCTTCGTTGCCAAAGGGAAACATTACACAGCTGCTCCCTGCCATGCTGGCAGACATCACCCGCGCTCAGGCTTTAATTTCTCTGCTCGTTATTGTGGGCATCAGGGTGCATATTTGCAGAAGAGACCAAAAGAAACCATGAGTTATTTATTTATTTTTAAGAAAAAAAATCTGCCAATAGAGTTTAGACATGCATCTTATTGTGTCCTGGTCGTATCAGAAGCACAGATGTGAATGAACATGGATGATCAAGTTATAGTCAAATCCTGTTCAAAGTACTCTTTCAGTCTCATTATTTTCATATTGGTTATGTTTATTATTCTGCATAAATTCTGCATTAACCTGTATAAACTATGTTGTAATGTGTTTTCATTTGATTTTAACTGTGGCTTTCTGGCCGTGCCGTCATTCAGGTACTGTAGATAGAGTAGAATAGATGTAACTGCTGTTTTCAACTCCAGTTACTCAGCTTTTAAGCAAAGAAAATCATTATAAAGGAATCTTTTTATAACCATAATCTACTTGCAATGCATAAATACAGTGAGAGTTGTTGCAATCAGGAATATACAGTGCATCATTACACCTCTGTGTGACATGATCAAAATTTCAGCAGAAGGATTTACGGGTGACCACACAGGAACATGAATATTCAATGACAGTGGAAAGGTGGATTCATCGATCACTCTGATTACAGAAAATAAGTATTAAATGTGATTTCTCACTGAGCTAGTGTCCTTTTTTTTTTTGCCATTCTGGATTCAAGAGCAGGTGTACTTGGATTATCATTAATGCTCTGTGTGCAGGAACACAATTAGCTGGCAGACAGGCACACAAACACTCACATAGCAGCTGGTGCTCCAGCTCCTGCATTTAATTGTGTGATGATGTGTGTGAAGTAAACTGTAAGTATTTTGACTCACATTTGCAAGTCATAACAGCTGTTTGTGTGTGTGTGTGTGTGTGTGTGTGTGTGTGTGTGTGTATGTGTGTGTATTTGTGTGTTTGTGTGTGTGTGTTTGATCAGACTGTGCCATTTCAAACAAGATAGGGGCTGAGGAAAAGATGAAGTGAAAGGTGAGTAAATAGAAGGAAGGAATAGAGCAGGAAGTGAAAATCAAGTGAGATGTAATTCAGAAATGAGAATAAAAAGAGAGAGTGTGGAGTAAGACCGGTGAAAATAAGATAACAAGACAGATCAAGACAAAGAGAGAAGTGTGAGACAAGAGGAGCGGCAGGGAATAAGGGATGGTAGAATGAAGGATGCATCACAATAAACAAACTGACATGGAAGTTAAGGGAACAGGGGCCACTGGAGGAAAAAGGAGAGATAGTGAAGGAGGAAAAACAGGGGAGAAGGAGAGATAGTGAACTCCCAAAGCAGGTGAACACAAAGATGGAGTAGAGGAAGGGAAGAGAGGAGATAGTAAACCTCCTCCAGCAGGACGAAAAAATTATAATGACAGAGTTGAGCAGGGAAGCCAGAGAGGGTGTTGAGTGATCGAGAAAATAAGAAAAGATGGTGTCTCTCTATCTTTTTGTCTGACTGGTAAGCATGCTAACTATGTTGGCTCCTTAAGGACCAAAACACAGGTATCTTGAAAGTAAACACAATTAATGAGGAACGGTGGCATGAGATGGGAGGAATGAGTGAATGAGAGATGGAGGGAAAAGGCATCGCGTCTGTGTCAGACAATTTTTTTTCCCCAACTTTCTTTCCCTCTGATTTTCATTTCTACCTCTTAACTGCTGGGTGGCGTTCATGGATGGAGGAGAGGGTCTTGCAGCCCTGTGCTGCTGACAGCTTCTGATAGAGCTGTTCTAATGGGAGCAGATGATGATTGACGGCCATGCAGTGAGCTGACAGCACATAAAGGTCACATTAGCTCCCACTGCGATAAATAGAAAAAAAGATGGAAAGAGGCAGAGACAGGAAGTGAGAAAGCATTTGGATGAGAAAGGGAAGAGAGCATAGGCAGTTAGGCACAAAGACGAAATGTCAAAAAGGGTTGGGAGATAAGGTGAAAAATAAAAATAGAGAGGTGGAATAGAGGAAAAACGGAAAACCTTCAACCAATCAGAAAAGTGTGCCAGCAGAGATTTAAAACAAAGAACTTCCTGTCTTAGGATCGCAGCTGTTGCTCAAACTCACACACTGCTCAGACAGTAATCATCAGGGTTGATTTCAGTCCAGTGCCCATGCACTTGAACTCTTTCTCGCCAGAGAGCATCCGCTGACCTTCTCACCACCCCCAGCTGATGGCAGATTCTCCAGAGAATGACCGAACCCCCCACTGGTTGCTCCATGCAGAGTCAGCCAGACAGGAAGTCAGACACAAGAACAGGACAAAGAAACTGATCAATATTTAAAAAATAAAACATAGATTCATGAACATAAAAGGACATGATATCAGCCAAAGCAAAGATCGATTTAACTACTTAGCTGACTAGAAATAAATGTTGTAATAAAATACATTTAGCCCAATCTTTTATACCAACTTTGGGATCATTGTTTTGACTTGTAATCAGTTTATATTTGCAGATGTTGCAACGGTAAAAAGACAAATTAATGTTACCAAGTCAGTGCCAAACAACATGTCAAGTTGGCAGATTACTCTACTCGAATAGCTGTTGTTTAACTTTATGAGTCTGTTAAACCAAAATGATGCTGAAAGACAGATGCTGAACAATAAATTTGCATCATTTGTATCAGCCGATAAAGGCTTTAACAAAAATGCTATTAGCATTGGCTTCAACATTTCTGTTGGCCTGCAAAGGTGATAAGATGGGACTTTCATTATGCAGTTCCGTAAAATAGAGTTGTTATTAACATTGCACACAGATGTGTGCTTAAAGATGTATAATGATTTGTGGAATGCTTCTTTCAGTGCGCTATCACAATAAATGTTGGCTGCTTCATTCCATTATGTTAATTCAACTGGAGGAAAGACTCGATATAGTCTGATGAGGTGAGAAAAATCTACCAACTGGGCAAAATAATTGAGATAGTTCAGCAAATCAGACAGCAGCAGTAATCTGTATATTGTGCATCTGTAAAGAATCACAAGTGAAGTAATTGCTAGTGAGAATATCAGAGCCAGAGAGGCAGATATTTGTAGCTAATTACAGCACGCAAATCAAGTAGAAGAGTGGATAAAATGACACCATGCGTGCTAAATGACTAGATCTGAACAACCTTATTATGCAATGTTTATTCTTGTTCCACTCGTCCCACCCAACACAAATATACAAATATAAACAAAAATTAGCTTTACAGAAGCTTCACAAAGTGAAGAACGTTCTTTAAACCTACAATAATGGGAATATAATCTTAATTTCCTCACTCGTGGTTTGGAAATGTGCAAATACGGATGAATTTGGATGATGCGGCTCATTGGCCTAATTGTCACTAAGCGCCGTTGGAGGAGTGTGTGCTGCGTCTACAGATGGGCTGAGAGGTTCACACACCCACAGCCCACCCACGCAGGTGTTTCCACTTACTGCGCTCTTCTTAATTAGATCTCCACTCAGGACCAGGTGGGTGTGTGCAAACTTGGCTTGACTGACACCTCCCACGGCTTCCTGTTTGCTTTATTGCACCTGTTAGCATGGGACTCACACCTTTATCAATCATTGGAGTCCGGGTAGAGGTCATTCCAAGCAGAGCAAGACCAAGACGGCTGCTCTGACCCATGAACAAGAAGTCAGTGAAGCGTGGTTGGTGTCGAGGTTCCATCCCAGAGGTCTTAATTGATATAATGTTGTGAATCACTTAAATGCTAAAATGTGTGTCTAAGCAAAGAACCTGAAAGTTCACCCATCCCCCTGGTGTAAATATCTAATTTCTCACTCATGTTCTGCTCATCCACCCATTAAACGTGTTGAGTTGTTTTATTCTTTAGCTCCATCAAAAATATTACGATTGATGTGAGAAAATAGTTCTTAAGAATCACATGTTTCTTTTATTGTCAATTTTAGACTTTTAGAGCTAATAAACAAAACTAATTAGTCCATCCATCCATCTTGGTCCTGTTTTCACAAACACTAATTAGTGGCTTGGTAAAAAAAAAAAATCCCATTCTATTGCCTTTGTCAGTATGAATTACTTACTTCAAAGGACAAATCCTTTTTTCATGCAATGTGTTTTCCTTGTTTCCAGTCTCTGTTTATCCTATATAAACCAGTCAGTCCACTAGGTCCTGGGCTCAGAACTGGTGGGTGGCCGGTTCAGAACTTGAACGTGGACCAACAATTTGGAGTGTGAACTGGCAGTTGTAGAGGTGCTGGTTCACCTCCTTAGCACTGCCGAGGTGCCCTTGAGCAAATTGCTCATCGGCCGCACTAGAGAAGAGCTGACCGCCAATCTATCATCATCCTCTCTCTTGCATGCCTGCAGGCCCCTTGTGTGTGTGTGTGCGTGTTTGTGTGTGTGTGTGCACTAGGGCCTGCACATCTACATGTGTAAAAATATATGTAAAAGAGTGTAAAATAATTTCCCTATGAGGATAAATAAAATATAATTCTTCTTCTTCGTCATCCACCTCTTCTATTTCTTTACCAATATGTTGCCCTTTTCTGTCTCCTGCATTCATACATATTGGATACTGCAGTTATTCCTGCCTTAAACAACACACAGTTTGACAGTCCCTTTACAGTAGGATCCTGACATTGCCTGATGGATATGGAGACAGCCATGAGGGGTTACCTCTGCTTCCTCCACTTTCAGCTGCATTTCACCTTCCATTCTCTCCCTAGTGTAACCTCATCGTCCCTTGTGTGATGCGCTAGGACAAAGAGGGAGAGGCAGATTATAGATGTGTGTGTGTGTGTGTGTGTGTGTGTGTGTTTAGAGTATGGGTTTGTGTGTTTAAACTCTGTCAGAGTGTGTGTCTGTGTGTACCACTCTGTCTTTCTGCAGGCTGTTTAAACTAGTTTTCTTTCCATCTCTGTATGGAACACACACACACACACACACACACACACACACACACACACACACGCACACACACAATATTTTCATTAATGCCAGTAGAATATGCGTGTGTGTGAGAGTTCATGCTTGAGTTCATCGCAGAACGAGACGGGGGGGGAAGTGAGACGGAACCTTTGCATCCATATTTGTTTTTTGGAGTTTGCATGAAGGAGAGACAAAATAAGTATGAAAGTGTGTTCTTTTCAAAGGCTGTGTGCATGTTTGTGTGTCTGTGACTAGATGTTCATCACCAGCAACATCATTTTCGAACTGAACATGCATTTTTCTGGGGTCATGATGATGCATCCAGTGAGAATAAAAATGAAAATGAGACTAATAAATTATTACAAATATTTCACTGTTGTTAATTAATGAATTCTACCATCACATGAAAACAAAAACAAGCAGTTCAGTCACATCATTTAGGCAAAGAAGCATCTTGATTTCTGCATTAAAATGTCTACAATTGCTCAATCCTTTATGTATTTTGTTGTTTATTTCAGTGCATGCGTACCGGAACGACAGCATCACTGATAGATGAACCTTTTTTTTTTTCATTTCCACAACTTCAGTTATTATGATGAATTTTTCCCCACTGCTAAACATCCTACCTCGCTTTAGCTAATTTATAGAGATAAAATAGCCTGATACAGCAAGTCACACACAATGAAGTGAAAGACGGTGATGATGAAGGTTAAACTGAGGAGAGAAAAAAAGTGCAGGTGTTTTTAAATGTGATTTCAGTCTGAGAGAATGTCAAAATCATTTCCTGATCCTCCTTCATGTCCTCACCCCTCACCATGCTTATCCATACTTCATTGCTCATGTGTTTACATGTATGCAGTTTCTTTATAAGCCCCAGGACATGTGGCTGCATAGTCACACGGCTGCTGGGAGAGATGATGTGGGACTCAGTGGTGAAAGCATTATCATAAAGAGTGAGACCCTCTCCCAGAGATCCTAAATCCTCCTACTTTTTGTCTGCGTGACAGCTGGCGTTGAAACGTCATGAAAAACCTTTTTACTCTGGTACCCATCGATGTTCTGATTTGCGTGTGCTGTTCATCTGTTATTACTGAACAATACATGACACATTTGACAGAGAGTTTCAAACATAATATCTTTCACAAGAATGTTCACGTGTCTTCTACCATATCTGTGTTTCAATGTTCCATCCCGTTCATCTCTGTTGTTTTGTAGTTCTCTCTGCTCTATATGATGGTGCATATATTCAGAATGAATGCTGCACTCAAAATGTTTGAGTTATTGTCCTGCAAGGAATTTTTTTGTAATGATGGAACATTTAATTTAATTAGTTCCAGCCAAAACAGATTTTAAATAGCTAAGAGTTCATTAAAATTTTTCATTTCTCATTTCTGGTCAAGAAAGAGCTGACTTGGTAGAACGTTGTTCTGTGGCTTTTAGCACAAGAGGTTGACAACCTTTCACTAAGTCTCAGAGGCAAGTTCCCTCTCATTCATTCATCGTGTGTTTTTGTGTAACAATTACAATTATCTTTTGCCATTATACAGTATATGTTTTAAAAAAGTACTTGATGTGAATTTGTTGGCAGATACTTTTTTTTTTGAGGAGAAACAAAACGTAGGACCCATAGACAAAGGAGGGAAAACTGGCATAGTTTAAAAGAAGGAAAAAATGGAATCTTCAAAAATAAACATCGGATATAAAGATAACACAAAAGATAAACCCAAGAAGGTAAGAAAGTATGTAAAACTTGATCCATAGAGCACTAAGCAGAAGTCACAAAGTGTTCTCTATAAAATAATAATTAAAAAAAAGAATTGGCTGACTGTATATGGGAGGAGGGAGTCAAACTTATAACCTTGACTTGAAACACAATGTTTAGACTCATCACTCAAAAATCAAGTTTTGTAGAAAACAGCCTCTGATGTTCTAACTGATTATCACTGATTGGCTCAGAATGCATTCTGTGCAAAACGTGGAAACTTTAGCAGTTCTACATATTTTAACATCACGTCTTCAATTGCTCAGCGATAATGTTAACATTTATTGTCCAAACATAAACAAAAGGCAGAAAGGGACGTTCTTATTTTCTCATCATTATGTCAGTCATTATGACAAAATAAAGTTTTTTTTTATATCATATGGGTATCAATGTTAAAGAGTTGTCACATTTGTCCAACCAGACAGCAGCAGGAATTATTGCTGATACCTCTGACACTGACACACTGTGCGGGACATGGAAAATGATGCACACTTTTTGTCTTTTTGTTTGGATAAAAGGCTCATTCTGGGGTAACAAAAACAAAAATCCTGTTTCAGGTGATTATTCATTCACACTGGACCTTTAAGACATTACATGGTAAAACAAAATTCCTATAGCTTCACACTTTTCAGTCACCATCATGTTCCTCTCATGATGTCAATCTGTCTGATGGACATTTGTTCTTTCTGCTAATTGCAAAATGTGCAAATTGACAGCAGCAATGTAGAGCTGTCTTCAGTCATGTTTAATTACTGATTATTTTGTGGTCATTTCAAATCTTGCTTTTTAATCACAGCCTGCTGGCTCTATAAGTGGGAGTTTTATATAAGTGATGAGGCTTTTACTGTTAGAAACAAAAAAAACAAACAAAAAAAAAACCAAAACCCGGCTCCTGTTCAAATACTCAACAAAGACTAGGACTGGTCAGCAGGTTAAAGTTTTGTTCAGTCTTTGAATGTGAGTCACTGGAATATCTTGATTGGAAAAAATGAGAACTGTAAAAAGACGTACGGGTTAAAGGGTGCCCGCTTTGATAGGTGTCAAAAAGTCAACCGTGAAGCATCTCATCTCTCAGCAGCTATTGATCGATCTCAAGGAGAGAGGGAGAGGGGAGAAGTAGGAGCAAAGACAAGAGAGCAGAGAGCAAAGAGACATAAAAGAGGAAGTGGAAAATGTAAGAGGACAGGGAATGTGTCTGAGGTGAAGAGAGTAGGTGAAAGAGGCAGAACGTGAGTAAAGCAGCATAAGGTGGTAAAAGAGTCAAACTGAGAGTGGATCTGATGAGGAGGGCCAGAGAGAAGAGATGAAAGGACACAGAGTGGGAGAACGAGTGGATTTGGCAAGAGGATAGCTGAAAAGGAGGTGAAATGAAGTTCACCGCAGAAGGACAGGAGTCTCATTTTTCCATAAATTTCTGTTTCTCTCAATCTCAGGCCTCACCTCCTGAGGCCTGAGAAGGAGTGGCTTTCATGCCACTCCTTCACAATCGTCTCCTTTCTGCCTTTCATCTTCCTTATGTCTCACTTTCCACACACACTCACATACACACACACACACACACACACACACACACACACACACACACACACACACACACACACACACACACACACACACACACACACACACACACACACACACACACACAGACTGAACATGTCCTAATCCTGTGGACGTGTTGGAGCATCAGATGAGCTCACAAAAATGAATGTCAGCCAAAACATATAAAAGTCTCCCATTAAATAAGGTCTAACGTTAACATTGACTCCATCCTCCGTCTGAGTCATGCATACATATGATTGTAGGAAGCAATGCCATTCTTGCCCTTCATCATTTTCTTAACATTTATCACTTCCTGAAAACTACTGTTCTGTAAAGTATTGCCTTTTTTCTCAACTGTCTTTCTCAATATTTTCCATTTTTGTCTATTTTTAGATTGTTCGGTCTCCACAGAAATATAAATATAGTTTATTTTGACTTATTTTGTGTCAGAGGAGTGAGAGAACCATGAGTGAAAAGAGGACATGATGAAGGTGGAAGAGGGAGGATGACATAAAAACAGCTGTACCAATTGAGGATGGGAAATTAAAGAGGCAAAGGAGAGCTAGTAGGGAGCTTTTTAATTAGCCGTTTCTCACCGACCCAATTCAAGGTGCTGCTGTTGAGTTAGGAGAAAGTCTGCAAACACTTTTCCGTGAGACAATGAGGAGACACAAGATGAGACGAGAGAGACAAGGCAGGAAGGTGAGGTCTGAGAAATTCAAGGATGTAAAGGACAGCTTTTTATATTCACAAATGCACTTTCAAAGTAAATATGCCTCTGAATATAAACACCATACTCAAAAAATCAATCAGATCATTCTTAGAATTCAGGATTTTATTTAAGCAAGAATATCGACAGAATTGAGACCTAAACTAAAAGTTGTCTGTCTTTGAAATCTACCTTAAACAATCAAACAAGGACAGAGTTCGTCATTTAAACTATTATTTTTCCTATTTCACTCAATTATTACTTTCAATTCTAATTTTTGAATCACTAATCCCCATAAGTTGCTTTGAAGTTTTCAATATGACCTGATTTCAATCCAATTCCTGTCTACCGTGATAAGGTCATATCAGTGATGGTCAACATGTGCAAATAAACAAAACAAAATAAAATAAAGGACACATTTTCATCAACCACATTTCCTGCATAGTGTCAAATGAATAATGCTTTCCTATTACTGACTATGTTTTTGCTGCAGTGCACTGGGGTCGCGCCCAGAGTGTACCCTGCCTAACACCCCAGTCGGTTGGGATAGGCGCCGACACCCACAAACTGGGACAGTGGATGAACCAGATATGGAAAATGAATCAATGATTATTTTTTAAATTACTTTTTTAAGATTATTTTTTCCTTCAATTAGATAGTTTGAGGATGCATTTTAATTAAACGTTTTAAAGTTAATCAAAATATTGATCAGGGTTCAGACAGTTGTTTTCTCGAGACTACTGGGCCTATGTCTGACACATTTACTTTAATTTGCATATTTCATCTCTTTCCATGTCTTTTCTTGTCAGGACATAGTCACCAGATTTTAAAACTCACAGCTTGGAACGATTAAAACTCCAGATGCTGCCATGTTTAACAATGCACACCAACTCTGTATGCTCCAAGTTCCATAGTTCTACATGTGTTCTCTTCCAGGGTCCACTGTTCCTCAGTTCTAATGGTTCTAGGACATTTGACTGGTGGGCCACGAAAACTTCCAAATTTGACTTGAGGGCCAGCTGAGGAGGCGATGGATGGAGTGTTTTTTGTGTAATAAAGCAAATTACATGTAAAAACTAAGGGTTAATTTGTTGTATAGAATACTGAATTGGGGAACACACAACCCTTTGAATACTGAACCCTGGAAATGACAATGGGAGTACTCCCCATAAAGGAAAGCTCAATTTCCCGCACATCATTAATAGTTTTTACTATAATCCAATTTTCCATTATTTTCAGATTCCCCTTTGACATTACTGACATTGGAGGCTTCTTTAATAGAATTTTGAGACATCTTGGTGGCATTAAATCTCCATCTTATCCACTTGATGATGCAACACCTCTGGAAAAAAAAAACAAAAAACTGTCTTAATCTCGTGCTTCCTTGCAAAGAATGAAAATGAATGCTGGTTGAAGCTTGACTTTCTGCTGGACAGCTTTGTGTGCAAATGCGCTCTCAGTCTTCACTCTGCAGAGCTCTGGGGATACTGAGCTGCATAAACAGCACATGTCATCTTCCTGCTGAACGATGCACACAGCAACACATCAAAGTGCAAATGAGCAAAAACACAGGCATATTTATCATCTGTTAGCTCAGATGCATGCTTGTGTCTCTAGTGTTGTATTAGATGAGTGTGTATTGTGCAGTTTATGCCTTAGATCCATGTGCACGTGTGTTTATGGGCATTCATGCATGTGCTGAAAGTACATGTGGGACATTGGGACTCCATAATGTTCCCTTTAGTGCCAAAACATCTATGCTAACTGTCCTCTTTACACTAGCAAGATCTAATTGAATATAATTGGCACAATTAAAGTGAAATTGGACCAGCAGAAATTATTGAACCAGTTATCTGCTGCAATTAAATAGTAATTGGCCTATTGTTATCTTTACAAGTCTCCTGGAAGGCCTGAGAAAGACCCTGCACACAGGTCTATAAGTAAAACTGGCACATGGCACATAAAGCAGCAGCAATCCTGACAGTGTGTTTCCTTACATTTCTGTCTGTGTATACCACTGTGGACAACATGTGTGTGTGTGTGTGTGTGTGTGTGTGTTTTACAATATATTTTAATTTCAACAGCTTTATCTATTTAGATGATCTAAAAGCCATCCATTATTTCATTGTCCCACATTAACATAAACTTAACCCTCCTGATTCTTTGTCATCCGCCTTCACCAGCTTCATCCTTTCATCCGTAATTTCACTTGAGTATATTCATCCAGGTGACACCCCCAGTGATCTCATATTGATTTAAAATTAGAGAGGTTTGATGATTGGCTGGATAGAATGAAGTGAGGTTGGCTGAGGTAATGGTGGCACTTTTTAAACAATAAAAGAAAGCAGGAACACATTTATGAGAGAATCTTGTGTAGGTATTATTGATGTCTAAGACTTTTGCAAAACTTATAAATAATATTTAATTTTTGCTTTTAACTGGAGTCTCACATACCAGAAGACAATACGGAAATCGATATTGGGTATTTATCAGTGGATGCACAGATGATGTTGCCCCCACCTGGTAAGAGGGTGTTTGACTGACAGACATAATACAAATCCAAGGCTGACATTCACAAAAATAGTGAATTTATGTTTGACCTCTGAACAAGTGGCCCCTTTTTTCACTTAAATCAGTTGACTGGCATTTTTGCTGGAATGTTTGTTTCAGGTTTGCCAACAAGCTGCATCACATTACTTCTTCAAATATGAACTAAATGGTGGACTGAAAGCCAATACTCTCACAAAAACTTGTTGCGAACATAACAATTTTTTTTTTAAATCAATTGATTGTCCTATCCAGGGATCCCTTCATCCCATGCTTCCCTAATGGATCGTAGATGAAGGGGAGGACCTTAAGTGACATCCATCACATGTCATTTTAACATAAAGATTTGATTATCTAATAATTTTATGACTTTTTTTTTTCATGCTACAATAAAAAAAACCTCAGGCAACTTTTGAAGAGTATCTTCAAAAGTATAGTTTGGCACAAGGTAAATATGGACTTTTGATTACGAAGCTGTCACTCAATAACTATGTTAATTCAGTGGGAAATCATTTAGATAAGGAATATGTATGGCTCAAAGGCTCGGAGATAGATCATATTGGGAAAATAAAGGTGGTACATTAGTATGCTGTCTTAAACTGTAGAAATTCAAATGAAATGCAAAATACGCTATTAAAATACCTAATGAGGTGGAAACAATAGTGAATGTCTGTCTGGGGAAATGAAATATCTCCATTGCAATTCCAAAATAGTGCAGACGTGCAGTGGGAGAAATCCTCCTTCAAGAAAAGGGATGACAGCAGTGTTCTTTTATTGTGTACCTACAATGCAGCTGAAATATGCTAAAAGGAAAACTTTACAAGGAAAAAGTCTCCCTAAAGTTTGATTGAAATGCTGACTGCCTAATTTCTAATCTGTTCTCCGTAGAGGAATTTACAATTTGGCAAACATTGGTTTGTTTCTCAGCCTAGGCAAAAATGACTGGAGAAATTTCAGCAAATCGTTTTAGATTTATGCAGCATTTACCAGGAAATAATCCTGTAATTATTAGAATGGGTCCGTAAAAACCTACAGATCTAAGAGTTTTTCTCCACTTTTCCCTAATTATGCAATAACTACTAAACCAATATCCCTGATATGGTGACAAAGGGATGGGGGATGGGTCCATTTTACTTGTTTTAGCAGTTTTTTTCTCAGGTTGCCATTATTTTACAATAATATATACAATTCTTGGCATAGATTAAAACAGACCGGAAAAAAATCCACATCTCCCATTTTAGCTGAACTCATTCCACTCTGTTTTTTCCAATCCGGAGCCACATGAACAAGCAGGCGTCCTGATCAACATTTTTATTCCACATGCAGCCATTTCTGTAACACTAGGACACAGCTGGAGAAGAAACTCACAGGGAGCACCAATGCTGTGTTTTGGATTTTGGAAACTTCCTACCAATTTCAGTCCCTCTCTTTTTACTTATTCACCTCATCCTTTCTCCTTGTGTGGCCAAATGTCAACCCTCACCTTCAGTCTTTCATTTCTGGCAAAGAGTGAACAGTTAGCGCTCCATCATTCACACCGTCTGACCCCGTTCCCTTCTTCTGACTCAGGTGTCGCTGAATTCCAATAAGGAACCGATAACTGCCTGCCTACCTTCCTTCCTCCCTTCCTTCCTCCCACCCTTCTCCTCATCCTCACTCCATTTTCCTCACCATTTCCATCTTATCCCCGTGGGATTCCTGGACCTTAATTATTCATTGTAATTTGTAGATTAATTCCGCATGGGTACCTCCCTCCCTCTCTCTCTCACACACACACGCACATGCACACACACACGCACACACACACACACACACACACACACACACACACACACAAACACACACACACACACACACACGCACGCACGCACGCACACACACACACACACACACACACACACACACACACCTACACACACACACACACACACACACACACGCACGCACGCACACACACACACACACAGACGCACATTCCTTCACCTCTGTTTCTCCCTTTTACTGCTTTCCTCTTCCTTTTCTTCATCTTGCTTTCACACCTTCTCTTTTTCTTTCTTTTCCCTCCATCATCTTCCCTTTTGCTGCTTACTTTGTTTCTTTTTTCAGCACTTCCCTCCAGAGCTACACTAGTTTCTGTTTCCCGCTACCTCTACTTATACATATTTCCTTTCTCTGTCTCTCTCTATGTCTCTTTCTCCCTCTCTTCCTCCCTCGTTCTTTCCCCTCAACCTGCCGGTGACAGGTTCCATTATCATGTTTCTCACGGCTCGCCTGCTCTACTTCTGATGGATGACCTCACGCGAATATTAATTTACTGTAGCATTAACAATATCACATCTTATTCTACACTTACCCTCGTCCTCCCTACCATTGTGGCTGCTCTACCCTCTAAACACCCTTCAGCTAGTTCTCTCATTGTCTTTTGTCACATCACTCTCCTGTTACTCCTTTCTTTTTTTCAATGTAAAGCTCTCATTCAAAGTAAATTCTTTCAAATGATCACATATTTGATTAAAAGTTCATGAAATATCTTCAACTTAAATTGAATGGCATTTGCCAAGGCTCAGTGGAATCACTGTTCCTGAGGATAAATGTTGAGGCAATCTGCATAATTTATGTTATGCATCATGAAATGCAATGCATGATGGAAACATTAAGTGAAAAGTGCTTTCACGGTATGTAGTGGCATGGTGTAAATGGAAATGCTGTTCACATGAGAAGAGGTGGAGAGAAAAGTAGAGAAGGAGAAAGATGCAGAAAAGATGAGTGCTGATAAATGAGAGGAGAACAGGCTATTGGCTCTGACACTTATTGCTCATCCACTCTTTATCCACTTCTTCTTCTGACAATCTATCTTGTGTCGTTCTTCTTCCTCTACCCCTCCTTATTATGCCCTCCCCTCCATATTACATTTTCTCACTCCTTTCTTTTCACTGGGTTCACTTAATACTATATTTTATCCCATCACCTTTTTCACCTGTCTTGAGATTTTCATGTTGACAGCATATATTTTTTGATGTGTGTGGGCCCACTGCATCTTAGTACAGACGTAAATAAATAAATAAATAAATCAGCAAACAAACACACAAATAAATAAATAGACATATAAATAAATACAAATTTAAATCCACACACATCTATTCAAATGGAAACAGTAGAAGAAGAAGAAGCAATAGACTAAGAAACAATAGCACACACAATCAACCGCTGGGGAAAAACTGAGACAAAACTCTTGAAAAAGAGATAGCAGGGAAAAGTTACTTTTTATAGATACATTCATTTCACTGTGTCTTTCATTCTTCATCATTACAGGCTATACAAGACATTTCCTGCTATATTGACTCAAAAACATACAGCAGGCATCTCAATAATATTTCAATTAAACCTAAAGGCATATAAATCTACCACAAAGTGAATTTGTGGCAACAGTTTTAGTTATTAGTTTTCAAGCATGGAGAAAAGGATTCAGAAGACAACAACAAAAAACAATCACGGCAGTTAATTGGAGGTGGGGGTTGAGGGCCATGTGTGTGCCGGGTGTTATTATAGTGTCTACGTGAGTGTGTGGAAAATCTTGATGCATGACAAAAGGCAATCATCTGAGAATAGCAAAAGCTTTCTGTATAAATACTGCAGGTTTTCTTATGGGCTCCATATGAAACAAACGTAAAAGATGCATGAAAAGGATGCCTCACTGGAAAAAGAGCGTGATTTTATCAGGCAGACACTCCTTACTTACTCCTCCTTACTCCTTACTCATACTATGTATGACTTATTGTGCACAACAGTTTATTAAACACATTGGACTCAAAAGTTAATGAGATGTCATCAAATTTCAATTGTCTTAAATTAATTAAAGTATGATCACAACATGAAGTTTAGACACAACATCAAGCTACTACTGCTGCACTATACCTAATTGTCGATTGCTGATTTCTATAGATGTTGATGCCTATCCAATCCCATGAACCCACTGATAAAATGTGGTGGGACCAATTACACTTTGCTCATCAGTGAAACAACAACAACAACAATAACAACCAAAAAAAAAATGATTACAGGTCCATTTCAGTTTTATGTGTTATTTTAGGAATTCGTTGACTTTTTGTTCCAGACACAGTCGGCTGCGCTGTTGCCTCGCAGCAAGAAAGTCCTGTCTTCAAATTCACCTAGCGCTCTGGGAATTTTCTGTGTACAATGTGTGTGCTCTCCCCATTCATTCACATGTTCTCCAGCATCCTCCCTCCCAACATCCAATAAAAGAGAATTGCTGACTCTAAATTGACTATGAATGTGAATGCGATTGTTTGTTTGTCATTCTTGTCCTGTCATGAACTGTTGGTTTGTCCAGAATACACCAGGCTCCAGCCCCCACGACCCCACATGGGAAAAATGCATGAAGGAATAATAAATGTCTGAAAATGAGACAATTATGATTGTCTCATCTTCAAGAATATAAATGGTGAGTACCTGTAATTGAGAAATAGTTCAAATAAATATGTTACATAATGTTAAATGGCCTGACTTGGTAAAATCCTGGTATGCATGTGTTGTTGTTGCTGAACATAAACACCTGACCTGACAAACGTTCTTTTAGTGTGTTTGCATATAATTAAACTGGTTCAACCTCGTACTTTGAACTGGACCTACGAAAAATAATAAGATACCTGTGGACCAGTTTGTATTCCAACAGAACAGGTTAAATACAGTTGATCCAAAAGGCGTACCGTAGTGAGTTTTCCCAGTCAGATACAAAGGTCAGCACTGTTAGAACAATTTGCCTCCGGCCAGTTTCATGGGCTTACTTTTTCCCAGGACATCCAATCACCACCGCTATTTCATTCAAATTAAATTGATTTTTTTGCAGAATTTTTCCTACTTTAGATGCTGCATCACTGAGCCTTTACACATAGTCAGTTTAATCAGTATTTTATAAAAAGGGATATAATCAATTCTTCTTGTTCTCCAGAGAAAAACAATATGATGAAATTAAATATTTTACGGTCTGCCCTCATGCTGATTGTGACAATAGCTCCTTATTAGTCATATAATTGTAACAAATAGCATTGAGGCTTTGTTTTATATGAGCAGTTAATTTAATAAGATCCAATTATAAATGCTGAAGATCATGAACTGCCCTCACAGCAAGCCTTTGTTATGCTGATGATCTATTCTGTGAGTTTTCTCTTGTACTTATTACTTTGTTGGCACCTACAATGAGTTACTAATACTTTATTTGTAACGATATTTACTCTACTTAAATATTTGTGTATTTAATATACAGTATTTCATTTTTGTTATGAATGATTAGTCTGTTTTTTTGTTTTAATTTGTGTTTTTTCTTGTTCTATCACCATAATTATTCTTACTTGTTTTTGTTTCACACATTTCTAATTCATTATTTAATCATTTTAATTCATTCCAGCCTTGTGAAAAAGCCCCAAACCCCCTAAATTATGAATTTTTAAAATCATAATTAATTATATATAAGTCACAATAACAGTGATAAAGTATGAAAAGAAATGCAAAAGTCAGAAGAACACACGGAATAAGTCTCTACTCCATGAACAAGAATGAGATCCAGTCTCAGTTGATGTTGTATCCATTCGCCAACATGAGGTAAAGACTGAGATGTGGTCTCAGCCGATGTTGTATCAATCTCCTAACTAGCGGGGTTGTCCTGAAGCACAGCTTGTATGTCCCTCTGTCGAAAAACATGGACAGAGGGACAGGTTACATTTTTTTTTAAAAAGCATTTTGGGTAGCTTGTATCTCAGTGTACTACTGTATTTACATTTTTTCATACTTTTATATTTTCATTTTAATATCACTTCAGACATGTAAATTCTAGATTTAAGATTCTAGAATTTAAAAAAATAAATAAAAAAATTGAACTCTGTGTGGCTCACCAGCAAAACAGTTTACCAACTCCTAATCTGAAGTCTGTCTGAGGAATCGGCATAGAACCACTTCAAGGATTGCTCATCTCTTCCAATAAAGCAGAAGTAATCCAGCATGATACCATAATTGACTGAGTCAAGTATTTTTCAAGGTTCAGTCAGAAATGCGGCAAAGTTCTGATGATTTGTCAAGGTTTCAATTAGATTGTTAAGTGCACATACTGCAAGTATGGTTGTGTTAAGACGTGGTCTAAAACCTAAAAGCAAATTAATATGAAAAAAAAAAATGAAATTTTTGTATTTATTTTATCTGATGAAAGGGATAATTTAAAGATGTAATTAAGAGCTGCTACAATTAGATGAGCAAGGAGATGGAGGGGGAGATCAAGTTCATTCTTATCTACACATTTGCTTGGATTGAAAGTAACTAGTTTATTGTAAACCTCAAATCGTCTCACAGACGTCAAAGATAATTTATTAGAAAATATTTGGTAATGCACCTACAGATGGTAAGCCAGGCCTTAAGGTAGTAAGAGTTAATTGTCTGTTAAATATACTGCCACATGAATTGAATTGATGATTAAAAGCCTCACACATATTTGATTTGTTTGTCATGATTTGATTTTCAACAGAGATTTTTAGGAGTGAGAGAGGCAGGATAAGTACTTTTCAAAGATTTCATAATTTTCCACAACTGTGATGAATTACTTCTAATTGCAAGTACAGATAAATAGAAGTTGGATTTGGATTCACTGGCAAATTAAAGGTTGTCTTTTTTGGCTTTCTTCCAAGTTGCTTCTCCAAAGAGAGTTTTCAAGGTTTTGGGGGGATACTAAAAAGCTGTATTTTTAAAAATTTTTTCAGAAAGTTTTTCAAAGTTTTATAATGGTGGTAAAAACGATTGGTTAAGGTCATACAATTTTTTTAATGCAAAGTGGAAAAGAAAATCCATTTATAATATTCTTATTTTGCAAGATGTATGAATATGAGGTCTGTTGACTTGAGAGGATTGTTTTTCTTCCTTTTATTGTTTGACATTTAAAACAGTTCATCTATTCTGGCAAAGATTTTTGAGATCCAATCTAAATTCGAAACAATGCGTGATAACTAGTTCAGATCTAACATGAGAGGATTTCCTGCAGGCCAGTATTCTTTGCATGAACACCAACATTTTTGAAATGGTCACCGCCTCCAGAACAATATATTTAAAAGTCATGGCTAATGAATTAAAAATAGTACTGTACTTTTAGGTTGAACGGTAATAGAAAAAAATATACATAATACATAACCATGCTTACCATGCTCTGATCTAATTTATACTTAGATATAACATATACTTTAGTAGAATTTTCCCAAGACTTCAAGAGCTGTTAAAGTTACAAGTAGTTGATGTCAGGATAATGTTAATAAAATACTAGCCATCTTTCTTTTCAAGGGATCTTAAATTGACAAAAACCACACAACCAAGATTAGTTGGTCTCTGCTGAGAATCACAAAGGAAGATGGGAAGTTGCTGTAAAACATCCACTCACCTGGTATGACTGTTGCACCAACAGCTGTATATCATATTAACCTTTCTTTATCCAGTTGATTCCCATTGAGATTACAGATCTCTTTTGCCCTGGCTACATTCATGCTCACATTCGCACCTACGGGCAATTTAGGCTGACCAATTCACCTATGGTGCATGTTTTTGGAGGAAGCCGGAGAACCCGGAGAGAACCCACGGGGAGAACATGCAAACTCTGCACAGAAAGGTCCCCAGGTGGATTCGAACCCAGGACCTTCCTGCTGTGAGGCGACAGTGCTAACCACTACACCATCGTGCTGTATGGATTCATATGATGAACCAAAGTGTCAGTAGTCATCTATAGTGCTTAAATGAGCATACACAACACACAGGCTGACAAGATCACGGAGGGCTGACACAGCTGAAATGGCCACCTCAGGCCATAACTTCTCTAAACCCCAGAGTGAGCAAACAGGCAGTAAAACAGAAGAGCAATAGAAAAACTAACTAAGCGTGGATGGGGAGAGAGAATGTAACACTTATATATTTTTTAAATCGATTGGTGTCTGAGTAAATGTCCAATTAATCTGCTTTATGATAGCAGGATGAGCTCTGCTGGATGAAATATGTATGAGGGTCTTTCAGACAGCTCTGTGTTTAAAAATTCTTTTCATCCTCCAGCCAGAGGAAGTGTATCAGATTAGTTTCTCTTTGTATGTGTGTGAGTGTGTATGTGTATGTGTGTGTGTATCTGTGTATGTGTGTGTGTGTGTGTGTGTGTGTGTGTGTGTGTGTGTGTGTGTGTGTGTGTGTGTGTGTGTGTGTGTGTGTGTGTGTGTGTGTGTGTGAGGAGAGACCAGGATTGTCTCCTTTTGTGTAAGTGAATAGGAGAATCTGCGGGAGGAGGCCTCTAGTCTGGGACAACTGTGTCTAAATATTCAAACATAGATCCATAATCCACAAATATTTCATTCATTTAAGATTCTTTAAAATGCTTTATTGGCCCATCTGAGAACCGATTTCACTCAAATCATCATTGTGGAGAAATGCAAAGTGATGCTATGCTCCTCTTTGATTTGTAAGGTGTGGGACTGAAGAGATCTGTGGAGAAACAAAGTTGTAAAATACAGAAGTGTTCTTTTGAAACCATCACGATGAGGGGAGCGGTGAAGGGAATAGATGTGAATGCATGATTGATGTTTGCAACATGACAACCAGGAGACGTGTCCTCGCTTTGACTAAAACTGGTGAAGTTTAACACAAAGTCATCCAGAGATTCAGCATCAATGCTAAAATATTGATTTACATCTTGCTCACCTCAGGGACATCACAGCCTTTGGTAAGAGGTAAACTTATTTCATTCATCACGATGCAGTGAAGTTATTTCAAGTCCTGAAATTAATCTCTAAGGCCAGACTCATGAAGTCGTTCTTAGCAATAACGTCCTGCAGACAGATGTAAGTATTCTGAAATTTTATCACAAGGCTCATCATTATAAAAGAGTCCCTGGTGCCTAAATGTGAGACTCATTTGTAATGAGTCACAATGAGTGTCCTATTTGAGGAAGCACTGCTGAATCCAAATGTGATTAATACAACATAATTTCAGTTATTTAGTGGAGGCTTTTATCTAAGGCATTAGTGACTATAAATACTTTCAGTGAGCGACTCTGGTGGGAAATAAAAAAACACAATAAGCAATGTGGGTCACTGTTTGTTTCTTACGTGAATCCTTTTAAAATGAGAAAAAAGATATAGTGATGCCTCTTTGTAGTAATCAAAATAATTTTAAGCCGTTAACTCAGGTATATTGTTTTACGATTAATCATGATGTGTTCAGATTATGTATTTGTCTAACAGTATTTACACACACACACACACACACACACGCACGCACACACATACACACACACACACACACACACACACACACACACACACACACACACACACACACACACACACACACACACACACACACACACACACACACACACACACACACACATATATATATATAAAAAGTGGTAGCCAGGTATTTCGTGTTGCACCCTGTGAGCAACAGTACTCAAAATCTACATTTCTTATCTTTATCCTCTGTATGGCTCTTATCTGTTTCCAGTCATATCATTTATCCATCCATTCCATCGCTCTGTTATTATTCATGTCTAACCAAGTCGCTGGCAGAAGGATCAAAACATATCTATATCTATACTCTACCTGTTATCTATCATTACATTGGAAACATCTGTTACTGATTTGCTATCTAATCATCTGGTTTACAACAAAAAAAAACAACCCTGACTCTTCTTGGCTGATCATCAGGCAAGCAGAGTCAACACATGTGTTCACGACTGTAAAGTGATTCTGATATTGGCTTTTTTAGATTACTTTTCGTTTCACTGCTATTCTAGCCAAACTGTAGATTTTGTTCTCCCACTCATTCATCGTGACTGGTCTTAAATTTGATTTTTTTTCTTTTTTCCAGGACAGCTGCAAAAAATGTAAAGATAGTGAAAGACTATTCCAGTGATATCTGGGAGCTGCACATTCTTCATTTTTTATAATTATGAAACTGCAGATTTAAAGTTTTCATTATGTTTAAAGTTTCATCACTTTCAAATCATTCTGAAGAGGCTGAACACGTAGAGGTAGTGACTACAGAGGCGCTTTATAAATGAAAGATTCATTTTTCCTGGTCTAATTTTGTGGTCTGGACTGAGATAATTTGTGCATTGCGATGGTTATAAACTGTCAGCCCTGTTGTTTCCACAGGCCTTTTGAGCACAGGTGCAGATATGAAAAGATGGGGGGAGTTGAGATTAGAAATGTTTAATTTCAGATGTGGGATCCAATCCACTAGACGGCCACCTCTTTAGCACGAGGTTATAAGAATCTGTAAATTAATTGCATGTGCGCAGTGAGCCAAACAGTGCTGATGAGGCTGATGTTGGGATGTGTGTATGTGTGTGTGTGTGTGCGTGTGTGTGTGTGTGTGTGTGTGTGTGTGTGTGAGAGAGAGAGAGATTTTGATTTTTGAAATCACATTTATTCATGAAGTCGGTATTACAATATAGTTACGTTAAGAACATCTAAGAGAGATTCAGTCAAACATGAACACACACATCAAAACAAACACGTATGAAATGTGGGCAAAGTGTACCTGAATTAAACCAAACACACACAGAGAGAGAATTAACAGGATAGAAAATTGAATTTCTGTGAGGAATCTGTGGAATGTGTGTGTGTGTGTGTGTGTGTGTGTGTGTGTGTGTGTGTGTGTGTGTGTGTGTGTGTGTGTGTGTGTGTGTGTGTGTGTGCGTGTGTGTGTGTGTTTGTATTCTTCAAAGCGAAATCACAAGCTAACTAGACAACAGATTTAGTCAGGTTTTTCTTAGACCTTACTTTTTATTTCAATAGAAGGACCCTTGAAAGACAACATCCACCCATAAATCCATCCATCCATTTTCATGTAGATGAGACAACTAATAGCCCAAAAGGCTGGTCAACAGCGGGGTACATCGCGGATGCGTCGTCAGCGCGTCAGAAGGCTGGACAACAAAGAACACATCATCAATACCAATATATTACAAGTCACAATCCATAACCTGTTAAGACGTCCAATGGCAGAAAAACATGTTAATGAGACCTCAAGGATAAACAGTGTGTGTTAGTGAGAAACACTGAATGTAACATTTACTTTAAAAATGTATTTTATCAAACAGCTGTATATTTGGATGTTCATCTACTGTATTATTTTTAGCATTTCTAAAAATTTAAGTACTACATATTTGTTCTGTTAAATAAGAGTTAGGAACTTTACAGAGTGTATAGGTGGGTGAACTCAATTAACATATTTAATTCTAATTAGATTTCTTTATATGTAATGATAATAAAAAATGAGTAAATCCGTCATTTGGTCACCAAGTGCTTGAACCGCAAACTGAGAAATGCATACCTGAGCAAAAGCAACTCACTGATGATTTCATGATTACTGTGCCTCTTTCTACTTTTTTGGAGTTCAGATAAAACTTTGGCCTCAAAAGTCAGAGATGCCACATTAAAAAAAAAAAAAAAAAAAAAAAAAAAAAAAAGGAAAACTCGCTCTCAGTATATAAAATAAAATAAATAATAAAGAGAAGGAGGAAAGAGTTTAATGAGACACAAACCAGATAATGAAATTCCAGCTGACTCCCACCTGATCCTGCAGACGGGCCCAGTATTCTGCTCTGACTTCATCAGACAAAGACCTAATGCATCTAATCAGGAGACAGGAGCGCAACAGAGAGAAACTAATGAAGTGAAAGAAACAGGTAGGTGGTGGGAAATCATTAAGCAAACAGCAAGCTTCAACCACTGCTTCATTATATCTTTGATCATATAAAATAATAAATGAGACAATGTCTTGTCCAAAGCTACCTTGTGGGCCACGTGTCTGCTGGATGCCTATCCCAGCTGACTACAGGCGGGTGTAAGTTTCACAAGTTTATTTATTTTTAAATTTTTAAACAGATTCACAGAAAATGTCTCAAAGGGCTTTACAATCTGCACATGGACGATATCCCTCTGACCTTTGTGTAGCAGTACGACCCTCATATCGGATAAGGAACAACTCCCCTCAAAACTCTTTTAAAAGGGAAACAAAATGGATGGGAGAAACCTCAGGAAGACTACAGAGGAGGGACCCCTCTTCCAGGAGCGGATAGACCAAGCAATAGATACCGCATGCACAGATTAACAACACAACAATAGTAATAACAATAACAGTAACAATAAAAATAATAAATTTATGACAGGTGTACCCCCACATAAGATGCCAGGTCATTACGGGGTCACATGAAAGACAAACCGACACACACACTCACACACCTATGGTCAATTTGGTGTGACCAATTCACCTAAACTGTATTTTTTTGGAAGTGGGAGGAAGCCGAAGAACCTGGAGAGAACCCACACAGACACGGAGAGAACCTACAAACTCCACACAGAAAAGAATCGAAGCCAGAAGCTTCTTGCTGTGAGGCAACCTATTTCACCTCCCAAACATAATACAACCAAACATTCATTCATCTTCAGTACACGCTTCTGTCACGGGTTTGCTGAAGCCTATCCCAACAAACTTGGAGCGTGAGGCAGGGGACACTCCAGGTGAGACATCAGTGCACCGTGGAGACCCTTATACGACAGACAGACAAACACGCACACTCTCACACCTACGGACAATTTGAGACCAGCCTGTTCACCTGAAGTGCATGTTTTTGGAGGTGGGAGTAAGCCGGAGAATAAGTAGAGAACCCACATGGCCATGGAGAGAACATGCAAACTCAGAGCGGGACTCCAACTGGGAACCGCCTTACTGTGCGGCGACGACACTACCCACTGTGCCACCATGCCGCCCCACAACCGAACATTGATGAGATAATTCAGTCAGCTTCTACAGTGGACCTTTAACCTTTGAGAGAAGACACTGCAGCCTACATTATCCAATCGGACCACTATGATGTAGGGGAAATGAAGTCCAACAGTTTCAATAATTATATTGGCCTTGTGCATTCTCAAGATTTGTTATCACCATGAACGGAGGAGCTGTTTCTTCATGCTGTAATCTTTTGGGGTCCCTCAAAATCGGGCATGACAAGAAGTTGTGGAAAGTGCTATCAAAATTTAAAAAAAAAATTTAAAAAATTAAAACCTCCCAACAAATCCTGATTCTAATGCTGAAACTCTTGTCTCTGCTGATTCGTCCTGAAATGGATTGGGGGCAATGCTTCTACAGTGGCAGATAGAAACAAAATGGAAAACAGCATTTGCATCAAGAACACCAATACGCTCAAATTTAACGGGAAGCATTTGACTCTACATGGGCCTGTGAAAGATGTACAGAATTCCTTGTTGGAATAAGTTTTCATATTGAGACGGCCTATAATTTTATTACACAGGAAGCTGTAAATCAACATTTCATGTCTATATTTGCACATAACAGAATGACATCACTGACACCAATGACGGAACAAGTCAGTACAGTACAGTACACTCCAACATCATCTTCTTCCGGCCGCTTTGTCGCGGGTCACGGGGAGCAGAAGCCTATCCCAGCTGGCTTGGGCGTGATGCGGGGCAAACTCCAGGCGCAACGCCAGTGCGCCGCAGAGCCACACAGAGAAGCAGACAAACACACACGCTCACACCCACACACAACGGGCAATTTGGACCGGCCAGTTAACCTGAAACGCATGTTTTTGGAGGTGGGAGGAAGCCGGAGAGCCTGGAAAGACTAACTGTCAGGTCTACATCAGATATGCCAAAGTCCTGCTCTGCAAACACCCTAAAGGGTGACCTTTAGGAGAAAAAGATAGATTTCGTTGACCCACAAGGTCTTGAGAGCCCTAACAAGATTCCTTAAATAGATCCAGAATGACCCAAGTCAGATCTGTGACAGCTTCCTGTCTAAGATAGGATGCCTTCAGTGCATCTGAAGGACTTTGCTCACAAAACAGAGTGATAAATGGAGATTAATTTTTTTCCACATTCCAATGAGTGTTTGTACAGTTTACTTAATCCCTGTCACTGCTACTAATATTTCGTAATGCTTTAGTATTTACAAGAAGAAAATAATCTGTTAAGATTGTTCATGGCTGAGCTATAGAGTAAAATGTTAGTGAAGCCATGAAGATGTTCCACACATAAACTCAGTATTAAGTTTTTGTAAGTTTTGTTGAATTCTGTCACGTTTTCATGCGGAGATCCTGTGCCACGGGGGATTATAATGTTGGGTGAAATACATTAGTAGGAACCCTTGTTATAATTTATGGTTGCTCAGGGGATACAAGTATGAACTGCTTAAGATACCATTCCTGTATCTGACATGTGCTAGATCAAAGTCTCCAATATACTGCATGTCCATATAGCAGAGTCCTATGAGTGTGGCTAACATTATAGAGTACATGATCTTCGAATTCAACTATTACCATGATAGGACAGAAGCAATTTCAAGAATTTTGGTCCTAATGCTTTAAATAAAGTTTTAAAATACTAATACAAAAAACACGACACATAAGAGCTACCACACATACTTCTGATCTGCATCAAAGTAACATTTCAGGTCTGGAATGAACTGATGTGACAATAATCTATATGAAATCGTGTTTATTTAATTTGGTGTCAAATGTATTTTCAGAAATTGAACTTAACTGAAAAAATACTTATAATCATAAAGTGCAGCTTACTTATAAAAATAAATCAGTAAATAACAACATAATCAATCTCTTCTCATATCTTGAGATGCAGTCTCAGCTTTTATATTCTATCCATCAGCTGAGACTGGTGGTGGTGTCCCAAAGTGCAGCTAATATCTCAAATTTCAACTTATATCTCGAACAAAAATATGGCAGACCAACAGCCCCTAGCTCAAAAAACTCATATGTCGAGTAGCTTTTATCTCGACTGTAACTATAAAAAACAAATACGAATGAATGAAATGAACAGAGGATCCTGAAAAATGGCAAAAAAAAATGTAACAGTAAGCAATATTTTTTGAAAAATATGTAAATTCATAGAAAAATCAAGTGACTGATTTAATTTTTTGCTCAAAAGAGGATCAAGGCAGGAAAGCAAGTACAAAGTACAGTCTTGTCTCTCCTGTGGCTCAACACAGGAGAGACAACTCCTCAGGACTGGATTCAGATGTCCACTAACACCTAAAAGTCCACTCGTTTGAGGACAGTCATGTTCTGGTTAGATGGTTTGAGAGAGGAGTTAAACAAGCCATTTTTGTCAAACTGGAGAAACCATCTCTGAATAACACCATCTATCAACCATCTACATACAATGCAGTATTGACTTCCATCCCCACAAACCACAACAGCCATTCTCACCTGGGTGCAGCTCACCATAACAGCTCCCTTGAGGGTGTGGGACAATGACTCCCTTGTGAGTAGTTACTCCTAACAAGATGTGATCCAGTGTTTTCTGCTGCTGATCTTCCCCTGAGTCCCTGCTTTCTGATTATTATGTTCTCCATCTGAAACTATACCTTCTCCAGATGTGAGGCTTTTGTTTTAGCTCATCTGGATGTGGGCCACACTGTACTTGTTCTTTATTTAAACATGTATTACAATATTTTTAAAGTAACCTCACTCAAGGAGTAACTGAAGTACAGTACATTGGTATAAAAGTATGATTTGAAATTGCTAAGGCCCTGAATTTTCATAGTTTTAATTACAGTTTTCTTTTCCTTGCTTCTCTGAAATTGGTTAACATTTCTACTTTAATTCATGCACTTTTAATTTGTGTGATAATTTATTCATTCATTCATCGTCTAACGCTTCATCTGCTGTAGCAGGTCGCGGGGAGCTGGAGCCTATCCCAGCTGACTGAGGGCGTGAGGCGGGGGAAACTCCGGGTGCAATGCCAGTGCACAAAGAAACACAGACAAACACGCACACACACACTCACTCCTACGGGCAATTTGGGACCGGCCAATTAACCTGAAGCGCATGTTTTTTGGGGGTGGGAGGAAGCCGGAGAGCCTGGAAAGACTAACTGTCAGGTCTGGACAACAGAATGAAATGGAATGACAAAAGTCAGAGACAAAGACAACAAGTGCAAGTCAGATCACAGCTTCTGACAAGTTCTTTACATTTTCCTATTACCATCTCTTTGAAACACTTTATCTCCCATGGCAAGGTTTAGCAGATGTAGAAAGACACAAAGGAACAAGAAGGAAGCAGGTAATGGCTGCAGGTGAAACAATAGACAGGGAGTAGAGAGAATTTAAAACGTATGCGGAAGGAGTTGTCAACAAGAGAAAGAAAAGGGGAAATAGCAGCAACTCCTTCTTTCTACTTTTTATGATCTTAATCCATTTCACACTGTCAAGGAATGATCTAGGCAGAATGAAAAAATGAAAATGAATGAGATGGAAAGGGCGCCATGAGTTACGCATAGGTAGATCGAGCAACCAAGCAACAGACAGACCGACAGACAGAACAGACTGTTACAAACTAAGGACTGACACAAAACAAGTTTTTCACGGTGGCAGGTCAAGGATTTTTAAATTCTTAAAAAGTTTTGATTATTTTGAATTACATAAATCATAAGCTTAAACGTAGGCAAAAAATACACCAGTACTGAGAAAGGTCAGGCGGTTAAGTGTGACAGACTCATCCACAAACATGATAATAAAATAGACTTTAATATCACAAAATACCCATGACCTCTGTTAAGTTTCCCATCTGAAAACTAAAATATTCAATGACATGTCAAAATGTATTTCATTTGAAGCAGCTCTCACTAAAACTTGTAACCAAGGGAGATGTGGGAAAAAGCAGGGATGTAAAATCAAAGAGAAGAGAGAAGAAGGGTGTAATCCACAAGCTTCTTTATAATTACCTGACAAAGCTGACAAGAATCCCAGCAAGTGACTGAAGCATTAGATTAAACAACGTTCTGTATTTAACAGCCGCGACCTCACGCTCTAGTGCTCAGGGAGTGCAATCAAAAAACCACACACACATGCATATAAACACATACTCATACTCGTGTCAAACAAGTATGTAGGCAACCACGCACCCACCATAACCTTCCATGAGGCTGCACCACTTTTAGCTCTTGACAACAGTCTAATTGGTAATTATTCACATGCCCCCCTCCTGGGAACCAGTAGTCCTAATGAAACTGCCTGTGTCTGGAGTGCAGACAGGTCTTTATCACACACACGCACGCATGCATGCAAGCGCACACACAGACACACACACACACACACACACACACACACACACGCACACTGCCAAATCCAGGTGTGTGAAAGGTAACAGAGGTCAAGAGGTAGGCCAGAGGTTGAGGATGTTTAAAAATCAGACAATCAGACCACAAATACAGGATAATTGACTCGACCCTTAGAGCTGACATTGACCCTGCTCACAAGGAGTATATCAGTGTTAAATTGTTGATGATTAATATAAAAATGATCCATGCATGAACTTGGCATAAAAAAATGCATGACATATCTAATAAGAAAAAAAACTTGCTTTTGTAAGGGTATATTTTTAAATGTTGAATAGAGACTAGAAAATCATTTTATTAAAATTACAAAAAAAACCCCTGCAGTCCATTTTACTGTTGTTGTGGCAATCGTGTAGAAGTGAATGCTTTTTAGGACATGGATTATGCACAATTTACAAATACATGCTGACTGCTGAGGTATAATCACACAAGATGCATAAAGAGTTGCCCAATTTCACTGATGCCTGGCTTTGGCGTCATTTCTACAGACAACCAGTGTTATATCCAGCGTGATGGCTAAAAAGAGGCCCTACTGATTGCTTCCGTATTATAATGAAGTCATTTGCATATCATCGCATCTGATGAGGTGTATTACTCAGCAAGGATTTCTGTGACTTCTACTGTAATATCAGAGTGGGTGATGGCAAGAGCCTGAAAAGAGGGGGACGAGATTGGCAGAAAGGCAGCTGTGAGGAAACAGCTGAAGGAGCGAACAGAAAGTAGACTAACTTCTCAAAGACAAGCAGGACAGTCATTGTACCACCACTCAGCAGAAACTCAGGGAATATAAAGAAGGTCACCATGGTGGCAGAGTGAGGAACAGTATTGTCATCATACTCAACACAAATCTGTGGGTGAGAAAAGATCTCTGACAAGTTACATCATGTGAAGAGGATAAATGCTCAATTCCGATCATTTTTTTTCATACCCACTCTTAGGCCAATTAATGGAGAGACTCTACTGTTGCATTTTTTTAAAGACTGGGTGCCAAACTGCATGCGTACCAGTAACAGGAAACTACTTATCTAGTCTGGTGGATCTACCTGTGACATTTTACTCCTTGTGCTCACTGCCTGTCTCAGGGGGACGGGTGATATAAATATTTCTGGACAGTTTCATATCCTGCTAAAAGATTTGATGTTCAAGAAGTGACGTTGCCACTGATTTTGACACAATAATCTTTGCATTAGTCCTAAGATACATTTAGACACAAGTTGCAGACTTGTGTATATTCAGATCTTCAAGCCATGTTTTCAGCACAACATCCTTGGGAGTTTCTTTGAGACTACAAACCCATTTAGTGGAGGCACACACACAACCTGTATTATTTGCATCCTTATGTTATTATTGGACCTTTTTTTATTTATTTATTTTTTTTCTTCCATTTTAGTTCCATACTCAATTTTCCCATTCAACATCGATATTAATAACCCAACAAATCAACTGACTCCTTTTGCACCTTGCTGATGCTGGGTTCAAGACGTTATAGACTGACCAGTTTTTGTTCTTTCTTCTGGTTTAACCTGCTCTTTTTTTATATTGACTGCATCGTCTCTACTAATGAAAGTCAGTCCAGCTTTTGGCTTTACAACAGCAAAACGTGACAAGTTAAATGGAGCACGTGTCCTGTTTCCACGAACATTATGTAAACTTTTCTTTACCATAAGAGTTCATTCTATTGTCCTGAGTTACTTACAACCATTGTCTGTCACCTTATGGATGAGTTCAGTGAGTGTCTGATTAATTCTCTCTAGCAGACGATTGCTCTGGGGGTTGTATCCTTCTCTGCTGTTGTTCTCAAATCAATAATAAGGATTCGTTCACATCTCTGATCTCCTCATTATTCCATTGTCCATCATCGTCACTGTATAGTCTCAGGGACTTAAATTTTCCAACATTCATATCGCCTTGCTTCTTCAGGAAGTCCTTTATAGCTGGTGACAGTTCTCTGTTACCAATGTTTAACTTAATAATAGACACAACATTCATACAACTATGACAACTTTATTTTGTTGTCACCTACAACAATCTGTTTCCATACCAGAACATGTACCCCAGTGGACCCTGCACGTCCTTCTCTGCTGGCCTAAACACTAACAGAATTACTGACTTACATTTATAACTAAAGTTTTAATTTGTTCATGTTGTATTAATTTATTCCCAATAGTCTATGCTTTTCAGGTCATTATTATGCCCACATTAAAATTAAATTAATGGTAACACAAGGGTGACCAAAAAAAATTCTGACCTGGAATTTATAAAGTAAATAATGTTGCACTAACGCAACTGGGAAATAACTCACTTCAGTCACATCAGCACCATATTCAATAGTTTTGCTGTTGCTTATTCACAAAAACAAATACTAATAATCTCTTCACCTTTATTTTTCAATAAATATTTGGTTTTCTTATTGTCTTGTTTGCGTCTTATATAAATTAGTGAGAATGCTAAGGCGAACATGTTGAACCACAGATAGCATCATTTTTGTAGACTTATAAAAACTGTTGAACACTTTCTTAAAACTGAAGGCCTAGGCATTGATGAACACACATTCTCCAGGAAGACTTTTTCACAGAATAGAACAGTGTATAGAATTAAAGAAGAATAATTAAAAGCGAACAGTTTAGACATATAGTTCAATTCTGGAATTTTTTTAAATAAATTTAAGTTTGGGTTTCAGTTTCATTTAGCATCTTTTCTCTTGTCCAAATGCAATTTTGATAATTTATCCTGTAATGCAGTAACTTTAGATTTGATTCATCCAGTTTACAATGAAACCCAGGAGAAAGAATGCCTTTGGTTTTACCAATCTGGTTCAGTGGATAAAATCTTGTAAATTATCCGCACTGCATACACAGAACGTCCCAGCGTCACTTAACTGAGCTCCAGTTCAGCTCACGACCTTTTCTCTACCATCTCTGTCTTCCCCTCTGCACATCAACCAACCCTAAAGTGAGATAAAAGCAGAGTGTAGATTAATTATGAATGGAGTAACCAGGAGGAATCCTCAGGTTTAGCCCCACTAAACTATCGATGTGACTTAGGAGAGGAGGATATATAAGGGTTATAGGTAGTATGGGAAGGGAAACATGTACTCTGCATCAGCCAGAAACAATATGGAATTCATGAATAATATAGAAGCCCACAGGCAGGCTGCAAAAGACAAATGAAAACCTGTATTATGAGGGGGAGGTGAGAAACTGCTTCTCAGTAAACCACAACTAATGCATTTGACTTTGACTTTTTACCACTCAGTAGTGGAAATTAATTAAACAGACACACTGGGACCTTGATGTGATAATAGAAGCTTGAACTACTGTTATGAACAGACGTATAACACACCGGAAAACATCTGGCTGTCTTTTCACTGACACCCTAACTCCATGACAGCTCACACATGTCTACATGTCTTCAAGAGCCATACCACATATACTAACACACCACTGTGTCATTCATTGCCCCTCAGGGTCCCATTCTGTGGATCACAGAAATATGGCAGATCTCCTCTTTAATAAATGTGGCGGCTGCTCCCATTAATATATTTATATCTGCTTATGCACCTTGTTGAAAGCACATCCAGGGAGATTTTAAGCTACATGAGCTTATTTCTTATCTACTAAGAAAACTGAGCATGCCAACCCTCCCTTTCCTTGCCCAATCTCTTTTCTCCCCAAGTTTTCCCCCCAATGCTCATCTCCTTCCTTCCATTTTTTTTTTTTTTCCATTTCTCCACACTGCAGATATGGGATTTGAGCATTTTGGGTTCACACGGCGGGCAACGAGTCTTGAGGACTGAAAGTTTCTCTTGCATTTCAATCGTTTATTTTGGGTAAAGTTTGAGCAAACCCACTCACAGCCCGGAGACATAAAATATGATAAGAAGGCTGGCTCATATCTGATAACTAGTTGCATAAACACAGAGTGAGAGAGGAGACAGCCTACGCTGGCTGATGCAACTGAAATAAAGGAGTTATATGCAGCCTATATTACAGCCTTGTGTTCATATATAATACCACTTCTTTTTCCTATTGCCCAAGCTCAGACGTGCACAAAACCACCCACGCTCCCTCTTCCTCTATGTAAGTATTTCTCTCACTCTGAGAACTTCCAGAAGTATCATAAAGTCAAGAAGCACCGCAGGACTTTTTACTGGCATGGTCAACAAGCCAGAACTGAGAGGATTTTTTGTGTTACCTCAGAGGAAGAACAAGAGTACATCTAGACAGAACAGCACATATACATTTTGGCTTACTCGAAACATTGCCGTAGTATGTGTGTAGTCTGTGTAGTTTATTAATGTTCTAATTAGTAATGAGTTTGGAGTGTGAATGAGAATTATTCACTACTCAATATTGGATACTCTTATCATCTTACATGCTCAGTGTTGTTTTTGAGGTCATGTGGGTTGTTGTCCCTTGCTTACCACCCTGATACTGCTACATGAGATGGCTGCAGTCATCTCTATGTGAGAGGTGGGGGTCATCCCTTTGAACAACTAGTTTTCTGACTAAGGCATCCTTTGTCAACAGCAATTGATATCCTATATTTAAATCTCAATATCTGGTATATTTGGTGTGTTTAAACTCATGGGAAGATTGTTGGACATGATTTACCAGCATTTGCTATATCTTTATATAAATAAACAAGACTCCTGAGTTAAAACCAAACCATTTTTAACCATCTGCCATCATTGTTTTTGATCCTGCAAGGGTTTAACTGAGGTCTTGCTCAGACTAGTTGCCTATATCTGATTTTTAACATCAATTTTACAGATTGATGTTGTACATCTCGTTTGTAGTCTGAACAGTTCCACACCACATGAAATCAGATTTTTGCAGGACAGATTAAAAACACATTCGGGAGGTAGTTTTGTGTTGGATATGGACAGATGCGTATTCAGTCTGAACAACTCCAAACCCCCCGATCGGATATGACGTACCGTGACTTTACCATGAGGTTTCATTTAACTTATCTCCATCTGAACCCTGTAGGTCAAATGGTCTTCACCCCTTAAACCAAAAGCATTTGAAGACTAACTATTGGTTTGCAGCTAGCAGTGGCAAAAAAGTGTAACCTTCCACCTACCATCTGTCTGCACAGCCTGGATTATTGCCAGAAGCATTTCTAATTGGTTGATATTCAAGTAGGTGACAAAGAAGCGATGTTGCTGTGCTTGTGTTCATGCAACATACTGTAAATTCAGCAAGTTTTTTTGAAACTGATGCATGGTAATGACTTTTTGACTTCTGCAATTTCCTGCCATTGGAATTGTTCCAGATGTGGTGTGTTATGATCAAAGAAAGACAGAAACTGGAGAAGAGATGATGTCTCCTGCTTTGGAGGAAGTAGAGCAAGAGCCAGACACAAACTGGGAGAGATCATAATACTAAGAGAGAAAGAGCAGTAGACATATAGCTGTTACATTTTCAGTGGCTGCTCCTCATTTACATTCCTTTCAATTTCCCAATAATATCACTATTCTATTACAAGCACTTGTGGTAGAATGAAAGTTTTACTCACATAATAACCACAAAAGTACAACTTTAAGAGCTTCGTACTTGACTTTATACTTATTTACATATGTACATATTCATTCATTCATCTTCAATACCTTCTTCTGCTGTCTCGGGTTGCTGGAGCCTACCCCAGTGGATTTGGGGCATGGTGCAGGGTACACTCCGGGCACAACACCAGTGTACTGCAGAGCCACATCATGCAAAATAGACAAAATTGCACTCACATACTCACACTTATGGGCAATTTCAGACTGGCCAATATACCTGAAGTGCTGGTTTTTGGAGGAGTGAGGAAGGCAGAGAACCCAGAGAGAACCCATGCCGGGACTCGAATTGGGAACCGCTTTGCTGTGTGGTGACAGTGATACTCAGTGTGCCACCATGCCGCCCTGTGTTGGTGTGTGTGTGTGCGTGTGTGTATACACCCCATTATTTCTTATGTCGTTATGTACTGTATACATGCTCATGTTTCTTTGTATTTCTTTGTGTGATAATGAAACCCAAATATCATCCATCATCAATTCACCATCTTCAGGTATCACAACCATTTCATCTAAATTCTTTGGAAACCACCACTTCATCTACATTCTATGGAAACTTTCACTAAATATTCATTGAGTCATCTCATGTCTGATTGTTTGGCCTACATTTCAGTCCACATTGCTGCTACCCATTAAAATATGTTAAAGTTGTGTGTACACTTTCCCTGACTGCTTTTAGGAGAGTCGTGTGCTCAGTCAAGTTGGATTTTTTTTTTTGTCTTTTAAACCATATTCTCTGACAACCACAAATACAAAAAAGTTTGGTAAAGTGTCACTCTTTTCATTAGGTTCCTTATAGAAGCTCTTTTGCAGTGTCTTTCCTTACTTTTTCATTCAAGGACACACTTTATACATATAAGTTGCTGAGTGGCAGCCAAGCAGGTGGTGTCTGCAACAGAGGAAGCTAATGACACTTTAAGGTTTCACCACAGGGGGTGATGCTCACTGTCTGTCAGCCTGCGGCGGGCCGGCATGTCCACGGCATTGCCCTCCCTGACACTTCTGCGAGTTGTGTGTCTGCTCTCCTTCCCTTTTCTTCCCCGGTGTGAAAGGAAGGAAGAATTTATTCTAAGTATTGATCGTCTAGGCATCTCTGTGGGTGTTCAGTGCTGTGTTGCTCAGCTCTGGAGCTGAGATTGACGCCTTGTCAGTCTGTTGTCACACTGAAGAGACAGGGGCTGTCAATGACATATAAGTCTGCAGTAGATGGGTCACAGGGGGGATATGTACATTATTGGCTAAAGTGGTGCTATATTTGTTTATAACACTAATATATTGACTTTCAGAAAGTGCATTTAGGAGACAGAGCTATATTGGCATTTGTGGAAGAAAAGTTTTTTTTAACTTACACATGCTCTAAACTGGCCACAGGTTCAGTTTCTCCAATACCATATGTACTGATTAAACATAACATCATAAATATATGTCTAATATTTTTTAAGTATCCTTTTATATTGCTTTTATTTACCCTTCTATATACCCTATGCATAACCTTTCATTAGGAGAGGCAATGGCTAAATTTATTAAGTCTTGGGTTGTGGACTGGAGGGTCGCTGGTTCAAAAACTGTGTGGACCAAAATGTTTGGTTTGTGAACTGGTAGTGGGAGTTCACCTCCTGAGAACTGTCGAGGTGCCATTGAACAAGGCACCGTCCCAAGTTGCTCATGG
The DNA here is from genome assembly GCA_013358685.1 of Antennarius maculatus. Taxonomy (NCBI): domain Eukaryota; kingdom Metazoa; phylum Chordata; class Actinopteri; order Lophiiformes; family Antennariidae; genus Antennarius; species Antennarius maculatus. The sequence goes on along the minus strand of CM023622.1, from coordinate 6,960,845 downwards.
TGCGCCTCACTTCAGAGCTGCCCGCCACTCTACCTGCCATTATGTGCATGTGTACAGGCCCCACGTGTGCCTGTGTGTGTGTATGTGTGTGTGTGTGTGTGTGTGTATGTGTGTGTGTGTGTGTGTACACGGGCCTGTACAATATATACAGTACACAAGTGCATATATTTGGAGTGGAAAAAAACTAATTTCCCCACAGGGATTATTAAAGGATTTATTTATTTATTTATTCATATAATCAAAATAGCATTGATACACTGTGGCGTGGACTCCACCAGACCACTGACGGTATGGAATCTGACAAGGCATCAGCAGCAGATCCCGTAAGTCCTGTAAGTTGTAATTTTTCTGTCCATCTTATCACATGATTGCATTGTGATCTGGGACCTTTGAAGGCTGGGACAACATATAAAACTAATTGTGTTCTTCAAGCCATTCAATTCCACTCTAGTGAATTCATTCTGATGGTCACTTTGCCATTGTAGATGCATCCATTAGTAAAAAGGGTTGGAATGAACCATCAGCTCAAAACACAACAATTTTTGATGCACTCTGACTCCATTTTAACAGAACCAACATTAAGGTGTTCAGCAAATTGTGCTGCAATAGCTATCCTGTAGGATGGAACAACACAGGCTAATCTCCCCATGTGCACCATCAAGCCTTGGCCATTTTTTACTCCGCCACCATTGACCAGTTGTTGTTTCTTATATCCCTTTTGGTGAATTCAAACCACTGCACACCTGGAACACCCACCAAGACCTACAGTTTCGTAAATGTTGTTAAAGTTTGTTACTCAAATCCTCTAGCTCCTTCATGTTGAGGACAACGCGTTTACTTGCAGCCTAATATATCTCACCCACTGACAAGATAATAAATGTTCTTCCAAAACAGAGCCTATTTAAACTACAGATGCTCTATTCTGTGACAGACTCCTTTCTTACACTCAGTTGTTTCCCAAACAGCGAATGTATATAGATATTACAGGGACCCATTTGCATTTACTGTGTTTAAACACTGTTTACTGCTTTATCAGCAAGTTTTTCCAGAGAAGAGAGAAGAAAAGTAGAACTCTTGGTATCTTATCAAAAGAACCAAGAAAGTGAATAACATACAACTGCTCAGACAGATCAAACAAGCGTACTCTTCAATTTTTTAGAGGCCGTTCAACACGTCTCGTCAACATTTATGTCCTTTTATGTCATTTAGTTTTTCCATTCTAGAGCATCTAGTTTTGTTGTAAGTCTGTGTTCTTTTTACAATGTAATTCTACATTAAGCACGACCTTAGGATATTGATGTGATTCTAATTAAACATTAAAAAAAATGAAATGTTGAGGTGGCTGTCTTACGCAATATGTTCATTTTACAGACAGTCATTTCATAAACTCTTGTACAAGAATACATGAAAGTAGTACTCTGAAATCCTAATCTACATTCTACTAGGATCACAATTTAACCCCTGAGAATCCACACCCATTTATCTTCAAAGGAAAATTATGTGGGTCATAACACAAACCAAGAGGGCCACAGAGAACAGGGACATTCAATGTGGCATTTTACACTGATGTCGCTGTGGGTTCTCTCAGGTTAAGACTGGCAAAGGTAAGGATGCTAAAAATGGATGGCTGCCTCAGAAATTATTTATCTTACCATAGTGAACACTGTGGTAAACAATCACTACAACTACATGGACACTCATGTTTAGTTTACAAATCTATCATTTAGCCAAATGTAGAAATAAAAAAAAAAAAGATTACAGTCGAACCTTAAGTGTAACTTTTTCCTGAGTTGTGCTGCTAAAGGTGACATTTGATCTTTGGATTTACAATTTCATATTTTTGTCTGATTTGACATGTGTGTGAAATTTTAGTGAGCTATTATACGATGACATATGACATCCAACTATTCTTTGAGTTAAAGTCCAAATTATGATGCAAAATGTGAAGAACTTCCTTTGAGCTATTGCTGAGACGGGAGTGGGACAGATGGACAGACTGAGCGACAAAACTAAAAACATAATGCCTCCAGCCACAACTATCATCAGCGTGGAGGCATAAGGACAGGCTCTATCTCTCTTAGAAACTTGTGGCAAATGTAATACCATTTAGCAGCAGACTGCTAACTGTTTTACATCCCTCCCCCATCAACTACCACAAATAAATTCTCAAACTGTGTGAAGCATTTCAAGCATTTTAAAAGCAAAGAAAACAGTCAACAGAAAACAAAACTCATATATAATTGTAGCAAGAATCAATTTGTCACAGGTTTGTTTACTCTACATTCCCAGCTCCTTCTGAACAGATGTGCAGCACCATTTCATTCAGTTTCCCAACAGACTAAGGAGGGTGATAAACAACAGAAGCTTCATTAAATTCAAAGTTTCCATCACAATCTGCAATACCTGGAGCCTAAATGCATTCATATTTCTTAAACTCATGGGTAAATAAGGTATTGATTCATACATCTCGTTAGGTTACAATGAAAGATATATCCTCTTGGCCAAAATTGAACAATGTACTCTTAATTTTATTGCTTTCATAAAAGTGTATGTTTTAAGATAAATTATACAGAAAATACCAAATATTTTTACACAACTCTTCATTCACAAGAGGAATAGTGTGCATAATACATGTTATGTATTGACTACAGTTCCTGAACACCTTCTAATGTTAATCTACCTATAAATCTCTAAAGTAGCACCAAGTAACTATTACATCCATTAATGTAACCATCGTCATCATTACACAAAAGAAGCAAAATATAAGTGTGTCATGAAAATATATACCCATCAGCCCCTTCTCAGATAGCGAGCGGCCTCCATCTGTGGTCATAGAGAAATCCCTCACTAGTATAGTGAGGGCACGATAAGAAGAGAGAGAGAAGAGTTTCATGTGACAATGTTGTAAAAATGCACTACAAATTCACACTGAACACAGGATTACTTCCACCTCAATTTCAAATGAAAATGTCTTGCTACATTTTGCCATTAAATTCAGGCATGTAAATGTATTGATTTATATGGCAGGACTGAGGTTGATCTGAGCAGAGGGAAAAATCAGAGATAGGAGGATGGTAATGCATCCCAATGCGAGGCAGTTTTTGTAATAATACTAGGTTACACACATTTATTCAAAATGGGTTGTGAAATACAATGATTTGCATACTCACATCAACCCACGCAAAAATAAAATGAGCCAACAGTTTAAAGAAAAAAATGTGCATTTTGAGTTGTTATTTATTGTTGTTGTGCACATCATTACTGGTTATCTTAATAAACATTTATTCAACAAAATTAACTGCAGAACAGAACCAGGTAGGAAAGAAGCTGTTCATTGTGCACTGTGATGGATTTTTTGGGGGTTTGAACTCACCTTTTTCTTCCAGTCATATTTCAATTTGAAAAATAAACATAGATTGAAAAAAACAGAACACAATGTGTTACATTAAATGTTGTGTGATAACTGTTGTGATTGAAAGTTTCTGGTTTCAGTCTTATTTCTCAATAAGGAGGCATTCAAAGACCTCAACCAACACAGAAGAATGTCATGTGTTATTGTATTATTGTCCCTGGTAATGTTATCCAAAGAACTAAACAATCCACCTCTCATTTGCTCATTCTGACAGATGTGCAATTACACTGATGACAACATGTCTCAATGCAAGGTGCTGGACCCCCAATCAGGAGCAAAATTGGGTTCATTGTGTCTTGCACACAACATGTGAACAGTAGGATGTACAAACCAAACCACCAAATCTGTAGTTGAAGAACAAGATATGCAGCCACCTTATTCTCCATGGGCAGTTATCATGATACCTGTGTTTATTTGGCACAGTTTCTGTGTCATTTTTAGCCCATTTCACTTCAGAAACCTGCTCATTCAAGAACTGAAGTGATAAGATATACAGACAGTGATATGCAATAAAACAAAAACACAGGATAATCAGGTTCTACCTCTCCTCTTCTGCTTTTTTTTCTTTCTCATATCCCTGTCAGCCTCTGGTGTGTTAATCTGTGGCTCTACAGATGTGATTTCCTGGACTAAATTATAAATTATTAACAAGCAAACTGAAATGACAGGTTGACACACACACACACACACACACACACACACACACACACAAACACACACACACACACACACACACACACACACACACACACACACACACACACACAAACACACACACACACACACACACACACACACACACAAACTAACAGTCACATTGGTCCTGCTGTGAATGATCACAAGGTTAGTATGGTTTCACATTGTGACCAATGTGATGGCAGGTGCTATAAGTAGACTCCACACCACACACTCATTCAAGTTTTTTTTCCTGCCTTTTAAAACCTATAAGTTTATTTGAGGAATTTAAATTTTAACTGCTGCTTTATTTTTTTTTTTTAACTGCCTACTTTCTATTATCATTACTGTATTACAAATAAAGAGCCTCAATTTACTGCTCTATTGCCGTTTCATTCTACCTCAGTAGAATGTAGCCTCACCTTGTTTTAAAAATCCATGAATGTAATACTGTATGCTTATCTTCTCAAGTATAATGTTTTTCTAATTAGGATGTTAATTATTGTTAAAAAGCAAATACTGTAATTTCACTTTTGAAATTAATGCACACTGTCACATGCATACAATGCCAATGACATACAGCTGTTTCTTCCCGTTTTCATATTTGCTTGCCTTTGTCAATAATCTGGTCAGAACCAGACCCATATGAATTAAATATTCTCACTTGAATGATGTACCACAAATAAATAGTTTTACCAAAAATACTGAGTGAAATGTGGGGTTCCTTTACTAGAAGCTTTGCTAGAGTTTTTTATAAATCGACAAAAGCAGGAAAAATGCAGGTGTGACTAACAATCACCCATTTAAAACTTTGGAGAACTTATATCAATGAACAAAAATGGTCAAAATAAGTTGACAACAGGCATTAGTTTGTCCTAAAGGCAAATTTTACATTTGTTGTGGCAGTTTTCTGTAAAAAATCTAGCCTGGTCCTCGAGCAATAATCAGTCCAATATTGTGAGGTGTGAAAAAGCAGCAACCTATGCGTAAAATATACAGGGAAAAAAATCATGTTAAAGGAAGACAGAAAGATTTAATCAATCCAAGTTATCACACATCAGTCCATTATTTTTTTAAACATATAGGTTCACTCACGTGTATTATCAAAGCTATGATTTACAAATGTATTTGACAAATTCAAAAACTCTTTGTCAGACATTACATATACAGTACACACACACGCACGCACCCACGAACGCACACACACACACACACACACACACACACACACACACACACACACACACACACACACACACACACATTTCATAGCATTTTAACATTGAAAATTAATAGCAGCATTCAAGACTAGGTACAGTATCAGTAATGGATTACAGGATTACATTCATGTATTACTGATGTAGATTTGAATTAATGTAATCTGAGTTCACCCTATCAACTCTGTCTCATTCCTGCCTTTTTTTCAGTGTCACCTTGTAGCTGAGAATTGCCTTTGGTAGCTGTCATGATGCATCAGCACAATGAACACCATTCATTAGACATTCTGGAATAAATAAAAAGTTGCATTTTAAAGCCAATATGAATGTAACGATAGCACGGTCAGTTTGTGAAAGCCGTCTTCATGATAACTGACTAAACTCATTCGTCAATGAAAACTGTGATGTGGTTGAAAGATTACACAAATTAAAAGTAAGTGAATAAGTTGTGACTGTTCTGTCAAACCACGACAGAATTCCTTAGATTGCAGTGTTTATGATGGAGCCATGCTTTTAAAAATGACTGCTTCCATCAGAGGGGACCTATCAATAGGTAAATGTTTGTTTATTCCTCACCATAAAACTGAGTGCTTAGTATCTATGTGTGTGTGTGTGTGTGTGTGTGTGTGTGTGTGTGTGTGTGTGTGTGTGTGTGTGTGTGTGTGTGTGTGTGCATAATTGAAGCCTAAATGATGTGAGTCCTTCTAGTCTTCCTGTGTTTATGGAAATTGGTATTGACGAGCTCTTGCTGAAGCAAGGGGCCCCATGCTGTTTTAATGGTGTTACACAGCATTAAAGCAGAAAATGATTTTGTCTACTTATTCCCTCAGTTATCTTCATATACATAAATACGCACACACATCAAATACAAGTTGAGTGTTTTGAAGACTTTTCAGAAGCCAGTGTCCAAAGATCTGGTAACCTGACTGACTTGGTAGTAGGGCGAAATGTGTTTGAGAACCAATGTAATTTGTAATGTAAGTTCCAAAAGCATGTAAATATTTTCTTTTTTAATTTTTTTTTTTGGTATGTACATATGTATTGTCAAATCATACAAAAGATTATCAAATTTGGATTTGGGGTTGGTTCTTTACATTTTGGGTACAGCAGGAGTATATAATTAAAAAGAAAAGAAATGTTCTATTTACAAAAATCCAATTTTTACTGTAAATCTAAAGCACAGATTCTACCATGCTGCACACTGAATAAAAGAAACAACACAATATACAATTTAGGAATTTAATGCTCGATTCTACTCTAAAACCTCAAATAATAATGAAAAATTTACCCCAAGACCTGTTTCTTTCATTACATTACAACTGATGCTAATCATTCATTAACATCTATAGCAATTGGGGTTGAGCCAGGTACTCATTTCAGACGAGTATCCGGTACGGATAAAGCGTTTATGACGAGTACAAGCACGATACGAGTAAAACTCGTCAATACGAGTGCTGAAGGAAAGATCCTCATAAGTTGCCAGTTGCCAGTGCATCGCGGAACCACTGCTTTGAAACAACCACTCACGCACAAACTCACACCTATGGTCAATTTAGATTTATCAATGCACCCAAACAACATGTTTTTGGCTGTGGGAGGAAGCCGGAGAGCCCGGAGAGAACACATGTAAACAAACTACAAATTCCACACAGAAAAGACTCGCAGGAATGTGTGTGTCGCCTCAGACCATCCTGCTGTGAGATGACTTTGCTGCCCACTGCGCTGCTGTGCCACTCCACAATTCAGACAACACTAACACCAAATTAGTTGTACCAGTCTGTCTAATATAGCTAAGCAGGCTAGCATGCTACAGCAACTGGTGCAAAAATTTTCCAAAAAATGTTATGAAAAAAAAGAGACTTCTAAAACTCATGTTCAATGAAAGCAATTATGTAAACTTCACAGAAATAAAATTTGACAGTAATTGCTATGCTTACAAGGTTTTCTCAAGCACATACTGACGTGGACATCCTGTATCCTGTTTGGGAAACATAAAGGTGCTCCCCTGAAATTGTTACCTCACAAATAAAAAATAAATTAAAAAAACACAACCAGAAGCTCAAAATTGAAAGCAATTAATCAGAGCAGTTATTAAATTTTATGCATAAGTACACAAACATGTCCACACAGCTTTGAGCAATGTTACAGAAATACTGTGGAAATGAATGAATGAACATTATAAATATTTTGTTGCAATTTAGTGTGTCAGATCAAGCATAGAATAAAAGAGAATATAATTCAATACAATATAGTCAAATAGAATACAATAGAATCTTTAATGTCTTTGGGTCACTTCTACGCCTGCTCTTCTCACTACATGCATTTTTTCATCCTTACAACATCTTATGCATATGTCTTTTTTCATGTTACATGTAAAATAGATAGCTCCCAGTTCTGAGATGAAAATATGTTCTGAATAAATCTGAGCTTTTTACCATTTAAATATGATCCTGAGATTGGAAAAGAATAAGATAATCCATCCCATCATTGAAATAAATCAGCTTCGCGTAGAGTGTAAGATTCATCATCTCTGCAGAAGACCTCCGACAATGTAAGTGATCAGTTTCGAATCCGCATTAAAAACACAAGGAACAATGTCTATATAGGGATGTTAGATATGCGCGCATGAACGAGAGCCTGTAGGCATATTACATTCTTGATTTATATTCAAAACTGTAGATCAATGTTAGACCAAGAGGAAATAGTAAAGCTAGTCTTGGTAAAAACTGAAATTATACAGTAGCCAGCAGGATTTCCTGCAGTTTGTGGGTTTGGAGGAGGAAACAATTCATAGGTTTTCATGACAGATATCAGAGAGAAGCACCCTTGGATAGTCTTGTAAAAGAATAAGAAAAAGGAAGTTTTCATGGACCATTTCCCATCTGATTTAAATAGGCTTCAACCTCCTTTATAGGTGGCCACAGGTGTGGTAACAACCATAACTGACCTCTTGCTGGAAAAAAAAAAGTACATTTTTTTTGCCTCCCACTTTCAAGATACATTTTTAATAAAATATTCATGAGCCTTGAGGCAGCAAGTTTCCATTATTTTCATTTGATTTATGATCACTGGCATAAATGTGCATATACTTGAAATGCTGGTACATATTATTCTGTTCTTAAAACCATTTTTTGACCTCCCCAATGGCCCAGTATTATTTCTTGCGATGGCACATGAATAGTGTAAGACTTTCAATTATACTTTGTGTGGTGTTTCACACAGTTTATGCTTTTAATGTATTTTGTCATTTAACACCTCTGTCCTTCCACGGCACATTTGAGAAAAAAAAAAAAAAAAGACTTTCCTCATAAAATCTTTGCTGTCCAAGTAACGAGTTCTAAAATTGGTGAGGTTTAGACATAAAGACTTCTTAGGTGCAAAATGAGAAAGTGATTACAGGTTAAATAACATTAAATTCCTATATGAAGGTAATATTCTGAATCAAAAAATACTTAATGTATTAATATATAATGAATATCATATATAGATGAAACATTTTCTGGTTAATGAATAACAGTTCAAAGCTAACAAAATTGCGTATATATCAATATTGGCTTTCAATTTCACAAATTACATTACTGCTCTTCTAAATAAAAATCCTAGACTTGCTTAACCCATCCACCACCTTTGCCAGCTGTGTGCACACTGTGTTTGTCTAAAATTGTATGAGGAAAGTTAAATGTGTAGAAAATGTGAAGCACAATTAAGAAAAAAAACTCGAGCATTCAAGAAGTAAATCTGCACACATTTAAAGGAAATTTCACCATGTCCTGCTGCTGGAAAGGTGATCTGTGAGCAATCCAGTGTCTGTCACCGATTTCAGAGGCAGCTGTTGGCAAATCGTTGAAATAAGGAATGTCCTGAATAAAGTAAGAGTGATTGGTGGTTGTTTTAGGTGAATGATAGATTGATTCCATACAATGTTGTGGGACAATGTTATTGAGCTGAAGCCTGGATAACGCAAGGAGAAAATGCTTCCTGTTGTCAGTAGTTTTTATCCAATCAGAGCTCAGACAGGAGCGGAGGGTAGGAGAGGAGAGAGACAGAAAGACAGGTAGACAGAGGTCATGAGTTACCTTGTGTCAGCTCTTTCGTTGTAATCTCAGTTGCAGGGGGAGAATGAATTTCATTTCACCCACGTAGTGAACCTGAATGATGGGGGGGGGGGGGTGTCTGTTCAAATTAAATTGTTCTTGCCTGAAAACATAGAAAACAGGATATTTTTTTCAGTACAACTGTTTTATTGTTTGGCACAACAAAGATGCATTTAAACAACTTCAAAACACCCTTGCACCACATCTACCTTTGAAACTGTACCTAAATAAAATATTTACTATGTACTGCTTAATGTAAATATTCTGTGTACAATAAATAAAATAGATAAAATACTACAGTATATGCACAGTTTATCTGACAACTTTAATTAACTGTATGACTGTCTCTGCAGACCTTGACTTGTGTAAATTTTTGTACAAAACAAAACTCATGAGAAATATATAAAACTAAAAATATTGGCACCAACTATTTCTATTACACATGCAAGCACAAACTAATTAATTCGAAGATATTAGATGTGTCAGTTACTATGAAATAAGATACTATAAGGAAGAAAATTGCTGTATAAATAGACACAAAGTGCTTCAACAGTTAGAAAGGATTCAAGATAAGGCTCACGATCATTAGAGGATAACAAGGAGATAAGACTTGCATGATTTAGCATCAACCTGAGGACATACTGTCCCATCTGATTTACATAATAATGATCATTATACATAATATGACAGAAAAAATTATATAAGGATATAAGAAGATGACATATGAGATAAATGGTAACTAACTCATCCATTGCTTTAGCGTTTTGTTCATGTGAAGTCAAACATTCAGCCTCAACCACTAGCGGCACTAAGATCCATTTTGTTTCAGGCTCTTGGCGCTTAATGTGTTTCTGCCATCGCCCCCACCGTGACTAATTAACCCCCTGTCCTTCCACATTTAGTGCTCTCTCACCTTCATGTACTAGTTTGTGAGGTCCCTTTGTGCCAACATTACCAGTTCCAGTTTCTGTCTGCCTTGTTGATTTTGGACTGCTTGTCCATCAACTGAACTAAACTTTACTTTTAATAAATACCACAGTTACTGTTTTTTGAGTAGGGTATGTTCCTTTTGTCAGCGTTTAAGACTGCAGTTGGCAGACATCAGGATTTTTGCATGAAGTTACAGAGTGAAGAACTTGTGATTCTACAGCTGCTAGTCAAGCTCCATTACAGGAGCACATGTTGAAATCCTCCGTTAGCGGCTCTATAATGTAATATTTTATGTTTAGGATCCTGATATTCTTTGATAACCAGCTCTGTTTTACTGTTTATACTACTTGAAGCAACATCACACACTAAGTTAGCTTATAAGCTGTCAAAGATAGTGGTGGTGGTGGGTTGTTGTCCTCTAGCTCTAAACAAGTTACTGTAACTGTGGTAGGAGCTCTGCTAGATTATGAGTGAACATAGGCTATGGCTTCTGTCAAAATGTTCTAGGGCTGCTGAGAGAGCAGAAGTGCCATTGCTATACTTATTTTTGAAGGGATTTAGTATTGAAGAAACATGAGGAAAATCTGTATTGCACTGCAAGCTAAGGTCAGGAATGAATCAGGCAAAAAGATGTAATAGTAATATTCTGTTGTTATGTGAAAGTCAAAAAACACTTTCTTACACTTTGACGTTCAGTTTTTTCTCAGTGACTAAGTTCTGGAGGAGGTTTTTTTTTTTTTCTAACTTTAACCATTTGATCATGTTCCACCAGGGTGTAACTCTTTCACTTCTTGAGTTGGCATTTGCAATGAAGTTAATGTGTGAGGAGGCAGAAGCAGTTTTCATGGTAGCTTATTTTAATGATCACAGACTGCACCAACAACGTAAAAACTAAATTTTTTTTTGAAGTATGATGTATTATATACAACAATATACAGTAACTGGATATACCTTGCAATGCACTGGTGATGCATCCTGCATATATATACCATAGGTCCAAAATTACTCAAGTGATCTGCTATGGTTATTGCATTAATATGACATGCAGGAAGTTTGAGTTGAAATTCTTTTGAGACTGATGCAGTACAGTCAGCTAAGTCTTCTAGAGACAAGATATCTTTGTTGGTTTTGTTGAATCCAAAAAGGCCAGTGTGAGTAAGACCATAGATCAAAGCTAGTGCTTCGGTCTACCTATGCTTTGATTTACCCTGACCAGGGGTGTCGCAGGATGTTGCAGTCTCTGACTGCCTTGGTTCTAGTTCAAAATGTGAATGAATGCTCCAGAACAAAGGATGAAAGTAAAATGCAGAATCAAATGGGTTTCTCACAGTTAACTAAGGATTTTAAGCAGGCTCAAGTCTTGCTGAAAACATTTTTTATCTGTACTTCCTCCTTCTCCTCATGTCCGGTCAGGAGTTCCCTGTCTAACAATGAAATAAAGTACATGATATACTGTAAACTAGTCATCTCATGGGATGATGTTTGTGTAAGTATTTTTTAATCATTTGAATGTGAAACTTAAATGGTGCCATAAAGACATTGTCCAACTGAAGAGTTCAGCATTCACAGATTGGAATCCAGTGAAGTGTAAATGCCAAAGGATCTTGTTAACTCTTGATTGCACCAGCAGCACCTATAACCTCAGAACCCCAAAGAGCTCTGCTGCTTCCTAAAATGGAATAGAATATTATCTCGCTTGACAACTGTCATCTATATTTCCGACTGGAGTTTAATGGCTATATTAAAAGCCCTATTAATCTTTGGTAACGACACTGCATGGTTATTGCCTTGGTGCACTAGATGTGGATGGTGGTTTTGTGTTAGAAGAGATAGGTCAAACAAATCATTTTTATTGTCAGCGACCATGTTGAACTGGGACATTTGTTAACATTTGGAAATGACAGTTAATTAATGGAGACAGTAATGAGGCTTAAATGACAGTTACATGATCATATGTGGGTCTTAAACATCTTACATAGTCAACAACGTTTTCTAAGAACTTATTCTGGCACCAGACATTAAATCTTAATTTTTTTCTTGTGTGTGTCTCTATATTTTGTTCACTTGATTAGACATTTCTCAAACCAACCATTCTGCCCATTTCAAACCTATCATCAATTTTCCCCTTTATTACGTCCCGCTTCAAAGCGGTGATGTATTGTAATTGTCAGTGTTCGTCCGTTTGTTCGTTTGTCCGTCCGTCCAGTCGTATGTCCATCAAATATCTTTGTAATCGTTACAGATAGAAAGATGAAACAAAAAGCAGATTACTCGGGCGGCAAAGGGGAAGATATTTGGTGGACATTTTTGATGGACATACTAACGGAAGAACGAACAGATGAACACATGAACACTGACAATTACAATACAACACAGCTTTGAAATGGGATGTAATAAGTCCAACTCAAAGTATCCTATTAACAGAGATACTGTCACGGTCTGTTTAAGGAGAGCCAGGATTCAGATGCAGAGTCTAAGCTAAATGTAGATTTATTAACCAAGTTGAAACAGAAAATGACCCGCCAGGAAAATTACTGATACATAAAGTAGCAACAGAAAACCACCACAAGGGGCAAAGGTACAAAATAACAAAAGAAATCCAGGAGCATATTCGAAAGAGAAATAGTGAAATAATCTAATATGCTTTATCACAAGAAACTAGAGGCACAGGAAACAGAAGATCAACTCAAGATGAAGATGCACATCTCAAAAGAAATCTTCTGCCACGGAAAACCATAAAAAGCCAGTTTAAAAAGCCTGAGGCTAAACAACCTGATGGGGCACAGATGCGGAGATGAGGCTCTGCCCACAGGTTCGGCCTCACATCCTGCTGTACTCCAGTACTGCAGAGCAACAAGAAACAAATACTGAACCATGACAGATACTCTCCATAGGACGAGCGAGAAGGAAGAAAGAAACAAGAAGCAAAGAAGTGAAGTCAAGTGTAAGACAAAGGGCAAGGTAGAGGAAAAGCAAAGTGGTTCTTAAAGATGGCAAGGGATGGAAGAATAAAAAAAAATCCTGACGGATGAAAGAGAAGAACATAAGCACAAGGATGTAGAAGACTACATTGTTCATTTGTTGTGTAATTGAGCTTAAGATCAGCCTGTATTCTGGCAAACATTTATTGAACTTTCCATTTCTCATTTTTGGTCTTTATAGCTTTCACCAGGGATGTAGCTCATTGGTAGAAAGCATGTACGGCATCGGCAGCTGTACGGGGGCACAAGTCAGTGTCAACTGTAGGCCGGTTCTAAGGCCCAATAAACGCATAAAGTTGCATCAGGAAGGACATCAGGCATTAAAAAAACTTTTGCCAAACAAAAATGAAGGTACATCTAAAAGAAATGGAAAAAGGATGACACGCTGTGGCAAAACCCAACGGACAGGTCTTTAAAGCTTTCACTTTCATTTTTCTCTCAATCCCCCTTCCTTGCTGCCTTCTTGTTTCCTTGTGCACATGATCCTGTATTATGAATATTAAAGTCCTACTTCTGTACCTTGGCCTTGGGACTTCCAATTGTTTGGGTTTTTTTTTTCTCCTCCCTCTCTACACTTCTTTTGCATCTTTACTCTAATAATCTCTAATAACGCTGCATTTTAAAAGACCCTGTATAATTGTCCAGATTGACAATAATACACTCATGTGTCTTTTCCATAGTTTTGACAAAATTCCCATGACAGCACTGTCAAGATCAACACTTTACTTCTTTACATGCTATAGATGCAGATGTCCTTATGTTTTCCTCTGTGATTATGTCGCTGTCTGGTAGAGGGTGCTTTGCTTGCCTTCCAGGCAGCATCTGGGGATAATTTCAGTCTGGCAGCTGAAGCACCAGGTGTGGGTAAGATATTGCAAAAAGATATTATTGAACCGGGTCAAATTCATAGTTGAGAAGACTGGATTTTTTTATGACTGTTCCATAAGCACATTTTTTTTTTATTATTATTCAAGAGAACAAAAAGGTATCAACTGAATAATTTTCACATAATTTCATGCGGTGGCAATGCTTCTGATGTTTACATGCTGAATTATACGCTGAACAGTGTCTTGTCACAGCACGAGCAATGCGGTCTAAGGAGTCTTTGTGTATGCTTGTAGTATACCAAAAGACAGGTTGGAAATTCCGACTGGTTTGTGCTGGCGCCTCTCAGATATCCAATTCATTTGGGACACTCTTTTCCAATCTATTTCCATGGAAATAACACCAGCCTAATACCAGACATCATAGTTTCACAGACACAGACTTAAAGGAAATATTGGAGCATGTGGAAGTTTACAGAGCAGAAACTTGGGAATAAAATACAGATAGACGTTGGATTTACAAAAACAGAATGAAAGAGGATCAGAGTATCAGAGCCTTCCTGGCTCGCAGATCAGAACCCTGACTGCTGTGCAATCTTACAATGATGAACCTTATGCAGTGGAAACAAATTTGAATGGGTGGGGTGGGGTGCATATTTAATCAGGTACATTAAGGTTTTTAATATTCTCACAATATCCTGCCATCAAATGAAAATATTGTAATTGCATAATTTTCAATATGCATTGTGTACTGTGGTAAAATATGTTTGCTTTGGTGAATAGAAAAGGGATGAATACATAAGTAAATGACAAATTGTGCAATGTCTACCTAAATGTGCAATATTTATTTATATTTATTTCAAGCATGCTTTACAGTAGGATTATGGTCCACTTCATGTCTTCGTGACAGTTTTTGCAGAGCATCTTCAACATCCTATTCACAGACCATGAAGCGAGGATACATGCACTTTGAACCTCGAAAACTAAAATAAAGCACATTAATTTGACCATATGACCATTTCCTTAATTTGAGTTGGTTGGTTGGTTTGTTAGGGAAGAATCAGCATTTTTCATATTTTCTCTCATTATTTCAAAACTATGGATCTTATTTCCAAAATCTGGTGCACTTTCCAGGCAAAATAAAGAGTGTGGAGTCTTGATGGAACTGTGATTTTAAAAGTTAAAATATCTGTTGCTTAAATTTTGTAAAAGAGAATGAAAATCCTGACACCATAGTGTGTGAGTTGCACTGTGTACGTTTTTGCCAGGTGTTGTGTGAGCTAGTATATGCAGCTTGTTTCAATCGATCAAATTTAACAGGGGAATAGATAAACAAACTGAGAAATACACACACGCACACACGCACACACACACACACACACACACACAAACACACACACACACACACACACACACACACACACACACACACACACACACACACACACACACACACACACACACACAATATTAACAATAATGTGTGTGAGCATGAGCCTGAGGGAGATACTGTGGTGTAACTAAACACAATGATAACCCTGCTTTCACAGCCTTTAGATCTTTTCCCATTATTGGCGGTAGATGAAATCAGGATCGATTGATCACTGGGGCCTGAGACTCTGCTCCTGCTCAACTCTGAGAGTTTGTTCATGTGTAGAAGCTACTGTGTTAACGGTGGTACGTGTGACAGGTTGCACTGTCCTTATCTGCAAATTGATGAAATATTTGAACAACTTCAGCACATAACTCAGTTGTGAATTTGTTTGTATCTGTCTGTTTTTGTGTTTTTTTTTATGATTTTAAAGATGGATGGTTGACTTTATACGGTCATTTTATGTCAGAGTTTATGTGTGCACCTCTGTAAATGAGGCCCATTCCCCTTTTGGCTTGTATCCCTGAGTGTATTCCTGAGTGAGAGCTTGGTCGAGGTTTGAGCGGAAGGTATGAGGCACACACGCGCGCACGCACGCACGCACGCACGCACGCACGCACACACACACGCGCACACGCACACACACACGCAGTCATATGTAGAGGCTCTGACCTTGTTTCTCTTGGTAAAACTTTACAGTAAATCTTATTACCTGCACACACCAAGTGTTTAAATGCCATTTGGTTGTGTGTAGCAGTATGTCAGTGTAGTGTTAGTTCTGCATGGTTAGACAGGTGACTTGGCATTTATATCGCTGCTGATAGCAGTGCTTGCTTGCAGTGGGTGTTTGTACACATCTGTGTTTATGCATTTATGCAAATGTGTGTGATAATCATGTCCCATGCCAGCAAAATGCAGAAATGTCGTTGAAGAGATTGGGGACGTCCGTTAGCTTTAAAAACCAAACATGTGATCAAGTAATAAATAGTTTGTATCTACATGTTTCTTTTTTAAAATTTTTTATTTTTTCAAACAAACAGAACATAATAGAAAATAACAAAATGGAACAAGGGGTGATATACAGTTAACAGTAACAACAAAATAGAAATAAATAAATTAAGTGTACATTAATTAAAGGTGTGTCTTCATCCGTGTATGGTCTTAACCATTCAGTGCAACATTTGACTAATATATATTTTTTTTTAGAATTAATTCTCAGGATAATAATGTGTCAGATAAATTTCAACAATTTTTTCTATAACCTTACGTCATGTCTTTCCTTGACTTTGCTTAAACTTTGGTTAAAGTTTGTTGGCATGAATGAAATCAGGTTTCTCCACTATCATGCCCAATTACTTGATTAAAATTTGTGTACATACTTATTTTGTTTCGATAGATTTGGGAAATCATTGTTGTACCTCGGCAATTGCCATGGGATTTCTAACTGAAAATAAAGTCTAATCAAATCTCTGCAATCAAGGCATTCATCCAATTGTTTGATTTATATGAATATATTATTCTTTTTTTAAAGGGTTCATATTTTGTGGGTAAATCTAAGTATGTATAGCAATTTTTGAATGAAGGCTTATTTTTATGTTGCTCTTTAACTAATGGTGGAATTAGCTATTCATATTCACAGTAAACCAGATGACATCCAAAATAATAATGAGAGAAGGAGAAGGGAAAAAAATCACGGCTGGTAAACAAAGTTGAACTAAACCAGTCCCTGGATGAAAATTAAGATTTGTGACTCCGTTAAATGAATTAAAATAATTTAACATGACGTGTGAAATAAAAAATTGTTTTGGCAACATCTTCATCATAATATATTTCCACAGTTTTCTACCCAAGCGTTCCGTTTTTCCCTCTACATGGTCCTCAGTTGTTCCCAACTCACATTAACATCACTTATTTGTACACCTGCCCAGTATTTCCTGTAATTCGTCCCCACCTGCACCAATTGTCTTGCGTGTCGTCTGTTGTGCAACTATAGCAGCAGATTTCAAGCCTTTATCTCGCTCTTCTCGCCAGATAGTTAATGATAGTCCTTTGTTTTTGTTTTTGCCTGGTGGATTACAGCCCAGCTGTTACGTTTTTGCACATCTTACCTCTGTCTCTAAATTTCCGGTCGGTATATCACACTGTCATTATCCAAAGATCCACTTCAGACAACACAAATTACTCAGATAAGAACTTCTGCCATCAACCCAGCATCTTCAAAAATACATTTACATCTTATATCCATTTCTCTCCTTCTTTAAAAAGCCTATAAATATGCAAATTACAAGATGCTCACTTTTGAAAAGTGCATTCTTAATATATGTGCACTTGGGCTTCCGGGGGGTGGGGGTGAACACAGACGTTTTCCCGCTTCTGCAAATTAATGTGAAATCAAACTTCTAGTTTCTGCACATGGATAATTAGAAAAAGTGGAGAGAGATTTACAGTATAAGTTGTCAGGTGTATTACTCACTCCTCTTTGATTTCAGAGAGCAGAAATCATTTCCTAGCTTGTCGAGGTTTACAGTTGTGTCACATGGCATGTGAGTTTATGTGTTCCTTGTTGGGATATGCTGATGTTTGGCTGTGTGTGTTTGTGTGTGTGAAAGTATCATGCAGGAACTCTATCTGCCTTTAAAAAAGCTTTTAAAAACTTGACTTTGCAAGGTTATATTTCTGATGCAAACGATGATTAATATCTCAGATTGTTATGGTTTATTAATGTGTCATGCCTATGGAGAAAATATCACTGTGACCTTAGTGCAGCAAAAGAGATGGTGAACCGATAAAAACGTGTGCAAACACACATGTCTATGAATGGACGATTCAAAACAACAATGTACCAAATTCAAATAATTTAAATGTGACATGTAATGTATGAATCTGGTTGATGATGTGTTGTAAATAGAGAGATGTTGTTGATTCAGGGGACGGAAATTTTACAAGCCAGTGGCTTCTACCCGTCATTCCTTTTTTTTTTCTTTTCGGATGTTGTTGTTGATGTTCCAAAACTGATGAAAGTGAAGTCTGCTGTAATAATGTCTGGAAAGCAAAAAAATAAACTGACTAAATTAAATACATAAATAAATGTTTGCGTGTTTGGTTCCAGGAGCCTGGCTCCTTTCTCTAATGGCTATTGACAGCTTTAATGTCGCCTTGCTGACAAATAACTACAATCTATCCTCCTCTTCATTTACTCCTGTTAGCCTCCTCTCCCCTGGCTCCATTATGTGTGTGTGTGTGTGTGTGTGTGTGTGTGTATGTGTATGTGTGTGTGTGTGTGAGAGAGAGAGAGAGAGAGAGTGAGAGAGAGAGAGGTAGTTTTCAACCTCTTGTCCGATGTGGTTAGAGGTCAGACGAGAAGTTGTGTGTGTGTTGTGCTCGTATCCAGGGGCCGTGGTGTGCGTTTGTTCTTTCCCAGTCTTTGTTACAGACATATTGACAAGTTAGAAAAGAAGAAAGACAATCATACTGTTTTGAGTGAAGGGAAAAAAAAGTGTTAAAATTCTCTTTGAACTCAAAATGTCAAAAAGAGCCGATCTAATCCCGCTTGACTGTGTCAAGCTGCCTGTCTGCTTCGTTCGTCTTTGTCTGTCTGTGTCTGAGGTTCACAGAGAGGTCCCCCCGTCATGTCCTGTCTTTCTCTTTGTTTGTACCACTCACACTTCAGTGAGTCCTGGTTACAGGTGTTTGGATAAGATAGGAAGGAAAGGAAGGAGACCAAAATAAAAAAAATGCAAAATAGTTTGAGGCATTGAGAACTCTTTGAAATCTGTGTCCTGAGAGTGGATGTTTAAAAAGCGATGACGCAGCCTCAATACTCTTAGGGGTTCACAGGAAGTTCAGCCATATTTGTGGTAATCCCTTGCTCCTCTTCCTCAGCTGCAAGATATTAGCAGGTTTGACAAGTCTCATTTAATCTTTATCATTACAAAGCTGAAGTAACATCCAATTATTTGATTGAAAGCATTGTTAATATATCAAAAGTTTTTTTACATTTTTGAAGGATAAATTATTCAAAGTAGGAAGGGCATCACATTTGTACGCCTGTGAGAACAGGATGATAAATCGAGCTAAAAGAGCATCTTTAAAAAAAGTTTGACTGTGGATTGAAAATACTTGAAATATCTTTCAGAGGACTCAAAGTGTTGTTGCATTCACTGTCAGTGCCTTTTAAGCTCAATCTTGTTTTCCAGTCAAAGCTGTTGCCTTAAAAAAAATCAGTTACAGTTCTTTGTTTCTGTTTTTTTTTGCTTTGTTTTTTTGTTTTTTGACAGTACACAATAGAAACTAAGGAAGCCAAAAACTTTAGGAGACACAAAAGCACAATAACAGCTTGACAAATTCTAATAAATTCCCAGAATCTTCTTTTTGTCACTGACGAAAACCCAGATGCATAAAACTCCCCTTCAAAACAAGGTAAATATTGTTGCTCTTGTCTCTGTCAATCTGTCTTTCTTCCCTCTTTCTTTATCATAACTTTACAAGAGTGCCAAAGTCTCTTTCTTCTTGACCTTTCCTCCTCTATCTTTAAATTCCTATGCACCTCGCATCACCAGCCACCATGGTTTAATGCTCCTGTCCTCCCTCTGTTCATCTTTATCCCACCTTCATCTTCCTCTCTGTCCTTCCATCTATCTGTCTATTCAGCTCCTTGGGGGAAGCTTTGAGGATCTCCGCCCGCTCTCCTCCTCTTCCTCGTCCGATCCTGTGTGAAAGGGGAATCATATGAAGCCGTTGAACGGGACTGTGCAATGCTCCAGGTGCTATATGTTATCTCTCTGTGTCCCCCTCCCCCCCCCCCGAGCTCGCTGAAAGTCCTGTGCTCAGCTTTAAGGGATGGCCAACAAGCCTCAGATTAAATTAGGAAGGACCCATGGGAGAACTTGTGATAAAACACTTTTCTCTCTTTAGACTGTTCACTCATTTACATTCATACTCTACCCCCTCCCAACTTACATCTTCCCTCTATTGACACTTTGTCAGCATCTGAAAGGAAGTGAAATGCAGGGACATGAAAGCGAGTTTCTCATTTTTTTTTCTAACCCTCTCAACACAGGTCTGTTTACTGGTTTCTTTATACTCCCACCATCCTATTCTCCACGTCTCCTTCATACATTCATAAACTTTTTTTATCTTAACCACACACATGCTTCCCTGTATTCTGTACTTCCCTGTATTGTTAAGTTTTGTCTCCTTCAGGTTTCAATGAAGTTAATTAGTCAGATTAGGAGTGGAAGCATGGTCACATAATCACCTGTCATGTTTAGTTATATCCATCTGCTTTCTTGATTTCTGTCATTTCACCATTCTTCTAATTTCTCACTTGCTACCTCTGCCCTGTGGCCTCCTTGTGAATGCCGTTAAAAAAAAAACCAACAAGATGCCACAGTGACAGTCTGTCTTTTAAAAGTGAGAGCATAATACCAAATTTCTCCCACCCCATAATGCCTTACATACCATAGAAAGTACTGGAAATCACTGCCACAAAATGAAATTCAGTATTTTAAATAATGTTCCTTTTATTGCAACCGTTTGTAAATAAGAAGCATTCCTGTGAACTCACGTCAACATTAATGACATCCATGTTACACTTTCTTGGTCTTGGCCCAATGTAAAAAAATATAGATTTTTCACAATTGGTAGTTAACAGCGTCCAGTCATTAATTTGGTGCAGACTGGTGTTCCTATTTTCTCAGTAGCAATGAGTCCAGATGTTCCTAAACTGAAAGCAAGAATATAACAGCACTGAATGAACATAATGGACCATTTTGCTCATTATAGTTCTCTTTCTTTGGAGAAAAGCCACCATTTTTCCGAGATTTAATACTACTCCAGAATGATATGCTGATGATTGCTGTTGTCATGTGTGTGTGTGTAAGCGTTGCACAGTTCATCTTTTATAATAGTGCTGCCTATAGGCAAGGACTGGTGGGAACTTTCTCCCTACTGAATGAGCAAGCGGCTGCTGAGCTGTTGCCTTCACTTTGACAAACGCAGTCTCACGAGGGCATAATTCAGCTGTATAGAAACATGACCTAGTTAAAAGAGGCAGTGTTTGTCGTAAATAAGAGAGATCAATGAAGGTCTTCCGAAGGATGCGAAGCGTCTGAAAGCAGAGGTCTGGGGACAGCTATGAAAGCAGCTTTACGCTCCGCTGTGAATGGATGGCTGCCTCAACCTGAGAGTGCTCTTCTCCTTGAACTCACAGCCACAGAGCGCAACAGCGTGACTCTCCGCAGACAGCGACAATAGAGATAACGGATGAGAAGGCGAGAGGATGGACAAGAAGTTGGAAAGAAGGATGCAGAGAACTGCAGGCACGGAATAAAAGAAAGAGCAAATGCACGAAACAGTAAGACACAGGACAACAAAGAGGAAGAGAGACAAAAGTGTCAGAAATGAGCAGCTTAAGAGCTTAGCCAGTGTTAGAAATCTTTAATGTTCCAGTGAAACTATTTCAGCATTGGCTGCATAGAGACAGGAGGTGACAGCCTAGTGTCCACTGAAAAAGAAAGTGCTACTTCATCATTTATCTCTCACTGCATTGACATTTATCTATTTATCTTGGCTCATTCTTCATTACTAGAGTCTCTGAGGTACTGAAGGACAAAAAATAAAAATAAAACAACAAAAACAGCAGTAAATTGTTAAAAAGAGATACGAATTAACACGGAAAAAAAAATTCAAAAACAGTTTCTTTTCTTTGATCAATACACCGCAGTATTTGCTCTGTGGTAACTGAGATGTATTCATGGAAGTTCACACACACATGTCATCATTCCTGTGTGTTTCTTCTGGTCCCAAATCCATAAGCAAACTATGCCAGGTGGTGACAATAAAATATGTGCACATTTGCTCTTGCAAAGAAGGGGGTTTTCTTACATCATCTAATTTCTAGGCATATTTTCTGAGTGAGAAAGCAAGCAGTGAGTGAGAGGACGTGATAGGAAATGAGAGGAAATGAGCACAGGGAGACAAAAGATGGAAGTGAATGGAGATAAGAGACAAAATGAGCAAAGAAAGGACAGCAAAAATGGAGAGTATCATAGATTATAAGTCCCTTATCTGCCAATGAAGCAAAGTGAGCCTGGCCTGTGAGGTTCAAAAGATGAGAAATGAATAAAAAAAACGACCACTAGAGATTCTGAGCGACTTATTTTGCTCTATCCGCCCAGAAATACAGACTTCTTTTCTCTCAGTAACGGAGGGGGGTGAGAGAGTTCACCAGAAAGTCACAGGAGGAGAGAAGAAAAAAGTAGGGGGGAGAAACTGCCAAGACGGCTGACAGGAAACCTTTACCTTCATGTGCGCGCTCTAAAACCACCCGTCTCTCAGAAAAAAAAGGAGTTATCTCATTTTAGAATGCTGAAAACCTGTTCCGCCACCTCATCTTTGCCTCTGCATTCACATTTAGCCCCAAGAAAGACAAACAGGATTAAGTGAAATGTGATGGATAAAACAAAATACTGTTTACAAGAGAGGGAATGGAGATGAATCAAAGCATGTGCCTTCAAGAAACACAAATATCAACACATATTTTCATGTTTTTGCATTGGCCTCACCCCAGTTGATGTTATTAAGCTGTCTTAATGTCATATTTTTTTCCCCCTCGCACACTGCTTTACTGTCACTTCACTCCTGAGAGAAGCTGCTCAGAAATTAATTTTGCAGCCCTTGTCAATGAGTAGATTGCATAAGAATTTGCTTTCAAATAGAAGCCTGGGAGGAGCGCTACATTCAGTTAATACACACATGTACCCATTATTCTTCTTCTGTAGGGGCAAATCCACTGACTATTTCTTTAACCAATAAAAAATTTCTTTGGCATTGTATATCCCAGAAGAATCCACCTTAAAATGTCAAATGGTTGCCAGCCTGCTTTAATGTAAAGAGTCAATAATGACCTCTTAGAGACAAAGACGAATAATATTGTAAACTTTGAATGACATCACCTGGGAACAAATGTTAGTGGAGCAGTGAAGTCAGCAGTAACAGATACAGACTGCCGTATGAGGGAGGGACTTTAACTCTATGATGAAGGAAACATGTTAGTGCTCAGTTCACTCCTCCTCAAACGTGGAGCTTGTTCAGCACCCTGGACAGAGCCCACCATCCCCAGGAGCTCAGATCAGAACATTAGTTAAATCATTAAAAACGTAGTTTAAAGATCCCATAGTAATAAGCCCTGACTCATTACTGCAAAACATATTTCTTTTGCAGATAATTTCTTTCTGGTATCTTTATGGCAGGAGGTTCTTGGGGAGCCAAATAATGATTAGAGTCAGTCCATTCCTGGTAAGCGTTACCCTGCTTTCCGTTTTTTTTTGTTTTTTTTTTCTCACTAATGAACAAAAACAGATGCTTAAATTTTGTTATTTTTAAAGTTAGATTTCCTTAGTCATTCAGGTAATCTAGTGAAAAGGTTCACCCATGTGTGTTGCGTTATCCATGTAAACAATACATTATTGCTTCATGATACCATGATGCAAACATAACGGATGACATCACATGCATCGAGTTTTTTGTTTTTTTGTCCTTTGTTGTCCAGGACATGCCCTGCTTTAGGCTCTGCACCAACTGCCCCCCCCCAACCACACACACACACACACACACACACACACACACACACACACACACACACACACACACACACACACACGATCGAAACCATTTGCATCCGGGAGAATGAGTGAACACGTGTGAATGTGATTCCATCAAAATGGGTGTGACAGGTGACAGAACTGTCAGATCTCCCACACCAGTTTGTGGATGAAATCTGCCATCTGGCTGAGTCTTACAAGTTCTTTTAGGGCCAATTATCGCTGGCTGCATATGGTGTTTTTCTCAGTTTAATCCATTAATAAATTCATCATCTGCCGCTACATCAGGAAGTGAATGGCTTGTTCCAAAATTAGATATACCTCTAAGCTACCAGTGATACATGGTAGAAAAATGATTACTGATGAAATGAAATTCACAGTGGGGTTCTTAACGACAAGCTGACATTGTTTTAACAAGTGATAAACTATTTCATTTGTGATTTAAAAATATACCGAGCAAGTCACTTTCCACATGGCAGCGGGGCACAAGGAGTGTGGTTACCTTTCTGAATAGTTGGGGGTGTGAGGTTGCTCCCTGAGTTGCTCACTGCAGTGGTTCCTTATTTATTTTCTCCCAGCAATATTTGAACCTGATCGACTGATGCCAAACATGCAGGGAATCATGTTTATTTTTGGATGAATCTCAGTTTTATCTCTTTAGTTGCTGCATTACAAAAGCTCATGTTTCTGATATTACATTACATACATCCGACATTTTTCTACGGTTATGAATCTGGTACAGGGAAGCAGAAAAGAGTCCATTACTACCAAAAATCATACAGACCATCACTGAAAGTAAATACACATGCAGAAATGCAAACATTTTGTCAAATATATGGCTTAATGTCTGACTGGCAACCAGTCAGCCTGCCAATTGTTTAATAATTGATTATTTTAATTAAGTCATGACCTCAAGATGGAATCTTAATAGATCAATGGCAAGTATTACATGTTTTATGAATTGTGTATATCTCGAAAAGAGAAAAATGATTTTATTTTATTTTGATAATTGATTTTCCAATTTGATTCCACATTAAGAACCTGCTCAACCCCAAAGGATCTGCTCACTTAAGCAAAAACAGTAAAAGTAATATTGCAAACATCAAATCAACCACCAGCTAAGATTTGATTAAAGAGCTACACCTCCCTCAATGCGCATCCTCCTCTGGGAGCTACGGCCCCTTCTTTTACAACACTCTTTCCCTCACAAACTTTTATTTGTTCAGGTTTTATTTCTGTTCTTTGACCGGTTTCCAACTGCCGTCTTGTTGAGAAAAAACACTGTACCTGTCCACAGACGCTGAGTAAAATCACAAGCAACGTATTTGCATAAGCCTCAGGAGAGCATTGGATGGGTGGGGGGTGGGTGGGGGTGATAGTAGGATAAGGAGAACGTTCTATTTCTGTCGGATCTGGGCTGGGATCAGCTGCAGATTGGGGCTCCGCAACTACAAACATAAATATATAATTGAAAGGGGAACGGAAACAGACGTGTATTTCGTACTCAAGTCCAAATGATTGGATGCACATCATTAGCCAATGCTGTTTTCTCATCCAAGCAAACATTATATGTGCATAATGTGCGTGTGTGTGTGTGTGTGTGTTTGCATGCTTCAAAGGAATGTATAGACAGTATTTTGTCAAAGCTACATGAATGTATCTTTACTTATCCATGCATGTTTGTATTGGACTTTGGACAAACGTGATTTGCATTGATGTGTTGATTCTCAGCATTAAGTAGCATATTGTGTTCACATTGTGTATCTTTACATTTGGGCACACATGGATTGTGTCTCCACATGTAGCATCTTTGCAAGAAGCAGCGCTCATATATGTTTAATCACTATAAAGATTGCACGCTCCCTGGTTGAAGGAACTAGAGGAAGTATAAAGGGGTATAAACAAGGCTGAATGGGAATTATATGAGGTAAAGCGACTCCCCAGGGGCCAATAAACTTGCTTAATTATGGGATGCCTTGTTAATTTAGTGTCTGGCAATGCAGAAGATCTCTGTCTTGCCAAGGAAACACAGCAGCAGCTGACTCTTCTTTGAACTCGTCAAGGCTTCATCCTAGTCAATACAACACAGGCATGGAGATCTGTGTGGATGGAGCACGTTACCACACCACCAACCAGAGACGGATGGTGTAGTGGCATGTGCAGTACAGTAATTACAGTAGCCTGCCATACTTTCAACAACACTGATGCAAAATACACCAGCTATCTTCACATTATCATGTTGGGCAAATGTCCATCCATCCATCCATCCATCCATCCATCCATCCATCCATCCATCCATTGCTTGCTTTTGGTGAGAAGAAGCTACTCATTGTTGTGAGACACTAGTGTTAACCACACCACTACAGTAACATCAGCAAAAATGATGCAATTCTAAACTATTACTGAAAATACGATTCTCTTTCTCTCTTCTCTGTCTCTCAACAGAAGCAATTTTGACTTGCATATGTTCAGCAGTGAATAAGAAACAACAAACATAAAATAATACACAAAATGCATCCATAAGTTATGATAGTGACAAGGATAAGCCTCATTTAATCCAATACTTGCGGTCCCTACCTGGGACGTCCCGGAAAGCACATTAAGGCTTGTCGGTCCCCTCCTCTCTCAGAATGAATGTGAGTCTGTGTATGCATTTAGGACAGTCATAAAAAAGCATATTGCTACACAAATGAGACCACTGTGAAATGAATCTGCCAGCGTAGAAGTGAGGGAAGAGGGAGGGGAGAGGGATTTAAAATATAGAGGGAGAGTCATTGATTAAATGCTGCAAAGTGAAAGCAGTTCTGCAAGCGCTGGGAATACACACACACAGCCACTGCTTCCATTATTAATGCCTCTGCATTTCTCTCTCACCTCCCTTACTCTATTTCATTTTCTCTCTATCTTTCTCCACCCCTTCTCTGTGAACTGGCTGTCGATGAGTGATGATAAATTGGGGCCGGTGTGGAACCTGCATTTAGTTTTGTCATTATTCAATAACAGGTGCTGCAGAAATCAAGGCAGCCTGGCAGTTATTGTACTGCGGCTGGCACCATGTGATTATTCGCCATAATTTACTTTACTGCCTTGTCCTATAGAATCAATGTTAACTTGAGTTGTTTGTCTAACTGGGAGAGGAGAGAACTATGTGTGGCCACCAGTTTGAGTAACTACATTATTTAATAAAAAACAAAGACATTGATAATGATGGTTGGCATCGCTTTTTCAGGAAAGTGGTAAACAGCGGCATATGTTTGGCAGCTTGGCCAGACATCACATGGATGCTTCAGAAAGTGCACTTGAAATTCAGAAATTAATGAGCTTTGTGACTGCAGATAAACGTACACTAAATTAAGCTGAAATAATTGTAAAATATAGCCCTAGTGTCTGTCACTGTTTCCAAGTCTTGTTATCCTATGGCCTCTGTTTGCAGACAAAAAGTCCAGAAACCAAATGTTCCTCCAACAATTTGCTTTTGAGAAGCAAACAAATTAATGTTTAATAATTTTTCTTCGTGAATAGACCCACTTATTACCCAAAATGGGTGGATCCAGAGGGGGGCTGGCACCGGTTATAATCACTTGCCTATTTTAATTTTTCAAACACATCTTGTACTTACAGTGATGGTACTTTAGGAAGAGAGACTTACATTTGAATTCACATGTTTATCGCCTTTGATGTGAATTGGATATCAAAAGAGTCTTTGAATTTAAGCATTGGTAATTCTGATGTGGCCCAGACTCAGCAGAAAAAATATTTTAAAAATCCTATTAGTTTTAACATGATGAAGAACTGCTGCCCCTGACCATAGATAGTTACTACTGGATAGTTGGCTACTTTACCTAATGCTGTTGGTCAACACTTCAATTTGGTATGGTCAGTGGTTGTCAATCAGTTACTAGCCTTCTCTCCAACATAATGTTTCAGTCATCTCACCATAAATTACATTTAGGCTTGAAAAGTATCGAGGAAGGATAAACTGTCATGCTGTTAAACAATCTGTATACAGTTTCTACTAGACTTGCCTGAGAATACATCATGCATCATCACATCTATATAAGTCATTCGCTGGAATCATGCCATCCTCCATGCCATGACTCCCTGCAGCAGTAGCAGATATATCAGCTCGCTCATCTCAAACCACAATGATACATGAGGGATTTATTCTATGTGAAGCCTGCAGGCTGCAGCCTGTTTCCTTGCATTGGAACCATCCTCTGTTTTAGGTTTATGGGTCAGCAGGAGGAGCTAAGGGCAGGAATTAGTCCTCTGCTAGTGATTGCACAAACAATGGATTTATTTAAATTGAGCCTGCAGAGCAACACTGGGTCGAATTCTTTCTAATAACTCAACTGAAGGAGTAGAAAAGCAGAGCCGAGGAGCATCACTGACAGGCACACACTACTTCACTTCCTGGGCATCACAGAATCCTTTTGCTAGCCTTCACTCTTTTAGGTCACATATTCCTTTCTTAACAACACGTTGGGTGCAAATCCATAAATATCAACTCTTGTTTTATGATTGTTATTATTAATGTATATTTGTCATATGCAAGATATGGTTATTACATTTGGTTATTTGTTCATACAGTCAGGTTTTTTTTTTAAATTTATTCTCATTATATATTCTTTCATTATGGATGCAATTAATTATTATGGGGATGATCTGCTTATTACACACATTGGCAGCAAAAAACCTGGTGGGCCTGGTGTGTCATTCTGTTTCTCACAGCACATCACAATTTCCCCAGCAGTGACAAAGCAAAGGAGCAATTAAAGACTTAAGTATTGTAATTTTCATTTCCTCCAGATAAACAAATCAAACCCACAAGACTACAGCTTAGCAACTGTGACCCCAATGTGCTGCTGTCACTGTTACTAACAATCTAAAACAAATGTCTTTTTGCATTTCCACAAGGGGCTAATACAAATAGAATTTATTGCTGTGGGATGAAACCTAATCTTTACCAAAACAAATTACAGTAGTTTTTTTTTAATGATTTACTTATTGTAATACTTATGGTTGAAAACAGGGCTTTAGGATCAACTTGGATCTTGCTTCACGTAAAGAGAGAACAGAAATAAGAACAGAAGTAAAAATAAGATGACATTTACTCATCTGGGCTATGAAGTGAAGTACTATAGCTACATTTAAATCAAATTTTAGATTTTATTTCCTGTTTTGATTAATTCATATGTCCAACTGGTATCAGACACTCAACCCGTGTTGCATTGAATGCACATTTTGTGTAATTAAACTAACATCGTTTTCTATGCAAAGCTATGTCCACTAATTAATCATGTGAGGCAGCAGTTGCATATCTGTTAAATGATGCTATAATAAATACTTATTGATTGGCTGGAAGGCTGATGCAGATAAAATGTCATGTGATTACATAGAAGGGACTGACTGTATATGTTTCTGTATTTTTCATGCTTTCTCTCTCCCTCGTGGTTAACAGTCTCTAATCGCGGTTGTGTGTTTCCCGGCGTTGTTGTTGTTTGAAGCTGGAGGTTCCCCTCTCCACAGCTACAAACTCCCTGTAAGGAACTCTTATGGATAAAAAGACCCTTCAAGCGCTTCTTTATTTAGCAACAGATGTTTGTACCTCCTTATGAGCTCCCTTGCTCTTTTCCACTCCTTTTTTGTTTTTGAAAACACACCCGCTCTCCAGCCCTCTCTTTTTGATGCTCACTTAAGCCTGCTATCTGATGTGTTAATGAAGCACTAATGAGACAAGGTCCGTCTTAATCTCAGGCAGAGAACGGACAATTTGGAGCAGTCCATGGGATTAACGGAGGGAAGGCTGCTCCGGGAAGTAGGGGGCGTGAGAGAAACAAACATAGTGAGAATTAAGACTCACAGAGACAAAGGTGAAAAGCACAGCTCTATCTCTGGGTGTAGGGGTGTAAAACATACCAAAGTCATGTTATTGCTAATGACCAGAGAACTGCGGGCTGCTGGAAAGGAGAGTTATGACTCGGAGGGAAAGAAAACAAACTGAGGTTGTTGTTGTGTGCACACGTAACACTCACATACTTGTATGAAGAAGAAGAAGGATGTAAATTGCTCTCTTAATCCCTTTGCTGCTTTAAATTCACTGCTTCTTTCATCCTTTCTTTATCTTGTTGCTCTGGTCCAGTCTGACGATCCCATGGTCGTCTCCTCGTCTTCATCCACATACTAAAAGATGAAGGGGCGTCCTCCATTTCTCTCGATGAAACTGCACAGAACTCCACCACAGATATTACCCGCCTTCACCAGTGGGATCCCTCTAATCAATCACATCAATTACCACTGAAGTCTCATTATTTCCCCTCATCACACTGATTTGTGTTTGATATACTTGAAAGTTTGTCAGCATGACTTTATCCGGACCCACCAGAACTTAATGTAGCTAAAACTTTTTGTTTTTCTTTTGCTTCAACTTAGAAGCATAAATTAACCCAGGAACAGTGACTTCCTTTCTTTGAAATTGTTACTGCTGGCTTTGCTATGACTCAGGAGTTTAAGAACTTTTGACTCCTGGCAGACTTGTAAAGCTGACAGCTGATTTTGGCTTTCTCGGTCTTAACTGTGACTGTGAAGTTGCCCTCTTCTTTCCTCCTACACTCTTTTTGTGTAACGCCATATGTTGCTTTTTTGACCGAGATTTGCCCTAGGGATTATCTCGGATTATCCAAAATGTCTCGTCTTCAAACTCAAATCCCAATTCTGGTTTCTTTTACTGAGGTCTGATTCTCCTCAAATGT
The DNA here is from genome assembly GCA_013358685.1 of Antennarius maculatus. Lineage (NCBI taxonomy): Eukaryota > Metazoa > Chordata > Actinopteri > Lophiiformes > Antennariidae > Antennarius > Antennarius maculatus. The sequence continues at coordinate 6,929,985 of CM023622.1, read as the reverse complement.
TTCACTACATGATAAATTTAAAAATGGCTCAACACCTATTTATTATAATACAGTTAATAGAAATAATTGAATGAGATGATATGGTATTCAGAAATTTTATTAGTTATTTGAGGAGCAGTATAATTGTTATCAGCAAAAACCAAAAATAAGTTCTTGTTGAATGGGGCAGTCTGACTTAATTCACAAACACACACACACACACACACACACACACACACACACACACACACACACACACACACACACACACACACACACACACACACACACACGTACAGTATATACATATATGTATGAATATATAACTCCACTTAAATTGAGTTAAAGGCATCATCAGGCCTGAACTTGTGATAAAAAGTGCAATTGTCAATGGTTTTCATTGTGTCTGAATGGCTTAAAATTTAACACAGGAACGGTGAAGATTTGTATATCTGCTAGTTATATCTGCTCCAATTTAGTGTACTGCTACCGCAGTCAACTTGATAAAGAGATTATGTTAAGATATGAAGAAAAGCCATTCCAAAAATACAACTTGGATTTATCCAGTAGAGGTGCAAAATAAATGAAACACTGTGATTAAACTGGTTTGAATGAGGAATGTTTCAGGAGAGGAAAACCAACTTTACCAGCCTCAGAAATCACCAAGTTACAACTCAAATCAGACTTGACACTAATGCTTCACAGAGTTCAAAAAATCTGACAGATCTGAACTTCAGATGTTCAGGGGAGACTGACTGAATCATGGATGAATTCTTACCAAGAAACTGTTGGCCAATCTAAATTTGTGATTCTTGTTTCCAATTACAGTGTCCTTTTGAGACAGAGCAAAGAGGAAAGGATGCTACTTGTTTAGGATTTATTCAGAAAGGAAGGCACCATCACTATCACAGCAGACTGCAGTTACATGCCATCTGTTTTGTGCTTAGTAGAACCATCATCTGTTATTTAACAAGCTATGTAAGTGTTAACTAAAAGGAGACTGGTGCAGCTTCAGATGACCTGGCCTCCTCTACCAACCAACATGAATTCATATGAGATGGTTTGGGATTGCAGAGTGAAGGAAAGGCAGTCAAGGAGTTCTCAGTTCATTCAAGATTGTTAAAAAAAATCCTTCAAGGTGAAAACCTCACAAAGTTGGGTCAGGAGATACTGAGAGAGAAATGTCGTCATTAAAGTTAAAGATGGCTACAATAAACAATATGAAATATAAAACATTTCTTTGTTAACGCTTTTATACTGTAATTTCCTGTGTGTTACTTTTTACTTTTGATGCCTTCAGCATCATTCTGTAAAAACAAAACCCTCAAACATTTTTAACTACAATCAAACTGAACTCAATTAGAGTACTGTAATAATGCAAAACTGTAATGCATTGATACCGAGCCTGGTATATGTTGGTTAACTGATGAATTTGTCTGCTGGGTCAGGTTTGAAAGAATTATATATAACTATATATATATAACTTATCTGGAGCTGTAAAATTAATTAGTTAAATGATAATTAATTACTTTTTTGTTTGAAGGGCACTTACAGCTTAAAAGATTGACTGGCTGAGTACACAAAAGAACTCTTGGATCTGTATCGTAGGTAGCAATTAATGTTTTTGAATGTTGGAATAAAAAATACCACAACATAGAAACACAATAACAACAAGTACCTGAAAATTGTAAATTTTGTAGTGTGCTGTTGTGTATATATTAGGTTCCTACTCTCACAATAGATTCTAGTCTTGTTAGCCACGCTCTGAGTTAGCTGGAGCTCCCTTCCAATATTCTGGTCACACTGATGTGAGGCTTTTATTTTCCTGCTGACAGATGGTTTGTTCCAATATGCACACAAATGTCCATTATTCAATAAACAGGTGTGATCTGTGTATCCATTAAAAGAGGAATTAACACCATTTTAAGCAAGTTACTGATTACAAAAAAAGTTATATGAGGACATTATGAACCAGTTCACGATATGTAGCAGATGGATCACAAGAGGATTTATTGCCTCTTTTCAGGAGCAGTTACAAACATCAGTGTTTCAGCAAACCCACATGTGAATCCTTGAAATATTTTAATGTTTGAATGAAGACTAAATGTACGCTAAATGAGTGTTCTAAAATCACAAATAACAAAAGGACAGTTTCCGGGTCCAGATACAAAATAAAAAGTTTTTGTGTTAGAGTATCAGTCAGAGGAAGACCGCTGACCTACCAATGTCTCTAGTTTCTTTATAGTTATTATTCTGTTTTATGAACCAATTTGTGTTAACAAGCAAACCTACATAATGCATTAAGGTGATAACCACTTCTGTTGCATCAGAGATTGAACTAAGATTTTTAATATTATTCAGTGAAGCTGAGAACTGGTCTATTTTGGACAGCGAGCCTAGCAGGGCATTTTGAGTGGATAGCACCCATCATCTGTATGCATTGGCTTGACTCATGTATGTCTGTGATGTTATGCTTTTGTCTGGAAAAGGATGACCTTAACAAATAATTCTACAGTAGTGGTGTATTTGCTTTTCAGTTATGTATTTATCACCACACATCATAACTCATGAAACCATTAAGTTATTATGGCTGCACTGGTACAGAAACACTTTAGCAGTTCAACTAAAAGCTGTGACAGATTGATGTAGGGTTGTTACTTACATCCTTTGGAGTGGGGTAAATTTTCCATCCCTATGGGAATGGTTGAAACATGTTAACACTGACTTTATGGTTATATTTATCATACTGTATCTATGAGGAGATGTACAGCAGAATCCATATGAGGATACATATGACAGCATGGAGGGCTTGTGCGTGTGCAGAGTAACGGTGGGATTATTGCACGTCAAACTGCAACAATCTGTCTCTTTTCTCTCATGGAACTGGGTCTCATGACACTTGACACCACACTGGGTGTCAGGGAAGTGATCGCATTTGAAGGGTTTTCTGCTGTAACATTGAGCAGGCACACATGACACACATGGAGGGTTTGTGCATGCATTCATGCACTAAGTGTGTATTTTGTACAGACACTGCGTAGGCACACACAAATAATCACATAGAAAAAAAAAACATGGCAAATCTGCTTCAGGCAGGCATCCTGTGTGCTCCCAGGCAGCCAGAGGTGGCTCTGGTTTGCATGCCAACTGTAACATATATGAAATGAGCCACTCTAGTGATTTATGCAGGACACAGCAACCTGTGATATGGAAAGAGAGAGAGAGTACACAGGGAAGCTGTCCCACCTGAAAACTGAATATTTATGACAACATGACACAATGCACTTCCAGTAAGTCCTCCTCTCTCTCCCTCTTCCATCTCTCTCCTGTTAAGTAATAAATCTTATTTCCAAGGTTATTGCTTCGTGCAGATTCTTTTCTCACCTCTGTGCATCCCTGTGTACATAAACTGAACGTCTATACTGATATTTATATATGTATACTGAGATTAATTAGAACTTTTTTTTATTTTTTAGAGGAATGACAATCATTGAAGCCTTTCTACTGTTGAGCTGACAAACATGTGCTCATCTGATCAATATCATCCGTTCATCATATGAAGAATGAGGCCACACACATTTATTTTGTTAGCAAAAGAGGCTTACAGAATCACCTAACTTACTAATAAATAATCTCCCCACCTACATATTTGAATAAGCTCACTTGAAAAAATCTCACGTTGTCACGCTGTCACCAACTCCACCCACTACTTGTCAATCAAGCGCCCAACCAATGACGACGCCCTACCAATCACGGCACATCTACCTAGAAGGAATCATGTGAACAATATGTCGTAAGGCATCTGCTATGTTAGGAGAAGAAATAACTATACAGTACATGGACTTCAGTTAACATAATTTTAGAGTGTCATGTTTTTGAGCAGAGTCCAAACAGCAGGAACGAGACAGAAAACAGCAAAAATTTCTGAGTGAAACTCCAACTGAAAGAGAGGAAAGGATTGCGTCACAAAAAGAGAAGTACTACTTAGCCAGAGCCAATGAATGCCAAGCACAAAAGGAAAATCGCCAAGAAAAAGAAAGGTGGTTATACAAAAAATATACTATATATTCAGTAGGTGAAAGCCTATCAGCCAATAAGCATTTTACCATTTGTATTTACTATTTATCTGGCTCCACAGAACAAGGTAGCTATTTATTCTTGTTATATGTTTGGTATGAAGTCTGATATTATTGTTTTGTCATGGAATTTCCACGGGTTCCGCTTGTGTTATATAAAAGTATAGGAATATCGGTCCTGTGAGTGTGTCTGTGTTTGTGTTTATGAATGCCACAATACCGCAAATTAATATATTTGATATTTAAGACATACAGTATAATGAATAAGATTTTGGATCCAGATGTTACAGCATAACATAGTTACCAGATCTACACATTAGAAATAACCTCCAGTTATTCCTCTAGCTTTTCTGCTAGTAGTTCCAAAAATTATTGTCAAATCATTCAAGTAGAACCTGTTTTGTTCTTCAGTATGGCCACAAAAGAAGTTTCTGTTTGGCCTGTCAATTCTACTTTTTAGAATTGACATGTACTAGTATTTATTGCAGATATCTTTGAACACTGCAAGATAAATCATAAGAACTCCATCAGATTAAAGAAAAAAATACGGATATGAAACAGCAATCAATTGTGAATATTTAAAGCCATCATCCATGATTCATATTCTACATCTCATTTAAAGCAGAAAAAATACTTATTGCAACCCACTCACAGATGGCACCATTTATATATGTACCAATGAAAAACACTCATATGAACACACATGACAAAGCTAATGTTCAGTGTAAATCTAGCATCACTAATCATATTCAGCAGCACACTAAAGCCATTACGCAGTGTGCTCTCCCAAATGTAGACTGAGGCGACGACCACCATCTGTATCCAAAGCCTTTTTTTATGGCGTCTGACAGCTGAAGGTCACTTTATACGTGTGGAATGCATAATTTGATTTCACATGCTAGTTAAAAAGTGTAAACTGGCAATATGCATTGAAATGTATTATAAAGAAAAGCAGGCTTGGGTATATAGCATGTGATATCATCATGTATAATGTGCATTACAAACAGGGACACTTAATTAACAGAAGTTGTTTTGTGCATCTAAATGATTCCATAGAAGCCAAAATACAACTACTGGCTGAAAAATCTCTTAAAGTGAGCCGAGTTGAAAACAGCACATGCACGATTAGTTTTTGGTGGAACTGTCTCAGAAAGGCGATGCTGTAAAGTTTTCCTACATGAGATGCAAATGTTATTGTTTGTTTTTAATATTTTCTCTATAGCAAGAATGAATGGGAAAAACAGCGATTCGGTAGTAAGACAAGCATCAGCCTGTAAAATGATCATAATGTTGAATCTAAATTGTCTGTTAAACCATTTATAGACACTTTACACTTTAATTATTTTAATTCACATAAAGATTAGAAGGTTGACTCCAAGTGCATGTAATAATTGTTCCCCCATTGTCACTGAGGAAAATGTTATTCTGATGGGTGAAACATTGTAAAAGATTACATGCAGACAGATACACACACGATAACAGACACAGGCAAAACGGACATTTCCCTCCAGGCTGGTGTCTGGTGGAGATAACCAGAGCAAAGTGAGGAGACGCAATATTTTTCAGTTTCACACCTATATACGGTAATCAACTAAACTTTATTTTGATAGGTCCTTTTAATTTAGCCATAATCTGTGTCAAATGTCACAAATATTTGTTTTCATCCCATTAAGCCAATGCAATCCTGTTTCTTAGTCCAACTTCTGTTAATTAAGTCTTGGCATTTTAGTTTTTAAAAAAAAATGTTTAGTCTGTTTTAAGGCATCAGGTTATTACTTATTCAGTCTAGTCTATCCAAATCGATCTTTTCAGTGTTTTGTTGCTGCTGTTTCATTTATGTCATCATATTTAAGATTATTATCGACTGAAAAACAGGTTGAACGTCTGCATTTTATGTTAAATCATATCCAGCTCCACTGGTTAGCTGGGCTTCTTATGCTTTTTAATAGGCTCACAGAATTTCAGCCACAAAACCTCTAATCATTGGCTACGTTACCTAAAATTGTGAAAAACTAACTTGCCTTAAAAAAATAGAATGACGTATTTAATCATACTGATCAACAGATAAACTTAGGCGAGATTGTGTATTCAAGGATCCTCAGTAGAACTGCTTCACAGAACCTGTTTGAAAAGTACGTTTTTGCCACTCGTTCCGCTCACTTGCCATAATGAAAAAAAACCCCAAATATTTAGCCCAATATGGGGCAAGTGACTATTTTTGGTTATTTGATTTTCTAAATGACTTTGAAAATTTTTTGAAAACGTTACAACAGAAATAAAGTTTTGCTATGTTCTCCAATAACACACTAATAACACACTAAATTTTTGAGTTTCAAAGTATTTCTGTTAGTGTTTTATAAAGAGTAAAGGGTCCAAGAACTATTTGTGTCTATTGTAGAAGAGCTTTTGAATTGCCTGAGCCTGCACTGCAGGAGACATATCATTCTTTTGCATTCACATCGGATGAAAAACTGGCTTCCCCGTTTTAAAAGTAGGGCGATTCATTGCAGTTTAAAGCCCTCACTAAGTGAACTGCAGACACTTGTCAGGCCTCTCTGTGTTCTGATGTGTGTTTGAAGGTGGATAATGAAATACTTCTCTATGACCTGTCCTGATAATGGTTATCGACTGCCAAGCAGGCAGGTCTCTGCAGATCAAACACTGGATATCCTTGTGATTAGAAGTGTGGTAGGGCAAGGAGCGAGGACCAGGGAGTAGGTCATTAGTAGGTCTACATGTGGTAGCACCACTCAGGGGGCCCTGTGATCACTTCTGAAACAGCTGGAGGCCCCGTGAGATAAGGAAGATTTCCACTCAATGTAGTGCCACGGGCTGAAGTGGAGAGTTAAGACGATAGGGGTGGATGAGACATCAAGAGGATAAGAGTTGTTGGATATCGTCACTTGAGCACCTGAGTCTCATCTGATCCGACTCCAGGTACGCTGATGTAACTGGAAACTCAAAGGAAAGAAGGTACAGAGGGTATTAACAGAATATCTGTCTATCATGGTTTTCAACTATTTCCATTTGAAGTTGATGCACACAATGAGAAACAGCGCATAGTTCTCATCAGGGTTGAAAGCCACCTGAGTAACCACTCTAGACCCAGACAACAACACATCCATTTTGCATCATGTCTGCAACAAAGTTTTTGCTCCATGTAAAGGATATCAAATATAAGATGAAATTATGAATGTTTCATGACTAGAATTTTGAGTCTTTTTCATGACATTTCAGTTAAGAAATTGTGTTGTAATAGAGTAGCAGAATTTCCCTGAATAAACTGCTAATAAAAGAATTTTGTCGCCTATAAATAATTTTGAAAATGCTGGAGTTTTATAGTGAAACAGCATTTACAGGACTTGCATTTAAAACAAGCTGTATCATTTAAAAAGAGAATTCTTTGGTTGTTGAGGAGAAGATTCTGTGATTATATTTTGCTATGATGCTCATGAAAGTCATCGTGAGGTTTCCCTTGACTTTCTGCCTCCTGATGAAATTACCAAAAAGACACAATGTGTGTTTTGTCAGTTTTAAGTGACCAGTTTTTTTTTAATGTTTGAAATATTATTTAGTCATTAAATACAGTGTTTATATGTGCATTTTAATGGGAGACTGCTTATTTTCATTTTTCAGTTTTTTGTCTATTCTTATTGTCTTTACTGTATATATATATATATATATATATATATATATATATATATATATATATATATATATATATATATATATATATATATATATATATATATATATATATATATATATATATATATATCCCCACCTATATATTTGAATAAGCTCACTTGAAAGTCTCATGCTGTCACACTGTCACCAACTCCACCCACTACCTGTCAATCAAGCGTCCAACACATGACGGTGCCCAACCAATCACGGCGCATCTGCCAGAAGGAATCACATGATCAATATAGTGTGAGGCATCTGCTATGTTAGGAGAAGAAATAATTATACATGGACTTCCCAGTTAACATAATTTTCGAGTGTCATAACTGTTCCAACAATTTTCATGTTTTTGAGCAGAAAGTCCAAACAGCAGGAACGACACAGAAAACGGCAACGGATTCTGAGTGAAACTAGCTGGTTAGCACGAACACTCTGTCCAGCTATGGTTTCTTTTTGGAATGGGACAATCGATGTAGTATCCAAAATACTCCACGGGCATCTGACAAAAACTCCCTTTAAGTAACTACATACAGTTCTGTTCATGTAGTCAGCTAACAGAACTATCACTTCTCTAAAATTTCTTTTCCACTATCACTTCTCTAAAATTTCTTTTCCACTTGCTCTTTTGACAGGTGCCTTTTCCCTTAACTTTAGCTCCTTTCACAATCTCATGATTAGTTAGCTTTCGCTCTCCAGTTAGCCTGCTAACATTCACCTACGGTTTCGCAATGACCACCCAGTGCAATACATGATTTGCCAACACAAAGTCGTTACGTCACTACGTTGATTTTTGACTACGTTGGGTGCGCTTGGTTTATAATACCAATACATTTGTTTTAAAATGTTTGGTATGAAGTCTGATATCATTGTTTTATCATTTATCGCTACTCTCTCTCTCTCTCTATATATATATATATATATATATATATATATATATATACAGTATATACAGCATACTGTATATACTGTATATACTTGATAGAGAAGTACAGAGAAGGCCAGACGGAGCTGCATTGTGTTTTTGTAGATCTGGAGAAAGCTTATGACAGGGTGCCCAGAGAGGAACTGTGGTATTGTATGAGGAAGTCTGGAGTGGCAGAGAAGTATGTTAGAACGGTGCAGGACATGTATGAGGACTGTAAGACAGTGGTGAGGTGTGCTGTAGGTGTGACAGAGGAGTTCAAGGTGGAGGTGGGACTGCATCAGGGATCAGCTCTGAGCCCCTTCTTGTTCGCTATAGTGATGGACAGGCTGACAGACGAGGTTAGACAGGAATCTCCATGGACTATGATGTTTGCAGATGACATTGTGATCTGCAGTGAGAGTAGGGAAGAGGTGGAGGAGAAGCTAGAGAGGTGGAGGTTTGTCCTGGAAAGGAGAGGAATGACGGTTAGCCGCAGTAAGACAGAGTACATGTGTGTGAATGAGAGGGACCCAAGTGGAAGAGTGAGGTTACAGGGAGAAGAGATCAAGAAGGTGGAGGATTTTAAGTACTTAGGGTCAACAGTCCAGAGCAATGGAGAGTGGAGAAAAGAGGTGAAGAAACGTGTACAGGCAGGATGGAATGGGTGGAGAAAAGTGTCAGGTGTGATGTGTGATAGAAGAGTTTCAGCTAAAATGAAAGGAAAGGTGTACAAAACTGTGGTGAGACCAGCGATGTTGTTTGGTCTAGAGACAGTGTCACTGAGGAAAAGACAGGAGGCAGAGCTGGAGGTAGCAGAGATGAAGATGCTGAGGTTCTCTATAGGAGTGACCAGGAAGGATAGGATCAGGAATGAGTATATCAGAGGGACAACACATGTTAGAGGTTTTGGAGATAAAGTCAGAGAGGCCAGACTGAGATGGTTTGGACATGTCCAGAGGAGAGATAGTGAATATATTGGTAGAAGGATGCTGAGTTTTGAACTGCCAGGCAGGAGGCCTAGAGGAAGACCAAAGAGGAGGTTTATGGATGTAGTGAAAGAGGACATGAAGGTAGTTGGTGTGAGAGAAAAGGATGCAAAGGACAGGGTTAGATGGAGGCAATTGATTCGCTGTGGCGACCCCTGAAGGGAAAAGCCGAAAGGAAAAGAAGAAGAAGACAGTATATACAGTATATGTATATATATATATATTGTGTAGTGATAAATGAAAATGTAGATATATTGAGAATATAGATTATATGACAGTAAATGTGACGTTAAACCTGTTCTGAACCACTGATTAGTTCTGAGCTCTGGGATATGTGATGAGATTAGTTTTGCTGCCATGGTAACATTATCTGACCTTAATAATATATATGGAGTATATGTGTGTGTGTGTGTGTGTGTGTGTGTGTGTGTGTGTGTGTGTGTGTGTGTGTGTGTGCGTGTGTGTGTGTGTACAATACACAACTGTCTGCTCACATCGTTCTCATTCCCTTTCCCCATCTGTGCCCCCCCCCCCCGCCACACACACACACACACACTGGAGTTCTCTTGTGCTCTCAGACTGCTGTGCTCTATTTGACTTCATATTGAAGACAGGGTGTTGGCTGGGCCTAATTTACCTGGGCCAGACCTCACAGAGGGACTGGAGGGGTCTGATAATTAAAATGGCTTGCTGCTGCTGCGATGGAATATTCATTTGAGATTGCTTCCACCCTCAAACATCCCTGCACTTTACCGGGATGTGTCCTCGTGTGTGTGCACATAGATCCCGGTGGGTGTGGTGATACCGTTTGCGACTGCTGCGACTTTTCTCTCCCCTCATAATGTAAAGTCATCAGCACACTGCTGAAAATATTTAGGTCAGTGTGAGACGCCACACACAAGATGAGATGAAAGCCGGGCAGAGGGAGAGACGGACCGAGAGAAATAATGAGACTGACGGGTCTCATGAGGCAGTGACAGCAGGCCGTCCTCGCCAGCTGATGGATGACAAATGCTCAGGGTCCATGTCTATCAGAGTCCTCGCACGTCTCTGTCAATACAGCACAAGTTAAACAGAAAATCTGGCCTTTGGCTTGAATTAACTTTGAATGTGACATTTTCTCCAGTAGTTAATGTTATCTTGAAATGTGGATCAGTGACTATAATTAATAAAATGTCTATAATTCAAGTTTTCACGTTAAAAAACAGCAATAGAAGGTTTTCAAGATCACTTCAAGTGTTTTCCCAAACTTTGCTAAGCAGTTCATGATGGCTTTTTTCTACAGTATATGAAAACCCCTTCTGGGCATATTAGAGGAGGGATATTCATTGGACCCCTTCTGAATGATTGAATGTGTCCCTTTCAGCAGATTTACCATATAGAATATATATGGTAAGCCTTGACCTTTCATCCACGCACCAAACATACTCTTTGCCTCCACCCAACCTCTCCTTTTCCCATCCTCTCCATCTCCTCTGTACCTCATTAGGGTGCATTTAAATCTGAGGCCATTAGGAGTGCAAGGCATTCATTTGAAATGAGATGAAAACAGTAGGAAGGCAATAAAAAAGCCTTGTTAGAAGAATTATATTACCGTTTACTCTGCTTATAGTCTGGAGAGCAGCCTGCGTCACACCAGGCCCTGGATTTATATCTGTAGTAATGGGCCTGAAAAAAGACCTTTGCTTTTTTAATTTTTCTCATGTTTAATGCAGACACTGTAGGAAGGTATTCTGGGCCAATTTCACTTACTCTAAAATCAACAGCAGTGAATTTGTCCCCCTGCTGCTCTTAAAAAAAACAAAAAAACCAGCACACTCCACTATCTCATCCTTTGTTATAGTTTGTTCAAAATTGAGCACATGACCCCACTCTGGTATTTTGTTTGAGGATCTGAAGCACAGCATCATTCCTGTACCTGTGCAGGCCTTTGCTCCAACCATTAATCATAATTCTGTGGCTTTGTGTGTGTGAGAGAGATAGAACAGCAGATGAAGACACAGAGCAGATTGAGCTATTTGTTATCACAGCTTATCCCAACACAGGGATGCCTGCTATTATCCTGCCAACACTGGGAATGGCAGGTGGAAAATGGGATTCCTCCCTCTGCTCTGTTATTTTATTGGATTTTTTCCCCCTTATTTTTTCTGCTGTTTTTTTTCTGATGGACTCAGAATAATTTTCCTGCATTCAAGGGGGTCACAGCTGAGAGGTTGAAAACTGGAAAGAAGTGGCCGGGGGCAAGGTGGGCGAGGAGAATGAGGAGGAGGCGAGGGTGGTTGACATGCTGATAGTGAGAGATAAACCTTTTTCTGCAGTTGTTATCCTAGGTGAGGCTCTGACCTCCCTGGCTTGTTGATTGCAATGTTTGGCCGAGGTGTTATCTCTCTGCTGCAGCAAGGAGTAGATACTGAATATTAGCCTCATGTTAGCCAAGCAACGACACCGGGATGCTTTGCTCTCCAGAGGTGAGTGTGCACATGTGTAAATTTCTAAGAACCTCGGCGAGCAAACAGACTTGATGCTGCAAGTATGGACCTGCATATTTTGAAGCTCAATTTGCTCTTTAAGGCCTCAGTGAGACAGAAAACTCACAATCTCAGGACAAATGAGCGAAAAGAAGAAACTAGGTGTATATTTAGCGTGGACTGGTGTGCGTGCCTTTACCTCCTGAGGTCAGCTCACAGGGGGGTAACAGGATTAAAGATAGCATTCAAGCAGATTTATTATTTATAAATCCACTTCTACCTACCTCCACCACACCACTTACCTCCCTGTGGTGAGAGCAATGCAATTATATCTTCGTAAATGAAAATGAACCATATCTCAAGTGAACTGTGGAAAAAGCGGCCCGTTGGGATGATGCACGAGCACAATGGGTTGCTAAACTGTTTGTGAATCCCATATGTTTTACAGTCACGAAGCAAGTTTCGCAAGATGTCGCGTGATGCTGTGATGTGGCTGAAAACAATTTAATCGGTTGAGGATTACACTGGGATAATGCTGAAGAGCACGTTTGGCATACGTTATGGCATGTGAGGGAAGCAAAGTATGGGGAGGAAATGAAGATGGCATGAGTTCCTGTGGATTTGTGTCAGTGGGTGATTTTATGTAAGACTGGACTGAGTTGTGTGTGATGGAAATCAAAGGCGTGTGTGTGTGATATTGCATGCGCTGGAGGCGTGATCGTTTGAGCTTATGTGACAATTACTATGTCCTAGGTTAGGTAGCAGCACTCGAGATTGGGTTGATGTACCCCTGCTGAACAGATGGGGGTCAAGTGGATGCATCCGAGCAGAGCCAGCCTAACCTTGAACACTGGCACTAGGTGCAGGTTACATTTCCAATTCACCCATAGCTCCCACTGCCAAGTGGAAAATGCCATGCCAGCCATAACCAGCTTCCTCCTCTTCCAATCCAATCTACTGCAGTAGTCACTGCCAACTAAATACCCCTAAACTATCAGTGAGAGAGAGACGAAGTGGGAGGAGGAGTGTTGCGCATGTGAGAGAACCAACGACAAAAAAAAAAAAAAATAGAGGGATTGGTAATCGTGTGGATTTAGTGAGAAAATCGAAGGAGAAAAGAGAGATGAAGAGGGGGTGTGGTGAAAATGTGAGAGGGGAGATTGGGCCAAAAAAGAGAGGACTGACAGAGAAAATAGGTTAAATCAGGGAGGATGTGTTTCAGTGGGGTGGGGGGTGGGGATGGGTTGGGGGGGCAGGCCCAGTGGCCTGCATGCATGCAGAGCTTTCTGATTATTGAATGTCACTGGCAGCTATGGCAGTATTCTTTCAAGTGTGCTAATTGTAATTTGAAAAATGGAGACAAAGACTGTCTCAGACATTACACTGGTTAGAATTGCCACAGCAGGAAAGCACAAATGACCAAATATTTCCATAATGCCAGCCACAATAAGCTGGGAAGACACACTGCATGGCAAATGTTCTCGCTCTCTTAGTTGAAAAAATATTAAAATGGCCCTATTAGTAATTTGGTATTCAAAATACTGAAGGAATGTATCATGTTTGCAAATTGACTCCATTTCCTCCAGGATAAAAAAACAAATTTTACAAAGGCAGTTTAACACTTTTGGCTGTTGGAAAAATCATTCAAATTAAATAAAGGTCCCCGTGTTTGCAGGGGGACCCTGTGTGCAGGGCAACCCCGTGTGTTGGGGGACCGTGCACGCAGAGTGTGGGAAAACGTAAGTGCAGGCTTGTTGATGATGATTTAGATAAAATAAAATTATCTATACCTCCTTCCAATGGCCATTTCTTCACTGATGCAAAACACTGGGTGAGTGGGCAGTAATATACTGCAGAGATACCGTAATCATTCCATCTTAGCAATAATGGCTCTGTTTTACTTTTATTTATTTATTTATTCATTCATTTAACAAACTAAAATTAACCCTCCCTGAAAAGTCAGGATCAAAGTTTGGGAAAACGCTACTTTAAATGCAGGTAGCTACAGTAAAATGCATAGCACGAAAACTGTTGTAAATACGCCTTTCCATTTAGATATACATGAACAAAGAGAGTGATAGCTGCAGTCTGTGACACTAAGATAATAGATGGGTTATCTGATTCAGACAGATTTATGTGTGTGTTTGTGTCTTGGTGTGTGATAGAGAAATGAAAGTTTAGAAAGTGAGTGCCGTCAAGTCCATTTAATTCACTCATACAGAAAAAATGATATCGAGGTAAACACACCTCCACAATCTCCCTGCAGCTTTGCAGTGGTTGTGTTCCTGAATCTAGTATTCCCAGGACCGGCATGACAGATTGCAAACGGGTTGAGCACTTCCTGGTTTCTGCTCTGATCCTCCTATCAGAGGCCAGCATCTCGTCTGACATGGGCGGCTGAGGCCCATCCCATAATCACATCAGAGCAGGAGCAGAGGGAGTGACAAATCACATTACAAGCACTGACTCACTGCAGTCATTGTGTTGCCTGAATCCCGTTCTTCGTCTCTGTCTGTATCTCTGTGAATGAAGATTCATGGTTTGGCCTGTGGGAGGAAGAGTAATGTGATAGAGAAGAAGCTGCGAGTGGTACACAATGAGTGCCTTCACGTGTTGGTAGGTGTGTGCAGTCTGTTAACCTGACTGAATCTCCAGCCAACAGACAGGTGGGATGGTTGTGAGTTGGTGGTGCAGTTGGCATAATTTATTACGTGATTAATACAATGCTTTCAAAATATGAAGTTAATGTAGGAAAGATGTCCATTCATCATATGCCTATACATTAAACAAACCTACAGTGGGCGCAGGACTCATTTAAAGCTGTTCTAATCAATATTTTTATGACAAATATAAATATACATGCAGAGATGTGACAACTCTTTGGTAATTGTAGTTCAGTGGTTCTTAACTTTGATGGAGGTACCGAACCCCGCCAGTTTCATATGCTCACTCACCGAACCCTTCTTTAGTAAATGATATAATTTTTTTTCTTCCAAATTTAAGATGAACAGTTAGTATATGTTTTACTGGTGTATTTAAGGACCTGTACATTAAAGCTCCCGTCGGGAGGACTGCAAGATGTCCCCAGAGATTTTCGGCGGTATGTCAGACACCAGCAGCAGCAGTGGGACGCCCTCTGATTTCTGCTGCTTCTGTAAGCAGCACGGGGAGTCAGCAAGTGTGTACTGGTTCCACTCCTCATGGAATTTCATGTAATGATAAGACATCACTGTTACCAATCAAAACCAGCTGTATGACATGCGTAACTACGTCAACACATCAACATATGCGCACTCATACGTTTCTCATTATTCTCATGTGGATGTTAACCAACTCATAGGTTTTACGCAAACTACATACATTGACTGACATTTTTTTCATTATATGATTATCATATGATCGATGGAAGAGGCGGCACATTCACCGGAAGAGGAGGGATGTTCATCGGAAGAGGCGGGACTTTTTTTTTTTTTACAATTTAATTCATATGACGTCATTACTCAAAAACTAAATTTGACAGAAGGTGTGTTTATATATGCAATCACCATCTCCTCATCATGGATTTGATTATTTTACCAGGTGAAAAGGGTAAGTCTTACTAGTCTTTCTTCAATAAACTCCTGCAAGATAGCACTTTTTGCCAGAGCTTTAAATGCTTTTGGCAACAGTGGAAAAATAAAAAAGATGATTTTAGTTCTTTGAAGCTGTGGTTGGACATTGGCAAGGTTCAAATTTGTGTTTTTTGCTAATGCTACACATCACATTCCACTATTCAGATTAAAGCAGCCATGCAGGAATTGGAAAAGACCATCTAGAACACTGAAAAGGGTTTGCAAAGAGACTTGGATCCTATTATGGGTAACTTGTGGGAGAAGAGGGCGGACTTGAGTTCTTTCCTTCAGGAGAGAGTTAAGGGAGCTCTTGTCAGGTCTCACTTCCTCCAACTAAAAGATATAAATGCTCCGACTTCGTTCTTCATCAATCTGGAGAGGTCGGCAGTGCAGAGGAAGCAGATGCCTTCAGCTCCCTTCCTTCAGCTCTCTGGAGGCAGAGTGACCACCGATCCAGGGGAGATGAGGAGCCATGCTTTGGATTTTTAAAAAGACCTCTTTGGGATGGAGCCACACATCATGGAGTGCCATGTGGAACTTTTGCAGGGGCTTCCTCAACTCAGCCCAGAAGAGAGAGACAATCCTGACTGTGAGCTGACCCTGTAAGAGCTGTCTGCGCCAGTAACCAGATGGCATCAGGACCAGGGCCAGATATTGATGGTCTCTATATGGACTTATTCAAGCGATTTTGGAATATCCTTAGTTCGGATTTATATGGTGTTTAAGTGGAGTGCGTCAGAACTTTATCTCCTCCTGCTTCCTGCCAGAGAGCGGTTCTTTCGTTACTACCTAAGAAAGAAGATCTGGCCTTACTCAAGAACTGGAGGCCAGTTGCTCTCCTCTGTATGGATTAAAAGGTTGTTTCTAGAGCCTTATCAAATGAGCTTAAGGATATCCTGAAAATTATTGTACATTCTAACCAAACATACTGTGTACCTGACAGAACAATAACGGACAGCATATTCCTCATCCAGGATGTTATTGACTTGTGTTGGTTATTTAATTTTAATTTTAGTATAGTTTCTTTGGACCAGGAGAAGGCCTTTGTATGCCAAAGGCATGTCTTCTCTACCTCACACCACCTCGACTCCAAGGTGGTCGAGTTTTTTGGTCCATATATCTCCCCGAAAGGCAGCCGCCCTTTGAAAAGCAGACAGCAGACCACCAGTGGAGGGTTGTACATGGGGCTATAGCCACAAAAGGATACAAAGCGCATCTTGATCCGGAACTCAGGGAGGGGTGCACTTTCTGTTCTCAGAACGAGACATTAATACAGTTTTTGTTCAGCCTTGGTAGCACTTTTTGGACTTCTAAGAGATTGGTATCAGAACCGCGGCGATTTTTTTTTTGTTTGATTTGTTTATCTTTGGTCCAAAGTACTCTGCAAGAAAAAAGACAGTACATACACTTATGAACTTTTTGTCAGGAATTGCCAAGTTGGCCATCTGGCTGACGAGGGAGAACCGTTTTCTGAGTGCTGGATGTATGAATCCAGTGCTGATTTTAAAGGGGTTGCTGAAGGCCCGACTGAGTGTGGAACATTCATATTATGGGTTAATGGACGATACGCAGGTATTCAGTCGGGTGCAGGGTGTTGGAGGGGTTTTGTGCTTTTTGGGGGGAGACTGATTGTTGATTTGTGAGAGACATATGTTTGGTTGACTGTTTTATTTTTGTTTTCTTTAGTATGAAATAAAGGGATTCTTGAAAACTCTCCTCTTCTCTCCTCTCCTCTCCTCTCCTCTCCTCTCCTCTCCTCTCCTCTCCTCTCCTCTCCTCTCCTCTTATTGATCTGTTACTCCTTCAAGCTAAGAATCCAATACCAGAACACACAAGCCACACTGAGGTGCTGTAACACTAAAACACATCACAACAAAAAGCACCTGGTTAAATCCATGTGCAACAGATAAACACACACATAAACACAAACACCAGAGGCTGAATGAAGAATGTTATTTCTCTGTGTTACAGGGGTCTGATGAGGTAATGAAGGGGAGAAGTTATTTAGTAGAGAGCAATTGAGATATTTGGTTGAATGTAGGGTTTTAAGGACACTGCTTACTGTTACTTACGGCCAGTGGTCAAAACTGAAGTCACTTTCTCAGAACTCTTAGAGCAGGGTGAAACAAGCTCTAAATCATGTTTCAATGCTGACACACAGCATGCAAAAACAAAAATTCCTGCATCAAAGAAAATATGTTGAAGGTGAGAGAGGAAGGGTAGAGAGAGGAAAAGAAATGAAGGAGAGGAAGACCCAGAGCTGCAATCTTTGACCATGTGGTAGACCGTGGACTACTTCTGAGAGTCTGGTTTAAGACCGCAGCCCAAGTTGAGGCTGGAAAGTGGGCTTTCCTAAAGCCTGCCTGGGTTGGAGCAGACATTCTAAAATATCCTTTGATGCTTTGCTAGAGAAAACATGAGATGTGACGCTGATGAAAACCTGATTAAATGAGAAGAGCGGGCGGACTAGAACCCCAGAGCAACAGGAGTGGATATTCTATACTTTATTTTGAATAAATGGTATATTTTGTCAATGTCAGGAAGTTCTGGAAGTGAAATTAACTGTTTAGCTAAGCTGTATGTTGATAACGCAGATTGCGTGATGAGTTTTGAAAAAGAAAATTCAGTATCAAACAACCCCTGTTAAAAAAAATGAAAGAAAGGGAAATTAAACAGACTAAATTTTGCTGTAAAATTTTACAGTGCACTGAATGTTTCTTATTTGTGCAGGCACATTGTGTCAACAAACCATACATTTTATGGACTGTATGTCTGTGACTATGTCTGTGACTGTGTATGTGTGTGTGTGTGTGTGTGTGTGTGTGTGTGTGTGTGTGTGTGTGTGTGTGTGTGTGTGTGTGTGTGTGTGTGTATTATAATCCACTGTGTTTGTCTACTTCAAGGCATATAATTAGAGGAACTGACATAAACAAGTGTCAACAGCGTGTCAGTCGATATTTCCATAAGCATTTTCTCCACGATTGTTCAAACAAGGAGGTTTTCTTGGCGCTGCTGCAGTGCAGCAATGTGATGTCAGCACATTCAGGGTAAAGCAGGAGGACAGCATGACGTCCCCTAACTACCAGCATCATAATTCTCTGGAGCTGTTGTATGCGAAAGAAATTGGGTGATGTGCATGTTGGATTGAATTCTTGATAGGTAAAATATTTTGCTCTTCTGTAATCTGATTCAGCTTCAGTTTGCTCATGACTGAAAGCATTCATCCCATTGAGTGGTCACAAACCATCTCCACTGTGCAGTATAATTCATCAGTGCCTCAGGTTCCCAATGTTGGCCTTTGATCCAGTAATTTGAGGCTGAGAATGAGGGAATCGTAAACCCAGTCTGCACACTACCTCCCTGATTCATTCACTGTTTCCAATTTATGCTTTTAGAGGTGACTCTTGCACAAGGTTTAAAAGTAATGTGCGAAAAATGTCAGTACATTTCTCCTGAATACAAATAGAACACACAAAGTAATTTGAAAACCAGATGTAATCTCAAACCATTCCCATGCACTGTAATATGTGCAGTGTATGTATATGTAATTACAGATGATAATGCAGACACATGGCACACTAATGAAAAGATGCAAACATGCAAAAATGTGAAAGGAAGCAACACAAGCAAAATCTGACAAAACATAGTAAATCATAAAACCTCCTGAAGAGAGACAAACCCATCCCTGCATCTCCCAGATTTAGCTTACAGCACTACATACAGTATGTAATGCCAATAGAGGGTGAAGATAGTTCAGCCAAAGTTTGAGGAAAGCATGAATGTTTTGTTTTGAATTTGCATATGCTTAGCTCCTTATCATTCGCACCATTGGTACCTCATTGCACTGACTGTAGGTGTAATTAATTATTATCGTCTGTAAAATGGAGCACCTCCAGCAAACAATGGAGATGTTGAGGAAGAGCTGAAGGCTGTTGACACACCTTGTTTTTTTTTTCTTGTAAACAAATTAAAGCTTAAATCACCATGAATGTTGGAAATTGTTGATTATTGTCAACACAATAATATTATGGCTAAAAAACTTCCCTTTAAGGATTGACAAGCAGAATAAAAAAAGAAAAAAAAACAAAACAGTTGCTTGCTCTCGTTTTAGAAGTGGACTGCTTTCATTCTTAAGATATTTACCAAGTTTTGTTCAGTGAAAAATACCTTAAAAGAATCACTTAATTAAAAGAATCACTTCTTTGACGGTGAATATAATGATCATACAGATGCAGCAAAAATGATAAGTTCCAACCGTAGATAGATAGATAGATAGATAGATAGATAGATAGATAGATAGATAGATAGATAGATAGATAGATAGATAGATAGATAGATAGATAGATAGATAGATAGATAGATAGATAGATAGATAGATAGATAGATAGATAGATAGACAGACAGATTCTGGATGTTTTTGATGATATTACTTCTGACCAACCTGTAAGCAGAAATAGTGCTATGCAGATAATAGCATTGATGTTTTTTGTTAATTTTTTGTCAACAATAATGTAAGTAAACCCGAGTGTTTATCCTGAACTTTTGCCTTCTGTGATTTTGAGAGAACCATGACAGCAATGTTCTCCTTTGTCAATGCTGGTGTCTGAAGTCACTCTAATTATGCGCTCAAAGCATACTTGTAATAAGATAAGAAATGTATAAGATTCTAGCTTTTGCTTCCATTCCTTTACAAATGCTATTAGCAAGAATTGGGGCATAATTTTCTGAAGAAAAACAGTTTCCAAAGTCTTTTTATTCTAATCATCAGCAGCATTCAATGAGAGCATTTTTCTGCACCATGGCTATCAACTGTAATCTACCTCTAGTGATTTTTTTTTTCACAGAGTGGCTGAAAAAAGGATGGAAGAAGATGTGCCACCTGTTAAACTTCGAAATAACAGAGATGAATGCCTCACTTCTTGTTGCAGCCCAATCTATGGCGGTGTATTGATATGAAATTGGTTTTTACTGTAAGTGGACCTCTTGGACCAATGTTTTTCACCAGCCTCCATCTGCAATATTCATATTCATCTTTCTGTGGAATCCAATCTTAGCGCAATTTGAAGTAGTCATCACCCAGCACCTTGGAATAAACAAGTCAGATAACCCAGGTCATAGATAGAAAGATAATGCATCACATCTATGCAGGAATCTGACTGAGTGGCTGTCTCTTCCTCTTACCCAGACCATGTATATATTTCTTTCTCTTTATTGCTCTCTCAGTTGTCTCCACTGTAATGTCCTACTGCGTAATATCGTCCACCACCCAGCCACTGCTGGATCAACTGAGCTGCAACAACCACAATGTGTGGATTTACACTATCCACATTTTTTACTATATTATTTTTTTAGAAATTTACAGTAATTAGTTAAACAGATGAATGAAATGTCTCAAGCTTTTCCCACAAGTCCAGTTGACGTGATTCAACACAAAGGTAAACCATCATCTGCACGACTGAGAATCTTCACAGGTAAATATTTACATTCACACCGAATTTAGTAATCGATTTATCCATTTTCTTGTAGATGAGAGGAGCTCAATCTCTTTTTGTACAGATGCTTAGCCCCCTTGTACATCACGGGTCTGCTGAAGTTGGTCCCAAGTGAGAGGTGGGGTACACACCGGTTGAGGTGCCAGCTCATCGTGGGGCTACATTAAAGATTAACAAACAAACAAACACACCTACAGACAATTTGGTGTGTCTAATTCACCTAAGCTGTATGTTTGTGAAGGTAGAGGAATCGAGAAAACCCAGAGAGAACCCACACAGCTGAAAAGATGAATACATGAAACTTTGACCTGATCATTGTGTTCTACCTCATACTAGGGATTCTGTTGTTTTTCATATTACATCTATGTAAGAGAACACACAGTTAAAATCATGCTAATGTCTTTTCTTCTTGCCACTTTTAATGAAGCACTGTGCATTTATTGGTCCTTTCTGCAAAATACTTTTTCATTATAAGCTCATCATGAACTGTCTTTATTTGTTTTTTAGTATTAAAATGGTAATTTCCGATCATAGGTGCTTCTATAGTTTGTTTTCGTATTCAATCTGTAAATCTGTCAATGTACTGTAAATGGAGATGGGCTTGTAGGTTGATTGCAATTTTATGAATAGGTTGTTATTTTAGCCTTCAGTTCTCTTTTGCTTCTGTAAAGTAGCCTTTACATTCTCTTTACATTGTCTGTATGGCTCTGTGCACTGTGATTATGATGGATTCTTATGTCGAGGAGCGGTAGGAGACTCTTTTATGTTTCTATGACTGCTGCAGTCACAGATTTGTATGTCTTAATTTGAAGCAGTGAAGATATAATTAAACTACTTTGATTTGAGTAGCTGTAATCTAATTACACCCTGAGCCCTATGTGAGGTAGTTGCTTAATTACAAGGCATGTGCCACGGGGGACGCTATGCATTGTTCTCAAAACAAAAATAACAATCCATTCTGTATCTCTGAATCCAATGCAGTGGAGCATGTTCAGTAAATAATATCACACCCCATTTTAAATTTACATTTATGATTGTGAATTTAGTATTTTGAGTGCGATATTAATTTAAACAGTTTTCATTAGCAGCTGATATTTCGTTTTGATCTCATTCATTCAAATCACACTAGCATCTGATGTAATTAAACCATTAATCTGAAATTAAACCAATGGAATGTAAAAAAAAAGAAAAAAATTATTTGCAGACACTGCACATTATTCATTCATCCCATTCGTTGTAGATACAATCTATGTAGGTTATTTATTTATTTAGTTAGTTTCTTTTTTTTTTGGACATGTTAATATAGCAGACTTCACACCTTCATCACATTTACAACATCAACAACAACATCCAAAAAAAAAAGGGCAGACGGGTAGAAGCCAATAGGCTTGTAAAATTCCCGTCCCCCAGAATCAACAAACATCTCTCATTAGAATATGTAATCAACAAACTCAGACATTAAAAGTTTTCAACCAGCTTATACATTGAATTTTGACAGATGCTCATACCCCTATACACTAATAGACAGATATTAGCCTTTTACCCTAGAGTATAACCATGCTTACATTCTTCCTAGGAACACACGGTTTGTTAACATCGTGGATAGTCAAAACAAGAAGTTGGCTTTGCCAGTGTTGTCCACAAGAATATAATGATCATATTCACCTCTTTCAGCAGACAGTGTTTATACAAGGATTTACCAGTTTGTTGCAGACACTTTAACAGTTTTACATGGTATTATATTGTCAAAAGATATCAACATGTTCTTTAAAGTCTCAAAGTTAATGTTGTACAGATCTTTGGTGTAGTAACAATTCTTGTCCATCTTTATTGCTCATATTTCACCAACTCCTCTGCATTTTTATCAGCACTGCAGGTGGTCTCCTACCTCCAGATGGTAATTGGTAACATGTCTCAATCTGGTCTGGATCTATAGTTATCTGCAGATCCCTCAATTGAGAACTCACTTATTGCTCCAAAGATTCGATGTCAGCGCTATCCACAGCATTTCTGTAATTCCTTGGCTTAATTTTGATTCTAGTGGTGATCACATCATTTACACGAATGCGTTGTTCCAAATCATCCATTCTTTGATGTCCCTGTTCCAAGACAACAATTCTTCGGTCTTTTTCCTCCATGTCTTTCTGAATTTTCTCCATTTTGACCTTCAGTTCTTCCAAGGCGTCTAGCACCGATTTTAGCTTTTCTTCCAACTTTTTATCAAAGTCACTCCCTAACTTATCAAAGTTGCTCTTTAACTCACTCTTTAATTCTTTCATAGAGACCATCTGGTCTTTAGTATCCTCAGATTTTCCTTTTTCTTTCGGCAAAGGAAAGGAAAATAAACAGTCAGTAAAATAATTATTGCCACAGTACAAGTGTATGATCTGAGGTAACTGCATATCTCTACATGCCAAAGTCTTATGAAATTGTGAAACAATCCGTGATGCACATACATGGAAACACTAGGCTACAATGTAGAAGTGTAGTCACACCCACAGGGAAGAGGGATACCACTGCAATATAATTTGTCTTTCGTGATGAATTCCCATCGGTGTCTCCTGAGACATCCAGCCTATGCTGACAAACCAACACATTTTTCACCCTCAGTCCACCACTTCTGCTCTCCCTCTTTATTCACTCTATTTCCCTCATCCTAAATTCAATTGATTTTTCATGCCCTCCTCTCTTTCACCTTTTTTCCACAAAGAGAAAAAAAATTGCCTTGCCCTAATGGGCTGTTGACATGACTTTGGTTATTAAGAACGAAATTTAACGGTATGCATATGAGGGTTTCAGCACATACTACACTGAACTTTCTGGTGTCAGCTGGAACCAATAAATCCGATTTTTGGGGTTTAAATTCATGCTTTAGAACTTAACTTCACTTTTTCCTCATGTTTAATATTGAGAATTTAGTTTAGGTTTAACCAGAGTAAAGGAACCTCATTTTTTTGTTGGTTTCACTGCTAGAAAATACGATTAATAGATGGAAACAACAGCAAAGAGTTGGAAAAGGCAGATTGGAAACGGGACGGAAAGGACATGTGTGAAAGGAAGAACTGTATGTCAAGGGGGAGGAGTGTGTGTGTGTGTCTGACAGAAACAAAATAAGCATTAATAAAAGGCAAAATAAGTCACAGTTATTCCCTTTTCCTGTCTGTCTGACCTCGACTCAAAAATTGGAAACAGTAGCTTCTCCTAATCTTTTATCACCTACACAGAATGTATTCAGTCTGATAAACAGTAACCCTGAACTACGGCACACACACACACACACACACACACACACACACACACACACACACACACACACACAGCCACACACTAAGGCCATCAGTGTAAACTGTATAATTAAACTTTTGAAGTCACGATCGGTCTGAGCTATCTGCGTTGATATTTAGAAATACCTGCACGGCAGCAGCGGCAGCTGAAATGGCAATCCTTTGGAAAGACTAAATCGGATTCACTTCCTGCCAGGTGACTCGCCTCAGAACCGGCCTGCTGTGGTTGAGAAATCAGGCGGCTGGGCAGATGTCATATCCAGGAATGCGTCGGCGAGCAGTAGATCACACTCTCTATGCCTGATTACTCAGTCATGGACCTTATCTGCAAACTGCCACATGGATACTTGACAGTTGGTTTGGCCTTGCCATCGCTGTGTCCACTTTTTTACCTCAAAATGCCCCTTATTCTCCATTCTTTTTAAATCTCTTTTAAAATTATACATTTTACTCAACACCTTCACTTTCACTCTGTCCATCTATCCTCATTTTCTTCTGTTCGTTTTCACCCTGTGTTAACGGAATTAAAAGATGAGTTTCACAGGAGAAAGATAACAAGTGAGCGACTAACATCGGACCAGGATTTGCTATTTGTGTTTATCTTTTGTGCCAAAAGCTATCTTGCGTTTTCCGGGATCACTGAACGCTTAATGCTTTTCTGAAAGTCTGGGACCTCGGCACATCACGGGATTGGAATAAATAAAGTGATGGAGTTGAGATCTTGTTTGTGACGAGCATTAAAAATTGAACCTTGTTGTGGTTCCTTGTTACTCCAGTTGCTGAATTCCTCAGCTAAATATGCAAATAAAATAAAAAATATTGAAAATATTATTAATTACATGAGATTTTTTTGTTTTTGATCAAAGTGTCCATGAGAAGTGTTTCATTACTGTACATCTAAATCCAAAGTGAGAGATGGTCCATCTACCCATAGACTGTTAGTTTTACCCATCCATAATGAGGAGATAAGAGAAATAAAGACGGCACTCAGGTTAAGATATTCAATCGTCAGCCATATCTAAAAGGAAATGCTGGATTTATACTTAAGATTGAATTTGGCATCTGATTATTAGGCCTGTTTCAGGCCTCAGATGTTGAACAAAACATTTCTCCAGCTCATATGATTTAATGTAAGACATTCTGAGAAAGCCTAAGGTGTAAAACTCTGTAAAAAATACTTGCAGGTTTTGTGATATATATTTTTCCAGATCACGTTCATCATCTCATGATTTTTATTTTATGACCCCTGAAGGAAGCCCAGAGGGCACGAACCATTAGAACACACTGTACGTACAGCAGGTACACCTCAAGCAGCTACAATGGCAAAAAGTAACACGTATTGTTACTGTTAAATACTGTATATTACATGATTATTGTAGCCGCAAGAGGGCACAAGCCAGTGTCTTATTGTGCCGGTCCCAAGCCCGGATAAATACAGAGGGTTGCGTCAGGAAGGGCATCCGGCGTAAAACTTTTGCCAAATCAAAGATGCGAATCAAACCTATGACTTCCATACCGGATCGGTCGAGGCCCGGGTTAACAACGACCGCCATCGGCGCTGTTGACCTACAGGGCGCCGGTGGAAATTGGATTACTGTTGGTCGAAGAAGGAGAGGAGGAAAGTGCGTTCGCACGAAGAAAGAGAAGAGGAGCGCCAAGAGTATAGGACTAAGAGTAGGGACGTTGAATGTTGGAACTATGACAGGAAAAGGTAGAGAGTTGGTCGACATGATGCAGAGGAGGAACGTAGACATACTGTGTGTCCAGGAGACCAGGTGGAAAGGTAGCAAGGCTAGAAGTTTAGGAGCAGGGTTCAAGTTGTTCTATCATGGTGTAGATGGGAAGAGAAATGGAGTAGGAGTTATCTTGAAGGAGGAGTTTGTTAGGAATGTCCTGGAGGTAAAAAGAGTGTCGGATAGAGTGATGAGTCTGAAGCTAGAAATAGAAGGTGTGGTGTTCAATGTTGTTAGTGGGTATGCCCCACAGGTAGGATGTGAGCTGGAGGAGAAGGAGAAATTCTGGTTGGACTTTGATGAAGTGATGCAGAGCATACCTAGAAGTGAGAGAGTTGTCATTGGTGCAGACTTCAATGGACATGTTGGTGCAGGTAACAGAGGTGATGAGGAAGTGATGGGCAGGTTTGGTATCCAGGAGAGGAACGCAGAAGGACAGATGGTAGTTGACTTTGCAAAAAGGATGGAAATGGCTGTAGTGAATACTTTCTTCCAGAAGAGGCAGGAACATAGGGTGACCTATAAGAGTGGTGGTAGGAGCACACAGGTAGACTACATCTTGTGTAGACGATGTAACCTGAAGGAGATCAGTGACTGTAAAGTAGTGGCAGGCGAGAGTGTAGCCAAACAGCATAGGATGGTGGTGTGTAGGATGACTCTGGTGGTGAGGAAGATGAAGAGGGCAAAGGCAGAGCAGAGGACGAAATGGTGGAAGATAAAAAAGGAACGGTATTGCATGACCTTTAGGAAGGAGTTAAGACAGGCTCTGGGTGGTCAGGAGGTGCTTCCAGATGACTGGACAACCACAGCTAATGTGATCAGGGAGACAGGTAAGAGAGTATTTGGTGTGTCATCTGGAAGGAAAGTAGATAAGGAGACTTGGTGGTGGAATGAGGAGGTACAGGAGTGTATACAAAGAAAGAGGTTAGCTAAGAAGAAGTGGGACACTGAGAGGACTGAGGAGAGTAGACAGGAGTACAGGGAGATGCAGCGTAAGGTGAAGGTAGAGGTAGCAAAGGCCAAACAAGAAGCTTATGATGACTTGTATGCTCGGTTGGACAGTAAGGAGGGAGAGATTGATCTATACAGGCTGGCAAGACAGAGAGATAGAGATGGGAAGGACGTGCAGCAGGTTAGGGTGATTAAGGATAGGGATGGAAGTCTATTGACAGGTGCCAGCAGTGTGATGGGAAGATGGAAAGAGTACTTTGAAGAGTTGATGAACGTGGAAAATGAGAGAGAACAAAGACTAGAAGAGGTGACTGTTGTGGACCAGGATGTAGCAAAGATTAGCCAGGATGAAGTGAGGAGAGCACTGAAGAGGATGAAGAGTGGAAAGGCAGTCGGTCCTGATGATATACCTGTAGAGGTTTGGAAGTGTCTAGGAGAGGTGGCAGTAGAGTTTCTGACTGGGTTGTTCAACAGGATCTTAGATAGTGAGAAGATGCCTGAGGAGTGGAGGAGAAGTGTGCTGGTGCCCATTTTTAAGAACAAGGGAGATGTGCAGAGTTGTGGCAACTACAGAGGAATAAAGCTGATGAGCCATACAATGAAGTTATGGGAAAGAGTAGTGGAAGCTAGACTAAGGGCAGAAGTGAGCATTTGTGAGCAGCAGTATGGTTTCATGCCAAAAAAGAGTACTACAGATGCAGTATTTGCTTTGAGGATGTTGATAGAGAAGTACAGAGAAGGCCAGACGGAGCTGCATTGTGTTTTTGTAGATCTGGAGAAAGCTTATGACAGGGTGCCCAGAGAGGAACTGTGGTATTGTATGAGGAAGTCTGGAGTGTCAGAGAAGTATGTTAGAACGGTGCAGGACATGTATGAGGACTGTAAGACAGTGGTGAGGTGTGCTGTAGGTGTGACAGAGGAGTTCAAGGTGGAGGTGGGACTGCATCAGGGATCAGCTCTGAGCCCCTTCTTGTTCGCTATGGTGATGGACAGGCTGACAGACGAGGTTAGACAGGAATCTCCATGGACTATGATGTTTGCAGATGACATTGTGATCTGCAATGAGAGTAGGGACGATGTGGAGGAGAAGTTAGAGAGGTGGAGGTTTGTCCTGGAAAGGAGAGGGATGAAGGTTAGCCGCAGTAAGACAGAGTACATGTGTGTGAATGAGAGGGACCCAAGTGGAAGAGTGAGGTTACAGGGAGAAGAGATCAAGAAGGTGGAGGATTTTAAGTACTTAGGGTCAACAGTCCAGAGCAATGGAGAGTGTGGAAAAGAGGTGAAGAAACGTGTACAGGCAGGATGGAATGGGTGGAGAAAAGTGTCAGGTGTGATGTGTGATAGAAGAGTTTCAGCTAAAATGAAAGGAAAGGTGTACAAAACTGTGGTGAGACCAGCGATGTTGTTCGGTCTAGAGACAGTGTCACTGAGGAAAAGGCAGGAGACAGAGCTGGAGGTAGCAGAGATGAAGATGCTGAGGTTCTCTCTGGGAGTGACCAGGAAGGATAGGATCAGGAATGAGTACATCAGAGGGACAGCACATGTTAGAGGTTTTGGAGATAAAGTCAGAGAGGCCAGAGAGGCCAATATATTCACTATCTCTCCTCTGGACATGTCCAGAGGAGAGATAGTGAATATATTGGTAGAAGGATGCTGAGTTTTGAACTACCAGGCAGGAGGCCTAGAGGAAGACCAAAGAGGAGGTTTATGGATGTAGTGAAAGAGGACATGAAGGTAGTTGGTGTGAGAGAAGAGGATGCAGAAGACAGGGTTAGATGGAGGACACTGATTCGCTGTGGCGACCCCTGAAGGGAAAAGCCGAAAGGAAAAGAAGAAGAAGAAGACTGTATATTACATGATTATAAAGGAAACATCCTACACTGCAAATATTTTGCCTTTCGATATTTGAAATACATTTTGCTGATAATATTTCTGTACTTTTACTTACATGAGGTTGAATGCAGTACTTTGTTGTATCGCTGCTTCAGTAAAGCAAGCAAAGTAAAGAGTCAGAGTACTTCCAGTGTGACCGCTTTGTTTCCTGCTGTGACTCTTCTCTGTGACCTTGATGACACCACAAATTCTTGTACCTGGAACTAATTGCAACACCAGAACTCATTACCCAATGACAGTCGTCCTCCCAGGGGCTGCTTTACCCTTTTTTTTCAGTGGGTGAACCATGAAGGCAGCTCTTCCTGACTGAAAGTTAAAAAAAAAAATGTGTTAAACATTCTAGTATTTAAAATCTTATAATATGAACGATGACCTTTCCACCTTTTGTTCTCACATGGACGTAACGTTTAGAGTCTGATTCATAGTCAAATTAAGCACAAGGGAATTATCTCTTTCGCATTAAGAATAGAAAAGTATGATTGCAAAAAATACGCTAACAGTCACAAACAGGCTGTTAAAGAACAAGTAATGAAGGCAATAAAAAAAAACCTGTCCAGAGATATTATTCAAGCATATCTCTAATCTAATTTCATTATGAAACGTTACTGTGATTAATGCCTGACAGCTAATCATCTCATAAAGGGAATGACGATTCTCTGCGCACCCGTCTGAATAAAGCAGAGTGATGCCGACTCCACTGTGTCCATTTAAAACTATCTGTTATTGTCACCAACTCTGTGTGTGTGTGTGTGTGTGTGTGTGTGTGTGTGTGTGTGTGTGTGTGTGAGAGAGAGAGAGAGAGAGAGAGGAAGGGAGTGAGAGACATGGTTAAATGTGTAGATGTACATCTCTTTCAAAGACACATTAACACCTTTTCAGTTGGCAGCGTTTACAGGGTCTCGTCCTGGGAATAATGCAGCTCTGGTTTAATACATGTGGGATGTGTAGCCCACTGTTATCAAACACCACTCCCTCCATCGCCCCATTTACTCTCCTTCTTTCCTTCTTCTTTTTCTTTCTCCCTTCACACCTCCCACTACAACCCCTCTACCCTCCTCTTGCGTTTCTCCTGAATCCCAAAGGATGTCAAAAATTCTCTGACATTATGCAGAACAAGAAGAAAGATGGGGGCAGCAACCTGCACCATGTTCACACTAATACCTCTTTTCATGCCTCAGATAGAACGTCTCAAATGAGATGACTCAGGATGCCTGGGATAAGGCTCCATGCTGTAGCGTTGTCCTCTGTGCCTAACTACCGGGCAAACACCCTGCAACTTAAAATCACACGTAAATGGGCAACACCTGTACATTTGGAAAACAAAATGTCCCTTATTGGATATTTTACAGACACGAGTTTGGATTAATAGGCAACAGATAGTTATATGCTGCCAGGGGCTTACATGGAATTGTTAATGTTTTTGTAATTTACTCGTGTTTTGTGTGTTTGCAAGTTAAGTCGGAGTATTGACCTGTTACAGCCACCATAGTTACCAATACATGAGAATGAAACTAAATTACACTCAATAATTAGCTACAGAATAAGCTGATTATTGACTGTAAATTTAATAAGTTTAAGTTTTTAATGAATCTAGTTTCTAGGTTCTTCAACATGTGAGAGAATTGGATTATGATCAGCTTGAATTTTTTTTCAAACCAACAAGGCTGCCAGTCAGCTAAATCTGGAAACGCGTAACTCTTTGGGTATTTATTGTTTTTTCATGTAAAGGCGAAGATTCCAGCCTGACATTATAGTCTGGATGGTGAAAATCATTACTTTGAAAGATTAACGTTATAATGTAATTAAACACTGCCAGGTCAGTGTCTACAAAGTAAAGAAGCAAATTTTTAAACTGTGTCACATCAAATGTCACATCCAGCTAAATGCTGAACCTCAAAATATGATGCCATTTATCTATTTTGGTGACTGACATTTTATTAAAACACAGTATCTGTACGTGATCATGGAGGATCGAAAAAGATGGAGCAGAAATAAGGTGAAGACGGTTATTTCATTTGTGTCTTATTACACTTGGTAGACACACATGAAGATAGGATTACAATGGTGACTACAATATATTGCCAAAAGTATTTGCTCACCTGCTATGACTCGCATGTGAATGTAAGAGACAACCCTAATCCATAGCGTTCAATATGACTTTGGTCCACCTTTGCAACAGCAACAGCTTCAGCTCTTCTGAGTCGGCTGTCCACAAGGTTTGGGAGTGTGTTTACAGGAATTTTTGACCGTTCTTCCAAAAGGAAATTTGTGAGATCACACACTGATGTTGGACGAGAAAGCCTGGTTCCCAATCTCCTCTCTAATTCATCCCAAAGGTGTTCTGTCAGGTTAAGGTCATGACTCTGCGGGCCAGTCAAGTTCATCCACACCAGACTCTATCATCCATGTCTTTATGGGCCTCACTTTGTGCACTGGTGTACAGTCGTGGTGGAGGAGGAAGGGACCAACTGTTCCCAGCTGTGGGAATAGTTGGGAGCATGGAATTGTCCAAAATGTCTTGGTATGCTGAAACATTCAGAATTCCTTTCATGGAACTAAGGGTCCAATGCCCAGCTCCTGAAAAACTACCCTACACCATGATCCCCCACCTCCACCAAACTTTACACTTTGCACATGCAGTCCGACAAGTTTTGTTCTCCTGGCAACCACCAAACCCAAACTCGCCAGATGGAGAAATGTGATTTGTCCCTCCAGAGAACGTGTCTCCACTGTGGTGGTGTGCTGTACACCACTACATCTGACGATTCGCATTGGATTTGGTGATGTAAGACTTGGATGTTGCTGCTTGGCCATGGGAACCCATTCCATGAAGCTCACTGTGCACATTTTTTGAGTTAATTTGCAGGCCACATGACGTTTGGAGGTCTGCAGCCTATTACCTTTGCAGAAAGTCGCAAACCTCTTTGCACTGTGTGCCTCAGCATTCACTGACCCCACTCCATCAGTTTTCATGGCCTACCATTTTGTGGCTGACTTGCTGTCATTCCAATACAATTCCATGTTCTTATAATAAACCTGTGGCCATGGAAGTGTTTGGAATACCTGAGTGATTATTTGGATGGGTGAGGAAATAATTTTGGCAATATAGTGTGTGTTTCTGTTACACTTAATACAAAGTGTTTTAACTGTAATATGTCTTTGTCATTTCACCTTTTACTGTATGTATGTTCCTTATGTAGGTACAAATTGTTCCGCACTAGATATTCACACTCCTTTAGTAACCTTACCTTTTTTGTGCCAACTTGTCATGCTACATACTAGACTGACTGAGGAACCTACCAGGGAACAGAAAAAGGTCAAGTGACTCCCCCCTCCTCATCAACTCTGTCTAATATGAAAGTGATATGACAAGATACATTATATGATGTGATATTGTGTGTGTGTGTGTGTGTGTGTGTGTGTGTGTGTGTGTGTGTGTGTGTGTGTGTGTGTGTGTGTGTGTGTGTGTGTGTGTGTGTGTGTGTGTGTTAGGGCCGCTGATTGTTGATGTTGATGTAAATTGCTGTGATCTCTGGCCCATGGCTACTACCTCAGTGTCAGTCAGCTGTCAATTAAACACACAGTTTTTGTAACTAAATCATGTTAGAGCAGTGCTTCTCAATTATTTTCTGTTTCGCCCCGCCCTAGCAAGAAGAAAACAATTCGCGCCCTCCCCACTCTCCGCTGTGACTATAAATAATATAATTTTCCCATAAAATTGTTATGAGTACACCTCATAACAACATCGTATCCTCATTGACATTAAAGAAAACAAAACAAAAAAATAGTTCAATTTATAACAAAGAATAATTTTATTAACATAATTTTTTAGTCTATAACAGAAAATATTTTAAGTGCATTTGCTTGAAATGAAAAAACAAAAAATTGTTTAAACATTTTTACCAACTCAAAAATAAGATCAATAAGTAGTAATAAATTCAAATTCAGTTCAGCAACATTAACAGAGGATCACAATATATAAAACACTTTAACCTACCCCGGATACAAGCGGCTGAAATGAGTTTCCCCTGCAGGGTGTCCGGGCTCTTCCTTAGAGATAGGGTGATAAGTTCAGTCATCTGGGAGGGACTCAGAGTCGAGCCGCTGCTCCTCCGCATCGAGAGGAGCCAGATGAGGTGGCTCGGGCATCTGGTTAGGATGCCTCCTGGACGGCTCCCTGGTGAGGTGTTCCGGGCACGTCCTACCAGGAGGAGGCCCCGGGGACGACCCAGGACACGCAGGAGAGATTATGTCTCCCGGCTGGCCTGGGAACGCCTTGGGATTCTCCCAGAAGAGCTGGACGAATTGGCTAGGGAGAGGGAAGTCTGGGCTTCCCTGCTTAAGCTGCTGCCCCCGCGACCCGACCCCGGATAAGCGGAGGACTTTTTTTTGACTTTTTTGACTTTTTCAAAAACACTTTAATCACATTCAAAACATTTTACAATTTTACATTAGATGAAAACACTAAAGAGCTTCAGGAACACTAAAAACCAATAAAGTAAGAGGAAATACAATCAAAAATCAGTGCATTATATCAGGAAGTTTGCAAAATTGAGTTGATCATCAATTAAGGTGCATAGGACATTTTTGTGACACCAGATAAGCGGAGGTGGATGGATGGATGGATGGACAAAAATGAATAAAACAATTGTGCTAATTTTTTCTTCTTTTTTTTTAATCAAAATGAGAAAGTCAGGATTAGTAGCTACAATAAGCATGTTTAGGCAGTCAAAGTTTTTTGAAGCGACGTTTGAAGCATGAAACTGAACTCTCAGCTCCTGCTCAATGTTTCAGCTCCTCTGCTATGGTGGGGTTTTTTGCATTGTGCAGTTTGGTACGTCACCTTATATGATGCTAAGAGAGCTTGCTGGTTTGCTGAGGTAGCATTCAAAAAGCGGAATGATTGCTGGCAATATTCGGCACGTTTTTGCTGAAAAAAACAAAACTCCAGTGGCTTATCAGTGTGATTGGGGTGATATATAAGCTACAGTGTAGCTTATTCACAATTTAATAAGCAACATGAGTGGGCTAATCTTAAAGTCTCAGAGCAGAATTAATTACACATATAAACTGTAACACACAAATAAGCAGATTGAATTAAAAAAATGTTATGTTGTTACCTACATGTTTGTTTATATGTTACATTTACTTATAAATGAAGTCCATTTGCCGCTCCTTCTGAGCAAAAGCATCGAAAAAATTTCAAGTTGAGATATATAATCCTCCATTTTTATAGTAAGGCAAGGCGAGCAGAAAACAAATGAATGGTTGCACTGGACTCGCTGACTATAGATTGTAGTTTGCTGTCACTGCTTCTGCAGCCTAGGAAGAAGAATTCTCAGCCGAATCCCTGGGACCACCAGCGCCCCCCACCATGAGGCAGGAGAACTGCGTGCCTCACTTTGTGCCTTTTCCTAGCCGTTCTAGGATCGTTCAGCACAAGAAAGACGTCACACACATGAAGTTGTTGACAAAAAAACACTGTACATTATATACATGAGCTAAATTTTGGAAATTTATTTCATAGAGCAAACGTGTTTGTACATTTAATAGCGACATATAGAGAGATAGCATTATGGACTCACTGTATAGCATGCCAGCACCGCTTGCCGAATCATTTCACAATCCATGGTGAGGCTCGGCTGTCTGGTACCTCACTGCAAGTCTCCTCCCAGTATTTCAGCTGTTTTGAGAGTATTTTCAGCGATTTTGAGAAGAAAAATCTAAAATTGGTGACGTTAAACGGAAAATAACTTTATAATACACATCACTGGATAAATATTACCATTTAATTTATTTCTTCCATTTTCCATTTTTTTCTGTCATGATGGCAGGTGAGGCCATTCCACCGTATTTGTTTACTGCAATTCACATCGCCAAACCGTGCACCGTAGAGCAAATATACTCCCTGCTCACACTCTGACAATAAGAGCACCACTGCTAACTATCGTAGTGGATGTGCAATTACACTTCATCCTAGTACGCAAAAAAAAAACAAAAAACAGGACACCCCCCCCCCCTGCCGGCAGGGGGGCACGCCCCACTTTTTGAGAATCGCTGTGATAGAGTTATGCTGTTTGAATACACCAGACATTTGGATAAGGACTCCCTTTTATATTTACTTTTAATTCATTCGATGAATTCTCTTAGTTATCAGCTCCATTTGATAGAGTCCATGTTTTTGTTCTTTTTATTTCTTTGTGTTGAACAGCAGCCTTTGGGCCTGTCCACTAAGTTCTCTGATGTTTATGGTGATCTTCATCAAAAATTTAAATATGTGATACGACCCAGAACAACAAAGGTAAAAAAAAATCAAGAACAAAACAGAACAACACAAAGCTTGGGTAAATTTTAGTCAACTCTTATAGTTATAGACGTACAAGTCCAGAAACAGCCACAAAAATATCATTATCATTAATATTATAATGATAATACTCATTCATTCATTCATTTTCTACCGCTTCATCCGCCGTAGCGGGTCACGGGGAGCTGGAGCCTAACTCAGCTGACATGGGGCGTGTGGCGGGGGACACTCCGGGCACGATGCCAGTGCACCGCGGAGCAACACAAAGACGGACCACCATGCACACACACACACACACACTCACTCCTACGGGCAATTTGGGACCGGCCAATCAACCTGAAGTACATGCGTTTGGAGGTGGGAGGAAGCCGGAGAGCCCTTAATGATAATACTACTACTAATAATAATAGCAATAGTAATAATAATGTCACTTTATTAGAAATAGTTGGGGTGGGATTTTTATTATTAATAGCAGTATCAGTGTTCTATTGGTATTATTATTAACAGTAGTATTAACAGCAACAGTATAAATATCACAATGAAAATATCAAATTTTAAATAGGTATATTATTATAATTGATTATTATTATTAATATTAACATTAGTGTAATAATAATAATAATAATAATAATAATAATAATAATAATAATAATAGTAAGAATAATGTAATAATTATTATATTGTTATTGTTAGTAGTAATAGGAGTAGTAGTATTAACATTAGTAGTATTAGTATTATTACAATTGTAACTACTATTATGTGATTCCTTCATGTGTACATGAAGGTATTTCAGAGCAGCCCAGACAGAAAAGTCTGAACACAACACATTAGTCATCACCAAATGTTGTGTTGAAGACAGATGTGCTGGTGGTAAATATGTGATATGAGAGTGTGAGCATAACAGACAGTGTTGTGTGTGTGCCGGCAGTGGACTGAGAGGGGAGAGGCCCAGAGTGAGTGAGTGGATGTGTTGGCCTCTGTCCTTTGTGAGTAATGACCACAGAGGAGGAGAGATGATCATGTTCATCAGCTCCCAGAACTGAGGCTACCAGCCCCCCTGGTGGGGAGGATCAGTCAGGCTGATGGCCCGTAATCTGTGTGTGTGTGCGTGTGCGTGTGTGTGTGTGTGTGTGTGTGCCTATGGTTGAGCAGAGAGAGCAGGGATGGAGGGAGAAGGGGCTGTTTGACAACTGTGATAATGACTCTTATCGATGCTTATGGAGCATGTAAGAGGGAGCCTGTTTATGTGTGTGTGTGTGTATGTGTGTGTGTGTGTGTGTGTGTGTGTGTGTATGCGTGCATGCTGTTGAGTGTGTGCAGCATTAAAACTACTTATTACGTTTATTACAGAGCTGTTTTATGTCCGGCCTTTGCAAAGCTTGCTTAAGGGGAAAATTAGGTGTGCTGAGTAGCCTTTTCATTAGCACATCATTAAAGTTTGAAAAGTAGCTAAATAGTGGCGGCTGGGTTTACATACTGAATAGCTGCCAAGCAGAGGCTCACTATTACTGTCGAGGCCAATTTATATTTCTGAGAAAGTTACAGCTTTGACCTGTAAACTTGACTTTCTGCTCAAAAGCTGGGAAAAGTGAAACCTGAACTGATCATTTAATTAAAACAATATTTAGACTGAGGATGGACATTTCTGAACGTTCTAATTTTTTTTGTCCTTTTAATGATCATTGCAGGGCAATTGTATGTATGTTGTCTGTGGCAAAGAGAGAAGTGACTGTTAAATGTTGTGTTTTACAATGACGTGAATCTTAAAACAGCCACTCCATGTTTAAATTCATCTTGCTTTCATATCTTTTCGTAATATACACAGACGTGGTGGTAAAAGCTTGATGTCATTTGAATGGTGGCGAATGCTCTGAGCATGTCCACCCATTCTAAGTAGCATCAGATCAATGGTTCCCCAGGTGGTTTACATTAAGGAAATTATCTCAAGTCCATTTGTGGAGTATGAATGAACAGAATGACATAAGTGATCGACTGTATCAATTATGCTGATTAAATTCAGTGGTGTTGTTGTGGATGTTGTTGTGTTGTCGCAATTTCTTCTCGAAACTAAACGTTCGTGGAACAGATAGAGCAACATAAATCTAAAGGATTGTCACAATTTTTGCTTTCCATATGTATTTTTGATATACCCTAATACTGATTCTCACATTTGTACGTCATAATGTCACCATCCCACATAATGGACATTAAGTAAAAGAAACAACAGTCTTGGTGAAGATGTGTGAAGTCTGCAGTATGAGTGTTGCTTTTGGTCAATTCCTGTTAGCTTATAATGAAATCAGAGATCATTCAGTGTCTGATCCAGTGATTAAGTCATTTTCATAAAGTGGATTTATGGTATTTGTGGTGTGATAATACATCTGACACCTATAAATGAACGTTGTATAAAATGTTTAATAGTATTTGGTCTTGGTAAAACCGAGAAGTCCATTGAAGAAGTGATTTGAAACTAAATCCTTTATATGTTCTCGCTGTGATTTCATCAATTCTGGTCTGAAAAGGAAGAAACTAGAATTTGATTCTTATCAGACTTGTGTTGACTGTTTGAGTTTTAATAATTCTCATTATCATAAAGTGGCGCAAGAAGACTCTTGATGCCGCGTTCACTGACATGACGACACTCCTCCACCATCCATGAAATTAAAAAGTCTGCCGTGTGGTTGACTACTGATGTTAGAAACACCTGGCGCTGAGATTTCAAGTTGCTGCTCCGTGATAGGTCGACCATCTCCTACCTTCGTCTCCACATCCCACTTCATTGCACTCGCTCGATGTCAATCTTTACGGTTAAACCCTCCCCCGAGATATCAAATACACTGTGTGGATCTCTTGAGCCTACACTATTAGCGCAGACGGCTTCGGCTCCGCTCCATCACTGAGTGCGTCTCTGCTGCGGTGCGTTGCGCGCAGGGCTGGAGAGCGATGACAAGAGCCCCGCGGAACTGGCCAGACAAACATGGATCTCCGTAAAACGCTGATTCCGGTGCTTTGGATATTATTGCTGAACCTAGAAGGAGATTGTCACGCAGAAGAAGGTATGTGAAAACCCGTGGTTTGAGTTTATTTTTAAGCCTCTCAGCGGTTATTTGTTTGTCGACGGACAGATGCCCGGGTCGGAGATAGTTTTGGCATTCTTGTCTGTTCAGGTAAATTGTTTCCACTGGTAATAATAGAGTTTTAATGGCTTGAGCTGAACACGTGATTTTTTATTTATTTTTTACGTTAATGGAAACACTTTCTAAAATTAATCTCTTTTTTTTTAAAGCTTTATGACAGATTTACGCAGATGCGCGCAGTAGATTCAGAACTGGTTTTCTCGAATATATGCCAGCAAAACTGCTTTACAGTTTATGGGTTTTTTTCTCTCTCTCTTATAATAGCAACTATATAAGTATGACTTAAATATGACTATATAAGCATGACTTACATATGACTCTTCTGTGTATTATGTTATCAAAAACATATAGAATCAATGTTTTTTTTTAAGGGACTGATGGGTAAATAGGCCATTTGGAAAAGTTTGTTCGATTCTTTTTTTTTTTTTTTTTAGGACCAAAAAAAAATCGCAATTCTGACATTTCAGTTCCCACTGCCAGCTTTAGTGCACGTTTTCTGATGTATTAGAAAGAGAAAAAGTCACTTTTCTTTCTGAAACCCACGTTCTTGTACTGAAAACAAAAAAACAAAACAAAACCGCGGTCTGTTTTCTGGGAGATTTAGATTTTATGAAGGGCTTTCGACACGGCATCTTTGTGCAACTGGTTTCTTTGTCTTTCCATACTCTGGCAGTCTGACGCTGTGGGCACGGACGACAGGACGCATTAGCCGCTGCCTTATTGCTCTACCCACTGCGTGCCGCTGCGCTTTCCGGCACAGTTCTTCTATAATAAGTATTCATTCTGTCAGTTTTCAGCAGCAGGACAGATATTCTCTCAGCTACTTCTTTTTGTCCCAGCATCAAACCAACACTTACAATGCACCTTTCACTGGACATCAAGCATTATAATGCTGATGTGGGATTCAAGATTTTGCTTGTTGCCTTGTTTAATTGCCCCTGTGCATTGGAGTTGACGCGTGTCAGTGGGCGAGGGTGATGCTGGTGCTTTGGATAAATGATTTCTGTACTAACAAATTAGTCAAAATAAAACCTGTGTGTGTGTGTGTGCGCCTGTGTGTGTGTGTGTGTGTCCAGAAGGACTCAGGTAAAGACAGGGAAGTGATCCTAATCAGTTCCTAAATTGTGAAATGGGAAATAACATAATGGCTCCAGACCCACAGGGTCTTTCAAAAGGAGGGTTTATCATTGCCAAAGGTATAGCTCTGAATTCTGGATACACACTTATCGTTAACTGAACACATACAGCTATACAACTATATGTTTTCAGCAACAGTATGTTTGCCATCAGCATAAGATACACAGCATTGACACGCATATTGCAGATGTGGCACTCATGCAACTGCATCAAGTGCACACACTAAGTGGACAAGTGCACTTGCACGCGAGGCTTCTCATGAAACCTACACACTTACATGTGCATACATGGTTTGAAATTTGCCCCCACACTGACTCGCACAAACATTTTTTTTTCTCTCTCTTTCATTCACACATGCACGGAGCGTCCTCTCGTGCATTGGATGCGTCGCATTCAAACTCATTGCCAGATTGATTCAGTTCCCTGGAATGCTGGGTAGCCAGATTTGGATGCTAGCTTTTGTTTAATTGATGTTGTGACAGCGATTAATTGCTGTGAAAGCAATGTGCTCCTGAAGGCTGGTATTGGCAGAGTTTCGCCTCGCTGTTCAGATGGATTTGGGAAAGAGAGGAAGCACTAGGGGAAAAAATTTCCCTGTATTTTAGTTTTTGTCACTACATCCATATTAATTAAGGCACTTTCTTTACCTATCCACATGCTTCCTTCTTGAGTGAGCCATGAAAGCTGTGTTTTCACTGAGGAAGCGTGTGTCTACCGCATTTTTGGGATTTGTAGATTATCTCTTAAACCTGCTGCTATGTTCTTTGATCCCTGTTCAGGAACTTTCTCCTTACCCTTGTGCTTGCTCTAATGCTTTAATCGCTTTTAATCACACTTTTAAATTTTCTTTTGTGTTCGACTTTGGTCTTATTCCATTTGTCCTCAAGCACCAACATCATTTTTTGTGCTACAGATACTTAATGCTGCTTTTTCATGTGGCAGATCCCTGTCCTCTACTCTTCTGTCTTGCTTCATTTCCATATTTTCTTTTGTTCTTCCCAATGCGTGAATGTCATCCCATTCTTCCTCCTTTCCGCTGCTCTCTCTTTTCCTCCTTTTACTCCCCCTATGTATGCCTCTCACATCCTGACCTGACTTAGCAGTCACTAATACCACTGGCTGTCCACTATCCCATACCAGATCCTCACACACAGCCAATCTAGCCACTCCCCCTCCCTTCAGGTCGCCTTTCTCATTCCTTGCGCCTCACCGCTAACACACCTTGGCATCTCATCGGGATCTCATTTACTTCCTCTCTCCTCCCTCCTCTCCTTTTCCTCCTCTTCATCCATTCTGCTGCAAGCCGAGAGCTGAGTGCAGAACAATAGAAGCAGAGTGATGTGGAGGAGCGGAGTGCTTGGGAGAGTCTTGGCGTAACCTGTGGGATCATCCTGCCGCAGATTCATTTGTGGTATTACGATGGCTGGCTTGACTTGACTGCATCTTGTTCTTGACAGGCTTTCAGCCGATTGTTTACTTTCAACCTCGTAATGCTCTGGTAGCTGAGAAAACTACTGTATATATGTCATATGGAGAGTTATTTAAAATTCGCAGCTGACATTTTCCACTACTGAGATAAAGACACAGGTTTTATACTATTAAATGCACATCAGTCTACCTGGGAATGAGATCCACTGATAGCTGAGAAGTTAACTTCTTTAGAAAGCTGAAAACGCACTGGCAAAATGCTCCTAAAACCCTTGTGAAAGTGTTTCTTTAAAGGTGTTTTTCATGTGATTGCAATTCAGCAAAGTCTTCCTCCATAGCACATAATTTATATCCACTGCCAAAGCTCGGTGTCGGTGCAGGAAGTCTTTCAGCAAAGCACAAACTTAAAGTTATGGATTTTAAGTTTGGTGAAAACTTTATTTTGCCGACGGCTATAGTTTTCTATTCTGTTGCACCCTTTGACACTGCGTGGATAATGAGAATGTGTTTGTGTGACAGCTTAGCGCCTGAGTGATCTTTTAATCTGATGGAGTCGTAAGATTCTTTGCATAAGAGCAATTCTTTTAGTTCACACGGAAACATTTTCTTCTCTGGTCAGTTTTTCACCTTAATCTCTGCTGCCCAGGAGCATTTTGCTTCCACTTGCATATTTCCATAGTATTGATATGAATTTTTATATGTCTTATTACTCACCTAAATATAGAACTACAGAGCTACGATCTTTAAAGTAGTCTTGGTCAATTACCCAGTGTCAAACTGAATCACGATATTCCAGGTTCAAAAATATTTCTGATAAGGTGGGTTTTTTTCTCTTTTCTTTTTTTCCCCTACCATTTAATAAATTCTAATATTTCTTATTCCTAAAGAACTTAAACATCTTTCCACTTTGAAGGGGTGAATTTTTCACTTATGCTGTTCTTTACATCAATCAAAGGCATAGAATTGTGTTATAATGGCAGTCGGAATACTTTCTGGGAAAATAAATTTTCTGACAAAAGCAGTTATTGACAGGCCTATAGCTTATAACAAGTCCAGTGCTTATGTAATTGTTCTTTCTATAACCACAGTGGTAAATCATTTACCTTAGAAATATTTTATATTGACATACCAAGCCCTGGTATTTCTTTATCTTCTGTCTGGATCACACCAATTTCAAAATAACAATGAATTACTCTCATTTGTCATGATTACTGAATTATATAATTAAACTTTAAGAGCAATCTAATTGACTAATATTGGATTTGCCAGCAATTGCTAGACTAGCAGTGCAGAGGCACTCAAACCTCCCAGGCATTAGTTGGGACTAATTGTCTGTGATTGATGCAGACCCATTTCTGCTCTGCTCCTGCTGGTGGGGCCCAGCGCTCCGGTCCATCTCTGGCTGCTATGGGCAGCCTTGGACCTGTGCACGCCAGATCAGATGAGGGTGACCTCCATGAGTGCGAAAGGTCAGAGTGATTTGTGAATATGGCAGGCCTAGCGCCGCGACATTTTCTCTCCAAGGCCTCAGGGACACTGTCATGTCCAGGGAAGGGAGGAGATGCGTCAGGATGGGTGGGGGTGGGGTGAGGGGTTGGTATGCATTACAAGCAGACAAAGGAGTGGTGTGGTGAAGGAGGGAAACTGAGTTGGAAGGAAAGCAAGGAATGGCAGATGACGGAGTGACAGGAAAAAAATAAAGATGAATAAATACGAGTGGGAGGAAGCAGGTGTTGAGAGAATTGTATGCTGCCACCATTGCTTTGTTCCTCAGCTCCTGTATGTTACATGTAATCAAACAGACCAACAGTTCCTGTAACCAGTCAATGCAGCAGCTCAGCCACATCCTTATTTACATCCCACCTTTCTGGAACACATTGACTGAGACTGATAGATGAATTGTGTGTGGGAGAGAGAGAAAGGATGTGTGTGCATCGGCTCCCAATATGGTCACACCTGATTTCTTTTTGTTCAGAGTAAGGACATCACTACAGCATGGGCGATATTCTGCTGGATCAGCAAGAATGAAGAAAGGGTGGGAGTGTGCGGGAGGAAAGATGGGGGTTTAGCATGTGTAGCATGTGTCGGACAGTGAGGAAGAGCTTGTGTGTCTGCTGTGTCCTAGATGAAGGACTTGTGCATGTACTGGGCATCGTTTTATTGATGGATCCGTGCCGAAATATCTTCTTCAGCTGCTTTGTCTGTTTGTATGAGGGATAGTGAATGTGACAGCCCCTGTGCATGTGTTCTCCTCATTTGTTTCATTGCATTCCTTGTATTAAATCCTTTTGCTCACTGTCTGGAAAAGCGTCGTCACATTGTGGAGCGTTGGAGTTAAATTGCCTCAAATAAACTGCTTTCCGTTTGGGTGATTTCAATGCATCTGAGCCAACTTGTTCTAATTATGGCACATTATGTTGAAATATGATGAAATGTTATTAACTTGATTCAACAATAATTAAATCACGGCAGCACCGTTGGAAATTAAGCATTGAGAAGGAAGCTGAGAATACAGGTTTAATACGGCAAAAGAGAGAAATAAAAAAAAACAAAAACGTCGTAGGATTTTAAAATTGTTTTGTAATTCAATACTTTCAGCAAATCTTATTTGCCTTATCCCTTAACCTAAATATGGCCCAGAGAGAGACTGAAAATTACACAAGTTATTAATAAATCCTCTTGTAATAAGTTACAATGAAAATTGCCTGTAGGTTCATGTTAAGCCGTGCAATATAAAATGTAATAATACTGTTATAGATTAACTTTTGAATTAAATTTATTTATTAGGGTAAACTGAAAGGTTTGGGGTTCTGTTCGCTTAGCTGATTCTAATAGTAAAACCATGCTTTCAACTTAACAAACTGAGCCCTTGGTAATCACTTTAAGAGTTGGCATCTAACCAAACATAGTCGTAATAATAACCACATAAGGTATGAAATACTAAACAAAATGATCTTCTAACG
This sequence comes from Antennarius maculatus, assembly GCA_013358685.1. NCBI lineage: Eukaryota > Metazoa > Chordata > Actinopteri > Lophiiformes > Antennariidae > Antennarius > Antennarius maculatus. Next base: position 6,885,955 of record CM023622.1, on the reverse strand, counting down.
TATTGTTCTATATTTTAAAAGGAAATAAGGCTTTTGAACCCACAGCGGAGCTTAAATCATTTTCTCCTTTTTGCAAATGCACATGTACTTTCATTGTGCAAACATCTCAAGGGCTTGTTCTCTAAAAGTCATTCAAAGTTTATATGCAGAAAAGTCTAAAAAGATCATGAATCGAAAAAAAAAAAAGTTTTAAACAAAAATCTCCCACCGCCCACACAGAAAGGTTTCTGAAGTTGAGACAAATTTTCTTGCCTGACTTTTCAACAGATGCCTCAAAGACTTTATTAATTTCTGTTCCTCTTACTGCGATGCTAATGAATTACAGAAGTTTTTTGTTGGCATGCTTTCAATCCTGAGGTGTCTAAAGTTAATAAATGCCACTGGTGTGTGTTTGTGCAGTGTGATTATGGTAGAAATATCTGCCCAGGGTGTTTTGCATTGAACAGTAACTGCATTAATACAAAGGCTGATGTAGGCGGGCATGTTGGGAATTGAACTGACAACCCGCCAGAGTTCAGTTAGTTATTTGCCCTCAGATTTCCAAATAAAAAGTTTCTTATTTTACAATGGGGAATACATCCTTGACCATTTTTTAGACATTTTTTAGAAAAAAAATATTTATTGAGGCATGTCAGCCTTCCAGCTTAGAAGACTGACTTCATGCCATCTGTGGTCAGACAGTCAGGTCAAATACAGTACCTCTGTTACTAATGGTACTACTGCTGCTTGCACTACTACTGGTACTGGTACTACTACTGGACATGTGATCAGCAAACCTTAGAAACTCCTTTAAGGTTCGGTTTGAGAATTTAGTTTCCCAGGTCCTTGATCTGGTCAGTTACTCTTATTTCTTTTTTCATTGACTCCAGAAGATGTGAATTTCAAACACTGAACGACCTTATGTGTCTCCAAAGCTGACTGAAATTTTCTCACTGTTCCGCAGTTTTGACCTTGCATGCACCACAGCACCAATTTCTTTTGAATCCAGAACTGTCTTTGGGGGTTTTGTGAAGGAAATGCTGGGAAATTGCTTGTTACGTGTGTGCGTGTGTACGTATGTGTGTATGTGTGTGTTTGGAGGCAGTGTTCTGTTAGAGGTTAAATGTGTCGGCCTCCTCTGATAGGCTGAGCCACTGTCAACATCAATCTTGACACAGTCTCATCACAGTCACAGAGGTGGCAGAGGTCTTGTACAACAGAAACGTGTGGTTTGTACACATGCAGTCAGCAGGAGTGTACATTAATACACTGTATTGTTCTTGAGAAGAGAAAAATGAACCTTGTAAAAACTGAACCTTGTAAAAACACATTGTCAAAGCAGAATATATTTTTGTCATTTATTATGTGAGTGTTAAAGTGTTATTTTATTACAGCACAAAAACAAACTTTTTTCACATTTTGATTGTGTCCTAAAGTGATAACAGGCTAATGAAAACTACACTATGTGTTAGTGGATCCAGATCACACCACTTTGCTTGAGGGTGTTGTCATTTCTACTTAAAAATATAATTTTTGGGCCCTTGTTAAAGACTGACAGGCTCCGACAGGCAGTGTTAGCCTCAGGGACTGTTTTCTTTCCTTTTTTGTGTAAGCTGTTTTTAGCAGCAAATAACTTTTTTTATTGAGACCTTGGTGTCCACTACCTGTCCCCATAACTCTGGATGATTTTGTTTAGAAAATATACATTTTATTGATACTTTACGAAAAATGACAGAAGTCTACCATCCTAGGAAAAGTGTCCAGGTTTTTTTGTAAAGATAAATAAAACACACACACACACACACACACACACACACACACACACACACACACATACACACACACACACACACACACACACACACACACACACACACACACACACACACCACACACACACACACACACACACAGCGCACATACACACCTGCGCACATTCACGCACATATACACAAACACCTCTGGACCTACGCCACTGGCATTTTTGCTTGTTTTCATGAAATTCCCACCTATAAATCACAATTCTTGACATGTTATACGATCCATGAAGACCCATCCATATCCAGATTTGTAGGTTGTTAGCATTCTCAGTTCAAAAAGTGTGTACAAATAAGAAACAGGCCCCACTATGTCACAGAGCCCTGAATCTGAACGATTTCATTACATTTACATCCGTCTTAGAGAAATGCTATTTTAGGAGTGAGGTCATCCAACATGTTCTGAACCTTTTGGATTCTTTACAGCTGAGGCATTATTGCCCAGCAGTCCGAATCCAGTTATGTAATGGTTACATGAGCAGAGCGGATTCATAAGGCACAGTCCTTTTCTTGTGTTAGTGCTTGAAATTGGCAAGAAATAATTTTTTCAAGACTCATAATAAACCACATGCTATATACTCAGGTTCACATACATGCTCTTAGTGGCATGTCTGCTGTGAGTCTGTCTTTCTGGCTGGTTCTGACCTTTCATGTTCCTCGTCTGCCATGTCTGACCTGATCACACAATAGGACAATTTGCATTCTGCGTGTGTGTGTGTGGATGTGTGCGTGTGTGCATGTGTGAAGAATTAAGAAGAAGCACTGCATCTTTAATTAAATAAGTTCCACATGTGATGTGTTTTGTGTGTCCCTCCTTTTCTCTTTGGATCTTCATGAAACCCATCTCTGGTCACTCTCAACTCTGAATATTGGTCAAGTATTTTCCAGATATGTATTTTGGAACATCTGTGGGTTAAGACTTGAACAAAGGCCCTTAGATCCTCCCAGCTAAATCAAACTGCTTTACTAAACAGACTCACCAGCGTCTTCTTCTTCAACAAACCCTGTCAAACGATCAGAACATGAGCATTGTTCATAAGAAACTTGGAGCTTGTTTCAATCAAAACAGCCATTCTTCAGTGGGTTGTCTGATCTTTGTTATTTGGAGACTCCCACAGTACCTGAAAGCACCGCTGCTTAAATGTCATCTGTGTATAGAAAGCAGACGGAGGCAGACTTTGCGAATGGCTCATATTGCAAGATGTTTAGATCACTGATAAACACCTGATAAACAGGAATGCTAAGCTAAAAGAATGTGTATGTTGCTGAATTATTTTAAATGTTTGTGGAGATATTCTCAAGTTGCTCTCATTAATGCTGATAACAGATGGTTTTGTACAGCATTTTGTCCAACTATGGATTTTTATTTTGCAAAAAAAAAAGAGCAATCTGATGCAATACTCTTTGATTTCATACAGGAGCCGAATCATCAAGTGAAACCTGTTATTTGATGATCAAAGCTGTCCACACAAAGTCAATGAAGACTTATTCGCAAGTGTACTTCAAGAGAACAGACACACTGGCTTTCCCCATAGCTTGAAGCCCAGCTGGTCCGTGTCGTCCTTGTCTTTGCTTGTGATCCTTCCTTTCCTCTCTGCTCTGTGGTGGTAATGACTGTCATGTTGAAAATGCGTCTGTCTGGGACTCGTAAACCATTACCCCCATGCCTAGGAAACCCCATTAATCTTTCTGAGAGGCATTTGACCTTTCAAACTCATTAACCACAGCCGCTGTGCAGACAGACGCGAAAGCGTACACAAACTGCATATCTCCCTCTCTTCCTCGCTCACTAAAACAAACAGCACGCACACGCTCACGGGGCAGCTTAGGTGACCGGAGCTTGTGTACGCGCACAGGTTCGAATGCGCTGATGTGTGTCCAACTGCCAATATCATCCCATTTGAGCCTCCGTATCCTCTCTCTTCTGTCCTCTCTCTCTCTCTCTCCCCTGTCCTTTTCATACCCAAGCTTCCTTGCTGTGTGGGTTTGGTCAGTGACCTGGAAAATTGCCCGACCTTTTATTACGTGGATTCCTTGGTGATGAATAAATACATAAATTGTTCAGCTCCGGCTCAGTCACTTTTATGATACCCCTCTCTCACCCCTAGTCTTACCTCCTATACACCTCATCGCTCCCTGTCAGCTGCAGCTTCTCCCCCAGCAATAGAGAGAAGCAAAAATCGGGTGTCTTTTCAACGATGCTCCCTCCGCCCGCCCCCCTTGAGAAGACAATTCATGATGAAAGGGTGCGAGTGACTGGGCTGAGGATGAGAGAGTGTGAGTGTGAGTAGCGTAAATGGCGACGGATCTAATGAGATGAGTGGGCGAGGTAAACTAGCATGTCAACATGGGACCTGCTCTCCCCGTCTTATCAGTAGGCAGGAGGAACTTTTGTGGGTTCCAGTGGGAGTGATGTCATAAGGGTTAGCGTAGCAGCTTGGGATCTTGTATGCTCAGTTTTTTTTTAAATGCAGGGCCATGACAGACTAGGATGAAGCATGTTCTTAGTTCATGGTAGGTTCAAATTAGAGTGGGAGCAATTTTGTGTTTGGCCAAAGATTTTGGCTCAAGCCTCACTAGATTCAGTGAAACAAAGCAACTCCTTAGTGCAAAGCCAATATTTAAACTCAAGATGCACAATTTTTGTTGTGATTAATTCAGTTATTATTAAAGTGGATGTTCAAGAGACATTAAAAACATCTAATAAAGTTGTCTGCCTTTACTCTTCTCAACAGACAAGACTTATGCTTAAGATTTCTCATGAATAGCAGTGAATATAACAAGATGAGAATTAATATTTCTTGCTGGAACTGTATATAACAGTGTGTTCCATGTGTTCATTCTGTCGGCTTTATTTGTTTGCACTACTAGTTACCAGCTCTGTATGTTATCAGCCCATAAGTACATCTGTGTGTGTGTGTGTGTGTGTTTCTGTGTGCCGGATTGTGATTGCAATCAGAGTGTCATCATTTGTTAGATGTCTGGGTGGGTTTTTTTTTTTTCCGGCTTCCTTTCAGCTTCAAATGAAAAAAATCAATTAGACTGCCAATCAATCAGTGCATCGACCTGTCAATCAGTGATTTGGTTAACCATCTGGCTGGACAACCAATAATTTCTTCAGGTAGTGTGACAGCCAGGCAACCATTACAACAGCTCGCCTGGATGCCATTTAGTCAAGCAGTCAGTAATTAAAACCCCCCAAAGAAATGTTCATCTTCTGATCGAGTGAACCAGATGCCCAATTTGTCTCCTGGATTGTCAGCCAGCTGATCAAAGAGAGCAACATTTGATCAATGTGTCATTCCTTTGAGCAGCCGGTGATTATCAACACAGACATTTTCTGTGTCTAACATGTTTACACACACCTTAATGATGAATTCTTATGCCTAAAGCATCGGCCATGTCACAGTTCAGGCGATATATATACTGTAGATTCAACGAAGTTACTTGAATCTTAATTGCCTTTGCAGGTGCCAAAATCAGAAGAAAACTGTGGATTCCTTTGCTATGAAAATATGTAAACGGAGTTGTAGTACCAAAAACCATAAAAAAACAACAGCGTAAGCAAAACAAATCTTCAATCAACTGCAGTGAGTACAAACTGGCTGCCTCAACTGGAAGACTAATCCGCATTCTGGCATCCCTCAACCTAAAGCACCAAAAAGTCCTGATTTGTCTTGGATGGAAAACCCTCTCTGTTGATTCACTGATTACGATGTTTGTGTCTCACAGAAAGCATTTCATCCGTTCTGGTAAATAAATGAAACAACTTGGACTGAGGTTAGAGGCATGTAGCTTGCTAAATCTTTGATAGTTGGCACCATATCTACAAGATGATCTGTAATTAAATCACATGGCAGTAGTGTTTCTCTTGGAAACCTTGTAAGGAAAAACAGTTGCCTTAAATTAAAAAAAAAAAAAAATGCTGGCACAAAGTTTGTGACTCTTAACTGTATATGGTCCAGTAGTCTGGTGATATTAACGTGAATCACAATTGATTATCTATGGGATTCCATCTCTAGAGCCATGTTATGCAACCAGTTGGCTGAAGAAGTCAAAAGCTGAACAGAACTTCCCAGTTGGATGCTGAATTCTCAGCTTTACACAAAAAGTGAGAATTTATTTCAGTCTCAGTTTCAAAATTACATTTTCATGTAGGTTTGTGCTACATTCTCGTTTCAGCAGTTTTCTTTCTCGCTTTGTGTTCTTTTGAGCTGTTTCTATCTGCCTCTTTTATTCACTAGACAGGAAGTCATTTACATGGATGTGATATGAATGTCAATTACTTCCAACAAACATTCTCACCTGGGTTTCATGCATGGCAGCTCACTTTAATGTTCTTTTGGTTATAGACACATAAGTTAACGTACCGTGTGACTTAGACACATATATATTGAAAGCTTGTAGAGTAAATATGAAGTGCAATAATAATAAAAAAAAAGGTGTTTGATGTAAAAATACTGGAACATTCTTCTTTTCTGCAACATAAGCTCTTAAATCGCTACACAATTTTTCAACATCTCCTCTAAGTCTAGCCTGCAGCCAAATGCTGGTTATGGTTGTTGTAGCTCTGCTACAAAGGCCATCGAGCTGGAAGATGGTGTGTGTGTGTGTGTGTGTGTGTGTGTGTGTGTGTGTGTGTGTGTGTATTCTTCTCTCTTTTTTTTTTTTTTTTTACAGTAACAAAAGGTTTATGTTCTGTAATTGCTTTGCCCTCAAAATCTAATACATTTACCAGGTGTGTTGTGTGTGTCTCAGCCCTGTTTCTGTGTATAAGTGTGTGTTGGGTGTACCTTCCATAAATGAATTGATTTTAAAAGGGTTACCAAAGGTGTGATAGTGGGGTAGGCAATTTCTTCCGTTTCTTTGTCATATGATTTTGTAGCATTCCAGTTTGTGTGCTTGTCTGAAACAAATTGTTTTTGCAGTTGTATTTGCATGTTAATACACATTTTGCATTGGGTGTTGGTCATGCCTATGCACAAGAGTGGTTTCCGAGTGCGGACAGTGTATGACTGTCTCTGTGGTGATGTATGCTGCAGTGAGGTGGCCTGCTTTTACTGGGATACTCGCACTGGGGCAGATGGGAAGGGATGCTTTTGGACTGGAAGTGGCAGAATAAAGTGGTATCCTGCTCTCCTCCTTTTTCTCACTTTTCCTCAGTTGGTCTTGCCATCCATCTCGCCTTCCTTCTTTCTTTCATTCTCTTTCACTTTCTTTATTGGAACTTGGTCCCACAATTGATCTTGGCAGTACGTCAGGTATTGAGTGGCTGGAGTTAATGTCGAATTACCTCTCTAAAGTGTTTTTGGATGGAGGTAAATACCAGACAACTAAGCTGGAAGGTCATTTGAAGGAGCCTTCCACTTAATTACTAAATGCTGCTAAAGCAGTCATGATTACTCATCAGCTAGGCTTGTGCACATTTACTTCAGAGTATAAATTGTTCACCAGTTATGAGAGCATAATTATTTTCTGTTCTTTTCAGCACCCAAACTTTACCAGAGGCGCTCAACTCTCACAACCAATGCTCAAGGTAACTTTTGGTTTTCAAGCAGCCTTCAACCTCAGTACTTTCTTCTGCAGTGTAGTTGAGGAGTGAGAGTATTCTCACTGACGTGCATCATTCTGGGAAACTGGGGGTTGTTGATAATGATGCAGAATGGCACCACTCAGAAGTCTGAGTCAGATCTCACCACGCAAAACCTAAGTTAATAAAATGATTTCTATTTTTTGGGTAAAGATGACTAAGACCAGTCCAGCATCAGACTTGGATGTAGAAACAGCGAGGAATGATTGCAAACCTTGAAGATGAAAGTTGTTAGTTGGCCATAAATATTTGTACTTTCACAAGTTGAGTGATATCCAGTTTAGTCACTAAAACGTCTTTTGGTCTTTGTAGGATGACATTTATCATATGTGATAATCCTTGTTTAACCATCTGTTGTATGATTCTCTTTTAGTCAGTAAATTTAGAGATTACTCAGAAAGTTGCTATATTTCTGTCACATTTAGAAGAAGGAGGGGTCCAGGGATCTAAGCAGATCCACATTTTTTTGGTTTGATTCCGTGGTTCTAATAATAAAAATATCATTTCTAGGGGTTAATAATACTGTAATGAAAAATGAAAATGAAGAAATGATTTTAATGAAAATTATTAAATGACTGCAAAGGAAGAAAAGTTATTCCTGTAGAAAGGTCAAGTGCACTGACGGGAAGAGAAGAGAAAAGAGCGTAGCGTGGTTTTACTAGCTGTAAAGGACATGGCATGATATCTATCAGTTAAAGGAACGGACATCCTGGAGTGCATAGTATGAACACACAGGGAGATTTCTTGACAAATGCATTCAGCCATTGTTAAATGATAACATGTGGTAAAATAATCCATAAAAGATAGTATAAAAAAGGCGCTCAACTCTCACAACCAATGCTCAAGGTATGCGTGTGTATGTTGTAAAATACATATGAGAGGATATGGATTTTTCCTCAGTTGACTTGTTTTATTATGTTACATCTAGTTCTTAACATTAGGACAGAATTTGTTCGGAGAGGTTGTTCATAAGTCGAATTGTTTTGTTAGTTGTTATTTATTAAAACTCAATCTTATAATCACCCTTTGAGGTCATTTAAAAGCCATTACTACTCTAAACATGACTGCGTTTAAAGCTGGACAACCTGGAGAGCACCCACAATGACACGGGGAGAAAATACAAACTCCACACAGACACGAATCACACCTCGAACCTCTTGCTGTGAGGCAGCAGCAGCACTACCCGTCAAGCCCCTGTGCTACCCACCCTTAAAATCCTTACAATTAATTCACCTTGAAACTGATCTTTCCTCAAAACCAGCAATTTTGTAATTTCTTCCTTTCCTTTTTCTTAACATGTCACCAAGCCAGCTCTACGAATATAAAGTAGCCAGAAGCCCAGGAAATGACAGCGAAGTGTCAAAGTTAATAGTGAATACATTACCATGCCCTTGTAATCTGACACAGGCTTGATTTATTTTTTGTCTCTCTATCTTACAATATGTGAAAATGAATTCCATATACTATACATTTGGGACATGTTTGCAGATGCACATTTGCTGCCTCAGCAGTCGCTCTTGTTTGTTTTTTCCTGTCCAACATACGTACAGGGTGAGCTGACCTCCCTATAGAGAAGACAGGCTAATAAAAAATTAAGCTCACTTAGTCAAAGACTGGTTTAAAGGAAAGGCTGTTTGGGTCACTTACTCCCTGTCCGTGTCCTTGTCACTTTTTCTGTCTGGTCATCACTCAAGTACTTCACATCTGAAAAATTTACAAGTCCTATGATCCTGCAATGGTTCAAGCCCGGTTACCTTCTAATTGCTGAGGCTGCGACATGCTGGTTTAACATTGAACGAGACTTGGAAGAGCTTGGTTTCATATTACGAACTCAGGGTTTTGTTGCAATTAATACTGGTTCTAAACACAAAAAATGAAAAAAAATAAGCACCATTTTCCACCGCAGCTTGTTGAAGAAAAGAAAATATTGAGTTTTACACTTGAACATTTTCCTTATTTTTCTATTTCAATTAAATGTTTAAGTTTCTGGCTCACAAGGACAGAAGTGAAGGCGACCAGGTTGATGATTGAAATGCAGCTCAGAGAGGACAATACTGAATCTAATCTGTTTATATAACCTCACCTCCGTCTCCCTCCTGTCTGCTCTCGTTTCAGACTTGCCAAACAAACAAATATACACACTTGTGCATAAATGCACACTAACACGCAGACACGCGCACACTCATGCACGCATCTCCATTTTATAAGAGAGATGGAGGTCCTTCGCTTATCTCGCAGGTGAAATCTGGAAAAATGGAAGTGTTGCATTTGCATTTTAATTTGCCCTCAATCAGGCATTGTGTTTGGTGTTGCAGAGAAATTGCCTGGTGTTTGCACCTCGTCCCTATTTATAGGGGCTCCGTGAGAGACGGGCCCTAAATTCAAATCTGCCTGCGATCACAGTGTTTGAAGATGAGTCTTCCTCTCTCTCTTTTGCTCTCTTTTCCTCTGTCACTCATTTTCTTTGTGTCTGTCCTTCTTCATCTTGCTTCATTTTTTCATCACTCTGCATACTTACACCACACACCTCATATTTTTACAGTTTTGATTTCTTTCTCCTATCATCCCTGACCTCCTATTTCTTAATGCTTGGAAGGTAAATGCCCAGATTTCATTAGCGATGTTGCATGCCATTGCAACTTAATGCTAAAAGGTTCCAGGAATCAGGGAATCTGGACATTGATCTGTCTCTCATCTCATGCTCTGCTCTGTCATCATCTCTGTTCCTTGTTTGATATTTTCACTTCTTCCCTCTGTTTTTTCCAGATCCAACAATCCATAAGATGGCCATAGAATGTCAATGTGAGTCCAGAGTAGTTCTAGTTGAACCCAATAATGACTGCACACTCCAATGTGGTTATGCATTAAACTGTGTGTATAAAATGCGTATAATGCTTTCTGTAGGTTACTGCCCCTTTATTTGATGAATGCAAACACTACATAAACAAATACAACAAAGAATCTAATATTACTGCTGTGAACATGTTCAAAACCTCCCTATCAATTTTTTCTTCAAAATATCATATATAAGCACCTGACAGTGGAATCTGAGGATTTCTCCCTGCATCAAACTACTTTATGGCCATCTGTTCAAGGTGCTAAAAGCATGATCAAAAGGCTCAATCAATAATCATCCATGATTTGCACATGAGAGTCAGAAGAGCCTCAAGGCTTTCTTGTATTTCAAATGAGATGCTCACACGTTTGATCAAAAGTGCACGCCACTCCAGGTGCTCTGATTGGGCACTGGGCCATTTTCATGCAGCTTCACAGTCGATAGATAGAGGCCTCCAGAGACGGAACCTTTGAGCTCCATGCTGGGTGCTGAGATCGCTCAGCACAAAGTGTCAGGGAGGTGTTCAGAGGTCAGGACAGATGACCTTTGCCCTGTAACCCTCAGGGATCTGTAAGACAAACATTGAGCTGTAAACTATCCATACGTGCGGATGATAATTCATGTCAAATGAAATGTGCGCGCGTATGTGTGTGTGTGTGTGTGTGTGTGTGGACTTCTTACAAGGTGTATCTTCTCGTGTGTGAAAATAGCGGTTTAAAACAATCAGCGTATGTGTCCCTGTTTTTTGCGTTCCATCCTGTTTGGTTCATGTGTGTGTTTGTGTGTGTCTGTTTATGCATGTATGTGTGAGAGGGAGAAAGTCTTTGTAGTGTCTCTGTAGGGAGGGGCGGGCGCTGTGTGTGATTAGCCACAGAGCGTGAAGACAGTCAGTTCTGAGCTTTTTCCTTCAGCTATACCTGCTGAGATAGGTTCCAGTTCCCCGTGACCCGCGCAAACAGATGAAGCGGTCAGGAAAATAAATTAATGAATGAACGAGCACGAGTATTGACTAGTTTTACTCGTAGCACGCTCGTACCCGTCAAAAATGCGTTATCTGTACAAAACTCAACCCTAGTGCTAATGGCGTGATTAGTGAGAGCTGACTCATGTTGATGAACTATAATTACCTAAGGCCCCATCTGCACATTTATTCACTCAACATGTTGCTTCTCGTGCTCACACGTCTGTCTTGAGGATATGGTGTTGGCAAAGCTGGCATGATTCCCGATTCCCACAGCCCAACACACACACACACACACACACACACACACACACACACACACACACACACACACACACACACACACACACACACACACACGTTTATAATGACATGCTGAAGCGAAAGAATGACTGCGTGTGCGCTGAAAAATGTCAGGAGAATATATCAGCCTCTGTTGAGCAGGTTGCTGTGTCAAAAATAAGAGGAAGAACACCAGTCAACCCCATCATGCTGTATTGTACAAACATTTCTGACAGTTTATAGAAGTGGGATGATTAATTAATATGTTGTCAGCGGTGAAATGAATCTTCAGTTACTTTAGGAATTAAATTCAAAATTAAATGTTTTAAAATACAAAGTCAAACTTCTCTGAATCAGAGAATAAAAGATGCACCCTTCCTGTTAGAGGAGTTGGAAAGACGGTTTCTGGTTGTGTCTGCAAATACACATCACACAACCAACATAACTGCACTGTATGAAATATAGGGCAGCAAATCCTACTGACATAACATGTCTAAAACATTTTTTTCATTATACTTTTTTATTCTTCTTCAGATTCTGATTTCTCTTAGCATTTCATTCCCCAAATGTTTATTCATAAAATGCATGAGACAAACATCGAATTCCCATCTTGAAAAACCATAAATTTTCAACAAGTTGGTGTTTTTACCTTCTCATGTAGCCATTTATTGCAACTCAAATAACTGCCTGCTACTTTAAAGATTTCCGATATTTGAAGAGTAAAGGGCCCAACACTTTCCTTTACCTCCTTTTTAATCATAGTTTTATCATAGTGTTTAAAGAATCATTGAACTATTTAGAGAAGATTTAAGAGGTGCATTTATTATAACACCACAGAAAAGTCTGTTATACAAACACATAATGGAAAAGAATGAAAAAACTCAATTGTACCATGAAATAAAGGAGAAATATTTATCATGAAATACAGAGGAGAGGTCTACAGTAAAAAATGTTTAAAAAAAATGTCCTCACCTGTTTGTACTTCTTGCATTATAGAGTGTATTAACTTTGCATTACATTTTTTTAGAAATGTTTGTTTAATTTAGATTTTCTACCTGACCTTTCTGTCTTCCCCTGCTTGGATAAAATATGGGATCAATGAGAAAATGAGAACTGAGAAAGAGAGAAGAGAATAACAATGGATAAGAGCATGCAAAAAAAAAAAAAAAGACTTCACACTGCATCTGAACGCCGATTGCTCAGGTCATGTGATGTGAGGGGTTCTGGGCGACCATTCTGTTGGATCTAAGATTGGGGCTCTGCAGACAGAATCTAGTTTGTCTTCCTCTCATAGATGAGACATAACCGCAGCTCTGACAAACAACAAACTGATAATTTAAAATGTCAAAGTGGGAAAACACATTTTGTTCTGATGAAACCAGCAGGCACTTCAGGCGTTTTCACCTAAGGAAGTGTAGTAGCAGCATTAGCAGTGGCGGCGGCCCAGTGGTTGACTGTTAGAGGAAAACAAGTAATTAGCCCTGATAATTAAATCCTCCAGTCAGCCAGTCAGCCCCGCGCTGCAGAACTCGTCCTGCTTTTCTGTCCATTTACATAAACTGTAGAATTGCTCTGTTCAAAAATGAGGAATTAGCAGATTAATTCTGGCCTGGTGATAAGAAAATAAACAATTGGCTGTGGAGAAAAATTAGACGGGTTAATGGCAGCTGGGAAAAAGGGGGAGGGTGAGACGGGTGAGGAAGACGGGGGTTGTGGCACTTTCCTGCCAGTGTTACAAATGAGACACGTGAGCTGGCTGCGGCTGGACGGGGGCCGGCAAAGCTGCCGTTAATTTAAGTTTGTTATTGAACTTTTGCCCTAGCCTCTGTGTGTGTGTGTGTGTGTGTGTGTGTGTGTGTGTGTGTGTGTGTGTGTGTGTGTGTGTGTGTGTGTGTGTGTGTGTGTGTGAGAGTGCGCATGTGTGTGTGGACTTCTTACGAGGTGTGTTTGGGTTCTTTGATTTTGTTAATTACTGACCTGCTGCTGCTGCTGTTGTTTGGGACAATCTGGCATTCCCAGCACTGACAGTGTGTATCCGCCACTTTGCTCTGCATAATTTATTTATAACCTCGGCTTGATAATTAATAACAACCAATTTCCAATGACTCCTCCTTGTCGTATCGTTTTACGTTTGTGTTGATTATTAGTAAAGAACTGTTTACTGACAAAGTGATTGCTACAGGGAAAAACATTTCTTTTTGCCTTTTTGTAGGCCTCAGTATTTTTTTGTCCTAACCTGATTTGAGTCTAATATCAGCATCCTTAACAACCTCTTAAGGATAAGAGACAACCTCTTATTCTTAAGAGGTTGTTTCAAGCACTGTACGCATGCAGCGGGAGGCAGAGAGGCGGGCAGCTCCTTTGTGGTAAGCCCACATGAGCAACTTGTAAGTGGTATGCCTTGCTCAAAGGTGCCTCGGCAATGCTCCTGAGGGGTACAAATTACCCCATCTGTAATATCTACCCATCTGTTGGTACATATTACATAAAGTTTAAGTACAACTCTTCCAAATGAGATTGTAATTGTGCTCCGTCATCAAATCACACTACTGCACCTGCTTTGCATTTCTCCCTTATGTAATGGCTACACAAGTAAGAGTTGAGTCAGGAATATGTGTGGTCCAAAAGAAAAAACAACACTTTTGTCTGAGATGAGATCACAGTGATGGCAGAGGAGACTGAAGTGTTATTTGATGGAATACAAGGCACAGCTGAGGAATGGGTCGTTGCACAATGTTTATAAATCACATTGAAAATTCACCACATGCTTGGATTCATATGCATCCTGCATTTCCCCTCCATAACATTGTCACAAGTTCAACTGCAGCGTTTCTGTAGACATCATCTGGTTTAAATCAATGCTACTTGTATCTGGTTCATGCTGGAGTCATAATAAAGCTCATTGATCACGAATCAGTTTTGTAATTGAACTAGTAGTTTAAAAGTATTTGCGTATTGATAAATGAAGCGTACTGTTTTCTCTCGTATCACAGTCTGACATTGTGTCCTCCCTCCACAAACTTTGTGGCTCTCTAACTACATCACGTTCGATTATATGCTTTGCTCCTGATTGACGAGATTATCAGCTCCTGTGGCATCTAGAGGACATTGTCGCTCGCTGAAAAGACTTTTTTTCTAGGAGACTTTCTCTGAGTGAACGTGCACAAAGCAATTATTGAATCATTGCTTTTTTTCTTTCCATGTTATCTCATCCTTCATCTGTCCATTTAATCCAGATCATGTTGTCTTTCCCTATTACTCTTCACTCCAGTCCCATTGTTGTTTTGTTTTTGTGTAATTCATACTGGTGCGGTGTCAGAGTGGACAGGCGGCCTGTTTGTTTGGCCTATTGACTGCTACGACCAAGCCGTCTTCTCCTTCTCTTCCCTGTATTTCTGCCTAGCAGCGCTAGCCATGGAGGCTATTGAATGATTGGCTGTCAGCCCTATCGATCTCCAAGGTCAGACTTCTGGCAATTGACAAATGGTCCTACAATGCCCTCTTCCCTCTTCCATCATTCTTCTCTCCTTTACCTCACTCGTATTTTCTCTTCTCTCTTTTCATCTTGCTTAATTTGAAAATCATCTCATTTCATCTCTAGTTTCTTCTTCCTCTCATTTCCTGAATTCATCCACCCATCCTTCTGTGCACTTATCTTTCCGTCTATCAGTCCAGACACTGTTGTCACCATTGTTTATTGATGCAACAGGGATCAATAAGGAGGATAATGGGTGTTGGGCCTGTGGGTTGCTGGCAAAGGCTGTATGGATGCAGAGGCTTGGTGCTAACATTAGTCAGATGACAGAAAAAGAGAGAGTAAAGATTAAATGATGGTGGGTGGAGTGAGGTGGCATTGTCGCTCAAGGTGAAAAAAGAGGATGGACTGGGACAAGCAGACATACAGAGAGAATCAAATGGGAGTGGTGCGGCGAGTGTATGCCTGAGGGCAACCCGGAGACACAGGGTGGGAAGAGACGAGGGAGAGAGTGATGAGAAGGGAGAGAGCTGCAGGATCCCTGAAGCTTAGCATAGTGCTGACTCTCAGTGGCTGGAATTTACAGAGGTGGTTAATATACCTTCATTCAGAGCTACAATATAATCTATTTGTAATATATGGAGGATTAATTTAGGATTATCTAGCTCTGTTATAAAGCTTAAAGGATTAGTTTACCCAAATGACAAAAAAACATTAATTTCAATCATTCCTGTGGGCATCTAGCATTCAAATAATTATGATTTATACACCTGAGATTCTGAAATTGTTTCTTCTTTTTTTTTTGTAAATGTTTCTCTGGTTTTTTTTTTTTTTTTTGTGTTGTTGTTAATGTTGCTGTCAGCCTTTTAAAAGAATAAAGTGAAAAATAAGTCTTTGCCTGAAGTCCAGGATTTAGTTTGGTCCAACTTCAACTCACAAAGTGGATGGTTCTCAACGGTACAGCAGTGAAGCAGAAGAAATCTTTATTATGTTATTGCCTTGCTCAAGGGCACCTCAGCAGTGCCCTGCTGAGGTGGCTGCCCCATCTCCAGCCACCAGTCTACATGCTGTATTCCTTGGGAGGCTGGGATATGAACCGGCAGCCCTCCAGTTCCCAACCCACTGTCATTGTCTCAACCCAAAGCTACTTTAATAATATTAATATTAATGATAATGGAAATGAAGTATTTTTTTTCTTGTCCCGCAGTGGCTAAAAATTGATGATAGAGTGTTTGCATTTGTAACTGTTCTCAGATTTATTTGTTCAGACAGTCTCATGTGTGCTGCCCTTGTATTCTGAATCATGACATGATTGCAGCATGAATCCTAAAAATCCACTAAAGCATAAAGCTAAATGGGCTTGAAGATGAGGCTATCATCTTGTTCTTGGATGTGAAATAATCTGTTCTTACTGACATACTCACCAGATGGCTAATGATTATGTATTAACCTAGTTTAACAACTGCTTTTTCAAGATATTATACTGATGTCATGGCTGAAAAATAGAGGATATTTGAAATGAGGTGTGTAAGCCTATAAGAGAATGGAGGACAAACCACCAGCCAACCTATACAGAGGAAAATATATTTCACATCAATGACCATTCAGGGCAGTAAAAGTTAGAGAGGAAGGTATTAAGCGTGCAGTCAATGCAAATATATGCACTCACTGTCTTTATGAGAAAGAGATTGATGGGGTGCAGAAAATTAAATGTGAGTTTTTAAATTGTTGTTCACTGGCTGATAATTATAGGCAGTAAATGGAGCAGTGACTGCCAGTATGCAAGCTGCTTTCAACAGTCAGAAGAAGAAGGAGATTTTTTTTTTGATTTTTAAAATAACATTTATTCATGAAGTCGGTATTACAAGATAGTTACGTTAACAAACATCTAACCGTTAACAACATCTAAGAGAAAATCACTTAAACATGAACAGAAAGAAAGAAAGAAAGAAAGAAAGAAAGAAAGAAAGAAAGAAAGAAAGAAAGAAAGAAAGAAAGAAAGACAGAAAGAAAGAAAGAAAGAAAGAAAGAAAGAAAGAAAGAAAGAAAGAAAGAAAGAAAGAAAGAAAGAAAGAAAGAAAGACTTTTTCTTTACTTTTGCAAAAACACTTTAATCACATTCAAAACATTTTACAATTTTACATTACATGAAAACACTAAAGAGCTTCAAAAACACTAAAAACCGATAAGTAAGAGGAAATACAATCTAAAATCAGTGCATTATATCAGGAAGTTTGCAAAATTGAGTTGATCATCAATTAAGGTGCATAGGACATTTTTGTGACACCAGATGTTCCTAAAGTTATTTAGGTCTTTTGTCATTTTATAGAAACCAAATTCTAGTTTTAAGCGACATCTGATGTTACAGCAAAAAACAGTAGCTGCGTCTTGAACAGTATTGTTTTCAATTCTCCCTTTCCTGGTCACGTAAATTGCGAGTTTTGCTTCTCCAGAGATAAAGTTTAAAAGCTGCCACTTTCTCTGAAAGAAGAAGGAGAAGAAGGAGAAGGATGTCTTCACATTGATAAGGGCAAACTGCTGTGACAGGATATGAAGGTGTCAAATATGCATGAACTGAATAAAGAGTACATTGACTTCATCGCAAGAAATAATTGCATTTATATGAAATATAATATTAGATTTATTAAGTTTCAGGTAAAACGATCAGTGGTGTTGCATCACTCATGTGCAGGCCACTGATTTAATCGGCGAGGTGATTGCTTGAACTGTTGTCTAGTAGAGATGCTTCAGGTCCTGTCCGAATCAGCTTGGCAGTGATTGATCGCGTCATATGTTCAGTGTGCAGTAATTAATCAGAGTAACGCATCTTCATGTCAGAACAAGAAAAAAAATACAACAGAGACAAACAGCCCAATCAGGCACAATCAAGTCCTCGTGTGTGACAAGTCGATGCTTTAAGGCAAGTCTGACTGCAGGTAGAGGTTAGTTTAATCATCACCGATTGGAGATCAGTATCAGTTCTCGTTCAGGAAACATCCAGCTTGAGTGAAGGATTCATCAGTCTTCAAAAGTGACCATTATTCAAACTGATGAAAACTTTCAATAATTGCCTCAAAGTTCGTGTTGATTCTGCTTGTTACACTGGTTTAAAAGCATATCTCTGTTGTCATTCAACAATAAAATAATATCACTGACATAGTTAAAGAAACATAATGTCTTGAAAAGCTCCCTGAGCAGGGTCGCTGTGCTGCAACAGAATTGGTGATACATTACTTCCATGGCTTCACACAGAGGTCTTTATTCAATAAAGCTTCTCATTCTAACCAGATCTGCCTTTGAAGCATCATTTTCCATGTTTGAGATCTTCTCAGTGAGTGGATGGTGCATTTTATACAACATTGCACAGCGATATGTTTACTTTGTGGTGGGAAGAAAAGAGAGATGTGTAAAAAGAAGAAAAAATACATCGTTGTATCTAAGTGATTGTGTGTTCATTTATTTCACAAGTTCTGTGGACTTTTTTTTTGAAAAACCAGAGATGAGCTCTATTATTTATGTGAGGAAGAATAAAACAACCTGAGAAGAAAGCAATAGAAATAAGATATGTGTAAGATTACACATGGATTTTTATGTGTATATATAACAATTGATTTAGGCTTCACATATTGCTTGTGGTTTTATGTTCATGTTGACCCCCAGTCAGCACTGTGTACATCAGCACTGCTGCAGGTACTTCTCGTTCTTTCAACTGTCAGTGAATGAAGAAAAGAGAAAGAGCGAGGCAGGGAGGAGGAGAGCAATAGAAACGAGGAGAGGTGAATGTGGAAAAAGACGACCTAATTTAATATAAAGTGGTTCTCACATTGAACCAGAGGGAAAACAAAGTCAGCATAAAACCTTGGAGCTCCTCTGCCGTTACGTAACGGCTGTGCCCTCCTGTCTCCTCCCTTCACTTATGTATAAGAAAGAGAGAGGCAGGAATTGAGGGAGCAAATGAGGGCAAATGAAATAAAAAAAGGAGTGACAGAAGGTGAAGGCAGGTGAGTGTAGAGAATTTGAGAGAGAATAAGGAGTGTTGGAGAGGAGAAATACAATGATCACGCTCAGCGGTAGAGCGGACGTCTTCCAACCAGACATCGCCCAGACATCGGCGGTTTGATTCCCGCTCCTGCCAGACATCTGACATCGGAGTGTGAGCTAACAGTAGGAGGTGTCAGCCCACCTCCCGGCCACTGCCGAGGCACCCTTGAGCAAGACGCCGTCCCCTTACAAGTTGCTCATTTGGGGCGCTACCAGAAGCGGCTGCCCTTCACTCTGCCTCCCAGTGTACTGTTTGCTGTGTTCACTAACTGCATGCTCGCAGGCCCCTTGTGTGTTGTGTGTTTCAGGGGCCTGTGTATGTAACACAAAAACATGTATGCAGTAGAGTGAAAAATGTAATTTCCCCGTTAAGGGGATTAATAAAGGTTGATCTTCTTCTTCCTCTATAAACAGTAATTGTACTCCGGAATGCACATTTTCATCTTCTGTTGTCACCTGCCTTGAAATATTTTCTTTTTTACTCTTCAGAAGGTTCTGTCCAAGATGGTGGCCTGAATGAATGTCTGGTTAAATAATGCAGTCTGTTGGCTTTACTGACTGGACTACTGGAGAGAAAAAGATGACGGGGGTAATGATGGCATTGTGCAAAGATATGCACTTGTATTATTTAACAGTCCTCTGAAGAACTTGCATAGTGGTTATCCCCAGAATTAAACCAGGATTGGAGTGTTTATGGGAATATTAAAGCCCAAATTTACTCAAAATACAAAATATATATGCAATAAATGCTAGCATTCAAAGGTCAGGATTCAGTCGAGCATGCCTTGCTGATACCAGAGCACTTGCATTATGCATGCGCAAATTCCGAAGTGAAACTAACAATGTGATGTGTGTGTTGGTGTGTACAGACAGAAACACCATACAGCCTACTTATAGCTTCACGCTTCCTGTTTTTATGGAATTTGAAGGCTGCACTGAAAAAGGTTAACAGTTGAATTTCTCACAGCGACAATGAAGCAGAATTGTAACATTGTAGGATGAAATGTTGAGGGAAAGTCTGAAACTGTTCTATTTTCAGTAGAACAGTTTCAGATACTCTTGAAAGAGCATGATAAATTTTTATTGACATATTGTAGTTATATACATATATATACAGTATATATACAGTGTATATATATGTATATATATATATATATATATATATATATATATATATATATATATGTATATATGTATTTCTATACTGTGAAGCCCATTAAAGGTTCTTCTGTATGACTAGTAAGTCATTCCACCTGTGCGCATGTCCATGATGTTCTGAACAGTTTACATGCTTCCAACGCCATGTGAGGCTGCGGATTCTGTCAATTATGTTGACAGAACATATACTGAGGTACACTCACTGCTTTTTCCTTTACTGAATTTCTATATATTGTACTTTATTCATTGGTGGAGCACTGCATACTATAAACCATGGGTATCTGGTTGCAAACGAGCCAGATGAAAGGAAAAAGTTGTGATGTCACCCAATGGATAGAAGTTCTTTGCATCATTTTTAATGCATTAAATGTTAATGAGGCAAATGAATGATTTAATCTCCTTTTCACTTGTCTAACTCAGCCAAAAGATTAGATGTATGTCTTTGGCTGATGAATTTAGTGTCTTTGTCAATCCTACGTTTAAGAAAGGCCATGAACCCAAAACTATGAGCTGAGTCACGGCATGGACGAAAGGTCTTTAGTGAACACGTAATTGTGGTTATTTTCTGACTATTCCACCACTTTGCTTCCATCACTTGCGCACTGAATGAACCGGTTCCCCGTTTTTCACTTTGCTTACCACTCTGTCCATTCTTTATATAGCTCTCGCTGCCCGGTTAACATGTTTCCTGAGAAAGTACCTTTTATGCTATATGTTACAGGTTCTGGAAAAGATGGTTTGGATTTTCTCTTTTCAAATATTAATGCATATTTTATGCCTTATAATAGTCTGTTGTGAGTTCGGTTGATCAAGAGGTAAATGCGGGTCATCTTTACTGTGTCCATCACCTTGACCTCCCATGAAAGTGTGACTTTCCACCCGTTACAGAATGTTGTGCGTTCTGTACCTTGTAGCCACTCCGTAACAATGCAACCTGACAGCGCTCTCCCTGCTCTCATTTTATCAACTTAGACAACCAATTACAACCGTTTTACGAGACTCCACAAATGAAAATAAGTTCCAGTGGCTTCTGGCCTCTCTTTTGATTTGCTTCTTTGCTTTCAGTCTGTCGGTAGTTTTCCTCCATTAGTTTGTGATCCCTCTCTCTATCTCACTTCTGATTTCTCTGTCTTTCTGTGGAATAAAAATGAATTAATATCTATGTCTTGGAGCTTGGGAACATATTGCAATAAAAATATCTTGCAGGTGTGTATTTACTCAGGAGCAGCTGGCGTAGCTACGATAGCATCTCTATTTCTACCTTTGTTGCCTTGTTGCCCTTTCTTGTCTGATTCAAGTTTTTCATTCAACTTCAAATGTTTTTTTTTTTTACAGTCAGCTATCATTCTTGCATAAATTTCCATCATTCCTCTATATTTTTTTAAATCCACACTCTGTGCTTTGACTGCCTCTCTGACTCACTCAATGACTCTCTTCTTTCATGCCCGCAAGCACACACAAACATGCATGCCATGCACACACACTCTCTTTATTCCCCCTGGAGGCAGTTTGTCTTACCAGGTGGTCATTCAGATTCAAGACTGGCACTGCGAGAGAGGTAGAGAGAGGGGGAATTGTGAGGGAAAACAGAGAATTACAGGAGGAGATGAACGGGACAAGGTGAGAAGGTTGAAAGAGGAAGAAGCGATGTGTGGGGACAAACATGTTTTCTGTGTGATTCACTGTACTTTACCTCTAAGGCTGAATTCATAAATTCAGCTGCTGCCACTGAGCTCCTCTAGTAACAGTCATTTCTGTACATTGTCTGCTGTTTTGCATCCATACAGATTTGGCCTTGGCTTATTTAGTCTTTTTGCATCTTGAAGTAAAAGACATTCTTTGCTGTTGCTGATGTTTAAGCTTTATTTCCTCACACCATTTTGGTGTTGCAGATTTTCCATTTTTCATTCCTGTCCTGTTCCACAACAGAAATATTGTTTTGAAACCCCCCCCAAAAAAATTATTTCCCAAAATAGGAGTTATAAATTGTTTGGATTCTTTAAATAGTTATTTAAGGATATTCCTTCACTGCTAAAAGTCATGAGAGGATTAACAACTTGGATTTAGCCCTCAAATACAGCCACACATGAAATGGAAATAAAGAAATTGTATTGGTAAAATTCTTTGGTATGTCATCTTTTTTCCCTTTAATGTTATCTGCCCTGTCCATTATTATAAAATATACCAGAGGTTGCAGGGTTTTATGATTGCTAGGTGGACATTTGTGTTGGTCATTAAAAACTTAAAATGTACATTTCTTGTCTTTGTTTCTTCCATCCGATAAATGATAATCTGATCATTTATTCAGCAAACCGTGTTATGGTTGATACTAATTACAGCTTGTTTTAGCTCATATGACAATAAATGAGAATCACATGCACTATCTTCATGATAGTATTTATCCATTGACCCATGATCAGGCATCATGCAGGTAATTGGATGGTGGGTTTCAGAATGGAGACAGCAAAGTCTCTTTACAGTGTGTCACATTACTGAAGTTGAAAGTTTAATGACTCTCTTAAAAGGAGAGCCCCATTTTAAGTTAATGTACTTGGTTGTTAGAACTGCTATTAAATGTATTAGGGACAACGTGAGTTCCCTGACACCATTTTTCTCAGGCAATGGTGTATGTGTGTGTGTTCCTGATTTGTGTGTGCGTCCATTTATCCACAGCATTTATCTTTTATGTGCCTGTTTGTGTTTTTATGTGACACTTCATATCCCATCCATTTATCCTTTTTTATCTGTTCAACAGCAGTATCACTGTGTTGCTTCTGTCAAGCCATATATTCTCTTGCCTCCCACGTCTTTGAGCAGCAGGGTGGTGTAGCAAACCGGAAGATCATCCTTCATACGAAGTGTCACGGATGCAGACCCTCCAAGTCCCATGTTACATTCCTGCTCTAGAGTCCTCGAGCGAGACTGTAAATCCAAACCAGCCTCGAGGGCGCTTCTGCTTCAATAATTCTGTTTAGGGAGGAAGTGAATAACCAGTGCCGCTCCTGAGGAAACAACAAACTATCCTTATAAAATTTTTACGCTACTGGTGCACATACCTGTGGACTCTTCATTTGATAGAAGTATTCTGTCTTTTGTGTTTAACCATTCAGATCCATCCCCCTATATGTCTGTATCCCCTGACAAATAACTTCAGCCTTTATTTTATACAGCTATTTCTATATATTGCCAATGGTTTGAGGGCTTTCTCAGTAAGTCCAAGCCATGATTAAGTTCCTTGATATAAAGTTATGCACACAAGTGAATTCTCAAGGGCAAAAGGTCATGCAAAGCCAAATTTGAAAGTCAGTCAAGTCAGTCTTTTTCTTAACCTGCTTACACAGGTCACGGGGGAGCCGGTGCCTATCCTGGCAGTCTCAGGGCGTGAGGCAGGGGACACTGACACAATCTGACCTATGGATAAAATTTGTGATATATTTGAAATCACTGTTTTCATACTTAAATATTGAATGCCCAAACCTGTCATGGAATTGAAAGTGGATGGGTAACAAAAAAAAATTGGTAAAGTGTATCCCTTGTCATGCATTATAAAAATAATCTGCAAAAGCAAGTCTCCATTTGCAAAAGTGAGTTTAAGTCAAACATCAATTCTTTCAGGAAGTCTCAAATCAAAAGTTCAAGTTTTTGTGGCAAGTTATTGCATCTCAAATATTAAATACATTGTGTGAGTCCCACAGCAGTAAAAGCCAAGTTGAGACTATTTTTATGATTTAGTGTAACACAAGTCCGAGCGTCATGGCTACAGCTCTCCTATATCTTAAGCTTTAATCTTCTATACCTTTTATCTCAGTGTCAGGCTTTTAAAAGATTCAGTTTTTCATTCATCTTTCTGTAATGTTCGATAAGATCATGACTGGACAATAGTTGTCCCAGTGGCCCCTGTGCTCATTCTATCTTAGCTTTCTCTTTGTGCAGCCTGAGTTTCCAGGGGCCTTTGGTCTGTCTTGGTGTAGTCTGCTTGATAAGTCGCCAGCAGTTCAGTGAGGACAGCCAGCACTCGAGCTAAGCTGAAATTATTGCACATTAGCAAGGCATAGACTTTATTTGCCTGTGACCAAAGGAAGAAATGCATAACATTCCTCTACTTATTAAGTATGTGTAGGATTGCACAACATTTCATTTTATTCTCTCAGTTCTTTCTGCTCCACCACTAGTTTCATTTCTCAGCCTTAGCAGTCTTCCTTTTCTCTTAACTAAACCGTTACACACACTTACTGCGAAAGAAAAGAGAACCTTTAAAATTCCACGCCCTTCAATTGGCCTCTTTGACAGAGCTGTCTGAATGTTGCCTCCTAAGCCTATAAAGGAAGCAGTAGCCAAGATCTATACACACTATACAGACAAAGAAACAGGTTTTAGTTTATGCCTCTTCCTAAGTGCTACTTCCACTCCAAATACTTTACTTTTGGATCCATCATGTCTCTTATAGCTGCCTCACTTCTCAGTGCTTCCTTTGTATTGATCACTACATCTCATGTTTTTGTGTCAACAAGACTGAAATCTCAATTAATTCATCACAAAACACATGAAGGTCTGGGTAAAGTGGTGGAAAGAGATAAGAAGAGTTTACACATTAGATTAAAAAAAACAAAAACAAGAAAACTGCAAAACAAAGAAAACAACCTTAAATCTTTTGGAACCTTTGCCGCCTACACCCTCACACCCTTTCATGCACATTATCGATGGCTATCAGACCCATCCAAAAAAATCCATAACTTCATACCAAAGTCTATACTCATCTAGTTCTGAACTTTGCTACCTGGAGTCCACTTAAAAAATAATAAATTTTCTAAAAGAAAAATACAGAAATTGTCATCCACCATAAAGAGCACACAGCCTTCATTTCAACATTGCTGTTTAATTCCAGTTTCTCCATCTATCTCATTCCAAAGAGCTCTGCTGAAATGAGAAGTGACCTTCGGATAGAACACAGCAGTGGTACCACAGCACTACAGCACCACAGAAACACAGCATTTCTAATGGCTTGTACTATATCATGGCAGATTTTGCTACACAGAGCAAAGATGAAACACAGCTCACTCAGTAAACACTGGAATGAATACCTGTTTGACCGATAGAAACGAGGCATCCAGCCAAGCATGGAGGCAAGAAGTCATAGTGATGCTGTATAAAGCCCAGTCAACCAGCCAGACTTTGTGTGATGTAGTTTGTGAGATTAAAAATATTCATGCATTGTTTACTTGTCGCAAATGAAGTTTTTTCTCCAAATAAACTTTTTCAAATGTTTTCTGTACTTCAGACTCTCCAGTCATTAAGGCTCATCTGCTCTCGTACATCTTCTCATTTTTAATATCCCAATCTAAACAGCAGCTGAATGATCAGCTCCTCGGATCATCTGACATTAAACAGGTTCTTTTTTGTTTAGGGCCTCCATCTAATGCCATTACACAATACTTCTTCTGTCATCTGGCTTTGACTGTTTTTTGACTATTAGTGATGAAAGTCTCTTGTATGTCCTATATGAGACTGAATCCAAACGGATATAAAAAGCAAAATTGGATCACAGATCCACATTGTTCTGACAATGATGGGCAATTATGAGACCGCCATTGAAATGGCTGTTTAGCAGCTAATGTGTTATGGCTATTAGTCAGAGCTGTAGGCAACAGAGGAAGAACTTTTCTTTCTTTGACACATTTTCTTGTCTAACCTTTTCCCTCTCTACTCATTTTGTCTCTCTCATCTGTTTCTCTATGTGTCTCTGTTGCCCTCCTGCCCCTAAAGACCCATTAGTCTGTCTAACTAGGCTGTGATTATAGGACTTATGTATTCAGTGTGTGATCATAGTGCCAATTTTGTCCTCTGAGTCTCTCTATGACTGACTGACTGCTCGCTAAGGCACATTGAACCCTCTGTGTATTAACTGCATATTCATTTATTTGCACTTCATGTACTCCTATCCTCTTCCTCTTCTCTTCTTTTCTTGCTCTCTTTCTGGCTTAACTTTTTTGTATTTCTTCATGTCAAAAGTCTTGCTTCTTCCCATCTCGCTGGCTGATTATTTTCTCCTGCATCAGCCTAGCTCTGTGTCTCTTCACCACCTTTGACCTCTCATGCTCTAATCTTCTCCAAATACCTCTATGTTATCAGCTAAGCACAGATCCACGCTTTAGGCACCCAGCATTGTATAACCCAAGACAATAAAGTTATGTGTTAAGTAACAGATCTGCTATGGTCAAGAAAGGAAAAACCATCTTCTGTCTTAGGCCTCCACAGGCTGTGACAAGTCAGCAGCAGTCACAAAGGGGGTGAATCTTAATGAGTATGTAATGTAATGTATGTAATTTGTAAAGCGTGTATTGATATTCTTCCACTGAGATGGCTCACAGGGTGAAACATTGTATTCTCATGTAAATTATAATTAATAAATGTGGCAAATTGTCAATGTAAGTACAGGCACATATTTGTCGTTTAGTTTCACAATTGTCATTTCAAGGATGCCAGAATTGCTGAGCATGAGAAAAAAATGCCTTTTTCAAGTGGTGTAACATGAAAGAGGAAAAGAAAGGTCAAGTAACACAGTGAAGTGTTAGAGTGAAAGAAGCACTTTCCAACAATTCAAAGGCCAAAAACTGACTTTGCACAGGATGGTTTTAAGATTTCTCATTGTCTCAAGGCTGTTTGAGAGCCAGTAACTGTGTGGATGGTGGCGGGTTTGGAGGGGGTCTATTTAAGCAGATAGCTTAAAGCGTTGGTAAGTTTAATATCAGCAAAATACTTTAAAAATGGGGCGATAATGCAGCTCACCATATGCCACTACAGATGTTCATAGTACATTTTGGATTAAGATAAATGTGCGGGTAATGGTTCGCATGCTTTGCCTGCTGCATAATACTGAGTATGAAACAAGAAGCAGACATCAGAACTACTGAAATGTGGCATGTTGTGGCGACTTTGGTTTAATGGACTGATCAAGTACTTTAGGGAATTCCCTTTTACGTAAGTAAGAGAAACACAGACATATTTGTTACTTCAGTATGAGATGACTATAATAATTAATCAATCATCAGCATAGTTGATAATTAAGCTTTGATTTTATCCAGCTTAGTGTTTGGATACACTTTCACATAAAAAGCTCATTTTACTCGACAAATATTTTTGTCTTGGTTTTCAAGACATAAGCATTAATCTGGTAAGTCATTAATTAATTTGTTTCAGGATTAGTTAATATTTTAAAGACTGTAATATTGCTTTAGCAGCAAATATTGCATTAGCAACAAACTCAATTTTAAACAAACACACAACTAATGTTTTATTTTCTTTCCTGTCACTGACAGTGTCTGAACGTCTGAAAATAAAGTTTAATGTCATATAAACGTGGAGCGATATTTCCAACTAAACAAAATGAAATAGAAGTAGAATAAAATGGTGTGTGAATATTTTGTTCAATTTGTGATGTTCTTTTGATGAATCCACAGGGTGATTATGTGTCTATTGTTGATGCTATTTTAGAAGTTGCCCACTAAGTTTTCTTTCCACCATATGACTTTGCAGTACCGTATTTCTAGTGTCACTATCCATGGTGCTGATGTAAGACAAGGCTTACTCTTGTTCAGTGTCTGAGGTCTGATAGGAAAACATCATAGCAGACTTTAAAGAACCCAATGTTTTCTCCTTTCTGCAAGTAGCTCTATGCCGTGGCTTGTTTTGAAAGTGCTAGATCAAACCTGTCTCTGTGTTAATGGCTATATATAACATGTCACATTCAATCACACACTTAGATGTGTAAAAATACAACACTACACCATGAGTATTTATTGTTTTGTTTTTTGTTTGGTTTTGTTCAGTCATGCTGAGAAACTACCACAAAACACAATGAATGTTTCTACGACGACATCTTACCCTTGTCTGTTATCTCCTTATGTCTTGCAGTGGTGCTGTTGAACTCTAAAGAGACTCAGGCAGAACTGGGCTGGACGTCATATCCCCCCAATGGGGTAAGTGTGCTTAGTTGCATTTTTTTTTATTGTCTGTATGTTTGGCTATTTGTTTTTTATTCACTTGGCACCACAGCACAGCTGCTTGCTCAACAGCTGACCCAGACCACCCCATTCCATCCCTCTGGTACTCTGCATTCTCTCCCTTCCTAGTTTTTTGCCTTCTACTTTTCATCCCCTGTCTCTTTCACCACTTGTACTTTTTTTCTCTGTAAGTCCGTAGCTCATCATTATTATTAATAGATACTGCTAATTTGGGCGGGGACACTGCAGTGTCCAAACTTGCTGCACAGATAGGATGCCACAGATAAATGGCCCTTTTTTGCTGGGACCACTTCATCTTGTAAAAACCTTAGCACTAAATTATTGCTTTAAGACAAATGCAGTAGCTCTTTTACAATAATCTGCCACTGCTGAAGCCATTTGTCACCCACTACCACTCTGGAGGCTAGCCTTCCTGTGAGCAGCACACCCTATCTCCATCCCACACCCTCTTTTTGCCTCCATCACAGCCGAGGCTGCAGTCCTTCTGGCCAATCGGTACCCTGCAACTGCTTCAGGAGACCCAAGGGACAACATGCCCCTGAAGGCATGTTGTCCCTGGGGACTCCTGTCCCAAGTTTAACATCTGTACGCTGATTCAAAGAAGGGGACCACTAAAAAAATAACAAAAAATGAAATTCAAACTTTACAGATAACCATAAGCCCCACCTCCACCTACAGCAAAGTAATCCACCATCTCAGAGACTACCTAACTGATACCACCCCACTGACACTTTCATTTACTGCACTGTGAACCTCCTGTTACTCAGGTTAGGTAGGTTACTGTGTCAGTTACTACCTCATACTTCCAACGGAATAGCCTCTGACTACGAGCATTAGCCAAGTGAACTGTCAGTTTTAGTTTGAATGAGACTAACGTCCGTCCGTTAGTCTTCTTCTTCTTCTCCTTTCGGCTTCTCCCTTCAGGGGTCACCACAGTGAATCAGTTGCCTCCATCTAACCCTGTCTTCTGCATCCTCTTCTCTCACACCAACTACCTTCATGTCCATAAACCTCCTCTTTGGTATTACTCTGGGACTCCTGCCTGGCAGTTCAAAACTCATCATCCTTCTACCAGTATATTCATTATCTCTCCTCTGGACATGTCCAAACCATCTCAGTCTGACCTCTCTGACTTTATCTCCAAAACCTCGAACATGTGCTGTCCCTCTGATGTACTCATTCCTGATCCCATCCATCCTGGTCACTCCCAAAGAGAATCTCAGCATCTTCATCTCTGCTACCTCCAGCTCTGTCTCCTGTCTTTTCCTCAGTGACACTGTCTCTAGACCAAACAACATCGCTGGTCTCACCAAAGTTTTGTACACCTTTCTTTTCATTTTAACTGAAACTCTTCTATCACACATCACACCTGACACTTTTCTCCACCCGTACCATCCTGCCTGTACACGCTTCTTCACCTCTTTTCCACACTCTCCATTGCTCTGGACTGTTGACACTGAGTACTTAAAATCCTCCACCTTCTTGATCTCTTCTCCCTGTAACCTCACTCTTCCACTTGGGTCCCTCTCATTCACACACATGTACTCTGTCTTACTGCGGCTAACCTTCATTCCTCTCCTTTCCAGGACAAACCTCCACCTCTCTAGCTTCTCCTCCACCTGTTCCCTGCTCTTACTACAGATCACAATGTTATCTGCAAACATCATAGTCCATGGAGATTCCTGTCTAACCTCGTCTGTCAGCCTGTCCATCACCATAACAAACAAGAAGGGGCTCAGAGCTGATCCCTGATGCAGTCCCACCTCCACCTTGAACTCCTCTGTCACACCTACAGCACACCTCACCACTGTCTTACAGTCCTCATACATGTCCTGCACCACTCTAGCATACTTCTCTGTCACTCCAGACTTTCTCATACAATACCACAGTTCCTCTCTGGGCACCCTGTCATAAGCTTTCTCCAGATCTACAAAAACACAATGCAGCGTCTTCTGGCCTTCTCTGTACTTCTTTATAAACATCCTCAAAGCAAATACTGCATCTGTAGTACTCTTTTTTGGCATGAAACCATACTGCTGCTCATAAGTGCTCACTTCTGCCCTTAGTCTAGCTTCAACTACTCTTTCCCATAACTTCATTGTATGTCTCATCAGCTTTATTCCTTTGTAGTTGCCACAATTCTGCACATCTCCCTTGTTCTTAAAAATGGGCACCAGCACACTTCTCCTTCATTCCTCAGGCATCTTCTCATTATCTAAGATCCTGTTGAACAACCCAGTCAGAAACTCTATTGCCATCTCTCCTAGACACTTCTAAACCTCCATATGTACATCATCAGGGCCGAGTGCCTTTCCACTCTTCATCCTCTTCAATACCCTTCTCTCTTCATCCTTCACTAATCTCTACTACTTCCCGGTGCACAACAGCCACCACTTCTAGTCTTTGTTCTCTTTCATTTTCCTTGTTCATCAACTCTTCAAAGTACTCTTTCCATCTCCCCATCACACTACTGGCACCTGTCAACACACTTCCATCGCTATCCTTAATCACCCTAACCTGCTGCAAGTCCTTCCCGTCTCTGTCTCTGTCTTGCCAACCTGTATAGATCAGTTTCTCCCTCCTTACTGTCCAACCTAGCATACAAGTCATCATAAGCCCCTTGTTTGGCCTTTGCTACCTCTACTTCACCTTACGCTGCATCTCCCTGTACTCCTGTCTACCCTCTCAGTCCTCTGAGTGTCCCACTTCTTAGCTAACCTCTTTCTCTGTATACACTCCTGTACCTCCTCATTCCACCACCAAGTCTCCTTATCTACTTTCCTTCCAGATGACACACCAAGTACTCCCCTACCTGTCTCCCTGATCACATTAGCTGTAGTTGTCCAGTCGTCTGGAAGCACCTCCTGAACACCCAGAGCCTGTCTTTACTCCTTTCTAAATGTCCTGCAACATTTCCTTTTTCAGATTCCACCATTGTGTCCTCTGCTCTGCTTTTGTCCTCTTCATCTTCCTCACCACCACAGTCATCCTACACACCACCATCCTATGCTGTTTGACTACACTCCTGCCTACCACTACTTTGCAGTCACTGATTTCCTTCAGATTACACCGTCTACACAATATGTAGTCTACCTGTGTGCTCCTATCTCCACTCTTATAGGTCACCCTATGTTCCTGCCTCTTCTTGAAGAAAATATTCACTATAACCATTTCCATCCTTTTTGCAAAGTCAACCACCATCTGTCCTTCTGCATTCCTCTCCTGGATACCAAATCTGCCCATCACCTCCTTATCACCTCTGTTTCCTGCACCAACATGTCCATTGAAGTCTGCACCAATGACAACTCTCTCACATCTAGGTATGCTCTGCATCACTTCATCAAAGTCAAACCAGAATTTCTCCTTCTCCTCCAGCTCACATCTTACCTGTGGAGCATACCCACTAACAGCATTGAACATCACACCTTCTATTTCTAGAGTTGGACTCATCACTCTATCTGACACTCTTTTTACCACCAGGACATTACTAACAAACTCCTCCTTCAAGATAACTCCTACTCCATTTCTCTTTCTATTTACACCATGATAGAGCAACTTGAACCCTGCTCTTAAACTTGTATCCTTGCTACCTTTCCACCTGGTCTCCTGGACACAGAGTATGTCTACCTTCCTCCTCTGCATCATGTCAACCAACTCTCTACCTTTTCTTGTCATAGTTCCAACATTCGACATCCATACTCAGTCCTATGCACTAGGTGTTCCTCTTCTCTTTCTTCTTACGAACACACTTTCCTCCTCTCCTTCTTCGAGTAACAGTAGTCTAATTTCCACCCTGTAGGTGAACAGCAGCGATGGCGGTCGTTGTTAACCCGGGCCTTGGCCGAGCCAGAATGGAAGTCATAAATTTGATTTGCATGTTTGATCTGGCAAAAGTTTTATGTTGGATGCCCTTCCCGTCACAACCCTCTGTATTTATCCGGGCTTGGGACCAGCACAATAAGACACTGGCTTGTGCCTTCTTGCGGCTGCATTATTGTGTTACATCACCAATAACCTATTTTCACTGTGTTGTGCTACTGTGTGATAGGTACATGTTCATTGCTCACTCTACGTCAATTTGGTATGTAATTCAAAAAGCGCTGTGGGAATTGTAATCATTATAAATGAATCATTGTTGCTCAATAAATTAAAACTTTTTCTGACATCTATATTCTAATGCAAATGTCCTACAGTGAATCAAATCAGCTAATTGTTTTTACTGGACATCATGCCCCAGTACGTCTATATTTCTGTCATAACACCAGTTAAATAGTAGTTTCTATTACATAAATAATTAAAGGGCATATAGGATATAAGGTTAATAAATCATTAAAATGTCCATGTCAATGAAGAAAATAATCAGATCAGGCCGACTACATCGGGCCGAACTGAAAAAAAAAAAAAAAATCCCTTTCCATCGTTTTCTGAATTAAGCTAAATAATCTTTGTATTGTCTTTTAATTGTTGGTTTTATCTGTATTGAAGACTTCAGTGTCTTTATCTTAAGACTTTTAACAATGTTTTTTAGGATATGGATTGATTATAAACAATTACACAAATACATAAAAAACGAAAAACCTTTTTCATATAAATGCTCCAAGAAAAATCCATTTTAGTTAAAAACACCCAACCTATGCCGCCCAATAGAAATCAATACGTTACTGTTTTAATACCAAGTTAACACTTCATGTGAATATGTTGCCCTGAAAAACACATGCATCTTCCCCCTGAGCTTCCTTCCTTCAGTTTGATTCAACACAAACGTTCAGATTTTATTATTTTAGTAGCAAAACAGGTAAATTTTGCCATCACTTTTTTGAACTTCACCTTCTCTCCACATTATTACTGATTACTGATTACTATTATTGATTGTTCTTTATTATCCACTTTGTCATTTAGACTGACCATCTCTCTTCCTGCACTTTTTTCCCTTCTCTAACTCCCTCATATTATCACATCACTCTCTTAGTTGTTCTGATGCTACTATTGTTTCTCTTCCCATATTTGTCCCCTTCCCTTATGTCTGCTTTTCATCAGTGGGAAGAGATAAGTGGTGTAGATGAGAAGTACAAGCCAATCCGCACGTACCAGGTCTGCAACGTGATGGAGCCCACACAGCAGAACAACTGGCTTCAGACGGGTTGGGTGGCACGTCGAGGTGGTCAGCGCATATTTGTGGAGCTCCAGTTCACATTACGTGATTGCAACAGTATCCCTGGCGTGGCAGGCACCTGTAAGGAGACCTTCAACCTCCTGTATGTGGAGTCGGACAGGGATCTTGGGGGTGTGACCAGAGAAGATCGTTACATCAAGATCGACACCATCGCTGCTGATGAAAGCTTTACTCAGGGTGACCTGGGTGAGAGGAAGATGAAGCTAAATACGGAGGTCCGGGAAATAGGACACCTCAACCGCAGGGGCTTCCACCTGGCTTTCCAGGACGTTGGTGCTTGTGTGGCCCTGGTGGCTGTGCGCGTCTACTACAAACGCTGTCTTGCAACGGTCCAGAACTTGGCAGTGTTCCCTGACACAGTGGCCGAGGCTGCCTTCGCCACGCTGGTAGAAGTCCGTGGCACCTGTGTCAACAATTCTGAGGTTGACATGGACAGCCCTCCCAGGATGCATTGCAGTGCCGAGGGGGAATGGCTGGTGCCTATCGGGAAGTGCAGCTGCAGCGCTGGCTATGAGGAAGGACACAGCAGCTGTGAAGGTAAAGAATGAGCAAACAGAGTGAGTTAGTAAAAAATAATTTAAAATGGAAGAAAAGGAACTTGTTGTGAATGTCAGAAACAGTGAGGGAGGAATGTGGATCTTAAGAATTCAACTGTGAGTTATATCAATCCTTAAGCATTTACTCTGAGAGAAAGAAATGATAGATAGTATGGATAATCATTTTGTTGTTTTCTGCCCTTAACATTTCCCTACAAAATTTCAAAATAGTATACCAGCAGATAATTTATGACTGTTTCCAATGCAGTTCAAGAGTGCTGTAAAAGTCTATGTTGGTATGTTCAAGAGGGTGTTGTCTTGAACCATGATGGTGACATGATATTTGAGTCAGGAGGCAAAACTCTCAACTTTGCAGTTCATCTCAGCTTCGTCCCTCACTTCTAGTCTTGAGCTCTGGGTGGTGATCAAAACTGGTGGTGGTTGGGGCGTCTGGATCAGATACCACCTTTGGAATTTCTTGTCCAACTGGGAAAGGACCCATTACAGACTGTTGGGATTATATGTCTCATCTGTCGTGGGAATGCCTTAGGTTCGCACAGAACTAAGTCGAAACTGTTGCTGAGGAGAGAAAAAGAACTCTTGTATACCCTATTTCGTCTCGTTTCCCTATGGCTTGACCCTGGACGAGCCCATTCCTGCTTGTATCCATGGGAGGGTAGAGGCTGGACAGGTATGCAGGTCATCTGTGAGGCAGCTCTGAGACGGGAAAAAGTCTAAATGGTTGCCTGTAACCAGGGAATATAGAGAGGAATCAAACAGAAAGCAATGTTCACAAGTGCTGACACAAAGAGTAGGATACAGAGTAGACATTATTTCTAAAGAACAGTATAGAAGCACAGAAAAGTCTTTCTCAGTCTATTTCAATCCATACCTGCTTTTGTCAGCAATGATAATGACATCAGTGCTTAGGTCCTCAATGTAACAGTGACATTATCTTGTTTTTTGCTTGCATCCAAAGACTGCTGTCACACATATCGAGATGTGAGACATTGCGTGTGATCTATAAGCTTGAACAGTCTTAGCAGCATGAGCACAATGACTCATGTACTCTTTGTAATCATCATTTCCACACATAAGAGCCTAAATGGTACAAACACACACATGCAGCGCACACAGTACAGACTCACTTACATCAAGCGTTTTCAGTGCAAAGTCATTGGCTAATGTGTTGCACCACAAACCGTTGCTCATACAGCAGCGGCAGTTTGATCGCTTTCACACCCCATCTTGCATTTTTTGTGAAATACAATGTGGGTGTTGTAGTCACCGTACAGCTGACAGTTCTTATTGTAATAAAGGGCTGATTTAGTTGGAGTGCTGTACTCTTTGTATTAATCGGTTGCGAGTAATAAGCTGTTGTTAGAAATTAATTATTTCTTAATGTACAGTCTCATCATTTTATTATCCTGAGTTCATGTTTTATTCAATTTCTCTCAATTTAATCCTTTTTGTACGAAAGTCTCAGTCAGATTAAATAATGGGCTATTAGCAGCATCATTGATTATTTTCGTGACATTCGACAATAATTGAGATATTACCACTGATGATGGTGTATAGACGATACAGGTGGTGGAAACGGCCACAGCTGTGAGGAATGACAGCTGGTTTGACTTTTTGATAGAACAATTCAACACTTGGCTCATTTGTAAGTTTGTTCCATGTTCTTTTCATCTTTAAGCTGACAGTTCTGCTGAAAGGCAGAACAGGCCACAGTTAGTATGAAATGTTACTACTGTATACTTAAAAAAATTCAATAATGGCTAATGTGGGAGAGATTAATGCTTGTTCTTGTTTTCCAGCCTCCACAAATTAAAGTAACTGCATATGCGTAGGCACATTTTTACAACAGAAACAATGAATGTGTGTATTTTTGAATCTGTCCTTGACTTTACGTCTAAAGAGTTTTAAAAGGCAGATGTGTCAGGATAGAGTGAGACACCTGGAAACAAAGACAGAGGAAAATAAAAAGAACAAGGTGAGAGAACAAATGCCTTTGTCCTTTTAACATTGGACAAATTTAATGAGGAGCCGCTACAGAATTAACAGCATGTTGGTGTCTCCCATGTGTTGCATCTCCTGACAATTTTCCCAGTTAACCTTATTTTCTGAAGAGCAGGCTAATTATTTACCACTGTGAAGTGGTTATTCTTTGTGCGCTTACACTTCAAACTAGGCAAGACTTGTAAAACTCACAAAAATTGTTAGTTTATATATTGTGGATAGCTTCATTTTGTGTTGTTTGACTGGATTCACAAAGTACTCCTGACAGTTTCTGGTACTTGATTCAAAATAAAGGATGATTTCTCAAAAAGAAAATGTAAAAAAATTTAAAAGATTGGACTTCTCTGATTATGAATTAATAGTTCATACTGTCCTTCTTACATCAACTGAAACAGAAATACAGCTTCAGCCCAGGTACTACTACTGTCTACAACATTGTATCACTACAATGGTACTACTACAATGTAGAATACAGCAGTACTGCAATGGTAATATAATAGTCTAGAGATCACAGTAATATTACAATGGTACTCCTACCGTCTAGAACACAGTGGTACTTTAATGGTAGTACTACGGTCAAAACGCAACAGTGTATAATGGTATTACTAGGGTCTATAACTCATATAGCTATTAGCTTATTGAATGTTGAAGCTTCATGTTAACATTCTTTGCTTACATGCTAAAAGAACATTAGTAATAAAGGCATCATTTGATGACCTAAAATATGTGAAGATACCATTGTTTGACCTGCTTATGTAATTACCAAAATTTAATGTTAGCACTGAACTGATAACAAAAGAAACTTGAACATCGCAAACAAAAGCCAATAACTCAGAGTTTTAGTCAGGAGAGAGAAAGCTGAGAGAAACTTATTTTACAGGAGGAAAAGCAGGATGAGAGGCGGAACAGAATAAACCAGGCTTGTTGCCAAAGGAACAAGACAGACAAGGTTTGCAATGGTAGATGCAGTATTTTTGTTGCTCAACCCTGTGTTTATATTCCCTATATTAACGTATGCTGCCACTGCTGTACCTAATTTCTCACTTGAGCTGTAACGGTATAAATATGCAGCCCCGATGCCAGCGTCTCCCACTGCACCAGAGCTATTGATCAACCGTAATGCTCCGCTAAACTACGCTAAAAAGAATTGCACACATATTGTAAACACACGCACACACATACACACACACACACACACACACACACACACACACACACACACACATACACACTCCACTGTACTTTTCATTCAGCAGACACAGTCTCGCTTGAGTCCAGGTCTGTCCTCCTTTGGAGTAAGGACATTGTTTCTGTGAGCTTGATGATCAAAGGCAGAGTGACTATAGCAGTCACTCTATATCACAATCACACTAATGTTGCCATGATTGCAGTTTGTGCGTTAGTTAAGGCGGTGAAATGTAATGAATGCAAAGCAACAGCTACAAGACCTCTTAGTGTAGGTTTGTAACTACGTCTGATTTAACCCTGGGTCTGTTTGTGTTATTCTTTGAGGGCTCATGTACTAACTTTCTAAGTACAGGTCAATAATATTGAATAGCCAGTGAGTAGCTACTGATAAGGGCACGAGCAGATAGTGCTGTTCAGTGAGAAGACGATTATTGCAACACACTGTGAAGCAGTGACTTCAGCATCTGTTGTCACCATGCTGCTTGTGTAACTTTTGTGCTCCTTTCATGCTGATACGAGCCTCATTTCACTTATAAATAGACTGACTTTTTTTAACGTTAGGATGTTTGTATTTACATGCTTCAAGTTGATATTTGTTTATGTATAGTATATTTTTTTCCCCTGCACTTTAAGATGCTTGTTCCGTATCAGTTTAATATTTATGCATTATGGAGTCAGCAAAAGGATTAATTTGTATTCCAGCACTCATGTATTTGTTTTCCAATTTTTTCATTTTTTTTTTAAATTAATTTTTCATGCTCTGATCCAGAGTCAATTGCTAATGAGCAAAGATTTCAATTTGGACAGCAGCCGCAGCACGTGTGCTGAAAGAATCACTAAACTTTTTTTATGACACATATGTATACATGTTTTTCACTTAAGTTTTTTTTTCCAACGTTGAACCATCTTCAGGCTAATCAAGTCCATTGCAATGATGCTTCAGGGGACTGAAAACCTTTGAAAATAAAAACATGTGTTTTTTTTTTTAATTTTAAACCTCGTTTCCTGACAGATATCTGACAGGAAACGAGAGGCGGGTTGATGAGTGGGCGCCCACTGCTCTAGTGATCTTATTCAGTATTGCCTGTTTTGAAAAGTTACACTACCATCTACTACCTTGGCATGTATGCTTACATGAATAAGGTGAAGAAAAAATGTTTCCATGTTAATCAAAATTATTCTTTTATAAACAGATAGTGTGAAAAAAGGGAATGATTCAGTTATTAATTGAGGAAACTGTGTTCTTTGCTGTTTATTTTCCAACATCAATTTGTAAAAGCAATGGGGAAAAAAGAAAAACACAGCATTATTTGGCAATTTTTCAACAAACATTCAATTCAATGAACCAAACCACAGGAAAAAAGCTATTTCAAAGTAAAGGGTGAAGATCCTGATGTCATAGTTTCATTCTTTTTGTCTTCACTGAGATTTCCATCAAGTCATTTCAAGCTCAGTTATCACCAAAGACATCCAAAGACTTGAGGTGCCATGTCCCTGATATATTGAAGCATGTCAGTTGACTATGTTCATATCCGTATATAGTGGTCAAGCTAATTATTGATCCATACCCATTTTATTCTAGGCTATAGAAGGAAGCTCAGCTTCATGTGAGCTTCAGCTGTGCTTTGGACAATTATAGATGGTGTGGACACCGCCGCATATCTGGATCGATAAAAAAACTTGATGGGATGATGATGTGACAGAATGTTGGAGGTGATGGAAGTTGAAGGCCTGTAAACCACAAACCACATACCTATAGCTTAGTGCAGACAAGTGTGCCTAATGTTTGCACATGTCATCTGACTCATCAAGAGGCTTAAATCAAATTAAGAAACATATAAATAACATCACCAAACCTCTGCTGTTGAGTATTTCAGTGGAGTCCAGACAAACCCATCAGTGAAGCTTTGGATTAATAATTTCTTGGAAAAAAGTAACCAGATTTTTACATAATAGTGAGTCAAACAAGGGGATTATTCTCTATTTTTCTTTGTTCTGATGACTTTCCTCACTTTGTCTCTGAAAATTGAACCTTCGTAAGAAGACTATATAACGATGAAATAAAGGGAGGGATCCTGGCACATTAAATGAATGAGAAACACATAATCCCCAGTTGCTCAGAAGACTGGAAGACGGAGGCACTTGACCAGCTTCAAATTGTGAAGAGCAGTATGAATGTGAAGGAGAATATAATTGAAAATTAGCATATGCACCCAATGAGCTTCCTCCAGTGTAATAAAGGTTTGGAAGTGAATTAAATAACAGAGAATCTGAAATGATATAGCGGAGAAGCACCCTTTAGCTCCCTGCTAGCACACTTCTCTGTACACACCCGGCGTTGTTGCTTCTATCCAGACCTTCCGTGTTTTTTTATGAATTTTCACTGCGTGTAATTGTGGTGATGAGCACATGTATGTTCTCTGTCTCATTATGAAACGCCAGTGGCAGGAACAGACAAGGGAAAAAAAAATAATTATGTAATAATTCACCTTGCAAGTTCTGTGCTTCATGTTCATGTGTATTTGTCTGTTTGTCTCACACTCATGAGCTCCATCCTGTTCTAATTAAGGCAATGTGCTCTTTCTATATAATTACTGAGTGTGGTGCATGCCTTCAGCAGATTCCCTTATTATCTCTGTTGTTTGCTTCACCACAATCCGGCTCCAGGCCCATGCTGCTCTCCTTTCATCTGTAATTTACTGCACACCTTCCCTTTCCTTCCCTCTCTCCCCCTCATGTCTTTACATACCCCACCCTTTTACCTCCTCCCCTTCCACCCTCTTTAATTTCCCCTCTAATAGTCTGCTTCTGTCATTCCACACCTCCTTCTGTGCACCCTGTGTGGACCATGCGACAGGGTGAGGTGGTGTGAGTGAGGTTATCAGTTTGAAATCTGCTGGAGAGACTCATCTGATGTTTGTGTGTGTGTCTGTGTGTGTGTAAGAGTGACAGACGGTGTGTGTTTATGTGTGTGTGTGTGTGTGCGCATACATGCAGTGGTGAGGTCTAACATTTTGGCACCAGTGCCCAATCATATGTTTCTGAAGGCACTCCCTCTGTTTCACTCATCTCCCCCTCTGTCTGT
Source organism: Antennarius maculatus (assembly GCA_013358685.1). Classification (NCBI taxonomy): domain Eukaryota; kingdom Metazoa; phylum Chordata; class Actinopteri; order Lophiiformes; family Antennariidae; genus Antennarius; species Antennarius maculatus. The sequence continues at coordinate 6,845,791 of CM023622.1, read as the reverse complement.
TGTCACTTCTTGTAATGTCCTCTCTATTTCTTTTTTTTTGTGTGTGCCTCAGACAGTAGTGCTGTCATATTTTCTTCATTGACTTTTATGTTGTTGTGCTGTGCTTTCTCCCTTGTTTCCTTCCAATTGATTTGTACCTTTCTAAAAAAAATTAAAATAAATGCCTCCCTCTCAAAGCTGCTATGTCCTCCCATCTCCGTGTTCCCTCGCAAGTGCCAGACTCTCCTTTCTTCTTTCTTTAAACACTTTTTTTTTTTTTCAACCCATTTCTTTTTACCAGCTCACCCTGGCTCCATTCCATCCCTGCCCATCTGGTCCTCCCCCTCCCTCCGTCCTTTTACATCTTTCATCTTTCTTCTCTCTTCTGCTATGTCACCAGCTACCGTTAGTCATTTCTCTCTTCAGCTTTCATGGTAAATAATTCACTTTGTCCTGGGAGAGAAACAAATGTGTTCTTTTGAGAACACCATCTGACGTATTTATTTAATCGGCCTGTCAAACGAGAAGTGGGCAAAAGGAATGAAGGCACACTCAGACCAACAAACATTTGCACACAATGGCATAATTGTATACAGATTCCCATATAGATGGAAAAGTGCTTATATGTGTGTGATAAGTTCCAGACAGACCATTAAAATGATTTGATGTTCTTGAAATCAACAGCTAGAGGGAGGCCAAACATTTACTATTTATGTAATTTATTCTTCCTTCCTTTTTTCACTGAGAGTGTTGCAAAAAAGAAAGTAGAAAGGCAAATGACAACATAAAACAGGAAAAAAATCTGTAAATATAAAATTACACAGAGGTGCAGGAATGATTGAACTGAATACATAAAATATGAGGTGCAAAAGCTGAGAATGAATTGAAATGCATACAATGTGTAGCTCATGTGAGAGATGAGAGTGAGTGAGAAGAAAGAAAGGAGGAGGTAGAAATTAGTGTCGGTTGACGGGGTTTCGAGGTTGGAAGCAAAAAACAGAAGTTAAGAGATTAAGACTGATATGGGGGAGAGGAAAATGTGCAGGTCATGAGGGATAATGATAATTAGACGTGATGAGAGAAAGGAAGTTAAACAGGAATAGAAAAAGTTACTCCCGTTCTCCTCTGCCTTTTCTAACCACTTTCATTACTCCACACCAGACTCATGAATTAAATACAGCCGACATGAATGCATCAAAGTTGGAAAAGGTTGGCATTCAGCTTAATCACGTTGTTATCTCAACATGACAGCCTCGTTTCTCTCTGCCTCACTCGTGACCACTGAGCTGAATCAAACATTCATTTAAGGAGAGAAATATCATGCAAGAAGAACTCTTTAATACAAATAAATGACAGGTGATGTTAGTAAGGTAACAAAATGAGAGTGAAAAGACAAATAAGCCAGCTTTGTTCCTGTCCTCACGAGTATATCGTCTTTGTTCTCCCCCTTTTTACTCCAATGCTATATTTTCCATGCACTTTGCACATAAATAACAATTTTCATACAAGGGTGTTTAGAATACCACTCAATCAAGGAGTTGAGATAAGTTGCTCTCGTTTTAGTTGCTCATGCTTAAATCATTAAAGGTTAAAGCATAAAATGGGAACCGAACGTAGTGATAAATGTAATGTTTGCTGTGGAGACCCGATGCTATCCTGCAGCAAATAGAAACGGTAGGAAGCTGTGACAGTAAAATATAAATCAAAATGGGACAGTGAAGAAAGATTAACAACTCAGCCGACAGATACATCTCCAAGGAGACTGGTGTGAGACGGATGTTATTTCCACATAAAGGTATTGCGCGTTATTTTCACAAACAGTTCAAATTCAGTCAATGCAGCTCCAAGTTTGAAAGTTATCTGAAAAGCAAATAAAATGTTAAAAAAAATTGCATCACCACAAAGCTGGAAATAAAGGGAACATCCATATTAGAGCTTATTTAGTTTAAAGGATCAATGGTAGCAGATGCTTTCATGGATACATTTGTGTGTCTACACATTTGACCAGTTTTCCAGATTACTGCTAATTTTAACTCATGTAATGTGAAGCCACTTGACTGCTGCCTCCCATTGTTCACTTTTCTGATGGGTGAAAACACTCGCTGATATGATGAAAGGTTGAGTGAAGACAAGCTGCATCTTAGCCTGAATTCAAGTATGATTATGTCAGACTGCGTAATTCTTTGTGTCCTGAAGTGGCGTATCTGAGACTTGTCACAGCACACATGCAAGCGTGTCACGTGGGGACCGGGTTCCGAAGACTTTTCTTCTCCCAGGCTTCAGGGAGGGCTGACTGGAAATAAAACATCAAATCTTTGATCAGATATACGCATATGCAAGCAACATGCCCACCGTTCGTGTGCGTCCCTCCTACTCCGTTAAGTATTTATCATTGGTGAAAAGGCTCCGTTGAGAAATTGCTCTTTCCATTCCTATTAAACCTCCACTAATAACTTACCATCTGTTCAAAATTGATGTGGGATATATCTATAGATCTGCCTGCTCCCTTTTAACCTCTGCAAAATGGTCAGAAGAGGACAAGTGCATATACAGTAAGCACCCGAGTCAGGATTCGGCCTTGCTGTGGTTCGTGCTGAAGCAGAGATTATTTTTAGTTTACATTTTTCATTCTGGTCATATGAGTGAAATGAAAAAGAGGTTTTTAATGTATTGAACAGGTGACTGATATATCCACAATTAGACATACGGATGACATTTGTTTATACAATCCAATCCAATTGGTCTCATTTGTTCATGTGTTCACTTCCCATGAATCACAAGGACATGTGAGGTTTGTCAAAGTAAAACGAGTCAAAATGTCACAGAATAAAAGATCGTTGGAAGGGATCTCAAAAAGCAGCTTCAAGGACGTTTCTTTAGTTCGGAAACCTGTGTGCTGTGTTCTAAAATAAAGGTGTTTTCATTTCCAATACAGATATTCATTCTCTTTGCCCATACAACATGTATAATAATCATAATTGAGTAGAAGGGATGTCCGCTTCCGTTTTCTTCTATTAGGAATAAAGGATGCTCATCACAAACTTTATTGTGTAGTTTTAAACAGTTTTAAAGTGCTGTTGGTGTGTTTGCAATTACTCTGATGTCACTGCAGTTTGTTGTTGCTCTTTTGGGACTGTGAGCTGTGTGCTCTGTAGTACTGCCTCTACTGAAGGGCCTACCATGAGGACTGACTACCCTTCCCCCGACGCCAGAAGGAATCTGGCACGCCGGCCTGTACCAGCTTGGCACCCCCCCCCCCCCTTTACCTCGGTTTGTTCTCTCCTCTTGTGAAGTAATGGCCTACGTTCATAGGCGTCTCACATGAGCTTACACATAAATGCACGTTTATGCATGTAAATGCATGCTGGGAATTTTTGGATGTTTACATGTCCACACACTCATGAATGCACAAAAACAAACACTTCTAGACATAGATGGTAATTCATGGCCTCATTCCCTCTCTCACAGGCGGATCTGCGATATTTGTCCAAAACCCACTCCATCTGTTTCTGTCCTCATGCCTGCCACCCAACCCGCACACACACACACACACACACACACACACACACGCATGCACACATGCACGCATGCACACACATACACACACATTGTTTTGATGTATAATAACGCATAGCTCCATGAACACCTGTAGTCCTCATATTGATTGGACAACCCATAATCCTTTTGAATACATGAACTCATTAACACTCAGGCACACAGACGCTCACACATCACTGACCAGAAACATGGAAACTTAAATCTCGACACACACTCTGGCTCGGTCGTGTTTCATATTCCAAGAGAGTTGTGGGGGATTTGCTGTACACGCTATTTGAATAATCATTAAATGCTCTCTTTACACATGTGGAGGTGAGTATTGGTTTTTCTCTCTGCGGTGCTTTCCTTTTGTCTCCCTCTCTCTTGCATGCACACACTGACAGTGGGCAGCAGTGTGAAGTGATTGGTGTCCTGAGGCGAGTGTTATGGGTGGGTTATGGGACATTTCCACTGTGCAGTGGAATAGAGGTCTCCTGCAGAGCCTCTGGTCCGATTGCACGCTGAGAGATCTGGGGAGGGGGGGGGGGTAAGATGAGCAAAGAGAGAGAGAGAAAGAGACAGAGACGGGGGAGAGGGGGTTATTGCATGGATATGTACATGGACAGAGGCATGTCTCAGAATTCAGCCTCATTCAAACTTGATCTTAAGCAAAAATGAACGTAGATTTAATATTTTATTCAAGCAGTTCTCGCGGGCCAAAGATGCTGAAAAGACTTTTGTTTGCCTATGTGAAGATGTTATTATTATTTTTATAACAGATTATTTACCTCTTATGATGTTCAGTGAAAATCACTGGAAGATTAGTGAAGTTGAAACTATGAAAAAACACAAACATTAAAGGCTGGAATCCGGTGCTGTGTTCTCGTATCAAACACACGTTCAAAGAGAAAAATGTGCTCCACTTGTGGGTTTTTTGACAAACAAACACCCCAGCCAATCACAAGTCAGCTTTTGTTGGTTGGTTGTCACAACTCTCAGTTGTGATTCTGTGTCCCTGTGTGCTCACCATCCATAACAATGTAAATCAACTGTTGAATTAGTTATTTTCCTTCACTATCATCCATCACACAGGACACGCTGAGAGGGCGGCAAGCGGAACACTGACAGTTGCAGCGTTGCAGCGAACCATCGCTGTTTGCACAGATTGAAAAATCAGACATGGGAAGAGCATGAGTTCACACAGTCACACACACACACACACACACACACACACACACACACACACACACACACACACACACACACACACACACACACAATTGTATATGGTTGTATATATGTAGAACATCTTGCATTTGGAACCGTTGGCTAACCTGTTCATGCACAACATACACGTGCACACGCAAGCTGTATGTTAGCTTTATCCCTATGCTGTTTTGTTTTGTTTGTGCACAAGTTTATGATGCATACATAATACCTGGAAGGAATTATGCAAACACACATGCATGTTTGCCGACAAAGATGCTCAGTTTCTTCTCATTACAGATGGAAAAATGTACACGCCTGTAAGCATGGTTGAATACTCACATTTTCCCTTTTGTTTGCCTCCATTGTGTGTCTTTGTGTGGATGTGTTGACACGGCACTGAAAAAATATACAAACAGCAAACCAAAGCTGTGCATGTCATGTGGTTTTAACTGGCCCGGCCGGCGTGATGGATGGAGTATTTATGAAGCCTCTTCCTGCGCTCTGGATCAAGGACTTCATGCATCATCTAGTCAAAATGAAAGATGGACAGGTGGATAAAGGGATGACAGAAGCAAAAATGGAGGACGAGAGGAAAAAATGGATGGCTGGAGGGAAGGAGGAGATGATGCAATGGTGGGATTTAGAGATAGAAAAAGTGAAGTGGTGGGTGGAGAATGTGAGGGGCAGGTGCTGTCCGCTTGGTGGGAAGGTCACAGTCAGCAGAGTAGGTTCGGAATCCTGCTGAGCTGGAGACATGGAGCACACACACAGACACACGCTTTGCGCTCCCACATCATCCGTCACACATTGACAAGCAGTAGTTACCTTTTCAACATTTTTACACGAGACGAACGGGGACATGAGGTGTCAGCTCATAAAGCAGGGCTGTGATGGATATTTATCGTCTTACCAATTAACGTGACGGCTCCTACCTACCTAATGCATGCATGTACATTTCCACTAACACCCACACACATGCAGACCCACTCCCTCACTGTTTTTATCTGTGCCTCCTTGTCTCATCACATCTTGCCAGTGCCATCTATTCTGTGTTGTCTCATCCACATTTGGCGTGAGGATAAATCTCATCCAAGTTTATGTGGCACCAGCTTTAAGCCAGATAGAGGTAGGCAGAGCAGTCAGTGAGCCATTAGATGGAAAGACAGATGGGCAGAGGAAGGACAGACGGCAAAAACAAGCAGAAGACCTGCTAAATAGGAAGATGAATAAGCAGACGGGGATGTTAAGACAGACAGATGCACATTTGCTCATTGTTAGATGGAAAGGCAAACATTTTGCATGACAGGTTGTCAGCTGAACACACAATGGAAACATGTCAGAGTTTTGGTTACTTATGCATGTCTCAAAGTAGAGTTGCTGGAAAGCACAAGATAAAATAATTGGTTGGGATGAAGCTCCAGCAGTGGAGCCAAAGTATTTCTTTCTTGTACGATGTCGGTGGATTAAATGTAGCAAGGGTGAACTCGGATTGGGGTGTCGTGACAACATGTTCAGCATTTGTCAATCTGGAAACAGTCAAACAGAAAGGCTTGCCACTATGTAAATAGTACGATAATGGATACGTATTAACATCTGCAGTTTATAATGATAGCTATTTTACCTTCTGCTTTTAAGCCTGGGATATTTTTTTATACTCAGCTAATCTCCAAATTATTAAAAACAAAATGTATTCTCTAGAGTGTTTCACACTACACTTGTAGGGCCAAGTCTGAAAACCTACATATGCAACAGTACTGACTTCCCTACCACCAGCATCAGAGTTTCCAGCCAAAAAGCTGTGTGTGTGTGTGTGTGTGTGTGTGTGTGTGCGCGTGTGTGTGTGTGTGTGTGTGTGTGTGTGTGTGTGTGTGTGTGTGTGTGTGTGTGTGTGTGTGTGTGTGTGTGTGTGTGTGTGTGTGAGTCCGGCTCAAATCCCATTTTGGCAGGCAGCGACAAAAGGCACAGCTTCCTCTTGATTCTCTGAACAGCGTACCTGCCAGCTGTAGAATTACAGTTTCCTTTTCTCATAAAAGGCCGAGGCTCTGTATGTAGTATCTGTTAGTGAGCCGGTCAGGGAGACCTGCACAAGGCTGTGTCAGATCTGTAAGTGGCAATAAATGGACTGAAGGCTCCCACTTTCTCCCTTTTATATTTCCCCCATCCTCCAGGTACCCATATGCTCTTGGATGAAATTGACACAGGAGCAGAAACCCAAAAGCATCGGCTGCATTGCTGTCATTAAAAAAAAGAGAGTACTGGCATTTATTACGATTTTGTAAAAATGTATACATAAATATATGGTTGTGCAGTAAGATAAATGGACTTTGTCATTTTGTTAAGCTTCTTGAACTGATTGTCCCCTTTATGTCTTTTACATTTTTTACATCCCGCTTCAAAGTGATGTTTTGTGATTGTCAGTGTTCGTGTGTTTGTCCGTTTGTTCGTCCATTTTTTTGTTAGTCAACCAAATATCTTCGCAACCGTTGCAGATAGAAAGATGAAACAAAATGCAGATTACTCTGGCGGCAAAGGGGATGAAAATGAGATGACCTTGACTTTGAGAAATCTAAATCAAGGTCAAATTTCAACTTTTATAAACTCAAGAACCTGATAAGATAGAAAGACGAGGGAGAAGGCCAGTGTAAGACCATAGATCAAAGCCAGTGCTTTGATCCAGCTATGCACTAGCTTTGATCTATGGTCAAAGCTAGTCCATAGCCTTGACGTTCCCTGTAAGGTCAAAGCCATGCACTTGTCAGGTACTAATTTCAGGGTACCCTGACCTTCCCTTCGCGGGATGTTGCAGTCTCTGACTGCCTTGGTTCTTGATTTATACTGAAGTGAATGTGCTCCAAAATTTTCAGGATGAAAGATGATTTCATTGGAATTAAGGTGACATATGCCTCTCTAATAAAAATCACTTTAAGCAGGCCTCATGTGATAGAGCCATTAATGAAAGATTCTGTCAAGCCTCTAAATCTGATGTGTTAATTTTAAAGACATTGACTGCCGCTACAGGAATTACTCTGTGCCGGCGCAGCAGATGCCTTTCACTGAGCCTGGCAAACTGCCCGACTGTCATGGAGGTGATGTCCTCTATGAGGATAGGACAAATTGACCTGGCCCTCTGGGCTGCCTGAGGGGACACCACTGAATGTTCCCATACCATCGTCAGTGGCTGTTATCTGCAGGAAAACTCTCTGGCAGGACATCTTACTTAACCTAACCTCCATCAACACAGGGAAAACACACTGAAGCATAATTTACTTTGGAAAAAGCAACAGTGTCCAGCATTTGACTTATTTCCATACAAATGAGTAAGTATCAGCTATTTACTTTCTGTTTCATTCACAGGAAAAACAAGGCAGTCACAAGACTGCAACATCCCATGACACCCCTGTCGCGGGATGACCAGAGATCAAAGCTTGTGCTTTGATCCATGGCCCTACGCTGGCCTTCTCCCTCGTCTTTTTATCTTATCCGGTTCCTGAGTGTACAAAAGTAGAAATTTGACCTTGACCTACTCATCTTATTTTCATTCCCTTTGCTGCCTGAGTAATGTGCTTTTTGTTTCATCTTTCTATATGCAATGGTTGCAAAGATATTTGGTGGACTAACTAACGGACGAACGCACAGACGGACGGACGGACAAACACACAAACACTAACAATTACAACACATCACCGCTTTGAAGCGGGATGTAAAAAACTGTGTCTTTGTCTCATAAGGAAAAAAAAAATAGTGTTATGAGACAATACCCAGAGCAAGGAGCAAGTTTTGGATTTTAGGAAACAACCAAGAAACAATGTTTTTATATGTTTTCATTAAATCTAATTCAGTCGAATCGAACTGAAGAGTATTTCACACCAAACTGTACTTTAAGTAACTTTATCCTTGCTTTTGTCGTATTTTGTCTTATTACAATAATTCTCCATATTGATTTTGATGCTGGGTGCTGAAAAAAGCCTCTCAGCGTATACTTGACACCACACCACATGGTCCTTTCAATGAACTTGCCTTAAACCTTCACACAATCTGCAAGGAGTGCGGCGAACTACACTCACAATATTATGGTGTCCTTGGTCGTGACTGAACTCTAACTGGTGGCTTTGGTAATTCAGTTAAAAGCATGCCGTATTTAGGAAATATGTCTCGAAGCGCAGACAGCTTTAGTGTCATGGTTATACTGTATGCATTTGCGTATGTCTTGAGGGAGTCGTGTTAGCGGCGGGTCTGCGCTGACCTCCCTTCCATCTGTGTAGTTTGTGCTATAGTTCCCCAGAGGCCCTTACACACTCTTATGGAACATCAGAAGCCTCCACCTGTAAACACCAGCATCAATAATCTCTCTCTCTCTCTCTCTCTCTCTCTCTCTCTCTCTTTCTCCCCCCCTCCTCACCCCTCACTGGCTGACTGTTGTTTATGTGCCTGTAAAATTCAATTAGGCTGCAGGGGAGCGAGCCGGCCTGCATTACTGCCTGCCAGGGTGACATTTCATTTGCAATGAATCATGGGCCAGAGGAGGACCTGGCCAGTGAGCAAAACAATGCTTCTTCTCCTATCTGTACTCGTCTTCTCCTTCATCCTCCTCTGTACTTTTTCCACTTACACCTTCTCCCCTAGCTCTAGTGCATAAAACCTTATTCCTCTTTTGTTTTTCACTTTCAGAGCTCTTTACGATCTGCTGTCCATGATAATGAACACTTTATTTTCTCAGTGACTGATTGTCTGTTTATCTTTTCTACTCAAGTCGTATTACTTGTGACCTGGTCTTTCATACTTTCCTTCTCTTCCTCTCCTCTGTAGCTCTACCTCATAAGACAAGTTTCAGTTTGAAATCAATGAGTCCTCTGTCTGTGTTTCTTCTTTGCTTCTCTCCTTATTCAATTTCTCTTCTTCACTTCTATCTGCCACATTTTGATTGAGGCCAAGACCTCAATGGGACCTCAGGCCTGCTTCAGTGTCAACCAAAACTCCCCAAACAACAACAACAAAAAGTTTCATTCGAGTATGGCACACGTCACTCTGCACCCCAAAAAAATGGTATCAAGATGCAAAGGTTTGGATGTGGTCCTTTGTTGAAGAACATTAAAAAGAATTGTACATTAGATTTTTTAAGAGCAGTAATTCAAGAGTTTATAAGTCAAACAATAATGGGTATAGAGAGGTTCGGCTAAACCAGTGAGGGAATGAGTGTGGTGGCTGCTTTATTATGGCAAGGATTAAAAACTACATACCTAAGATCACAGTGATGGTTCTTAGATGATTAATCTGCTCTTGGTCTAATTAAAGTGTTGTGAACAGGAGAATGAATGAGGCGGTGTTAAAGGAAAACGTGCAATAATGCTCTAAATTAATGCATGAACCGCCTCTCTGATTACACAGGGAACGGATTCCACATAAATCAAAGATAAACTGTGAATAATTCTGTGCAACGCCATCCACACTAAGGGGGTATTAGTGTCACCCTTGGAAGCGTGCTCCTGAAAACACAACGGTACTCTTGTGAGGTTGATTTCAATCTGCCAGAAACAGGCTCGCACGTCATTTTGGGTCCTGGTCTGTAAATCAGGAAAGTGTAATGTAGGCTATTAATAATGCATGTTAAGTGCACTGATTTTTCTTTCCTCTGTTGTTCTTTCCATGAGAACAAAGTTTCAGGGTTTTAATGTGGTTTGTTTATGTGTGTTAGATGTGTGCCTTTTTGGCATTTGCATCAGGCCTGTGTTTCTTTGTATTCTAGTATTTTTATGTCTGCGTACTATTCATGCATCTGCACAAGCGTGTACAAATGTGCTGCAGTTTGACCCCAGAAAAAAAAAAAGTTTGTTTGTGCATGCTTAAATTCCGAGTTTAAGACTCCAAACTTTTCCCACGGGAAACTGCATCCAAACTTTTGACTGGTGCTGAAATTCAGAAAGAGTTTTCTGCCAACTAGCAGAAGAAGGCATTCCCAATACACATAGTACTGTACACGTACATGGAAAATAAATCTTTCAGTGAAGACACAGCTCATCTCCAGAATTTAAATGTTTAAAGAAAATATTATCTGTGCATTTATTGTCAGTGTTCATTAATTCATCAGTTTTACTTTTTCCAATTTAGAAATTTTCGCATCATAAGAGACCAAGGTAGCGTTAAAATGTTGTGTTTTGTCTTGAATATATTCACAAGTCAAATTTATAAAGTAAACAGAACAAAGACAAAGCATCAAGCTAGAAAGAAATGCACCCTCAAACCAGAAATTAATTGGTGTGTGTAATCTGACTCCTCTCAAAACCTTAATACTATTATTGGATTAGGTTCAGGCCTGCTGAGGTAATATTTTAATCTTAACAGGCTGCACCAAATGCTGTGATACCTTGTGTGTTTGTAGGAAAATGTATCAATCTGCTTGGTTCTTCCAGGGTACACGTCCCCCTCCTGAATGACTGAATAAACCAACGTCCCTACAATACCTTTAGTACAGTAATCTGCCAGAGCACCACCGCTGACCGTCAGGCGTCAGTATTAGCATGTTGTCAGGCAGATACACATTTGTGCATGTAATATTTTCTAAATAGAAAGGAAATCTCACTTTTTATTTCAGCCGTGCTGTTCCATTTAAATTGCGCAGATATTGTGACACACACACACACACACACACACACACACACACACACACACACACACACACACACACACACACATTTTACACGAGCAGGCGCTTATCTCTATCTTACAACATTCCCCTTTGCTTCTCTTCCCTCCCACATGATAATACTCATGCTAAACATCCATAGTGAGTCCGTCACCGCTCCCTGTTTAAGAATGAGTCCCATAGGGAAAATTATATTTATTTAAATGCAGATGTCTGTGTTCTCTCCTAATCTCCTTCCTCAGAGAGAAAGGATTTCTCTGCTACGTGTCATTCACTGATGTGACTTACACGGCAAGGGTTAGGGAAGGGATGGAGGGATGAAGGAGCGTCAGTGAAAGCAAAGGGATGGGAGATGGATGGGATGCGTAGAAAAGTTATCCGTCCTTTGAAAAGGCTGTGAACCTACGGTAAATGAAAATGACTGCAAATGAAAGATCAGTGAGTTCTTAGGTCTCCTGGGAGAGGATTACACAGGATGGTTATTTTGAAGTGCTGTTTAACTTTTCAGAGACTTTTAGTGAGGTTGTGAGCTGCCCTTAAGTGTGCTGCCTCCATTGATGTGTTATGTGAACAAACAAATTCCTTTCTTCTTTAATGACTCAATATCGAATACACAAAAGCTCACGTAGTCTTGCTACTGTTTAAAGACTAACGGTTTATGGTTTCTTTCTTTATAGATATAGACTTCTGGTCTGTCAGATAATGCAATGTCATATCATACCTAGAGAATTTAAGCTTTTATTACCTATAATTATTAAGACATGTAATGATTTCTATCTCTGTTGGAGTACAGTTGTGATAAAACTGTAAGTGGAGGCCTGAGTAAAAACATGAAATTAGATGATTCAGTCACAAAGACAAGTGAAATGGAATAATTACATTTTGCAAATCTGTGTTGACTTCTGTACATTTACTTCTTGATTCTGCACAGTGTGGTGAAGATTGTCTCAAGCTGTTATTTTCACCTTGACGGTTATTCCTGCATGCTGGAATTACATTTTGACTGACACACCATGTGACACACTTGGCATATTCCACACTCTACACTGCCCAGGCATTCTGCATGATCAAACACTTTAAAAAGATAATTCATTTCACTCCTAGCATCCCAACTGTTCTCCCTCTTGAATCTCCTTCTAACAATGCCCCCCCCCCCTATTGTTTGCTCACTCCCTCACCTTGCCCCAACTTTTTTCTTCAGTTGTCTTCACAACTCTCGGTCACCCATCAGCAGCTCTTTCTCAAAGACGAAAAGTTATCCACCCCTGTCTGACGTTTTGGATCGATCCATCCTCAGACCTCTCACCAATGTGCTTGACTGCTGGGCCAGACCATTAAACTCTGCATGGGGGGATTACGCCTTTTTCTCACTGTCTTCCCCTTGACTTGTCCTCTTTTTCCTCTCCTCCAATCCCCCATCCCTCTCTGATACCAGCTGATTCTCTCTTTGTTTATGCCCTCTCCTTCTCTTTGATCGATACCGTTGCTTCCTCTTCACTTTTCTCCCCACTTGTCTTGCCGTGTCTTCTCCCATGCTCCTGTGTCCTTCAGCCACAGTTTGTGTATTATATGTGTGTGTGTGTGTGTGTGTGTGTGTGTGTGTGTGTGTGTGTGTGTGTGTGTGTGTGCGCGCGCTGTGCTTATCTAGGCCCATCCTGCAATTCACAGGGAGAAGATGCCAATTAGTGCTCGGACACATAATAGTTCAACTGCCAGCTGCTGTGTCTCCTTATGAATGATATGTTTGATCAGTTCCTCAATTTAAGTGCAACAAAAACAAAAGACCAACACAAAAGTTAGCAAAGATTCATGTATTTTCTGTGAGCAAGTGAGTGCTTATTTGACACCATGAGGAACCCCCCGCCATCCCTATAGGCTGAGTCGATACACAGTGTGAGAAATGCAATAACCCCTGGTGACAAACCTCTTATCTCTCATCCCCTCCTACCCTCTTCATCTGTCGGTCCTTCCATCTCTCCCCACTCTCTCTCATTCTCCCTCCCTGCGCTTCTCCTCATATGTATTGTTGACCCAGGGGGCATCGTCCAAATACCCCTGGTTAGATGCACAAAACAGAGGAAAGAAGAAATAACAAATCGATAAAGGAGAGACACAGTAGGTTGACATGCCCGAGCCCTCGGGAGGCTGTGTGTGTGTGTGTGTGTGTGTGTGTGTGTGTGTGTGTGTGTGTGTGTGTGTGTGTGTGTGTGTGTGTGTGTGTGTGACAAAGAGAGAGCTGAAATTTTTGATCCCATAGAGAGCAGACATTATTGTGTCAGATGACAGATGTAGATCAAACTTACAACTTGCAGGACATACAGTACATACATCAGGAGTCACCAGTCTCTTAGCCCTCACTTCACTGTGTCTTTACACACTCTGTCAGCTTCCCCTCGACTATTTGAGTGCATGTGGCGTTGTGGGATTTTATGATTTCGCCTAACCCAGAAGAACTCTGCGTTCCTGAAGCCCCTGCTCCCTACAGACACATTTGTCACTTTGTCGTTTGTCATTCTGAAGTCCCCACGGCTGACTGGCTTCAGCGTGTGTCTGTGCATGACCGATGTTTGTGTGTGTGTGTGTGTGTGTGTGTGTGTGTGTGTGTGTGTGTGTGTGTGTGTGTGTGTGTGTTCTGCCGGACATGACACAGCTGCAGCCCTCATTCTGGCCTCATTACTTCACACGTCACCCATCCCCTCTCCTCCCCAACTCCACATCATTTTCTCAGCTTCGCTTCTCCACTTGTCTTCGGCTCTCTAGTCTGTTGCTCTCCTCTCTCCATCCCTCTAGAGATGCTTCTCTCACTGCGGCATATGTGCTTTTCTTGTTAAGCTTGTGGACGAATTTGCAATCATTCAAAATATAATATAGGCGTTCTAAAGAGGCCCGTGGGTTTTCAGCACAGAGTGCAATGCAAAGACTTCTCAAGGAGAGAGGAGAAGAGTGTTAAAGAATGGATGGAATGTAATGTAGAAAAGGGTCATCTGTTAGTCGGCTCATTTTGGTTCAGCTCATCTCAATTAAAAAGTCCCACAGGCTTCATTGTGGAGTGATGATATAATAATTGTAAATAATAAAATTTTAGATTCAGTGTCAGACAAGATTCATGTCAGACAAAAGGTGCTGTAGGCAGTAGCATAGTTTAAAAAAACAGTTACAAATAATTATAGAGTAGCTGTCAAATTCCTTCAGTTTCATCAAATACATTCTTAAAGCCATGTTTAAAGTGAAGTGGATATTCATCTATTAAACATACACACAAGAGTAAAAGAAAAAAGAAAAAAACATCACAGTGCTTCCACCAGCCCAAAGTTAAGTTATTTCAAAATGTTGGTTTAGCAACACATGAGTCTGAACCAGCTTGTAGCCTACAAATACCAGCAACCATAACACAGGAAGAACCTATAGATATAATTCACCTCCTGTATTTTCACCTCTGGATCCTTCACTTCTTTGCTCCTAGTTCCTCTCTTTGGACTTTGGGCATCACTAATTCATTCCACCCCTTACCTCCTTTGGCAGCACCAGAGTAGCTGACATATTTAATTCATTGCTGTACATTTCTGTGAGGGTTTATGTAGCATGTAGAGTGTTTAGAGGCTTCGGGGTGTGCGTGCGTGTGTGTCTGCGTGTGTGTGTGTGTGTGTGTATTTCTTTAAACAATAGGAAGTGGGAAAGGGAATCAAGGGAACTGTGACAAAAGAAGAAAGGAGTCCCCAATGGACACAACACATGAATGCATCTTCAAGAGATCCCTCCTCCTCCAGCCGTAACCGTACGCCATGCTGGAAATTAAAGACAAAAAGTTAAAACACACATACAAAATGACGTGTGACCTATATGCATCACGTGGTACGGGATTAGCTTTCACACATAGGGAATCGCTCCTCCTCCCCCCACTTATGGCCTGGGATAGACCAATTACCCAGCTGTACACAAACGTTCATCCAAACTGACACACATCTCTCACACATGCAGTCCCAAGTCAGTCATTGCGAGTTCTCAGCGTTGTCAAGCTGTCTTTATCTCCGCTGCAGCCTCTTCAGAGCGGCGTGTGGTGCCTGTCACAATCCCTTCACCTCAGCGCTAGTGAAATCTTCCCAGGAAAAAAACACCATCATTAGCTCCTCTTGAAGGGAGCGCTCTGCGGGGGGAAAATAAGTGGGTTTATACATTTGCTAGACAGTGCGTGAGCTGGAATTCCTATTCCAGTCAATTTAAGTAATGAAAATAACCATCAAAGCTTATCACTGGGCTCGAGCTGTGGCCGGAGGGCTTTATTCTACGCTTGTAACTCACTGATCTTTTCTCAATTGATTAAAAAAGTGGCATTATCATCATTTTCTCCTCTGCTTTTCCTGTCTCAGCTGTGAGACTACAAAAGAAATTCCATTTTCTTTGTGATTTATTTCCCACGCGTGACTGGCCGTTCTTTTTTATCAGTAACCAAGACACAGCTAAGCGATTGCATCGAGCTGTCATTATGACAGCGGCGCCGTTAGCGCTGGTTCCACACATGAATAAGCTTGACTGTGAGTATGTGTGAATGTGAACACAAGCTTTATAGACCATGCTAAATGTCCCTGGCATATGAGCCATGTCGTGCTGCTGTTGTCTGTCTGTCTTTATGTCTGTCTGTCTGCCCTCTGCAGCACAGATCAGCGTAGCACTGATGCAGTGTGAAGATAACAGTGGCACTATACGGACACACTCATCTGTCTATTTCTGTCTTCATCCAGCTGTATGGGTTTCTCTGTCTGTCTCTGTTCCTGCGTCTCCCATCATTCTCTTTCTAGACCCATCTATCATCTTTTGATCCCCTCTTCCTTTCTGTTTTTATTACTTCTGTCACTTTCTCTTAAGCCACCGTTTTCCCTGCGTTTCCTAAGCGATCTCGCGATTTTATTGAGCTCATCCACTTTTTACTCCCATCTTTTTATCTTCCTGTTGCTTCTGTTTCTCTCGTATACCGCAATTAAAACACTATGTCCCACATAATTGTGCGTACTTTTAGACTAGGGTATTTTTTTATGGTTTGGCTGAGGCCCTTAGTTCTAATTAAAGACATACTTTCCTGCTTTAAAAGAATAATTAATTCAATCTGGCTGCTACAAAATGAAAAGCTGAAATCATATGTAATAAATTGCAAACTTACTCAGTTCATTAAACTCATTATTCTTCCATAGCTTTACTTAGTCTAATGACCAGTAGCATCCTGTGTGGTGGCAAATATTTGCTCTGCTGTTTGAGCGCCAGCTGTGTGATGTTTTATCATTATAGAGATAAGGATGATTCAACAGATTTAACAGAGATTTAACAGTCTACCCTGAAGGTAAATGTCAGAGTTATATAACAGTTGTCTTTTCATGATACAACAATACATATACAGTAGTATATACACAATGTGTATGTGTGTGTGTGTGTGTGTGTAGGTGTTTGTGTGCATTTGTCTTTTTACTTCCACTTTTAACAACAGTTTGCCTTTTTGGGGGGAAAATTGCAAACAATTAAGTCTTCAAGGTTTTTTTTTAGAACTAAGGATTCAAGATCATAAAATATACGTGCTCAGCAATTTTTTTTTTTTTTTGGATTAACTGGTGCACCAACCGTGCTGCACTAACATCATGCCTGGGGTGTACTCTGCCTCATGCCTCAAGTCCGGTGAAATATGCCTCAGCAGCCCTGTAACCTGCGACAGTGGGAAAAGCGGGTACTGAAGATGAATGAATGGTACACCAAACCACCAGGCAACAAAAGTCCACATCTGTGTTATAAAAATGTGTGGAAAGACTTCCCAGACAGCAAACATGTAGCCATGCTTTATTTTGTAAGTACCTTGGATTTCCACATGGTTTTGGTTGTGTATTGTTATGTATTGTCAGACATATGGATTGATCACTGGCTTAGCATTAGAAAAAAATAAATCATTGATCTCCATTTGCAGCCAACAAAAGGTCAGGCCGAGTCACACACCAATGGAAAGGCATTTTTGTTTAGATCTAATCTACTTTCGTTCATTTTGGCCTTTTGGACAATTTTGATGCACAGATTGATGCACTGATTGATTCTTGCACGTGTTTCTCCATAAGTGCTGTCAGTGACACTGACATGAGCTCCCGGCCAGCACAGCTATGTCTCTTTTCTTCATCTTTCTTTCTTCATCTAACAAATATACACAATTTTTGTGCAAAGGCTGCACTTAATATGAACCCTATGCAATCGCTTTGTTATGAGAGAACCATGGTGAGCAGATGAAAGGAGAACATGTAACATTCTGAGATGAAGGCCATGACGGAGGAGGGCAGGGAATGAGTGTTGCTTTGAAACATTGTGTGAATTTTAAGAAGTCAGTTCAGTCTGGTAAAGGATGAAGGACTCTCTTTGCTTTTCAGTATTTCTTATTACCATAATACAAGATTTACTGATTGTTTGCGATAGACAACACAATGTCTGTGAAACAGTTGCATTCTCAGAGGGACTGACGTTCGGCTTCTTAAGCGAGCGTTAAGTTTAGTAGCTGAAGTTTTGACCAAAGCCGGTTGCATGCCATGAAAATAATCCTGCACACTCACTCGTTCCCTTCATCTTTTTTTTTTTTTTTTATATGAAAAGAGACAGTTGACATCAGAGACCAATTTAGAGGGCAGGGTAGCCATGAATCAACACCCAGAATAAGATGAGAACAGGAGTTGGGCAAACGATAGATGGCAGAGATGGAAGATGTGTGACACCTACTGCCAACCACTCGTTGTGCCCTTACCTTCTCCCTCTCACACTTACTCTACCTTCGGTCTCCATCTTCCCTCATGCTTGAGGCACTTCCTCTGGATTTGATTTAACTTGTCACAACAGTACAGTAATCCTTCCGTTATAAGTGACCCACCCACATAGTGTGTGCATGTGTGTGTGCTTGTGCGTGTGTGTGTTTGTGTGTTTGTGTGTGTGTGTGTGTGTGTGTGTGTGTGTGTGTGTGTGTGTGTGTGTGTGTGTGTTAGAGTCAGTGTCTCTAGGGCTATGGCCTACATTGAATTATTCATGAAGAATGTTTATTCCCTCACCTTCACTCGGGTACTCTTGTCTTTCCTTTTCTGACCCTGCTGCTGGGCGATAACTGACAATCAGTCTCACACCATGTCAACATGTTTCTTGAACACACTATGTGCCATACACCACACACACTATAGTGTAGTGTAGACCTGCTGTGTATGTGTGCGTGCTCCAACATGATATGGCTGAAGACATCAAAGTGAATCTATTGCTCTGTGTGTGATTAAGTCTAACGGACAGATGTGTCAGCCGGGTGGCTTTCGACTACAACTCTGCTTTCAATTGCAGAGTGGCTTTAGTGTGAGCACACATATAAAATGTACACAGTCAGGTTTGACTACAGTTGACCACAAGATTCAGTCCTACCTCAGTCTGTTTCTGTTTTTGTATTTTCTCCAGTTTTCTCCAGTTTCTGTTGAAGATTTAAAGGCTATATCATCAATACTAATCTATCTTTTTGTTTTGTCTATGGCTGAAAAGACTATTTGAAAGTTATATTTTTACAACCCAAAATCCAGGAATTAAAATGGAATTGATAAAACATTTTAGATATAATAGGGTTTGACCCTAACAGTACGATCCCTTTTACTCCTCAGGAAGAACTTCCGAGCATCCAGCTGAGTTCTGCCTGTAGATCTGAGGTGGCGCCCATAGGGGAGCAACAATTCAGTAGTAGAAATCAATCAATCAACTTTTATTTATATAGCACTCAAAATCACATCGGTAGACATTTCAAAGCGCGTTAACAGACAGAAAATCAACAGACCCTCCAGAGTAAGCATAAGCGACAGTGGCGGGGAAAAACTCCCTCATTGAGGAAGAAACTCCGGGCAGGACCCAGACTCTGGAGGGCGGTCATCGGCCTTCACCTGTTGGTTGGGAAAAAGAAGTAAACTGGGGATAGAGATAGGGCAAGGAAGAGAGAGAGAGACAGAGAGAGAGAGTGGCAGATAGGCCAGATTGAATTTCCAGTCCATATTGTGCTGTTGTTGCTGAAGTGGGGGTGGGATTTCCAGGCCTTTGGACTTTGTCTCTTCCATGCTTGTTCCCCACCTGTTAAGCAGAAGCACAAAGACAGCGGCAGTATCTTGCATACGAAAAGTATGAATCTTCTTCTTCTTCTTTTCCTTTCGGCTTTTCCCTTCAGGGGTCGCCACAGCGAATCAATTGCCTCCATCTAACCCTGTCCTTTGCATCCTCTTCTCTCACACCAACTACCTTCATGTCCTCTTTCACTACATCCATAAACCTCCTCTTTGGTCTTCCTCTAGGCCTCCTGCCTGGCAGTTCAAAACTCAGCATCCTTCTACCAATATATTCACTATCTCTCCTCTGGACATGTCCAAACCATCTCAGTCTGGCCTCTCTGACTTTATCTCCAAAACCTCTAACATGTGCTGTCCCTCTGATGTACTCATTCCTGATCCTATCCTTCCTGGACACTCCCAGAGAGAACCTCAGCATCTTCATCTCTGCTACCTCCAGCTCTGTCTCCTGTCTTTTCCTCAGTGACACTGTCTCTAGACCAAACAACATTGCTGGTCTCACCACAGTTTTGTACACCTTTCCTTTCATTTTAGCTGAAACTCTTCTATCACACATCACACCTGACACTTTTCTCCACCCGTTCCATCCTGCCTGTACACGTTTCTTCACCTCTTTTCCCCACTCTCCATTGCTCTGGACCGTTGACCCTAAGTACTTAAAATCCTCCACCTTCTTGATCTCTTCTCCCTGTAACCTCACTCTTCCACTTGGGTCCCTCTCATTCACACACATGTACTCTGTCTTACTGCGGCTAACCTCCTTTCCAGGACAAACCTCCACCTGTCTAGCTTCTCCTCCACCTCTTCCCTAGTCTCACTGCAGATCACAATGTCATCTGCAAACATCATAGTCCATGGAGATTCCTGTCTAACCTCGTCTGTCAGCCTGTCCATCACCATAGCGAACAAGAAGGGGCTCAGAGCTGATCCCTGATGCAGTCCCACCTCCACCTTGAACTCCTCTGTCACACCTACAGCACACCTCACCACTGTCTTACAGTCCTCATACATGTCCTGCACCGCTCTAACATACTTCTCTGACACTCCAGACTTCCTCATACAATACCACAGTTCCTCTCTGGGCACCCTGTCATAAGCTTTCTCCAGATCTACAAAAACACAATGCAGCTCCGTCTGGCCTTCTCTGTACTTCTCTATCAACATCCTCAAAGCAAATACTGCATCTGTAGTACTCTTTTTTGGCATGAAACCATACTGCTGTTCACAAATGCTCACTTCTGCCCTTAGTCTAGCTTCCACTACTCTTTCCCATAACTTCATTGTATGGCTCATCAGCTTTATTCCTCTGTAGTTGCCACAACTCTGCACATCTCCCTTGTTCTTAAAAATGGGCACCAGCACACTTCTCCTCCACTCCTCAGGCATCTTCTCACTATCTAAGATCCTGTTGAACAACCCAGTCAGAAACTCTACTGCCACCTCTCCTAGACACTTCCAAACCTCTACAGGTATATCACCAGGACCGACTGCCTTTCCACTCTTCATCCTCTTCAGTGCCCTCCTCACTTCATCCTGGCTAATCTTTGCTACATCCTGGTCCACAACAGTCACCTCTTCTAGTCTTTGTTCTCTTTCATTTTCCACATTCATCAACTCTTCAAAGTACTCTTTCCATCTTCCCATCACACTGCTGGCACCTGTCAATAGACTTCCATTCCTATCCTTAATCACCCTAACCTGCTGCACGTCCTTCCCATCTCTATCTCTCTGTCTTGCCAGCCTGTATAGATCAGTCTCTCCCTCCTTACTGTCCAACCTAGCATACAAGTCATCATAAGCACCTTGTTTGGCCTTTGCTACCTCTACCTTCACCTTACGCTGTATCTCCCTGTACTCCTGTCTACTCTCCTCAGTCCTCTCAGTGTCCCACTTCTTCTTAGCTAACCTCTTTCTTTGTATACACTCCTGTACCTCCTCATTCCACCACCAAGTCTCCTTATCTACTTTCTTTCCAGATGACACACCAAATACTCTCCTACCTGTCTCCCTGATCACATTAGCTGTAGTTATCCAGTCATCTGGAAGCACCTCCTGACCACCCAGAGCCTGTCTTAACTCCTTCCTAAAGGTCATGCAATACCCTTCCTTTGTTAGCTTCCACCATTTCGTCCTCTGCTCTGCCTTTGCCCTCTTCATCTTCCTCACCACCAGAGTCATCCTACACACCACCATCCTATGCTGTTTGGCTACACTCTCACCTACCACTACTTTGCAGTCACTGATCTCCTTCAGGTTACATCGTCTACACAAGATGTAGTCTACCTGTGTGCTCCTACCACCACTCTTATAGGTCACCCTATGTTCCTGCCTCTTCTGGAAGAAAGTATTCACTATATCCATTTCCATCCTTTTTGCAAAGTCAACTACCATCTGTCCTTCTGCGTTCCTCTCCTGGATACCAAACCTGCCCATCACTTCCTCATCACCTCTGTTACCTGCACCAACATGTCCATTGAAGTCTGCACCGATGACAACTCTCTCACTTCTAGGTATGCTCTGCATCACTTCATCAAAGTCCATCCAGAATTTCTCCTTCTCCTCCAGCTCACATCCTACCTGTGGAGCATACCCACTAACAACATTGAACATCACACCTTCTATTTCTAGCTTCAGATTCATCACTCTATCTGACACTCTTTTTACCTCCAGGACATTCCTAACAAACTCCTCCTTCAAGATAACTCCTACTCCATTTCTCTTCCTATCTACACCATGATAGAACAACTTGAACCCTGCTCCTAAACTTCTAGCCTTGCTATCTTTCCACCTGGTCTCCTGGACACACAGTATGTCTACCTTTCTCCTCTGCATCATGTCGACCATCTCTCTACCTTTTCCTGTCATAGTTCCAACATTCAACGTCCCTACTCTTAGTCCTATACTCTTGGCGCTCCTCTTCTCTTTCTTCGTGCGAACGCACTTTCCTCCTCTCCTTCTTCGACCAACAGTAATCCAATTTCCACCGGCGCCCTGTAGGTCAACAGCGCCGATGGCGGTCGTTGTTAACCCGGGCCTCGACCGATCCGGTATGGAAGTCATATGTTTGATTCGCATCTTTGATTTGGCAAAAGTTTTACGCCGGATGCCCTTCCTGACGCAACCCTCTGTATTTATCCGGGCTTGGGACCGGCACAATAAGACACTGGCTTGTGCCCTCTTGCGGCTACATTATACGAAAAGTATGAATATTAATGGCAAATTAGAAAAGCAGAGAAAGAGAAATGGCAGAAGCTCCAAAGTAACTCCCTTTAATGGGAGAAACAGAGAGAAATACCTTCAGCAGCCTAGGCCTAAAGCAGCTTATCTAGTAGAAACTATGTTGTTTCCAATTGTAGGCTTTATCAAAGATGAGGGTTTTTAGTCTACTCTTGAATAAACTAAGGGTGTCTGCCCCCCGGACCGAGGCTGGGAGATTGTTCCAGACTAAAGGAGCCAGATAGCTAAAGCTTCTGCCTCCTGTTCTACTCCTAAAGACCTGACGGGTTACAAGAAGTCCTGAATCCTCAGATCGAAGAGCCCTGGGAGGGCAATACACTTCAAAGAGATCTTTAATGTAAGACCGAGCCTTACAGTGAAGAGCTTTATATGTGATCATGAGGATTTTGAATTTTATTATAAATTGAATTGGGAATCAATGTAAGGATGCTAGGATAGGAGAGATGTGCTCTCCTCTCCGAGTTGGAGTCAGTAAGCGGGCAGCTGAGTCCTAATAGAGGAGCTTGAACAGCCCGATAATAAGGAATTGCAGTAATCCAGTCTAGAAGCAACAAAATCATGAATGATTTTTTCTGTGTCTTTAAAGGATAAGAAATTTCCAACTTCAGCAATGTTTCACGAATGAAAGAAGGCTGTCCGAGATAAAGACTTATTATGAGAGTCAAAGGAAATGGGAACTAAGCCTTGAAGTGGATCAAAGATGATCAGTGAAAGCACTTGGATTGTTCAAAATCAATTAAAGTCTTCCTGGTACCTTGTAATGAAGGGATCTTGTCTTGCTTCCAGTGTTTAGGCCCCAACGATTGTATGTGTTTGCCCTTTAAGCTTATTCCTGAATATAATTAACAATATTTAACAGACAGCATTTTATTGAACACTTGGCTGATTGATTAATAAAAAGAAATCCTCTCTGAATAATAGGAACTGTCTCTGTCAAAGCACACACAAAATTTGCATGTGTGTGTGTGTTGTGTGTGTGTGTGTGTGTGTGTGTGTGTGTGGTGGTGTTTGGGCGCGTGTGTATACGTGTAAATATGTGTGGCCAGCATCTATTGTTATTGATTTGCAGTGACCTGCGATCAAACACAATTAGGTGTGAATTCTCCAGATTGTATATCGACATGTCTCTTTCTGTCGCTGACGGTGAGGTTTATTTGTGCACACAGTGAAACAATAGGCACACAGAAACTCTTCGGAGGTGTTGTCACGCCGAGCTGAAGTCTTGCACATTAATAGGAGCTTACTGAATTTGCGCAGGTGTTGTCTATGTTAATGATCTGGATTCCTCATGTAAAAAACTCAGTCCCCATTTAGAATCTCCACATCTGACCTCTTCACATTGTGTGTTTACGGGGGATGCGCTCGTTTCATCATTGATCTGAATTTTTTGTGACTCAATCAATTATTGATTCACCAGTCAGTGCATGTGTGTGTGTGTGTGTGTGTGTGTGTGCATTCCGCCAATACACACTGATGTCATACCTTACCCAGATTCAAAATGACTAGACCAGATTCACTGGGTGCCAAAATTCCCCCGTTGACGGTTGTCTTGGCAACGTTAGCTCATCCTGTCATTCTAAGATGAATCTAATTGGCTCAGAGACACCCTTCAACACCCACCCACCCACCTGCCCACCATAAGAAGTCAATTACATTCACTCAATATGGGTCTGTTATAAATAAAGGGAGGATGGGTGTTGTGTTATCTTGCATGCCTTTTGTCTCACTTGTTCCTGCAAATGTGTGTTTCTGTTAGTGTGCATATGGAGTGGGTGAAATGTGATTGTGCGCAACAGCAAAGGTCATGCATTATTTGGTTGTGCCAGTGAGTGAATAAAATATGATGCATTTCTTTTTCCCCCCATTGTGATTTCCTTTCTGTTCGGTGCTCAGTAGTTTATGTGTGTTATAAGCGTATGAATAAGCAGCATTATGAAGGCTCGGCTCCGTGTTGGCTGAAAGCCACACAGACCAATTCAGACAAAGGTAGTACGTTTTATGAATCTAGTCAAGGAGAAGCATGGCTTCTCTTTGTTTGAATACTACCCTGGAGGCTCCATGACCATTTTTCTCAGTAACTATAAGTGTGAAAGCCATTTAGAGTCATCAGTACCCATTGCAGTCCAATTATACTGCCTCTCACTGACAGCCGTAATAGTAGCACATTGATTGATTTTAAAAAACACAAATGAGGACTCTTCTTGGACACAGTGGGGTGCGCAGACTTAAACATGTTGCATGATGCATGTACAGTATGTACAGTAGTATAATGTAGCAACGGCCCTGTTTTAAATTCAATTAGCACCTTCAGTTCACAACTCATTCCATAGCATCGGGGTTATGGAATTTACTCATGCAAAAGATAAAAAAATGAAACTTGACAAACAATTATAACTGTTATAGAGACCATTAAGTCATGTATACCTGGGGATTATGAGGACTTGTATGGTTTGTGGCCTCTGCTGTGGTTGTTGGAAAAAAGTTGGACAGTTATCAAAATGTGCCAACAGTAATCAGCTCACATCAGCACCACTGTCAAAAGTAATTTGCCATTTTTGCCATTACATGTTATGCTAGAAAAACAACCCTAGCTAATTGTTTGTGTTTGCTGGCGGTTTCAGTTTTCAGCCACAACCCTGATACGTTATGTTGAAGCAGGAGGTAGTTAGAGTTTCTTCTGTTTCATTAACTTCCTGTAGTCCTTCTGCCAGCTGTCTGGAGCTGCTCTGAGTTCATTCACATGTGCTGAGGGCAGCTGTATGCCTCCAGTCCTGCAGCACACACCTGAACACTAGGCTCTGATCCCTATTCTTACCAAATGCCCCAATGTTCCATGCGCACTGACTCCCACCTCAGATCCTCACGCAGTCCAGTGATGGAAAAATCCTGCCTCTGCCTCTCTAAAAACTGCAGTCAACCCTTCTTAATGTGTTATAAACTCATCCTTCAGAGATTATCGTTGTCAGCTGTCATATTTCTGCATCTTTTGCACCAACATGTGTCTGTACTAGCATTCATTTTGATAGCGATTTTTTTTTATCTATTTGCATCATTTACAGTGTTATCTAATCATAACTATTTTGTAGTATTTTTATTAAATGAAAACTTCTGTCTCTTGTCTGTCATTAGATTATGTCAAATAATTCAGTCACGTTCAGTTATATAGGGTTAGGGTTTTCCTTTGGTACCTCCTCTCCCACAAACTGTAATAATATCAATCTCCCCAGCTTGCATTGTCAGACTGTGCCTGGTTGAGAGGGATAGAGGTGTGTGTGTGTGTGTGTGTGTGTGTGTGTGTGTGTGTGTGTGTGTGTGTGTGTGTGTGTGTGTGTGTGTGTGTGTGTGTGTGTGTGTGTGTTTTGTGTGTGTGTGTGTGCATTATTCAATATTATTATTGAGTTAAATTGAGAACAAAAGTGTGATGATATATTCAAAATATAGAATGTAATTGCGTGCTGCAGTAATTGTTATAATTTTATATTTTTAGTCGTTTTTCTTTAGAAAGCACAGTGTGTAACTCTATTAGCATCCTTTTTCCTTATTGTAACAATTACACATTAATTTATAACCTAGTGTATATGGAATAGAAAATGTACACCCTGAAGTTCCAGCTCAGCATCACAATCATTCTGCTTTCCACTATATTGATTTTCTTAAAGCAGGTCTAACTGAATAGCGACTGTTAATAAGATAATTTATCAACCTACTGTAGTACTTGAAGCTGAAATATGCGGCTCTTCTGTTATCAAGGGCTCAATGTCAAATCCTGTATTTTATATATTTTATGGCAACATCTTCTTTCACTTATCAAAGCCCACCCAGGCTGTTTGGTTCAGTTGCACTCTGTCTTTGTGGAAACCTTGTCATTCATCATTTCAGTACTGAACCCACTCTTCACCAGTCAAGATGTAACTAAACCATACAAACTGATCCCTACAAGTGCAGTGTGTCTTTATGATTGTCCTTGTCAATAAAAAAGATTTATCTTCTAGATCAATTTATTGCATGCAAGTAAGCCACAGAAACTTCATGAATAATTGAATTTCAATGGAACACATACACACACGCATGCATGTGCGCACATACACACACACACGTACAGAGAGAGAGAGACACAGTGAGAAACTTGACAAGTAAGCTGATAGATTTATGTGTGAATGGGTGCGTTTTACGTAAATGTTAACAGGTGATATTTGACAGATTGGTTTTAATTTCATCCATGTCAGCACAGAGAATCTATTTATTTATTTATTTGGACCAATCTGTTACGATCAGTATGGTACTCATGTGGACACCCATGTGTCTTTCACTATTTACTAATTCATCTCTTTCACTTTGACACATTTGAGTATGTAAATAAAGTGGAGGAGAAAGAGAAGGGAGGGAGCACAGAGACGGTCATCAGTGTTGATCGTCCTTCCCGCAGTCTATCATGCATTCTTTTTCCCTCCAGTCTCACATGACTTACATTTTTCAGTTTGTTCTCTGACACAAAGCAGGATTTCTACAGAGTGTCTGCCCATATCCCAACCTTGACTGCTGCATCAAGCTCTGTTAGTGACCCTCCTGTGACTGTGTGTGTGTAGAAATCCACTAAACAATAACAAAACTGTAATAACTGGTAGCAAAACTGCTTTAATACTCAATCGCTTAGAACTGAGACCTTAAACTTGTCTTTGGCCTTGAAGGAGGACTGTGTGTCTTTGTGTTTGCTTTCACTTCTCTGATTCACACCAAAGGAAAAACAACATGTTCTGGACTTATAGGAGGAGAACATTTAATACCACAGACCCTGCAAGCTAATCAATAACACTGTGTATCCTTATATCACCTCCTGCAGCCAACCACTTATTTCCTGTTGTTTTACCTGCTTCTTTCTGTTCTGTATTCCTCTCCAGCCACCCATCTTCATCTCTTCCTGTCAGCACCTCATCTTGACAAATAGATAAAGTCTCTTGGGGTTCCGGTCCAAGCAGGCTTGGTTCCCTTTGGTCATGATGTGGTCTTGTCACATCAAGCTCCAACAACTTGTTTATGTGTTTCCCTCAGCATTCCTGTTTAAGTTGTTTACAATGTTTTTCGCCTCCAGTCTGAGTGCAGCCTCCCCTACTACAATTGTTTATTTTATATGCTGTGTTGTTTAGTGCTCCACAACTTGTATTTCTATACAACAAAATGCCCGTGAGGCTCCAGATGGTTTGTCCCTAAATGGTTGTTCTAACGTGAAATCAAGAACAAAGTCATTTTGCTCTCCAGCATTGATTCTGGAGACTTTTTCCCCCCTGCCAGAATTAGCAGAGGTGCAGCAGATAAAGAGTCTAAATTTAATTTTAGTATCTATCCAGTGATTCTTTGCCAAATAGCCAAGGCATGACAATCACTGGACCAATGTTGCATCTATTTGTGGAAACTGCAGCACTCTCCCAGTATTATAACAGCTGATTGTCTTGCCTGCCCTGCAATCTAAAAGTAAGCTCAGGAGTTTTGCTGCTGCAACACCTAGACAGTAGAGCAGTGCCCTACTCTCAATCACATCCACCCTCCTCTACTGATTCCTTCTAGCCTGTTTTCAAAAAGCACTTTTGTTCTCCAGCATTTGGCTCCACTTGATGTGGATTTGTGTTTTGTTTGTGTACTCCAGGGGTGTGACTGTTTGTTAATCTTTCTGTTCTTACCGCCTGATTTGTGTTTGCTGATTCTTGCTGTGTGGTTGTTATGTTTGTTAATCTTTAATTTTATTGCCTCATTTTTATTCCGTGCAGCACTTTGGTGAACTTATGTTGTTTTCAAATGTGTGCTATGAATAAATATGAATTGACGAGGCCTGATGTTGCCCCTAGCTAACTCCTGTCCTGTTTACATTTACGTAAAGCGCAAAGACTGATTTTAGAGGTGATCTCAAAACATATTTCCCCAAAGTAAAGATGAAAAAATTAAACAATAGGAGGATCAAAACTCATGTAAATTTCTAAGCGATTTATGTTTTAAATGATCAAAGAATTTTGTTTGCATAAATAAGGAAGGTTATGGTCTGTCAACTGTTGTTTTTAACATTATTTAATCCTTTTTCACCCCTCTATTTATATATTTGTTGTGGCTTAAAAATACATTTTCTGGACACAAATGATTATTCAGACATATTTCTATTTGTTGTTATGTGCTAAACAATGCATTACATCATTTACATGGCATTCTAAGGTTCATGCTCACTTAAGTTAACTTTAATGGTAAATAATAGCATTGGCATATTGAGCTGGCAACCTGCAACATTTATTGTACTACAAACTCTATCAACAGTTTATCACTGTTTTGCAACCTTTATAAAACCCACAGCTTCCATTAATATTCTATAAAAGTATGTGTTTTTAATAAAACCAAATCATGTTATTTATACACTTATTTAATCTCACTTGTACAAACAGAGAGGCTGCAAGGTAGCAAAAGAGAAATGACATTAATCAAGTTGCCAATGGATTTTCAGAATTGCCATCAAGATTGCTTTAAGCATATTTGGAGAAAGGTGGCATATTATTAAATTGTCTAATGGTGGTGGTTGTTTCAGTATGATTTTCTATCTGTGTGCATGGGTCCACACTCAACATGCACATAGCGCGCATGGATGTTTTCATTTTGTACTTGGATCACAGTCAGCTTCACAGAGTCGGAGTTTCCCACTCACTCCCTGCTCTTTCCTCAGGGCACCAAGATAGTGAAAGGTATTAATGGGTAGAGTGGTGGGAGGGAAGAGAGTGAGTGAGCAGGAGGAAATGTGTGAGAATGAGATGGGTGATATATGAACTGAGGTGAAAGAGCAAGATGGATGGATGGAGGAGGTGGGTGGACGGGGTCAGCTGAGAGAGCGATGCAGATCAACAGCAGACAAGAGGAGGTGGAGAAGAGGATGAGCTTGGATCCAGACGGTAAGGCATTTTGGCAAGCAAACCCCAACTGGCCCACAACACAAACTTACAGCAATGACCCATCCAGCCCTGCCAGGAAGCAATCAAAGTTTCATCTCTTGTAATAAAATTGCTCTCACTCACTGTCTCTACAGCATTTTTGTTTCTTTTCTCCTTCCCGAACTCGCTCAAGCAGTTTCAAATTGTTCTTTCTTGCTTTGTTGTGTTTCATTTTCGAGCGACACTATCTGAGTATTTAGAACCCACAAGAACGTACTGTGGCTACATTTGAGATATGTCTGCTGAAAGAAATCCTTAGTATTTGTTGCCTCTTGTATACAATATGCCACAATTCTCCTGTACCAGAGTGGACCCCGTGTGAAAGGACAGTTGGTTGTAATGCTCACGGCAGGACTGTAACAACGACAACACAGCACAGACTGGCGACCTGGACTCAGTGTGTTTGAGTTGGGGGAGAATGAGAGAGACAAAGCCATAGAGACTGTTTGAACTTCATCCAAAATAATGACATTACAGCATTTCTAAATAAACCCAAAACCAACCTTAGACAAGCTTTTCCAGCTCATAACCAGTTATTCCAAGAAAGAGTGAAATAATGCCAAGGAATCGATGGTTGTCTTATAAACATTGAGACAGACTCTTCACAAATTTCACAAACTGAAATTCTGGATTCACTGACCATATCATCTATTGAGCACCACTTAGTCCTGATAGCACCTAATAGAAGAGCAAAGCCAGTCCAGACGACTGTATAAGATCCAGCTCTATTGAAAGCCCTATGAACCCATTTCATATTGATTGTCGTCATAAAATCTGGTATGACTTCTATGGGAGATTGTTCTTACTGTTATCAGAAATTGAGAAGAAATTGATTCTCCAAACAAGTACAGTTTAGACACATCTTATTCCTCAGCGCTCTAGACCTTAGTTAATGTTCACACTGATAAATTAATAATGATTACCACCACGGTGCAGATTTAAATGTTATATAAAAAACATAATTTTCCAATCTTTGAAAAAAAATTCAGCCACTGCAGTGCCCAGCTGTTCAAGTAAATTATTTAGTTATTGTAAGAGGGAAATTTTATCGCCTAAGATTAATGTCTTCAATAGGACAGAATAGGCTCATGGCTACATTTCCTAAGCATTAAAAATAGGAAAGTATTGAGAAATGGATTGACATTTTGCTAAGAGAAATGGCAGTAACTTCTGCAGTATTATGAAACACCCCAAAATCTCCCCACCTATATATTTGAATAAGCTCACTTAAAAACCTCACACTGTCAGGCTTTCACTCCACCCACTACCTGTCAATCAAACGCCCAACCAATCACGGCGCCCAACCAATCACGGCGCATCGGCCAGAAGGAATCACATGAACAATATGGCGTAAGGCCTTGGGCAGGGAGGCTTTTTTTTTTGCGGTTACGCCTTTCGTCCACACGACAACGCAACTATCTGGGTCTGCATTGTTGTGTGGACGCTGAAACTGAAACTTTTTCTATCCGGGGGGCATCTCCCTGCGTTGAAAACCGCTGTGATGTTAGTGTGTGTGACCCGTATCTACATGTACACACAGAATGGAAGGAGTTAAAACCGGCCAATTGCTGATATGGAAGACACTTTGATGAACGTGCTTGACAGTTGGATATTTGTTGGTCTGTTTCTTTCTTTATGAGTCATAAAGTTTATACAGTGGACAAAAATGTTGTTTTTAAATAAAAACAAATATCATGACCCAAGCATAATCACTGGCTATACCTCTACATTACAAAAGAACAATAATTGTCCATACCCCAATCCCAACCACCCTCCCCTCACTGTACATGTTTACGGTATTTTTGTTTTTGTCATTTCCAAATTATCATTTTCCATACTATAAACTGTAAATGTGTACAAGAATTTGGAGTTAAAAGTAATTTCCCTACGGGAATTATTAATAGATTTATTTATTTGATTTTTTCTTTTCTACGCACACACACACACACACACACACACACACATATACACACACACACACACACACACACACTGAGCTTAGCTTTCCTTCTCCAGTTAGCCTGTTAACATTCATCTATGGCTTCACAATGCCCGCCCAGTGCAAGCCATGATTTGCCAACACAAACTTGGTTTACATCACCACGTTGATTTTTGACTATGTTGGTTGCGCTTGTTATATAATACCAATACATTTGTTTTCATATGTTTGGTATGAAGTCTGATATTGTTTTATTGTAGAATTTCCACGGGTTCCCGCTAGTATATACTGTAATTTTAACCATAAATATAGGCTCCTTCTAAAGTAATTTTATTGGAGTACTGATATATCTCAAGTAAATCAAAGCATAGTGATGGATCTATGCTGCCTTAGTTTCTGCTATTGCAATGAAAGACGTGAGTTGTATGGTATTTATTCTAAGTTTTTCGAACAGCAGTGACCCAGTGAGGCTTGGTTCTAAATACAGACCAGGCCCAGTATTGAGTCGCTCTGCTTTCCCTAGCAGACACACCTACACTCACAGCTTTAGGCTGCCTCTCAGCAACAGAGCCCCACAAGTGAAGAGGGTGTCAGCGAACAGGAAGGTAGGGATTGAGTGAAAAGAATGCACATTAAATGCAGGGAATGGTTGGTGCAGCAGCGCTTCAGGGGAAGGACAAATCAATACACTTGCACACATATCACTCCCACGCAACATCTGAAAATCAGCTAGTTTGGATTTCCTTCTCTCTCCGTGACCTCTGCCATCTGACCTGCTGTTCTCAGTTTAGTTTTATAATATCTGATTTTTTAACATTATATGGTGAAAATTTGTTTACGAAACAGTTTGTCTTCTTTTTTTCTAAAAAGTTTTTTAATAGATTGCATGGGAGCATATCCGAGCTTCTTTGGCAGAAAAGTCACATTGGTCCACCTGTTAAATTGGTATGTATATTGTCTGACTGAGGTGGCACATTGGCGCAGTGGTTTGTCACCACACAGCAAAGCATTTTCAGGTTTGTGTCCTCTATGTGGAGTTTGCATGTTCTCCACGTGTCTGCGTGGGTTCTCTCTGCGTTCTCCGGCTTCCTCCCACCTCCACAAACATGCACTTCAGGTAATTTGGCCCGCTTCAGATTTCCCTTAGTTGTGTGTGTGTGTGTGTGTGTGTGTGTGTGTGTGTGTGTGTGTGTGTGTGTGTGTGTGTGTGTGTGTGTGTGTGTGTGTGTGTGTGTGCGCTTGTTTGTCTATACATGGCTTTGCAGTGCACTGGCGTTGCGCCCGGAGTGTTCCCTGCCTCATGCCCCCAGTTGGCTGGGATAGGCTGCAGCACCCTGTGAACCACGACAGTGAATGAAGCGGGTAGGAAGATGGATGAATGAATGAATATGCAGACTGGTGAGAGAGGTCTGCGGTCCAGTAAGATCAGAATTGTTTTCATGAACACCGTACCTTCTCGAGTGATTAGGACAAACTCGGATGTACATGAACAAGTATAACACAGAATTACCTTCAGTTATGGCCAATGGTTTGTTGCAAATTGTCTCCAAAGAGTGTCTATTTTGAAAATCCATCTTTGCCTCAAAGCACCAGTTGTAGCCAAAAAAAAGTCAACGTCTAAATCTGTAAAAGCCTGCTGAAAAGACTGCAGGAAGTCTGTTGATTATTGTTTCTGAATTCTGTGTATGTTTTTTTTTTCTCCAGTGAAGGTAAATTCATTCTTTATTGGCCACTGACAGTGAAGTTAAGCAGGACTTAGGGTAATTGTGCTGGGTCCTGCAGGGATTAGACCTGACTGAGAACTGCATCTCGAGAATTAAATAGCGCAACTATTTTATCATCACACATAGTGATCTTAGTTCCCACAGAAGTTACTCCTGAATCCCTGCATTATGAGTGTATTTTAAAAAAGTGTTTTAGTTTGGATGAAAGAAAGAAACAAATAAACAAAAGAAGTTGATACAAACAGAAGAAATTGAAGAAAAAATACTGTTGTGAAATAAAATCAAAGGCTAACAGTTGGACAAAGTGCAGCATCAAAAATGTTTCATCCTCTTTCAGCCTCATTTTGGTAATGAAGTCTAAAATTATGAGGACTTATAATCAAGTTGGTTTTGAAGAACCAAAGTCTGTCTATCTGTATGAATGAGACCTTGTTAATTGTCCTTAAGGAAAACAAGAAATTTCAATTCCCTCAATATCTCTTTCAGCACAGGTCAATCCTACTATTAGGGATCATTGCAGAGCCAATGGGAGGTGCAAGTTGTTGCAATCAAAAATGGCAAGTTGAGTATCTAAATGAATTGGTCTTTTGTGGAAGTTGGAGTGCCCAGTCAATTATTGCAGGCCAGAGTCCAGAATCCAAAGTGTGAAGTGCAGAATAAGACAGCATGAGACAGGGTACCATTTGACATCAGACATCTGTCTCACAGTGGTGAAACAGACCTGCGTTTAGAATAGTGAAGGCGATGGACAACTTTGAATGCGATCGACTGGAGTCTATTGTCAGTGTAGCAGGACTGGAGAGCAGACAAACCTTATTCCATAACTCTCTTTTTTTCCAAGACTCACTGACTTTTGTTGCAGGGACCCTTATACAGCTGTCAAAGAGACAAGTATAGAAACAAGATGCCTGGAGGCAGGAGGGTTCTTCAAAATATCAAAGCATGGAGGGTTCTATGGCTGAGATTTAACATGGTGCCTTCTTCTTCTTTTCCTTTCAGCTTTTCCTTCCAGGGGTCGCCACAGCGAATCAGTTGCCTCCATCTAACCCTGTCTTCTGCATCCTCTTCTCTCACACTGACTACCTTCATGTCCTCTTTCACTACATCCATAAACATCTTCTTTGGTCTTCCTCTAGGCCTCCTGCCTGGCAGTTCAAAACTCAGCGTCTTTCTACCAATATATTCACTATCTCCCCTCTGGACATGTCCAAACCATCTCAGTCTGGCCTCTCTGACTTTATCTCCAAAATCTCTAACATGTGCTGCTCTCACTACAGATCACAATGTAATCTGCAAATATCGTAGTCTGTGGAGATTCCTGTCTAACCTCGTCTGTCAGCCTGTCCATCACCATAACAAACAAAGCACACCTCACCACTGTCTTACAGTCCTCATACATGTCCTGCACCGCTCTAACATACTTCTCTGCCACTCCAGACTTCCTCATACAATACCACAGTTCCCCTGGCATAAACTTTCTCCAGATCTACAAAAACACAATGCAGGTCCCTCTGGCCTTCTCGGTACTTCGCTATCAACATCCTCAAAGCAAATACAGTACTGCATCTGTAGTACTCTTTTTTGGCATGAAACCATACTGCTGCTCACAAACTGCCCATCAGTATACAAATCTTCAGTTGAATTTTGTCAGTTTTCCCTATGGACATGGTGTGTCTTGTCAGACTATGGGGCCAGAAACGAGTGAGTGCAGACTATGGCATGTACAGAGGTCTCTGGTAGATTCAAAAAACTTCTCATTTGGTTTTAAAATTTTGACAGATTTTTTTGCAACAAAACTCATATCATTTGGAATACCAGGCCCGTCTAGCTTCGAGAAAAGAACAACTGGCAAGGAAGACCTGGGAGGAGAGCCAGGTTGCACATCTAACCACAAGGGAGGGGGGTTCAGATGTCAGGTCTCCAAAAACAACCAGCTGCCAAAACATGAAGGCTCTAACACTGGCAGCCCAGCAGTGGTCTTTGAATACAATCTCAATCCAGCTTCAGACTTGGCCTTTTGCAAATGGATATTTGAAATTCTTTGCTCATTTTAATTCCAAACAAGAGACAAAATTAGAGAGTCGAATTCGTCACAACAGACTGGGATCAGAATTGTTTGGATGCATGCATTTTGTTATAAAGAGTTTAGGTAATGTCGTATCTCCTGAAGCAGGAGTTTGAGCAAAAGTTTGAGTTTGAGCACGTCACAAATAAGTGTTACTACAATTTGAATTATGCCATCCTTTTTACATATTTACTTTTGTTTGGTTTGATTTCTTTGTTCATTTGTTTGTTTGTTTGTTTGTTAGCACATTGTCAGTAAACGCTAGCCTGTCCTAGAGATTATGATATTTTTAAATGATTCCTGAACGAAACAGTTCAGCTTAAAGTGTATCATGTACCGCCGCTGTATCCGCCGTAGTGGGTCACGGGGAGCTGGAGCCTATCCCAGCTGACATAGGGGGTGAGGCGGGGGACACTCCAGGCACAACGCCAGTGCACCATGGAGCCACATACAAGGGCATACAAACACACACACACACACACACACACACACACACACACACACACACACACACACACTCACTACAACGGGCAATTTGGGACCGGCCAATCAACCTGAAGAGCATGCTTTTGGGGGTGGGAGGAAGCCGGAGAACCCGGAGAGAGCCCACGTGGACACGGGGAGAGCATGTGGACTCCGCACAGAGCAGGACTCAAACCCGGACCGAACGTGTTGTGAGGCGACAGCGCTACCCACTGCGCTGGGGCCACCATGCCGCCCCAGCTTAAAGTGTTTTTTTTTTTTTTTTTTGTATTTTGACCAGTCTGAATGCATTTATTACCGCAAATATAATTTTGTTCTTTTTTCCAATTTTGACACAAATGGGAAAGGACTAAGACATAAAGAAAGCATCAATAGTTACCTATACAATTGTTCTAAAGTGTACTAGCACTGAATTTTTAGTGCATTTCGTCTGTCCTCCTAACCTACTGGAACAACACCCACTGTGTGATTTACAAATTATACAATGAGTGAAGCCGAAAAACTGTAGGAACTCTTGACTACTTAAGCACCAGCAGCAGTAGTAATGTGAATGTGACTGGAATGAGTGTGAAACATTTAACTGGACCACTTAGTGTCAGTGTTTGACGTAACTGCTGCTGATAGCACTGTGGTAGTAATGTCTGGCTCTACCCAAATTATGAAACACACTGTGGCTGTCTGCTAGGTAGGTTTTAGTACCAGCGACATTATGCCTCTGAGTGACTGTTAAGTCTCACAAGTCTTATTTAGCAACATTTTCACAAGATAACATAATATGTTAATTGTGAATAAGTGTTTTATCGTAAGCCAACAGCCTGCTGGTTGTGTATGACTCCCGTTTCAGTGTCTTCAATTTCACATGTCTAAAAACCTCCAAATTAGCGTCTGAGAATGTATGGGCTTTAACAAGAGGCTGATAAATGTATTGATTTGTATTTTATGTGCTTCTTTATATTTATTTTACATTACCCTCAAAGCAAACAACTAGATCTAAATGAAACACAAAATGCTACATCTGGTGGCTTGGATTAATTGTTAATTTTTACAGCATTTTTAGTAGTATCTGTGCAATGACTGATCAGTAACACAGAGTTTAATTCTCCCACCTATTTCATGCTGAAACGCACCATGTTGGTCTCAAAAAGTTTCCTTTGATTATCTGCACGTAAACTGAGCTTGGGCTGGTTTAAGGCACTTTTTAAATTCAGATTAATAGCATTGCTTTGCCATCCTACTACAGGTAGCTAAATTGTGTCTGATGATCTTTGCATTCATGAGATCACTGAACTGTACATTATATATATTAGCTATATGAGCCACTGGGGCGGCAGTGGCTCAGTAGTAGAGCAGGTCGTCCTATGATTCAAGATCGACGGTTCGATTCCTGCTCCCGTCCAAAAACACCCAGAGTGTGAGTTGACAGTGGGAGGTGTCAGCCATCACTCCGAGGCGCATTGGAGCAAGGCGCTACCCCATTTACAAATTGCTCATGAGGGGCGCACCATGAAGGAGCTGCCAGCCACTCTACCTTCCCTTGCATGCCTACAGGCCCCTTTGTGTGTGTCTGTGTGTGTGCTACAGGAGCCTGTACTCACTAATATGTATGCATGCTTTTGAACTAATGACTAACTAGAGTGTTCCTTCTTAATTTCCCTTCGTGGATGAAATCAGTGATGATTCGCATGTTTGATTAGGCAAAAGTTTTACCCCGGATGCCCTTCCTGACGCATCCCTCTGTATTTATCTGGGCTTGGGACTGGCACAATAAGACACTGGCTTGTGTCTTCTTGCAGCTACATTCGGGGATCAAATCAGTATATAAATTTAAAAAATTTTGTTTTAAATATATAAATATTTTAAAAAATATCATAGAAATGTAGTTCGCATAGCAAACGTATTTGAACATTTTAATAGCGACATATAGAGAGATAGCATTGCGGTCTCACTGCATAGCATGCCAGCACAGCTGGCCGAGTCATTGCGCAATCCATGGTGAGGCTGGCTGACTGGTGCCTCACCACAGGTTTTCAGGATTTCAGCGATAAATGTGAAAATTCAGCGATTTTGAGTAAAAATCTAAAATTGGTGACGTTAAACGGAAAATAACTTTACAATACACATCACTGGATAAATATATCCATTTATTTTATTTCTTTCATTTTTATTTCTTTTCTTTCATGATTTCAAGTGAGGCTGAGCCTCACCTGCCTCCCCTGACAGCACGTTACTGCATTTTACGTACCCTTACGCAGAGCACCTCATGCGACTTCAGTGGTGGGAAAGTGGTTTGAGAGCAAAAGAAAAGCTACAGGAAAAACCACAGTGATATACAAAGAGAGAAAGAAGACTATTAACAAAAGGGGACTAGATCTACTCCATATAAGGATAAAAGACAAAGCTGGAAAGCAGTCACCATTTTTTTTTACACAAGATATGATGGGTAAAGCTTGCTTTAAACAGCGTGTTGAAAAGTTTGACCCCAGGTATGACATCACATTGAGGAAATATTTGTCCAAAACAGCACTCCTGGCTATGTAAAAAAAACAGAGAGCCTAACATGGAATATTATGAAATGCAGTATGTTTGTTTTATGCTTATTAATAAAGTCATAACACTTATTGTGTTATTATTTTTGAAAATGTTAATGTGTCCAAAATATCGTCTCCAAAATGACATGAAATAAATTGTTATTTTAAGGTTGTATCGCCCACCCCAACTAGGGACACACATAAAGCAGGATGTGAAGTCGAGGTTATATTGACACAGAAAAACACACAGTGCAATGGTTCTTGAGTATCTCAGTCTGTCCCCACATGTTCCAATGTCTGGGCAATAATTCCCAGTGAAGACATTGTTAGACCCTCTTGAGATTTGTGTGTCCCTGTTCACATTGTTGGAGGAAGATTGCACTGTGATTATAGGAAAAAACGATTCTGACAGAGCAACAAACAGGCAGCCTTTTATGGATCAACAATATGGACAATTGTTCTATGTGAACTGGAGAGTTGAGAGTAAAGTGTGTTGTCAGAGGGATAAAAATACAAATGGGTACAAAAATAATCATGTTTGTAGGTTAAGTGTATTACCAGCATTTTTTTAAATCCCTAAATTGCTTGACTTCTATACCTCAGCTCCCCGTGACGCCATTTTGCATGTCTTAATTAAACGGCTGCTTCGGAGGAGAAAAGCACAGAATGAACGAGGGGGAAGGCGTTTGAGGATGGAGGATCGGTGGTGGTGGGGATTAATGAAAGAAGAGTCTGCTAATTACAAAACAAGGTCAGGGCCACTTTACCTTCACAGCTTAATTGCAGCCTTTGAATGTTTTGCAAGGCCATTTTTAATTCAACAGCAAGCAGATTAAACTATGTTAATTGTTGGAAGACTGTGTGTGTTGGTATACACAAACAAATTTGTGCTTTTAAGTGTCTGTTTTACTTGGCATGCATCAACCCATCCTTGAAAGTGTTGTTTCAGGACTTGGGTTTATTGTTTTGAGTAGATTTTTAAAGATATTATGAGCGCAGGAGTGTTTTGGGTGTATATTAAAATTGTATTTAAATGCCTTTGTCGCACAATCTTAGGGACACAGCATTTATAAAAAAATTCTGATGGAAGGCAAAT
The DNA here is from genome assembly GCA_013358685.1 of Antennarius maculatus. Classification (NCBI taxonomy): domain Eukaryota; kingdom Metazoa; phylum Chordata; class Actinopteri; order Lophiiformes; family Antennariidae; genus Antennarius; species Antennarius maculatus. The sequence continues at coordinate 6,806,302 of CM023622.1, read as the reverse complement.
TTTGAAAGTGTTTATTGTATTCCACAACTGAACTTTTTTTGGTTAACTTTTTTAGACGACTGATGCACAATGACCTTCTCTTTGCGTTTTTTTCTTCTTTTTGCTACTATGATGTAATTCAAGATTTAAGCTCCATTTATCCCAGAATGAAATTATTTCCTGGAACTGCTGTGATGGGAATGACTTGCAGCTGGTTAGGGTGATTAAGGATAGGGATGGAAGTCTATTGACAGGTGCCAGCAGTGTGATGGGAAGATGGAAAGAATACTTTGAAGAGTTGATGAACGTGGAAAATGAGAGAGAACAAAGACTAGAAGAGGTGACTGTTGTGGACCAGGATGTAGCAAAGATTAGTCAGGATGAAGTGAGGAGAGCACTGAAGAGGATGAAGAGTGGAAAGGCAGTCGGTCCTGATGATATACCTGTAGAGGTTTGGAAGTGTCTAGGAGAGGTGGCAGTAGAGTTTCTGACTGGGTTGTTCAACAGGATCTTAGATAGTGAGAAGATGCCCGAGGAGTGAAGGAGAAGTGTGCTGGTGCCCATTTTTAAAAACAAGGGAGATGTGCAGAGTTGTGGCAACTACAGAGGAATAAAGTGGAAAAGTGGAAGTGGAAGTTAGACTAAGGGCAGAAGTGAGCATTTGTGAGCAGCAGTATGGTTTCATGCCAAAAAAGAGTACTACAGATGCAGTATTTGCTTTGAGGATGTTGATAGAGAAGTACAGAGAAGGCCAGACGGAGCTGCATTGTGTTTTTGTAGATCTGGAGAAAGCTTATGACAGGGTGCCCAGAGAGGAACTGTGGTATTGTATGAGAAAGTCTGGAGTGACAGAGAAGTATGTTAGAGTGGTGCAGGACATGTATGAGGACTGTAAGACAGTGATGAGGTGTGCTGTAGGTGTGACAGAGGAGTTCAAGGTGGAGGTGGGATTGCATCAGGGATCAGCTCTGAGCCCCTTCTTGTTTGTTATGGTGATGGACAGGCTGACAGACGAGGTTAGACAGGAATCTCCATGGACTATGATGTTTGCAGATAACATTGTGATCTGTAGTAAGAGCAGGGAACAGGTGGAGGAGAAGCTAGAGAGGTAGAGGTTTGTCCTGGAAAGGAGAGGAATGAAGGTTAGCCGCAGTAAGACAGAGTACATGTGTGTGAATGAGAGGGACCCAAGTGGAAGAGTGAGGTTACAGGGAGAAGAGATCAAGAAGGTGGAGGATTTTAAGTACTCAGGGTCAACAGTCCACAGCAATGGAGAGTGTGGAAAAGAGGTGAAGAAACGTGTACAGGCAGGATGGAACGGGTGGAGAAAAGTGTCAGGTGTGATGTGTGATAGAAGAGTTTCAGCTAAAATGAAAGGAAAGGTGTACAAAACTGTGGTGAGACCAGCGATGTTGTTTGGTCTAGAGACAGTGTCACTGAGGAAAAGACAGGAGGCAGAGCTGGAGGTAGCAGAGATGAAGATGCTGAGGTTCTCTCTGGGAGTAACCAGGATGAATAGGATCAGGAATGAGTACATCAGAGGGACAGCACATGTTAGAGGTTTTGGAGATAAAGCGAGAGAGGCCAGACTGAGATGGTTTTGACATGTCCAGAGGAGAGATAGTGAATATATTGGTAGAAGGATGCTGAGTTTTGAACTGCCAGGCAGGAGGCCTAGAGGAAGACCAAAGAGGAGGTTTATGGATGTAGTGAAAGAGGACATGAAGGTAGTTGGTGTGAGAGAAGAGGATGCAAAGGACAGGGTTAAATGGAGGCAATTGATTCGCTGTGGCGACCCCTGAAGGGAAAAGTCGAAAGGAAAAGAAGAAAGAAGAAGAAGGTGTGATCACTGATTTTTATTATTTATTATTATTCTATGGTGGCATAGTGGCGCAGTGGGTAGCGCTGTTGCTGCACAGCAAGGCTGTTCTGGGTTCTTCTCTGTGAGGAATTTGCTTGTTCTCCCCGTGTCTGCACCCCGGTTCTCCCCGGGTTCTCCGGCTTCCTCCCACCTCCAAAAAATTGCGTTTCAGGTTAATTGGTCGGTTCCAAATTGATCGTAGGTATGAGTGTGTGTGTGCGTGCTTGTCTGTGTCTCCGTGTGACTCTGCGGCACACTGGCGTCACCCCCGGGGTTTCCCCCGCCTCACGTCCTAAGTCAGGTGGAATAAGCTCCAGCTCCCTGCAACTCGCCACAGTGGATAAAGCGGTGAAAGAAAGTGGATGGATGGATTATTATTCTAATGACAGAAATACAATCTTCTTCTTCTTCTTTTCCTTTCGGCTTTTCCCTTCAGGGGTCGCCACAGCGAATCAATTGCCTCCATCTAACCCTGTCCTTTGCATCCTCTTCTCTCACACCAACTACCTTCATGTCCTCTTTCACTACATCCATAAACCTCCTCTTTGGTCTTCCTCTAGGTCTCCTGCCTGGCAGTTCAAAACTCAGCATCCTTCTACCAATATATTCACTATATCTCCTCTGGACATGTCCAAACCATCTCAGTCTGGCCTCTCTGACTTTATCTCCAAAACCTCTAACATGTGCTGTCCCTCTGATGTACTCATTCCTGATCCTATCCTTCCTGGTCACTCCCAGAGAGAACCTCAGCATCTTCATCTCTGCTACCTCCAGCTCTGTCTGCTGTCTTTTCCTCAGTGACACTGTCTCTATACCAAACAACATCGCTGGTCTCACCACAGTTTTGTACACCTTTCCTTTCATTTTAGCTGAAACTCTTCTATCACACATCACACCTGACACTTTTCTCCACCCATTCCATCCTGCCTGTACACGTTTCTTCACCTCTTTTCCCCACTCTCCATTGCTCTGGACTGTTGACCCTAAGTACTTAAAATCCTCCACCTTCTTGATCTCTTCTCCCTGTAACCTCACTCTTCCACTTTGGTCCCTCTCATTCATACACATGTACTCTGTCTTACTGCGGCTAACCTTCATCCCTCTCCTTTCCAGGACAAACCTCCACCTCTCTAGCTTCTCCTCCACCTGTTCCCTGCTCTCACTGCAGATCACAATGTCATCTGCAAACATCATAGTCCATGGAGATTCCTGTCTAACCTCGTCTGTCAGCCTGTCCATCACCATAACAAACAAGAAGGGGCTCAGAGCTGATCCCTGATGTAGTCCCACCTCCACCTTGAACTCCTCTGTCACACCTACAGCACACCTCACCACTGTCTTACAGTCCTCATACATGTCCTGCACCACTCTAACATACTTCTCTGCCACTCCAGACTTCCTCATACAATACCACAGTTCCTCTCTGGGCACCCTGTCATAAGCTTTCTCCAGATCTACAAAAACACAATGCAGCTCCGTCTGGCCTTCTCTGTACTTCTCTATCAACATCCTCAAAGCAAATACTGCATCTGTATGACAGAAATACAATATGAGACATAAATTCCTGGTTGAAATCACTTTAAAAGAATTCCTTTTCTAAATTTTTAATAGCAGCATTTTTTTGTAAAGCTGAATCAGAGCTACAAACAATAAGGTTCATGCATGCTTAAGGCATGCTGTTCATGTTTGATCCTTGACTTTCAGCTGTCATTCCCAGTGGGAAAAATGGATGAAGGTGTTGGGGGATTGGTTTGCCTCACAATCACACCCTCCAAAAGTATTTTAAGTGTCACATGCCTTGACCGTGACTCCCGCTGCCAATGAAAGCACTTAATCAGCCTCAGGGCTGAAGTAACCCCCCACAACTGGCCGGCATCCATGTCCACCCCATTTAGGTTTTCACTCATGATAAATCAGGGGGACGAGCAGCCATCCAAATCTTCCACGCTTAACATGGAACTTATTAGGGTTATAATGATATAAACTTGTATTAAACATTTTAGATGTAGATTTATGAATAGCCATTGTCACCATTGTCTATCAAAAATGTTGGAGGTCCAATAACAGTTGGAAGGCTGAGAGATCTGTCTTTATAATAATAACTTGATAACAAATATGGGTTGCTTGTGTCTTTTATATTGATGATAGACTTACAATTGTCAACTTGGGGTTTCATCACTGCAGATTCATGTTAAGGTGTGAAGTCTGCTTTATTAACATGTCCGAAAAAAATAAACTAAATAAATAAATCCAGAGTAAAACCAGCCTCATAGTTTACACTGCACTGCATCCTCACTGCAGTGCACTGAGGATGCAGTGCAGTGAGGATGCATGAGATCAGGTGGTCAAGGTTAGCAGACGTAGTAGGCTTAGTTCCTCCTTGACTAAAACATTTTTCGATTTTAGAGTTTCAAGAGGAAAACCTTGGTCAACCTTTTCATTTGTATCGTGCACTATTTTATCACTAAAGACAACCTGTGCGTCAAGAAATACTATTCCTGCAAAAAGGTGCTTCTCTTTGTCTCCAAAACAAACAGTATTGATATTCAGATTTTCTTGGAGGCTGTGAAGACTGCAATGTGACCTCTTAGCCTGAATTCATACGTTCAGGTTCAATGTTTAATGGGGAACATACAAATTACTCACAGAGGCTTTCCTCATTTTTACCATTATGTTGAATATACAGACAGCACAGACTAAAAACTTACAACATGATGAAGTCGAATGCTGACATTCTCTAACAAAGTTAAACTGATGAAAATGCAACACAAAATCTGAAAATTTATGGCAACACAATGCCATACATTTGCATATTTTAAAGAATTTCAGTGATAGAAAGGAGAGACTAATACGCATAATAATCCTACCAATACTTAGTTTCTTTGCTGATTGTGTACACACTATTTAGAGTGATATCTAATAAAACATTGACAGTATAAGTGTACACAAGATCTCTACAGCTCTAACAACACAGGCAACAAAGCCAGTGTCACAGAGACTGATGTCATGTGCAGCTGTAATTTGGATTTAATTAATTGATTGGTTAGTTGAACATAATGTATTAAAGGGGCTTTTATAGCTACATGCAGTATAATGGGAAGCAGTAACATATTGTGAGGAGATTGACTGTGGATACGAACCTAATACTCCAGTTGTCTTTTACATTTATGAGATAACTGCATTATAAGCTCAAAACAAGACCAGCTAGGCTAATCTTACCTTTTGCTCTTTGTCTAATATTTGATGAGCTAATTAGCTAAGTCTAGTCAAATCATTACTAAGAAGCATGTCTGAATCCTCAAACCTGTGACTTGAACTTGACTTGAACTCAAATCCTCTATAGCTGTCTGTTAGCTACTAATTTTGTGGGTTCACCTGCTCTCATGGTCCCTCATGAACATTATTACACTGCATAGGTGCATGGATATGTGCACTATGTAACCTCTTGGAATGACTCTAGTAGATGCGTCTGGGGGGGCTATCTGATTGCCCTTGACCTTTTGTCATCTAACAGTTTGACAATGGTCTAGAATGACTTAAGCACTCATTTTTCCCTCTGCCCTCTTCTTCTTCTTCTTCTTCTTCTTCTTCTTCTTCATCGTACTCAAGGATTTGCAGCTTTGTTCATCTAAATGCCCTCCTGGGAATCAAATTCATCATGCTCATTTGTCTATATCTGGGTCACAGTCACAGTTAATGAAATGGCTGATGCGGATGAGGCAAATCGAAGCGGAACACCATTAGTCGTCGAGGTTCATTCAAAATCTCATCACAGATTTAAATAGCTGATTCAGAATCAAATGAAATCGGCATGTCATGACAGACTGCAAGCAGGAGATTATGCCTGTTAATTTCCATAACTAGGATGTGTTCAGGCTTGTATGTACACACACACACACAGCCACACACACACAAACACACACATACTATTTACAAAAAAAAAAATAAAAAATCAAAAGCACACACACATAGTAATGTTTTCACTCACATAAATTTTCCTGACTGTGGTTGTTTTATGCAGCACATGACAGACATGCACTTGTTTCATTTTCAGGCATGTAAAATTGAAGGCAATGAAGACTGACATTACATATTGCCATTGGAAATGGGGAGAGATGTGTCTAAAACGCTGCTGTGTGTATAACCTTCAGTTGCCTTACCAATCAATATTACCCTAAGCTTATCTTGACTCTCAGTTTGAAGGTGGAATTGTATTTTAGGGACAGGCAGAAGAGGTAGCCCACGTTTACACTGACACACTCATGCACGCATGCCACACAACAGCATGACTGTTGAGAAAGAGCAGATCATTGAATCTCATTTGGTGAGCACTCCAGCTGAAATTGCCTGACATTCACACGCAACCATGTTTGCTGACTTGTGGCTGATGTGTTTACAATGTGAAAGACTGGGACACTGCCTAATATTGCACAAATGTATACAGTACTCTATCCCATTTTTCATGCAGTCTGAGTGTGTGCAGTAAATGAGACTGTGTGGTACACTGTCTGTCTGGTTGTGAATATTGTGATGATGGTAATGGTTGTCAATGGGATGGCAAGGGTAAAAAACAAGCTTACATATTTTTTTATTTTTCTTTGTGTGGTCTTTGTCCGTCAGATGAGACAGACTTGGTTGTCCACTTAAGTGTGATTGTTATCTGTGATGGAAGTCTCTCTTCATATCTCCCTCTTCTCTCCGTAATTTGGCCAAGACACCTGGATCTGGATGTGGTTTGAAAAACTACACACCTGTGCTCACATGCTGGCATGGATTTAGATAAATACCTGCATGGCTATGCTAAATGGAAATCACCGATCATGAAATTGGTGATACAAAAAGTCTTTTATGATGTGTGCATCGTGCCATCAGAATATTGACTGCATAGTAAGTGACATTTGTATGCAAAAATCTGCTTAAGTCGGTATTTTTTTATCCTACTTGCAGTGTATTTGTTCTACTGTGCGTATTTGCAATATGTGTGTCTTTTTGCCTACTGTGCTTGTGTTTACAGTCTTTAAATTTGCCATGCTGATATTGTGTTAATTTGTCAGTGTTTCATCTATTTACATTGAGTATACAGCTCTCACTTCTTTTTTAAGAGACAGTGTTGGAAAAAAAAAAGCTGTGCTGCCTGACCAATAAGGCCTCGATCCAGAATAAAGAAAACAGGGACACTTTAATCACACAGTAAGCATCTCAGACTAGTCGACCAAAGCTTAATTTGAAAACATTATAGACATTAATGGCTGCCTCCAGCCAGGGTCAATAGTTTCGCACTACTGCTCTGTTATTTTAGCTGAAACTGAATTCTTTGAGAATTGGACAACAGGCCTAAAAGCAGTTTGTATGTGGGGTGGTCATGTTGTCAGGCTTGAGGCCTCACCAACCATCTGGCCATTATCCTGGGCAGAACGTTCCTTCAGTGATGTTTCAATGAGGCGGATATTTAAAGGTCATTCAAAGTATAAAACAATTATATATATATATATATATATATATATATATATATATATATATATATATATATATATATATATATATATATATATATATATATATACACAATATATATACAAAGTATATATATATATATACAAAGTATATATATACACAAAGTATATATATATATATATATATATATATATATATGTACTGTATATATTAGATTAGATTAGATTCAACTTTATTGTCATTACACATGTACAAGTACAATGTAACGAAATGCAGTATATATATATATATATATATATATATATATAATTTTTATCCCTGCTTCTATCTACCACGTGTTCAACACAGCAGACCTAAAAAGAATTCCATTTGTGCCCACTCAGGGTCTTGAATAGTCATATTTGTTTTGGATTATCTGAATGTGAAGGTCACTCCTTTTAACAGGGAGCACAGCTTTAGCAGTTAAGAGCTGTTTCAGAAGATGAGATGGGAGAAAGGTTGAGGTCAGAGCGACTTGAATATCAGAGCACAGCCAAACCACTACAAATGAAGAAGAGGCTGTGTTGACGGGTGGCGATTGTCTGTGTGTACGTCGGTTTATGTATACTGTCAGTGCAGTGAGTCGTATGTTCGGAAAATACAGATATGCACCCTCCTCCGTCTGTCTGCTCTACTTGTGTGAACAAAGGAGAAAATCCATTGGGTTATCTTTATATGCATGTCAGACATACTAGCACAACAATTCTATACAATGCAGACGACTTACGTTAACATTTAAAGGACAATTTGTTTTATACACAAATACAGATTTATAAAATGAGAATAGAAAGATTTCTACACATAGAGCTGAGGCTAATGGGAAAAAAGTACCTTCATCGTACATTTTTAGCAGCAGGGTAAAAACTGTTTTTTGGTAGTCCACCCACATTCCCGTTAGTGCCAAAGAAATTCTGAATATAGCAATTGGCTGGATCAAATTGTAACTTGGTTCAGACTTTTACATCCTTTTTACAGACTTTTGGACTTGTAGTCCATCTGTAAGCTTTTGTTTGTTTGCTTTTCTCAAGTAATGATATAAAGATGGAGTTTTTGATCCTCTCCTGGTTCAGGAGTGTTTTTGTTTGTCTGTCTGGATGGTTTTCTGTCTGTTCTTGTCTGTACTTTCCATCTGGATGGAACAGTACAGACCTGGCACTTCTGTGCTGTGATATAACACAACAGCTCTTTGTTGTGTTTGTTTGTGATGTAACCGCTCTGGTGCTGTTAAGTGTTCTGTGTCTTGTGTGTGCGGTCGTGAGAGAGCCAGTGAATGAGTCTGTGGGTGTTTACGCTCACACAAGTGTGTGTAACTCTCTGCTTTAGTATGTGTGTGCGCATTGCGGGTCAGCGCTGGCAGAATTAGACATGTCTCCAGCGTAAAGCTCATACACGGCACCGCTGACATTATTACCCCTGGCGGCATCCTTCGCTAGTTATCCTCCTGTGTTCTCTGTGTGATGTCAGTCTGTGGTAACCAGGGCAGAACAGTGAATGAAATGATAAAGCAAAGCATCGACCTGAATGGCACGGCTCCGAGCTTTCTGCCTGATTACACCGTGAGGCGGCAGGCAGTCAGTGGGTAGACTCGAATGAGGTGTTTACTTTTAGCTGATAACAGGGATTTAAGCTGTAATTCGGGAGTTGGTCATATCTTCAAAGCGGTGAGATGCACAGACGACTTGTTACACCTCATGTAGTGCAAATGGAATTGCTTTTTTTCATCAGTCGTTTAATAGCAGCTCGCAACACTTGAAAAACCAAAGCCTGTTTATGAAAGTACAACATCTGAACTCTAGAGACTTGAAAATAATCACAACTGCTTAGTATGGAGCCCCGGAGGAGGTCATAAAGATAACAAAAAAAAAACATCCTCTTGAATTTGTAATGATAAGGTTGTGTTCTTGAGCAAATCATCTACATGCGTGCCTTACTTAATTTATCTGAATGTCCAGCTACAGGATTCATTTAATAAATATAGTGCAGAATAAGATGAATGTAAAAGCCTTTTTTTTTTTTACTTTTATAGCCAGCAGAATGAAAGAAATGGAATCATTGCTTTCCTTTCCATTCCTGCAATTATATGGTAGAAATGACGTCAGCATCTTAGAGGCAAGGATGGACATTTTTATCATCTAGCTTGATGATTACTGAGATTTAGTTATGTGGGCTCTAAAATTCACCCACTATATTTAATTTTTCACAGCTTCTCAAGCTTCCTGTTGGATGCCAATTTTGTAATTATGTCACTGCCCCCAGTGGTGCCCCTTTATAAATAGTTAAACTCTGTCATAAGTGTAGTTTATCAATTCAAAGTGCCACACAAATATCTAAACAAACAAAACAACATCAGTCATAAATCATTTAGAAGCACATCTACTCTCAGTGGATTAATACTTAGGATACAAAAAATCAAGCTCATCCTCAGTAAGTTTTTTTTTTTTAAATAAACATGACAGATTTTGGGACAACTGCCTATTAATTTGGAACCCTCCCAAATATATTGGGGACATCTTGCCACCTTATTTAAATAAAAAGCAGTGCTACAGAAATGTTTTACATGACATAATGTGTGTGTTTCAACAGAAGACAAGGAATGAGTACTGAATTTGTGATAATCTTACCAAAAAAAAAAAAGCTGTGCCTGAATGTTGGTCATATACTTGCCTCTTCTTGAGTCCTTTTCATGGACTTTGATTAAGAAAAATCTTAGGTCGACCACTGGAGTAGAGATATCTTCAAAAATTTTGTTCTGGTCGAAATCAAATCCTCTATCGTGAAATCCCTTTTATTTAGTAACAACTGGTTTTAGGAGAAACTTGCTTTACCTTAATTTTAGCCATATTAGTTTCATATGCACCTGACATTCAAAAGTAGAATCTGCATGAAGCATCAAAACGGGTAGAATGACTGCTTTCCATGTGCTGAAATTGTTTCTTGTCTCTTGTATCTTTATGTCATTCCATCATCTCTTTTTCTCTCTTCCATGTTGTTTATCAGAGTGCAACTGTCCAGAAGCCTATTGTCAGTGTGATTTGCTGTTTGTCCTTTGATTAAGTGTATGCCTAAAAAGTCATTTTGTATATGTACTACACTTGTATTTTTCTGCTGACGAAAAGGAGTTCACTCTTGACACATGAGGAATCCACTCTCTTCTTGTTTCACGTCTGTTCTTTGAGAAATGTCCAGTCTGCTGTCTTCATGTCTGTTTGTGGTTTTGTCTCTCCTTGTAATAACTCAGATATGTTTGTATCCTGCCTCATCCTTATAGGATCAGGCATCACTATCACTGCATATCACAATTATTATGTTGTGTGCACTATATTTTTGTGTGTCTGTGCGTCTGTGTGTGTGTGTTTAAATGTGTGCCGTGTTCTATTTAATTGAGACTCTCCGTTGCCTCATAGGACAAATTGATTAGTTGGTTTGCCAGCTGTCCTGGCAGATCCTTCGGTCTCTGTTATTCTCTAACCTCCCCCTCTCTCATTGCCACTTTAACTTGTATACCTCTGCAATTAAAAGGGATACAAAAAGAACATGTCATTTAATGACTGGATCAGTGTTCTTTACATGCATCCTTTTTCCTCACTGCTGGATGCATTTTAGAGATTCCACATTCTCCCACTGGCAGATGGCCGCCGGCCCATTTTGAGTGATGTGACCTTTCATGGCGTTGTCTTTTGGCATGCCTCCGGAATGATGCCTTGCTGTGGAGAATGATGGGCAGCACGCAAAGCCAACTCCTTTTGTTATCAGAGCTGCACATATTGTCTTGATACACCCCTATCATTACACACACATTTCCAAGGTGGGCTGCAAAAATGTGTATCCATAGCGAATTGGGAGAAATGGGGAGAAAAGGCAAAATCCCATCTCTGTTCTCACAGATCTATGCATAATTTCACCTTGATATGGGGGCTATTTAGGCTCAACATCCTTGGTGTGGTGAACAAAGAGTCAGACAGCCAGTGTGTGTTTCTGTCCCATTGCTTGGCTGTGCTGTGAGCTGAGAGCGAGAGATTTTTCTCTGTGTAATGATAGATATTAGAAAGTCGATTACAAGGTTCTTACAGCCTCAAGTACGGAGCTGACAGACATCCACACATGTAGCTGGTGCCAAACACGCCTGCATGCACGCCCACTCTAGTCTGAGGTGCAGAGGCGAAGAGGTCAGCTAACTGATGTGTGATGGCACTCTTCTAATGCATGAAGAAAAAAGGTGGCTCCATCCTTGTTGCGCTTGTGTGTTAATGTTATTTTTAAATTTTAAGGGGCAGCACAGTTATGTGTGGACTGAGCCAGGGATGTGAGACACCTCTAACATCTTTCTGCATTGGTTTAATAGATCTGCTGAATTACTTTCTTGAGGATTTGGTCCTCTAGTTGTGTTAAAATTCAAGCCAATCAAAACCTTTACTAAGGGCGGAGGGTGGTGACGTAGATGATCGTTGTTCACTGTATGCATATTTTATATACAAAATTTTTTTTTACCTATTTGGCAGGCTTAGACACTACTGTGAAAAACATTCCTTATTGGATTAACTACTTGTTTTTCATTGAATTTTTTACATTCTTCTTCAAAGCTGTAATGTATTGTAATTGTCAGTGTTTGTGTGTTTGTCCGTCTGTTCGTCCATCTTTTAGTCCACCAAATATCTCTGTTGTAGATAGAAAGATGAAACAAAAAGCAAATTACTCGGGCGGGAAAGAGGATGAAAATGAGATGATGACCTTGACCTTAGAAAACTAGGTCAAGGTCAAATTTCAACTTTGTTAACCTCAAGAACTGAATGAGATAGAAAGACGAGGGAGAAGGCCAGTGTGAGAAAGACCATATATCTACCTATGCATTAGCTTTGATCTATGGTCAAAGCTAGTGCATAGCTTTGACCTACCCTGAAAGGTCAAAGCTATGCACTTGTCAGGTACTACTTTCAGGGTACCCTGACCAACCCTCTGCGGGATGTTGCAGTCTCTGACTGCCTTGGTTCTTGTTTCATTTTGTTTTTGTTGAGTGTCCCACAACCAAATTATTCCTGCGGCATCCTCAGATAGAGTAACGGTTGGTTTGGAAGCCTCCAACTCTACTGTGTCATTTACTTTCAGATATCAGACTTAAGTAACAAATTAGGTTATCAATCTTTCCATCTATCAGTCCACCTATTTGTTTAGCCTCTCCATCTAGGCACTCAAACCTGGGTAATGAAAAGCTAATGAAAGGTAAGCCTGATGGCATTTCTGTTTCTAATTGGATGAGAGAGAGTTGAGAAAAATCGGTCTGAGCAGCAGATGATAGACAAGGTGTGGAGGGGGGGGCAAAGCAGTTGAGGAGAGGGAAAAGAACGGCAAGATGAGTGTGAAAGGGATACGAAAGTCAGATGCATTAGGAGAACAGAAAAAGAGTGAAGGGGAGAGGTAAAAAGAGAGAGAGCATGCCAGAATTGTTTAGCATACAGTCTCAGAAGAGGAGAGCAGAGCATGGAGCAGTAACTGGCTCCCTGATTTCACACTCATTATCACCTGCTACAAAAGCACGGCGAGTGGAAAATGAAATGGCATGGAGGGAAAGTGTAAATCAAGTTGTTTAATTCTGTGTCTTTATGCATTACATTGTCACACATGCAATGATAAAGTTCTGTTACATGGCTGGTATTCTAATGGGTGTACTGTATAAGGTCCTCTTCTTAGGCCCTTGCCTCACAGACATTTTGGTGTCATGGACTGTAGAGGAAATTATCAAATAAAACGGGAAATGTGAACAGGAAATTAATCTTTTTTGGGTTTTGCAGTTGTTTCCCAGTATCATTCCCCTTTGCATGTATTCACCCAGCTGGTTTTTTTCCGGTCAGAGCCTTTGATTCCTCACACTGGGCCAGACGGATCCTGATAAATGTGTTTGTCAGATGGATTAAGCCGAATTCTCCTCTACTCCTCTCATATAATCATATCTTTGATCTTGTCTGTACTCTTTGGAATCAGTTGCTCTCTGTTCTTAATTTTGTTTCTCATGAATTATGTGGGAGATTCGAGCTTAAGTGGCTGTCAAACTAGGTTTGACCAAGAGAAAAACTAAAGATTCTATGAAGGTACTTGTATAGTAACCTTAAATAATTCCAATAGATGAAGGATTTTGTTGATTTTAGATTTAAATGATTTATCCATTCATTCTCTGTGCGAGGAATATTTTTACAGTGCAGCATTCCATGAGATTTCCATTGTTCACATAAAGGCAGGTATCACTGCACACATTTTTTGGACGTATCCTAACGATGGGTTTCTGTGTCTGATCCTTTTCCAGCGTGTCCGACCGGCTCCTATAAGATGTCTTCCAGGCAGCAGGAGTGTTTTCCTTGCCCAGCCAACAGTGTTGCAGAGGAGGAAGGATCTGTGTTGTGTGTGTGCAAGGAGGACCACTTCAGAACACCCCTGGACACGCCCTCAGCACCCTGCACAAGTAAAAAAACATTATATACATCTATATTTATATTCTCCTTTTTTTGTTATTGTCAAATATGAGCAGTTTCGAGTCTGTGAGCCAAATATTATCACACTCAGTCTTCATTTCTTATATCTACTCATTCCATGTTTCCTTCTTAAGAACTCCTTTGTCTCCGTTTTCATCCATCCATCACATCCTGCATCCTTTTACCCTGCTCCAGTTGCCCTGCCTCATCACCTCTTCATCTGACCCACCTCTTCCCAGTTTTCATCTCCACTCCATCCCTCTTTTATTCAGCTCCTCCTCTTCCTTATTTCCATGTCTCATCTCCTCCAACCTTCAACTCACCTTCACCTCACACCCCCTCTATTCCTGACATGTAAAAAAAAATTACTGAAGACACATCTGGTAGCATATTTGTTGAAAAACAAGGCACAGGATACAGGTGTTAACCTGCTCTACCTAAAATGTTATGAGGTTGTCGAGTTTTTACAGCTCTGCACCTTAAAAAGAGGTGTATGCATGAACATATCTTATGTCGTCATCTCTTGGTTCCCCTATTAGCTTAAAAAAATCTTATCTTATTTATGATAAATTTGAAAAGAAGGGATTCATTCTTTCATTGTCATGATAATCCTCTAGGTTTTTAATGTCACACATTATGTTCACACATCCCTCTATTTTTAATCTACAGGAGTCGTTTTATCCTTTTTACTACCCATCCATCCTTCATTCCTACTCCTAACATTACTTCTCCATTATGCGTTTTCCAAAAACCACATCGCCCCCTCCTCGTTTTCTTTGTGCTTAACCTTGTACATTTACTCTTCCACCTTCTACTCTACCATTACAGATCCATTTCCTGCCATACACCCATTACCCCCAATTCACTGCACCATCTTTTTCAACCCCCGTCACTTTTTCTTTTTGACCCTTGAACACACACTTCCCTCCATTCCCCCTGTCTGTCTTTTTAACTCGGCCGCCCATCGGTCTTCTTTCTACCATCTGCCTCTTCACATTTTGCTTCCTCTTCATCCTTTCACCCATGCATGCTATCGCCCCATTCTTCTTCTCTGTCAAACTGAAATCTCATCCCTCTATCCTCAAGCAACATACTCTATAATCTCATCCCCAATGTCCAGGCATTATCTGTTCATCCCACACTCTGTCTTGCATACTGGATGCCATTGCTCTCAGATGAAGATGCACTCTAAGGCCAATAAGACAAACACCATACAGAGTAGCCCTATTGATTCCTGCATGGTGAGCAGCCTATTGATAAAGCTTAGTAATTAGATGTAGGAATAATGGGCTCGATATTCTGGCAGTACTCAGGGCAGTTAAACCTTCAGGTCAAAGGTCTATGCATGCGCACTGACACACTCCTTTGTGTGTGGACATGTGTAAAGGTGACATGTCTGTGGTGATGCTAGCTTTTATGCTAACTGTGGTAGAAGGGTGTGATTACATTATTGATCAGTGAGCTCTCTGATCCCTGTGTGATAACATTTATAGCAGCCTAATGACCACATTAATTATGTTATCGATTCAGTAGTTATGATCATCCCCAGATTTGGCTACTCAACCACAGGGTTGAGAAAGAGACGATGAAAGATGATGAATAGAAAGTTACAAGAACTAAAGACAAACTGAGATGGTGCCAGATGAATGAGGTCTGATTACCTAAAGAGTTATTTTGTCTGTTATATTAACAACCTTTGAAGTACCTTGGCCCTAATGTTTTTACCATGTTTAGTAGCTACCACCATCTCTTTGAAATAACACTCCTCATTGTCTTCAAATCTCGTTTGAAACAATTTAAACAATTCATGACTAATTGTTTCATTACTTATGCATCCTGCCATGAATCACTACCGTAATTGAGAATAATTATTTATTATTTATTATTCGATTATGTCCATAACATCACTGACGATCTATCTGTTGAACAGAGTCAACTGCACTTGTAGGGAAAGATTGAAGACATTTCAGATGAGTGAGGAAATCTTCAAGCTTTTCCTTTAAGACCACTTGACTTTATTCATCACAGAGATCTATGACCTGGCGGACTGAGAATCTTCAGACATTACAGCATGCTGTTCAGTGTGAAACAATGACAGGGAATGTTTAATTTCATTGCTTTCTGTTAGAGTTGAACTTCTGACAAGACTGCAATCAGTAGTGCATAATAATACTTAACTCCACTTGAATATTCATCCAACAACTGCAGATGCATCTCCATCACATACATTATTTTATTACCTAAAAAAAAACATTTTTGTTTGAATTGCCAAAATGCTGCTATCACTTTTCCCACATGGAAAATTTATGCATGTTAATGCCTATTCTCCTTCCAATCCAATCTAATCCACTTTATTTATAAAGCACAATTTAAATGAACACAAGGTTTCCAAAGTGCTGCACAGCAACTGGATAAAAAACAACAGACACGCCATAAAACCATGACCATAATGCAGTTAAATAAAATATCAAAATAAAAATCCAATAAAACAATTTAAAATAAGTTAGAAGCGGAAATAAAATCAGATAAAAAACAATTTAAATAATGTGAAGAAATACACAAAACACTCTAAAAGGTGTCAAACACTAGGGAAAAGAGGTGGGTTTTAAGAAGAGTTTTAAAATGAGCCAGTGAAGAAGCCTGCCTGATGTGCAGTGGGAGCCCATTCCATAATTTAGGAGCCGAAAATGAGAACGCACGTTCCCCTCTGAGCTTCAGCCTGACTTTAGGCTGTATAAGGAGCAGCTGGTCAGCTGACCTGAGAGAACAGCTAAGCGTGTACGGGTGAAGTAGCTCATAGAGGTAAGGTGGGGAGAGGCCACTTATGGCTTTAAAAGCAAATAAAAGGATTTTCAAATGAATCCTAAAATGTATGGGCAGCCAGCGCAGTGATGCTAAAATCAGTGAGATGTGCTCGTACTTTTTTGTTCCAGTTAAAAGACGAGCAGCAGCATTCTGGACCAGTTGAAGGCAATGGAGGACCTACTAACCCCCACTTAAAGTCTGTTACAGTAATCCAGCCGAGTGGTCACAAAGGTGTGGATTACTGACTCTAAATCTTTTTTCCCTAAAATTAGCTTAATTTTTGCCAACTGCCATAACTGGAAAAAGCTAGATTTCACCACTGCTTTGATCTGGCTTTCAAATTTAAGTTCTTTATCCATTTTTATCCACAAGTTGTTCGCAACTGTCTTTTTGTACCTTGCCAGCCAATCAAGATTGATAACGATAAAGAGTGAAAAGGCCATTGGTCCTGATGATATGCATGTGGAGGTATGGACGTGTCTAGGAGAGGTGGCAATAGAGTTTCTGACTGCGTTGTTCAACAGGATCTTAGATAGTGAAAAGATGCCTGAGAAATGGAAGAGAAGTGTGCTGGTGCCCATTTTTAAAAACAAGGGAGATGTACAGAGTTGTGGCAAGTACTGTTAGACAGTGATGAGGTGTGCCTTGGGAGGGAGGGAGGGAGGGAGGTAACCTCGCCACCTCTCCCCCGCTTCTCCTGAGAGAGGCATTGTACCCCCTGATGGCACAGGGCACGAAGGAGGACCTCAGCCTCTCTGTTGAGGCGCTGTGTGACAGCAGTCTGCCGCTGAAGGTGCTTCTCTGCTGGGAGAAGGTGGTGTGCAGGGGGTTGCTGGTGTTGTTCATGACAGCCTTAACTTTAGACATGGTCCTGCTCTCCAGAACTGTCGCCATAGAGTCCAGGCTCAGACCGACCACTGAGCCCGCTCTGCGGATGAGTCTCTTTTATCTCTTTTCTTGGCCCCACCACCCCAACACGCAATGGCATATGACAGCACACTGGAAACTACGGACTGATAGAACATGAGAAGGAGCTTAGGACAGATGTTGAAGGAGGCCAGCTTCCTCAGGAAGTACATCCTGCTCTGCCCCTTCTTGTACACACAGTTGAGTGACCAGTCCAGTCTGCTGTCTATGATCAGTCTGTCTATGATCAGTCTGTCTATGATCAGTCTGCTGTCTATGATCCGTCTGCTGTCTATGATCTATGATCAGCTCTGAGTCCCTTCTTGTTCGCTATGGTGATGGACAGGCTGACAGACGAGGTTAGACAGGAAACTCCATGGACTATGATGTTTGCAGATGACATTGTGATCTGCAGTGAGAGTAGGGAAGAGGTGGAGGAGAAGCTAGAGAGGTGGAGGTTTGTCCTGGAAAGGAGAGGAGTGAAGGTTAGCTGCGGTAAGACAGAGTACGTGTGTGTGAATGAGAGGGACCCATTTGGAAGATTGAGGTTACAGGGAGAAGAGATCAAGAAGACGGAGGATTTTAAGTACTTTGGTTCAACAGTCCAGAGCACTGGAGAATGTGGGAAAGAGGTGAACAAGCATGTACAGCCAGAATGGAACTGGTGGAGAAAAGTGTCTGGTGTGATGTGTTATAGAAGAGTTTCAGCTAAAATGAAAGGAAGGGTGTACAAAACTGTAGTGAGATCAGCAATGTTGTTTGGTCTAGAGACAGTGTCACTGAGGAAAAGACAGGAGACATAGCTGGAGGTAGAGAGATGAAGATGCTAAGGTTCTCTCTGGGAGTGACCAGGATGGATAGGATCAGGAATGAGTACATCAGAGGGACAGCACATGTTAGAGGTTTTGGAGATAAAGTCAGAGAGGCCAGACTAAGAGGGTTTGGACATGTCCAGAGGAGAGATAGTGGATATATTTGTAGAAGGATGCTAAGTTTTGAACTGCCATGCAGGAAGACTAGAGGAAGACCAAAGAGGAGGTTTATGGATGTTGTTAAAGAGGACATGAAGGTAGTTGGTGTGAGAAAAAAGGATGCAGAAGACAGGGCTAGATGGAGGCAACTGATTCACTGTGGCGACCCCTGAAGGGAAAAGCCGAATGGAAAAGAAGAGGAAGAGATTTGAGAAAGAGAGCTATTTCTTGTAAATCCTAATTTTTGCATATGACATTTTACATTATACACAGGGTATAAATTACATACAGTTATAGCTAAATGACAACATCCAGAAGTTCTGATGACATTGTATAAGATTGTGTCGCACAGCATTTGTTAGACTCACGACAATCTCTACAGCTGACTCAGTGCAGCAGCAGGACTAGTACTGTGGTTGGTGACCAGCTCATGGCTTGTGCATAGTAAAATGTGAACAGTGTGTAGGTTTCATCCTCCATTATGTTGGAGCAGCAGTACAGAGTGTCAAAGGTTCATGTGGATGGAGAACGGAGAGCAGACAGAAAACGGAAACAGATTGGCAACAAAGTGAAAGGGACAGAAAGGAAGTGTCTACCTCAAACTCCCTGCCTCAAAGACGAGAAGAAATAAAGCTAAAACTTCAAGGTAAAGTAAGGAGAGCAAGGCCGAGAGCAAGGCAGAGAAAACATAAAAATAAAGGAATATATGAATAAAAGGCCCATCTGTATCCACATCAAAAGTGTGTGTATTTGTTCGTGCGTGCGCTCACACGCCCTTCGCTTATGTAACCGTGCTCTCTGTGTGTTTGGGAACAGGACTCAGCTGTGTGTGACGTGTCAGACAGCATGGACGGAGGAGCACACCTTCACTTATTCATCTCACAGCATATGCATGCATACACAGACATCTAAAATTCATGGCCTTTAATGGACCAAAGCTCTATTTAGCCTCAGAGTGCTGGGACAGAGAAAGCTTTGGTCAGTCAGGAAACAGATTTTAGTGATGGGATGTGACACTGCATTGTAATTTAATGCTGGTTTTGTTTTTTATTACATCCTGCGAAGTGGTGATGTATTGTAATTGTCAGTGTTTGTGTTTTAGTCCGTCCGTCTGTCCGTCCACCACATATCTTCACAACCGTTGCAGATAGAAAGTTGAAAGAAAAAGCACATTACTTGGGCAGCAAAGGGGATGAAAATGAGGTGATGCCCTTGACCTTGAGAAAAATTGGTCAAGGTCAAATTTCAACTTTTTTACTCATCGCGGATTTTTGGAAGGCAGTCACGTGATACCGTACGCGCATTCTATTGGCTGCCGGCATCCGGAAGTGCACTACGTGCTGTGAGTCTTGGACTGTCGTGAGACACAAAAGTGCTTTAAACAGTCGATAAGAGTGTGGGAAAAGGTAATACAGATCGAAGTTGGTTTAATATCAGTATGGGGAGGGTTCATAAACGTTTAAATTACTGTAAATAATCGCGTGTGGTTCCTGGAACGCATTAACTGTGAGGAACGACAGCGCACTGTATACCTTTTTAGGTACATACAGTATCTCTGAAACCTGATGAGATAATCACAAAACAAAAAGCAAAAATTTCATGAAGCCAGAGGCACAAAACTGTGTGGGTCAGGGTAAAATGTTGAATTCAGGGGTGTCGTGGGATGTTCCAGTCTCTGACTTGTTTTTTAAATGTGGTGGTTTATTTTAGACTTGTTAATACAAAGATTTATTATAGGCAGATCAGACTCTTGCGATGCAGCTAACATATCAAATTTCTTATTTCATGGAGTTCCTCCCTTGAAACTCACCTTTATTTACAGATGGTAAGCAAAGGATTTGTTCCTCTCACTGCTGCTGACATTAGCACATAACAAATAAACTTATCATCCCAGCTTGTGCATGAACAAGATGTTCACACAGATGGTAAAAAATAAAGATAATGCTTTGGAGAGTTTTTTTTCTCTCCCATCAAAACACAAACCTAATATCTTGAGGCCTTGTTTAATCCCAAATGTTTTCATGTGTGTTCACATCATCAACCATCCCTCCTTCAATTCAAGTACCGGTAAATTTTTTGTCACACTATGATGATGCCCCTTGTACTGACGCATCACAGTAAACACCGCCACATGTTCAATTACAATTCATGTTTTTTGTCATCAAAACCAATTTTTTGACACAAAATCCTGATTAAAACAAAATTGTTGTTTGATGTTGTCCAGATTAAGGTCGATACCAAATACACTGAGTCCATTAGTCATGTGAATCATTTCAAAGTTCACTCATGTCACTAATGTGATGGTGGTGGAGCCGTCATCACAGTGTAAACTGCTACGCATCTATTGATCCAGGTAAGTTTGAAGCAAAATGTTTGTTCCAGAGATTCCTGCATATTTACAGATTTTAACAAGGTAGTCAGAGACTGCAACATCCCGCAACACCCCTAAATTTAAAATTTTACCCTGACCTACTTGCATAGTTTAAGCTTTGATCTATGGTCTTACACTGGCCTTCTCCATTGTCTTTCTATCTTATCCAGTTCCTGAGTGTAAAAATGTTGAAATTTGACCTTGACCTAGTCTTCTCAAGGTTAAAATCATCATCTCATTTTCATCCCCCCTCCTGCCCGAGTAATGTGCTTTTTGTTTCATCTTTCTATCTGCAACAGTTGCGAAGATATTTGGTGGACTAACGAACGAATTAACGAACGAACAAACGGATGAACGAAAGAACTAACACTGACAATTACAATATATCACCGCTTTGAAGCAGGATGTAACAAGTGGACTTGTTTTTGGGAGGTTAATAAATTGGGAGGTTAAATTAAATTTGGGAGTTTAATAAATTGTTTACTGCTAGTGTATGATTGCTCTAGTGTGTAAAATAGGCATGGGATTTCTTTTAATGCATTGACACTAGAAAAGCTGTAAAAGAATTTGTATAACTACACAGACAAGAATTATTATTCATCTTCTCAGGGCCTCCCTCCCCACCTCGAGATTTGGTCTACACCCTGAAGCAGTCCACGCTGATCTTGGAGTGGGCTACACCATCGGACACGGGCAGCAGGGCTGATTTGACCTACAGCGTGGCATGCCAGAGGTGCATCGGAGGGCAGTGTGAGGCATGCGGGGCAAGCGTTGGTTTCATTCCCCAGCAGGTGGGCCTGACAGAACGAACAGTGACCGTGGTCAATCTACTCCCCAACACTAACTACTCCTTCACCGTGGAAGCACTGAATGGCGTCTCCGAGCTGCTGCCCAACAAAAGATTCTACACTCAGGTCAACGTGTCGACCAGCCTGCCTGGTAAGCTCCGGCTAGACCCGGGATGGTGATCACACACGCTACCCAAATCTACGTACTTGAAAATATTTTAACAATTTAAACCAAGAAACAAAAGAAGGCAATGAGGTGACACCACATCAAAAAGAAGCAGTAATTGTGCTTGAATGAATCAAAACGTCAAGCATCGTGACTGATTGCTGCGTGCATTTAGACCACATTATGTGTCAGCTAACGATGAATGTTTCATCAGCCCACACAGCATTTGTTTCTCAATTTCAGTATCTTGCAGGAGGTCCAGAAGGATTGTGCTGATTTTGCTGAATTTGCAGTAGCTCTTCCAAAAGTTATTATTTGTGCTAATTTATAAAAATGCCTCTTGGTAAAAGAGTATCACAACAAATATATGATGAAATCTTTTGTAATCAGTTTACTCCACTGTGGATAGTCTCAAACAATTCAGGCCTTTATATCTTTAGTCTTACATTTCTCTTTTTTAAATTATTTTTTTAAGTTTATTGGAGAAATTTGTGAACTCAGCAAGAGTATGCTGACACATATACATTACATAAAAACACATACAAATGTACACCTGCAGGAAATATCTGTGTCTCTGTCTGTAAAGATTTATGTACATCCTCAGACACACATTGACCTCAGATTTGCTTTTCAGGTATGTATATTCTCATCATGCATGTGCATAAGTATTAAATATGTACACAGGAATTCAAATCCAAAGTATGGATTCTCTGTAACAGAATCCCATCCCTATACCGACAGAGTACAGTATGTGAAGGGCTTAGCATGAGCCATTAGCCAGTGGCTAAAAAATCCAATCATGCTAAAAAATGTACGTTTGTAAAAAAATGGAATTTGTATGTTCTCCACGTGTCTGTGTGAGTTCTCTGGGTTCTCCGTTTCCTCCCACCTACAAAATAATGCAGTTTAGGTGAAATAGTCACAGCAGATGATCCAAAGGTGTGAATGTGTGTGTGTGTGTGTGTGTGTGTGTGTGTGTGTGTGTGTGTGTGTGTGTGTGTGTGTTTGTTTGTCTTTCATTTTACCCTGTGATGGGCTGGCATCTTGTCTGGGGTATACCCCGCCTTTTGTTCGGAGCTGGGAGAGGCTCCAGCAGACTTGTGGCCTGCAAAACAGATAAGCAGCTTAAAATGATTGTATTCATTTTCATTTACCATTCATTTTCTCTACAAGTAAATGGATGGATGGATGGATGCTGTCAATGATGAATGAAGTAACAATGTTTGGAAGATACTTACTGATAAAAGAAACATGAAAATATGCATTTTGTGTTTTGGTATATGTAATAAAAGTGTGGCTTCACACTGAGATTGTGCCTCTGGGGACAAAGAAGGGAGACTATAAGTAGATTTATGTAGACAGCCTAACCCAGATTCTCTTAGTGACCAACTGTAAATGTTATGTAAGTGCAACAGCTGGACAGAGGCTGAAGGAGAGCTTCATTTGTGTGTGCTCTACACCACAGTTCTTTATTCTGTCACGCTACTGAATTTGAGACTTCATATCATGGTGTATAAATTTGCAGCACACTATCAAATTTGGTCAGGTAGTTAAATGAAAAAGTCAGGAATGCAATGCATCAACACTTGTGCCACTTGATAAATTAAATTTGTGCCACTTGATAAATTAAATTTAGGGGTCATTGTCCTTTGAATGTTAGCTTTTGTTACATTCTTTCGCAGGTTTTTGTAGAAATTTTTATACTGTCTCTTGTCTTACTGAGATTTTTCAATTTTTTTTTTAGTATTTTTAAAAATTAATCAGCAAGCATTCATCCATTTTTTGTGAGTTTTTTTTTGGTGTTTTTGTCTTTTATCCTATGGCTGGGTGAACGTGACGAACAAGCTACATCTGTCTTCCGGGAATGTACCTTGTTAAAAGTCCAAAGCCATAAGGTTAGGGATTCAGTATCAGAAAAGGACAAACCTGTGGTGATAATTTTTCTTGTTCCGTGCTTCTTTCAACCTTTCTCCTTTTTAAGTATTTCTTTTTCACCATCTTTCTGTCCTCTCAGCAGTTGTTATGGCTTTGGTTTGTGGTTATTATGGGGTATTAGGGTGTGAGTTATCCTGCTAGCCCTACCATCCGGGGAGATTGAACAAGGGGTTAGCAGAGTGTGTTTGCAGGGGTTTCAGAAGACTTTCTGTGTCAGGGAGGATTTACACTGACATTGGTGTCGGGTGTTTAAGCCTGCCTGTCTCTCTGTGTGTGAGAGAGAGATGTTACAAATTGTGTTTGATTTGCGCTTTAGGATTTTTGTCCATCTTTCTTTCTTCTTCTCTTGAGCTGTCTTCTTTGCTTTAACACCTGTGGTTTTCACAAATGACCAGCAGAGCAGAGTGGTTCAGATCAACAACTAACCAACCAACAATCAAGAAAACCCTCTTGGTTGCCCACTGCCGACCTTTAGGGGAAAGCAGGCTCAGGCGTTTGTGTTATAGCGCTTAAGTAGGAGTATTAGAAACCCATTCCATTGTGAAAGGAATGAGAAATATTTCCCATAATGCCAGTTGAGTTAGCCAGTCATAGTTCAAAAAAAAAAAAAAAAGAAGATTAAAGTAAAACTTTGATTTGCATATGTTTAATTATGTTTTTGTTTATGTTTTCAATTTCTTGCACTTTCTCCTTCATTTTGGAATCTTTCTTTTTGTTCCTATTTAGAGTAGTAATATATGTGTTTTCTGTCTTTTTTATCATCAGTTAAGTATAAACAAAAAGACATCTGGATGCAACATCTGTGAGATGCAGATGATCATCTGTAGGAGTAGTGTTAATGATGTTAAATCTCGTTCCGCTTGATGAATCTAAAGAAAAGTTTCCTCCTCAGCCATGTGTTCACCTCTACATCAAGCTTCTACGCCCTCAAAACTCACTGACCTTTACCGATAGTGCAGCAGAGATTTATAACAAAGCACACATACTTTCACACTTGCCACCTCATCATCACTTTATTACGTTTTGCTATTTTTCTACCTCCTAAACTTCTCCGGATCCCTACCCTTTCTTTTCTTTCCACTGTCTATTTCCCTCCTCATTTTCACCCTATCCTGCTCTCCCCATAAACCCACTATTCTTAGATGGTAATTTCTCTCTGCCCCCACCTCTCCCCACGACCGCTTTTTCGGCTCTCTTTTCTTCCTGTGGCCACCTGCCTTGACGTAATCGCTGCTGCCCTCATTCCATCTAACCTCTCTGCTTCTCCCTCTATCATCCCTGCAACTTTCTTCATCTTCTCATATGGTTCCATATTTGTTTTTCTGGGTGCGGTAAGCTTGTTAGTGGCAGCTGGTATGGTTTAGCTGCCAACTGGGTGCCAAGAATGTTTTCAAGGGCACAGGCTGAGATCGGAGGAAAGGGTTCTAATGGGTACTCGATGGCTAATTGGTAGTATTTGTTTCATAAAGTCTAATAACCCAAAAGTACATGGATGGGTACATTGGGTCTCTTTACATTTATGCATATAATATGTTCTTTCTATGCATGAAAAGCCTCAAAAGCTTTCAACTTAGTGACATTTAAACCCCTCTATTAAAACTAGATACAAATTGAATTCTTTCAAAGCATCTCCCTCAAACTGAATTCTTGCACATGCTTAATGGAAGAGTGGATCTCTCCTAGACAGATGGGGTTTTATCAGGAGTCTCCAGGCCACCAAAGGGATGGGGGGTGAGTTTTGCATGGCCTGTCAAGAAAGGACGGATGGATAAAAGAGATGGGGAAAGAAACATGACTGGGGTTGCGTGAGGAGATGGAGCATGGGCTCAGTAAATTGAGGATCAGTTTTGCCCAGGGCTCATGGGGCCCCTTATCCTGCTTTGGATTAAGGATGCATATGTATATATGTGTGTGTGTGTGTGTGTGTGTGTGTGTGTGTGTGTGTGTGTGTGTGTGTGTGTGTGTGTGTGTGTGTGTGTGTGTGTGTGTGTGTGTGTGTGTGTGTGTGTATTTCATGTATGGGCTTTACTGTGTTTGTATGCTCCACGCTCTGTGCATTTCTTCATGCTTGATTTGTGTATGGGCAAGAAAAGATGTGATAATGACGTCTTTCCTCAGTATTGTTCAGTGTGTGTGTGTGTGTGTGTGTGTGTGTGTGTGTGTGTGTGTGTGTGTGTGAGCAAAAGACACTTTGGTTGAATATCCTGGCCCCCAGTGGTACATCCAAAGCGCTTTAGCTGAGGCAGAAAAGAAGAGAGGGATGCAGGAAGGCTGCAAAGATGGGGTGGAGGAGCGGGTCAGAGAGGAGGAAGGATTGGCATTTCAATATCCTGAGAGGATTACTGGTCGAGCTTTAGATGGCTGGTCCCCACAGAGTTACATGGGCCTGAGAGATGGATGTATAAAGAGGAGGAGAGAAGGATGACTATAGACGTGGAGGGATGGGGAGAGGTGAGCGGTGTAGCATTGTGAGCAAGGAGAATTCTGGGCACAGGGTAAAGGAGCCATGGTGTGAAGACCAAAGGGAGAATTCATTCATTTATTCATATTTGTTTGCATACAGTGGAAACTTTTTGTTTGAACACACATCTGTGAAAATTGCATAAGGAGTATATTTACAAGGTGTTGTGTGTGGATGAAAGTCAGAAGATAAGAGGAGGACAGTAAGGTGTAGAGATGAAACAGAGTGAATAGCAGAGAAATACAAAAAGTCAAAGACGACTAGCTGGCAAGTGAGGAAAGTGAGAGGAGCAGCTAAGGATATTTTGTGAATACAGAATGCAGGAGAGGTTGGAGCAGAAACGGGAGGGACGGTGAGGAAATCAAGTTATCCTGTTTAGAAGAAGTTGTCAGAGCAATGGGAAATTACTCCACTTCTTCTAATAATTCAATCAAAGTACATTATTTTCACTGAAAAGTAAGTACACTCAGCCAAGGAGGTTTGGATCCACCGTCAAAGAAATAAACTTTATTTGGGTTACGGTTGAAATGCTAGTTTTTTCCTCCCCTTCTGTAGCAATTGCATTACTGCATACATCATTTCCTGCAGGGCAGAGGGAGTATTTGATGTGGGATATAACACCTCTCAAGAACTTTGAGTGAATATTGTACAATCCCAAATTAATCACCTTGAGATCCCTGCATCATCAGTGAAAGCAAACAAAACACTTTCATGTAATTTTTTTTTTCTCCCTCTACCGAATGAGTGCTTGTCTTTGTCATTTTTCTAATAGCCCTCTTATTCTCTTCTCCACCTCTCCACCGTCTCTCCTCTGATCCCCGCCTCTAGCCCTTTGCATGGAGGCGTTTGGATCCTTTTTGCTTCTTTAATTAGAAGTGATGGTAAGGTGAGGCTTCAGCAGGCACCAAATGAATAGAGTCATCAAGCTACTTTTCAGGACTATAGCCCAGCCACTTAAGATTCTTTTTCATCCTGTGATGGGAATTTTAATTGCCTACCTCTTGGTTTGTAATTGGAGTCTATGAAGAGGCGCTTTCAGGGTCTTTAGTGTGTGTGCGCTGTATTTTCCAAGGAGGAATTGTGGTATTCAATTAGGAACAAAAACAAAGCTGGGAGAAAGTTGATAGCTATTCAAAATGTTATCAATCAATCAAACTTTATTTTTATATATATCACCTTTCAAATAATTTGAATGCAGTTGAAAGTGCTTTAGAGGAATGATGAAGATGAATGCAAAAGTAGATGGAAAATGATTTGGAGACTAAAATAACAACAATAAAAGATTACTAGTAAATATGTTACAAAAACAAATAGTAAAAAATACTCAAAACATTTCAATCGAACAAGAGAATAATTATCAAATTGTAAGATATTGCTCGCAATAGAAACAAAATATTCATAAATAAAAAAAAACTCCATATAGAAATTAAAGTAAATGGTCACATTGACAGCACAATGTTGGAACGAATAAGGATTTAAATGATAAACCATAAAACAGTAACACAACATTAAAGCCAGAATTAATAGTTTAAAAATGTCGCATTTTCAGCATCTTCTGCAGGCTTCTAGAGAGGCTGTGCCTCAGCTGATGCGACATCCAAAGGCTCAGAGCGTAATGACTGAAAGAGGCAGCACCAAAAGTTCTTTGTTCTGCTTTGAGGAACAGCTTAAAGAGTAGAAACCGGTTGTGCTCGCGGAGCATTAAGCATGTCTGGAAGGCTGTGTTTGATGCATATCTTTTGCAAAGTCCCTCTCCGGAGGGAAGAGAACAGGTAAAAACGCAAACTTGTTGCTGAGACACCATGAAGAAGAAAGTCAAAGTGCAAAATCATTCTCATTTTGTTTAATACCTTGTGAGCTTTTTGTTTCTGGGTGTATTTGTGCGTGCTTGCTGTCTTTTTGTGTTTTGTGGCATTCTTTGCTGGAGGGGAGCGGAGGTTGGTGACATCCTGCTGAGCAGAAGAGACAGAGTTAGGTTGTTTAGAAATTCAGCTGTCTCTCTGAATGATGGCACGCTCTGATAAAACAGTAGGTGGGTGACAGATGGTTCAGCTCATCAAATCAATGCTGCATACACACCCCTTTTCAACCAATATGTATACTTTTAATACTAGACTGTCTATTTCTCTTTTATTTGCAATGCGGAAACGGAAAGATCCAAAGGAGACAGATTTTGATTTTGATATATTCATATTTTTATTTTTTTACATCACACACTGAGGTAATCTCCTCTCTTATTGTGTTTGACTCTCGCTTGAATTGAATTTGTGCTTGTGTCACGTCAGAATGCCGAGGCGTGAGCACGTGTGTGCACACATTTTCTGTCCTTGTAACTCTTTCGGGACAGATAGAGCTTCTCACATCGCTAGTTGATCACCTGCAGCAGGCTTCAGTCAACCGTCTGTGCGTTTGTGTGTGTGTGTGTGTGTGTGTGTGTGTGTGTGTGTGTGTGTGTGTGTGTGTGTGTGTGTGTGTGTGTGTGGGCCATGTTGTTTGTTTGGTCGAGGCTCCAGGCTGAGGCTGTCTGGCTTGACAGATATGTCGTGATCAGACCTTGCCTCTGCCTTTAGGCTAAAGCGCACCGGGCACAGAGAGTGTTCAGAATCAGCCTGTGTGCAGCCTGTCAAGAGCAGTTTAAGCAAGCCGGCCCCGGTTGCTCTTCCTGATGGGGGTGTGTGGGATGCCAGATTTGACAGATGTGTAACTTGGTAAAGGCTTAGCCAGCAGGTAAACACCATTTTCTGACAGAGCATCCTCATGCTCATTAAAGATCATTGATCACAGCTTCCAAACTATATTTACTTGTAAGTTTGTGCACAAATGTTTGCTGCGTGATGTCATACAGGACCTGATGTTTTCCACATGGCTGGACTGTGTTGCTCGGACCCATTAGAGTGATTACACAGTGTGAGGTGCTGACTGTTAGTCCTGCATGCTCATTTTCCTATTGTTCAGATCTCTCTCTCATCCACCCACCCACCAAGAGGCACATTTAGTCCTTTCATCACCAAGGGCTCACAAACACATGGATTCAAATACATGCTTCCACACACCTGTAAGTGGATCACATCCCCACAACATGTAATCATGTAGTTCAGATGAAAATGTGCCCTTTCCAGGTGTCTTCCCAGCACCGTTCCTCCTCTTCTCAGACGTAGGCATCCAGATTTGAGTTTGAATTTTGTTACATGACTCTTTTCCCTCGTTCTGACACCTCCCCATTTCTTCTTTAGCTGGTATGAATGGAAACCAAAGATAATGTCTGTCTCTGGCTGCACCTTTGAAAGAGGATCCTGAATAATATAATTTTCCTTTCTTTTATCTTCCTGCCATTGCTCTTCCTTTTGCGTGCTTTGTGAATCGAGTTATTGTGTGCATGTGTGTGTGTGTTTGGAATGAGGTATCCAGGTGGTTGGATGCAGATAGGGCAGATTAGACTGAGTGGGGAGCGGGGAAACGTTGCCAGATAGCGCTCCACTGCTGTGGCAGGCTGATTGGGGTAGATTTAAACAGCAAGACCTGCTGCAAGATAGTGAGACCAGGTTGGGGGTAGCTGTTCTTATATACAGAATTATTAGATTAGGATGAAAACATGTGCATTTACATATACCAACCTGAGACACTGTGACATAGGTACTGTAGATGTCACAATTGTGAACGGCATAATCTAGATTGTCTAAATGTTGGTTTCAAGTTCACCGTCTCCATCCACTCAAAAGAAAAACATAATGAATTTAATATTAAATATTTCTACTCATTGGGCTTTACCATATTATACTTAAAATGAATGGTTTGAGGGCGGCAGGTTAATTGGCTGTTCCAAATTCCCGTAGTGTATGAGTGTGAGCGTGCATGGTTGTCTGTCTTTGTATGGCTCCACACTGGCGGTGCGCCCAGAGTTTACCCCGCCTCACACCCTATGCCAGCTGGGATAGGCTCCAGCTTCCCATGACCCACTATGGTGGATAGAGTGGTTCGGAAGATGAATGAATAAATGGTTTGATAAGAAGCTTTAAAGCTAAGCTGTGGTTTCTGTGTTTTGCTGCCCACATCATTATATTTTACTCTGATATGTGGTTTAAATCTGAAGACTGGTTTATTGTTAGTGTTCACATTTCACACCTACACAATCATTTACTGTGGGACAACTGACTGATCGAAATCAGAGAAAAAAATATTTTCTGTCATGCATTCATAAAAAGGTGATGTCATACACCTTGTTGCTCTGAAGTGAAAGAAATACTGGACGGTTTTAAAGTTTGATGACTTTATTAAACATGTGAGTAACGCACTCCACTGGAACCGCTGACAGAAATGCTCGTAGCAGTGGGTGTATAAAGAGCCCCAGGGACAGCCCAACCAGAAGAAACATGATGTTACCACTCCTATGCTGTCAGTCACATAAATCGTTGCACTACAGTCTCAGTTTAACCCCAGGTAGAGACACTCTGCTCAGAGGGAAAGATGCTCCTGCTTCCTATTAACCCTCTGATTGCAGACAGACTCAACAGATAGGACTTTCTCAGTCATTCCCTGTACCGTCACACCTCTTCATTCCCTCACGCATTTGCACACTCTTTAATATGTATAGGCAGAGAGAAGAGAATAAAGTTACACACCTGGCAGAGATGGTGAGAGGAAGAACAATGAAATCCCCTCCTGACAAGATGGATGTCATCTCAGCAGAGGCACAAACAGGCCTGCGGGGAACAACAGACTCCCTCGAGAGCTGAGATGGAGACAGAGGTGTGCTGGAGTACGGTGGAGATAAGGGGATGCAGAGACGCTAAGCGAGAATTTTCAGAAAAGTGAAGAAGAGAGAAAAGAGGAAAGTAAGAATGAGATGGGATGTTGAACCATGCTCGTGCCATTGGCCCTAGGGTAATGGCTCCTCTGCCTGTCTTCTTTGATAATGACACAAGGATGCCAGGTCTACCTTGCTGCCTCTGCACACATTGAAGCAACAGCCCACAGCAGCGGTTGCCATTTTGTGCCATATTCTATTCAATGGTCTACTTGCCTGAGTATACAGCTCTGTCACATAATCCCCAGCGTCTGCAGGACTAGGTGTCAAGAGCTAGGTTTGAATTGGAACTCTTAGGGATATCTTAAGGAACATGCTTTTCATTTCTGAAAGCGAGCTAGGACCGCCTGTGCTTTGGTGTGTGTGTATCTGATTACGCCATGTGGTTACATGGAGACAAACATTGGCTTGAAATTTGAAAAACAAAATGTAATAGCAGGGAAAAATAGAGGCCTTTGCACTGTAATTGCAAAGGCCTGTAAAAAAAAAAGTTTGCTCCAGTACGTGATCCTGACTTAAGACAAACAGCAAGGATCATTGATGCTCTATGATGAAAACGGAGGCAAATGGAGCCTCCTGTTGTATAGACAAGATGCAGAAAACAGAGCAAAAGCATTGGAAATGGTCGAGGGTAGTGGAGCTGCAATTCAAGAGAGGCAAAGCAACAAAGGTGTATGGACAGAGCAAACAAAACAAAACCAAGTGAAAATGAAAAAACTGTCCTTCCTCAAGTTTCGACCATCTTTCCAAGGCACATTATCACAATCTCCCAGACCGTCTCCGTATTATGTTTGCATTGATGTAGATGCATGTAGAGATATACATACATAGACAGATACACCATTTATAGTTGGACAAATCTATCTATGCATGTAGATGGAGCAAAAATTAGTCTAAAAAGTGCATCAAGAGTAAAAGGTCCACACACATTAAATTGGTGCGTGGTGGGAATATTTGGATTTTTCACTTAATTTTAACAAATCTGACAGCTGACTGGATCCACTCTGGTGTTTGCATTCTACATATAAGCATAAGAACATTTGCAGAAGGCTTCTGGTTTCTGACAAATATCTCACAGGTTCATATTGAACAAAAACTGAAGCCTGAATTAGATTTCATGGAACTTAAATGACACCAAGGCAGGTTGAAGCCACAGACCCTGGACATTTTATGACTGAGAGCAATGACTGTGTACTGCATGTTGGCTATTTTGTGCCAAACTACATCTATCATGCTTCCTCATACCTGACTTTTCATTCTCATCATAGAGTCCCTTTGAAGTTTATAGGCCATTTTCTGTATCAGTGATTGGTACGTGGACAGCCAAGCTTTCACACTGGATCTTATCAGAAGCTGTATATCTTTGTTATGAGTGCCTATCAGTGTGTCTACCATGTCATTTCCACTATATGATGAGGCTGTGAAAACATCTACTGTGTACTTTCACAGGAGAGCTGGAGAGGCTTATTGCCCACAGGGCCATCACCTCTTCTATATTACTTGTGGAAATCACAGTGCAATTGTGTGTGTGTGTGTGTGTGTGTGTGTGTGTGTGTGTGTGTGTGTGTGTGTGTGTGTGTGTGTGTGTGTGTGTGTGTGTGTGTGTGTGTGTGTGTGTGTGTGTTTGTGTACAGTCCATTTCAGATGGCAGTTGGCATCGATTTCTTCCTTTCAAATAAAACGTCAAGGAAACACTGCACAACATTTAATGCCGTAAACTATGTCAATTGTGTGTTGAAGTGGTGACACACAGTGTCTGCAGAAAAGTCTCATGAGCAGCAGAACTCATTTTCTTCAATTGACACACAAAGCCTTTGAATGTAAAATGTCCAACAGCCAGAGTAAATATCCAAAATAAAAACCGAAAAGTCTATAGTTCCTAAAACATGTCTCAAATTTTTTTTTCTGACTTCTTTTTTTTAGAATGGTACAATAAAATTACCTCGCAAACTACAAAATAAGCAGGTGAGTTTTTCAGATTGTCAGAAAATATTAGTGTACCTACTATAGTTCTGAACAGCTGAGAACAGCATTTAGTTATGCTTGTTCAAGAGTTGAAGGCCAACTCTTTTGAATTTCCGAGGTTAAAATATCATTTTAACAAGTGTTTGGTGACAGGTGAACCTTTGAGCCTTCAGCTGACAGTGATGTGCGATTATGAACTCTTGCACTATAGGTGTCAGATTGAGCGGTGTGATCTGGGGTGTTGAGGCAGGCACCAGTTTTATATAGAATTCAGCACAGAAAAAAAGTAGATAGCAAACTCTAGCCAGCAGTCATCAATGGGTAGCTCAGGTTGACAATCAGAGGGTGCCTGTTAGATCTTCCTTTTTCTTTTAAATGTCGTCTAACTATCTAGTTTTTCTACTTTAACTGCCTGCAGGATATCTGTGCACTTTTATTTTAGTAGTCTTTTCTCCATGCTTTTCATGCTCTGTGAAACTAATTCATTTAATTTGTGCAAGGCAACAGTCCATTATCTGTACACTATATAATACATGTCTTAGAGTTAAAGGCAAAGCAAGGCATCTTTATTTATTTAGGGCCATTCAGACACAAGGTGATTCAAAGTGCTTCACAGGGAAATAGAATAAATTAAAAATAAGACATTAAGGGCGCTAAAGATAAATAACAGCGACTGTTAAAAATAAGGCATAAGAATATGGAGGTTAAATTTAGGATTATAGTTAAAGACCGTAATGATTTAATGAGAAATTTAATGAGAAATCTACAGTACTCAATAATATATTGAATTACAAGCTTGAGCACCTGCTGAAGAGGAGTTTCTGTTCCAATGTTTATTGTATTTACATTCAGTTCCTTTCTTTTCTTCACATACAGAGCTCCCTCACCATAACATGGTTCAGTGCATTGTGTTCTGCATCCTGTGTGTTTAAATGAGAGAAAAGTGTGAAAATGTTAATATTTGTCTGAGAAACATGTACAAAGTGTGTAGTGAGGGGTTTTACGGCTTTAAAACATCTATCCATCCATCCATCTCCCACCGCCTATCTGGAGTCGGGTCGCGGGGGCAGCAGCTTCAACAGGGAGCCCGAAACTTCCCTTTCCCCGGCCACATCCACCAGCTCTGACTGAGGGATCCCAAGGTGTTCCCAAGGCAGTGTTGAGATATAATCCCTCCACATGGTCCTGGGTCTGCCCCGAGGTCTCCTCCCAGCTGGATGTGCCAGGAACACCTCCCTAGGGAAGCACCCCGGAGGCATCCGCACCAAATGCGCAAACCACCTCAGCTGACTCCTTTCGACATAAAGGAGCAGCGACTTTATACTCTGAACCCCTCGTGAATAGCAGTGTTTCTCACCCCAAAATACTTAAACTCCTTCACTTGTGGAAGGACCTCATTCCCCACTCGGAGAAGGCAATCCACCGTCTTCCTGCTGAGGACCATGGCCTTGGATTTGGAGGTGCTAATCCTCATTCTCGCTGGTTCCCACTTGGCTGCAAACCGGAACAGTGAGCCCTGTGGGTCACAGGCTGATGACACAAATAGGACCACTTCATCTGCAAAAAGCAGTAAATGCAATCCTCAGCCCACCAAACTTTAAACCATCCTCACCACAACTACACCTCGATATCCTGTCCATAGCCTTCACGGCCCTGGCGAAGGCCAACAACAACTTGGAACAAGTCCGACTTACTGCCCAGAACCCCAATGCAGCTCTCACTTTGGGGATTACAGGGATTGGATGGCCCTAAGGAGAGGCCCCCTCACCCCATACTCCCACAGTACCACCCACAGTAAGTCCCTGGGGACCCGATTGTACGCCCTCTCCAAGTCCACAAAACACATATAAACTGGATGGGCATACTCCCAAGCCCCCTCTTGGACTCATGCGAAAGTAAATAGCTGGTCCGTTGTTCCATGACCAGGACGGAACCCACATTGTTCCTCCTCAATCCAAGGTTCGACAATCGGCCGCACCCTCCTTTTCAGCACCTTGGAGTAAACTTTCCCAGGGAGGCTGAGGAGTGTGATGCCCCTGTAGTTGGCACACACCCTCTGGTCCCCTTTTTGAAAAGAGGAACCACTGCCCCAGTCTACCACTCTTTCCCCACTGTCCCAGACTTCCATGCAATGTAAAAGAGGTGTGTCATCCATGACAGCCACTTAACACCCAGAGCCTTCAACATTTCCGGGCGAATCTCATGAACACCCAGGGCTTTGCCATCATGAAGTTTTTTAACTACCATGCTGACTTCGCCCAGAAAAATTTATTCGAATCCCCCATCATCCTACAGCTCTGCCTCTGCAACAAAGGACGGGTCAATTGGGGTAGTTGGATTCAGGAGTTCCTCAAAGTGTTCCTTCCACCGACCAACAATCTCCTCAGCCGAGGTCAACAGCATCCCATCCTTGCCGGATACAGCTTGGATGGTCCCCCGCTCCCCCCTCCTGAGGTGTCAGACAGTCCTCCCAAACAACTTTGGTGCCGTCCGAAAATCCTTCTCCAACACCCTCTGTTTTGCCTCCATCACAACCGAGGCTGCAGTCCTTCTGGCCTGTCGGTACCCTGCAACTGCCTCAGGAGTCCCCAGAGACAATATGCCCTGAAAGCCTCCTTCTTTAATCAGACGGCTTCCCTGACCACCAGGGTCCACCACGGTGTTCGAGCGTTAACTCCCCTTGAGGCACTCAAGACCTTTAGACCACAGCTCTCAGCTGCAGCTTCAGCAATGGAAGCTTTGAGCATCAACCGTTCAGGTTGATGTCACCAGTCTCCACAGGGATGCCCGAGAAGCTCCTTTGTAATTGAAGGCCTCACGGACAGAGTCCCCCTACAGACAATCCCAGTTCACCTGCACTGCTCGTTTGGGCTTACCAGGTCATTCCAAAGGTTTCCCCCGCCAATGGACCCAACTCACCACCAGGTGGTGATCAGTTGACAGCTCTGCCCCTCTCTTCACCCGAGTGTCCAAAACACACGGTCAAAGGTCAGATGATACGATCACAAGATCGATCATTGACCTCCGACCCAGGGTGCTCTGGTACCAGGTTCACTTATGAGTATCCTTGTGTTCAAACATGGTGTTAGTTACGAACAATCCATGACTTGCACAGAAGTCCAACAATATTTCACCGCTCAGGTTTAGATCAAGGAGGCCATTCCTCCCATTCACATCCTTCCAGGTGTCTCCATCATTGCCGACGTGTGCATTGAAATCCCCCTAAAGAGCAGTGGAGTCACCTACAGGGATCCCGTGAAGGACCTCATTTACAGACCCCAAGAAGGCTGAATACTCCGAGCTGCTATTCGGTGCATACGCACAATTAACAGTCAGAGTTTTCCCTCCCACAGCCGGAGGGTTGTAATGTATCATAATTGCAAAAAATAAAGCTAACTATTTCGCGGATTTTTCCGATTGGAACCACTATGTTTAATTGAATTTTACATTGTGTTTGAACCTTCAAAATTCTTTAGTAGACATGTTCACCTGACAGTTTTGATAAAAGCACATCCAGATGTGTTATTTTTTTTTGTTTTAGAAAAAGGTCCACTTTTATAGGTCTAAGCTGTGAAAATCACTCTTGTCCACGTGGATTAAAAAAATGATTTGAAATGCCGTAGTATGCATGCCAGGACATAGCAGCACATATCTGCATGCAAATGTTCTCTTCTCCAACGCAGTGAGTTCACAACCAAAGCCAATGATATGTCTGCACTGATGACGGCTTTGGTGCATTACATCCACATATTGCTGGAGGAGCATTGATTAGTTCGCCCAAAACAAAACTATATTTTGTCATTGTTTTTTACTCTTTTCATGTCACAATTTTTATAAGTACTGATTTTTTTTTCAGTTTACATGATGATTGCAATGGTTGTGATTTTAAAAAAAATATATATTCTTGAACTCAGATATAAACCTTAGTATCTTTAGGACCCCAAAATGTTGTTATTGTGCAGACCAATGGAACAATCGCAACAAAAGGTTCTAAAATTTAAAGAGAATGTGTTAACAACCCCTCTGAAGTTTTCTGAATCCACTAATTTCTTTGTTAATGCTATTGTATATGGGGCATTTTTCATTTTAAACAATTACTATGCAATAAATTTAAAATAAATTTAAATAAAAAATAAATTAAAAATTTAGACATTATGGCACTGCAATATTTACAGTGCAGTGAATATTGCAGTCTATTGCTTCTGTTAGAGAAACTGACGTTTGTTTTTTATCTTTATTTCAGGATTTTTTTCATATCCTGTAAATATTCAATAGAAAATACACATTGAAAACTGACTAACCAATGAATTTGGATCAATTTGTGAATTAAAATTGTAAACACACACACACACGCACAAACACACACACACCATATCACTCATAAACAAATCCAAGCTTATTTTTTTGCATGGATTTTCTTCCTCATCATTTCAGCTTGACTGGACAGCCACACAACGCAACAATAGCATTAGAGCATCTTGGCAGACACACATTCATACATAAACACATACAGACAGACACCCACCTTTCCTCTACATAAAATTACACAATATTCTCCATGAATAATGGATAAATACCTGTGTTTCCAGAGGCATCAAACAACAGACAGATGGAGATGGACAGACAGTGTGAGAGACGTACAGACAGACTGAGTGTGTCTTTGATCCTCTGCCTAAAATGACTGTAATATCTTGCAGTTTGAGAGAAAAACTGAAGGAGCTCTACAGACTGAGTCTGTCTGTGCCCACATAGTTTGGCCATGTGTGAGTGACGTGCGGAGCATATTCATTAGTGTGGCTGTTTCCACTGAGGAAAGAGATGAATTGATGGCTAAAGGTCAGGAAGGAGATGCTATCAGGACAGCGAGCGGAGCAAGAAAGGGGAGGAAGAGAGGGGATACGATACAAACAGATGAGAAACTGCAAAAATACATAAGAGATTTCCATTCCACAGAAAATCAAAAGAAGCACATCTTTTTAGATGCCACTAAATAAGTTTAAATGGCAGTAATTATCATCCAGTAAAAAAAAGATGAAAGAAAAAACCTTTAATGGCCTTAATGGCAGTCATTCCTAAACATAAAGGGCTTTTGATTGAGCTAACCTCAACCCTCTATTTTCCCTATCAATTTTGAGTGACAACGCCCTTTGCTAATTCATTATACATGCAATGATTAGTACTCAAGCAAAAGGAGGTGGTGCCTGCTGATTATAATACCATGTGCTGCCTGTCACTTGTTGACAGAGAAACAAAAGAACAGGTCTTTCCTCAGCAATGAAAATGTTGGCGTAACAAGTCAATGTCATTGCGTGATCTAAGTTTGTGCAGATAATTCGTCTTCTGTTTTGTTCCCCTATCATGATCAATATGAGATGGAATATCTGTCAGAATCATTTTCACCATGCATCTCCTTGATTCAGTCAGAAAAATTTCTGAGTAGAGTTTAATTGAGAGATTGGACCAGCTCAGATTAAGGCCCTCTCCATCCATTAGTCTTGTGTCGATACAGACTTGTCATTCAATCCATTTCTGTATTGATCTGTTGTGAGCCCTGATGTACCGGCCCATGCACTTGTTGTACACACAGACACTCAAAGAAGCATATGCAGTGTTTGTCCATTCGTAGAGCGTGATGAATTTGTCTACTCTGATATACCTCAGCTTCAATAATCAATCTGTTACCTCTGTCCTGCACACTCCTGACCTTTTTGTTTCCCATGTGCTCTATTATGCTCTCTATCCAAACGTATCTCTTCAGAGGAGACTGTATTATATCAGTGCCTGCTTTCTACCAAAATCCACCTTATGCAAAAAATGTGTGCTCCTCTTTTGACCTTAACCTGCTCATTGCAGCTTTGTCTAAAAACTGTGTAAAAACTGGGTATACGTGAGGGAACATTCCTTGAAATTTCCTAAAAAGTGTTTACTGAGTGAGACCAAAACCTCCAAACTTATCTTTCTCCTTCCTCTCTGTTTTTCTTCCTTTTCCTCCCTCTTTGTAGTACCTTCACTGATCAGTGAGCTACGAGCAGAAAAGATCGAGCAAAAGAGCATAACCCTGGTGTGGAGGGAGCCCTCATACCCAAACAGCAGCCGAACTGAATACGAAGTCAAATACTATGAGAAGGTAAAACCCAATATTGCACCAGTATCTGTTCACATCAGTGTTTTTTGTTACTGCTTTTCTGTCATTTACCTCAATAACTAATATAGCAAATCCAAATTGTAAAGTACTTCTCAAGACTAATATTGTCATCATTAACTTATATCAAAATGTGTTTGTCATATTATGTGTGTATTAATGATGAATCCTAGGGAAAATGTTTTTTCTTTAATAAAGTCAACTAGGATATTTCATTATATGAAATGCAATGGCTGCAGGGTCTTCAATCCTGCTCATTGTAATAAATGCAAGTAGGGAATGACACATTTTTAAACATGTCCCCAGCCCAAACTGTTATTTTATCAAGGTATTCTCTGACTCTGCACATTTTATAACTCAATTGTGTCCTGAAATTCTGATAATATGCTTCCCAAATTTTTGTGTGAATCTAATCACGTCACGGCCCCTTGGTTATACTCTATAATTAATAGTTATTTGCAGTTGGCAGTGTCCCTGAACATTTGAGGACTGCTTGCATGCAACCACTCATTAAAAATCTGGCCTTGATCCATTAGAATACAGCAGTCATCAACATATCTCTAAATGACCACGTACTGAAAAGTGTGTGTGAACAATGTCCAAACAACTTCTTGAAGCACTAAGACTGAGAGATTTCTACACATCAAACATCACAACACTGACAGCTTGTTCTCAGTGATGTTTAAAAAATGGTTGGTAGTACTGACTGTTCTTTCTTTTTTCTGCTAGACGAGTGACGTTTTTGATTAACTTGACTCTGATAGATGAGCTGCAGTTCTTGGCCTATTTGATAAATCATAAATGTCACATGTCCATTTGTGATCACCTCGCCTCACCTCACTCTGTATTTAACTATGGGGTCCCTCAGGGTTTGGTAATTGGTGCAAGCCTGCTTTTATTATATGAGCTCCCACTGCCACAAAATACAGAAACATTTCATTCCACTGCCATGACAATGGCAGAGTTGTATCTGTCAGAAAGGCATACAGTACTAAAACCTGTTAGAAATGCAGTGTTTCATAAATGTAGACATAATACAGCAATAATAGAATAACATAGAACTGACTCAAAGTCATTATAAATAAATGCCAGAAATGTCAGAAACCTGGGCATCCTCTTTGGACATCCGAGGAAAGCCCTGTCAGCCCTCGATTAGCCACACAAATAACTACCTGAGGAATTTTGTATGATCAGTGCTCAGTTTTTGACTGTTTTTCTCCTCGTAGTTGGAGTTTTGCGATAGTCTTTTAAAAGATATAAACCTGTGATCAATACACAGGCTCTAAATTCTACCAAATATTGTAGCTAGGCTTAAGAAACAAGAAAGTTTTACACATTAATTCTGTTTTAATGGCTTTAAACTGACTAACGTTTTGTTTTTGAAGATTTTACTTCATACTTTTAAAACCCTTCTTGGCCTGGCCCCTGCATACATATCTGAACTTCTGTTACCTTCCCAGTCTGCAGCGTGCCATCCTCAGGCAAGAGGTTGACTGTTCCCAGCCCCTGTTTTAAAACTGAGGGGAATGAGCGTTTGCATTTTGATGCCTCGGCTGTGGAACGACCTGCCTGAGGAAGTCTGGCTCCCTAAATCAGTTTCCTCCCTTAAATCAGTGCTAAAGAACAACACTTTCTTTACACTCTTTGGTTTCTAGTTTTTGGTCTATTTTTATTGAACTTTTGATGCTGCACCTAAATCTTGCTGTCCTGTGTTTTAATATGCTTGTGTATTTTAACATTTGAATTGTGTCTGTAGTATTAATTATCCACGGCATATAGTCTTAATTGATTTCATTCCTTATGTCATAATTTGTAGACATACACCAATTTATATTTTGCCCTTGTTTTTAGACCAGTTATTATTATTATTATTATATTATTATTATTATTATTATTATTACCTTTTCTGTATGAATTAGGAGAATGTAAAGGTTATTTTTCTAAAGGTTGAAATGTTACCTTGATCTTGTGTCTGTAGGCATATTGCTGAAAAGCACATGCATTTTTAATGAACTTTAATGGACAATTATGAAAAATTAAATTCATACTGCCGGCATATTTTATGTCTCTTTTATGGATAATCATTGTATTTCATTGGGTCTATCATCCTCTTTAATACAACATAGTTTTTTGCATAAATCTGTCATCCGTGTGAAGCCCAGCTGTCTTGCTCACAACTCTCCATTTTCATATGCCACGTTGTGTGGCAGCACCAGGTCTTTTGGCTGTGACATACTCTCCTTCTTTGTCACACATCCTCCTCTTCTCAATGCCTCACTATATTTAATGAAGGCCTAGCTCCTTGATGTTTTAGTACCATATCTTTAGATAAAAGCTGGGAGCATTTAGACTAGTTAAGGCCTTCAGAAAAGAGAAGAGATAACAGTATGTTTACAGTGCAGCATTTAAAAAAAAAATGTCTGTGTAGTAACTGAGGGAGGGTAAGGTTAGAGGTGTATGAACAACAGATGAGGTGGAGATGACTCAGTAGAAAGACTTGTAAGTGATAGAAAGACATGCATTCGGATACTTTTTGAGAAAGAGAGGATGAGGACAGCAGCGCTGAAGGAAGTGTGAGGAAGGGATGGATAGAGAATAACTGAGATTGAGACTAGAAGATTGCTGACAGGCCATGAAATGAAAAGGCAGCTACACCGGAACAAAGAGCCTATTAAAGTATAAACCAGAATGCACTCATGCCTCCGCTAAGGCTGAGCAGTCTGGTACGTGTATATGTCTTATAATGGAAAAGACAAAGAAATAGAGAAGTGATCTGAAAACAAAAAAAATGTTTATTGTCCATAGAACACAGTCAGTCATAGACATGAAAGAATGCGTATTATATGTTTTTTAATCTTTCAAGTATATGTATTGATTAAATTACAGTTTTTAAAGGCAGTTGTTAGAAATTAATAAAAATCATTGACTACATTCCCCCTCCACTCCACAAGGTGGTGGAAGTTCTTCCTGTTTGATATTGCCTACTCCATAAATACAGGCAAGAATAGGCAGGACTTCCTCTTGTGACCAAACACATGCTACTGGAAGCAGCAGTAGTATAAAATAAATGCCCATAAATGCCCATCTCTCCATTTTCATGTAGACAAGACGATTGCAGCTTCTTATCCGTTTTGCGGGTCATGGTGAATACCATTAATGATTCTGACAATTTCAGAACTAAAAATGTCATGTCTTATGCAGTGTGATGCAAGTCACTTGAAGAAACTTTGATTACAGTGACAACTAACCCTGGTAATGTTTCTTTTTGGGTTTTTTTACTTTCATCAGGAATATATAAAATTTGCTTGCAGGATTTTTGAGACTTCATGGGTTGTCTTGTTGCTTTTATAACTGTTAGATAAAAAGTAATAATTTTACAGACTCAAACTGCTATCAAATTGTAGATGAAACTGCTGATTAAATTTGGCGCCATGTGATGAATAGTAAAAGGTTTATTGAGCTAAAACCTTAAAGAATCTGTCATTAGTGTTATTTTTCCATATGATGATGAAACATCAGGTGTATTGACAAAACGTAGAGATTTTTGCTCCCAGAGTGCTTTCTAGCTAACCACTGAAAGAGTCATTATGGGAATGATTTTTTTCAAAGGAGATTTTTATTTTTGTGTTACCATTGCCTCAGCTGTTAGTAAACCTTTTTTGACCAACCTAGTCCCTATCTCTCTCATCTCATCACATGTATATTTAAATAGAAAGCTCAGTGACTTTCTGTGTAACGAATTGTGCTACATAAATAAAACTGCCATCCCGACCGCCGTGAAGGAATACCCATCAATGCATCAGTACTTTCTGTGTGAAGGCGTCTGACTGATGGTTGCGATAAGAATCCTAAACTGAGATTTATTAGACTTTGTCATTGTTTTTACATGAGATATTGCAATAAACTAAACTAAGTCACAATTTTTTTGCTGACATGTTGTAGGAGTTTGCATCATTCCCCATTGACGGCTGCCATATTTTGGGACAAAGTTGTTTTACCTACATTGGTAGTGAGGAGTTTCAGTTAGATTGATTACTGTAATTACATTTCTTCTCTTAATAGCTCTGCTCTAGTTTGACTTGTTCCACTGTGAGATAGCTGTGAAAGCTATGCCTTCAAGGTTGTTTACTTTGGTCATTTACCAAATTAACTCACTGTGCTTAAGTTACTTGTCGCTTGTTAACTGCCTCTCAACTCTTTGTTTCCGCTTTCCTGTGCCTTTCCTGTGTTTTGTCTGTGTCCTTATGCAGTGCCATTCCACATTTTTTTTGCACAATCAGTGTCAGTACTTGCTTTATCTTGTTTTACAACAAATTAAATTAAATTAAAGTTGTCATTCAAGATCATCCTGTCTTGGAACGATCTTATTGACGAGCATGAGGCATGGCAAGCAAAGACACAGTAAGATCTGTTCATTGAACTGAGGCAAAGATCGGAAACAGATTTCAGGAGAAAGAGCAGATATTGGACACAAAATAAGTAATTACATTCATTTGTGTGCCCCACTTGCAGCCCTCATTATGCCCACTTTTACAAGGTGTGAGTCAGAGATGAATGAGCACCATCTTTTGTTTGTTTTCTAAAGACTGGAATAATGAATAGAGTTACTCTGTGTATTTTTTTTTTCTTTCCGCAGGAAGTCCTACTTTATTGAAAACAGGCAAATGAAGAATTTTCTTTTAACTCCGTCTCACAAACTGTAGGTTTATGTGCTCTTCACTCAATAAATGAAAAATTATCAAAGCCAGTGTTTCATTTGGAAAATGAGCCTGTGCTAACCTGCAATTAGAACAATTTCCCTGAAAACGAACAGGGCAGCTCACCATTTGATTCCACCTACGTGCCTCACTTGTTTCTCTCCTTCTCTTTGTTTTCTCTCTCACACTTTTCACTCTGTCTCCACAGGAACAAAAAGATCAGAGTTATTCTACTGTGAAGACTGCCGCCACACGAATCAGTGTCAGCAACCTCAAACCTGGAACCACTTATGTCTTCCTCATCCGTCCTTTCTCGATACCGGCACCCTCTCCATCCCTGTCCTCCTCCCCTCTGTCATCCTCTTCCTCTTCTTCCTC
Organism: Antennarius maculatus; assembly: GCA_013358685.1. NCBI lineage: Eukaryota > Metazoa > Chordata > Actinopteri > Lophiiformes > Antennariidae > Antennarius > Antennarius maculatus. The sequence goes on along the minus strand of CM023622.1, from coordinate 6,762,119 downwards.
TTCCTCCCCCTCATCTTCCTCTTCCATTTCTTCCTCCTCTACGGCATCATCTACCTCTTCGTCGTCCTCTTCCTCCCCTCCGCCCATTGACTATGGAGCATACAGTGCTCCCCTGGAGCTGCAGACACTTGGCGAGTGTGAGTACCCGTTTTACGCCTCCTTCCCTCCTCTCCTCCCTTTCCCATCACTTTCTCCTTAGCACTGCCAGGCAGATTGGGACGAGGGGTTTGTGTAGGCACCTGGCCAGCCCACACAATGGGGCATGCTGCTCAAGTGAGTGAGAAACAGGGACGTAACTGTGTCTCAGACTATGTGTGAAGACTGAAGATTTTAGCAGTAAGCTGTGAAATGGTTCCCATTTGCAAGTTGGTACCATATCCCATGTGCTATGAGGGCCTGGGTGTATAGGTGTGGTCTAGTTCTTTTCATGTATTCTCTGAGCTATATATTCTTATAGTGCTGAGCCGCTACACACAATTTATACGGTTGAACTCACATGAGAGTTGCCTTGAACAACCTTTAACAACAAGAGCTGGCCAAAGAACAGCTCAACTAAAATATTCTGTATTTCCATTATTTTACACATGCCTGTTTTTCTTTTTGGCCTAGAGGTCTTAAAAGTAGTTGCGACTTAACTTTTTTTTCTCACTTTGCATATTCAGTTTACTTCATTTGCCTCCCGTGAGATCAATGTGAATGGGCGATGATCTTATCTAGTTCTTGCAAGGCAACACAATATCCTCTAGTAACCATGAACAGAATTCAGCCATGCACAGTATTAACATTGTCATCATTGTCATTTATCGCTTATGTGAATCTACAATTTATAACCACTGGTAGGCAGATTATAACCAAACAATTAATGGAAGATGCAGAGATGCGCATAATTTAATGGATTCTCTTGTTTTACACTGTGGAAAACTATTCAGTATTGTTAAGGTAACTACTTAATCCCCAGATAGTAACATGTGTCGATCCGTTTCTATTTAATATTCACTTTTGATGTCAGAAACAAACAAAAAAATCAGTAACTGAATGTGTTTAAATTGGTTGGAAAAAGAAATTTAAATTTTGAAATTTACAGTTCTGTCACTGCTGCTAATAAAAATCATGCAGTGTGATTTAAAGCTCCAGAACAGCTGCTAAATGGACCTTAAGATGAGATTGTTTTGCTTATGACTGTAATTCTGGTTTACTACCGCCATCAGTTTTAATACAATAACAACTAAAAGTATAGTGTGCCCTTCAGAAACACATGGTCTCATTTTTTTTCTGTCCCTTTGAGTCTATTTAGTGAAGCAGAATCTAATCTAAGATGTTTTTTAATAGTGTAATACATAAGAGTCATCTGAGAATATGAATACAGAGGAGGCTGTGGCTTTCTAACATAAGGAAACATCATTTTACTCTCTAATCCAACAAACTTAATTTAGCCTTTAAGGCCGTCTTTTTATTATTAGCTCTCCTCTCCTGTTCTAGTTCACATTTAACCTAGAGTAATTGAATATGTGTGACCTGCATGCTGGTTTGCTAAATTGTGTTGTTAGGTTGTGACTAGCATCTGCATTGCACAAATGAGCTGGTGTTTCCTTGCTCAGCTAATTCTCACACAGCCAGTTTGGTTAAGGTGTATGTCTTTGATCTTGTGTGTAATGAGCATCTCTTGTGATTTTCAGTGGCGCTTGCATCCAGTGAACAGAGTCCAGTGGTGATCATCATTGTTGTGTCCGTGGCTGCCCTGATCATGTTGCTCTCCATGGGTGTTGGACTGCTCATCTGGAGGAGGTAGATATGTCCACAGCGCTTAGAAAAAGTGTTGGACCAACTCATGATTTTGTCTAAATTCATATGTATAATATACTAAACTATGTTGATTTTCAAACTACTTTTAATAAAAAAGAAACCTGAGTATTAAAAAAGGTTAAGTATAACAAAATCACCAGTGTGAAAATTTATTGGCCCCTTAAATTAATAGTTATTTGTGTTCTTTGGCAGCAACAACTAAGGCCAATTAAAATCTACCGCTGTGGCTGAACTAAAGACCTACTTTAGTTCAGCCACAGCGGAGGGTTTATGAGCATGAATGACTTTTCAGGTCCCACCCCAAAACCTCAGTGGGGTTCATGTACAGTCCTTGACTAGACCACTCCAAAAACTTTTTATATTCCTTCCAAGCCATTCAGAGTATGATGTACTCTTATGCTTGGTGACAACATCTTGCTCTACAACCAATTTTTTTTCATAAGTTTCATCTCACAGACTGATGACTAAATTCACCTGAATTTATTGATATGGTAGAATTCATGTTTCCTTAGATTATGACAAACTGTCTTGGCTCAGAACAGCAAGTTATCCCCACAACATCACAGTGATACCAGTTTAATCATGGGATTTTGTAGTGGGATTCTGTTCGGTTTACACCAGATGTAATGGGACTCATGTGCTCCAAACATCTCAAATTTTGAGTCATCACTCCATAAAATATACTCCCTAAAGCGCTGAGGGTCATCAGGGTGTGTTCTGACAAAATTCAGAGTCTCCTGGATAGCAGTGGTTTTCTCCTCAACACTCTCCCATCCATCCATCTTCAACCGCTTATCCGGCCCCGGATAAGCGGTCTCCCCAGACACTTCCTCCAGCTCCTCCGGGGGGATCCCTAGGCGTTCCTAGGCTAGCCAAGAGACATAGTCCCTCCAGCGTGTCCTAGGTCTTCCCAGAGGTCTCCTTTCCGGTAGGACAGTCCCAGAACACCTCCCCAGGGAGGCGTCCAGGAGGCATCTGGAATAAATGCCCGAGCCACCTCAGCTGTCTCTGCTCGAGGCAGAGGAGCAGCGACTCTACTCTGAGCTCCTCTCTGGTGACTGAGGTCCTCACCCTATCTCTAAGGGTGCGACCAGCCACTCTACGGAGGAAACTCATTTCAGCCGCTTGTATCCGGGATCTTGTCCTTTCGGTCATGACCCAAAGCTCATGACCATAGGTGAGAGTAGGATTGACTGGTAAATCAAGAGCTTTGTCTTGGGACTCAGCTCCTTCTTCACCACGACAGACCTATACAGCGACTGCATCCCTGCGGAAGCTGCACCGATCAGTCTGTCAATCTCACGTTCCATCCTTCCATCGCTCGTGAACAAGACCCCAAGATACTTAAACTCCTCCACTTGGGGCAAAGACTCTCCACCGACCTGAAGAGGGCACACCACCCTTTTCCAGTCGCAAACCATGGCCTCAGATTTTTATATGCTGATCCTCATCCCACTCGCGTCACACTCCATCCCAGTGCGCGCTGAAGGTCCAGGCTTGATGAGGCCAACAGGACAATATCGTCCACAAAAAGCAGAGATGAAATCCTTTGGTCCCCAAACTGGACTCCCTCCGGTTCCTGGCTGAGCCTAGAAATTCTGTCCATAAAGATTGAAAAAACCCCACCAGCCCGCTGCCTTTCACCTTGGGAAACACCAGAAAAGTGGAGAATCCCACCTCTCTCAAGGTTTTGGGTTCCCATCCCCTACGGGTTCCCGGTGAGTCCACTAGAGGTTAGGCCAATGTCATCCTTTCGGGCCGATCCCTGCAGGGCCCCATGGACAGAGGCCCGGCCACCAGGCGCTCTCATACGAGCCTCAACCCCGTGCCTGGCTCCAGGGTGGGGCCCCGGTTGTGCCATACAGGGCAACGTCATGGTCCTTGTTTTACTTACCATAGGGGTTTTGTTACTGCTCTTAGTCTGGCCCGTCACCCAGGACCTGTTTGCCAAGGGAGACCCTAGCAGGAGCATAAAGCCCCTGACAACATAGCGCCTGGGATCATTTGGGCATTCAAACTCCCCCACCACGACGAGGTGGCAGCTCTCCCATAGATGTGAATTTTGCCCAGTGTCTTTTCAATAGTGGAGCCATGAACACTGACCAGTTATTTAGTTGAGAAAGGTCTGTTATTCATTGGCTGTTTTAGTTGGATCTTTTGTGGTTTTCTGAGTGGGCCGTCACTGTGATGCTAGAGGATCACAGTGAAGGCCCAACAATACTGTTCAATATTGTGCAGAGATTGGCCACTTCTAGGAAGGTTCACAATTGTCTCAGAAAAAGCCTAGTCATCTTTCCCAAATTCATGCATTTCAGCTCTTCTGGAATTATTGCACAAAAGATATGTCCTTACTGGTGAGACTTACTGGTCAATATTGTGCCTCTGAAGGTCGCAGTAATGATTGGGTGGAAAGGTCTAAGAGTAACTGGGCGTGAGAGGGTCTAGTCCAGCTGCAACCTGATATGAACTATCAAGCCTTCTTCTGTAAAATTTTGTTTGAAAATGACACAGTCTAGTACCAGATAAACTCAAGAGTCCCACAATGTGCTCATAATGCTTCCAGGTGTATCACACCTCTTGCCCATAGTAGGCTGGGATAGGCTCCAGCGACATGTAAAGCAGATTACTGGTTTACACAAAATAATTATGATCTTCTCATAAACAAGAAAAAGGTGAATGGATAAACTCAAAAGAAGAAATCTTGAGGGGGTCCAATACTTTTTCAATGTATGTAGTCATAAAGATGCAAATTAATTAAGTCGCTATTCACTATGGCCCATTCTGTCATAACATTTCAATACCCTTGGTATATTACAAAAACACAGGAATAGTCACATGTGTACAAACACTCATACAGTCAATCATCTATTCAGTCATCTGTCATACGCTTCTCTGTCATAATCCAGATTACAGTAATCCTTTCATAACAGTCCCTCTGTGAAAGGGATGAGCAGTGACAACAGAATGACTCGAATTACATGATCATGACACTTTGCTTAAATATGTAACATGAAGAAGCCAGATAGTTTAAGTTTTGATTATGGCACAGCCTGTATCAAGGCCAAAACACTGACAGGGTCACAGCCTTATGGTATAATCTTATATTTGACACTGAAGTCTTCATTTGTTGTGTAATCAACATGGATTTCAGATAGTCAATGGTGAAAAGGCAATGATGCTGAAGAGACATTAAAACATTCATTGTGATACGCAACAATTTTAAATTTGCAATAATCCATAAACTCTTGAATATATCACTAGGAGTAACTACCAAATGCCGCATTGGCAGTCTGTTTTTGTTTTGTTTTTTTGACTGATCATTTGATTTATTGACTGATGACTTTCAGAGACATATGTGTCCAGAAATCCTCAATTTATGTTCTTGTTCATTGCACTCGATACACCACCATACTTAACTGTTTTATTCAAGTGTGCAAATAAAGTTCAGTGGGGGGGGGGGCACGTTGTTCTTTGACTCCTGTTCATTTCTGCATTCTGCCATCTCGCCTCACACACGCCCACACAGTACTGTACACACTGTCATCATCTGCACTATATGAAATGCATCGCACATGCAAGCACATAAACAGCGAGTGCAAATGTACTCCCACACAGTTACACACATGGCCAGGAAATGTTTTCATTTCGTTTGGATGGCATTCAATTGATATTTTTCAAAGGAGATTTTGGGATACATTGGGGGAGCATTTGTGGGCATAGTTTGTGGGCATTTTTATACAGTTCTTTATCCCCTCCCAACACACACACACACACGCTCACACACAGACACACACCAGTCTACATTGGTGCCTCTCCACTTTCTCCCACAACTACACCCACCCGTCTAAAGAGAAGTTTGTGATATGGAAACCACCAGACCAAATCAAGATAAACACCAAGCACTTTGATAACAGAATAGAAATTAATTCTGTTCACTCATAGCAGCTCCATAGAAGCTGTTTCTGTCACTCAAACATCCATCAAGGTATATAAAAGATATATACACAATCACATACACAGCTATGTCAAAACAGTGAAAATGTGCAAACTCTCAGCACAGATGCATAAAATATTAAAATACATTATTGCTTTGAGGACAGGAAGCATCATCCCCTTGTGCACAGCCGAGTGCTGAATAATAATGCCTATCGTTCTCTCCTTTGTTCCCATCACTGCATTCATTGCAAGAGGTTTCACTTGTTTATCGCTGCTCGACCATTAACTTGCTCTTCAGGTTTTGCATAGAGACAAAGAGGGAATGGCTTGATGCCTCAATTACCATTCTCTCATGTTTGCAAAGGAAGTCGGCTTTCTGCCACATTTGGAGGGTCTCCATTGCATCGACCTGCCTTCTCACACAGATACATGTATATGAGCCCTGCTGCACATGCATGAAGACATAGGGAAAGGCAGCCACACGCATCTTAGAGAATGCACTGATGTCGATGGAAGTTGGATCATTGTGTCCTGTTTAGCTTAATGAAGCATGAAACAGTCCTGCTTGTCACGAAACCGTAACGTTTTGATCATCTATTGTATGAATAATCATCCAGTTGTAAAATATCACAACTTTCTCAATATCAGTTTTGACCAGCACATATGGATTCTTTAATTTTAAAAATAATTACTTTGAAAATATAAATTATTTGTTACTCAAAAATATAGTGGGGAATTCTGTCAGTCACAGACACACACACACACACACACACACACGCACACGCACACGCACACACAGTGTCTTTTGTTGCCTGACAGAATTTGATAGAACCAGGGTTCCAGGGCATTGCCCAAACATTGTCCAAGAAGCCCAGGCTTCACTGGTTAGTGCAGATTGTTTACCCTTCCCTGGTCAGTTTCTGTGTGTGTGTGTGTGTGTGTGTGTGTGTGTGTGTGTGTGTGTGTGTGTGTGTGTGTGTGTGTGTGTGTGTGTGTGTGTGTGTGTGTGTGTGTGTGTGTGTGTGTGTGTGTGTGTAGTCACTGAATAACAAGTTATCATGAGCAAGAGATGGAAAAAAGATCTAGAAGAAAGGAGGAAGTACAGGTTCATTTCACAGGGCGATTGACTCTTGGTGAGATGGTTTGAATGGATAAAAAGTTTGACAAAAAGGAGAACCAAAGGAACAGCTCTTTAGCTTGTTTCCTCTTTGACTTTCATATTATGTAATCATGTTTTTCATGGCTCAGGAAATTTGTAACTATCAGACGCCTCAATTCCTGATTAGACAGTTGTCAGTCCAGATAGCTCTGGGACTGTTTTGGGAATGTGTTTCCATTCATTATTACTAACAAATTAATACCTGTAGTTACAAATATCAATCAATTCCAAACCAAGCTCATTGAAGTCTGAGATGACTGACTAGTCATATTGATGATTAATACACAATGGTTTTTTTCAAAACTTCCATGTCTTGTGCTCTACATAAGTCTCTGCTGGCCTTAATTTCCCCTGCTTCACTTTTCCTGTCAGCTCAGAGTCTATTTTGGCTCTCTCACCTATTATTCATTTTATTTCCATAACCATACTTTATTCTAGAGGAGAATTGTAGCATGCAGACAAAGGAGTATGTGGTGAAAAGGCTTCATTTACATGGCAGCTGCTTGGTGTTAATTTTGTCATCCAAAATCATGATGAGGCAGGAAGGGTGTGTGTGTGTGTGTGTGTGTGTGTGTGTGTGTGTGTGTGTGTGTGTGTGTGTGTGTGTGTGTGTGTGTGTGTGTGTCGGTGTGGGTGGGTGTAAACACACACACAAACGTGATTGCCCTCCAAGAAGCTTTTTTTTTTGGGGTATTACAGGTAGTCCTCAAGATACAAACATTTGACTTACGAACATTGTTAGATTTGAACAACCGTGCACCACCATATCTGACTTTTCTAGTTCCCCTTTCTGCCACAAGCCACGCTGAGCAGCATAACATTAACAACCGTAGATTAAGATTTGTCACGTCATGTCAAAATAACTCGGCAACTGTCAGACAACAGTTTGCTCTGATGTCGAACTTCATGCGGCATTTTTGGCTTTACGATTGGCACATCATCTGCAATGTTTAGCCACATCTCTGTGTACTTCAGGGCAGGAAACGAACACACAATGTATTTATGTGCGTGGGGAAGTTCACGAACATCTAGACTGCTGACAATTCAGATCAGGAGCCTGTAATGAAGAAAGTAGACTACCTGTAAGGTAACTCTGTCATAACTTCCTCTTATTTCATATTTCTTTCTACTTATTGACAATGTTGCACCCCTGTAGGAGCTAATTGATGTAGGAACCAATGTTGGCTGTGTTAGGTTTCTGCCCAGAAGCATTAACTGACGCTAAAGTTGAATGCTGAACTCTGAATGTTTTACTATTGAATGTTTAACTATTGGTTGAGTTAACTAAGAAACTTCATGGATACTTACTGGAAATAAAACAGTTATGAACCATAAAGTGGACTGTCAGACATCAGCTCGTCATTCTTGTACAGTTATTGTGGTGGAATATGTTAGTGGCTCCAAGTTTGGCTTCGCCTCAGCAACTATCAAGGATAAAATACAATCAGCAGAGGGAGCGATGTAAAAGTTACATTACGGTACTACATTATTTTATTTATCTATTGATTTTATGTCCTGAAGTCTTTTCTGGTAAGTCTTAGGGAATAGTACTTTTGTATTTAGAGTTGTAATGACATTTAAATGACCTCAAATGGCGATTATAGTTTGAAATTTAATAAAGAAAGATTTCAAACCAATTCAACTTACAAACAGCTTCTCAGAACCAGTTGTGTTCTTAAGTTCAGTAATACCTGTATATCCCTTTTCTCTGCTGATGGGCTGTTTACTGAGATATTGCAAGTGACATTTTTTTTTTTTTTAATTACGATGAAGTAACCAAAAGAAGTATAATATTGCAACAGACGATAGGGATGGGACACATAACACAGCAGTCCGGACATCCACTGTGAAATTTTGAATGTATTGAGCAGAACTAAACAATGAAATAACACAAGACAAGGCCAAAGACAACTATCTACCTTCGTTGTTACAGGGCAGTTATCTTCTGTATTTGTAGATGATGTCTCTCTGTATGGATCTTTGGAGTTCCTGTAGCAAGGATTTAGTTACTAAGGGGACAAATACTTTTTTTCACACTGGCCCAAGTGGTATAACCTTTTTTTTCAGGAGACTTCATAAATGCCATTATCATTTTAAGTTTGCATTTTGTGCGCACTCAGGTTGCATTTTATCAAAGTTTGTGTTAATATCAAACACAATCATGCATTAAATACATTACATACAACGGTAAAATGAATCTGTTGAGGTGCCAGATCTTTTTTAAGGCACAGCATATATTCTAATATTAATGTATTTTTATCTACTGAGACAAACTCTTTCATTTTTTTTTTTTTTTACATTTGCTCATTTAAAAAAAAAAAATCTAAAATTCTATAAATGACAAAGACATCGATCAAAAGGAAAATCTTTGCCAAAGTCAACATTTGTTAAGGATGAGCCAATGGTGACAGCCAGCAGTTTGGCCAGAATCTTGTGTTTTGGCATTCACACATTTTTTTTCTGCCATCTGTTTCCACCTACATGTGAAATTTAAAAATTTGCCCAGAATTAATTGTAACCAATCAGGAAAGAGTTTAACAAGCTTGAGTATAAATCTTTAAAAAATAGTGAGTATGTTCTGATACCAAATACAAAAGAGACAAAGTCATCTACAAATCAGTACAGTTGTGTTGTCTATCTTTTAAAAATATCGACGAGCTAGAATTGACATCGGCACTCCTCCCCCTTCCCTCCCTTGTTTTTTTCTCCCAGCAGCGTCTGCTCGAGCTCCTCCAATGTAACTCCTGCTAGCGTGGTGCTGCTTTCGACTTCCTTCTCCACTCTTCCTCCTCCTCCTCCTCTTCTTTCTCCTCTTCTTCCCTTCACACAGCTGATGCCCAGGTACACTGGCATGTCTGCACTCCTCTCCCCCCTACTTTATTTTACCCTTCCACACCTCTCTCTCCTCCTTTGGTTTCCTCCCTGTGGTCCTGCCATCTCTCGTCTCTACCCCATGCACTTCTTTTTCCTCTGTCTCTGGCTATTCTCACACCAGGACGATGACAATAAGCACTGAAAACATTTTCTTCCTTTTCCTTCCTTTCTGTAGAGCCCTTGGGCCTAATTTCATATGTCACATCCACGGCACAGTAGCTAAAAGACTGTGATGGAGACTGTTAGGGTTTTGATTCATACTGAAAATAAGTGTTCTGCATCTGCTTTTTCATTTTTGTCACATCGGTGATATTTCAAAAGAGGTCATGGAAATGGAAGCCATTCGACTTTGCCTTCATGCAGCCCTGCCAGTTTGTCTGTTTTCCTTTCCCCAAGCCTCAGTTTCTTCCTTGTGTCCTCACTTCTTTCGCATCACTCAGTCCCCTTTCATCTGTTTCTGTGCTTCTGCTCGCTGTTTTCCTCATTTGACTCTCGTAGTTCCATTCATACATCCTGCTGAATTGCCCAGCTACCTACAAATTTCTATTCATGCCTTGCACTCATCACTCCGTCTTTCTCTCCTTGTTTCAATTCTTCAGCAATGTCACCCCACCCCCATGGGATCAAACTACAGAGACAATATTCATGTAGTGTTAGGGCAATGGTTAGAAAAGCACTGGGGTGTGCATCACTGTAGATTCCTAAACTGTAACTAAATGCTGTTCACCCCGTGGCACAGTTGAATCACATGCACTGATCATAACCAATAAAAGAGAAACACTGCATCGGGTGTGGTTGTGGTGGAAATGCTGCTCTCCTATTGGCCCTCGGTAAGCTAATTTGGATATGAATTTGATCCCCCCCCTCCTTGTTTTCTTATCAGTTCCTTTCGACACTTCCTTACCTTGGTTCTCATCCTCATGTCTCCCATTTGCTTAGTGACCTCCTACCACCCCTCCTCATCTCCTTCTCATTCAACCCTGTGCTCCCTTATCTATTAATTCTTGTCTCCTGTTCCCAGTCTGGTATCTCCTGCCCCGAGGATTTGTGCTGCATACGTCTGCTGGTGTGTTTTGACAGACAGGGTCTTAACCTTGTCTCGGACCACGCAGCTTTGAAGGCTGAGGGATGTGTCAGCCTCACCCTCCTTCACATCCACCCTGTGCAAAGGGAAATGCAGAAAACATACAACAAAACACCATCCTATGATAGCCTAACGCAAGTGTTTCCATGCATGTCATCAGGAGTCTACATTCACATGCAAATAAACCTAAAGAAAGCAGAAAATGCACAACATAGGTCCACCAGGCTCTCCATGAATGCCCTCCCAGCTGTGCACCGGGTCTGTGTGAAGCGCTGATGTGTTCTGACATTCACATTAACATACTTGGTGAAACACATGAATATGTCCTCGAATAACATCTCTCGACTTTCCTTTGCACAGACTGTGCACTTAAAACTTCTTCAGTTCTCACATTTTAACCGTAGCAAATGTTAATGAAAGCTCAGGCTACCTTAAAACATATTAATCAACCGCATTACATTGCTCCACTTGACATGATGGTGATTACAAACACAAAAACATGAACAATATTAAGAAACTTCACTCAATATAAACTAAATGCTGTTGAGAACAACCTAATTATTATTTTTCTGATCTTTTATTTTCACATACATTCCTTTATTCTGCTATCAAAACTCATTTCGATTCTTCAGCGGCGTCTCTCTTATTTAGCTTCTCAACCCTTGCTCTAATCCAAGCAAATACAGTACTTCTCCTCCAGATTGTCTTGTTAATCTGTAATTCACAACATGCGTGTTTTTGTGTGTAGATTGTGTGTGTCTGAATCCAAAAAGCCAAGTTCTCCACTAAGCCAAGAAGTCATCAGTAGATTGGAAAGAGCTTTCTCCCCCTTAGATTCCCTGTGGTGACAGAGGATGAGAGCTATCCATGTTGATGTACATGTACAAAACTCCAGCTACCCAGCATATACGTCTTTAGCCTTTCCAGTAGCAGAGAAACAATAAGACCTTCAATTACAGGCCTGTCTGTGTGTGACTTGCTGCCAAATCCAGACAGGGTTTTCCTTCATTCAGCTGATCATTAGGACTATTGTATCAGGGGCCTCGCTGGATGCCTCTCTGTATGGTTTCCATCTCTATCAATGCTCTCATCTTTCCTTTTCCTCGTCTCCCATTTATTACACTTTCATATAATCTGCTATGTCTGATGCTTATTTAATTTTTTTCCTTTTGCCTGCCAACTGGGATAAACGCTGTCTGATGCTTTCTTTGTTTCTCTTTACAGACAATGCGGCTACAGCAAAGCTTCTCAAGAGGGAGACGAGGAACTTTACTTCCAGTGTAAGTGACAAGCAGTGATCGCTCTATTATATCACAGATGTTTAAAGTGTGTGTGTGTGTATGTGTGTGTGTGTATGTGTGTGTGTGTGTGTGCGTGCGTGCGTGTGTGTCTGTTAAATTTCTGAACTTAAAGGGAAGGGTTTCCCTTCTATTTTATGTGATGGAATGCAAATACACACTTGCAGATGAACACATGCACCTGCATCACAGATGACTTCTGAAGCTTTAGTGGCACGACATTAATACTTAATTCTGAGTGCATGCTTAGCCAACTTCGAGCACGCCGACACACTCCATTAGGTGGGGTGTGCGGCAGAGTTTGATGGGGAAAGATAGAAATCAGGAGGGAAAATATAAAGAGCAACGGACAAGGGGGAGGGAGGAGAAGAAAGAAGGCGAAGGCTCAAGAAGGAGGCCGACAACAGCTTGTGCTTCCAGAGTGGACGTTTAATGTGGTTGTCATTTATTATGTTGTACAAGGCTGTAAATGTTGCTTTTCCTAAACTCTGCTCAAAAGGCTCTCTCTAAGGACTTTTTGTTTGACACTGACAGAATGGAAGTAGTTTGACATATTTCTTCTTTGTGTGTGAGGCTGCATGTCAGTGCTTTATTAATGTGACGGTGTGTGTATCATAATTTCTGTGCGTGTGTGTGTGTGTGTGTGTGTGTGGTGTGGGGGGGGTGTGCACATGTGCATGCTCATTTGCGTTGTTTAATCTCCCAGCATGCTGAGCCCTCCAGAGAGGTTTGGAGCACTATGCCTGATGAATAATGAGCCGAAGCCATGCGACTGGGAATTAAATCTGCCCAAACAAAGACATGCCAACAGCTGACAAGCACGCAATACTCACAGAAATGCGGCTCACAAACACACACACACACACACACACACACACACACACACACATTACCGGTCTACTTGGACAATGACAATCACATAAAGAGGTACAAAGACATGCTTTTGTTCTCTTTATCCAACTCGCATAAACTCGCCTGTCCACTTCCTGTTTTCTGTCAGTGAAGCCACCGCTCATCGTTCAGGGCTGCAGATCTTTCTTTCTTCTCCCACCTCTTCATCAGCTAAATGCTAAAAAAAACACATCACATGATCAAAAAAGACAGTATGAACAAGAATGTGTGGTTGAGTGCATGAGCACTAAATTGGAGGAAGGAAGGAGGAAAGGACTGGAAATGAGAGAATAAAGGGGAGAGGGTTGGCATATGGGGGTGGGCTGGTGGGGGGCAGGGGCTGGCAGAGATGGAGGGAGCCATCGTAAGTGACATTGCTCAGAACATTAGTTTTATGTTGTAGTGTGTGACCTAGAAATGCATCGAAGGGGGGCATGGAGAAACAACTCATCAGCAGTCTCCATTAATGGACCAGATTTAGATATCATCCAGATTTTAATTGCATGTGAGAGAGAAAGACAAGAAGATGATGTTTAAAAAAAATGAATACAATGAAAGAGTTTGTGGCCTTTGCTATACAATAGAAATATTTGGAATTGGGCCTGCTCACTTGATTGTCCTTTGAAAATTATTCAGCCAAGTGTGAGCACAGTTCAGTTCCCCTCGATCGCCTGTGGCAGTGACACGGTTAACCCTGAAACTAATCAGCCACAGAGCCAATGAAGCATAGCTCCATGTGTGTGTCGTATATGTGTCGGAGCGTTTGCAGTCATTTTCAGCCGGTATAGGCCATTTTATGAGGCGTGTGAGTGTGTGTGTGTGTGTGTGTGTGTGTGTGTGTGTGTGTGTGTGTGCGTGCGTTCGTGTGTGTGTGTGCATGCGTGCTACATTGCTGGTTTACAGCAGGGCATTTAAAAACCCTTTCTGACAGAAAAGAGTTTTCGATCTTCCACTCAGTCCTGGCTTTGAATAAAAAAACCGTTTCACTCACTTCATAATTGGACTTTTGGCTTTACTTGTTGGTGTGTTTATGAGTGTTTGTGTATACACACAACCATACTCATGAGTGTATTTGTGCACACAAAAAAACGTGTGTGTTGGATCAATAAACCTTTATGAAGCAGCCAGTATAGGATCCCTCAGGTCGATCCAGAGCTGTAATCACATTTCAGACCCTCTGCCCATATTTTGGGAACACCAACAGGCCTTTTCCTGGAAGATTGTCTTTAACATGTAGTAACAAGGGTCAAAGGTCACCAAATTGAAAACTACATAGTGTTGGTTAATGGTTATTGGCTCCCTGGCTACTTCATTTGCTTGTTGTTCATGTTAAGCGGAGACGAAACTTCATTTGAAAGCAGGCCGTGCTTCTGTTTTGTTGGATTCTGTTAAACACTTTGAGTTGGCGTCAGGTACATTTTTAAATGTCAGCTGAAACTGTTGTATCTCATTAGTGACATAGAAGATCTCTTGCAGACGTCCTTGAATAAATTTAATGGTTAAAAATAACCCGCTGTTCTCCGTTAATGAGTTGTGTAGCCCACAATCCATCACTTTATCGTAACCAGGTTATTTATCCGTTGTCAGTGTAGATGGAGGATGAAGAATATTGTTTTGTTTTGTTTTTGTTGTTGTTGTTGTTGTTGCTGCTGAGGGACCTAAGCTATCATTATTTTGGAGTGATTCAGTGCAGGACACACTAACACAGCAGCGAACCAACAAGTACCCTCGCACTTTCTCAGCATCAGCATTTAATGTCTATAATGTTCTGTCTCAGTGTTAGACTTTATGCTGTGTGTGTGTGTGTGTGTGTGTGTGTGTGTGTGTGTGTGTGTGTGTGTGTGTGTGTGTGTGTGTGTGTGTGTGTGTGTTATTGAGATAACATTATGAGCCAAGCACAAAAGCCAAAATCGCCCTGGTGAAGAGTGCCCTGATTCCACTAAAACTTCCTGGAGGAACCCCAAAAGTCAGAGTTGAAAGCTCAGAGCCTTTTATCCCAGTTTCCTCTGGAGTTCACAAGAACTAAACAAACAAAACTGAGATTTAGGGAAGTTCTGAATGCATTAAAACAAGTATTTTGTATATTTTCAATGGAAAAAAATGTGCTGATTTTGTTTTTTCTGCTGCTAAGGATACTGTGTTTTTACAAATTTTTTGGTTTGCTTATTAGCAGGATTCCATAAATGCTACTTATTTTCAAAAACATGGTGTAAGAGTTAGACACGTGAGACATTAGAGCATTGGAGTGTATTTTTTTCTGATTTTTTAAAGTTGCAAAATAAGGATTTTTAAACAGGTTTTCAAAGAATGATCCAATATATTTTTCGCACTAACATCATGAGAGGCGCGAGGAATACTGAATAAAGGTTGAATGATTTCAAAAGGAGCTGTCAGACCGTTGTAGAAGTACACGTTCTGCCAGGTTTTTCTGAAAAACACCACTAATTTGTCGTTAAACAAGTCCCAAAGATATACATCAGGCTTATGCCATAGTCCACAGAAAATATTTGATCTAAAACATCAGTGGCCAACTCAGGCATCAGTAAAATTCCTTGAAAGAACGAGTTTTTCCTTTTTTCTGTTTGATCTGCATTTGTGTCATAGGTTGGACAGAAATTCCTCCTTCACAAAAGTATCCATCCCAGTTTCTCATCAGACTGCAGGCAGGAGAAATGTTTGCTTTGTACTGAGAGGAAAGCATCACCAGGGCTGCAGACATCTTAGTGCTAAATAAACTGATGAATCTGTAAACACAGCTTCTTACTGGTGTCTGAGTCTGAGAGTGGCTGTTTTTTTATCTATTTCGTGCCTCATGGACATTTTGCTGCTGCAGCCGTTTATCTTTTAATGTGTTTCTTTTTGCGGACAAACCTGTGGACCCTTAATGTTGTGTTGCCATTGTTCTGGCACACACTAACACACTCTTAAATTAATGTGAGGCATGTCTTATTTATTAGATTTGGTTTTTTTGTGTTCAGTTAAGATCCCAACACGGAGGACCTACATCGATCCGGAGACCTGCGAGGACCTGCTGCAGGCTGTGCATGCCTTTGCCAAGGAGCTAGACAACTCCAGCATCAAGATAGAGAGGATTGTGCACACAGGTACGTTGCTGGACTTCAGAGTAAACAGGGCCGCAGAACCATGAAGTAGGTATTCATAGAGTAGCGTATTAGTATTAGTGTGCAGCTCAGTGGCACAGCAGGTAGCGCTGTCACTTCACAACAAGAAGGTCCTTGGTTTGATTCCCCTCTGTGGCAATTTTGTGAGGAGTCTGAATGATCTCTCTGTGTCTGCGTGGGCTCTCTACAGGATTTTCTCCCACCTCCAGAAACATGCAGGTGGATTGGTAACTCTAAATCGACCATATGTCACGCTGGGATGAACTGGTGACTTGTCCAGGGTGTACCCTACTTTGCTCCCAATCTCAGTTGGGATAGGCTTCAGTGTGAACCTGTGACCGGATTTGGATGAGCGGATTTTGATAAAAAGAGACAATCATGTATTGCATGAATAAAGGAATGAATCAATTAATGCAAGCAGGCGGAGGCAGTGAAATCTTGACTTAATATTTTAGTATAGGTCAAATTCCTAAAAGCACTAGACTACATTTCCCAGAATGCAACAAAGGAAAAGTAGTTTTTTTTACTTTTTTACCTTAAACTTCCAACATTCCATCTGAATTGTCTCTGTATCAACTCAACTCTTAATTTCTCCTGTTTCATTCTCCCTTAGTTTTGTATTTCTCAATTCCATTCTGCCCCAACATCCCCCCACCACTCTGCCCATCCCTCATTCTATCATTCTCACTCTCTTCTCATCCTTGTTCTTTCTCTGCCCACTTTGGTTGATGATTGACGAATAAGGATCATGACCCCTGTGTATATGTCTCCCCCTACAGGTGACTTTGGGGAGGTGTGTCGAGGATGCCTTAAGCTTCCCAGTAAGAGAGAGCTTCCGGTGGCCATAAAGACTTTAAGGGCCGGTTGCTCTGAGAAACAGCGCCGCTCCTTTCTCAGTGAAGCTGGCATCCTGGGGCAGTTTGACCACTCCAACATCATCCGGCTTGAGGGTGTCATCACTACTGGTAAGATATTTAGAAAGGAGATGAAGCAGAAAACATATAGTGAAAGGCAATGTGTTAGGAAGCCGATACGTCTGAACAGAATCGGAAAACAAAATGAACAAGGGACAGGGTGAAAAGAAGCAGCGAAGGGGGAAGCCATCCTGAAGAAAATGATCAAAGGAGGAGAGGCAAGGGACCACCACCAGTACAAATGGTCTTCATTCCAGGAAATAAGAGGAAAGCAAGAAAAAGGCAACACTATACGGAAGCACAGCAAAACAAGATGGAGCCCAAAAAAGTAGAGACCAGAACTGATAGATAGAGAAGACGAGGGAGGGGTTAATGCAAAACTGTTAGTGAAGTTTGTGTTACTGCTGCAACAATGTTCATGGTGGTGTGTGTTTGTGTGAACACATTGTGCACACAGTAGGATGGCAGCAGATGTGCAGAGTAGAGTAATCGGAGACCCAGCGGGGCCTGAAGATCCATTCCAATCTCCTGCATCACATGCACAAATCACACACACACACACACACACACACACACACACACACACACACACACACACACACACACACACCCCAACTGTCAGACTACAAATCACCTGTTTTACATCACTTACCCCCCCCCCCCAACAGATCCTCAGTCGGGCCTCTATAAAGCGCCCGCCTGCTGACTAATCTTCCGAAACCTTTTGCCGTAATTCGACGCTGCATAAAATTATATGTCTGCCCCGCTGATTCGGACGGGCTTCTCTCTTTGTCCGTTGTCTGTCTGTATATTTAGAGTTCTTTGTAGTCGAAGTTTGCTGCACCTTCTTACTGGCAGGACAGAATCTTCAGCATTAGAAGAAGCACTCCGAACTTACTGAAATAAAAGTATCTGTATCATTGTGATGCTAAGATTAATACTAGCAGATTACTTAAGAACAACATTCAAAGACATACATACACAGTCACACAGCCTGCAAATGGTATGGTATAAACTCCATTAACTGCATGTTTAATTCATCCACTATATGGTATGTATTAGCATATATACATCATTTCAGATCAATTCATCATTAAGTTAGGCCAGGTTTTAATGTAGTCTTTATACCCTTTAGTAATTTTAGTGAGGTGCATGTCAAAGGCAGAGTGCTTTTTACATTTAATAGCAGCATTAAGCCCATAACCAGATCAGGCTATTGAAAAATAATCCACGGATGGTAAATCCTGTCTCTGGGAGCATGTGTGGATTTAAACGTGTTTGTCATGCAAGCTCGTACAGGACCTACTGCATCAAGTTTGTCCCCACAAGTTTCTATTTATTGTTTTCTAACACCAGTTGAAACAAAGGATTTGATTTTCAATATGTCTTCACATGACCTACGAGTGTAAATGATTAAATGGATTTGATGCGGAAGACGTCACTTCTGTCAGGATTTGCAGCCGCGATCTGAAATACAACATATTGTCAGTGGTTCATTACACGACACAAAGTCTAGACCCAATGTGCCATCCCAGCCCCGCGACACCTATAAACGGTCCTTGTCCAAATCACATTAATCACAAAATTGCAGGGCCGTTATGGCAACGTTTCAGCGCTAACTCACAGTTCCCAAGAGTTATTGATCAGCGATCCAAATAGGTCCCTTAAAGCTCAGTAAAACTGGCAAACCATGAAATGTAGCTTTTCGAGTTCCAAGCTGTCATTTTTGTAATAAGCCCTCAAAGACTGTCTGGACTGATATGTATCATTTTAGAAATCATGTTTGCATATCCATCAATGTTCATCTGACTGCCTCAACCTCCCATAATCCACTTCACCTCTCTCCTTGTTTCCTCTCTCCTCCTACTGCTGCAGTGTTATTTTCCTCCTCTGTTCACTTCATAGCACTGCTGGATCCCTGCCATCTGTGCCCGGGCACAGTGTGTGTGTGTGCGTGCGTGCGTTTGTGTGTGTGTGTGTGTGTGTGTGTGTGTGCGTGCCTGTCATGCACAGATTTTGTGTTTGTGTGTGTGTATTTGAGGGTCGTTAAACTTGCTGAGACAGCCAGAGCAGCACACAGGTTCTCCTGAATCCACCACAGTTCACTGGGTGAGGGATGGCTTGCACAATGCCTGCCATGCTGCCAAGTGTAGTAGCCTCACTTTACCCCCCCCCCCCCCCTTCAGTCCCTCCCTCCCTACCCTGATTACCTGTCTCCCTTTATTGTACTTTTGTGGATTCTCTCAATTCTTTCGCCACCTTCACTTATATTCTCCTTTGTCTTGTGTGTCGTGCAGGTAACACCATGATGATTATAGTGGAGAGCATGTCTAACGGAGCATTAGATTCCTTCCTGAGGGTAAGTTTTTCAACGTATGTGTACATGTTTATTTTAAATTAATTTTCTCATTGTCTACTAACAAATAAAGCATCGTTATTCTGTTTTTGCAGTGTTTCCCAAACAAGGCATTTTTTTTCTCATGAACATAAATTTGCTATTATTATAGTTCAGTCCTAAGGCAGAAATATTTGTGCTTATTACAGTAACAAGGAAAACGTACAATAATTAACTGCACAAATGGAGTGTTTCCTTCATAGAGATGCTGTAAGCTTTTGTAAACTGTTTTTGTGCCCCCTGCTCTGTGAACCACTGCGATGTGGTTTATAATGATATGAATTAATGGCCTGTTTGTTTTTATTCTCCAAATAGAGGGATTCAGCTCAGCAAGCACAACATTGTACTGTAGTAACAGATTTGTCGCCTTATTGGATCACTACATACATGCCATACACGCTCACCCTCTCCACCCTTCTCCCCTTTATTTTTTTCTTTCACTTCATCCCCTCTTCTCCCTGTTACTTCCATCGCAATCCTTCTTTCCCCATAATCTCAGAAGCACGAAGGCCAGCTGAGTGTAATACAGCTGATGGACATGCTGACTGGGGTGGCATCGGGGATGAAGTACCTCACCGAAATGGGCTTTGTCCACAAACGACTGGCAGCGCACAAGGTAAGGGAGCAGGGGGGAGGAGGTGATCGATGTGTGTTTGGTGATGTATGTTTCAGGCTATTCAATATTTTCAGAGGTGGGTCACAGAATATAACAAGAACCAATGCAGACAGAGACTGCAACATCCTGCAACATCCTTGAATTCCAAATTTTATCCTGACGTACTTTCATAGATCAAAGCACTACCTTTGATCTACGGTCTTATTCACACTGGCCTTCTCACTCGTCTTTCCAACTGGCGTTCTCCCTTGTCTTTCTATCTTATCCGATTCCTGAGTGTATAAAAGTTAAAATTTGACCTTGACCTAGTTTTCTCAAGGTCATCATCTCATTTTCATCCCCTTTCGCTGCCCGAGTAATGTGGTTTTTCTTTCATCTTTTAATCTGCAACGGTTGCAAAGATATTTGGTGGACTAACGGACGGACAGACGGACAGTCTAACGGACTAACGGACGAACCGACGAACACACAAACGCTTACGATTGCAATACATCACCACTTTGAAGCAGAAGTAACTAGAATCAATTTTACATCCCGCTTCAAAACAGTGATGTTTTGTAATTGTCAGTGTTCGTGTGTTCATTCGTTCGTGTGTCAGGATGTCATCAAATATCTTCGCAACCGTTGCAGATAGAAAGATGAAAGAAAAACCACATTACTCGGGCGGCAAAGGGGATGAAAATGAGATGACGACTTTGACCTTGAGAAAACTACGTCAAAGTCAAATTTCAACTTTTATACACTCAGGAACCAGATAAGATAGAAAGACAAAGAAGGTCAGTGTAAGACCATAGATCAAAACTAGTGCTTTGATCAATGACAGTAGGTCAGAGCACTAGCTTTGATCTTTGACCTATGCCTTTGTCTTAAGTCGGTCAGGGTAACATTTTGAATTCAGGGGTGTTGTGGGATTTTGCAGTCTGTGACTGCCTATTTCCTAGTTTGTCTTGGTGCCTGGATTTCTTCAACAATCACTTACCTGCAGGTTTCTGTTTGAATGATGTAGGAAGCTGAACACAATGAAACCATACTTTGAAAATTGTTTTGTCACATTCATGGTTTGGCATTTTACTGAAGTAGGCAGTCTGTCAAATTGCAAATGCCCGGGTCATGTTCCGGAAAATCAGGAACAAGAATATCTGTTCTTGTAAACAATCAATTGTCCCCGGTATGATAAAAGCCTCTCCCATTGGGTGGTGAGCTCTCATGCTGAGATTGTTTCCCCTCCATATGTACAATGCTAATCAGTTTGTTTCTAACTCTCAGGTGCTGGTTAACTCCAACCTTGGTTGTAAGGTATCTGGGTTCAGACCTCTTCAGGATGACAAGATTGAGGCCATCTACACCACGCTGGTGAGCGGCAACCACTGTGAACACGTCAAATTCATAGAACATTAAAGACATCAGGGCGACACCGTGGTGCAGTGAGTAGCGCTGCTGCCTCACCGCAATAAGGTTTCAAATTTGATTCCTGTCTGTGTGTAGTTTGTATGATCTTCCCATGTCTGCATGGGTTCTCTCCTGGTTCTTCAGCTTCCTTTCACATTCAAAAACATGTATTCAGGTGAATTGATTTTTCCAAATTGTCCATAGATAGATATATAGATACTTTATTAATCCCAGAGGAAATTGTGAACATTGAGAATTGGTAATTGCGAATAAGTGTGTGTTGTGCATGAGTGGTTGTCTGTCTATGTATGGCCTTTCGATGCACTGGCGATGCATCTGGGATGTATCCTGCATCTTGCCTGTAGCCAGCTGAGATAAGCTTTAGTAGATCCGTGACCCTCAAGGGTCGTCTCTTGAATGCGAGACAATTACGGTCATCTATGGATGGATGGATGGATGGATGGATGGATGGACAGACGGATACACGAATGGATGAGTTATAGCTTTCATAATTAACATTCACTAATAAATGGCTCTCAAGTAGCACAAACCCTGGCGTTAGGAAGCTGGCACACGAAGAGGTGATGTGTCTAGGCAATGAGGACCAAATGAGGGTTAACACACATCATATTTCATGACTCATTCAGTTGAAGTCATATTATTAAGCTGTCTAAGAGAAACCCTTTCAGTGCTACATTTCCCTTGATTTGCTCAAGTTCTACTTAAAGTGAACCCACTAATCTAAAGATTCTTTTGATCGTCTGAAAATATGTTCCCAAGCCGTTCAAAGAGAATATTAAAGCGCTACTTTTGTGAACTCTCCACGCCCTTTTCGTGTCTCACTTCTGCACCTTTCTGCCGCAGCATGGAGGGAAGAGCGTGGTGCTGTGGACCGCTCCCGAGGCCATCCAGTACCATCGCTTCTCCTCAGCCTCAGATGTCTGGAGTTTTGGCATTGTCATGTGGGAGGTCATGTCCTATGGAGAGAGACCCTACTGGGATATGGGCAACCAGGATGTAAGTGTGTGTGTGTGTGTGTCTGAGACAGGGGAGGCTTTTCGTTAATCATTTTCTTTTCATTCCCTTACAAGTCTCCTTCTCACTTTCACCTCCTCCTAGCTGTGAACTCTGAATCTGTGCCTAGCATGGATCTTATTAAAAGAAGCCAAGCAGCCACTGTACCTCTGAGAGCTTTTGTAGGGTCTAAGTCCCTCTCTTTAAGTCTAAATCATCTCCATGACCAATCCTGTTTTCTCTTAAGGATGCATTGACCCCCTTACAGTGTCCTCCCTCTGTCCCAGAGTGCCATCCTCCTCTAAAAAGTGCTAAGAAAAATCCCTCTGGAGAAATTCTCTGGAAAATGTAAAGGCCTTGCTATTCAAGGGTTGAAGAGATTGTCCAGTTGATAGGAACCAAACGCTTGCCACAAGAAACCTGCATTTTCCATGTCAGCGTGGGTGGTTGCTCTGTTTTGCTGTCATCACTCCCACCTCTTTGTCCTTCAAAAAAAGATAGTTCTATTGAACTTTCTGAAGGGACTCGTGGTTCTAGAGTGCAGCTGAAAGCATAATTCAAGTCTGCTAAAGAGAGGAGAGAGCCGGTCGCTCTTTGTAACTATTTTAATTGAAGCCGACAACACACAGAGCATTGCAAGTGCAAGGAGATGGTGATAATTTTGGAATCATTATTATCATTCATTAAGTCCAAAACCTTAATCATGCTAATGCCCCCTCAAATTACTGTCATCGTGAAATAATGCATACACTTTATGCAGGCAGGTGCGTAGTTAAAAAGCAACAGGTTATTAGCGTGTTCCATTTTTGAATGTCCAAAATTAATATGCATGAGTTATTCAGCAGGCACAAGAATAGCTATCTTTTCCTGTCTCTTTTTTTTTCTGCTGGCACCTTTTCATAAAACAGGAGAAACTTTCTCTCTGCCTGGTTTATATTATGAAACTTTCCAATTGAGAGGGCAAAGGTGAAGCTTGTAGAGCACCAAGGACATTAATCCACTTTAAATTGATACATTATATCATAACGGAATTGTTGGTCGGCCTGTCCGCCTGTGATCCACCGCGCCCTTTACCTACCGACTTTGATTAAATGGAAAATGTCAAATGCTGAAAAGCCTTTTATGAATGCTCTTTGATGAGATCGGCACTGAAGGGTCTGATATGGTGGTTGAGCAGGACTGGGTTGGGTGTGTAGGTACAGAGCAGTAAAAAAGATGCCATGGAGGGATGTCAGTCTTTGTGATCATTCTCTGACTTTATTTCCAGGAGATTATTTTTTAGTGACTCAAGGGGGATATGTGCCCACCCCCACTGATACATTGACAGGAAATCTCATGATGTGTCATGTTGAATGGGGAAGATTCTAGTGTGATAGAGGAGTGAGGTGCATTGAGGAAGTCTGCAGGGATGATTTTGTGAACGGCTGTTTGAAGACAGTGAGGTTTGACAGGGTGATGGAATGGTGAGATGAGTCATTGTTTTCACTAGCTTTCTTTTTGAGTGACTCAGATTCAGTACTGTGAAAAAAGTATCCCTGATTTCTCTGTGTGTTATCTCACGCAAATATGTCAAATCTCAGAAGAAAATATCACATGTAACAAAAAAAAAAAACTGTCTTAAAACAAAATACAAAAGGTTTAGCAGTACTTATCTTATATAGTCTAGTTCTTGAGTAGATTTCTCCAAAACTTTCATTTTATTCCTTTTTGGGCCATATCCTATAAATAGGTCAAATTTGAACCCATCAATCCAAAAATATACTCCCTCTCTGATGGTCATCCAGGTGTGTTGAGGCAACAATTCATCTCAACATTGAAGTTTTTTCCTGTTTTAGCAGTAGTTCCAGTATCGCTGGTATTGTGGAAACATCGCTTATGTTTTTTGAGTTGACCGAGGTCTGTAATTCGCTGGATGTTTTCTTTGGATCTGTTGTGAGTCTCCACTGTGCTCTTGGTGGGATTTGAAAGAATATCCACTTCTGGAAAACTTTCCTGTTGTTCCAAGTCTGTTCTGTTTGTAAATTGTGTGTCATAGTATGGATCTGTGGACATCTATAGCCTTAGAAATAGTCTAAAAATTAGGGTTGAGCAGAGTACTCGTTTCAGATGAGTATCCGGTACGTATAACACATTTTTGTCGAGTACGAGCATGCTACGAGTAAAACTCGCCAATTCTCGTGCTCGTTCATTCATTCATTCATTTTCCTGACCGCTTCATCCACTTGCTCGGGTCATGGGGAGCTGGAACCTATCCCAGCTGGCATAGCTCAAGGAAAATCCTCAGAACTGACTGTCTTACACACAGCGATTGTCTAGTCACACACAGCGCCCGCCCCTCCCTACAGACACACTTTGCCCCACTCTCGCACACACACAGACATTGACTGATCTCTATGTGCGTAGCTTCACTGTAGCTCACGTTGCTTTCCTTAGGTTTTCTTCAGCTTGCCTCTATTTCGGTCTATTTAAGGTTACTTGGTGAACTTGTTCCTTTGTTTTGGTTTGTTGCACGTATGCGGTGCATTTAACCAGCCAGAGCTGAAAACTGCCCGTGTCGCATCGGTCTCACCGCCTCCACTCCAGTTGTTTTTTTTGTTTTTTTTTACCTGCTTGCTCTTAGTTTGACACTTTCTCACTTTCGTTCAAATTAATAATTTACATACTATATAGATATTTTATCTGTTCCATAATGCGTGCACACACTCACACATAAACACACACACACACACACACAGTGCTCTCTCTCTATAAATCTCTCTCTGTCACCCTCTCACACAGTCACTCAGTCACACACACATGCACAAACAGACACACACACAAACATACGCACACACACCTCAGTAAACTTTGTTTAGCTTTGAAAAATTGCAAGAACATTTGGTTGTAAAAATAAATAAATAATTAAAATAGTTTGATCATTAAAAAATTTTTTCAAAAAACAAAAAAATTAGAAAACCGTGTTGAGTATGACAACTCTTGTTCATGCATACTTTGTAGTTCATGATTTCCCATTGCATGTATTGTATTCATTAATGCGCTTCATGTTCTGAATGCTTAAAAAAACTTGTTGCGTAAATAGTTCCTTTGCTATTGTGATCAAAAGCATTGATTTGACTCTCAATTTTGAGGCTGTTCTGTAAATATTTTTAAAATACATAATAAATATATCAACTTTTGATCAATCCATATCAATTTCAGACTTAAAACAAGGCAGTCAGGGACTGCAACATCCCACTACTTACCCTGACCTACTTCCAGGGTAGGTCAGGGTACCCTGAAAGTAGTTACTGACAAGTGCATAGCTTTGACTTTTCAGGGTAGGTCAAAGCTATGCACTAGCTTTGAAGATATATCAAAGCTAGTCTATAGGTAGATCAGAGTACTAGCTTTGATCTATGGTCTTACTCACACTGGCCTTCTCCCTCGTCTTTCTATATATAAAGAAAGTATAAAAGTTGAAATTTGAAGTTGAACACACGAACACTGACAATTACAATACATCACCGCTTTAAACCAGGATTTAATAATGCACCGATTTAAGCCTCACCCATTTCTGTCTTAAGCTCTGGACATTCTGAGTACAGATACGGGTAGAGATAATTTAGGTGGTTGAACAGATACAGATAGTGGTGTACTCGCTTATCCCTACCAGTAATGTTCCCAGGCAGATTCAGTCACCTTTCTTATCTCTTCTACAGTTTCTCTAGATTTTAGATAGTGATGACACTGGTGACCTGATTTCATCCTCCTGAATATGTCTGTTTATGGTCATTTGATTGGACGGGGCTGATTAATGTGGTTTGATTTAGGTTTTTGTTTTTTTTACCTTTTCACACAATTGAAACTGGTATTGGATAACCTCTGTTGTTAAAACAATACACCTAAGACTTAAAATTTGCTTTTTGTGTTTACACACAGTGTAATATTGGATACAGCCAAAAATAAAAAAATTAGGAATGGGTCCAGTATTTCTCACTAGTGAAAAGAAAACGCTGACTATTATTGTCTCTGTCTCTAATTTCTCCTCTGGTTCAACAAGGTCTTGATTACTTAGTCTCATACCTACAACATATTGTAATGTCGGAAATTAGAATGTATTAATACAATTTTCGGCTGATGGGAGCCCAACTATTGTGGTGTTCCATCAAATATCCTGTGAAGGGACACTAAGACACTGAATATCCTGTTAATTGTCCTATGGTTCTAAGTCAGTCAGCTGTTATGTTCTTTCTGCTGAAATAGATCATCTTTCAGAGAGTTTAATCTAGCGCATATTGTTTAGGTTAGCAACATGAATCTGCATGTTTTGCAGTTAAGGCTGCCAGATAAGGTGACCTTAAAGGATGCTGCCTCATCATGGGTTCAATTACCGGTACCAGAAACAAAACAGTGCAATGGAACATTATTGGTGGTGCAATTAGTGATGAGAAAATGAAAGCACCAGCAATTTTTCTGCTGATATTTATTCAAGTAGGGCCTGTACTGTCCACAAGCTTCTATAAGTGGCAACTATGCAACTCTAGTGTGAAGAAAAACATTTTAAATGCCTTACTCAGTATTTATAAGTAGGACAAAACATTGTTATTCACACATCACATCTTTTCCTATCAGTCATAAACATGTTTTTTTTTTGGCCAATCTTTTAAAAAAAAAAGTTACAACAATAATTCTAAGTTTACCCAAGTTTCCTTTCTTTGTTACACTCATTCTGTAGGTGATCAAGGCCATTGAGGATGGTTTCAGGCTTCCGGCTCCAGTCAACTGCCCCCCACACCTTCATCAGCTGATGCTGGACTGCTGGCAGAAAGAAAGGACAGAGAGGCCCACCTTCAGCCAAATCCACTCTGCCCTCAGCAAGAGCATTCGCTCCCCTGATGGCATCGGTTCCTCCACACTGGCACGCAGGTATCGTGCAGTAATTTATAATCTCCTTAAATGAGTGGCCTTACATGTTAAAACCAACCCTTTTTTTTTTTGTTTTCCAGAACCCTGAGTTCATCCATTACGCTAGCAGAGAGGCCTCTCCCCTCCTTCCCAACATTTAACTCAGTGGGGGAGTGGCTGGATGCAGTAGACATGGGTCGATACAAGGACAACTTCACTGCTGCAGGATACTGCTATTTGGAGTCTGTGGCAAGAATGACTGTACAGTGAGTGGTGTTTTCCTCCCTCTTTTTTTGAAATATAAACTAAGCTTTTATTTAGTCATGAATAGTTGATATTGTCAGAAAGAGTTTACAATTGGTATGCTCCTTCAGAAAAGAAGGCACATAAGCCAAAGGGACATATTCACATTTTTTTGAAATAATATTTCTGCGTTTGTGGAACTCCTCTCCCCTCAATGAAAAACAGTAGATTATGCATCTTTCTTCAGTAATATCTGTCTGTATGTCCACAGAGACGTACTCAGCCTTGGCATCACTTCCTTGGAGCACCAGAAGCTGATCTTGACTGCTATCCAGACCCTCAGAGCCCAGGTCATCCAAATGCACGGCCGTGGTGTGCAGGTCTAATGAACAATCCACACACAGGGTGTGACACTGCAGCTGCAGACCCTTATGTATGTGCAGATGATGGGGAGGAGCAGAAGAGCGAGAGTGCTCCAAAACTGAAAGATAGATGAGCAGATCTTTCAGCTAACTGCACTCTGCCTGCTCCTCTTGCCCACAATTCCTCATGCCTTCCTTGATTCCGTTTTTTCATTTTTTTGATGAAACCAGTGACGACTGGTGTTCCTGTTGTGATTGAGGATAGCAGAGGCTTCGTGTCACGTGACCTTTTATGTGACCTCTATCTGCACTTGAAATACTGTGTCAGCTCCATCACACTGGTTCTGGATCAGTGCGCATGGACAAATGAAATACTGTCTGTAGCAGGATGGGTTTTGTCTGAAGCTGCAGGAGGATGCACCAGATGTAGTGCGGACTAGCGCTCACAGCAAAGATTCACATTTTGGATGGAATTTCTCTTGATTGCAAAAGTGATTCCCTGAAAACAAAGATGGTAACGACTTCAATGATCTCGGTACAGCCGATTTCAAATGAAAAAGGAACTGATTTGGTGAGATGATCATATCGTACTTCAGGGCTGGTCAAATTTCAGATGCTAAAGGAACATTTCTGAAGATTGTAAGCGTCTGTTTCAGAGCAGCAGCTTGAAGACTGTGCTGTCCCATGTGAAGAGTTGTATGAGGCCTCAAAGCCTACAGTATAATCCCTTTATACAGCCTATAAAATGTGCTGATGGGATAAAGAGTGACGCAGTGAGCTTCGGGTGGCCACAAAGTACTTTCAGGAACATCCTCCAGGTTTTTGTTTTTTTTTTCTGTTTGTTTTTCATTTTGTTTACGGCCACTGATGGTTAACAGAAAGCTGCGGGATACAACTGTAGAACGTGAGCTTGATTTGATTCATTTGTTGTACATCACTTCTATTTAATTTTCTCTAATCTTTGAGGCTGTTTTCTGTGCACATTAAAGAAACCTCTAGTTTTCCTGTTCAGCTTGCTGGATGTCAATTCAGCAAAAAAAAAATCCTCTTCTCCAAAGTGTCCCTCACTTCCGTATTTCATTCTCTGTACAGAGCGCAGACCAAATCCGGATGGTCTGATCCAGATATTTATCCATTCATATTTATTTGTTTACAAACTGTAACGCGCATCTTTCAAGAAAGATGTGGAGATGCTTATTTATTCAACTCGTAAAAATGTTAAACAAAGCAGTTGTCTCCTTGTTTTGTCGATTTTATTATACAAATGTGCGTTTCTACCTGAGGAGATCTAGTGATCGAGGAAGTGAGAGGACCACTGGAGGATATTTACTGTCAGCACACAGTATCTGTGTATTGTCAAGCATTCATAAGGTTAACGTTATGTCCATTATCATTGGATGTGCTGTATATGTTACGTTGTGTCTGTTGCAGTATTGATACAGGATGAAGGAATGTCATGTTTTGTTTAGGTTTAGTTTTATGTTGCTGTTAATATCATGCACTGCCATAGTACGAGGCTGCACATTTTCCAAGATAACGGTCACACCTTTCTTTGTACAGTGATCTGCCCCTCGCCTTTACATCCTATTTCAGTACAGGAAATTTGAACTTCAAAGAAAAATGTTATCGGGGCATGATTTTATTTAACGTACATTTTCACTGTAAAAGGTACATAAACTTATGATCAGAATATTGTACTTGGTTTGTGTTTGGTACAAAATGAGTTTTTTGATCTATTTCCTCCTTTTGTCATCGCTGTACTGAATTAAAATAAATCATGCATCTTAACAAATGTTATCACACATGTTGGTATACCTGCAACAATATGTGATCCCTTTCAGATGTGTGCGCATGCACACACACACACACACACACTCACACACACATACACACACACACACAGACAAACACACACATACACAGGCAGTTGCTAAATCACAACAACCTGGACCTCGTCATCACAATGAATGAAACTTAATCTCGCCCCCCCCCCCCCTCTCTGCCCCTCTGTTACTGTGACCATTATATGTTTAATACTGTAAATACATATTTGGAAATGCTAAATCTATTTTTATAATTTGTTTGAGGAACAATGTGTTGAATATTATATCTGCTCACTGTGTAAGGTTTCATTTGTTTGAATTTTAGAAACATACAAAAACAAACTCTAGTGTTTGGAATATAAAACTGGAAAAAAAAGTTTATTTGTTAGTTTTTTGATGATTTTTACCTGTTAGAAGAAAATCTGATGGCTGTCGCGATATGGAAATGTGTTATTAAAAAAAACCCTCCAATATAAGCAAATGTTTTGGCTTCTTGTTTTTCTGTTGTTGTTTTTCTTGCTTTGAAAAGGAATTTAAGGTCACATATAATCATCCAACTGACACTGGCTTGTGAGACAGATAATTGAGAAAAAAAATCCATAAATGTATCAAGAAATGTTTGTAGAATAAATCAACATCATGCCCAATATTTGGGCATTTCTTCTGAAATGCCCAAATATTTTTTCTCCAATTCTTGTAAATTTATTAAGAAAATATCAATTGCCATTTGAAAAATGAATCTAAACCATTTAAAATTATCTTGATTTCTCTGCTATGAAAGAGTTGCAGGAGTCAGTACATCCAAAATGTATCAGATTTTTTGAAATTTTGCAAAATTACTTTAAAGCTGGGATATAAACCTACCTGAAAGAATCAGGAAATCAGTGATTTCCTGATTCTGTCAGGTTTGCCAGAAGCCCTGCCCTTTTAGATGGCATGCAACGATTCCAGATTATTAATTTCAATGAAAGAAGTCAATTAGGATAAAAATTGTATCTGATTAAAAAAAATATCCACACATTAAAATAGCAATGTGTGGGTAGAAAGAAACAAAGAAAGAAAGAAAAAAAGAAAGGCAAATCAATCGTGA
The DNA here is from genome assembly GCA_013358685.1 of Antennarius maculatus. Lineage (NCBI taxonomy): Eukaryota > Metazoa > Chordata > Actinopteri > Lophiiformes > Antennariidae > Antennarius > Antennarius maculatus. The sequence continues at coordinate 6,731,222 of CM023622.1, read as the reverse complement.
AAAATACTTGTGTAACATCTGGAGCAAGCATATCATACGCTAATATTAAATAAAAAATGCATTCAGCAAACAAGATGCACATAGTTTTATTTGTTTGCAAGTCAATGCTAAGGGCACCTTTAATTTTTCCAGGTTTGATATTTGTTTCTTTAATAAAATAACAGAAACCAAAAATTAATTTGTGGCACTCAAAGGTTTGGAAATTTGAATTAAGAAAAAAACTTACTAGCAAGAGAGAAATAGTCGCCACTTGTGCTCAAGGCGATCTGAAGACCTTGGCAGTTTCCCATTGAGCCCAAGAGTTTTCAGTGCCTTGAAAAATCAATTTGCCTTCAATGTTTTGGTGTAGTGGCAGAAATCATTTTCCCTTTTTATTTCACATCTGATGCAGAGCAATGAACCGGTAGCCTTTGAAACTCACTCATTCCTGCACCCTTAAGACCATCTGAGCCTCTTGCAGTCATTTACGCATTACCAGGTTAAGGCCCTGTTTCCACTTACCGTTATATCAGAACGCAACTGTCCTTTTCTATGTTGTTCATGGATTTCTCCTTCTCCAGCATGTGAACTCATTAAGTCTCTCTCTCCGGGACTGTGGTAATATTAACTACTGCTTTATTACACAACGCCCACCTTTAGACAAGCACCGAGCGTATGGGAAATTATTGTAAATGCAAATTAACTTTGCGTGGGATTGGTGTGGGCACTTGTGTGGGTGGGAAGTAGTGATGGTGGAAGCGATGTGCTCCTGGGCCGGCTCGCATGGGTCACTGCATGTGCATAATACTGTGAAGGAACTGTGTGTGACGGGTTCATGGGCTTACATTTGAAATGAGATCTTTTTTTTTGCTTTTGCTTTTTTTTTTATCTCAGTATTGCAGCAGCAATACATTTTTTTTATTGCAGTATTATTGGAGTTGAGGATTGGAGTTTGAGATTTAATGAGTTTCATCTCTGAGGCATCACTGGCTCTCACGTGACTCAACATTGCATCCTTTAGACGCTGCTCAGAAAACCAGCATTTGCACTCACAATGGGTTTGGATTATTCATTAAGAAACAGTAAGGTAATTCTGGATATAAAAATAAAAAATTAAAATCATGCATTTATTGTGAAGAAATCTTTATTTTAGAGAATCCTGCAATATTGCAATGTGCTGCGTTCTTGTTTGCAATTCCATATATTGGATTATGTAATTTTTAAGCATAGTCCTTCTACAGTCTGTTCACTCTCTTTGAATGCCATTGTCCTGAAATCAGTTACAATTCACTGGCTGGTGCTAGAGGAGTTCTAAATGATTGAGCATGAATGGAACTAATAGACCTATTTTCACCTCCTTCTGGAAAAAAAGGACCAAATTTTATTTTAGTTTGTGCAATATCATATTTATAATATGTCACAAATGAAACTGTAATTAAAGTCCATTTTCTCCTCGAACTGCTCATATGATGCTAATAAATCCTCATTGGTCAGTAGAACATTCACCAATCGCTGTGACAGGCCAGACGTCTTCTCAGTAAAGAGATGTGTATGAAATGATATTCAATAAATATCCAAAGGAGGACCTCTGTTTTTGACAATTTAATGTAGATCCTGTAAAAGCAGAGATTTTTCGACTACTAGCTTATGGTGTGTGACATCACAAATACTTCAATAAGGATTCAAAGCAACTGATGTTGGAAAAATGATTAAATGGACTTAAATGTATAATTTTTACCCTTTATACTGATATCCTCATTAGCCTTAGCATAAAACTTCCATGAACATTCTGGAGCTTCAACTCCTAAGACGGTATTCCTTAGGTATCGCCTCAGGCGTGGTCGCAACAGATAATATTTCTGTGGTTACATTAGACTGGAAGAGTCAAATGGCCGAAAATAAAGTGAAACATTTCCTCCAGTGGTTGGGAATTTAACTACAACATTGATTATGCCATGAATCTTTGTATGGTCTACTAGTAAGCAAAAGTCTGCTGCTATTTTTAACAACTGATTTAATAAGGGAAAACGTAACGCCGCGGAAGAAAATTTAAATTTTCTTGCTGCTCTTGATAATAATAATAATAATAATAATAATAATAATAATAATAATAATAATTTTCAAATAAATATAAGGTAGGAAATCCTAATTGATGTGACACTTGACTCTCCCAATCTCCATACCCCTCCACCCCCCCACCTCCATCATCAACCATTTTAGCAGCTGCACGGAAACTAAATGAGCCAAGAAGCGGGTCTAATCAACTGCTTTCTGCCTCCTATTCCCCTGTGGTACAATATAATGAATGCTTTTCATTTGAATGTGATGTCTTAGTATGCAAACATCATATCCCACAGTAACTCTCCTCAGCGGAGAGAGGGGTTTCTACTGGTATTTTATCAGGCCTCTCATGGTGGTGGTGGGGGGGGGCGGTACAACGGCAATCAGATTTGTGTGTTTATTCACTGTAAATGAGATTGGGACATGGAGACAGGGAAGACTTTTCCTCCAACAGATTAAACCAAATAGTGTTTCAAAAATAGAAATGGGGTACCTGAAATCCATCACTCAAGACCTCACTAAAGACATGTTTGAATCTCAGATAACTTTAGGGAAAAATGAATAGATTGCTTATGGTGCAGCAAGTAGCAAGCAATTCATCAAGTGACAAAGTTCCTCACAGGATTTTTTAAAAAAAAGAAAGTTCTCTAAGACCTATGAGGTTGAAATTAGTGTTAAATAAACAACTGTATTGACAATCTATTAATTATTGAAAAATGTGACAGTTAAATAGTTTTAGTTACCAAGTAAACAGCAAAGAATTATGACAATCAGTTGATGAAATTAAATCAACTTTATTAATATCCTGTAGGGGACATTATTTGTCCACTGTAGCACACATTAATTGTTAATCACACACGTATACATATTTGTACAGGCCTGTAAAACATACACATGCGAGTGTTGGGGAGGTAAGGCAGCGGGTAGCTCCTTCGTGGTGCACCCAGTGAACAAAATGTATGGGGACAGTGCCTTGCTCAAGGGCATATTGGCAGTGCCAAGGAGACGAACTGGCACTTCCCACTTCCAGTTCTCATTTGGCCCACACAGATCTTGAACTGGCCACTCTCTGGTCCCCAGCCCAAGACTTATCATTATCAAGTAGTTTTCTTCTGTTTTATATATTTTAAAATTGTATAAATTGGGAATTTCTAATGTATTCTCAAGTCTTACAGGCCAAACAATCCATCCAGTTTGTCAACAGAAGACAAAAATTTGATGGACTGTCATGGTCAATCAAACTAATCTTCAGCTGAAATCTGTGGATTTTCTGCTTTTCTGTATTAATGTAAATTATCTACAATACGTTTTGATTTTGAACAAATGATTGGAAAGAACATACAAATTAATCATATAACCCTTGCTTCTATTCGTTGTGTGTTTTTTTTTTTTTATTCACCCTTTTTCAGTATAATGTAAACTCCTATGCCCATGGCTTAGGGCCTAAGCCATGGGCATCATGCAACATTTTACCCAAAACTTACCTTGACCCTTATAAGATACGAGCTTATTTGGCATTGCCATGAGAAAAGTCCTGTCCAGAGAGAGGCAGCAGGAAGATTCAAAAAAATCCATGAAAAAGCAGACGACACCTCTGCAAAGTCTTTAGCTATTCCCAACTGTGCGTAGAGCTCTCTCTCCTTTTTGTCCTCCCTCTATCCCCTGCTCCCTCTGCTCCATTTGAAGATTAAACCAAGAGGCATAAAGGGGAGAGCAATCCACCTCTAAGCTAGTGTGAAGGGGAAACTTCCCCCAGCACAAAAGTTCTGCTCTCTGCTCTTTGCCGAGGCGTGCCACAGCTCAAATCAGCTTTGAGAAATTAATCTCTTGCATTATGGAGGGAGTAAAGTAAACAAACAGAGGACAGGATGGGTACCTGAATGGCTGTGAGGCAGCGAGGCTTTTGCAGGTAAATGCTGGCATCTCTCCAGGGAAAAAAAAAAAAAATCAGTGTGTGTTTGTGCATGTGTGAACAAGTATGTACAGAAAGGAAGAGGAGCGAGTTCACAAGGTGACGAGGGGGTGAATGAAGCAAACGAAGCAGCAAAAGCCTCCCCAATCCTCTGGGACACTCCTGGGAGAAGTGTGCTCCTGCACAGCCTTTCAGCAGCATGATCTAAAATCCCTTCTGCTCCGTCTCTCATATGTCCAGCTTATTACTGGCTTTGTCTTTCCTGGTTTCATTCAACCACTTTACCCCTGTGACATACAGCTATTGTCTGCAAATCCTCCTCCTGCATTCTCTTCTGCTTTCCGTTCTCCTTTTCCCATCTTATCTGCCCATGGAGAGGCTACTTAGATAAGGCCTGGATTCAGTCTGACGAAATCAGAACTGAAACTGATTTCAATTCAAACTTCGGTCACACAGAGATTAAACTCTGTTTGACCTAATGGACAACTTCTCTCACTGTTTGGCTGGTAGAGAGTTTCTGCCTGTCTCTTTGACAGTTTAAACACCCGTCTGTCGGATGCGCCCTGTGATATTTTGTACACTTTCAGTCTCCTTAGTGTTGTCTAAATCTTTCCATAAATATGCCATCTATCATCACTTTCCATCTCTTGACTTTTCTGCACGTGCAGCACAGTGGTGCAGTGTGTGGCGCTGTTACCTCACAGCAAGAAGGTTTTTGGTTGAATTCCACCTGATGGCTTTCAGTGCAGATTTTGTATGTCCTCCATGTGTCTCCTTGGGTTCTCTCTAGGTTCTCCCACTTCTTCCCATCACCAAAAACATCAACATCCACAGTAAATCTGAATTCAGATAAGTGATTACAATCGTCTTTCTTCAAAAATATAAATGAATGAAAAACTTGTCTGTACAAGATATTCTCAGATCCTTCTCTGTCCTCTCACCTGCACGAGAACCTGGGCTTTCTTCTTCTGTCTTATCTTGATGTACCCTACTCTTCTGTAAGGGATTTTCTTTCCAAACCACTGCAATAAGGACTAAGCAGCGTGCATCTTGCTAATGATTGTTTTTTTTTGTTTTTTGTTGCTTTTTTTGTTTTGTTTGTGTTGAAAAAAATCAGTTCCATAAATCATCCAACCAGAATGGAAATAAACTGACACCCAGTCTTTGACCTTGAGGTCCTAGCAGTGGGTAAAACCTGAGATGTGTTTTTGTAGACCCATACTGACACTTGGTGGTGAAAATGACAAATGCACTGTACAGTAATAATCGGTCTAAACTGTGGAAAGATGATTTACTCACATAATCTGTATTTAGTGCACTGAGGCATTTTTATCTTATTTATTTTGTGATACACACCTTAAGAATATAAGTATTATATCTCATAAAACTACTGCTTTATTTGACACTAGTGTCTATTTGCCCGTTGGTAAAGATATAAATTTGCCTATTTAAAGCTCATGTTGGCTTTTTGTACAGACGAATTAAAATGTGTTTTCAGGGGCATTAGAAGGCAGGTTTAGTTTCCCTTGATTCCTATCCTGATGATGAGCCAACTAGTCACTTCCTTGCTCTGGTTTTACTTCTCAATTAGGCATGAGAGTGGTCGATCGCTTCTCATCTCCCACTCAGCAAGAGACCAAATGAGAGTAATTTATCAAATTAAATTCAAAGTACTGCTGATTTACCCACTTGTGAATAAATAAAAAGAAGCTTATGAGTAAATATCAAATGTAAGATGTTTTTAAACAAGACTGTAATTATTATTTAATTACATTACTTTAACTACATTTTGAATTTGTCCTGAGAGCTAGTCCTGGCTACTTATGTTCTAATTAGATCTTTGGGACACTATAAGCCGAAACGCATCAGACAGAAATCATAGTACAGACTGTAGATACTGGTTTTACTGCACATGCTTTCGTAAAATGTTAAAATCAAATACAGCTTGTATTGACAACTTTGTTGAAATGATTTAGCCCTCAATACATTCCCCATACACAGTTGTGAATCAGATGTTATTTAAACACTGTGCCAAACCTCATAGACAAAACAGTCCCAAAGTTGTTTTCTGTCAAGGCCCAAAGTTACATCAGTGCCTCTTGAACTCAGAGATGTCCATCAATGCTGACCCAAAAGCACAACATAATTCAAAACCATCTGGATGGGACACAAAAGTTTTGGGGGTTGCTTTTCTGTATAGTTGTGGAACAAATTTTTTCTGCTCTAGCAAACACTGGTATCAGTGTGGTATGTGTAGAGTTTTGCCATTCCAAAAGGACATCCTAGTCGTCTGACATGAATTCTACAGAAAATCTCTCATGGAATGTGAAGAATGGTGTTGCAGGAGGTAAATACATGTAAATTTCACAATTTGACCAAACGGAATGGGTTAACATTCCTGAGGAAGTTGAGAGAAGCAGGTGTCTAGGTTTGAAACAGATCGTAACAATAGGAGATACTTACTATTTATTTAGAGTGGACAGAAAGCAGTATTTAGCGTTAAACTTGGGAAAAGCCCATGCAGTATTTATTGTATTGAACTATTTAAACTGCACTGTCTGACTCAGGTTTTTACAAAATGTTCAAATAAATCATTAATTTAAGTCTCCGCTTTACTAGCAGGAACCCGTGGAAATTCCACGATAAGACAATAATATCCGACTTGGTTTGTTTTCTTTTATTTCTTCGCTGTCACGAGGAAAAAAAAGTTGTTACGGCTTTGTGTCCGACAAAGCCGTAACAACTGCAAGCTGCTGTATGAGACTGTAAAACATTTCATGGATTCCATTTCCTATAGATACCAGAATTGGCACCACAGGGGAAGTATTTTCAAAGTAATGTATCTGTAATGCTGACTTCATCAGTGTTTTTAGAACATGACTCATGATCACAAACCAGCTTAGCATCATGTGTAGCCATTTCATGCATTTAAACACTGCAAGCAATAAGATCCTTTGCTTGTATGCAGGCAGTATGCTCTCACTTCCTGTCCCCAATGAAAAGATCAGATTAGCTTGGAGTCTAGTGGCTGAAGACTAATCATAATACTGTACTACTGTAGTAACTAGCAGTTGGGGATTCATTCAACTCAAAATTAGCCACAACTACAAATGCATGTAAGTTATAAATGAACTACAATAAAGTATGGACAAAAAATATTTACTTGCAGATACCTTACTCCTATTATTTAATTCTGAACTCGTAAATATCCACTTTCACACCAAAGATGAAGGCATTACTGTAGCTGGGTTTGTGTGACTTCCATGAGGGAGCCATTCTTTGTTAAATTATTTGTCTAAGCACTGTTCAATGTGCTGCTTAATCGCTAAATTAATTACACCTAAGTGGCTAAGTACTGTTAGATGAAATTTACATCAGCAATTACATACTGAATTACTAAGCTGTAATATAAAGTACCAAACCATTCTGGATGAAAAGTACTCAGAGTTGGGGAAAAAGCACGGAAAAATGTAACCAAATATGGGCTGGTAGCCGTCATTGGATTGACCATTTTTGCTGTTAAGTGAGAAGAACTGGGAAGTACCAATTTGTGTGTTTTTTGGGACTCCTCTGCATAACCCATTGGCCACTATGTCAAGATTTGAAGATGATTTGAAGATTTGACGATGACAAAAGGACCAGAGCCTCCTGACTGAAAACGGACCGCATGGCAGCTTTTCCTTTACATATTCTATACATGGTCCATATGTAAAAATGTATATTTCAAAAATGCAATTGCTCTTGTTTGAACAAAATATACAGTCTTAACCAAAATTAGAGAAATGTCTTTAGTTTATTGAAAAAATGCAATGGCCCAAATTTCAATTTTTGACCCCACTAGCTGAAGAGGGGGGTGGTGATACAAAAACTGCAATTTCTTAAAATTGATGAAAAAAATGAATAAAAATAGAAATGGCCTCATGTCATAAAACATTTTTTATGGGGAATACTTGGAATAGGAAAATATTACAATTCTTCATTTTAAAGTTTTTGAAGAATAACTCAGTTTATTGCAATGCATTGATTTTAATTGGGATCGTTTTCGACCCCACTTGTGGAAGAGAGGGGTTAACACACAGTCAAACCTGCACACACCCACGAGCAGCCCTCCATTAGGCGGTCCATAGATGGCAATGCGAGAGGGTGTGGTGTACTTCTCCTGGATCAGATACTCTACTGAACACTGGAGGTCATCGAAGCAGTTCTGCTTGTTCCACCTACAAGCACATGTGGAAGAGGACACTGTAAAGTTAACTGACGTTTAAACATCTTTCCTGTTCCACGCTCTCTTTCTGGGTGATGGCTTCACCTTTGTCTCAGTTGAGGCTGTCGTCTCTGCCTCCCCTGATGTTGGTCACTGTCAGGATTCCATACTATAATGAACATTGATTAGTATGTTGGAAACCATCGTTTCACTCATGTAATTCAAGCAGAAATCCTTTTCTCAGTCTTACGTTACCTCAACATGTGCAGTCAGTTTCTTCATTGTGCCATTGTGGTAAGTGGTTTAGTTACAACAATAATTATGGCTGCACCTAATGTTGTGTTTAACCTCCTACAGCACACTTAAATGAATGGTGAAGAAAAAAAACATCAATATTACACCACCTGAGGCTAAGGTTACTGAATTAAACGTAGGTACCAGGTTTTCATAAACCCGAGTTAGCTGAATTCACAGTTTAACCTGAGTTAGATGAATGGTACTCCTGGAGGAATCAACCAAACAAAGAGAGGAGGAATAAAAAGATAAAACCAAATCCGTGTTGCTTTTGACATCTTGAAATGATGACCACCACTTGAACAGGTCCCAAGATAGTTTGAACTCATAGTTTTTTCGGCTGAACGATTGCTGCCTTTGCTTTTAGACTTTGTTAAGGTTTTTGCAACGTGGAATTTATAAGTGTGTTGAATGTGTAAGAACACAATTTCCTCCAGAAATTAAATAATATGGCCTTCAACTACAGTACTATGGCATATTCATGCCGTTCCTGTTACATTTATTTTGGTTTATGACCTTTGGACAGATGAACCAAGAAATTTTAGGACAACATCTTGAGGAATTTTTCTGACATAAATTTTTTGACATAATTTTTCAAACATAAAATTTTTCTGACAGTACTTTCTGACATAACGGAATCAGACAGAATCCAGCAGAATCACCTGATGTAATTAAGGAGGTGAACTTGTAGTAGAAGTCAGAATTTTTCTTTGTGCAGCTCACTCCATTTACTGTACCCACATCCAGCGGTAGGTCACAACCAGCTTCCCAGTGGATTCATAGAGCTGCAGGATATCCCTCAGTTCATGGAGGCAGTTGACCAGCAGGTGGCGCTGTTTCACATAAAAGATGAAGCCTGCAGGCAGATCGAAAAAGGAAGTGAGGTAATACTGTGAGCATGACAACGTGTAACTGGTTTTAATGACTAAACTTTACCCAATTGTCAGTGTGTCTGACTTGTTTGTCTTGTTCCTATCAATGTTGACTTTGTCTCTGTCAGTACAGAGAGAAGGCATCCGAGTACATGAAACCGAATACACCCAACAAATTTAAAAACACAGCAGTCATTTATTTTTTTAACGAGTGAGATAACATATCTTCTTCTTTTCCTTTCAGCTTTACCCTTCAAGGGTTACACAGCCAATCATTTTCCTCCATTTAACCATGTCTTCTGCATCCTCTTCTCTCACACCAACTTACATTATCATGATCCACATGTGATGGCTCGATGAAATGAAATGATCACTCCCTCATGGAACAAAAACACTCCTTTAAATGAATCTGGGGGTGATGATGACATCTGCAGGAGTACAACAGTTGAGGAACTGGGATTGACTGGGATTGTGCCGGATTTCAAGAAGTCCATCAGACAAATCACCAGGGTAGTCAACACTAATGGAAATATGCCAATGTTATATAATCACCCATTCCCTGATATACATATAAAGACCTTCACCAGAGGCACACTAAATATGGCTCTGCGTGATAAAGTAGTTTAAAAAGTAAGGAAATAAAATGTCCTCAATTTAAGGAAATAAAATTTCCTCATGCTGGTGCTGCTCTGATGGGACAACATTGCATGGACTTGATCAGTGCCAAAACACAAACACCTTTGTAAATCAGTAGCAACTCTGGCAGCATCCAAAAAAGACACAGGAAATTCAACCTCCTTGAGGATTACTACTGCAATCAATTCTAATGTGGGACACATAAGGGCTGATTGAATCGATAGTGTTCCACGCTCCAGCTTGTTATGCTTTCGGTGTTGTTAGGTGTGTCATTCCTCTTTGTTTTGTTAGTGATTAAATTACCGCCATCAGTAAAAATTAATTACAAAAAACCCAAACACTGAAGATTGTCGAAGCCAGTGAGGCTGATAGCCCCAAACCTTCAGGAATACAGAGGCCTGCGCTAGTAAGGATGTCCAGGATAAAACCTGTAAAGAAAACACTACTCATCAGCAATCAAAGTACAGTAATAGAAGAATAAAGGCTAATTAAAACATTCATTATGTTTGTGGTAAATTTGTAAATATGTAAATGACGACTGTAGTGGTTAATTTATACTGGAATCATCACTGCATAGCGGGGGCGAAGAGCGAAATGGAATTCATTTACGGTAACATGATGAAATCTCAACTGTAGCCAGCAGGGGGCAATCTACAACTTTCTTGTGCAACTCAAGTTACTACAGATGTATTTCTATGCTAAAATTTGTGCGAATGCCTTCATACTTACAAACAAGAAAATGTGTGACAAGCTAGTTAGTGAATTAGCAGGAGCCAAAGCGATGGAATAAAACAAGATTTCCTGCAACCATCCTCTGCACGCTTTATGAACACCATAGAAACAAGTACATAAAAAACTAATGATAATGGTTACTATTTATCTGTTACTTAACACAGAAAGTGAAATGGGCTTTTTTATCAGCACAGAACGCCATATACTCAATATATTTTGGGAGATGTGCACCATCCATAGTTTTGTAAATACACTTTTTATGGTGCTTTTTTTTTTTTTATATGAGCCTGCTTTTGATTTAACGACGCTACTGTACCTGGTCGGACCATCCATTCAGTGCTATATAGTTCTAACTAAGGTTATAATAGTTTAGGATTTTTCATTAGTTTTTATTTTTATTTAGTTGTAACTCTTTGTTTTCAATTTCAGTTTAGTTTTAATTAGTTTTTAAAGCTAGTTTGCTAGTTAAGTTTAGTTTTTATTTTTTGAAAATGCTTAGTTTTAGTTTAGTTTTTATTAGTTTTAGTCTTAGTTTTAGTCTATTTTGGTTGTAAGGGATATTTGTCAGGGATGAGATTCAAAAAGTTAAGTGCAATATGTGTTCTGTTTCTTAAGTGAGATGCATGTAGTGTCTTTCTAAAACAAAAACATGAAAAACTCAAAACCCAGTACCTCATTAAGTTCAAGTAGATTGGATGAACCAACTAACTTATCAAACTGGACTGTCCAGCACTAGATGCAGGTACTGCAACTCCATGGCAAATCATTTTATAGCTGATTAACAAAACAATATCTCACATGCTGTACTTGAGACACTGAGAGCAAGACAACTGTAAAATACTACTCCATCAGAAAAAAAAAAAAAAAAAAGTCAGCTATTGAATTATTAATCAGTCAGCTATTTCAAAAAGTTTTTCAAGATTTTAAAACGGTGTGTGTTTGGATGAGGGGTTGTGTACTTCAGTCAAGCAACAACTTCTTGTTGATCTTGAGGACAACACGCTGCTCCAGTGATGCGGTGGTTCCGTTTCTCAGGCCAGATGACAGCAGTCCACATTGCTGACGTCACGTTTCCGAGTGGCTGTCTGGTAATGATGCCGGCTTTTGCGAAACATCGGACAAAAGTCGAAGCAGACACGTTTAAATTATATTTTGCAGTTATTGCGCTCCGTGGATGAGATTTATATAAGTAGAAAAAAAAACGGGACGTATCACGAAAAACGTGATACGACGTCCCGTTTTTTTTTTTTTTTTTTATCTACGCTGCCGTAAAATACACTGACAAAGACAAAAACTAAGCAAATTTTCTCAATCATTTCAGTTTGTTTTAGTTAGTTTTGTAAACACACAATACAGTTTCAGTTAGTTGTCTTTTTTTTGCAAAGCCTCGTTTTGATTTTTATTTCAGTTAACGAAAATATTTTTACAAATTTAGTTTTCGCTATTTCGTTAGTTTTCGTTAACGATAATAACCTTGGTTCTAACAAGCTGTTTCATTCACAACAAGCCTCCACATAATGGTGGCCTGCTGTTAAAATTGAACTTTGCATTTCAAGATAAAGTAAAAAAAACACATTTTGGTTACTATTTTTGTATAACTTCGGAAATAATCCAGCTCACAAAAAAAAAAAATAAAAGTGACAGAAACAGACAAAGGCTGGGAAGGCCAGTCTGTGTTTCTGTGTGTGTGTGTGTGTGTGTGTGTGTGTGTGTGTGTGTGTGTGTGCGTGTGTGTTTCTGTATCGATTGCAGAATAAATACCTTCTAGGAAAAGGGAAACTAACCTATTTTCAGATATTCTCAGACATATGACCGTTGCCATGACTGACTTACTACAACAGTCTTCTTCTTTTCCTTTCGGCTTTTCCCTTCAGGGGTCGCCACAGCGAATCAGTGTCCTCCATCATGTCATTGATTTACGTGTTGTTTTTATAAATCTTCACACTCTGGCTGTTTTTTGGGCAGGAGCGGGAATCGAACCGCTGATCTTAGAGCATTGGACGACCCGCTCTACCACCCACTCTACCACTGAGCCACTGCTGCCCTCCAACTCATTGGTTTACAAGTGTAAACCAATGATTAAAACACATTGATTTCAAGGTAATACCATTTTCATGTAAACACCGAGTCACAGTGACAAGTTGCTCACATGAACTTGCTGACTGCTAACCTGGTCAGGTAGCACAGCACCTATATCTTAAATCGCACCCAGTGTTGGCTCATTCATTGCAAAGCGGTTGAGGGTAGCAGCAGTGTTGCAGGCTGAATCTCAGCATCTGTACCAATCTCCAATTCTACTTACATAACTGTATTACATACATATTCTACGTCTTCTTCTTCTTCTTTTCCTTTCGGCTTTTCCCTTTAGGGGTCGCCACAGCGAATCAGTTGCCTCCATCTAACCCTGTCTTCTGCATCCTCTTCTCTCACACCAACTACCTTCATGTCCTCTTTCACTACATCCATAAACCTCCTCTTTGATCTTCCTCTAGGCCTCCTGCCTGGCAGTTCAAAACTCAGCATCCTTCTACCAATATATTCACTATCTCTCCTCTGGACATGTCCAAACCATCTCAGTCTGGCCTCTCTGACTTTATCTCCAAAACCTCTAACATGTGCTGTCCCTCTGATGTACTCATTCCTGATCCTATCCTTCCTGGACACTCCCAGAGAGAACCTCAGCATCTTCATCTCTGCTACCTCCAGCTCTGCCTCCTGCCTTTTCCTCAGTGACACTGTCTCTAGACCGAACAACATCGCTGGTCTCACCACAGTTTTGTACACCTTTCCTTTCATTTTAGCTGAAACTCTTCTATCACACATCACACCTGACACTTTTCTCCACCCATTCCATCCTGCCTGTACACGTTTCTTCACCTCTTTTCCACACTCTCCATTGCTCTGGACTGTTGACCCTAAGTACTTAAAATCCTCCACCTTCTTGATCTCTTCTCCCTGTAACCTCACTCTTCCACTTTGGTCCCTCTCATTCACACACATGTACTCTGTCTTACTGCGGCTAACCTTCATCCCTCTCCTTTCCAGGACAAACCTCCACCTCTCTAACTTCTCCTCCACCTCGTCCCTACTCTCACTGCAGATCACAATGTCATCTGCAAACATCATAGTCCATGGAGATTCCTGTCTAACCTCGTCTGTCAGCCTGTCCAACACCATAGCGAACAAGAAGGGGCTCAGAGCTGATCCCTGATGCAGTCCCACCTCTACCTTGAACTCCTCTGTCACACCTACAGCACACCTCACCACTGTCTTACAGTCCTCATACATGTCCTGCACCGTTCTAACATACTTCTCTGCCACTCCAGCCTTCCTCATACAATACCACAGTTCCTCTCTGGGCACCCTGTCATAAGCTTTCTCCAGATCTACAAAAACACAATGCAGCTCCGTCTGGCCTTCTCTGTACTTCTCTATCAACATCCTCAAAGCAAATACTGCATCTGTAGTACTCTTTTTTGGCATGAAACCATACTGCTGCTCACAAATGCTCACTTCTGCCCTTAGTCTAGCTTCCACTACTCTTTCCCATAACTTCATTGTATGGCTCATCAGCTTTATCCCTCTGTAGTTGCCACAACTCTGCACATCTCCCTTGTTCTTAAAAATGGGCACCAGCACACTTCTCCTCCACTCCTCAGGCATCTTCTCACTATCTAAGATCCTGTTGAACAACCCAGTCAGAAACTCTACTGCCACCTCTCCTAGACACTTCCAAACCTCTACAGGTATATCATCAGGGCCGACTGCCTTTCCACTCTTCATCCTCTTCAATGCTCTCCTCACTTCATCCTGGCTAATCTTTGCTACATCCTGGTCCACAACAGTCACCTCTTCTAGTCTTTGTTCTCTCTCATTTTCCACATTCATCAACTCTTCAAAGTACTCTTTCCATCTTCCCATCACACTGCTGGCACCTGTCAATAGACTTCCATCCCTATCCTTAATCACCCTAACCTGCTGCACGTCCTTCCCATCTCTGTCTCTCTGTCTTGCCAGCCTGTATAGATCAGTCTCTCCCTCCTTACTGTCCAACCGAGCATACAAGTCATCATAAGCTTCTTGTTTGGCCTTTGCTACCTCTACCTTCACCTTACGCTGCATCTCCCTGTACTCCTGTCTACTCTCCTCAGTCCTCTCAGTGTCCCACTTCTTCTTAGCTAACCTCTTTCTTTGTATACACTCCTGTACCTCCTCATTCCACCACCAAGTCTCCTTATCTACTTTCCTTCCAGATGACACACCAAATACTCTCCTACCTGTCTCCCTGATCACATTAGCTGTAGTTGTCCAGTCATCTGGAAGCACCTCCTGACCACCCAGAGCCTGTCTTAACTCCTTCCTAAAGGTCATGCAATACCCTTCCTTTTTTATCTTCCACCATTTTGTCCTCTGCTCTGCCTTTGCCCTCTTCATCTTCCTCACCACCAGAGTCATCCTTCACACCACCATCCTATGCTGTTTGGCTACACTCTCGCCTACCACTACTTTACAGTCACTGATCTCCTTCAGGTTACATCGTCTACACAAGATGTAGTCTACCTGTGTGCTCCTACCACCACTCTTATAGGTCACCCTATGTTCCTGCCTCTTCTGAAAGAAGGTATTCACTACAGCCATTTCCATCCTTTTTGCAAAGTCAACTACCATCTGTCCTTCTGCGTTCCTCTCCTGGATACCAAACCTGCCCATCACTTCCTCATCACCTCTGTTACCTGCACCAACATGTCCATTGAAGTCTGCGCCAATGACAACTCTCTCACTTCTAGGTATGCTCTGCATCACTTCATCAAAGTCCAACCAGAATTTCTCCTTCTCCTCCAGCTCACATCCTACCTGTGGGGCATACCCACTGACAACATTGAACATCACACCTTCTATTTCTAGCTTCAGACTCATCACTCTATCCGACACTCTTTTTACCTCCAGGACATTCCTAACAAACTCCTCCTTCAAGATAACTCCTACTCCATTTCTCTTCCCATCTACACCATGATAGAACAACTTGAACCCTGCTCCTAAACTTCTAGCCTTCCTACCTTTCCACCTGGTCTCCTGGACACACAGTATGTCTACCTTCCTCCTCTGCATCATGTCGACCAACTCTCTACCTTTTCCTGTCATAGTTCCAACATTCAACGTCCCTACTCTTAGTCCTATACTCTTGGCGCTCCTCTTCTTTTTCTTCGTGCGAACGCACTTTCCTCCTCTCCTTCTTCGACCAACAGTAATCCAATTTCCACCGGCGCCCTGTAGGTCAACAGCGCCGATGGAGGTCGTTGTTAACCCGGGCCTCGACCGATCCGGTATGGAAGTCATAGGTTTGATTCGCATCTTTGATTTGGCAAAAGTTTTACGCCGGATGCCCTTCCTGACGCAACCCTCTGTATTTATCCGGGCTTGGGACCGGCACAATAAGACACTGGCTTGTGCCCTCTTGCGGCTACATTACTTACTACAACAGTATGATGAAGAAGAATGTAAAGGTTACAACCTCACATTTTTTGGAAGGTGGGGGGGGGCTCTAGCCTTCTCTAGTATTCCATCATTTATCAGAATTCAAATGACACATTCAAAAAAAAAACCATTTAGAGCAAGTGCTTATTGGCCAAGTTTCACTTTTTGACTTCTCTGTGACGAGTTATTAACCACAGATGCAGAACTTCTCTGTATTTGCGGCTAGTCTGCCATCACAACATTAGCACATATACTTAGCAGAAGAAGATTTCACAATATTCTAACATCAGAATTGTGGAACTACGACTACACATGAGGCCCTGTTCGTAGTTGTATCAGTTGGGGAGAGTTTTCTCACAGTGACTCAAGCCCACAGTCGTCATAAGGATGAAGGCCTACGTTACACAGTGCAGTGTTGTCGCTTGCGTGCGTCCTTGCGTCTTTGACGCATCATTTTTTGACAGGGAAGCACGATCATCAGACAGCGCTATTTCTATACAAAGATTGATTGATTGATTGATTGATTGATTGATTAGTTGATTGATTATCACCATGCATCCAAAAAAGAGAAAAAGCAAGTGACAATGAATGCTTTCTTGAATAAAAAACAATCAAAAGTTAATGAAGAAAAAGAGACAGATATTATGGACATATTACTGAAAAGTGTGTGGAGAAGGCTCTGTCAGCTTGATGCGGTGTCCTCACGAGAATATATGAATTAATAGGCAAAAAAACTATTGAGTGAAAAGCAAACATGAAACAAAAACTGTATTACATCTTTCTTTATTTCTAAAACTGTTATTTTGAATGACTACCGGCTTTAACATTTTTATAAAACTAACATAATTTTACTCTTTTTTTTTCTTTTTACTTATAAACAGTTATGACGTCGCTATTAATAAAATCATTAAAATTAAGTTTGTTTAGTTTTTATATTGTGCTATTGGAAAAACTAAAACCTTGCATACACTTCTACCATCTATTATGTTATTACTTTTGGGATGCATAGACGTCATGTTGGGATGCACAAATATTTCTTGAAGCGCATCCCAGGGATGCACAACTTTCTTGAGGTGAAATGAATTCTGGAAGTGCTGTTTAAATTTTTTAAGACGCACTATATTTCTCCCTTGGAGAAGTGGTACTATACTGACAGACAGCACGGATGACCTCATTGTCCTCTTTACATTTAAGAGAAATTACTATTCAGTCTCACCTTGGACATCGTAGTCGTGGAATGAGAGTAGTCCAGTGCTCTTTGTTCATGGATGTCCATGTTGATGAAGGAGTGTCTAACAGCAGAAAGAGAATACACTTCCATGATTGGTGAAATGAATACTGGGCTTCAAAGTTGTACACAAGTTTGACCCATGGCAGCAGGACTGGAGTAAAAAAAGCAAAGACCTGTATTAAAAAAGATTAATTGTTTGAACAAAGTGTTTTACTGATAAATCCAAATAATCTAAAAAAGTTTGGTTTATCGTTGAATTTTAACATTTACTGTGGCCATGATGAAAGACAGTCTGCTATTTTTAAGGCATGTCCTTCTCGAGAAACCCTTCTTCAGATATTCCTGGGATACCTAGTTTATCATTTTTATGGTTTACTTGGACACAAACTTATGGTTGTTATCACTGACACATTTTTATTTGGAGATCAATAGTCACCGCTGCTTGGTGAAGTTTGAAAACCTAGATCTCAGTGTGTCTTGCACCAAAGGATCCCACGGAGAAATAATTCAGCAGAAAAATAAGTACTGTACCTGTGACACCATTAGGGAGCTGCTTAAGGTCAAAGTGCCACAGCTGGTTGACAGGCCTTCAGTTAACATTGAATAGGTTACCATCCAATGTCTGGAAAGAGGAAGGAATGACAAGAGGAAGTGCAGAAGTAAAGAAAGATGGAGAGCAAATGGTCGTGGATGGCTACATTCAGCAGACATGAGAGGTGTTAAGATAAAGAACACCAGATGATTAAGCATTTGAGCATTTCATCAAAAGCTTGAGTTTCACAACTTCGCTTCACAACTTCATACTGTGAATGCAGAACTCATCTGATTACAATTAGGTGATACAAAAAGTGGTTAATTGATAAAGAAGATTGTAAGACATTCTGTATGTAAATGTGTCCCTGATAGCCATACGTATCTGTTTTTTTCTTCGTGGAATATGAAATCAAATCAATAAAGCAGACACTTGAGAGCTGTTCCGTCATGTAGAAATGGCAACATTTGGCTGTAAAAACAACATTTCCATGAGCAAAACCATGAATGTTAAATTAAAGTACTACTAAACTGAAATCCAAGAAAGTAGTTTCTTATTTGAGGGTGTTATCATGTAATTTACCACACTTTAAATGAACTCTCAACCTCATTGTCTATTTGACAACATTTAATTTATTCCCTTAATCACCAACTGATAAATACTGTTAGTTTTCTGCAGTTGGTTGCATGAAATGATTAAATTGCTTCACCTGGATCCATTTGTTGTGTTATTAGCTTAGCTTTAGCTTATCAGACGGTAAAACAAAGAGTGACAACAGCATGAATTAAAGCCCTTCAAAACAAAAGGATGGGGACTGAAATGAAGCAAGAGAAAAAAAGAACAAAAACAGAGTTTCAGAGTGTAATCTGTCTAATCCACAAAGCTGTGAAAATGACTGTGGAGAAAAGGAGGAGGAAAGGAGGGCGTTAGAAAGAGGGCTAATTTCAAACTAATTTAGCTAAGGTGATTAAGGCAGATTGGCTTGATGAGAAAACAAGCTGTCAGAGGGCCTCTGACCTTGTTTAAGTGTATTTACATCTGTGCCTCAATGGTTTTTAATGGATGTGTTTCTATACAATGTAAAGATTTTATAAAAGTTACCCTAAGACAAATTATTCAAATATATGTGTATTACTATATACGCTCTATACATCTAGAATACATGTATATGTGTATGTATGTATGCATATATACACACACATACACACACACACACACACACACACACACACACACACACACACACATACATATATACTGTATATATATATATATATATATATATATATAAATTCTGCGATATAGCGGCAAACTTTTCATCTTATTATTTACGGTAATTTAAACGTTTATATATACTGTATATATATATATATGTGTGTGTGTGTGTGTGTGTGTGTGTGTATATATATGTATATATGACCCTAAATCATACGTCATACAGACGGGGACTAAAAAAAGTATATACATTTACAGATTTGCATTTTACATTTCACATAATGCCAAAAATTGTTTTGAACAAGAATTTGGATCCAGAAGATGCTTATGAACGGCATCAACATAGTTCCTTGAAGCATTTCCCACCTCTCCAATAATTTTAATTCTGGGACATTTAGCCTAAAGGTAGCCAACATCACCCAGTGATGAATCATAGCTTCGGTGATTACCTAACAACTGCATGACAACAAGTGCTCTAATTGGCAGTAAAGCCGACAGAGTAGCCCTAATCATTGGAGCTGCAGGGGATGAAAGTGGACCAGGCCAAGCCAAAGGCAGATGGGCTGTTATGAAAGCAGATATTTGGGGCCCCAGACAGCCTGAGCCATCACTGAGCCCTGCAGCAGCACGGCTAGACGAGACTGGGCCCCTACGGTGGCTGGCTTTGACTTGGCTTTCGTGGCGTGCTGTGCAGATTGACTAATTGGCTGGAAAAACCCAGGTAATATGCCAATCTGCAAAGACAAAGAGATTAGATTAGCCATGTCAGATTACACAAGGCCAGAGGCAGTCATCTGACTGTAGCACCAGGCTCACTGGGGGGGGGGGTTAGTGGAGTGGACAGGGGGAGGCAGACGCCGAATTGTTCATGTTACAATAGGGGGGGCGGGGGGAGATGTGATGTTGTAAACAAAGGTGTTAAAATAAGAGGATAAAATAAAAATCCCAAGAAAAAATGTATAAAAGTGAGAAGAAGCTGAATAAAGAAAAAAATGTACCGGTTTGTGTCATTTCCTGTGGCCACGTCTTCATGTACCTGTACTGTATATTGGAAACTGAAAAAATAACCAAAAAGGTGCTTCCATGTAAACATGTGCACAAACACATATTTATAAAAATGATCACATTTGCTAATGCCCCTACCCCACGCCTCAACAGATGGTGCAGAGTGCTGCCACTGAAACAGATAATCCGTTATTGTTCTGAATATTTAGACTATCGTCTCCAGTCGTCATTTCAAAATCATACACGAATCACCTCCTAACCTCAGACTGATCCTGAGCTTACCACCCCACTGAAGCTAATATCTTACCCTCAGGTCCCAAAAGTCATATTGCAATAAAAATGAGAGCACTGGTCCATAAGCTCCTCATTTTTCAAATTGATTTGTTTTATTCAGAGAGCATGGTGAGAGGTTTGAGCGAGATTTGACAAAGATGTTTGTAACTGCTGGCTCATGCTGCTGCCTTCAAACCAGACCTTTTCATGAAATCATCCATCACCTGTACTGTGAATGTATGTTAAATGTTGTAATGGTTTTTTTTTAAAAATAAATAGAAATTATTAGTCTGTTATTATTCCAAACCTCTTTATTTATTCTATTCTTAATTAATCCCGTAAGAACTCCAGTTCGACTTTAAATTATCTGAAAATTGACAAAAACCACGGTGGGAGCTGTGGCCTGATGCCAAGTATTGATCTGTGGGTAATGTTTTTGTTCTGCAGTACGCATCACGTGCCACGGACAATAAAAGACCAGTGAGATTAAGACAATTAGGGGGTTGATTGTTATCCAAAAGACGAGAAGAAGACACTGAAGAAGATTAAATGAGGAGATTTAGGTCAAAGTGGTGATGTCCAGAGGAAGATGGAGGAGGGGTAAAGAAAAGGTGGGAGGAAGAGGGATTGGGGTCAGAGAAACTGATCGCTGCAGCCTCGAAGGTTGCCTCTGAGTGGGGAGGAGAGTGATGGAGGGAGGGAAGTTCCTTGGAAGGCAACTTTAGTCTGACCCAATGAGTGAGGCGGCGCGTCACCTAATGTAGTTCACCTGATTTCCACAGCAGGCAGTCCTATCTGTGGATTGTCCTTATCTGTCTGGAGATCTGAATCAGCAGTGGCCAGTCGGATGTTTTTCTTTTCTTTCTCCCTCTTCTCTATCTCTGTCTCACTCTCATCCCAACCCCACCCCCTTTTTCTGAAAGACTTAATTAGCAGACGTTTTTATTGATCCGATGGATTTGGTGCTGAAATCCCCCTCGCCGTCTCCCAGACAGATCTTGGCTAAAGTCCTTCTGTTTAGCTGGTGGTCTGTGAGATTGTGTCAGGTTGTGTGTACGTGTGTGTGTGTGTGTGTGTGTGTGTGTGTGTGTGTGTGTGTGTGTGTGTGTGTGTGTGTGTGTGTGTGTGTGTATGTGTGTGTTGGGGGCCCACCTGTTTACTACTTTGTTATCCCCTTACATCACCCCTTTCTTATTCGTATTGTCCCCATCTTTCCTGTCGTCCAGTGCCCCACTGTCTTCCCCCACTACTGGATGGAATATTCTGTTAGGGGATGGCTACCGTTTAGACGGCAAAAATAGACAAAAATATTAGAAATATGAATGACAACAGGAAGAAAATGTGATAAAAGCTGGTGGACCATCAGTTCATGCAAAATAATTATTTTACTTTATGAGAAATCTTGGAATCAGTTACTGCCTTAGAGGGCAGAGAGGTCTTGATACGTTCAAGTTTGAATTATGAGGAAAATTATGTTTTTTAGATCAAATTACTTGAGATCATACCTTTCAAACCACAGTAGTCCAAAACTTGACATACCCTGGATAGATGTTTACGGTTTAACAATAAGAACTTTAGCAACATTCCTAAATTGGAGAAAGCAACATTATGTTAATTTAGTGGTTTGCACGTTAAAACAAAGCCTATGGTCAAATATGATAACTAAGTTACCAGCTTTAACATGGGGGTGGGGGTGGGGGCAGTTCACCAAGCTTTTCTTTAAGAAGAAAATCCAACATACATACAATAAACATGAAAGCATCTGTACCTATCCATTTCAGCTTGTCTGCCTGTAGTGATTCCTCCTCCTGAATTCTGTGATATACTGTATTCGACCATTTTTAAAATAATGTTTTGTATTGTTGTATTTGTAGTGTCACAGCGTTAAAGGAATGATTGTAGGATTATGTTACATCAGATTCGGCTGCTCAGTCGTCCAACAGATGCTTCACTGGTTCAACAGGTTGTGGAACTTCTTCATTTCTCGTCTTTCTCCTCTGACTCAGACACTGACTCGTCATTACAGTACGTGCAGTTTCATGCATGTCACAGCATTTACTTACTGCACATCTGCAATAATGAAAGTGTTGCAATGATTGAAATCAATGGAAGTTTTTCTTTGAACTTCACTCAAGAT
The DNA here is from genome assembly GCA_013358685.1 of Antennarius maculatus. Classification (NCBI taxonomy): domain Eukaryota; kingdom Metazoa; phylum Chordata; class Actinopteri; order Lophiiformes; family Antennariidae; genus Antennarius; species Antennarius maculatus. The sequence continues at coordinate 6,708,664 of CM023622.1, read as the reverse complement.
CACTGAAAACTTGATTTTCCTGTGAAAGATTTATCAAATGAATCTAAACTGACAGAAAAAAAATCATCTGAATGTAGACACACAAGTATCGGTACTGAGGAACATAATGTTGTCCAGTTATATTTGAATAACCTCAACTGCATGTTGCAGGGTGAGGTAAGCCTGAGCATTCTCATGGAGAATCACAAAAATGCTTTAATTTAGTTTTTTTTTTTTTTTCAAATTGCAAATGTCTCTCTTAAATATGAACACATAAAGGCTTGTCCCATTTTCTAAAAAAGAAGTAGAGATTATTTGACAGGTTGTTTACCATAAAAGAGTTAAGGCAAGAAGAATTTCATAACCGAGAGACATGATTAAAAGATTAATTTGTGTCATGCTGGATTAAATAAATAGCATAAGTATCTCCTCAAACTCTCAGACAGAAAAGTTGAAAACGATCCTGATGTGTATAATGTTAACAAGTACATAGCAGACAGGTGATGATCGAACAGATAAGGTTGTTGTTTGTTGAAGCCTCGGCCTCTATCTCCTTCCTTCTGCGTATGTGAAGTCATGTAACTCGAGAAGGTGTGAAACCAGATGGGTTATTTTAATTTGCGCTAAACAGCCTTTGAGAAAGCCAGCAACTCTGATTCTTGTTATAAAGATGGACATTAGTAGGACTTTTGTTTCCAGTCTGAACAATCCTGAAGTGAGTTACCCAGGATTGAAGGAAGAGCTGGAATAGATGTAGAAGGTCAAAGCCAATGTGGTCCCTGTGGTAGTGGGTACACTCAGAGTGTCGCTCCCCAAACTGGGAGAGTGGTTCCAGCAGATTTCATGATGTCAGGCTAAAAAGATATGGCACTGAACCCTTAAACCTTTAGGCCTCTGATAGAGAATATAAATTGGAGGTTGTAAGTGGTGGAATCAGGTGAGAATAAAAATATAATCAATCTCCAGATAGATGGCAAAAAGAAGGATTTCAGCTTATTGATTTTAACCTCTGATGCTAAGAATCTTTCAGACACGTTTTAGGACTCGGGCATCAGTATTTTTCTTGTGGATTGTCACAGATTATTCTTTTCCTTTCTGTTTTAAATTATACCCGGATTATATATTTTGACCTCATTGATCTATGGATACCATGCAGGCTTATTTTTTGGTCTTAAATACAATATGATTGCTCTCATAAGCTTTAAAGTAGTTTTTATGTGTCATGTAATTGTGATTGCCACATAAATTCCTCGTGTGAAGAAAGACGAAGGATGTTTACTGTGTCACACTACAACTCGTGAATGGTGAATAAAAAAATGGATGTAAAACATGTTTCCTTAAAAGGTCATGTTATTGATGTTTGGCATACAAACGACAGATCAAAGTATCCTGCCTCTGTGCGCATACAGTAATTTAATTTATTGCACATTAAATTATGCCATGTGATGACTTACCACTGACAGCAAGAAGGCCAATCCCTAAACAATAGAAATAGAAAGAATAAAATAGAAAGCAAAAGATGCCTCCAGCAAGTCAGATGCCTCTGCAATTTAATGATAAAACTTTACATATTTAAGGGTTAACCAGTGGGGATAAGCCTCCTGTTTAAAGAGATCTAAGAACCAAGATGGTCAGGCAAAAACAACAACACCCCCCAAATAAAAAAAACTGATGGTTCTCTGTTAGCTTCTTATCAGTGTTCTATTTTCTGGAAATGTGTATGTAGTTGCTTAACAACAAATGTAGTATCGCAGTAATAAAACAGCCAAATAATCCTCTTTTTTCTTTATCAGGATCTGCTGCTCAGCTGTTTAATGCTTATGACAGAATATCTGGATAAGCACCAATGGAAGGGAGAACCAATAGAATGTGATGAATTGAGGACACATAGAAAATAAGAGTGGCTGATGTAAAACAACATCATCTTTGTTCCATAGATTTCTTACATTTTGGAGCAGGACATGTCTCCATGGACCTCTGACTCATGGACAAACAGCTTTCTGAGTTGGAGTTTTTTTTTTCTAGACTGTATTGTTATCACTTTCTTTATCACCAATAGCAAACCAACACAATCTGATGACACAACTCTTCAGCTGTTAAGTTTCGTTTTTGTTAGAGAAACATTTGGGAATATTTGTGAGAAAACTCATATGAAAACAAAAACACTTCTAGCCATATGATTTTCAGTTTTCCTCTTTTAATCTCAAACATGTCATGTGCAAATAAAATGTGTTTATATTCATTTTATATATTTTTTTAATACACTTTTGATTACTTGTTCTCATTTTTATACTATTAGTATCTTAGAAGTCTTGTAAGCAACATCCCATTGTGTTTATTCTCAGCAAAGCCAAAAAATGGCCAAGTCTCTGTGTGCTGCCTCATATCAATGTGTCTGTGTGTGTGTGTGTGTGTGTGTGTGCGCGCGTGTGTGTGTGTGTTTGTGTGCGTGCATGCAATTATGTGTGTACATGTGTGTGTTTCTGTGTAATATAGGGAAATCTGTGACTCTAAATTGCCTAAAGGTGAGGTGTGAATGGCTTTGTGTCGGCCCAGTGATGACCTGATAACCTGTCCAGGGTATGCTCCCTCTCCCCCAGCATCAGAGGCTTCTGTACAAGGTGAAGGTAGATGATAAGTTTATATATATATATTTATATACATGAACATCACTCGCAGAGCGTGCAAACTGGCTTAATTGGGCTCGTGGTGGTGAAATTAGTGGTTAGCGATGGGTAAACAAGAGAATTATTTACCTTAGACTACTAATCGTCATGTTTGTTTTACAACAAAGAGAGAGACCCACCATGTCCGAAAATGAACTTTTGTTCTTTGGTGTACCTTCACAGTGGTTCAGTGCTTTAACATGGTATATAATGTAAAGTTATGTTTAGGTTCAAAGGGCTTAAGTAAGCATTGTATGTGATGCCGTCAGAACATGATAAAAAATAATAAACAGGGAGGCGTTCAGGGTGGAAGTCAATAATGAACAAAGCTAACAATACAATAGAAGTGCATCTAATACTTTAGAATATTATAAAAGAATATATTGGATCTTATGTTATGTTATATTGCAATATTATTATATTATATAATTGCCCTTCATTGTATTGTGTTTTGCTTAAAACTAATGTCCCTCCTTTTGGTTGCTCTGTGTGGCTTCATCACCATTGTGAGTTCACAGAGCATAAGCCTTAACATGTTCTTAACCTTTATGGGGCGCAATAAAACCAAGTGTATTACATTGGTCACAGGACTTTTACTCATTCTTAATTAGTGTTTACTGTCATTCAAATAAAATAAGAAGTTTCGTGCACTATTGCCTAACTGTTTCTTCTTGCTATTTTTAAACATATTATTTTTAACTATCCTTTCAGCCACAGTTAATTTTAACTCCCTCATAAAATCAAGCAGAGCGTTTGAACACATGGCAGCTCTCTCTTCATGGTATCTGATAGAGTAGTACAAAATTCCATTAATTAAGTAGACAAGACATGCAGGTACCATAAACACACAGTAATAATGCCATGTTTCAGGTCACATCACTTTGTCTGATTTCCTGTCGCAGACAGCTTTAATACAGCTGACCTCAGGTCTTTCCTCCATTTATCCTTCTTGTCCTGTCTGGTACCCTCATCTCACTCCCCAAGACAGGTTTCCCTCCCAAGAAAAGTGTGTCTGGAACTAATATCCTGGATGTGTAAGTCCAAGAGTGATGAACTAGCCTGCTATCCTGGAGTGCTGGGTCTTAGACTCTGAGCCATGAGCCTGAGCCCAGACTGTCTGCAAATTAGAGAAATTAGCCCAGTCAGGCACAGGCCAGTGAAAGAGCCCAAATCTCCACTTCCCCTCCCTCCATGTTAAATACACAGACACACACACACACACACACACACACGCACACTTGTGCCACCACCATTAACCACTGTGCCACACTGAACAGCAAAGCTCCACACTTGGAATAGCAGTCTCACCATATGGCAGCCAATTTGTTATTTCACCACTCAAGTAAAGAAGAGGGCAGAAGAGGGTTAACGGACAGACAAATGTAGCAATTCTTTAAAATACATTATGATTATATTTTTATTTATGTACTATATTCTTCCAGAATATTTTCAGCTTTATTTATTTTTCATTTCAATCAAATTTGAAAAAAAATTTTTTTGTTTGTCTCAGAATATAATAAAATATAATATAATAAAATATAATATAGCTTTCCTCTTCAGAGTGTGAAGTGGGTTAACACATGAAACTGAAATATTATTAATGTGGGCTTTTATGATATTTTTAAAGATGAAGCAATTTCATTCAATTGAACTGATTTTAATGGGTGTGTGATTGAACATGATTAGTAAGATCATAAATTTTATGCCCTTCTAGATGTCAATCAAGAAGAATGATTGACATCTAGACCTTCGCACACACTGAGAACAGACTTCAAAAATTAGAACAGCACCATTTAAAATCAGGAATAAATTAATTATTTAATTAAAATTAAATTAAAAAAGCACAATAAATTATAATATTTTTAATGAGGCACAAGCCATAACTGTCTCTAATGTGAAAAAGACACATCAGATACATTGTTATTCCAAGCTGAAAAATACAATACAAAAGGACAAAATTGAACTTCACAAATTAAATTTATGCAAGGAAAAAAAACTTGAGTTAATCAGATTTTACAAATGCAACTCAACTCAAATATAAGTACAGTATAAGATATTCTATGCAAGACCAAAGAGGAGGTTTATGGATGTAGTGAAAGAGGACATGAAGGTAGTTGGTGTGAGAGAAGAGGATGCAAAGGACAGGGTTAGATGGAGGCGGTTGATTCGCTGTGACGACCCCTGAAGGGAAAAGCCGAAAGGAAAAGAAGAAGAAGAAGATAAGATATTCTATGCATAAATACAATTAATATATGTGTTGTTTGCACAGGATAGCTCTCCACCTACAGAGATGTATCCTGTGCAAACCCTTCTGTCTGCTGCAGCTCTCTCCTGTCATGGTTATCTTGACCCAGAGCTCAATATAGATATAGAGTGTGTCTGAAAGTAAAGGGGATGCTCACCAGACAGGTGTCTAAGTCTCTGTCCTGCCACGATGACCTGCCCTACATCTGTGCCGGTACCTGTGAATGATCAAGGAGCACCAAATAGCAAAGAGCATGTATCTGTGGTTGTCATGACAACATTATTTTTAACTTTGATACACAAGAAAAGAGAACTGAAAAAAAAAATCTCTGAGAGGTACACATAACACTACTCTTCCTTTATTTAAATAATTGTCAAGCTGCACACATTGTTGGTACAAAATGAAGCTGAACAAACACAAACGACATATTTTGCAGTGTTAATTTCTGTGCAGCATTTGTTGAAACACAGAATTATGTGGACAACAACTAAGATATGACTTTTTTGAATATATTTAATTTTTTCTTCTCGGTTGAAATAAATTTGAAATGTAGATGAAAAACATGCTTGCATTTGTATTGGTTAAGGAATTATAAAGCAACTGTGTGTATTTGTGTGTGAGGCTGGGGTCTTAAGGGTCTTAGCTGGAGATGGTCTACAGTGAGATGTAGGTCAAGGAGATACATCGGAAGCAGATTGCTCATTAAGTGCCAACCCAAGCAAAAGTCTATGAGTGTGTTTTTCAGTGGCAACAGGCCAGCCATCTGTTCATCCTTTATTCATTCATTAACATGTCTTCTTTGTGTGTGTATGGACGTGTGTGTATGTATACACGAGCAAGCGTTCATCACAATAGCCACTTGCAGACCAAGTGTATACGTCACTGATGTTGTTTTCCAAAACCAACAGTTGTGTGTCAGATGGCTCAATCACATGACCGTGGTGGCTTGTGATTGGTCAGGGCCTTGGGCTAAAAAAGCGTGGCACAATCCAGGCTCATGAGTTTCTGTGGACAGCGACAGAGTTGACAGAGCGAAATCGAACACTTGGGGGATCTAAGAGAAAGGAATCCCTAAAGAAACACTGGAAAAAGTGGAGCAACTCTGAAGAGGAGAAAACTAATGAAAAGCAATTAAGAGATGACATAACCAAAGAAATGAAGATCCTACAGCTGAATGAACGTGTGAAAGTAAGTCCTGTTTTTTGTTTTTTTAATCACGAATAAATGATACAAGAAAAGTAAAAAAAAACTCAAGGTGACCAAGTGACCTAGACTGTTGTCCTTAAGCATTGTCAAATAAATATCTTTTTCACCAGTCAAACTGACTGTTAAAACTAGTGTCACACGACATTTTAAATAAAAGAAAAATACATTTTTGTGTATAAAAAAGTATAGGAATATCTGGGATTTTTGGAAATTACATACATAAAATCCACATCTTTAATATTTTTTGAAATACATTCTTTGCTGTCAGCTGACACAGGTAATGAAAGATGGTTTCTTCTGATATATTTCATTTGTACCCCAACCTGCATTTCCTTTAAAGTCAACATAATACCAACTTATAGATGTGGCACTCAAACTTCTTTCTCCATCTTCTTTTCTTTTTCAGATCTTTAGCTTTAATCAGTGAATATAAGACAAGGGGACTCTCCAACCAAACCAAAGTACTTCTATACCAAAGCAACCCAAACCAAACGAAACCAAACATCTCTAAATATTGAATCGTTCGCTCGTCACTTTTTTTTTTTTTTTTGCTGTCAACATGAAGCTGGAAAACACGCAAGAAGATATGAGCGGGTGGAAGGAGATGGACTTTGCCCTCAACTGCACCTACATTGTTCCAGACCAGGTATCTGACCCCAGCTTCAGCTTGCCCAAAGCCATGACGTCCATCCCACGTAACCTCACCTTTGAATACAGTTCAGACAATGAGGTAAGAACAGGTCTATTCCCGCAGTTTGTTTACCCAAATTGACTCATTGCGGAAACTCTTTTAATATGATATTAAAAAAAATTCCAAATCAAGTCAGCATGTAGTGGCAGCCAACCAACCCGCATGCTGTATGTGTTTGAATAGTCAGTGAGATAAAAGCTTTAGTGTTACACTTCAAAATATTAATTCTGTGTTACATAACATGTTGGGCCATCCACATTAGAAACAAAAGATCTGCTGACTAAGGATTTCTTCACACACACAGGAGATTGTACAGCATGTGTGTCTGTGTGTTTGAGTGAACGCACACATGAGGCCACAGCAACTTGAGGTCAGGGGCCATCCTCATGTTTCAGTCATTGTGCAGCTTCTTAGTACTTCCGTCTTATTTGTATAAAAATCCAAGAGTCTGTTAAGAACAGAAATACAGTACAAAAATATGGATGAAGAAGTCAATAAACTTGCCATTCACCAGCTAATTATATTGCATCAACATTTCCCACTTCTTCTTTTTTCCACTATTCATTTCCTGTCCCACACAGGTGAGTCAGGAAGAGCGATATCTCCAGGCTATTTCCATGAAATCAGCTGACTGGCTTGCAACACAGTCAGATCAGATATAAACCTGGGCATGTTACCAACTGCAAGACAACGTAATTACATCTCAGAGCAAAGGTTGTGCTGCAGGCAAAAACAGAACACCCATCTTAAAAGAAAGAGCGATAAAATTATAAGACTCCTGTTGCAGTTTATTTGTATGCACAAGATTCTGATGCGTGTAATAAAGTTTGCTTCCTTTTTATGTTCTGACCTAGGTAACACTTCCTCTTGTGTAGCCATCAGCCTCTCAACCCTTCCTCAGCACTGAAAAACTTAACATTGCAAGATGAGAAACAAAAATTAAAGTTGACAAAATGTTTTTTGAAGGCTTCTAAATTCAAATCAATTCAAACACTTCTTAATTGATACACTAACACTGCAGCCAAACCTGGCTTTGCAATGTCTCACAAATGTGTGTGAATATGTGATCATATTGCCAGTACAGTAATCTTCTTTGCCTAAACTGGCCTTCATACAATAACTGGTTTCCCTTCCGATATGCTCGGTCACATGACTCTTACTCCTTGGCTCATGTGAGCTGGAAAATTTCTTTTGTGCAGTGATCACAAGTTGCTCCTTTAGGTGTCGTTTGAATGGAAGAGATTTTTCCAATTGGTGAGCACTTGATACTCTTGTTTCTTTTTCTGACAATGAGCCAAACATAGGTCCTGACTTCAACACAACATCAAAGTCAAAAAGTCAAAGTCAGCTTTATTGTCAGGTGTACCATATATGCACAACATAAAGCACAGATGAAATTGCAGTCCTCTGTGACCCACGGTAAACAGGCAGTACAACACAGGCAGTACAGGAAATGTGAAGATGGATTGGAAGGGGGTGGGGGTGGGGGGTAGCAGATGGGGGCTACCAACGGGTGCCAGTGAGCTGAGAGAGGGAAGCAATGGAGTGGATAGATAGGGAGGAAGACGCCAGGAAGAGGAGGGTGACGTGTGTGTGTGTGTGTGTGGGGGGGGATTTAGGTTAAAACCAGATGATTAACTTTCGTTGGGGCCAGGCAGCCGGCCAGGCATCAGGCTGCGACCTGGCGGGTACACAAGCTATTTCAAGAGGGTCAAGAAAAGACAGGACATTGGGGGAGGGTAGGAGAAAAGGAGGGCGTTCAGGAGTGTGATAGCGTGGGTCTTCTTAAGAACGACCACACTCCTCCTGCCAACCTTACTGCACTGAACGGTTAAGCAGCATTCGTTAGTCACGCAACAGCAGCGAAACACAATGTCGCTGTCACACTGGTTCATTTCACCAGGAATCACCTCACTTGCCTCGATGGCTACTTGACAAACACTGACTCATGCTAGTCCCATCGACCTGTTGGTTCTCCAATCAATTAATAAAATATTGTTTTACAAGTGCTGACTCCACAGTTCACTGTGAGATAAATAACGACAAGGTGCTCGGGTGTATGGTTTTCTTTAAAAGGTTTCACTTTTACAAGGGATGTAGTCAATATCCTTTTGGGGTCAGTATAAGTTGTAATTGCGAATGGCAGAAATTACAACTTAAAGAGGCTGTGTGAGTTTATAGACGGGGTGGTGGGTAGCGATATTAATGATATTAATGTGTTTCTTGTTGAAGGCTGTGTGCTTTTCATGATTACAAAAAATCCTAAATATGGTTGCAAAACAAAGAGAATACTGACTGTGATTGTTTCTACCTATAGAAATATAATGTGTAGACAAGCTTTAAAGTATTTTTGGAACTCCCTTAATGGATAAACCTTTTAAATGCTCTTATACAACCCATGTGTTTTTTAGAATATCTTAAGTAATTTATAATTTTAAAACACTAAATGAAATGAAGGCTCCTGGTGAATCATTCATGAAATTCACAAGACAAACAACAGGTAACACTGCTTCCTTTCTGTCCGGTGTGTGTGAGGATAGTAGGTCAGAGATCAGTGGAGTAGGTCAGAGAAAGTAATTCTCTTCATTCTTTAAACTCATTAGTGTCCAAAGTGTGCCACCTCATAGGTTTCACGTGATTCTAGATCTGTCTGGGTCAGTGTGACAAACCCAACAATCAGCCGATTGAATAAGAAATTTTCTTTTATTTTGCTCAGCGAAAGCTATGTTGAGTTGCTGTGTCATATTTTTCATAAGAAGTGGGATGGCTTGGATGTTAAAAGGCCACTGATGATTTATTTCTTCCATATTCCAGGTGACTGGTGTGTTTAGCAAAGAGTACATCCCTCAGGGGACACGTTTTGGACCCCTTCAAGGAGACATCTACACCAAAGACAATGTCCCCAAACAGGCCAATAGGAAATACTTTTGGAGGGTAAGAAAAACACACAACGTATGATTGCATTTGTACCTGTTTGTAATATAGTCATACTGCATATTCTCAAGAATGTGAAAGTCTAACCTAAATGTAAGTAAATGAGACAGTGAAGCTTGAGGAGCAACTAAGGACATATTTTCATTTTCTGCAATCATTCATGAAAAAAAGATCAGATGCTGGGATGCAGAGGTTTCACAACAATCCCAGGTCAATACATCAGAAAAGAAATATTCACACGGACTCTGGAGTGCGGGGTTTTGGTCAAAATTTTAGAGGAAGTTGTAAAAAGTTTGTGGTACAATGAATCAAAGCTCCAAAGTGAGAACCTTACTGGCACACAGATTCTATGTGACATTTGTCACATAAACAAAGGAAGGGGCTCTTGTAGACATACGCCCAAAATAATTCCTGTCATTCCACCACTTTTTTTTAATCTTCAATTTCTTCTCTCTGTCTCATCCTGTCATAGATTTTGTCATGTAGGAATTTTTTTTCTTTCTGCTGAGTCATTTTCTTGAGGACTTTTTTTTTTTTGTCATCCCACGTATTTTCCTTCCGACCTTATTTCCTGTAAACCTGTTGCAAGAGAAGTTCCTGCCTGGCCAACAGTGAAAGTTTGATGTTCCTCTGTAATCATTATCTTAATCACAAGAGTGGACGTGCGGTCAAAGGCGTGTGTGTCACTTTGTGCGTTTGGTTGTCTTTCAGTACCTTCAGGCGCTTACATTTCCTTTTTCATGTGTTAGTTTTCAGAAACTAAAGGATTTCTTCTTTTTGTTGAAAATGTTTTGCAGTTACATATCTACCATTAACTGAAGTAACAGAACAGAAACAATCAAAATACTGAGAAGTGAGAGGGAGAAAGAAAAAAAAAATGAGAAGGAAAGGAAAAGAGACCACACCTTCATGGCTCATGCTCAAATATGGTGACGACAGTCGTAAACACACACACGAGTTCAAAATTGAAGACAACACAGAGCTCAGCTGCAGGGCGCGAGTCACAGGAGCGCAGGTCACACTGTCATACTGATAACCGGAGGATAAAGGATATTTTACTGTACATGGCAGAGGTGATGAGTTACTTTTTCTTTTATTTATTAGTTAGTGTGGCTTTTAATCTGTTTTGTGTATTTGTTAAATTGCATCTAAAAATGTGAGCATCCAGTGCTGACGCTGCATTATTTAAAATACTGTCAATTATTGTAATATACGACAAAAATATATTGACTGTGTTAGAAACAAATTGGTGGCTTAATATTCTGTGTTCATCTTTTTTATACCTCTTTTGTTTTCAGATTTATAGCGGTGGGGAGCTTCAGAACTTTGTTGATGGTTATGACATCCACAGAAGCAACTGGATGCGTTACGTCAACCCGGCCCGCTCTCTGGCTGAACAAAATCTGGTGGCATGCCAGAACAGCGAGGACATCTACTTCTACACCATCCGACCGGTTGAGCCCAATCAGGAGCTGCTGGTGTGGTACAGCCAGGAGTTTGCCCAGAGACTCTGCAGCCAGGAGGTTTCCATCAAGCACAGTGAGTTACAAAGCCTCTTTCCAGTTTAGCAAAAAATAGACAAAAATGTGCAGGATTTGTATGAAAGGTTTGATTATTATTTTAAATACAGTACAGGCTGCTGAAATTATTTCTTGACTCCATACAACCAAAGCAACCATAACATTTGCTGAACTTGAGCTCCCTTTTTAATCAGCTTTTCATATTTTTACTTCAAAATCTGTTGGAATTAGAAATTATATAGCATTCACGAATATATTCCAAAAGGTCTGTTTCAGGACAGGATAGATACAATCAGGAAAAAAAAAAAACAACCTTTTACTTCAGAATGGAAAGTTATTCATCCCTTCCAGTGAGAAAACACTTGATGTTATCTCTGACAAACTGAGCCGGGTGGTTCTTCTTCCATTCAGGTTATATCAGGACACAGAAAACATCAAAATTTCACTACCTATTGGGAGTTAGGATTTTAAAAGGACTTGAGAAACGTAAGTGCAATAATGGCCGGACAAAGTATCTTTATGACTCATTTGTTTTCATCTATTAGTAGAATAGCAAGTCATACCCTCATCATCCTGTGTTGCCACAAAGTCTGGTGACTCAACTAGACACACCAGATGCATCGCCATTCACCTTGGTGACTAACGTTAGGCGGTATCTTTACATTGTTTTATCAAGAGCTTTAAAAGGTTTCACCTTTATTTTTTCCCCCCAAAGTCCAGGTTTGCTCAATGTTTGTTTTCCATGCTTGACTTTGTGGTATTCCTGAAGGTGATTTAAATTGACAACTCAATTAGAAGTCATGATAAACTAACACGCACCAAAAAAGTAAAAGCATGTAAAAGCCTTTGCAACATTTTTTAATTTGTGTGTGTGTGTGTGTGTGTGTGTGTGTGTGTGTGTGTGTGTGTGTGTGTGTGTGTGTGTGTGTGTGTGTGTGTGTGTGTTCTGTATATATATCTTCTATATATATACATTATTTTCTTATTAAATAAAATTTACAGTTAAATTAAGTCCAATTCATCTTTTTCAAATATCCTTGAATATGAAGAAATACTGGTACCAGCCTTAAAATGACTTAAATTGCAAAAAAGAGAAAATGATTTCTTAAAAGCAGAGGGAAAAAAGGAAGGGGTGTTTCACATTTTCTTGCGGTCAGTATGGTAAGAAGAATACCTAGAAGACATGGCACAAATGAAACTCAGAAGGTTGATGTAAAACTGCTCATCTATGATATAACTCTGAAAACTGCTCGCTTGACCTCTAACCTATTCTCCCACGACAAATTTACTGCTATGACTGACGATCATAAACCTGTCAAGTCAGAACTAAAACTATGCTCATTTACATAAGAGGGAGTATACTGGGCAGATGTGTGCAGACACACATCTGCAGACACATCATTTATGGATGAGTTAGATATTGTAATGAAATAATGATCTTATAATCTTCTCAATTTGATGCTGTTTTTTGCTTTGTGACAATTCTCAATGCATTCTGAATGTCTTTCTCACAGAATACAGTTCTGATGAAGATCGCGAGTTGGATTACACCAAACAGCAACTACCTCAGCAGATTTGGTTTAAAGACAGAACAAAAGAGATGGTAAAAGAAGAAAGAGATGAACAAGAAGAGAAGATAGATGTGGAGATGTTAGAGAGAGACACTCCGCCTGACACTCCTGATGAGCAAATTGTGGATTTCAGTAAAAAGGTTGACAAACAGATGAAGAGTGACAGAGATCAAAAAGACCGGGGGATCATTCTTTCCCCTCAACCCGAGCAAAGAGAGCCCAGCATCGGCTTACATCACCAATATTTACCAGATCACCACTCTGCCCTCCCATCATCTCACAGAAATCTCCCGCTTCACCTCCATGGTCTCTACGGTCACAGGGAGGGCCTTATTTCATCATACCCCTTGTATCCCCAGTCTCGACCACTCCAGCCCTCTTACCCGTTCCTTTCACATTACAGCGCTCATTATCCTCGCATTCTCGTACCTTCATACTCCCCTCCATTTCCTGGGATGTTGCCTTCTAGGGGATCCTTCCGATATAGCAGCTACCTGGGCACGGATGGTCTCCCATATCCACCAATTGGTCAACCTAATCTACTTCCTGTGTCCCTTCCGTACCCTGCATCTCCACAGGGGGGTCTGAAAGAATTAACACCAAATGTGTCACCACCACGAGGCGCCCCAGCAACCCCAGACCTCTCCCCACTGCCAAAGCCCATCAGTCAACATCAGTCTCCGGAACAGTCTCCCTCTGGTTGCGAAGAAGCCATGAATCTGAGCCTAGCTACAGCACCACGCAATGGCCCCGGTCACAAATCTCTCCCCTACCCACTGAAGAAGCAGAATGGAAAAATCAAATATGAATGTAATATCTGCTCCAAGACTTTCGGACAGCTGTCCAACCTCAAGGTAAGGGCAACAGTCCTTCACCCATAGAATTCTGCTCCTGATCACGTCACATTCGATTTCAGTCTTCATTATATCTTATGCTTGACTTAGGTCCATCTCCGAGTGCACAGTGGTGAGAGACCCTTCCAGTGTAACCTTTGTAAAAAGAGTTTCACCCAGCTAGCCCACCTCCAGAAGCATCACCTAGTCCACACAGGGGAAAAGCCACATGAATGTCAGGTATGTTGAGACAAAAAAGCAATCCTCTGTCTATTTCATAACAGCATCTACCGTGACACTGCTAGTGTGTCAAACATGTTGCAGACACTACGCCCACATTCCTTTCTGATGTCAAACATCTAATTTACTTCATGCTTTTGTGTGCTAGTGTGACTATCTGGGTGTGAATCTCTAGAGTGAGAATAGAACTTGTCCCTCCCCAGAGAACTGGAATAGCATGGTCACCCTGATGTTGAACTATGAATAACATCAAAATGACGTCACACTCCAGAATAAACCTGGCCACAGTCGTTATTATTTTCTTAAGATGTCAATCAGTCTTGTGGCGATTGCTAATCTTTACTTTCATACATTCCAGGTGTGTCACAAACGCTTCAGTAGCACCAGCAACTTGAAAACACACCTGCGGCTCCACTCTGGAGAGAAACCTTACCAGTGCAAGCTGTGCAACACTAAGTTCACCCAGTATATCCACCTGAAACTGCACCGCCGTCTCCACAGCAGCCGTGACCGTCCCTACCACTGCCAGCTGTGCTCGCAGCCCTTCTTCCATCACTTTTCCCTCCATATCCATCAGCACAACTGCTGCCTGGCTAAAATGAAGTCTCCTATTAACATACAAATAAAAGAAATGGTGGAACAGTTTGATGCCAGCCAGGAGGCTGACACACTTGCGGAGACGGCAACAGCACTTCAGGTGGAGGAAGCTGTAGAGCACTGGCTGGCTCGTACTTTGGAGGGTGAGGGGAAAGAGGACCAGAAGGAGGCCACCATACTACTGAAAGCCCTGACGTCAGCTATTAACACACCGTCAACGCCCATGGTCCAATCAGCAATGTCAGCTTCACACCACAGCCTTCCAACAGCCTATCAGGAGAGGGCCAGTGTTGTTCATCTCCGCAAATACCCAACAGTAAAGGCAGAAGAACAGTGAGGAATTGGAAGAGAGGGAAATGTAAAGAACAAGAATTAAACTCCCCATTGACCTTGAAGGTTGTAAAGGGGAATAAATAACTTCCATACTCCAATGAGCACAGCACCAAAAGAAGAGCATCCCAAAGACTGACGGTATTCAGTGACTGTACATCCTCCAATTTGTCTGTGTAAGAAATGAAAGTGTGGAGGATGTTGTTAAACTGTGAATTATTTAAAAGTCTTTTCACTCAGGTCGACAAGTGTTTGCTATGTTTGTGATTTAACTTATTACTTTTTTAATATAAATTTGACTCAACTCTATTTATCTAGCTGAATTATGGTTTTGTTTTCTGCTAGTGTTAGTTTTTAAAAACATTTTGACATTTCTATGGAGATTTGACGTTATCAGTGAAAGAATCCTTATTTGTTATGATGCTTATTCTTTTGCTTTATGTGAGAGTATTTGAGCTGTGTGATGAATGTATATGATTGGAGAACAACTGGGCACAGCGATATCACAGAACACCTTCCTGCTTCGGACTCGTTGGAAATATTTATTTATTCATAATTAAATAAAGGGAGGAATCTGGTATCTTGAACCTGTGTTAATGAGCAATTGCCAAAATTATATGCAAAGAACATCAGAGTGTAGCACGATTGTTGGATCACTAGTCCACTAACAAACATTATTGAGGAAAGAAAAAAAGTTCAGATAAAGCATGTCTTAATTTCTTCTACAACTTCTCACTGATGATTGAGATATTAAAGAAGTAGAATCTGCAAACATACCAAAAACCGCCAAAAAAAACCCTTCACAATATCAGAGATTAAATGTAATCGAGGAACCACGAGGAAGTTTGTGCACAAGATATGATGAAGACATGTGTAGCTTTTTACTTGAATCTGAAGACACTTCAAAACACTACCATTAATGTAAAAATGATGCTTCAGCCAAATCTTATTTCACATTGCACCTCATACTTAACATTTGACAACAAAAACAAGCAGGATTTCACTTGTTAATATTTTTTTTTTTGTCACATAGCACTGGAATAAAAATGCAACTAGATCTGTGTGCTTTTTGTGTTACCAAACAGCAGACATAGTTTTTCTTCTGAGCCAGTAATATACTACATTAATCACTTCCTGGTTTTTTTTATTATGTTTTTGCTTTTATACAAATTGATTGTCTATGTAGTTTATTTTGTAAACACGTTACTGGATGACAAGAATGTTTATTTGAGAGACTATTTTGATTATACTTTTATATTTGCATGATGTAGCATATTAAAGTTATTGTTTCTATATTCTGTCTTTCCTTTCTTTTCACGCTGGGCTTGTTCCATTATCCTATAATAAATGATGGATTGCATTATTTGTGGCAGAGCACGGTTTAATCCAATCAGTTGATGCAGTTTCATACAGAGGCTTCTTCTACTAAACTACTGTCCTCTAAATTAAATTACCAAATACACCTTTTTGAGATCTGGTAACTCCAGTAGTCAAAAATCACTTCTTTTGTCCCAAAAATGACCATGAAAGGTTAAGAGAAAATTTATACTGCAGGAAAAAAAAAGACTGATAAATAAATACAACTCAATCAAAGTATTGTTGCCCCATACATCCTATTCTTCTCTGAAACCAAAACAAAACAAAACAAAAGTGAATCTTAGCTGTTTTTTTTAAAAAATAATTTTGGATAATGTTTAAAAACACTGTCTTTTTCTGAAACCTAAAAACAATTTCTTCCAAATGCCTTTTCATCAAAATTTATGGAAATCCATAATGAATTTTTTTTGACAATCTGTAAAAAAAAAAAAAAGTAAATTAAGATTGACAAAGTGAAAAAATAACCTCCTTGATGGAGATTCTAATGACTCATTTCAGTTTACAGTCTGCTGACTAATAATGCAGTCTAATTTAAGTGTACAACTTGGTTTGATCCTAAATAAAGAGCAATCATGAGACGTCTTTACAAAAAGGCTTTTGTTTTCTTTTCATGTTTTCATTTCTTCTGTTTCAAATATAATCTTTGAATATAACAGTCAAAAAGACAGAAACGTCTTCCCTGGATAATGTAGATACTATAACGGTTCATACAATTTTGAGAACTGTTGCTGACCATTCATTTACTGGTAATAAACTCCTGGAAGTCCCAGGCTACTCCTTTGTTTGGTTCACTTGCAGATCATTTCCTTGAAAATGCAGGAAATGAAACTGGAGAGTGAAACTCAGAAAAAGCACTGCTTATATATGATGTCTTCATTACAAAATCTCTGTGTGTAACAATACTTTTAACAGTAAATTGAAAATATAATGTTTTTTTTCTGATTTCTCATGACAACAGAATGAGGTGTTAAATGATTAACTGATACAACAACAAAAAAAACAGAAAAAGTTATTCCAATGTCATCAGTCATCAACAAAATCTATATTTGACTGCATCAGACATCTGCAAGTTTTTGGAATTTTGTATAAAATGCTTCTCACGGCACATTAATACTGGTATCTGGTTTTAAATTTGTGATTTACCACATCACGTCACAAGGGTGATCTACAGGGTCAAAAATAATGTAAAAAGAAAACCATTGTCATACGACTGACAAAGTCTTATGGCCAAACAGATGGTCACCAAAGACAAGCACTCTTACAGGGCTGGTCAGGGGACCTGCACTGAGGAGCTAAGACAACTATGAAGTTGGGGCCCTGGAGCACTGCTGGCTTCCTGGGATACTGAGTCTCTGGTGTACTGCTCACTAAATTTCCCCTGGATTTAGGACTGCACAGTGTCTGAGTAAATTCCCATAAAGACAGACACCAGAGGTGCTGAATGGCTGGTCCTCCAAGAAACTGTGCAGCAACAAAGCGTCACCTGGAGCCTTGCATCCTTCTGGTGGCTGTCTTGAAGGTTAGACAGGGAGACAGACAAAGAGTTGATTCTTCATTGTAATGTAACAAATGCATGTAAGTATGTACACTAAATCATATAGTGTACATATTTATATATATAAAAAAAGAAACATCGATTCATTTTATCCACTCACGCGAAAGTAGAGCATGAGTTCTTCATCTGAGTCTACTTTATCCAATGGCTTTGGTTTTGAAGGAAAACCAAGGAAGGGAACACGGAGTGAACTGGCAATAGAGGAAGGAAACACTTCTGCTGTGTTCCCTTGTGTATATCTCAGTACTCAACCTGGTCATTTTTAGCATAGTAAAGTGTTGACACAACTAATTGTGACAAATATGCAGTAAAGTAGTACGACAGGCTTAGAATAGCCAAAATGTTGATGGTGGAACAATGGACACTGAATAGTTGCCATCTTTTCGATATTTGGGAAAGAGGAGGGGCTTACAAGAATTCTCAAGCTTGTTGAACTAGAAGCCCAGAACAATAAAATGTAACGATAAGCACCAATGTATGTGAAGACAGTGTAGAACAATGTTGGATGAAACATAGAGTGCATTAAACTGTTTATTCGGAGTTGAGTGAAAAAGCCCGTAACTATTTTTAACAGTAATTTCCCAATGCCACAGTACCACCCTTTGAAATTTAAGTACTGCATAAGTATACTCACGCGCCACATGTTATGTATGAGAGGTAACAAGAGAAAGAAAACAGGTGACACAGGGAAGCAGAGACAATAGAAGGCAGGTTCAAACTAGACAAACACATAACAGGCAGGTAAGTAGCAAACAAGGTGGAACAGACATGAAACATGGGAGAGACTAAAAGGTGAAAGTAAACCTATAAACTAAAAAAAGACATAAACAAAAAAATATTAGCCACCTACAACAGGAAGAACAGGAACATAAAACCCAGAGACAGTACAGGACTGGCCCGGGTAACAGTATATTACCAGACAGCAGGCAACAAGTTCATTGTATTGGTTACCTTTGACAATCCTCCTTGGTTGTAAATCACATGTTCTTGCTCTCAGATCTTACTTTCTATTCATTTCTGTTCATATCTTCTAGTATACCAGGAGCAGATACTTCAGAATGCAGTTAACCTTTCGCTGCTTACCTGTCATTATCTTGCTGTGTGCTTTGTGATGGTTCAAGTTTTGAGTTTGTATTAAATATTAATGTCAATTTAGGCTCGTTGGGCCTACCATTAACCTAAAGAAAAACCCTGGAACACATGACCATCATTGCATGCAAAGCACAACTGCCCATGTCTTCACATACAAGGAAGTTTAGTCAGGAGACATAATAAGATACTAATAAAAATTTCCATGGTGGACAGTAAAACATATCAGATTTGGATGTAGTTTCTCTAGAAACTAGATGTGATATCTGTTAGTTGCCTGCTTGTCTGTGTAAAGTGTACCTTTGGGATCATTACTAAATGGCTTACTGGAATCACTGCCACATTGTAAGACGGTATGTTCACATGAAGTCATCTATTTGTTGTGAGTATTCCTGTGAACTGTGGGTAAGCCTCAGTGACACACTAAACACTCACAACCTCAATGACTGAGGTAACTGATATAATAAATATATATATGAGGGTGAATAGACCTTTACCTGAAACTGTTTTGTTTCCAGTGCTAACTTAAACCTGAGGTGAACCTTACATGCAGAAAGATACAAATAGGGGTCCTAAGCAGAACAATTTTATTCATCTTCCATTAATTTATTGTGGAAGATTAATTGTTCTATTAATTCATTGCTGTGGCTTTGTAATGTTGTTGCGCCTCTACCTGGTAAAAACTAAAACCAGAAGTTACATCAGAGAGTGTATTAGCATACATTACTGCTTCATATTTTCCTGACATGTAAGATGAAGCGCTATAGAGTACACGCTGTATATGTCGTCTCAATCATCTGTTTCTGCTCATGCATCAAATAATATTCCCCTTATTTTTATCAGGGATAAATGTCTTCATCTACTACCAGTCAAATTTAACTTTGACCTCCACTGAGGAGGCAGTATTTTCAAAAGTGTTTTCACTGAACGTCAATGGGAAGCTGGGTTTTAAATTTTAAAATGAATCAGGATGAAGGGATCAATGACTAGTTTTTCACTTTCTCCAAAATCAAGGACATTTTTGAAGCTTTTGAGAGTGTAACACACTTATATTCAAGAAAACAAATAAAGCTGGTGGGTTTGGTGGATTTGAGTGGGAGTAAGTTGGTGCAGCTCAAAATAAACAAATGCGATTCTTTTCACAGGAGGTTGCATTTGCCAGTAACTGTATGGTAACAAATACTGTGGGAAAATTCCAATTCCCACCAACATGAAGTAGAGATAAGAATTCATATGGGTTTTAACTGCATGATGTACACACACACATAATGTTAAAAACCTTGCGCATCATAAGAATGTGTATAAAAGACAAATATTTGTTTACCTTGGTTACTGTGTTATGTAAAGCTAATTTATGTTATAACCAAAAAGAGAAGGTGGCAAATTAATTAAAAATGTGGCTTTTGTTAAACAAAACAAAAAAAGACGTACAGGTACACTGCCCCATTGCCCTCTGACTGTGTTTGATCTTCAAAAGAGATCTAATGCGCTGAGATTTAATGCTGCAGTCATTTGCAGTCATCAGTGTGGGGCGTATACATGGGTGAGTGGCAACACGAGGTTCTGACGCCACAGCAATCAGTTTAATGGGTCTAAAGGTTTAACACATAAAGATTAAAATGGGGTTGTCACCCTATTCAGTGAGTTCACTTACTGAAGACGCTCCTAAAAAATATTAATCAGTTCTCTGCTCTGACAGCTTGAGATTGAAATATTTCCAAAGTAATCCTACTACTGATAAATGAGGCCTTTCATCCCTGATTATATTACAAATATATCATTTAAAATTTTATATGCAGTAGTTCCTTGACTAAAACAAATTGATGCTAGCTCCTTATAATTAAAATTAAGTGGGCGACTATTGCCCTTCTTAACGTTGACTTTAACTATAAAACATTGACAACATTTTAGAGAATTACATGGCTGATATTGTTAATTTATGCATCTGAGCTGATCTGGGGATTGTTTAAACACTGAACAGCTGACAGTGAGCAGTTTCTTGAACCAACGGTAATAAGTGTAGAGTGTAATCTTACTGATCACTCAGTACATCAGCTCCACACTCTTGTGACGGCATCAAACAGTAGCTCACACTGGAACTTGTTGGATTGGAAAAACAAGTAGGTAACGCCATCATGAGGTAGAAGAAGCTATATGCATCCATAACAATTAGATGACTCTGTTTGTCTGTCTGTGTCATACCTATCTATCTATCTATCTATCTATCTATCTATCTATCTATCTATCTATCTATCTATCTGTCTATCTGTCTATCTGTCTGTCTGTCTGTCTGTCTGTCTGTCTGTCTGTCTGTCTGTCTGTGTCTATCTATCTATCTATCTATCTATCTATCTATCTATCTATCTATCTATCTATCTATCTATCTATCTATCTGTCTGTCTGTCTGTCTGTCTGTCTGTCTGTCTGTCTGTCTGTCTATCTATCCATCCATCCATCCATCCATCCATCCATCCATCCATCCATCCATCCATCCATCCATCCATCCATCCAACCATCTGATCTATATAATCTATCTGTGGGTGTTTCTCTCGTGGGCGTGTCATCACACCTGCGCTGCCATCTGCACAGAAAATGACGGGCAGCAGGAGCAGCTGTCATGTGTCAACAACTGGAGTTGCTGCAGTGCCTTTCCACTCCTCCATTCTGCTTACCATCATCGATTCCTTTGCTTTCCAGAAGGCGCGCACACAACGCGCGTTGACAACCGGTCCGTGTCTCTACCGGTCAGGGTCTCCGGTCAGCAGAGATGCCGAGGAAGTCATCCAGAAACTATTTTAAAACGTTATTCTCCAAGAGCGAAGCCAGCCAGTCCGAGCCTGTGGAGAAGGATGCAAACAAGACCGTCGGAGAGAAGAAGAGTTTTAAATTCCCAAAGTTCAACAAGAAGACGAAGAATGACTCCGAGAAGCCAGAGATCCAGCCCGGGTAGGCAAACGGCCACTTGTCATGCATGTGCTTCAGTTTTCTCATGATGAACCAGAAGAATAAAGTGTTGCCGGCACTGATCGGTGCAATTCTAGGTCACAATACATTATATGAGTAATTAATTGTAGATATAATTCAATATACGTGAAACAAATAATGAAATGGCGATTTATATATAATCAAAATAAATGAATAATAGATTAAAATGTTACTTACATATTTCACGTGATGATGTGCATGCCATAACAGAAAGATCCAGACGAGGTTTTGCAGGACTGTAACATTTAGTCCCTCCTTCTTATCTGTATGTCAGAAATTTAATGTGCAGAATGTCAACTTCAGTCTATGAAGGATTTGTAGAGTGCAGTGAAATAGTTTATCAACAATACTAACAATAACCTGTGGGTTATAGTTATTAAAAAGACTTACACTGGGATATTTCTTTTGTCAAAACTGAAAAAATAATGTCACCAACAGAAAAATATTATTAATATGGGTATTTTCTGTTTTCTTTTGCCTTTCTATGATATGGAATAGAATATCTGTTTGCTAAACTGTTAGTTGTGCAACATAAACAATTTCAGTTTGTGAGACGGGTTTGGGAAACTAGGGCTAGATAGTTCACATGTTTGTTTGTTTTTGTTTTGTTGTTTGTTTGTAGGATTGTTTTTGTTTGTTTGGGTTTTTTTTGCATTTCAGAATGTAAAAAAAAAACTCATAGCTTTAGCTGGAAACAAGATTTGGAAAATTGATCAACAAAGAAAACCTGCCGTGCAAATACTACATATTTAAATCCAAATCACACAGAAGTTAAAAAAAAATAGATGAAACAAAGCAGAGCTTGATAGTTGTGATATTTGGGAGAAACTGTGCCAAGATTTGCAAAAGGTAGAAAAAAAAAGTTACAATGGTGGATGTTTGAAACATAGCTGGTAGCTGTTTGAAATAGAAATATTGCAGAAGCACCAACTTTTTAGTCGTGGTATGCCCATTATGTAATCTGTTTTAATTCTTGATGATACATTGCACATGCAGTCAATAAATATAGGCAATATGATTACTACCATCTCATTTATCCAAACAGAAGGGAGTTAACTAATGGTTCTGATGCAGTAGTACATAAAACACCATCAGATTCAAATGGTGAGTAAGCTGCTGAACATTTAGCAGTGACATTCATACTAAAAATGAACATGGAATACACAGAAACCCCAGTTGACATGAACTTTTTCAATTTAAAAGAAGAGGACTAGGAACAAAGCCGTCCATTTAATCCTCAGTCGCTATCAACACAAAGGGGTGTGCAGGTATACATGGGTGAGGCAGTGTGTTTAGGAAGGGCACACATTCTATGACAGTGTAATTATGTTTTGCAGACAGAGTGACAGCTCGTGTTTGAACTACGAAACAGAAGATGGATAAGCTGACACAGAAAACTGTTGCATTCAATAACTTCTTACAGGGGTTACACAGGAGTGAAGCTCAGCATTGCATGTAGGAAGGACAAATACATATCAATGAACAATAAATTTCATGTAAATATAAATCATCACGACTGTATTAGAAATTAAATTGGAATTCAATGAATAATGTCCCATTTCTCTTTATGGAATTAAAAATTAAACCTGTTTTCTTTTTATAATTTGCTGGTATGGACACATTCTTCATTGTTGACATTTCGATATCTTCAGTACAGATTGATCCAAACGTAGACTGATTGTTTTGATAGAATCTGCTCAGTTCAAACTAGTCAAATGTTCCCCACAGTTTTAAAGGCTTCTTCCAGTTGGAGTTAAGGATGAATAGAAGCACTGAAGACAAACTTGATACTCCACATGCCATCTGTATTGTCTTGAATCTGCAATTCGATGATACGCTTGCACACACGCCCAACTGTGATACAATATATATATCATCAACCCGTCACGCAGACTTTAAACTAAGAGGTTTCATTAGAATAATGTTCAAATATCGAACATCGTGCAGTATTGTGAAACTGTGCGTGCCTGCGTGTGTGTCCTTGTCTGTGTTCATATGTCAGAAGTGCTAGCAGGCTGACAGTGTGGTTGAAAAGAGCTACAGGTTACAGAACATGCCTCCAACCAAGGCAAGGCCACTTTATTTGCATAGCACAGTTCAACAACAAGGCAATTCAAACTACTTTGCATGAGATATAAAAAGATATTAAGACAACACATAGAACTACATGTATTTATTTATCTATTCAGTTTACTCTTTTTATTTCCGGACATGTTATTACAGCAGACTTCACCTTCATCACTTTTGCTACATCAGCAACATCCGATAAAGAAAAAAAAAAAGGGTTGACGGGAAGTAGCCAATTGGCTTGTAAAATTCCTGTCCCCAGAATCAACAACATCTCTCTCATTACAACAACACGATATCATCCAAATTGATACATTAATTGTTACATTTAGATTTTTTTTTTTGTTATGTCTTTGGTACATTGTCGTTTTGAAACTTTTATTCAGTCCCAATAGACGTGCGTGTTTGCAAACGTCTTCATCAGCTTTTGGAGTGACTTCAATTTTGTTAATGTCCTTGAATAGTCCATTCTGTGTGATTTTCTAGACAAATTTATGGTGTCGATTCCGATTGAATTTCCTGCTGTGAGGCTGAGATGATGTTGGAGTCTGTGCTTGCCGTTTATTTTAGTCACTGGTGTCAGCGTCGTGGCTCCTGGCCATAGCCTCCATACGTTTTCTCAATCTCTTCAGAAGTGATGCATTTTCCAGTCGGTCACTCATCTTGGCCATGGCCTCACTCATTATCAGAGCCATGGCCTCTTTGGTTGTGGCTTGCATTCTGGCCGTTGCTTCCACAGCTTTTCCTGTGGTCTGTAGTATTGCCACTTTTCTTAGCTTGCGATACAGTATGAAAACTCCAAACCCCATCTGTGAGTCCTATTGTCATCAAGGCGAAGATATACACATCCTTGACATCTTCCACATTCAGTGGGGCCTGACAGAGTTTTAAACGTATTCCAGCTGTCAAGCATGTATCCAGCCATGAAAGTCCCATCCGGGCATTGGCGCTCACCAGACCCAGATTGTCTAGTAAGTGACCAGCTCTACAGCTCCATCTTGGTTTAGCAGGCTTTGCGATGTGATATGGCACGAAAACATGTTGAGATAATATGAAAAGAAATGAGGGATGAAACGCAAATGTTGGCGAATAAGATCTGGTCACTAATTGTTTGAATAAAAGGCAGTGTATCACAAATATATGATTATATATAGACCTACTGGTCTATTTTAGTGGGCGGGTGGGTGTCCAGAGAGGAACTGTGGTATTATATGAGGAAGGCTGGAGTGGCAGAGAAATATGTTAGAGTGGTGCAGGACATGTATGAGGACTGTAAGACAGTGGTGAGGTGTGCTGTAGGTGTGACAGAGGAGCTCAAGGTGGAGGTGGGACTGCATCAGGGATCAGCTCTGAGCCCCTTCTTGTTCGCTATGGTGATGGACAGGCTGACAGACGAGGTTAGACAGGAATCTCCATGGACTATGATGTTTGCTGATGATGTTGTGATTTGCAGTGAGAGCAGGGAACAGGTGGAGGAGAAGCTAGAGAGGTGGAGGTTTGTCCTGGGGGGGGAGGAATGAAGGTTAGCTGCAGTAAGACAGAGTACATGTGTGTGAATGAGAAGGACCAAAGTGGAAGAGTGAGGTTACAGGGAGAAAAGATCAAGAAGGTGGTGGATTTCAAGTACTTAGGGTCAACAGTCCAGAGCAATGGAGAGTGTGGAAAAGAGGTGAAGAAACGTGTACAGGCAGGATGGAACGGGTGGAGAAAAGTGTCAGGTGTGATGTGTGATAGAAGAGTTTCAGCTAAAATGAAAGGAAAGGTGTACAAAACTGTGGTGAGACCAGCGATGTTGTTTGGTTTTAAGTACTTAAAATCCTCCACCTTCTTGATCTCTTCTCCCTGTAACCTCACTCTTCCACTTTGGTCCCTCTCATTCACACACATGTACTCTGTTTTACTGCGGCTAACCTTCATCCCTCTCCTTTCCAGGACAAACCTCCACCTCTCTAGCTTCTCCTCCACCTCGTCCCTACTCTCACTGCAGATCACAATGTCATCTGCAAACATCATAGTCCATGGAGATTCCTGTCTAACCTCGTCTGTCAGCCTGTCCATCACCATAGCGAACAAGAAGGGGCTCAGAGCTGATCCCTGATGCAGTCCCACCTCCACCTTGAACTCCTCTGTCACACCTACAGCACACCTCACCACTGTCTTACAGTCCTCATACTTGTCCTGCACTGCTCTAACATACTTCTCTGCCACTCCAGACTTCCTCATACAATACCACAGTTCCTCTCTGGGCACCCTGTCATAAGCTTTCTCCAGATCTACAAAAACACAATGCAGCTCCCTCTGGCCTTCTCTGTACTTCTCTATCAACATCCTCAAAGCAAATACTGCATCTGTAGTACTCTTGGTCTAGAGACAGTGTCACTGAGGAAAAGACAGGAGGCAGAGCTGGAGGTAGCAGAGATGAAGATGCTGAGGTTCTCTCTGGGAGTGACCAGGAAGGATAGGATCAGGAATGAGTACATCAGAGGGACAACGATTCACTCCCCCATTTCAAATCACAACTGAAAACACATGTATTTAAGACTGCATATTCCAGCTGAAATCTATTGTTCTTTGTACTGATTTAATTATTTTTATTTTGTTGATTGTAAAATGGACTTTGTGTATTCTTGTACGGTGACCTTGAGTGTCAAAAGATGCCTTTCAATAAAATGTATTATTATTATTATTATTATTATTATTATTATTATTATTTACAACACATGTTAGAGGTTTTGGAGATAAAGTCAGAGAGGCCAGACTGAGATGGTTTGGACATGTCCAGAGGAGAGATAGTGAATATATTGGTAGAAGGATGCTGAGTTTTGAACTGCCAGGCAGGAGGCCTAGAGGAAGACCAAAGAGGAGGTTTATGAATGTATTGAAAGAGGACATGAAGGTAGTTGGTGTGAGGGAAGAGGATGCAGAAGACAGGGTTAGATGGAGGCAACTGATTCGCTGTGGCGACCCCTGAAGGGAAAAGCCGAAAGGAAAAGAAGAAGATAGACCTGCTGGTCTATTGGACTATTGTATCTCTTCCTTCCCCAATATATTTTTCTCCTTTTTTTACTGGTGATTAATTATTGGCCCTCTAATGTATTGCAAAAAGTACAAAACATCTAAAACAGTCCTTTCAGGAAGGAAACTAAACCATGGTTCAGTCTGATCTGGACCAAGACTACCATTTCTGTTCTGGTTTAAACTCAAAAGTTAATTAAAAAGAGGTACGTTTAAAAATGGCCTTAATGTGGACGTTAAAATCAAGGTCTGAGTCTTATGAGTGTACACCACGATTTCTGTCCTAGCTTGTGGGTTTTAACCAGTGCTGGCCTTTTCAATCATTTTTTTTTTTGACTGCAGAAACAGTGATATCAGATCTATCTTTGCTTAACTGAAGAAAACCATGTTGCTGACAACCACTGATGTTTACAGTGTGTTTACTCAGAGCTTGTATAGAATTAAAGTCTCCCTGTGGTGTGGTTAGATAAATTATTGTGTAATCTGTATAATTATTGTTCGAGTTTTTTTCTTTCATGTGCTTTTATGTAATTGCATGAATAAAAAAAATAAAAAAGATGCAACAACATAATAACCACCCTTATAATTACGATTTAAACCAGAATATAATTCAAACCAATGTACTTGAAGAAAGGTAAACAGATATTTCTTTAAGAGTGTTGTCTAAAGTCCTGTTTATGTTGAAAATGTTAAATGATATTGCCTGGATACCACAGACTGTCTTATATAGAAGGCGGCACGGTGGTGCAGTGGGTAGCGTGTTCGTCGCACAGCAAGGCGAGTCTGGGTTTGAGTCCCGCAGATCTTCTGCAAGGGAGGGCTGAACCAAAAATAATGTGGTGGAAATTTAAGCAGGAACAATATTGTGCGAACCGAGGTGAGGTGAGGTGAGGTGAGACAGGTACTAGGTGAAGAAGAAGTGTATGACAGGGAAACTACTGAAGAAAATGTTATGGAAATAGTTTGGCAGGTGTTTGGTGTGATAACCGGATAGAGGATAAGAGACAGGGAGTACTGGTGGTCAAATAAGGAGCTAAAGGAAAGTATGAGAAAAAGGAGAAAAGGAAAGGGATTGGCATGGCCAGAGAGATTAAGATCTGATTCGGCTGTGACTACCAAATTGGGGACGCTGCTGTCAGATTAAGTCTGGTAAGCTAAACGGGGACATTGATTCCAAATGAAACTGAAAAATGTTTGAAAAATGTCTAACATACATCATGAGATTCAAGATTCAATCACTTCATTCTGTGATTATTGATGGAGTGATGTTTAAAAATATACAGTATTGTCGCATTCCATCATCTCACTAGAACACATTATGGAGTAATTGTGGGGTTTTTCAAACTGAGAGACGACCCCTCCTGAATGTGCATAGAACCGCAACAGATGGACATGGTTGACCAGTGAAAGTGATCAACTTTTGAAAACATCAAATTGAAACTAAACAAACATTTTCTCCTATTTTCTTGCTGTTTTTGTGTCACTGAACTTCAGCTTAGATACTCTGTTATTAGGGGTAGAGTGGGAGATTTTTTTTTTTCCCTTTCAGAAGGGGAGCATTCCCCAAATAGTTTGACATCCTCTGAAGTAATTGAAGGCCAGTCAAAGAATTTTCTGAGTTCTGACATGCTTTTCCCTTGAGTTCCAAGTCCATCAGTCTTGCAGTATTTATTCTGATATACAGTATGTCCATCATGATTAGCTTGCATGAATAACAGAGAAGCATGAGCATTTTGAAGACAGAACCCAATTAGCAGATGCATGTGAACATTAGTATGTTGCTCCTGATGAACTAGTAGCTGCTCTACTGGGAGCAAACACAGTTAGCATTTTGTTTGACATTTTTAATGTCTAATTAATTGTGCCATACATTCCCAAACTCCATTGTCTCTCATTAGTCGTTGGACCTAATTGGGCATGTTCACATCTGCTGCTCAACACACAACTAATGCTTAATTTATGCTGCAATAAACTATCCAGCTCCTGATATTAACTACATGTTTGACAGATCTTACACAGCCTCACTGGAATTTCTTTGTGTCTGATGGGTTGTAAACACAAGACAACATAACCTAGGGACAAAGACAGGGATCATTCTTTTATTGCACAATGAAATCACATGTATCTGACAATGATGGGTTCATCCAACCTGTTAAGATAGAGACACTATGTACATTTATACAAGAATTAGTCTAAGTCTAATGTTCATCTGCTTACTGTGTTCTTCAATATGTTACACACTCAGTCCAGGTTCACATAGTAAAATTGTTAATAATTTTCAGGCTGGAGTGGTCCATGAAAAAAAGAAAAAATATTCAATGGGTTATCCAAAAAATGGTTTATTGTGTTTGAGAGTGTCCTTCTCTGTTGAGTACATAATGGATGTGGGTTGGTCTGAACTACTTGTATTTGCAGCAGCCAAGCCAGTTTCTTCTACAAACACTGAAGCTGCTATAAGAATCTAAAAATGGGTGACAGCTAGCAGTTTCACATTTATAAAAGAACAAAGTTGACAAGTAATGAATTGTGACTTGTTAACTCAGTGGTTGAGCTTGGGAATATGCATGGTTTCTGAGTTTACTCTGTTAACTGTGTTGCTGTCAATAATGCTGGCTTTCCTTTGTGAAAAGGGGGGGAGGTTTTTTTTCATGCAGAGTAACCTTTGAACCATTTGTTTGATGTAATGACAGTTTATGATTATGAATGTAGCATGTCTATTGACTTTATGTCCATGAAACTTCACACCAGTGCCAGCATCCAAAGACATCAGAAGGAAACAATTCTGATGGCTGTATAAAGGCAAAATGAACAGTGACTGAAAAACACATTATTATAACACGTACTGTAACTGCCATTTCCTTATTTTAAGTGACAAGTTATTTATACTTCATGTTAATTAACTTTGTCTTGTAATCATAATATATTTTGGGACTACATTTACACAGAAGTCTCATTTAACATGCAAATTTGTGGTAGATGACAGACTCACTTTCTGCGGCAGTTCTTTTCAACATTACTAAAGTAATAATACCCTACATTATTTTGTGAAGCACATTTTCCATCTTTCAAAGCGCTCATTATTCTTCACTCAAAGGGTGACAGCAATGTATAGTATTTGTCACAGGATACCCCAAACAAGCAATATAATTTTGTATAGATGGACTATAAAAGTTAGTATTAGCTCAAACTGAGGCTCTGATCTAAAGTTAAATGTGCTTTTTGGGGTTTGGAGTGACCTATCGTAGAATGAAAGGTGCACAGAATCAGTAAAATGATTTAAATCACTTCTGAAAGCATGTTCTTCCAAACATCTTTTTTTTGTGTGTCAAGAGTCTTCCCTTTCTAATGAAGCAACACTACGGCGGGCCAGAAGGGAAGCAAAAGACAGTACATTTCGTTTGGCCCCTGACAGCTCCTCACCAGTAACACATACTAATGCTATGAGTGGATTTGTCAGCTTCATCATGTCTTTCTTGTATTTATTTCATCTTACGGATTTGTGCTTATTGTGGTTACAGTGCATTCGGTGTCTACTTAATTTGTGAAAGCAAGCATTTGTCTTTTAAAGTTGTTAAATGAAAGTAAATAAAGATTATTATTATTTTATTAATCTATTTAATTGTTTTTAGAAGCATATCATGAGAAACATAAAATAAATGGTGTACAACACAGCAATAGCATGTATGCATTACAATGAATATACAGTCTGATCCATAAATATTGGAACCTCGACACAATTCTCATCTTTGAAGCTCTGCACATCTCCACAATGGATTTGAAATGACGTGAAAATGACGTCTCATCCACCATGCTTCACTGATGAGGTGGTATGTTTTGGATTGTGGCGAATTCCTTTTTTTTCCCCACACTTCTCACTTTCCAGAACTGTAAAGGCTTGCAGTTGATTTGAACACACCTAATGTTTTTGTTAGCTCTCCGATGGGTTTGTTTTAATTTTTCATCCTCACCATGTCTTGCTTCACTGGTAGTGACGGCTCTTTTCTCACATTGAGAGTTGACAGCATCATGTTCCAAATGCCAAAAATGTCATACCTGGAATCAACTTAAGACCTTTAACCTCCTTAATTGATGATGAAATAATGATGGGATAGTCCACGCCTGTCCATGAAATAGGCTTTGAGTCGATGGCACCATGATTTTTGGGCCCTTAAAAAGTGAGAGACACATTTAATTCTTACACCATTCATCTGGTTTGGATGTGCATACCACAGAATTAAAGGTGAAAGCTTGCAGTTAAAAAAAATTTAACATTTTTTTTAAATCCATTGGTTGTGCATATAGAACCAAAAAGATGACGTTCTAGTATTTATGAACCTGGCATTAAATAAAATGCTATGCTTCTCAGGGTATTAGACAAGTAGAGTATTTATTCTTCTCTAGCTTGAGGAGGCACATGATGTAGCCTCAGAGTATTGAAAGGAGATTTACTATATTATAGAGCAGGAGGTATCACACTAGTAAGGAGGTGAAGGCTAGAATATCTAACCTCCTGATGTACCAATCCTGTCTCTGTGGGAGAACAAATAGACATGGGCGAGACATTTATACATCAAAAGAATCTTCGGTGTCATACTGAAGTAGTTTTGCAACAGCAAGATAAAGGTGTGGAGAGGAAAGTATGTGATATTGCAGGTTGAGGTGCAACATTTGTCACAACAGTTGACAGTGTTGGGATAAATTTGTGACAGTGGAGTTTTAGAAAATTAACCCTAAACACTGCCTTTAAAAGCACACTTCTGAATTCTGAATTGCGTTCCAATACATCCTTAACTTTGATGGCTGTTGAACTGTTAAATAGGAGTTTGTTATAAACATGTGAAATAAGCTTTTTCTGGAGGGGATCCAAACTGAGAACCTCCTCCCACAGTTGGTTTGAAGGAAAGGCAGGAAAAGCTGAAATGAGAGATTTGGCTATCTAATTTTAAAAAACAGGCAAAGCAGAGAGGGGCAGTGTGGTTGCGCAGTGGGTAGCGCTGTTGCCTCAGAGCAAGAAGATTCTTTGTTTGATTCCTTTCTGAGTGCAGTTTGTTTTTTCTCCCTATATCTGTATCAGTTCTCTCTGGGTTCTTCGACCTCTACAGTTGGTCTACAGCAAATGGTCTGAGCGTGCATGGTTGTGTCATTTGTGTGGCCCACTGATGAGCTGGTGTCTCATCCAGGGTGTACCCTGCTTCCCACCCATACACATCTGAGTAGCAGCCGTATGTTCCAGATAAGTGGCAAATGGTCATTTTTTATGTACAAGAAAATAGATGGATGGAAAAGATGAAAGTGTGGATGGTTTAATTCAGTTAATAGATCTATAAAGCCACAAACCACACCAACCTTTCATAGATCTCAAAGATTTTATCCATTCATCTTCTTCAAGATGAGATGGCCCTAATGGTCTCGTTTTCAGCCGCTTGTACATCCTGGCGATGTCCACCCTGGAAAAATCACCAGTTCAGTCCTGAAAAAGTCCTGGAAACGTCACACCTTTATCAGACCATACAGTATAAGAGAAGTGTTTGAGAGATGGTTGAAATAAATTATTTCTTTAAAATTGTTATATTACTGTGGCAGAACTAATCCAAGTCCATTTTGAGTGTCAGATTTATAACTGATTACTTCACCAACTTCACTTGTTAAATTGTGTGTCCTCAGCGCTGTTGAGCCCAGTAACACTGGAGAGGACAGGGAGCCCTGGATTGAAAACATCAAGAGCAAGAAGTCTCTCTATGCAACTTCATCTAAGTCACGGGTAAGCCACGCTGTCTTAATACTGACTTCTTTCACAGGTAATCACAAAACAGAAGTAAATTAGATCAAAACAAGGCAGTCATAGACAGCAACATCATCACATTTTTGTGCCTCCGGCTTCCCGAAAATGTTGCTTTTTGTTTTGTGATTATATCTTATCAGGAGATGTGTGCCTGAAAAGGTATTGAAGTGAAAATTTGACCTTGACCTAGTTTTTCAAAGTCAAGGTTGTGATTTAATTTTGATCCCCTTGCCTCCCTGAATATAATGCCTTTTGTTTCATCTTTCTATCTCCTATGGTTCCTGAGATATGTGCAAACAAATGTACAAAAGTTGAAACTTGACCCTGACGTAGTTTTCTCAAGGTCATCTCATTTTCATCCCCTTTGCCGCCTGATTAATGTGCTTTTTGTTTCATCTTTCTATATGCAACGTTTGTGAAGATATTTGGTGGATGGACAGACGGACGGACAAACACACGAACACTGACAATTACAATACATCACCGCTATGTGGGATGTAATCGAGTTCATGGTTAGAAGAAGTGAGTCCTACATCCTTCAGTCATATTTGAGAGCTGTCTCTGCCTGTTGAGTAAATGATTAACTGACTGATTAAGGGAATAACTGATAACAAAGTCCATAGACTTGAGGTAGACTTAAAGGACAAAAGGAAAATCACCATGAGTACACCTTTTTCTCAGGTTTAGGTATTTCAGATAGCATATGGATTTTGGATCATAACATGTTAAGGATTTTGTGCACACAGGAGTGCATGAGTGTGAATATTTAGTATATACAGAGATGAAATAGTGTTTTTTAGTTTGGCTCTGAAAATGAGGCCTGGAAGAAGCCAGGAGCTGTTTGTCAGTCAGTAGTTTTCAACTACCTTCAGTGGTATGTCCCATTGGGATTTGGGTACTTCTAGTCCATACTGGGTACAGATGTTCCTGTACACTGTCACAGCTACTCAGTTGTGCCTCTCCATGTATGCTGACCTGGCTAGCATCTTACACCCTGCTACCACATGCTGGACTGTTTCTGGGGCTTCTTTACATAGCCTGCACCTAGGCTCAAATCTACTGTGGTAGATACTGTATTAGCCTCTATGCCAGTCTGGTATGTATGAAGTTTCCAACTCTGCTCCAAAAGACTTTGGTTGTAAACCAGATTGTGGGGATAATAAGCAGAGGTACAGCCGCAAATCCAGAATTACATTATAATAACCT
Organism: Antennarius maculatus; assembly: GCA_013358685.1. Taxonomy (NCBI): domain Eukaryota; kingdom Metazoa; phylum Chordata; class Actinopteri; order Lophiiformes; family Antennariidae; genus Antennarius; species Antennarius maculatus. The sequence goes on along the minus strand of CM023622.1, from coordinate 6,674,776 downwards.
ATGTTGGCATATGCTCAACATGGAGGGGCTTCTCCCTCCAGTGTACACAACTGTACCTCCTCATTCCACCACCAAGTCTCCTTATTTACTTTCCTTCCAGATGACACACCGAGTACTCTCCTACTTGTCTCCCTGATCACATTAGCTGTAGTTGTCCAGTCATCTGGAAGCACCTCCTGACCACCCAGAGCCTGTCTTAACACCTTCCTAGAAGTCCTGCAACACTCTTCCTTTTTCAGCTTCCACCATTTAGTCATCTGCTCGGCCTTTGCTCTCTTCATCTTCCTCACCAACAGAGTCATCCTACACACCACCATCGTATGCTGTTTGGCTACTCTTTAGCCTACCACTACTTTGCAGTCACTGATCTCCTTCAGATTACACCATCTACAGAAGATGTAGTCTACCTGTGTGCTCTTATCTCCACTGTTATACTATAGGTCACCCTATGTTCCTGCCTCTTCTGGAAGAAAGTATTCACTATAGCCATTTCCATCCTTATTGCAAAGTCAATTACCATCTTTCCTTCTGCACTCCTCTCCTGGACATCAAATCTGCCCATCACCTCCTTATCACCTCTCTTTCCTGCACCAACATGTCCATTGAAGTCTGCACAAATGACAACTCTCTCACTTCTAGGTATGCTCTGCATCACTTTGTCAAAGTCCAACCAGAATTTCTCCTTCTCCTCTAGCTCACATCCTACCTGTGGAGCATACCCACTAACAACATTGAACATCACGCCTTCTATTTCTAGCTTCAGACTCCTCACTCTATCTGACACTCTTTTTACCTCCAGGACATTCCTAACAAACTCCTCCTTCAAGATAACTCCGACTCCATTTCTCTTCCTATCTACACCATGATTGAACAACTTGAACCCTGCTCCTAAACTTCTAGCCATGCTACCTTTCCACCTGGTCTCTTGGACAAACAGTATGTCTACCTTCCTCCTCTGCATCATGTCAACCAACTCGCTCTCTTTTCCTGTCATAGTCCCAACATTTAATGTCCCTACTCTCAGTCCTATACTCTTGGCGTTCCTCTTCTCTCTCTTCCTACAGACACATTTTCCTCCTCTCCTTCTTCGACCAACAGTAGTCAATTTCCACCGGCACCCTGTAGGTCAACAGCACCAATGGCGGTCGTTGTTAACCCGGGCCACGACCGATCTGGTATGGAAGTCATAGGTTTGATTCGCATGTTTGGTTTGGCAAAAGTTTTACGTTGGATGCCCTTCCTGACACAACCCTCTGTATTTATCTGGGCTTGGGACCGGCCCGATAAGACACTGGCTTGTGCCGTCTTGCGGCTACAGGGTAATAGACAGAGGTAACAGAAAAGGGTCAACAGACAGGTAACAGACAGGGGTAAAAGGCAGGGTAACAGACATGGGTCAACTTCTAACCCCTTGTAACCCTAACCCCTTCTAACCCTAACTTCTTCTAACCCCTTCAAACCCTAACGCCTTCTAACCGCTTCTAACCCTAACGCCTTTCAACCCCTTCAAACCCTAACGCCTTCTAACCCCTTCTGACCCCAGATGTATATATACGTACTGTATATGTATATATAGTGGTACCTCTACTTACGAAATTAATTAGTTCTGGAAGAAATTTCGTAAGTAGAAAATTTCGTAAGTAGAGACGCGTTTTCCATGCAAATGCCCTAATCCGTTCCAAGCCCCCCAAAATTCAGACATAAATGTTTTATAAAGCATAAAAATGCATCAAAACATGTAACAAATACATATTACAACTAGATTATTACACAATAAATGAGAATTGTGCATAATGTAAAAAACAAAGAATAAAGAATAAAAAAGATGGTCATTTACCTTTTAACTGCTGTCCTCATTGTTTTTTGCCCTCTTTGGTTCATGTACTCTTGCCCCCCCATGCCGAACAATAGAGTGAATTCTAGTCTTCCTTTTGAACTTCTCCAACCACCCACGCGATGCCTTAAACTCTTTAAACTTCCTTTTGTTTTAATAACGTGGCGATTGTAGATGCATTACGGCGATATTCTTTGGCGAGATCAACCAAACGCATCCCTTTTTCATGCTTTTCTATTATCTCTTGCTTTGTTTGTATGGACAAAAAAACTCTTTTCTTCTTCTTTTCTTTTCCTCTTTTCTCCGTCACTTTCTTGGGGTGCATAGCGAATTTAGTTAATATGTTTGTGTAAAACTATCAGAACACGTCATTGGTCGAGAGCCGAATGACGAGGACGCCGAATAGACACCTATCTTGCTACACAGAGGTCCCTCTTAGCCAATGGGATGCCAGAACGATGCTAGGTAATAGCCAGTGGGAGAGCAGCTATAAGAATGTTGCGTTCAGGAACCTTTGGGAGCTGCAAGTAGCAGCCCATACTGTATTTTACCTTTTGTAGCTCGAAATTCCTTTCGTAACTAGAGGCAATATTTTCCTGTCGAAGCGTTTCGTAAGTAGAAAATTTCATATGTAGAGACATTCGTAAGTAGAGGTACCACTGTATACGTATATGTATATATATATATATATATATATATATATATATATATATATATATATATGCATATAAAGTATATGTATATACAAAATTCCTGTCTCTAAACATTCCCCTGAAGTACAGTACTTAGAGTGGTGAATAAAAAAAAATCTTTGCACAATTTCTATGCGATCAAGCAAATAATGGTTACGAAATGGTTTACAACTTTTGAAATTTTAAATCAACCAAGATTCAAGTCAACAGCAGGATCTGTTATTTGTTCATCAAATATTAGCCACTATGCCAAAACTCCCAAATATAGTCTAGTATATTACATTAGACAATCAATATTGAATTAAAGTGATGATAATTCTGTACGATTTTCAGGAATTCCAGTTCTCTGCATGTAAAATGCAAGTAGAAATAAGTTTCTCTATCCGTAATCTTATGGGAAAAAATTGTAAAGTTAATATTGAAGTGAAGTGAAACACAACACTTGGATAAAAGATAATCATGACAATGTATTTGAAATATGCCAGTCTGGTATGTATGAAGTTTCCAACTCTGCTCCAAAAGGCTTTGGTTGTAAGCCAGATTGTGGGAATAACACGCAGAGGTACAGTGGCAAATCAAGAATTACATTGTAGTAACATGTTGGCATGTCTTTCCTTCATTAATTAGACTGCTAATATGCTAGCTGCCATGTCAGGCATTGCTGTCTAGAAATGATCGCTTGTCTCCTGTCTGCTTATCATTTTACAACACATTGCTTTGATCAAAATTTACTCCTCTGACATTTTGTGTGTTTTCTGTCAGCACTCCAAAGATCTGTTCAGACACATGTGTTAACAAGTAAATTTTTGGAGGCTTATCAAACATGAATAGAAGGTGACTGTTGAGTAACCTCAACTGTTGTTGCATTCTATCTGTAGTTTGCACTTATTTATTTATGTACTTATTTACTTACTTATTTAGAAGTCTTGAACAGCTTTATAAGTACAAGCACACATTCACAGATTATCGCAATTTCAAGTATGCCAACAAATACAATCGTTTAATTCACAGTGCGCCTCGCGCATTCACGCATCAATGCTCGCGACTTCACCTCATCACGGATTTTGGTTGATCACTGGCACTGATGTAGCAGTGATGGATGGTGTGTCCGTTCCACCAGGCAGCTGTGCTCCATGCCCAATGGATCAGCCAATGAGAGAATACCCTTTTCTGACTCTGTAGGCCAAAGCTTGGTGGATGCATCTGTGGGTTATACATCCCTTCACAAAAAAACTTTTCTTGTCTTATTTGTTCTTCTTCAGGGTTATACATCCCTTCACAAAACCACTTTTCTTGTCTTATTTGTTCTTCAGTCTTTCCAAACTACTCTACACTTAGGTAGAGGGAAAAATTCAGGCAGGCACAACGAGTTAGAAATTTGACAGGTGAAGATGACATCCCTCTCGTTTCATTGTCTTCATCAGCACAGTCCAACAGAACATGTAAATATAATCACTAGAGTGCAACATGACTTTTGTCTCAGTGATTACTGTTTTAGCATCTGTTGGAAATATCTGATGGGTAATACCTCAAGCACATGATATAAGAACTCCAGCAACACTTACTTTGTCAGAACAATTTGATTACCAGGCCAGCACCTGTCTTTAATTTGGGTCATCGTGAAAGCAAACAAGATGAAAAAGGATTTTGTATGAAACGGAGTAATTCGGGAAAATTGTGTGATTGGTCATGCAATCATTGTTCCAGGCTATCAAAGAGCCATGGGTTGTGTCCAATATGAGATAGGGGTAGAACCCACAAAACAAGTATGTCAAATTACCTTGTAAAGAAAGTGTTACGCTACTGGTTGGTTGTTTCTGGTTTCATTTCCAGAAAAGTTTTGTCTCTACTTAAAGTGTTCCTTAGATGTAAAATTTGCTATATGACATGACATCACATGCATTCATATACACGTCACTCTTTCTTTGCCTGTTTGATTTCTATATGCTTATTTACTATATTTTATTTGTTAATTATTTTGGTTTGGTTGACCTTTAATATTTAATATTTAGTTTGGTTGACCTTCAATATAACAATTAAATTTACTTATGTAATTACGTAAGTAAATTTAATTATTTTTTTCATCAGATCATACTTTGATCTTTTGTCTTTTGATCTTTTGTTGGCGGCACGGTGGCGTAGTGGTTAGCACTGCTGCCTCACAGCAAGAAGGTCAGGGGTTCAAACCCCATCATTTCCAACATGGCCTTTCTGTGAAGAGTTTGCATGTTCTCTCTGTGTCTGAATGGGTTTCTTCCGGGTTCTCCAGTTTCCCCCCATTATCAGGAAAAACATGCATCTAGGTAATATTAGGTCATGTTTGACCGTAGTGGCGGCACACCCGGGGTGCAGCGGCTCTGGACCAACACTCCATCTGGCCTTTGAAATTCCGTTGTACCGTATGTGTATAATGACAATAAAAGAAAGTTTGTTTGTTTTTGTTTGTTTTCATTGCGTCAGTTATTTCAAAAAAGTTCTACACTTCTGATGCGTTTTAATTGAGGTATAATTTATTGGTGAAAGTATCATCGGTCCACACATTGTTAATTAAAAAAACTAGTTATTAGCTATGGATCTGTCATTGAGTGTGAGCTACATTATATGCTGTTAATAATGACTTAATTAAAAAGGGAAGGACACTGCAATGATTTAAAACCCATCAGTTAATTTCAAGCCACAGTGTTTGAGTCAGCGCCTAGCACGGTTTGTAGATCATGTTTTACAGGTTTCTCAGTTTCTGTTTGGGTGGAGTGCCTTTTCTTAATTAGAATAAACTCCTACATGTACAACTGCAATGACTCACGATTGCTGTTGTAATAATATTTTATGTGCCAAATCCTTGTTCTGTTCACTGAACGAAACAGTTTGAATGTTTCTACATAAAGTAAGACTTGTTTGGTATGTAGAAACAAGAGGTTTGATCTCCAGGTCTGTAGCGATGTCATACTGTATTATGTCTAAGACGATGGAAGTGGATTTGTTCTCTTTGTGTGATTTTAAAGGGATCTCATGTATTGCCTTTTTTTTTTCTGAAACAATCCACTGATTGGATTGAGATCTAATTACTTTGATCATCAAGTCAGATATTTTCCCTCTTGTCTTGTTCTTGGAGCCATTCCAGAGCATTTTTGGAGTATTGTGGGCCACACTGTCCTTCTTGGGGAGGATAATGCCATCAGGGCCATAGCCATGGGGGCCTGTACATAATCTGTAAACCTTTTTTGATCAGTGGCAAGTATCAAAAGTCACATCCATGTAAAAGGCTGCACCAAGGTTGCCAGCAAATACTTTCAAAAACAATGTTAAAATTCCTTATTTTGACGTGGGGTCTCACTTCACCTATTAACTGTTCCAAAGCTATGACTGATCTGTATATGGGATTCAACATGCAGCAAGCCCTTAAAGTCAGATTGCTGCATCATTAAGTAGTGTATCATAACACATATTCCCTAAAGCAAGAAGTAAATATTTTCTATGTGAAGTTATTTGCTTCCAGTATGGACCTTTTAATTGTATGTCTTTATTTTACTAATTTTTACACTATGTAACTTTCCATCCCTACATCTTTCTTCTCGTCTCAGGGCAAAGAATTCAGCTACTCAGAGTTGGACCTCCGCAAGGCCAAAAAGTTTGCCACCTTTTCTTTTGGCTTTAAAAAGAAGAGGATGAAAGATGAAGATGGTATGTCTAAGAGTACTGTTGGCCTTCATCTCCAGGGCACTGAAGAAAAGGTAACCCCATTCACATCATGTTTTTGTTCTTACATTTATTGACTACTAAAGTTTGTGCAACAGTTGCCTACATAGCACCATAAACATGTTTTTAGCTTATTAATATCATGCATCTCTTTTAGTGTTTGGTATTTTTAATCATTGTATTTATGTTTCATCTTTATGACTATTATTTTCTTAGAGATTTGCTTTTTCTGAAACCTTGGATCATTTTTTGAAAACATTCATCTGGATCAAATATTATACTGTCTTCACAATTATTTTGTGACTAAAATAAAGTACAGTAGTTAGAATTACTGTATACTTTGTGCAGAATTGTTGAAGAAAACAACTTTGCTCAGCCTAAAAGGATAACATTGTGATGACACTCATCACAGTTATTTGTGATTTTATAATTCCTTATATTATTATTCTTTAGAACAACATAATGTTTAGTGCTGTGACACCATAGTAAGAAAAAGACCAGGGAGCTACAAAATAGTGCCAAATCTGCAAATGGTTATCAGTTGAGTGGATAAAAGTAATTCACTATAAGCGCTTAGATATTAACTAATGAATATGAAAATTATCTTTCTGCAGACATCTCTGGAACCCAGTCAGATGGAGTTGAATCAGGCCAAAACAAAGAGAATATTCAGTAGGTCTCAGCCTGAGCTTGACAGCAGCGAAAAATTTGACATCCCCTCTCCTCCCCCTGTGGCCATTAACCGATCAGAATCATCTTTCCCTCTTTTGAACAAGTTGGTCTCAGCTGTCACTGCCAACACCCAATCAGAGCCTAGATACCCTTTAAAGAATGAGCCAGATCTTACAAATGCACCTAAGGAAACTAGAGCGCTGATTGCTTCCATTCCAGATCTTACTGATGTGTCTAAGGACACAAGAGCACTGATAGCTACTATTCCTGAACCACAGTTAGAAAAACCAGTCTTAACTGAGGAGACAGAGAGCATTCCTGTCCATGACTCATCTATTTCTATAAGAGATAACAGTACTGCTTCCACAATAACCCATACAGAAGCCACTTCTCATGCTGATTACCAGTCCATAGCTGTCCTTCCATCTAGTCTGCCCCAAGTCATGTTTGATAGCTTAGACCACAAGGCAGACATTGCTGAGTCAGTCAGCTCAGGCAACAGCCATCGTGACAATGCGAACGAGGAGCAGCCTTACACAATAAAGGAAAACTCTGTTACTGAATCCACAGTTACATTATCACATCATCACTCTGATGCCTCTGACACAACTGAGAGCACAGCTGCAGATAGTAAACCGTTCCAGGCAAATCAAGACTCCAACTCTGACACCACTACTACAGAGTCGGCCCCTGTTATTCACTCTGACAGTGTCAATGTCAGTGCAGATTCTGTATTTGTCCCTCAAGACATCCCAATTTCTCCCTCTGAGAGATCTTCCCCTAAAATTGCCAAGAGTGTTGCCCTAACCTCGGCTGTTGGCAATGAAAAGAGCCTTAGTCCTGTTGAAAAAGATGTGGTTTATGGGGCATTGTATGATTCACTTTTACCCCAGAAATTTGGCACAGAGGTAATGTCAACCCTTTCAAACCCTCCACCTCAAACCCTCACAGAGATGAGATGTCTTAATACAAAATTAGAAACAGACGTTGTTAAAACCCTTGATGAAAGTAACACACAACCTAATGTTGTGCACTCTCTGTCAACTTCAAGTGGTTCTGCTGCTGGCAGAACCGATGACACTGTGGGTAGGTATATCAACAGAGGCCAAATCTTTAGTGAGATTTCTCATCCGAACAGCACCAGATTTACCTCAGTCCAAACTTCATCCGTTTCTGAGTCTGAGAGAAACCCAGATATCAACCATAGATTTGGATCTTCTGCTGTCTATTCAGGCTCTCATTCAGTTGATGATTCAGAGCTGACCAACTCCCTTTCACAGGCGAAATCAGGCAATTCCAGCCTCATTCAAGAAACTTTCAGGTCAGCCTCTGTGACTCAAAACTACGTCCCTCCCACTTATGACTATGCAACTTCCCAAAGGACACATACTCAGGTTACAGACTCCGTACAGGGGGAGATTCTCGTCAAAGAGTCTGTCACAAATGAAGTGAGCACTGATGCATGCTGTACTTCTGCTTTACCTAAAGAAAATATTCCTGCAAAGACTCTTGAGATAAATATGGAAACAACAGATCCTGCTCAACAGGTGGACGGGCGTGATGAATACCAAAGTCCGACATATTTGAGTCAAGGATCTGATGATGGCAGTGTCCTGGAGATTTACTACAGTGCTGAAGAGGACAACGCAGAGATTGTGGATGAAGAGAGATACCTGGTGAATAAAAGAGAGGAAATCAGCATGGCAAATCGAGTAAAAGAGGCCATTGGGCTGCTTCAGGATTTTCCAGACCAAGGGGAAACTGTAGAAAGACAAACAGTCAAGAGGGACCATAGAGAATTGAAGGGCACAATTGTTAAAATACAGAATGAGGATGGCAGAATGGGCAAAGAGAAAGAGGATGGCAATACTCTCACTGAAGTGCAGCAGCAACGAGGTACGGAAGCTCAATTGCAAGAAACTGGTATGTTTCCTGCAGTTAATGATGTAAAGGGTCAGCCGAAAGAAGACGTAGCATCTGCAATCTTGTCACATGTGAAAGAGCAGGAATTATACACACGGAAGGAAGAGTTACTGGCTACACCGGTTCAGCAGCCTAACATACCATTGGTATGTGACTTAGCTCCACCCTCCATTGAATGGATTGGGAAGAAGAACAGTTCAGAGCAACCTTGGGAAAAGGAATTGGAAACTGAAGACCATAGTAATGGAACAAAAGAACTCCCAAGCCAGAAGGCAGAATATTTGACAAATAAATACAGAAGGAGTTATGAATATGTACATCCTACTGCACCTAAAGACTTTATTACACCCACATATATAGAAGCAGAACCACAAATGATACATAACACAGAATCAGACAAAAGAGGTGAAGTCAGCAAAGAAAAAACACAAGCCAGCAGTAGCTTGACAAGTGCAGTCACAGACATATCCGGTGGAGCCGAGGTTGTTACGTCCACTTCGCTACGCAGCTCTGAGGTGCAATCAAATGCCACAGAGATTGAACACAATAGGCCTCTGCAGACAACTGAGTGGGTGGATACAATTACAGCCAAGACGGTGCCACAACAGGTTGCAGTTGAGCTGTCAATTCAAAACGCCGATCTTCCATGCACTGAAACTGCAGGCACTCACTCAGAGAAAACGGAGTACCTGACACTACTCCACCAGAGTCCGGGGTAAGTAGAAAGTCTTGATATATTTGGGAATAAAAGAGGCATGGTGTTTTTAATCTCATAGCTTTTAGCAGTGTGCGAAAGCATCACGACTTACCTCTGTAGATGTTGGTTTGCATTTGATAAAGATCACACTAATGGAGCAATAAAGAGGAGAGCAACGACAGCAATAATCAATTTAGGATGTTTTGTGTCTTTTCAGTTGATCTGTATGTCATGTGTTGCCACATAGACCTAAAATGGGTAACCTGAACTCTCTTACTTGACAGTAACCTGATAAGGCCATGAAATGTAGGATGGCTGTATATTCGGGGTCAGCACTGGATTTGAAGAAGTGTTTACCAGCAGAGGTGGCTGCACACCTGTGTAGTTTTAAACCCAGCCTACTTCATCCGCTGCCTCCTCAGTGATCCTCTCATGTTATTTTGAGCTTTCACACCCTCAGTTCTGAGACAAACTGACTCATTCAAAGGGCATGTCATGGATCACATGTCAGCAGTCATGAAGTAGAACACCAACAATAAGTTGACAGGTGTGTGTGTGTGTGTGTGTGTGTGTGTGTGTGTGGTGTTCATCTTGGTGTTTTCATCCAGTTCAGTTGTGATTGCAGTACTGATCTGAGGTTAACATTTGATGCGCTCTAGTTCAACATTCATTATGATTTTCATAGGTTAACACATTTCACATCTTTTTCAAGAAAGTCTGAGAGATAAACATTTTTTTATTATTTCCAATTTCATCCTAAATGATAAGATGCCCAAAGTGTAACAAATACTATTATTTAGATTGGATAAGTAATACAAAATGAAGCACTAAAGCTGCTCTTATTATTAGGCCTTCAACTAGAAAGATCACTCTGATTTTTATTTCATTTAATAGTTTTGTATTTTGATTTCTAGATAAACTGTTTGGGACAAAAATGGCAGAAAATAATAAGCATGCAGTATATTTGTGTGGACTCTCATTCATCCTTCTTGTTCCTAAAGGGGTAATCCAGAATGCAACTGGACATCTTTTATTTAACCATGGGGCACCCTCTTCTAGAGGACAGTGGCCTAAATTATACATGGAATTTATAAAATAATGATGTCAATCAAGGCTGTCACACCTAATTGCCCATTCATGATAAGCAAAGTTCTCTGAATAGAACTAACTCATTTATCAATTCAGGACAGTAGCACAACAGAGAAAATATCACTGCAGCCATCATATTGGTGCTGTGAGATAAAGACCAGTTGTTGATACGTCAGGTGTGGGTCTTTGCTGTATTTTGGTGACTTAGATATTCTGACATCAGGTAGCCCAGTATTGGAGCAGGTAGCACTGTGTTTTAGGTTCAAATCCATTCTAGGACCGGGGATTTTTATTAATAGGTAGAACAGTATATGTTTCCAAGAAAATAAGCCACAGAAATTAAAATCTACAGTCAATTTGTTGAAGCAAGACTTAAGACTACCAAGACTTACACTATGAATACCCTATGAAGACAGACTAGGTTTATTTTTATTGTATAATATGTGAACTGTTTAGACAACCTGTTGCCAATTATTACACTTCAATTGAAAAAAATTTTTATTTTTCTGAAAAAGGAAACAATTAGTTGTCATTGAAGAGAGCTGCCCCGTCATCACTTTTCTACTTATTCCTGAACATACAATGGTTCTTATTCAATGGCTCAATTAATCATCAGCGTACCGGTAATCAATACATTATTCAATTACTGAAGTAATCGATTACTGTAGTCATGCATTGGTTTCATGCATTATGCTTGCAGTTTCATTGTTGTCTATATGCAGATCCATGCAGTAAATATCTTGTAATTCTAACCAGAATATCATGAGCCATTTCATCTCCACTAATGGTTACAACACCTTCATCATCATGTCTCACATCAAATCAGCACATTTACTTATTATCAAATTAATGTAACACAATTCTGCTTTATCATCACAAGAATTTGATTAGCTTTTTCCATTTCCAATCACAGGAAACGAGAAACATGGGACTGAAGTGCTACAGTTACAAATGGAGCTTGAAAATACAGAATGATTGGATAACATTTATGGGAGATGCTGTTTTTGGTACAGTAGCATTTATCGTAATGCTTGTTTTTGGATACGCTAATCCCCTCTGGGTTTAGGGGTGTATCTCAGAAGTGCGAACAGTTGATAATAATTTTATTTTTTAGGTCAATGATGTGATGTGTAAGTGTTCTATGTTCTCTTATTTGAAAACATAGAACACTTAAATCTATCCCACAGTATTTTGCCGTCACATTAATATGTATGCTCCATTCAAGGTATTGTCTTTTCTGACATTAATGACACGTTTAGTTTTTCAGTAACTTTGATATCATGGTATGGTGACTCAAAGACCGTCATAGTGTTTTGTTTTTCTATTTAAAACCACAAGAGGGCAGCAAGCTCACGTTTTGTTTTTTTCCTCTGGCTGTTACTGGTTGGATGATTCCTAGATTACTCACAAGCAGGAAATGCTGTGCTGAGGGTTAATCAGATAGAAAACAGATAACATATTATGTGTTTACGAGACGATTTACACACATACTCAAGTTCTTTTTTTTTATCATTTATGGGAAATGATGAAGCCAAACCTTTGCAAATAGAAACTCCTTAGAGAAGACAACACAGAACAAATTCATTTATTTCTTTTCTTACATAGAGAGTAAAGTAAAGTGAAATGATTGTATTTGGAAAAGCTTCTGTAGACAAGACGACCGTAATCATCTTAAATGGATAGCAGGATAGATGATTATGTACTTTCCCAACTTGAAGAATGTTTTTAACCTAAATGGAGGGGAGAATGAACATAAAAAATTGTTTGTCAGTGCACATCATGCGTGAAAGACATAAAACATGTAAGGAGACAAAACGGATCAACATGCTGGAAACTCAACCACTCCTCTGCGTTTGTTTTGCATCACAGTTTTTCAACCCAAATACATTATTTACCTGTTAATTATAGTAATTGAATATGAAATTGTGTCTACTCTCTTAGATTCAGATTTTAGATATGAGTTTGAGTTAAACAGCTTTTAAAAATGTCCTTCTTAAAGCTGATTCTACCCTTTGCGTACATTTTAGACAGTGTACATTTCCCCTTTTACTAGAATAAAGAATTTAAATCTGTACAGGCTTTGTTTACACAAGTAGGTACTTCTACTTGAGTAAAGAATGTGTGCTCTGTGGTCACCTTTGACTAAAGATGAAGAATCATAGTACTGCACTGCCTTTGAACAAAAAGGAGATTTGTACGTTTGGCATAACCTGAAAGACACAGATGATGGACATGTCTGCATGATGACATCTGAATGCAGTTGAGCCACTTGTAGCTCTTTACTTGGAACTGAGGCTGAGCTGGGCTTTTCTTTTCTTTGGCTTGTTTGAAGACTTATCTTTGAAACAATTGTTACAACATATTTCGAAAGAAATATGTCTTTACGTCCTGTTGGCATGACAGGCGGAAGGACTAAACCTTTACCTGGAAGCTGTGCTCAGATAATGTACCTCAACACTTTCACCAACCCGGAGATCCTTATTTATTCTGTTCACACTATGTATTAAAACACAATCATTCATTGCTTTGTCCCAGACTCCGATTTAGGCAACATTTTGAATTTATAATAATTAAAGTCTTTTAAAGTACCCAATTCTCACTGAATTTATTTTAGCTCATTCTATTTTGAATTCCATTTGGATTACTTCTACAACATTGTCATGACAATAAAATTAACTCTTCAAATGTAGCATAACAAAAGGTGATATCTAAATCTTCCAAATTGTGGTATTTTCATTATCCACAATGCAACTAGAGTTTGTTAGTGTGTTTGTTTTTTTAAGCAGATGCTTATTTTAACCACAAGCATCTCTTTAATACATAGATAAGGCGTAAGAGACAAATTCCCTCCCCTATACTTATTGTCATATATGTCTTTTTTTCATTTGATTTTAGTAGATCTTCAATGTGTGAAAGCTACATCTACAACATATTAATTCAAGCCAAAAATGTGATAATTTTTTTGGTTGCAGTTATCTTATAGGCTTTGATTGATGATATGTAAATTACTCTTTAACCTTTTTCTTAGACCCCACTAAGCTCCAGGTGCTTGCCTACATTTGACATTTGGCAGCCAGACCATTAGACCAACTCTTGTAAAAATACAGAATTCTAGGTGCATAAAGTGATCTGTTCTTTCAAGATATATATGAAGAAGAGTATACGTTTTATTTACTTATTTTTTACATTTTTTTTACATGTTAATATAACAGACTTCACACCTTCATCACATTTACAACATCAACAACATCCAAAAAATAAAGGGTTGACAGGTGAAAGCCAATAGGCTTGTGAGATTCCCGTCCCCCAAAATCAACAAACATCTCTCTCATTACACTATGTTGTCAGCCAATCCAGACATTAAATGTTTTCAACCAATTCATACATTAAGTTTTGACAGACATTCATACCCTTATCCACTTCCAGATATTAGCCTTTGTCCCAGATATGACCTACATAATAACCATGTTTACATTCTTCCGAGGAACAGCAAGGTTTGTTAACATCTTGGATAGTCAAAACAAGAAGTTGACCTTGCCAGTGTTCTCCACAAGAATACAATGATATTAACCTCCCTCAGCAGACAGTGTTTATCCAATAATTAACCAGGTTATCAGACACTTTAACAGTTTCATTTTCCATTATGTTGTCAACAGATATCAACATATTCTTTAAAGTCTCAAACTTAATGTTAACCCTGCAAGCAGAAATCCATGTGTCTAACATTGATGTTGAATGGTTTTTCAACTGTTCTATGGAATCCTTGATGTATCCCAAAATTGGTGTAGAGCTCCCACTATTGAAGTGATTCTGTTGTATTGATATTTGGTATAATAACAACTATTGTCCATCTTTATTGCTTGTATTTCCCCAGCTCCTCTGCACTCCTGATCACCATTGTTTTCAGCTGCTCCAGAGAAAGCCCTTTTGTTTTGATGAAGATCCTGCAGTTGTTCGTTCAGGTGCCGTCGATCAGCCCATTCTTCTTTAGTTGTCGAGCTTTTTTAGCGATATCAGCATTCTCTTTAGTGAGATTGTCATTAATGTAGACATTTTTTCCTTTCAGTTTGAAGCCTTGTTTCAGAAGAGCAATTTTGTGTTTACAATTCTGGAATTTTATCAGCACTGCAGGTGGTCTCCTACCTCCAGATGGTAATTGGTAACATGTCTCAATCTGGTCCGGATCTATAGTTATCTCCAGATCCCTCAGTTGAGAACTCACTTGTTGCTCCAGAGTCTCTAAGTCAGCGCTGTGCTCAGTTCCCTCTCCCCCAGCCACAGCATGTGCGTAATTCCTCAGCTTGATTATCATGCCAGTGATGATCACATCATTTATACGAATGCTTTTTCCCAAATCATCCATTCTTTATTGTTCCTGTTCTAAGACAACAATTCTTCGGTCTCTTTTATCTTTGTCTTTCCGCATTGTCTTCATTTCGTCCTTCATTTTTTCCATGGCGTCTCGCACCGGTTTTAGTTGGGTTTTTTTCAACTTTTTATCAAAGACACTCCTTAACTTATCAAAGTCACTCCTTAACGTATGAAAGTTGCTCTTTAACTCGCTCTTTAACTCTTTCACTCTTTCATTTTTACAGGGAGTCAGTAAGAGTCAGTATGAGTATGAGTTAGAGAGATAGCGACAACAGGAGACAGAAGAAAGACATCCGCTCCCATTGAGAGCCGAAAGTTAAAACATATGTGGCATAAACACTCTTTTCTTATAGACTTTCAAACTATAGGTATAAATTTATACAGACATTCAACTTGATTTGGAAAGTTAATTTAGTTCCTTTAAATATGAATGAAACCTACCAATAGTATATACCAGCAGTATCAGTAGCTCTGTGTAAATTGACAGTTGTGCGAGCTTAGCCAAAATGCTGGGTTTCTTAAGGTTGGGAGGATGGTTGGCACTGATGAGGTTCAGTAGATACAAATGAATGTATTCAGTTCACATTTCACCGTAAACACAATTGTATTCATGCACCATAAATCACTTGCCGGGATTCAGCTGCACCTTTAAGCACATAGTTGTCATTCTAAGCTCAGGATACTTTGACAAGAAAACTTCAGAGCCAAAAAAATGTTTTTTAGCTATTGATTTTGGTTGGTTATTTTTGTACTTTGTATCAGATATGACAACTTCAAAGTTTTTAGAATGCCTTTAGCAATGACAAAAGAGTATTGCTTTGATGAAGAGTCAAAAATTTCCTAAGACGTTCCATGTAGACAGGTGCTTATTTGTTAGGCCTGCATAACCAGCTTAGACACAGTTACAAATTGTACTATGCATAAACATAATTATAGCGTAGACTATCTTTCATGTGCAAAGTTCAGGTTCCATCAGAAGCAGTCAGTGTTCAAAATTAAGATTTGACAACACTTCACTATTGAGTGAAGTTGAGGACACCATTTGTCCTCAACTACTAGGCTACTAGACACCATTTGTCCTACTGAGGCATTATGGGAGTTGCCAGTATTGATATCAGTTTTCCTTGAAAGTGTGAGTGGGGGTAAGTTTACAGTATACGGTGCTAAGACTGCATTGTATGGGTGGGAGGTGGTGGCATAGACTCCTTCTCCCGTTTAAAGATGGTCGTCAACACTGGCAAAGATAAATTCCTGCACTGCACTATCGAACATCAATTTTCTTTGTCCAAAATATTTACATAATTGTCATGACATAAGTGTCTTTTTTTCATCTAGATGCTTTGAAAGAATCTTTTGGGTGTTTTTAAGGCTTTCTTCAGATGTGTTTAATTTCCCTCTGCTTTTGAAGGGTCATTCTCACCCCTGTTGTGTAAGTTTCTAATGTGTTCCAGTGAGCTAGCATCATTCTGTGTGTGGTTTTGGGGCCCACTTTAGAGAGTCCTTCACAGTCCAGAAAAGACAGTTTGTTCCTCCTATGAACTTGATGTTCTTGAGTTGATGTGGTCTATGAAAGGTTGCATTTTTCATTTTGACACAAGTTTCTTCAGCTGTTTGGTGATAGTGGCTGTGTTGAAGGAGCTTCTTATCTATTTTTCATATATGTGGAGATTGACCATAAAAAGAGTCGAATATGCAAGCGACCAGTGAGATGAAATCAACTTCATTTTCATTTAGCACTGGATATTTACAAAATCCATGGATTTTTGGACGTCATGTTGATTTTTTACATTGAAAGGTGCTGGCATGGTGACGCGATGCTTAACAATGTTACCAGCTGGCTGCTGATAATGGGATAGCTTTGAGTTCCTTCCTTGTGCACCTTGGGAAGACCATATACATAAAGTTGAAAACTTTATGTATATGGTCTTTATAAATCATAATTATAATTTTCTTTGAACTGAAATATAAAACCGTGTGTGTCATGTCATCCTAAACACATTTGTATTTCCTTCCTTTGGGCTGGATGTTCAGAACCAGCAGTCTGAGTGTAATTCATTCTGTGATCACTTTGCACATCAATGAAAATACATTTGGCTCCGCGGTGCATTGGCGTCGTGCCCGGAGTGTCCCCCACCTCACGCCCTATGCCGCTGGGATAGGTTCCAGCTCCCTTGACCTGCAGTGGCAGATATAGCGGTGGTAATATGAGGATGACTGACTGACTGAAAATACATTTGCAGATATTCCTGCATGTATTTCATCCAAAGTAAAGATTCATTCGGTAACTTAAATAATTTTTTCATATCTTTATGTTAAAATGACTATTATGAGAGGCACAAATCTTCATTCCAAAACTAGTTGTAACACTTGTTTTGTAGAGCTGAGCAAGGATTTCCAAAAGACAACTTTATTTTCCTGACCTGAATAACAATAATTCACCCTGGGCATTTAGCTTTTGTGCGCCACTTATTTTACGAGACTGAATCATCAAGTGCATTATTTAGGTGAAGTCGCCCACACAGCTTGCTAGTACAACATATAACCTTTGTAATTACAGTACTCTAATTAACGAATAATCCATACCTGACGTTTTGATTTGGAGAATGTTGGTGAGCCGCTTTAGATTAAATGACTCCACTGACAGAAGATTAAGAAATCCTTCTTGATAACCGACTTGATGTTTATGTTAATAACAAAAAGTATACATGTTCAGATGATGAAGCCATGTTGTTTTTTCTACTTACACAAACTTTGACAGTTTTCAAGGGGCTAACAAAACATCATGTACCATTGTAAACCGAAAAGAAAAAAAAATTCAGTGTGTGTGTTGACTTTCAGATTACACTAAAACAGGTTTTAATTCTAAAATTTGGCTTTCATCACTTGTAGTTCTTGTAGGGCTGCCATCGCTAAAAATGTTTCTCTCCAGTACAGAATTTCTTTAAATCCAGTATGTAGCACTCGCTTCTTGCTTTAAAAATTAAGTGTAGCCTAGGCTTTTTTGGGAGCTTGAAATGCTGAAAAGGTTGAATTATTTGACTTAGTAGAACTGTTTTCACAAGTTGAGCATTTGTCCTCGTGCCAGTAAACTGCACTTTCAGGTGTTGACTTTAAGTAACCCTGAGTTGTCAGCTGATAGTATTTTGCTTAAATGCACATGATCCTCCCTGAACAAACTGTTTTACGACATGCTTAATGCATAAAAGTAACAAGCTGACGATACAGTTGAAGACTCACATACATGTCCTTTTTAAAAAAAAATTTTCAAGGATTTAAACATTATACAGAAAAATCTGTAGAAATGAGGAAACTTAATTTGAAAACACATCGAGATTATTTTGAGTTCCTTTGCTTGTATATACTGTACTGTAATATCAATACAACGTGTAAACCCTGGACCAGCTACCAGTACCCAATTGGGGTCTGACTTTGTCTTTCCTGTGTTTATTTTTCCAGGTCATTGACATCATTGCCCTCTGCAACCTCAGAAGTGCTTGGCTCTGGAAATCAGCTGACTAAAACTGACCAAGACTCAGTTGATGACATGAAATCAGTTTATGGTAACCTGAGCGTTTCTCAATATAGAGGTTCTAGACCAGAGGATTCCACTTTTTCAGATAGTCCGAGTTCCAGAATGTCTCATACCTTCTCTGTTCCACCTGAGACCACAACATACAAATATCAAGACAACACCTTTTTTGCCTCCTCCCTTTTTCCAGAGGAACGTGCTTCTCTTGCCAACATGCTGAATGACAGGCCCTCTGTTTACCTGCGGTATGAGGGCGAGCCAGCTGAACAGCAGGGAGATGAGTGGAGGAGAAGCTCAGCGAGGCAGGAGGAGCCTATTGTAGCTGCAGGTGAAAGAGAGAGACAGAACGGTAGAGAGTCAGAGGCGGAGAAGTCATGCTGGAACTCACAACGATACCCTTTGAGTGACCTCTCCTCAGCACAGCGAACCCGTTCAGTTACCATCAACTCTTTCCAAGAGGACAACGACCCATCACTATTTACTGGCGTCTTTCAGGCCACGCTTGTTGAGCTTGTTCCTGACCCTACAGCTCCACCCTACACTCCTCCTTCTTCCCCTGATGCAGATTCCCCAAACCAGTTGGACATGGACATATTAGTAGATACCCTGAAGAATATGGAACCAACTCTCAGATCGAGGAACACAAGCATACGTGCACCTGCTCCAGGCCTTGTCTCTTCTTTACCACCAATTGTCGAGGATTCTTCAAGTCCTGTAGTTTCTGATGTCCCTGACTCTGCCACCTTACCAACCAAAATGATGGAAGCAACAGCCAGAACTACTGACTCCAATGGGCTTTACACTCTGCCAGTTGAACTGGGACTGAAGAAGAACATTTTCAAAGAAGGTCGTTCAACACTAGAAATGATCAGGATGAATAATCAGGTATGGTACATTCAGACAGACATGTGTTAGTATGCTGTCCTTCCATAGATTTTTAATTTCACATTTTGGTTAAAATTTGAAAATGTTTCACAAAACAGTAGCATTGTTTTGAAAATCACCTCGTATGATTTCTTAAAATGTTTCACTAATCATTCCATGGTTTAATTTTAAGTAGCAGGTTAAATAAAGTCTATTTCAATTAACATTTTTATGTCCATTTTCAATTTGTCAGTAAGTAAAAGGCACAGAATTTTTAAGTATCACAACATTTTTAAGCATGACTGTATTGGAAAAGTTGGTTCGAGGATAAAATGTGACAATTTGGACTTAGAAGTAAATTCAACAAATTGATCATGACAATCGATAATGCATTTAAACACACTGATGTGACCAAAACATAGGATGTGTAAAGAGTCAAGTTTCCACATGCATTAATTTTTTGTCATGATTTCCCATCTTTTGAGGTTTGACTGCCACTCTTTTAGTTACTGTGCACCCTTGTGTTTTGCAGCTGTTGCACCATGTCAGTTATCTAGAGCAAAATGTTCCGCCACTAATTTGTCTTTTTTCTTTGACATAATCAATATTGACATAAATGAAAGCAAGTAATAATTTGCACTTTATGTTGCGTTTTTGAAATTACAAGTTTAACTATTTTTAAATTGAAAGGTTAAATAAAATTCAAGCTAAATAACAAGAAAATGATTTTTTTTACAGTAACAAAAAACACAGACGTTACAGG
Organism: Antennarius maculatus; assembly: GCA_013358685.1. Taxonomy (NCBI): domain Eukaryota; kingdom Metazoa; phylum Chordata; class Actinopteri; order Lophiiformes; family Antennariidae; genus Antennarius; species Antennarius maculatus. Next base: position 6,654,646 of record CM023622.1, on the reverse strand, counting down.
TAAAATAAAATAGATGTTGATGATTTTATCATGGAGATAAATATCTGAAAACCCAGGTAAATGTAATCAATGCAATCTGAAGGACAAAATACATTTTGTGCACTTTTTTTGTGTTTTCATTTTTATATTGGTGAACTAAGCCCTTAACTATTCCTGTTGTGATATAAATGTTCTCTTTCTTCTAAAGGAACAACCTGGAACAAAAGATTGGAACTCACCCACCAGGACATCTTTAACAAACAACTTTATGATGAGAAAACCATTTGACTCTCATGAAGACCCTCAAGTGTCCAATGGAAATGTAGGAATTTCATCATCCCCCAGTTCTCGGATAGAAAACAGTGTCATCTTTGGAAGAACAGCATCCAACCAGTCATTGGAAAACCGACAAGCCCATCGTCCACTCTTCCGTACCAGCTCTCTACCTGATACTGGACTTTCAAAAGATCGCATGAGTGTGGGATTGAAGGAGGCTGAACTGGGCATGGCAGACCCAACGGTATCCCGCTTTGACCGCTTCTCCTTCCTTTTGAACCCCTCATCATCAGTGCCAGGCTCCATGACTGGGGCAGATGACCACGGCATTCATGTAAGTCGACCTCCACTCGGTCTAGGCTCACCACCTCTGAACAACAGCCCCACCCGTCTCCTCAGCCCCACAGGCTCCATAGAGCTCCAGAGGCCCTTCATCACAGACTCCCATCTGTCTAAGGTAAGCCATACCCCGGTGGTGGGGATGGGCATGGGGACCGGAAGAGTGGGCGCTCCCATCTTGCAGAGGAACCACACTGAGGAGACCCCCGTGGCCGTCCAGCAGAATTTACGGTTCAACATTGACCATGGAGGCCATCAGTTACAGCCCCAAGAAGTTGACAGGAATTTATTGTTGAAATACAGAGCCTTCCCTGATGCTTATGTGAGTATTAATATGTTCTTATGAAGTAATTATACTGCTTGGTTAATATTGTAACTAAATGTGGGGTTATTAATCCACAAATTTCATTCTTCAATCAATTGTGTTTAAAAAAGAATGTTCCTTCATTCATCTTTATTTTAATTTTTTATTCACAACTCAGGCGGGAATGCATTAGTTGCCCAAGCATGATGTAGTATGAGGTGTTCCAGCTTATTTTGAATTTTTCGGAATTTTTCATTTCCAAATATATGTACATGCAGGCTTGATTCTAGGGAACAAATGGATACACCATGTGTGAACAATGCTCTCAAAGGTGAGTGCAAGAATTTTCTGCGAGAACTTGCCCGACAATTTTTGACAGTATGTCAGGTTGGGCACCTGATTGAATCAGGATATATTCAGGTAGAATATGATCAGCATCACAGTCCTGCAACACTATTATCTAATATGTTTAAAAAAAACAACAACAACAACATATTGATCACCAGATCTGGACTATAGTTGGATCTGGATCATATTGCGTGCCGGATCGTTTGGAGGCATCATTGTGTAACATTTGACCAGGGCTTGTTGATACGAACATGAACTTAGAAGCAAACATCTAGTAATTGCCTTTGTTGTAAATGAATAAATGATCTGGATTCTGATTATGATCAGGATTATCATCAATATCCAGTGGTACACTTCCAAAACAAGTAGTCAAATTATATTCAGAACTTTATGATTAATACTCCTAACAGCCAGACAAACAACTCAATGCAAAGGGAAGCCTTATTAGCAGAAGTAATTAAAGTGTCCCTCATGGGCATCCAAACCCCAAGGTAAATGCTATTCTCACTGAGCATCACAAAAGCACCTCGATAAAACGTCTTCATCTGCGTTGACATTTGAATGCACTTGTTCTCACATGCAACTGAGCCGGAATTGATTTGGACGTGTCTGAAAATGATTTTAACTGGTAAGAGAAAGAAAACAACTGGCACGTGTGATGCTCTCTCCTCCCTTTAATCTGCTGTGTGTCTTTGCGCGTGCACACACACACACACACACACACACGCATGCAAACACACAGGCAGATATTTCAATACTTCTGACACATTATAAAGAAGACTGATTGCAAGCACAAACATTTAAATTCTGTAACGAAAAACATGCATACACAGCAAGGACAACTCCTGAAGGAAGGGAAAGATTTAGTGAACTGTAAAACCAGTGAATCACATTTTGATCATTCTGCTTTTATCCCTGTTATGTGCAATTTAGCATTTTTTAAATTCCTCCAAGGCGGTTATTATTTTCATTTTCCTGAAATTGTTTGGAGATGCAAGGAAAATAAGAGTGGAAAAATATTGTCCCCTATTGAGGGAATAATTAAGGAGTCCTTAATCTTAAACTTAATTCTAATCTTTGATAAAAATCTTATCTGGATCACATCTTGAGGGTCAAATTATCTTGGATGTGTTGCTTTTAGGTGAAATGACGACAGCATGCTGTCGAGCTGATCAGCGTATTTCTGCGTTATTTCTGTCCTTGCAAACATAGAAGGTGTGTCAGCTGATCCCAGAGACATGACTGCTAACTCAGCTCCAAGCATCCTGTTTTTAACACAAATATTTACATAAGGTATTTGAATAATTCTTAGTTTGAGACTTCACCGTTCAGCAGAATGTTTAATCAGCTCCCTTTTACAACACAAACCATGCTACATGACCTCAGCTCCCGTGACTGGGTCTCCAAAGACCTGTGAGTGTGTTATTGCAGTGGAGCACGTACTTTAGAACTGCTCTTTCACACCGCCTGAAACCTTACAGTCTTCAGATGTGTGATCCAAATGTTCAGTAGTATGGAAAGCTGTAAAATGTAATCAACTTCACAATGACTTCATATGATAATGCATTTATGAACTACTGTCTTAACCCAAATAATAAACTGACTTTATCAGCAGATTGATGTTGTTGACATTGGTGTGAACAGGGAACTATTTTGATCCTTGATCCTACTTTATATCTTTCAACGAAGCAGAAGAGAAAAAAAAATCATTAGAAAATTTAATTCCCCGAAAGAGGAACTTGTAATTGGTGACTGTAACAAGCTTAAAATGATCATTTGTGACATATAGAAGAAAAATGGTGACGCATGACAAATTCTATGCATTTTGCCTGTTAGAGGCACTTTGTCAACTAGTGATTAAAAAGGTCATCAGTCATCCATCCTCCTTGAGAACTTTGTTTCCCTGTCCCCACTGGGTGCCCCAACCATCTCAGCTATCTGTGTAGTCTTGCAGACACATGGACCTGCTTGTCAAAAATGTCTGGTGATGCAATGATAATGCATTCCATTCCATACGCAGTTTTGTGTTCTTTGTTTCCTGAAAAACAGCTGTTTTAATTCTTTCTTAAAAAATCATTTGCTGAAACACATTCTATCATTCCACATCCTTACACACATTCCATATGCAGGCATTTATTTCATGGGATGTCACACAACTGAAGGGGAAAATTTAACCGACCTAAACAGTAAACATATACATGGGTGATGCGGACATTTGAGCTTATTTTGGACTCTTTTAGTGAAACTAAGAATTCACTTTATATTACATACATGTTTAGATGTGTCACATGTAATTGATATATCCTCTCAATACCCCTCCCTTATATTAATCCATCATTTGGCTTTTTGCCCCAAAGCAATGACAAAAAAGCATAGTCTACTGCTCCTTTTTTCTTGTCAAAAGAATGTAACAGCTAGTTTTATGTCTTTTCTGGTATGAGAACCTCTCCCACAAGCACATTATTTATGTAACATGTTTCCATCCACGTGTGCATTTAGACATAAAGACAAATAACTCACAAGTAAGAGTGGTACAAGTTTTATCACTATTCTTATTCAAATTAAAAAAAAACGTTATTTGTCTCCAAGGGGCAGTTGAAAGCACATAAAGCAGAATAAGTGTAAAACATATATTGTAAATGTAAACAGTGTAAATATAAACATAAATGATAAATAATAAAATGGATATAAATATGGTTATATTATATCCATTCATCCATCCATATATTATGTTAAATAATAATTCAAAACCTAGTTAGTTCAGAATCTAATTTGTTCAAAACCTAAGGGGTTAGTCAATTTGATCAGAAACTGGTTAGTTTAAAACTTAGTTCAGTCATTACATTGAGTGAGTGTGATGAGGCATCAGACTTGTGTTAGTATGTTGCAGGAGAAAGCTGGGTTACCCCCATAATTAGACTATACAAAAATATCTAACTTATATTTCTAAGAATTAAACAATGTCCCACAAGATAAATAACTTCATCCATGTCTTTAGTGGCAGACATTGCAAACCTGCACTTTTAATAATCTACCTTAGTTTGGTTAACAGGACCCTTTTGCTGAAACTTTTTTTATTCTCGTATTATTAGAAATTGGAAAAGGTTTACATCCAGTGAGTGTGGCTGCTTATGTGAAGAGTAATGAGACATTCAGTGTGTCACTGCTGATGAGGGGTCAGGTGACCTCATAGTTCCACACATCTTTTTTCAAAAAGATATAAAAGACTGTCTTTGTCTGAATATTCTTTTGGCTTTTGCTTTGTGCTTTCCTTAGAATGATGGATTTCCATCGTGTATACTTTCAAAATTAAATTAGGGCAGGGATGATTTCCCATGAGAATGGCCTGAAATAGAAGCCCGTTTTTGCTGGTAACTCGATCCAGATGATAACCTGTTTCCCTCAGAGTTTCCAAACAGTGGACGCTCAAGTGATACCTGAGTCCACACACCCATACACCCACACTTCGATACCTCACATGCCAAGCTGCTTGAGTAAACATCCGAAAATTCCTCCTGCATTCCAAAATCGGATTATCACCATACCAGCAAACAGACTGGATCTCACACTGATGAGCTCATGCTGTTAAATAGGTTGGGGTCTGTGGAGGAATGCATTCTCACCTGAGAAATAGCTGCTTGTAAGCAGCAAGTAATGTCTTCTTTCCTCACAGCTTTTGTCTGCTGTCTTCAGACCCTGTTCAGCAGGACCACATGAACAGCATTGTCTTGCATGTCATTACATTTGACACGTGGAACCATATACAGCTTAGCGTGACTCTATTGTCCTCTTCTTCTTTTTTCCCCATCCTTTCTACATTGAAGTCAGCTATTGTAAATGTAACAGGATGGGACGTAGCCTTAAAGTGTGCAATTGTTGCAGACGTAGCATTGCATTTGTTTGGCATAAGTGCATACATATATATATATATATATACAGTATATATATATATATATATATATATATATATGAATATATAATATTTTTTTGTACAAGATAGTTTTATTTTTGTTTTTGTCTTGAATTTTGATCACAGTAACGATTTGCTTCAGAAACCCAGCGATAAAACAAAAACTAAAAAAATGAAGGTAAAAACCTTCCACGTGATTTAGGATGCCACTAAAATGTTATTTCGTTCTCCCTACAGCTCACTAAAGAGAAAGAACACGGGAAGCTCAACCCTCGTCCTGGAAAGGTGAGTCTCCACACACACGTGTGTGATGTGCTCTTTAGTAATATTCAAACTCATTGCTAACAAACAAAATTAGTTTTCTGTAGGGTGATCACAGTTAACTACATTCTTTTGGCTGTCATCATATCGCTAAGAAAATATAACCCCCAGACCAAACCTACAGGTGTCCTGTGTGAAACCAAAAGTCATGTCTGATTATTGTCTTTAACATGCCGCAACCTATGCTTTCCTGTTTGTACACGAAGCCACATGACTGACATTTTTTACGACAACCTTTACGACCTTGTAAGGCAGGATGTTTCTTTGTATGTACACACTGCAGTTAAAAGAACAGGCTGAGTAGGTGACATTTACTGTGTCCCGCAAAAACCACACCCATGGTCCTTAAAACATGCTGTTTTAAGGACCCAGGTAGATGATGAGGCACTTGGCATCTTTTTTTTGGGGGGGGGGGGGGGGGACTTCATACATTGAAGTGTTTTGGGGGTTTTTTTATCTTCACATAACACTATTTACAGAAATGATGAATATGTTTAGCATGCATGGTAAATAAATGACCAGGTCAGCATTCAGGCCAACACAACACTGTTTCAAAGTACTTTGATAGCTTTTTAGCTGCAGACTCGGATTATTTGCAAATTTTTCAGAACTTCAGGACTGAATATTAGTGGAATGAAAGGAATGAAAAATATTCAGTACTTCTGGGTTGTTGTTGTTTTTTTTTGTTTTTTTTTTTGTTTGTTTGTTTTTTAATGATAAAATATGCATTGATTTGCAATTCTATAATTTTTGCCTTGATTTTTTTGGGGGGTCTATTTGAACTACAATGGTATTTACCAAAGGTGGTTGCGTTGTATTGTGCGTTGTTATATTATGCTGCTACCTTTTCATTTAAGGAGTGCAAACTTTGTTTGCTTTAGAGAGGGAACATTGGCAATAGACTGTTTTTTTTGTTTTTGTTTTGTTGACTTATGTGCTCCCAAGATCCATCTGATCCTTTTTTCGGGAGGTGGTAACAGACTCTGAGGTCAAATTCTTTCTTTACCGTTGAAGTTCAAGCTGTAATTGATTAAACCACATGCATGTTACTTTTGCCTATCCCACACAACGTCCATTATTAACCTTAAAATGTCAGGCCTGCTACTGCATGCAGCTGGCAAGTTCTTCATCAAGACTGTCCGTGAAGGATATGATCCAAGAGGTGGAGCTGACATTTAGGTGAAGTTTTTGGCTGTTCTTCCAAGCTCCAACGCGTCCGACCTGATTGATCGAAACTCATCAGCAGTCTTGAGCCAGTTTTTCTACAAGCATTTGTACTGTATTCCAATTCTAAAACAAGGAACTTCAAAACTGTTTTGTATTTAAATACTTTTTTTTTCATGTTGCAAATGCTAAAAGTAAATGCAGGATTACCCTGCTTTCTACGACATAGAATTTGTGTATTGCATGCCTGCAGGATTCTAGCGTGAAGTTTATGATTTATGCTTGGATATGGCATTGAAGATTGTGCCAAACAACTTTCTTTCATTTTGATTTACAATGTAATTGATTCTTCAGTGGGAAATTTGCCTTTGGTTGTTCTTTTTCATTACAATTAAAATTGTAAATATCTTTCTTTTACTGTCATTGAAATTGTCTGCTCATATTAACATTGACTGTCTAAAGAATCATCATATTTTTTCCTATTTCCTTTTCTTCTGTTCAGAGAATGTGTCTTAGCGAAACATCATTGTGATCAATGTGTTGGCAAGCATCGACCCTGATCAAAATGGTGAATCCATAACAATATCCATTCTTACATCTGTCCACATTTTCTCTAGATGTATATCTTTGACCGACCCGGAATGTGTGGCGATAGGCTTGAAGTGCGCAGTGATGTGTCTGATGGTACCTCATGGAACCTGCAGGAGACAATTTCCATCAGAGTCATCAGAGGAGGGTGAGTTACAAGAAGGTCGATTAATAACATGGAGCATAGTCTCAATTTAATTCAACGCTCTCTATTAATTGCAGTCATTGTAGCCCACAGGCTGTCATCCCACAGTGGCTTAGCCTCTGCCATCGACAATCACATTTTTGGGGTTTTCACAAGGGATTTGATCTTTGGATGCTAAATTCTTGTCTCCATTTGTATTTAGATACCGTGTACTACATATACAGTATAATGATAATCAGACATTTTTAAATGGAAATGAAGAAATGACGTTAGATGTTTCTAACGCTAATTCTTTTTCTGTAGATCTCATTGAAGGAAAAAGTTTGCATCAGACTCTGGACGTGCTTAAATTTACAGTAGCATGTATTATTGTGTTGTTTCAAAGCACGTCTTGCTTAGAGGGAATTTTAGCTTTAGCAGCTAAAAACAAAGTCATAATGAAGTTTTTTTCTTTACTAAACCAAACAGTGACAATGATCTGCGTGTATAAGTAGCCATAACCTGTCATGAATCATGTTGCATTAAAAAAACACGCCTTTTTTCTCATGTCAATGCTAAATATTTAGATTTCTATTCAATTTGAAACCAGTAGTCTGTCTACTCATAGTCAGATAGGAAAACTTGTTTTTCTTCATCAGTAACTACAGTTTTTTTTTTTTTTTCATGATCAACTCCTTTTAAAACAGCTGCTATTGCAATAAAGACCCGTAAATCCTTTCAGTGCTTAAAAAACCCTCTCACAATCTAAAAAACAATTCCACAAGAAACACGACCTTGACTCTCATGTGGAATGTTTTACCAGATGCAGCCAACATACTGTATAAACCTGTCTGACATTCATGGGTGCAGCAACACTTCACGTCATTTGACTTATTGTGAAAAGCTAATTATGTCAACTCACGCATGGCACAAACCAGTTAATGCTAGATTTGATTTTAGTAAAGTGGATCAAATCAGTTCCAAATTTTAGAAAAATCTGGCTTATTTTATTTCATGATTTGCCTTCTTGTTTCACTTCATGCCGAATGTTCTATTTCATCTGTCAGATAGTTGTATACATTTCCCATTATCTTTTTTATTTTTATAAGATATTTATCTTCTTCACTTGTGTTTTTTATATTCAGCTGTGATTTAAATGAAAAAGGAAATACAGGTTATGTGTAACTACAAAATACATAAAGAGGAGATGGAAGCTGCTCCTGATATTTTGGCTGCTCATCCTTTTCATTGAAACAGTTAGTCGGGGCCGCATCCCCCCTTCTCCTTGCAGGTTCTTCATTTAAAACACCTCACTAGTAATTACCAGCGACCCACCAGATAGGTGCTTAAACTGTTCAGTATGGCATCAATGCAGCAGAGTCAGAGTCAGTGCCAGTTCTACAGCAATATCATCTTATCAGCTCTGACTGTGTTCCTTACTAACTCAACGATTTACCTGAAAACTGAGCAGCAATGCTGAACTTCTCATTTACACTTCCTTAACGGTGTCTGCATTTTTGGATTTTAAACAAACACATCATACATACATGACAAGATTTGACCTTGAGACCTTCCTTTACCTTTTTTTTTTCTCCACAGATGGGTGCTGTATGAGAAACCTAACTTCAAAGGGGAGAAAATCGCTCTGGACGAGGGAGACATCGAGCTCACCTACCCTTTCAACCCTCCGGAGGAGCAGCAGAAGAACGGACATCCAGAGGGCAAAGAGGTGAAGGAAGAAACAGGCGATGCACAGACGGATGCCAAGCCCCCCAGGAGGTTTATCATCGGCTCCCTCAGAAGAGCTGTCAGGGTAAGAAAAATTCACTTGGCATTGTTGTCGTTTGGTTGGTTGGTTGCAGACACGTTTCCTCCTGGCACATTTTGTGCAATTCTGAAATGTTCCGTTTATACACAGTGGAACAGAAATCAATTTTATTTCACCTCTGAATATTTAATTCAAAACATCTGGTACAAAATAATAATTAACTGTTATTTTGTGGAGCAGCTTCTCAGCAGTTGTTCTCTTTAAATCAGTGGCGCCATCTTGTGTTGGAAGAGTGAACAGAAAGATCATAAAATTTCAAATACAGTATAGTCAAATAACATCAGGAGTGATCAACGGCTAAATACACAATTATCACAATTCAGCGGAACTTAAATGGGTTTGTTTCATCACTAAGAGTGAACAAATCAATCCAGGTAAATTTTATTCAATTGGACATACTGTATTAGTTGAACAGTTTGACGTTTATCAAGAAGAATCACAAAGAAATATGTTTTTTAAAAATAGTGAGACCATCACAACACTATTTCTTTATCTAATTTAAAATATCCTTTGAAAAAGATTACTAATAGAAATTAAAAAAAAAAACATGTTTTAATCTTCAATAATAATAGTTGCTCTGTTTTCTCCCAGGACTACAGCGTTCCAGAGATCAGTCTCTTCCCAGAGCAGAACGCAGAGGGGAAGAAGGTGACCTTCAGAGACACGTCAGAGGACGCCAGAATTTTTGGCTTCCCCGTCAAGGCTAACTCTATCATTATTAATGCTGGACTGTGAGTTCTGACTTCAGGTTAATGGGTTGCATGTGGCATGAACAGATTGTAAAGGCTAATGTTCACCTTGCTAAGATTTCTGTTCCTGTCATGTATTTTTGTCTCTTGCTCAGATGGCTTGTGTACGCACATCCCTTCTTCCAGGGTGTACCACGAGTCCTTGAAGTGGGGGGTTACTCCAACCCTGAAGCCTGGGGAGTGGAACAGCCCTATGTGGGGTCCTTGCATCCACTCAAAATAGTAAGGGACACTGTGGAAAGTGTGCATAATTACACATCTTGTGTAAGACACATCTTTGCCTGTTTGCTGTAAGAATTTTTTTTTTCTTTTCTTTTTTAAATAAAGGGTGAACCCAGAGTGGAAAATATGAGTGAACCCAAGGTAACACAGTTCTGTTTCTAAACTATAATATTGAGACTGTGTAATATCAGACAAATGTGATCTTTAATAACACACCCCTGATACATCTCTAGATTGTGATCTACCACAAGCCGTACTTCACAGGAAAGTCAAGGACCCTAACCTCCAACATGAGAGACTTCATAACCAGAATGGACCAGGAGCAGACAGCCTTCATGTACAACGCCGGCTCCATCAAAGTACTCAGTGGAATGTGAGTGCTGCTTTGCATTTTTCTGCATTCAATGAACCAATAAAATACATTTCTTATTAACTAATTTGCTCTAGTATTGCTGTTGCACAACTCAGGTAATGGGTAATATAGTATGTACATGCCAGTGCAGAATGGTTGGAATGTAATGAGATATTCACGCAGTTTAACCCTGCGTCGCTCTGTGTCGCTGCAGTTGGGTGGGCTACGAGAAGGAGGGCTACCGAGGCCGCCAGTACCTGCTGGAGGAGGGAGAGTACCATGACTGGAGGGTGTGGGGAGGCTGTGACTCAGAGCTGCGATCTGTCCGGGTGATACGAGCTGTAAGTTGTAAGAAATATTTCCCCACAGTTGTTCAATAGGTAACCCTTCATAAGAGCATTGTTCATACGCTGTAGGACCGACGGAGCTGAGGTTAGGTTGAAACAGCTCAGATGTGATTTTAGCAACAATCACAAAGTTGAAAGTTTTTGCAGCAATAAGCTCATTTTATTCTCTAGTGTAAAAATCTATTTTCCTCTGTTTTAAAATGCCTTTGTAAGAAGTGACGCGTCAAGCATCAAGTTTTAAAATGCATTAAATGCAACTGAAAAAATTAGAGTTCAAATTATGAAAACAGACATTTTAAACTTGCTTCACGGATACATATTAATTGTTATGAACAGATGGCACTCAGTGGGAATAAATCTTCTCTTCAATGAACAAAGTAAATGTTGTGTGCGGTAGTAATCAAATTATCTTAAGCATACAGGAACAGTTAAGAGTAATCATTTTCTCAGTTTTTAGCCAATATGTGTTCCAAAGCCAAGACATGTTTCTCATCTGTCAGATAGATATCACTATCAAAATACAAAAAAACATGAGTTCTATTGTTTTCTCTTTGGAACCCATGAATGACACCTTTATTTTGTGCTTTGAAGGACCTGACAGACCCAATAATGGTGATGTTTGAGCAAGAAGAGGAGGGGGAGAATGCAGAGCAGAACAGCTTTGAGGTGACGGAGGCCATTCCTGATGTTGAGCTGTTTGAGTACAAAATTAACACGTGTTCCATCCATGTACTCAGCGGGGCGTAAGTTGACAAATGCTACGTTTGATGATGACGGTGTGCTGAAGGATTGACAGTCAAGATTACTTTCGATTTGCTTCCAGGTGGATTGCCTACTCCCATGTGGACTTCTCTGGAAACCAATACATCTTAGAGAAAGGATTCTATAACAACTGTGCTGACTGGGGTTCTCAAGACAATCGCATCTGCTCAGTGCAGCCCATCCTACGGGTGAGGACTGATGGGATTTGGAGGACACAGATCGGTCAGATGAATATGATGATCCATGATATAATATTGCAATTTTGTTTTTTGTTTTTAGGCTCAAACTGGCAGCTCAAGTGTCATAAATCAGGTGACTATCTTGTCTCTCGGTGCTTGGGTTTGTTATGTTCTGTCATATCTTTAATTTTTAATAATTTTCTTTTAATAAACACATAATAGATCTGCAGTTTAGCTCAATCAGAAAGGCTATTGACTATGCAGGGGCACACTACTTCAGATTCAGAGATGTTTTCTTGGCAGAGAATTCAAATGTCTCTTCAGCAGAACTCGTTTCATATGCTACATCAGCAACATTGATCCATGCAAGGAAAAATACCTGTTTTGCATTTGAACCTGCCATGAAACTGATGGGTGTCAAAAAACTTTCTGCCATCTGTTTTCCACGTTAACTGTTTAAATGTTATAAGTGAAAGTAAATTAAATGGGAATTAGAGATTACTGTTTTGCTAAAAGTTACTGTTTTCAACTATTTGCCATAACATCACAAGTATTCCTGTAGAGAGGCAGACGAACATTGTGTTTGTTCCTTCTTTAGTTGAGGCTACATTAAAAAACAATTAAAACAGAATTTGGATAATTAAAGGAATATAAGGGTTCATGCTCATCTGATTCCTCTTTTCTTTCCCTTTACCTTTTCTCCCCTGTTCTTCAGGTAATGCTCTACTCTGAGCCAGATTTCAAGGGTGTATGTCAGGTCATTGAAAGTAACAAGGAAGAAGTGTCAGACAAGAAACCAACCAAGTCCTGCAAAGTGTCAGGCGCGAGGTGAGGAGCCTTTACCAAAATGTTACAAGTGTCTATGGGGAAAAGAACAGGGGAATTAGGGGAAAAAAAGGTTAAGGAGAAGTAAACAAAAGAATATATGAATGTTGATGAAGTGGTGTGGTTATCGATTTAAAAGATGTTTTCACTGATAGTGACTAATTTGTCTTTCAGCTGGGTGATCTACGAAAATAAAGAGTTCTCTGGGAACACATATGTCTTATCTGAAGGAGATTACCCAAACTTGGGCAGCATGGGATGTCCACCTGACTTCATTCTCCGTTCATTGAAGGCAGTGCCAATGGTGAGAAAGTCTTCATATTCATAATGCTGCATTCTTTCCCACATCTTCCCCTAAACCTCACTCTGTTCTCATCTAGACCTTTTCGGTTCCTTCCATCTCCTTGTTTGGCCTCGAGTGTCTGGAGGGCAGAGAGATCACCACAGAGGGAGAGATCTTCAACTTGGTCGAGGAAGGCTTCAACAACCACGTTCTGTCTGTCAGAGTCAACAGCGGCAGGTAGGTGTCTGTCCGCATGTCATAAAGTCACTCTCTGGTTCTTCTCATCAACATCTTATCTTTGTTAGAAAGCAAAGCAAAATCAACTGAATAATGAAGTTTATTTTCTATTACAATTGAATACCAAATGAAATAATCCCAGAATGCATGCTGCTGCTGGCCATGCAATGATTGATTGACAATTTTGTGTAATTATTCCTTTGCAGTTGGGTGATATGTGAATACAGCAACTACAGGGGGCGTCAGTTCCTACTGGAGCCAATAGAAATCACCAACTGGGTGAAGTTCAGCTCCCTTCACACCATAGGCTCAATGTACCCAGTCCGACAGGTATGTTATATTTTTTCCTTAAAAAAATGAAAAAAAAAATAATCGTGGCTATGTCACTGATTAAATTATAGAACGACATACAACATGTCAACCAATCACATTGATAAAAATGGTGGATGGATTAGACATAAACGATCCTCAATGAGGTTATTAAATTGGAATGATTTGTGCATTCAGTTATCCTCCAGCTTCAGAGGTTTGTGAGCAGGGAACATAAGAGATTTGGTAAAATGGAGAACTATCCAGATTTAATGAATATCTCCAACCTTCGTCTCATACTTTGTGCTGTACTGTCTGATGTACTGCCTGTGTTGTACTGCCTGTTGCACTGCCTGTTTACCATGGATCAGAGAGGACTGCAATTTTATCTGTGCTGTATGTCGTGCATATATGGTACACTTGACAATAAAGCTGACTTTGACTTTGACAAAAGTGGTACAATAACTAAATAAGTCTTTTAAAAGGATGTAAAAAACCAATCGTTAATTTTTGTCCTCTTTAGTCCATTCTGCATCTCATCTTCTTACAACCGTCATAGAAAAGAACTCACTCCCCTTTGACTGTCAAATCACACACGTTTGAAATTTTAACTCTCTGCAGAAGCGATGCTTTTTCCGCATCAAGAACAAAGAGAGCGGTCACGTCCTGTCCGTCCAGGGTGGCGTGGAGGAGATGAAATCAGGACGAGTGGTGGTGACACCAGAGGTGGAGCCCATGAGCGACATCTGGTTCTATCAGGATGGCTTCATCAAGAACAAGGTGATTCTAGTTAATTTTTTTCACGTCAAATGATTGCGTTTGCATCGAGGGGGTTTAACCGTGTGTTGCATGTGTGTGTGCTGTAGTTATCGCAAAACATGAGCCTTCAGGTAATGGGAAACGTAGAGCCAGGAGCCAAGGTGGTGTTGTGGACAGAGACACGGCAGCCTATCCAGACGTGGACTGCCCAGATGAAAGGTCTCATCAACAGCTTGACTTTCCGTGGCATGGTCCTAGATGTCAAAGGTCAGTGAAGAACACAATAATAAGCATTCATTTGATTATTAATTGGCCTTAAAATGAGCATGATTAGTTTTGCATGGTTTCCAATAATAATGACTGAACGATGTTATCTAGGTTACATTGACATATGTCTATTGTCGTTTCATTTTAATCATCTCCAGATTAATTTAAGCTGCTGTCAAGCAGATTTTCTAGCATTTTTCTGGGAGGTGTGGAGTGATTAAGAATGGGTGTGAAAGGCCTTATTGTTTAAAGGACCCCTCCCACCCAGTAAAGAGCTATTTAATCTTCTACCCTTTTTAATCTTTTACCCCACAAGAGGCGTAAAAGTAATAAGACAAGAACAACCAGATTCCAGAATAGTTCATGTCTGCCTCCTGATCACTGGCTTGTCATCCTAAATGTACCCATAAATGTGTGCTTTTAACAGCTATGATATATATTTTCACCATGAATGTTTTACACATTTTAATAATTTCTTCTTCTTTGACTTCTGAAGACCCCATCAAGATAAATTCCACTCAGATATGTGAATACTGCTCTAACTACTTGAAAAAATGATTAATAAGTTGGATTTTTTAGCATCATTCCTTAGTAATACTTTATTTTTAATACTGATGCATCCACATGTAAGCAGTGTGTCAACTAAAACTGACGCTTTTTATTTATTACGTGTAATGCTAGTACTTAGGGTCAACAGTCCAGAGCAATGGAGAGTGGGGAAAAGAGGTGAAGAAGCATGTACAGGCAGGATGGAATGGGTGGAGAAAAGTGTCAGGTGTGATGTGTGATAGAAGAGTTTCAGCTAAAATGAAAGGAAAGGTGTACAAAACTGTGGTGAGACCAGCGATGTTGTTCGGTCTAGAGACAGTGTCACTGAGGAAAAGACAGGAGGCAGAGCTGGAGGTAGCAGAGATGAAGATGCTGAGGTTCTCTCTGGGAGTGACCAGGAAGGATAGGATCAGGAATGAGTACATCAGAGGGACAGCACATGTTAGAGGTTTTGGAGATAAAGTCAGAGAGGCCAGACTGAGATGGTTTGGACATGTCCAGAGGAGAGATAGTGAATATATTGGTAGAAGGATGCTGAGTTTTGAACTGCCAGGCAGGAGGCCTAGAGGAAGACCAAAGAGGAGGTTTATGGATGTAGTGAAAGAGGACATGAAGGTAGTTGGTGTGAGAGAAGAGGATGCAAAGGACAGAGTTAGATGTAGGCAATTGATTTGCTGTGGCGACCCCTGAAGGGAAAAGCCAAAAGGAAAAGAAGAAGAAGAATGCTAAAGAACTCTGCTGTCAAATAAAACGTACTAAAGTTGTACTGTTACCTTCTTTCCATGTGACACAAAAGCGTGATCTTTCTTGATCGTTCCCACCTCTCTTTCAGGTGGGAAAACTTACGATAAGGACCATCTGATAATTTTGCCAGAGGATGAGGAGAGACCAAGCCAACAGTGGGAAATCGAGCTGCTGTAACCTGTTGTCTTCAGCGGTGCATCAACATGTCTTTAGAAGCAACACTGCTACTGCCTTATGATGTAATTTATTTCAGTGTCTCCATGTTAATCTGTATAAATATTTTGAACTTTGTAACAGTGAGGATGCAACAGAGGCTGCATCAAACTGTTTATTGCTTTGCAAAGTTTTGTTGGATTGTGCTCATCTTGCTGACTGCGAGTGTGTTGGAAAGCATTAATACATTTATTTTTGAGGCTGTAACGAAATTCTGCATGGAAACACAGACAAGAACCTCCAACAACTCGTATTCATGTCTGTGGGGTCCATTCTGTTCCACGTCTGTATCTCATACTTCCATTTGTCATCAATTTGAGTATTCAAAGTCTGAATATGACTGTGGTTGTGTGATTTATGGCTCACGCAAATCTCCTGACAGTAAATAAACAGCTGTAGTAGATGCCTTCATTACTATGTTTACAGTGACATGAATAATCTGTAGTGACATTCCGAGCAATAAGCAAGTGACCTATAAAAAATGAAGCCAATGCGTACCAAGTCTATGCTGCGATTCTTTTAAGGGTTTATTTTATAGAAGTTGTATGTATCGATGACTGTTTTGTGGGAAATGTTGCACAGTTTTGTGAAATAATCACATCGCAATGTATAATGCCATGAAAAGGGTTGTGTGCGTCTGGTTACTCTTTTTCTTGTTGAATTTGTGTTATTTTTCTTACACATTTTACCTGAGCTGAAGAAGTGATTTAAAATTTTTATGTAAGAGGGAGTGGTTTTAAAATGTTAATAAAGGTTATTAAATAAAACAAAGATGTCTAGATTACTTCAAAAGACCCATTGATTTAAAAAAAAAACAAAAATATCCATTAACAAATTCACTTTCTGAGACATTTATCCTGCATTTTGTATTTTTATTAGAGCTTAAAATGGGTCCTTTTTTAAGGCTAATATAGAGTACAGTATAACAGTATTTCCAATGTCTGTCTCTTATTCTGTTTATACTGACATCTGTGGACCTGATCCACACATGATCATTTGTTCCACCCAGCACCATGACAAGACATGGATCAGGTCGCTTCTACTGTATTCATGAAATTTTGCCTTTTTTGTCATATTTTGTAGACTTTCTCTCCCAATCTATAATATAATGACTCATGCTTCACTGTATTCAGTCATTCAAAATCACAAGCTATTTGTGTTTTTAAAACTTACTGTAGATATTTGCTTAGAAGTAAGACTCATGCTGTGAAGCTCAACTAAATATCCCTTCAAGGCAGAAGACTTGCTAGATAAGGTTTTGTTTGTACAATCAACACAGGTGTCATATTTCTCTGTGCTCTGCAGGTGAACAACAGGTAGAAACTGAGCAGCATAATATTTCAGACAGGACAGGATGTGCTGTAGAAACACTGCGTTCTCTACCAGGTATTTCTTTGTGGCTGAAACATATTTACTGGATTTTTCTGAGCTACAATAAAGAAATACTCTTAAATTTGTGACTACTTAATTTAGAGTTGAATGAGATATAATTCTGTCTGTGTCTCTTGCTGTCTTTTGTTTCCTACACTTGACAAAAAAAGAGGGTGGATATGAGTATCAGATAGTTATAATACAACAAAAGTGGGACCTCAAAAGTTCATTTTGAATGCTCTGAAACGTTATTTGGAGCCAAAAGATGAAAACTAAACCAAGTAAGGATCAAAAGTCACTATCCTGTGGTCATGTGAAAAGAAATGTTCCCTGTGAATAAACCTGACAGACTGGATTCCTGGATTGCTGTATAAGATTGTTTAAATGTATTGCCAATATAATCTCACTCACCAATAGCATCGATCAAAACTGATTGGTCAGATCTTTGATGGACAAGTCAGTGGGTGAACTGCTGCAGATGTGGCAAAGGAGGGGTGGAACTACCATTCCGCTGATGAGAGAGGGTTGTAAAACTCCCTGCAGCTTTTACAAGCAGAAAACTGCTCTCTGATACAGGTAGGAAAAATGTACGTCCTTCAAAGATATTTAAGTACTTTTTACATATTTGTCTTGAATTTTTTATCACTTTAAAACAAACATTTGAGCTGTTTAAAGTAACTGTTTTAGTAAGATTATCATTTGTTTCATTAATAAACTACCACAAACAAAAAGTTATCATTAAGAATGTATTTAGATTTTCTTTCCTACTGTTCACAATTCTGAATTGGATTTAATTGTATTTTAGACAGTGATCAGTAACTGCATGTTTCTCTGCATGTTAGATAAAAGAAAGTCATGGATCATCAATACTTAAAATCTTATGTAAGTACTTTTTTCATCCTGTCTACTCTGTTCATCAAGAGGTCACAGTTGTAGTATGTAGTATGCAGTAATCAAGCTGTCTTGTGTTGCTTGATTACTGCAGACTGTCTATTGTTACCCCTCCTGTCAATGTCTGCAAGGTCAGTGCATATTTCAGTTTGAGCTTGTAATATAAGGAAAACCCGCCCCAGTAAAGGTTCTGAGTTCCTGCAAAGTGTGATATGTTTGAGAAACATTTGTTCAATAAAACTTTAAAGTAAAGGCTCATTCTTCTTCCCACCAGGCATAACAAGAGTAAATAATGCTTGGCATTTAAATTTAATCACGATAAAAACCTGACCTGCATCTTTTCTCATACCTATGCATTATGTTTGAGCAAATCTCTCACCAGCTGTAATCTTGTTGCAGTGAACAGTTACAGATTTCAACACTTTCTTGTTCAATCTTTTCGAAGGGATCAGTTGCGTGTTTGATGACTCCTTATGTCTGTTCAGCTCTTTATCACCTGTGTCTAAAGTTTTGGTTCCAAACAGGAGATGTCTTGGGGCACCCTCGGAACGGTGCGTCCCTTCTCCAATTTCCACCCTGAGCGGGATGTCATGGAGATCCAGATGGCACTGGAGAAGAATGGTATCAATGCTCATAGAATTATTATTATTTTTTTTTTAAGAGAGGTATGTTGACCTGTAATGTTGGATAAAGCTGCACTCAAGCATTCTCTCAACCTACATAGTTCAGCACAATTTATTGCACCATATGTGAAAACCAAGCATTGTGTGTCTGGTCTAGATTTGCTGACAATTGTGAGGATCCTAACCAACCGCAACAACGCTCAGAGACAAGAGATCGCCAAGACCTTTGAAGAGATAACACAGAAGGTACGGAAGCAAATACTTTGATATGAAGGTCTGATACCATTCTTTTTTTTCTTTTTTTTTTTACGTATTTTATATTGAAGAAATCCTCAAAATAATTCTCGGAGCTTCTTGCCTAAAGCACTACTCAGAATAATTTATTGTAGGATGTTAATATTTACATTTCAGCTCCCTATTTGTAAACTGTCTGTGTGTGCATCAATTAACGTGCAAATAAGTTAATGACCCATTTCTTTCCTAATATGGGTGTAGCGTAGGCTTTCCAGTGTTTAGTTCCAGTGGAAATGTGGGAAGCGTAAGCTCTGAGTTCCTGTGGCGGCCCCATCATGGAGGAAAAGCAAAGTGCATTATGATGTTTTATTTGGAGATGTCTTTTTAGGGAGTCTGTAGACACACCAGTGATGGGTGTTTCAATGGGTAAAAAGACCACCCATCCCTGCCGATGAAAAAGTGTATTTTCCATAATGTGTGACTTTTTAACGCTTTACAGTAAGAAAATGGCTTCAAATAAACTTTGAAAACTGACAAAATAGAAGACAGCTTGTCACCGCTTGTGTGTTTGCTCTCGTCTTTATTCCGGGTATTTGCTGATCAAACATCAGCTGAACTAGTCTTCAAAAGTCTGAACACTCCTTTGTTTATAGAGGGTGTTAGCAGTTCAAGTTCAAGTGAGATCAGTGCGGGAAAGAAGCCAATCGGATGATGCATGGAGTGTTTAAATTTTATTTTTTTAAGTTTTCAAATTGACAATATCAAACATGGCACCAATGGATGTTTCATCTTTTACACAAAGTTGTAACATCTGACTCATGTTCTTACAAAGTGTCTCTCTCACAGATTTGACTCATTTTTCATGTTGTATATTTTATTTAGTCAGTGTATCTTAAAGGAGAAAGCCCAAAAGCAAAATGTGAATTTACATGAGAAGTAGTTAGCATTGTCATCTCACAGGTTCTGGGTTTTGTTTTGTGTATTTTATTTGTGTGTGTGTGTGCGTGTGTGTGTGTGTGTGTGTGTGTGTGTGTGTGTGTGTGTGTGTGTGTGTGTGTGTGTGTGCGCGTGTGTGTGTGTTTGGACCACAGGAAGAATCAGGTACCACAGGTGATCACCATGGTACAGATCCTAATGAATGAATGAAGAATAAAGGTCATGTATTTGTCAGAGGACCATAACAGATGAGGCAAAGACTTGGCCCTTCTGTGGTTTTGTAGCTGAAATAATGCAGATTTTAAAAAACAAACAAACATTCAAATAGACTTTTATCTATTTATTTAACTGTGACACATACACATGACTTGCTTTTTAGTTTTGACACAGTGTCAACAGTATTTTCTGATTGTTCATGTTTTAGTGGTAAATCTAATGATGGAGAGCTGTGCTCTATACAGTCATATTTTAACATTTTTAATTACCTCACAGTGTGTGTCTGCAGGACGACCTGTAACAATAGGACAGTCCGCTTTGAGTCATCATGATGATAAAGTTTACAGTGTGTTGTTATGTTTCATTTACAATCCATAAAATTTGAGGACATCAACAGAGCCAAATAATCAAGGCCTCCCCCAGCAGACAGGCGTTTGGTAAAATGCATGCGATATAACATGAGTCGATCCTACGGCTAATTTTTCTTGTCAAAATAATGGACAAGATTCAAGAACGGCATTCAGTGGATGAATTTGTGACAGAATAAATGTGCTGACTCTATACCAGGACCTGGTAACTGCTCTGAAGAAAGCTCTTTCTGGAGACCTGGAGTATCTAATGTCAGATCTGATGATGCCTCCTGCTCAGTATGAAGCTCACCGCCTGCAGCGGGCCATGGCAGTGAGTCTGTGTTTGAGTGACTGTTTATTTGGAGGGGTTCCGTTTCGGCACTTCTACTAACCTGTGTGTGTGTGTGCGTGCCTGTGTGTGTGTCTGTGTGTGTTCGTGCGTGCATATGTTTGTGTGTGTTCAGGGTATAGGCACAGATGAGGAAACGCTGCTGGAGATCTTGTGTACACGATCTGGAGAGCGACTTCGAGAAATCCGTGAAATGTACAACAACTGTAAGTCACATGATTTTTCTAGTCTTTCCCTATAAAAACATTTGTTTCCAAATTGTTCAAAGTGGAACTCTAACAGTGTCCTAACGTCTGACATATTGTTTGTCTCCCTCCTCAGCGTACAGGAAGGACCTGGAGAAGGAACTAAAAGCAGAGACCAGTAGAGAATTCCTGAAACTTGTTGTGGCTTTGCTAAACGTAACTTGAGCTCATTTCCTTTAGGTCACCTCAATAAGCCATAATGCCTTTGGGGTCAGTAGGGATACAGTTATAATTGTTCACAACTGAAGATTCAATACCTTGACATTCTAATAAGGTGTTCTCATTTATCTTTGAACAGAAAGAAAATGTTACCGGTTATGTTCAGAGAGACATTGAGGTATTGTTACTTGCCAGTTATCATCTCACTTGCTGGAAATATTCATCACAATCTCAGTTACAGCTTAGATTTAGCCATGTTTTATTGTTGTTGTTATTTTGTTCTCGTACTTCCAGTCTCTTTCGACATCAGTAAATGCTAGCAAAGTCAATGCAAAGCCGTGGATCAATATACTGACCTCTAGAGACTCAAGACATCTGAAAAAAGGTGACTTCAGTACGATACACACAAACACTATAAATAGCCATAGTTCTTTCAAGTCATTTAAATTAACTGTTGTTTACTTACTTATTATCGACAGTGCTGATGGGACTGGAGCTGGAGCATGGGCAGACGGTGGTTCAGATTTTGGAAAAAAAATTTACGGGAGATATAGAGATTGGTTTGAAAGTCTTAGGTAAATATAACTTGTGTTGTTCTAGAGATCAGTACGTGTTTCACTCATCTTTATTACTTTATGGTATTTTTGTCATGACAGTTCAATGTATTCAAGATCCTTATACCTACCTCGCCAAAAGACTCGCACCCATGAAGGTAAGAAACTTTTTCTCTTTACACATTTTTGTTTCATACTATTTTATGATGTTACTTGTTTATGTCCCAGACAGCATTAATATGAGTTAGTTTATGAAATACTGTATGTATTGTAATAGTGAATAACTATAAAAAATGTCCATATCCTGTATGTACTGAGCAGGACAGATTCCTTTGCCTTTTGCCTCTGCGTAAACCACAGGGAAGGTGTGCAGGCAATCTTCTGGAGACTTAAATTGTTAAATACGTAACAGTTTGTGCGAACATGTCACTGTTTCAGACGTCAGTAGTGCAGGGCATTATGGTGTCTCACTGCGAGGAAGATCTGCTGTGCATCCGAGCTGCCTATTTAAAATACACAGGCATTTCTCTCTACACTGCTTTACAGGTGGGTTGCATAGTGCATCAAATACAGGCTTTCTTTTTTTTTTCTGCTAAAAAATAAAAATCTGAGGTCATTTGATAATTGCAAATTATTTTTATTTGTCCCAATTTTTATGTGAATTTGGTCTTTTTCAAACAGAGACATTTCAGTGGACATCATCTACAGGCCCTTCTGACCATCTGCCGATCTGAAGATTAAAGAAAAGCTGCACATTATTCATGTGCTTTTATTACTTTATATGCTCTTCTTGAATAGCATTTATGGCCATACAATAACAAATTCTGTATTTTTCCTTTCCTACTTTATGGAATCTCATGGAAGCCTTATTTATATTTCCTTCTTTTTTGAAAACCCGCAACTTAGCGTACCTAACACATTTATGTGAGTGCAGTGTAGTCATTTGTTTATTAACTATTAACTACAATTTATGCAGCAATACCTCCTCTTCACTCTGTTATTAATTTGCTTTTTTCTCTGAACTCTGCTTAGCAAAGGGGAACATTGTAACTCTTTCTTTTTTCATAATAAACATAATTAACATTATTTGTCTTTTTGTTATTGTTATAATCAATCACAGTCAGAAATGTTCATTTCAGTGATAACTGTCAAACAGCTTTTAGCTCTGGATCAGCTTTGACACACCATTAGTAGCCTCACTTCTATCTCCATTTTCATATTTCCATTACAACACAACCATTACTACCTCATAATACACACAATTAAATGAATAGTGGCAGAAATGTAAGCATACTGTGCATAAACAGACTTAAGTCTACATTTTACTCACTCCTTTTTTGTGCATCTGCTTTCAGCTCAATTCAAGCTTCATGACAAATTTACCAACACATTCTTTCATTTTGTTTGGGAGCTGCTACTCAGGACCCGAATATGTAGAAGAATAACGGTAAAACAGACAGCAGAAGGGAAGCTTTGACTTCTGGGCTTCCATTGCTAGTTGTGGTAACAGCTGTGGAGGTGGTTGTAGTAGTTGGTGTAGAGGTGGGGGTAACACCAGTTGTGGTAACAGCTGTGGAGGTGGTTGTAGTAGTTGGTGTAGAGGTGGGGGTAACACCAGTTGTGGTAACAGCTGTGGAGGTGGTTGTAGTAGTTGGTGTAGAGGTGGGGGTAACACCAGTTGTGGGAACAGCTGTGGAGGTGGTTGTAGTAGTTGGTGTAGAGGTGGGGGTAACACCAGTTGTGGGAACAGCTTGGGAGGTGGTTGTAGTAGTTGGTGTAAAGGTGGGGGTAACACCAGTTGTGGGAACAGCTGGGGAGGTGGTTGTAGTAGTTGGTGTAGAGGTGGGGGTAACACCAGTTGTGGGAACAGCTGTGGAGGTGGTTGTAGTAGTTGGTGTAGAGGTGGGGGTAACACTAGTTGTGGGAACAGCTTGGGAGGTGGTTGTAGTAGTTGGTGTAAAGGTGGGGGTAACACCAGTTGTGGGAACAGCTTGGGAGGTGGTTGTAGTAGTTGGTGTAGAGGTGGGGGTAACACCAGTTGTGGGAACAGCTGTGGAGGTGGTTGTAGTAGTTGGTGTAGAGGTGGGGGTAACACCAGTTGTGGGAACAGCTTGGGAGGTGGTTGTAGTAGTTGGTGTAGAGGTGGGGGTAACACCAGTTGTGGGAACAGCTTGGGAGGTGGTTGTAGTAGTTGGTGTAGAGTTGGGGGTAACACCAGTTGTGGGAACAGCTGTGGAGGTGGTTGTAGTAGTTGGTGTAGAGGTGGGGGTAACACCAGTTGTGGGAACAGCTTGGGAGGTGGTTGTAGTAGTTGGTGTAGAGGTGGGGGTAACACCAGTTGTGGGAACAGCTGTGGAGGTGGTTGTAGTAGTTGGTGTAGAGTTGGGGGTAACACCAGTTGTGGGAACAGCTGCGGAGGTGGTTGTAGTAGTTGGTGTAGAGGTGGGGGTAACACCAGTTGTGGGAACAGCTGCGGAGGTGGTTGTAGTAGTTGGTGTAGAGGTGGGGGTCAAACGAGTTGTGGGAACAGCTGTGGAGGTGGTTGTAGTAGTTGGTGTAGAGGTGGGGGTAACACCAGTTGTGGGAACAGCTGTGGAGGTGGTTGTAGTAGTTGGTGTAGAGGTGGGGGTAACACCAGTTGTGGGAACAGCTGTGGAGGTGGTTGTAGTAGCTTGATTCTGATTCTGAGTCTGATTAAATGAATGAATTTGAATCAATATTGGAAATGGAAGCAGTTTGTTATCCGACAACAAATCACCTCTGTTAATATTCTACATCCATCAGCATGACCTATGTCACTGCAACAGAGATTAGTCAGTCCAAACTCTTATTCTGTAATCTATCTATCTATCTATCTATCTATCTATCTATCTATCTATCTATCTATCTATCTATCTATCTATCTATCTATCTATCTATCTATCTATCTATCTATCTATCTATCTATCTATCTATCTATCTATCTATCTATCTATCTAATAATTAATTATGGCCAATAAATTGATATTTAAATATTCACGCTTTCATAAAATCGGTGAGTATTACTACTACAGTATAATAAATCATGTTACATTCAAATCATATATTTGAAGAAATTAAGAAAAGAAAATAATTTAAAGAGGGAAGTTGAATGTTACCTCTCCTGAAGACAGCAGAGCCAGCATGCAAAATTCCAGAGCCAATACTTTCATGATGAAGAGTAAAGAGGAGCTGAGTATGTAGAAGAGATGTCAGCTGAAGGCTGGTTGATATAGAATTTCTTGAGTTTTTAGAGTTGTCTTGTGGTTACCTGGTTGTCTACTGCTTTTATACAAAAACAATCACAATTGGGGAGGGATTAATGTAGATTTAGGACACAGAGTAAAACTTGGCCCCTGATGCAGGAAGTTGGTTCAACTATTCCCGCAGTACATAAAGTCCTAGATAGTAAAATATTAAAGATAAAAAAAAAAAACATTTACTAGGTAAATTATTACACTGTTTTAAGGCAATGCTAACGCTTATAATTTTAGTGATGCCCTGTTGCCAACTGATGTGTGACTACTCCCCTTCCTCGATGTCAATGTCAAATTCACACACAGGAAATGTCTGACAGCTTGACGACATTATGTTCATTGTACCTAACTTTTTTTGAGGAAAATCTTCTACTTCCAGAGGATGTTGTCATGGCGGGAAGCATTCTTCTCTTCATTGTTATATATTGTCATTAAGTACAATTGATGTCCAGTAGTTTGCAGTTTTATTAGCTGATAATCAAAAAGGGAAATTATAGATTGTACTTTGTTCCCCCGGGTACATGATTAACATGATAATCACACGTGTTGTAATATTATTTCCTTTCCTTTCCGTGAAACCTTGCGTCATCGAATAAAGGTCATACTCAAGGTTTCACTCCCAGAGAGGCATAAGATACTGGCTCCTTATGTTCTTTGTGTTTTGTTTTTTTGGAGGGGGTAGGGTAAAAATGCTCTGTTGGATGTGGGATAAAAAAAAGGCTTACCACTGATAGACAGATGAAGTGGCCCACAAAACAATTGTGCAGTTTCACAGAATTATTTTTCATCATTGTCCAAGCATTCTCCTAGACATGTGAAGAATATTCTCCATTGATGGATAAGGTTTATAAAGTTTAGAATCTACACATCACTGATGCTGTATGTATGGCGTCCTTTAAACTTGTTTTCTAATTTAACTCTTTCAAACGAGTCCCTGTCTCCAGTTATTTAACAAAATACTGTAAAAACACCGTCATTCTGATATAAAGCTCCGGAAATGTTTTGTCCAAAAGGAAACCAGAATGGCAGTGAGGTATTTCGTTTTGGTTTGTTTTTCCGAAATCACTGCTCATTTAAATGTACAGTAATTCATTCTTGATTATCTTATTTGCTCACCATAAGCCATCCCATCGTGACATTTATTTAATGGCATTTAAATCTAGTACCACTATGGTTCTCGAAACTAGTCCTGTTTTAACTTTTATAAAGTGACAAGTGTAAAGCAGAACAGTTTTTTTTAATTGTAGTCTAATACTGATATTAATGTTAAATACACCTTAAAATAGACAGTCATATACTCCAAGAGTGTTGAATAAATCTGACTACCGAGTGTCAGGTATCACAAATAAAGCACATTGTTTCATTGTTTTTTTTAAAATGTCTTTGTTTCAAACACGTGCAAACATGAAAAATAGCACTTTTGTGTAAAGACACATAAATTGAAAATATTCTCTTTATATTTTTGATGGCTATATATTACATATTTTTTAAAGGGACAGTAGAGTTAATTTTAAGTGACATATGTGTTATTCATCATTATGAAAAATAGAAGAAAAAATAAATTTGATATGTGTAGCATCATCAAAAAAACAAAAAAAAAAGCTTAAAATCTGCGCTGCAGCATCTTCCGCATTCAGTGGTCACGTGGATGTCATACGTCACTGTCGCCAAACAGAGCTTAGCAGCCATAAGAAACAATGCAACTCTAGACGCGATTAACACCAAAAGTATCATGGTTACCTGTGCGGTGAACGGTTGTGTCAACTGAACAGCAAAAAGACGCGAAGACAAGGACCTGTCGTTCTTTAGAATATCTTCTGGGAAGGTATCGCACTAAAAATGCTAACGCGCTAGCCCGTCAATCGGATTGTCAATATTATGTTAGCATTGAGCTAACCTCCATTTATTACTATTGGACTCTAGTTGTCGCGTCTTTTTGCTGTTCTGTTGACATAGCCGTTCACCTTGCAGGTAACCATGATACTTTTGGTGTTAATCGCGTCTAGAGTTGCATTGTTTCTTATGGCTGCTAAACTCTGTTTGGCCCCAGTGACGTATGACGCCCATGTGACCACTGAATGCGGAAGCTGCTGCGGCGCAGATTTTAAGGTTTTTTGACCAAACAGATGAAGCTACACATATCAAATTTATTTTTTCTTCTATTTTTCATAATGATGAATAACATATATGTCACTTAAAATTAACTTTACTGTCCCTTTAAGTGCAAATATATCTATCAACTACAATCCTCTTAGCCACCTTGAGTGCTGTGGAGCCTGTCTCAGCTGGCTACGGGTTAGAGTTAGGTGGCCAAGTAAACCCCAGGTGTGATGGCAGCTCATACATACATTATTTTTCACTTATTGAGGTTAAATAAATCCAGCAACACTAATAATAAATCTTGCTTCAAAGGCCTATACAACTCCTACAGTGATTCATTTCCATTAGAAAATTAGATACATACTGTATTCACACACTGAGAAATAAGAAGGTGTGTATAGAGTAATAATGTTAAAATCCAAACAAACATTCACCTTTTACCGTAACACATCAAAACAGGCTCTACTTTACACCAGATAGATAAGTTGATTGATTACAAGATAAGCTGTTTTATATATGTTTATAGTTCTTCTGTGACTATTTAAATATATATATGTATATATACATATATATATATGAGAACGATAGATAGAACGATATGACTCCACCAGGTCTGAGTCTCGAGATAACATTCATTGCCAAAGTGCATGTAGAACGAATGTTGTGAGCAGCACAGTAACAGAAGGAAAGAAGTGGCTTTGTCTGTTCTTCATGGTAGTCATCTCGCTCCTGCTGCCTGTAGTTCCCGTGGTCACCATCATTGTGGTGGTGGTCTGCATAGTGCTTCCCATGGATTTATCACTGGTGTTGTGAGTGGAGTTACTGAATGGCCAGGTCGTATTGGAGGTGGTATTATATGCCATCATCGTTGGATTACTTGTGTTCTGAAGAACAGATTAACGCAGTCTCGATGATATAGTAACTGAAATTATTGTTATTCTGTGAAAATACTCAAAAAATGAATGTACACCTTGTGACACAGACTTAATTGTTAAAACATATTCACAAAGAAAACAAAACTACAAGGTCAAGATTTTTAAACCCCTTGCAGACGATGAATGCAAAAGTAATTCAATTTATTCAAGGGATATTTTATTTTAATGGATATTTTACAAATTGGATCATTTTTTAAACACTTTTTACTCTCTCTCTCTCTCTCTCTCTCTCTCTCTCTCTCTCTCTCTCTCTCCCTCTCCCTCTCCCTCTCCCTCTCTCTCTCTCTCTCTCTCTCTACCTACCTACCTATTTACAGCAAATGAGGACAAATATTTTTTTACCTGTGCAAAAACGAGTCCCAGCAGAGCCAGTGAAAACAGGAAAATATATTTCATGCTGGATGAGAGATGAATTTCTCCTCAAAAACAAACTCAGCTGGAGACTTCTTTTTTTGTTGTTGCTTTTGACAGCTTTTTAATTCCTTTCCCTTTAACAGTCTGACATGGATATATATCAGTGTATCCTCATCAGGTGTTTCTTTGGTAAAATGTCTGCTTTCACAGGCTGCCCTTTATAAAGCATTCAGATTATTTCACCTGATACCTTTTTCCATTCAGGAAGCCTGACCTCAGTCTCCACCCCAGAGATGGACCACAAATGCAAAACCTCACACTGAGCAGAATGAAATGAACTAGATAGGGACAGGAGGTACCTTGTATTTTATGCCTTTGTTCAACAATCTTTTATCTACAACTGTTTGTTCTCCTCATGGTCCCAATTGTCCGGAGAATTTGGTGAGAAACTCACAGATGATGTAAAATTTGTCATAACATGAATCACAATTCCACTTTTAATAAAAAGGAAATTAATTGAGATATAACATGAAGTACCAAACAAAGATGGAAATTTTAAAATAAGTTTATTACACTCATCTAGTCTTCAAAATAACCTAGCAATTAAAAAAAAACAACAACACATAGGCTAGTAGGTCTTCATAATGGCTCCAAAACACAGGCAGTACAGGTGTGGTCTCAATTGTATAATAGTCACAGACGAGAGGCAATTTCATGACTAGGAAAATAATAATAACATGATATTTACTAAATAGCAGTTTTCCTACTTTTCTGGCCATCTCCCAACTTTCCACAAAGTTGATTAGAAACTGGTTTAGCAGATTTCTCCCTATAAATAAGGATATTCTTAGAGATACAGTATATAAAAAAGTATTCGTAGTTCTTGTACAATTCTGCCAGCAATCAAATGAACCAACCAACCAACAAATACGCACAGTTAACAGCGACAGCTGACACAGACCTAACCTCCACACTGGGTAAATATTAATACATACAAAATAAGTAAGAAATAGATCAATCCAGTGTCATCTGAATATCATTTCATTACACAAACGCATACAGACGAGCATCATATCCTAGATTCTTGACTGCTTTTCATGATTAAATGCAGGGAACTGTGGATTATGCATGTGGAATGTGTGGAATAGTTTTGGGTACAAGGTTGATAAGAGGTTAGAGCAAGCAAAGCATTTCATAGAAGTGATCAGAAATGTGTATGGTGATGATGAATGAACTGAAGATGAAAAAAGGTGAATGTATTTAAAAAAAATATTATTATTAATTACTTTTACATTTCCAGCCTTATCCACTGTAGATCAGAGCTGAGGCTACGGGCAGCAGCAGCCGAATGCAGGACTTGAAAAAAGGTACAGTCTTTTGTGTTGTACCAGAGGTTGTGGAATGCCGAGTGGTGTTTGTCGGTCTGGCTGTACCAGCTGTTCCGTTGTTGCGGGCCGTGGATCCAGCGTAACCAGCAGTTCCATTATTGTTGGTTGTAGGTTTGGTGGTACCAGCTGTTGTATTGTGGTTGGTTGTAGGTTTGGTGGTACCAGCTGTTACATTGTGGTTGGTTGTAGGTTTGGTGGTACCAGCTGTTACATTGTGGTTGGTTGTAGGTTTGGTGGTACCAGCTGTTACATTGTGGTTGGTTGTAGGTTTGGTGGTACCAGCTGTTACATTGTGGTTGGTTGTAGGTTTGGTGGTACCAGCTGTTACATTGTGGTTGGTTGTAGGTTTGGTGGTACCAGCTGTTACATTGTGGTTGCTGGTATTTTGTGCTTGCACCTGTAAAACAGAATAACAGTTTTCATTGTCCAGGAGTTATCGCAAATCCTGAGTCACTTTTTATTCTACACTAAGAATCTCGTGCGATATTTGTATAGGAGGGCGTCTGTATTTGCCTCACTGTGATAAGATCACATTCAGACTTGTTTTTTCCCTTTCGTCTAGTCCTGTCACGTAGTTTTTATGTTTTATTTGTTCAATTGTTTTAGAAATTGAAGTTGACCTTTTTCACCTCTTGTAGAAATTGATTTTGTGGCCATTTGTGGAAACAATAGAATAAAATGTGTTGGTTACTCTATGTGATCAACACACGTCACAGTTAATAGTTGTAACATCACATAGGACTAAGCGTTAAAGCTGGGATCAAAGTGTTCTCCATAGCTGCTCCGTCTGCCTAAAACTCTAAATCTAAAAATATTCAAGCCTTCACCGTGCTGTCTTTGTTCAGATTTCACTTGATTGGGAACGAGGGCAGCCATTCAGATGACATGTGACTACTGGAACTAGCAACCTAGTTAGCGATTTAAATGCTATAAACATCTGAGAATATCATTCCAGGAAATGTCACTGGACTAAAGTGCCTTTCCCCTCCATGTTCTTTTACTCAACAGTAATTTACAGCTTAGTGTTATAGTGTCCTGCCTGTTGCTGCTGGTGGGTGCCGTAGATGCAGGATAGTCTTTCTCTGTGTCACACACAAATCATTCATAGCCAAATCATGCAAAGGTCAAACACCTGCTGCTCCAACTCAGTACATGAGGAATGAACACTAATCATGCTTTGAATATTGCTGTGGTTGGTCGAAACCTACAATATATGTCTGCACTCCAGTGAGTGGACAGAATATATGTTTAAGCATTACAATTTTATTGAAGTGTTTTGTGGAGATTTATAGAACACTATTTGGAAATAACATGCAATAATAATAACTATAATAATAATAATAATAATAATAATAATAATAATAATAATAATAATAATAATAATAATAATAATAATAAATAAAACAATAATAGCTATCAAATTTCACTTTCTACTCAACATGAAGTTGCTTAAAAAAACAATTGTTAAGGTCCAATACACTTGATAGTTTGGTAGTAAATTACCACAAATTATTTCAGGTTTACAAGAAAGATTGTTTTGTCGCATTAGACAATAAAAATTTTAACACTGTACAGTCTTCATTTCATTAAATTCAGACTAATTCAACTACAGTCATGCAAAATCCAGAGGCGGCTGTTGCTTAATTTTCAAACTTCAGATAAATCTGCTATTCAACCAGTCTCCACTACTCGAATATAGCTTCAGCTTTTTGATCACTGGTTCATCACTGCCCTATTCACAATTCAGAATCTTTTTTTTTTTTTTCAAACTCTTCCTTACCTCAGTACAGTCCAGTGTCATGAAAACCAAATAGATGTAGAGAAGAATCATGGCTGTTCTCGCCATCTTGATCTGAAACGGTCTTCTTAGCATTGTCCACACCTTTCTGTTTGCCCTTTTATATCAGTTCACCACAATGTGGATGCTGGTAACTGTTGGTCATTTGAGGGCTGAGCAGTCGTATCAACAAAGCAGGTAGTACCTTATTGGACTGCCTCAAAAAGTGGGTTTTATGAGTGATATTGCACTGGACCAGTTTCAAAACCTAAGAAATCACTCTTTCAATGCCTTCTTTTTGGTCGCCCCAGGGCTCCATCCTTGGCCAATTACTGTCCAGCACATACATGCTTCCATTGGGAGACATGATAAATAAACACAACATCCAACACCACTGTTATGCAAATGATACTCAAATATTGTACAGTCTTGTTTTTAAACAGATATCTTTAAGTTCAGATCTTTTGTCTTTCTCCCCTTATCTTAAACTGATCATCAATTAGACAATTTGTTGCAATTTCTGTATTACAATTCTCTGTGTTCTGGTTTCAGTGAAAAAAACTACCACAGGCTTCTGGTTGTTCAAAATCCAATCACTTGACCTCAACCAACGCTAAAAAAAAGAGATCACATCAGTCTATTTTAGCCTCTCTTCACTGCTTTCCAGTCATTATGAGAAATCTGTTGTATCTTTTCCACCACTTCTGACTATGTATCTATTTAAATAGCCTTCTATAAATTTGAGTAAATTTGTTTATTGACTTATCTATTTTTAATGAATTTGTTTAGTGATTGATTTACTTCTTAATTTACCGACCATATGTATTTTTTTCTCTCATTTATTGGCTTATATAATTACTTACTTTTTTATTTGTATGTAATCTACTGTATATGTACTGAATCCCATGACTTTATATTTGCAAATGTTTTCTTAACACTTGGGTAAATTTGGGAATCTCAATGCTATTCCTGTATTTCATTTTTAATAGCAG
Source organism: Antennarius maculatus (assembly GCA_013358685.1). Classification (NCBI taxonomy): domain Eukaryota; kingdom Metazoa; phylum Chordata; class Actinopteri; order Lophiiformes; family Antennariidae; genus Antennarius; species Antennarius maculatus. The sequence goes on along the minus strand of CM023622.1, from coordinate 6,621,919 downwards.
ATTCCAGTCATGAATTATTTTAATACACTGTTCTGACCAGTGAAGCACTCGGTGACATTGATTTCAAATAGATTAAGGGAGAGAGCAGAAAATGAGATGTAAATTTCAAATATGATTTCCAGGAGTAGCTCATGATTCAAATTATGTAATTTGCCAAGTGTCGTACTGATTTATTACTAAAGCCAAAGTTGCTATGCCTCATGCCAAATACATTGCCATTCAACCCTGGAGACTAAAGTACCTCACTGAAATAATGTTATGAGAACTGTACCACATCATACCATATTACAGAATCCATTATGTGTATGTGTATTGACTTTTTATTACGAGTAGCTTTTCCATTAAAAAATTTTTAATGTTTGAGTTTATAGTAAAATAATTGTCCATATTTCAATAATATTATAATGAAACTTTAAATTTTAATTTGTGGACTTTTTTCAGACAGGAAAAACAGTGTTATGCATATTTTTGTATATGACAGCTGAAACTGACTGCACTTGCACAGGGGAATTACTCTTAATCGAAACAGAAACTAACCATTGCCCTTAACTTTTCTCTTTCAACCAAAATCAGATACACATGAGGGAACAAAAGGGAAATGTATAAATGGAATGTAGCCACAGAAACGGATCACCAAAGAATTCAAGGGTTACCCAGATAACATATTTTTCAGCACTGTTGAACATTATTGTGATGAAAGTTTGGGGAAAAAGTTCTGTCGTATTTCACCTTCCTGTTGGCTGGCAGCTGACAAATCTGGTAGGGGAATAATGAAACAATGACAAATATGTTCCTGTGATGTTTAGCTTTTGATATCGAGCTTGTGCAAATACTTCCTGCATCTTATCACTTGTTAAAGATCATGTGACAGCCCTATTGTACTGCATGAAATAATGACATTTCCAGGCAAGTTTCTTTCAACTACCAGTCACTACTGATATATCTAAAATAATAAATTTTATATCAGATTGGTGATTCCAAATTCTTTCTTGCCTTTTAAAAATACTGTTGTCTACAAATTCAACCCAAAGTCTGCATTTTTTGTTCATAATGAGATACAAAGAACAATTTTAGTAATTTCATCTGCAGTGAACTGCCATTGTTACATGACTCAGTGCCGGTAAAATCAAATAAATGGTAGCATACGTTCTTGCAAATTGTTACTACACAACTTTATGGACATAGAGGGCAACGATCTCCTGTAGAGGTTGTTCTGTTCATAGCTGTGAGAGCACATGAAAGCTTTTGTTGGGTTTTTCAGTTCTGTTATCTGCATGTTTCTTATTTCCTGGCATTTTATTTGAGAAAAGAACTGTGTTGGAATGGCATTGGACACTACCCTAACTACTATATATTTCAGTTTACAACCAATGTGTGATCGATCCCTGAGGAAATGAAACAATCCATTACACGCTCCTTTCCTTGTTGTGATATCTGCCTTTATCCTTATCTGTGTGACGTGTTTCATCACTTGAGTTACTAATTCCATCAACCTCTGTTTTATTGCTTTGCTATTAACATGAGAAACCACCAGGGAGAAGGCAAAGTCTTGTAAACATCTAGAGATGCTCAGAGAGACGCTTATGTTCCCATGACCCCAAAATTTGAAAACCTTGAAGAACATTCCTAGACTTTAGTACATTTGTTATTTTTTCTGCTTTTGTCATATAAGACTGAATTTGCACAATCTTAAATAATTATCAGCTGTAATCACCAGCATACCATTTAGTTCCATTATTACTATGTGTTGGGGAGAATGGGGTAAAATTAGATTTATTTTTGTTTATCCAGGTTCAACTAAATCCTTGATAGATGATGGTGATTTCCTAATGTAGAAAACAATGTGAATCACTTTGTTAAAGATTTGCCTGAACTGCTCAGCCATGCCGGGCTTTCCAAAATTGCGGTTGTGGGGCGAAGTGAGCCAAAGGTGATGGAGTAAATTGAGCAAGTGGTTCAACTTACCACATCATGATGCACTGAAGTTAAGTTAAGCTTCTGAAATATATAAATCACATTTCAGTTGTCAACCACTGTAGGAATAATATTATGATAAGAGTCTATAAGACAAAAACCATCAACAGACAAACATCCCTTGAAGAGATGAGAGAACTAAAGTAATATATTCAGTACACAGCAATAATAAAGGTTAAAAGTGTATTTCACACATTAGGATACACAAAAAAGATTTTTAAAAAAATCACATTTCCCACAGAGCACCTCCAGTGTTTTTGCATCTAACAAATTTCACAAACATCAAACACCATTTAAAAAAAAAATGCTTTCATAGATTTGACCTTGTGATTTCTGAAGAGGGAACAAGATGAAATGCCACTGTTGAAACAGAGGAACAGTCCAGCAGTGGTGCAGAAAGCACACAATTGACAATGGAAATAAACACATCAGCTATGAAAGGGGCCATTCACTTCATATGAATTAGTTGTGTTCTGACTTCTGGGTTTGGGTAGTTACCCCATACTGGTGCATGAATTTGATGCTGCTGTCGGAAGTGATTTTCTCATTAAATAGAAGGATAAGGAAGCTGTGGAAAAAGAGGACAGGAACAGAAAGAGATGACTGGTGAAGAGGAGAGAGAAAGAAAGAGATGAAGATAGGATGAGCAGAACTGGCCACATAATGTATGCAAATAAAAACAACAATTTGTCAAACCATGGACACAATGTCAGGACTTTTCTCCATTTTACAAACACATTTCACAGGATTATGACTCTGGTTGGACTTTTAAGAAAAGATTTTAAAAAAATAAGGAAAAACAAAGCCATGCAATACACTGTAACTGTTATTAGACATGACTGTGAAACGTACTGATTAGACCTTCAAGCCATATATCAGAAAACGAGTTATGCAATTTTTTTTCCGAATTGTGATTGTGTGACTTAAACAACATAATTAAGTTTGCCTGTATATGTCAATCATCATGGACACAGAAATAACTATTTTTATGAACATATCCAATAAATGAAGTAAAATTGCCAGGTAAGAACGTGCAAATGCACGTCCGTTGTTAACTATCTCTGCTGTTTGTTTTCATCAGTGTGCTCTGTGACCTCTGTTCGTCTTTTAATGCTTGCCTGCAAACCAAATCTGCTTAGAATACAAATTCGGCTCAAGGTGTTCTACACATAGCAAAAAATTGTGAAATCAGAAGCATACATTTGTACTCCATTGGTACAGAGCATGAAAGAGAAAAATAAAATTGGACTAATAAATAATGCATTAAAAATAACATTTTTATAAAGTTTTACTGAATACCAATGTGTCTCTTTTACATGTTTGCCAAATCAACATAGGTCATTTTTATTTTGGCCTTTGCTATGTGTGCAAATTTAGATCATAAATCAACATGGATTAAGTTAGTACCACTGACTCAACCAATCAAGAGACAGCAGGTTGAATATAAATGAGATGCTGTTACTGAGTGTCACTGGGCTGGCGAGGCGTCAAGATAAACAGTTCCTACTTATATGTTCTTCATTTCACCACAAACAACCTGTCACTGATATTGACACATATTTGTGGTGTGATTAATTTTGATTTGCTTTTTCTTTCTCGTTTTTCTGTTTTTGTCATGACACTTATATCATAAATCTTGAATAAAAAATAGGAAATAATAAATATGTTAGATGCATTGACATAAAAACTAAGTAAATTACTGCATACTGTTACAAATTGTACAAAATATGCATGTCGTGGTCGTTTTTATTGTATATTTTAGTGCAGGTGATAATACTGCTGTTTTATTTCCAGCACTTTGGGTGTTCTCAGAGCAAATTACAGTATTTTCTCAATTTCTCCTAATTTATGCTGCTACTATTAACGGCTTCAGAATTTCCATGGAAAATAGAAAATATCTAAGTACTGTATTAGAAAGGTCCAAATAAAACACAAAGGCATAGTTTACAAGACATGGCCCACACAAAATAGACATCCATCCGAAATAAATAAAAAGCCTAGTTCATTAGAAACAAGACAATTCCTTTAGAAAAAAAATTGTAAATATCCCAAGGAATGACTGTTAAATATAATGTATGTGTATAAATATTAAATATAATATAATGTGAATAAAGCTTGAATAGCTGCAATAAAAAGTTGGCCTGATATATTCTTGACCAGACCGCAATCAGTATAATTATTGTATACTGATCTCCTTTAAAAATCATGTTCGAAATAACAGAAAACAAATTTGAAAAAAACTTTAGATACCAAAACAATTCAAGTAATGATCATGCTTAACTTCTGTGTGGAGTTTGTCCACACTAGTCGATATACAGTACAGTATTTTGCCAGAAAACAAATACGTAGTATAACAGGCAGGAGTGTCCAGTCGACTCAACGAACATGGGCGCCCCCTAGTGGAGAAAGAGTTGTTTCTAACAGGAAGTGACGCACTGAACATTTTTACGCGCAGTCTGTCTGAGAGGAATCTTCTGAACGAGCACATTATGTCTTATTTTAAATAATTCCACTGTTACTACTGGAAGCCGCCAATATTTAGGAATCATTAATCTAAAGTAAGTCAAATTAACTATTCGATCTTTTGTAGTCGCCGTCACCATGAAAACAAGCTAACGGCTAACTATCCTGCTTCTCAATGAGCCTTTTCAATGGATTTCACTCGCTAGCCTGTTTAGCCTCCAAGATTAGCTGCAGTCATCCATCAGACGCCGTGTTTCTACACTGTGTTTAGCGCATACACGAATAGAAGTGTCGACATTACTTCTAACACTAATGATCGATGCTAACATGAGCGTTAAGTGTTAACGTTACATTCTCGGGAGTTACTCTACTTGAATCACGTCTGTCCAACGAGCTCGGTTCAAGTTCCCCAAGTGCTTCCAAAATGTTCAGGCGCTTCCGGTCTCCCCGTTTCACTCACTGACCCCCATCTCACTGGTTTCCTGTAGATTTACGCAGTGATGGCAGCCTCATTACCTCAGAAACCAGGGATGGCAGGGATGCCCCAGCAGCAGCAGCAGCAGCCTCACCTGCCGCCAAACGTCGCCTCAGCCCCGGGACAGCAGCCCATGCCTCCTCAGGGAGCCCTGAGGGAGATTTCTCCCGTGTTCCTCTGTCGGATCGGACAGGAGACCGTTCAGGACATTGTCACCCGCACCATGGAGCTCTTCCAGATCACAAGAGCAACACAGGTACTGGACTTAATGCTGTTAGTTTGAGAGACAGGGAACGAACCTCAATGGGAGATTCCTCCTTATGTCCATCGGTAGTGTTCCGTACATTACACACTCCTCTTAAGCAGATTGAGTTTGTACAGTTTCCAATGATATGTTCAAACCTCTGTCTTTGAGCACATCTGGAAGATCTCATTCCCAACTTGAAGTAACCTTTAAAGGTTAAATATATTCCTTCTTTATTTTTTTATTTTTTATATATACCTGAAAAGTTTTAAGATATGAAGTCACTTGCAAGTTAAGAACTTTGAAGCTTGCAAAAACTCGTTTTGTCCGAAAAAGAATTGATTGCAAATATACTGACCGGAATATAAATTTAACTTGCTAGGATAGAAGACGATTTTAGTTCAACTTGTTTTCTGAGGGATGCTGCAGTAACTGTCTCCAGCTGGCATGTGGTGGTGACATCTGAGTATTCAGCTTATGAGGTTCCCTTCGTCATCTGCCAGTCTGGATTTGTTCCGTCCTCCTTGGTCACATATGTGCTTCGCTGTGCTTGCCAGCAGTGGTAACGCTTGTTTTTCCATCTCCACCTGACGCATGTCTCTTCTGTGTTTCTCAGTGCATAACTCACCTTTTACACAGCTCGTCTGTGTCCATTTCAGTTTCACACCGAGAAATTTCAGATCACCATCCTCAATATGATAAGCTGTAATAATTGAAGTGGCACAGAATGGATAGTTTCTTACACTATCAGCCTTGAATTATTGATTGAATTAATGAATGAAGAATACTTTAATAACCCCAAAAGCAACTTATTTAAGTTGACAGGATCTTTTGCAGTTTTTCATCACATTTCCATTTGATAAACTGATGAAATGTGCTTTGTGTATTTGGTTTAGCTTCCAAATGGTGTGACTCAGAGCCAGGCGATGTACCAGGACCGCTTTGGGAAACTCCAGGAACACCTGCGGCAGCTCGCCATGCTGTTCAGAAAGCTCAGACTCCTGTACGAACGCTGCGTGGAGATGACCTCTGACCTTCAGGAGGGTCCAGCAGAGGTCAGGAGGAGAATGAAAGATTAAAGCTGCTTGAAAGCTGTTAATGAGAGCAGACTTTCAGTCTTTCTCTTCTTTTATTTGTGCTTGATAGCATGAATTTGAAGAATTATCAGTGCATCATTCCACTCTTGCAACGTTAGTTTTCATCTTCTTTCACTGTCGACACCAAACACGTGCATCTACTGTCAGGATGGAGCAGAACTCTTGTGTTCACTCTGTGTCCTCAGCTTCTACCGTATGTTGGAGAGGAGCTGGTGTCTGTCAAAGTGGACCCCTGCAGTCCGGCTGTCAACCAGGAGAGAAAAGAGGTTCTGGAGGTTTGTTCCTTTCTCTTTTCTGTCTTTTGTCACATGCCGTGTGTGTGTGTGTGTGTGTGTGTGTGTGCGTGTGTGCGCGCATGCGCGTTTGTTAACTCTGACTCTAAGGATACACCGTACGCGGACACGCCCGCACACACGTAGGCAGGCTACAGAAACGCGGAGCTAACTCGGTAGCGAATTACAAGCTGACTTTACTTATGGTCATAAGCAATTATAAATAATATAAAACGTGCCGTGTGTGTGTTTTTGTGTTTGCTATGATGTTGAGGATAAACCGTACGCACACACACTCACCTCAGAGATGAGAACGCCTTTATCTGGGGAGAGGAGGGTGTTCTCACGTAGGTGGGCTCGGGGTAGGTCAATCACTCCCGTTGTTACATGACGACCAACACAAATCTAAAATGAAACTTTTTTTTTTTTTTTTTTTTGACTCTTGGACAACTTTCAACTGTACAGTCGATAAAGCACCTGTTTTTTTATTTTTTATTTCCAGAGTCTCGGTCGGGTGAGATGAGTTGAGTGAGGGAGGACCGCTATGTATATGTAGAGACCTGAAAAAATATAAATGATAGAACCCCTTTAAATTTCTCTCATTCATTTCATTCATCTTCTTAACCCGCTTCATCCGCTGTCACAGGTCACGGAGCCTTTAAATTTCAATCGAAAGATTTTACCTTGTATGATCACTTAGAAAAAAGATGTGGATTCTACTGAGCAGTGGCCCTTCAGGTACCTCTAGATGGCAGTGTTGACACAGACCTGGGAGTCTTGCCTGGAACTGACCTGCACAAATCAATGTTTAAAATCGGGATGTTGTTTTCAGACACTTCATAGTCACTAATAGCAGCAAGAAAAGTTTGTAAGTTTCCACCAGGCTGCTGACAGAATACCGGTACGTGTTCCCTGAGGCAAAACTTGATTGATATTTCTCCTAATTGTTGCAATCCGTCTTTGTGTTTCACCTGCAGAAGGTGCGTCAGAAGAACCAGGAGATGAAACTCCTGATGGATCAAATGAGGAATTTGCTGTGGGACGTCAATGCCATGCTGACACTCAGGAAATGAGAGCTCTGCTTGATCTGCTCTGTTTTTAAGAAAAGCACTCCTCCTCAGAAGACGGGACTGCACAGCAGAGAAGAGGCGAATGAGGAATTTGTCGGATGTGGAATTCCATACCGTCCACTTTAGTACAGGCGCATCATCAGTGAAGCTATTCCCACTCACCTGAGAACTTCTGTTTGTTATATATTATACTGAGGTTTAGGGTAAAACCATTATTGCAGTGGGATAATTACAAAGAACCTGATCCACTCCCTCATCAACAATTATTATTATCATTTTGTACAAGGCAGCTGATAACCCAGTTTGTTTTTCGCAAGTGCTCCACAAATGTTATTTAGTCACTGTATTTATGCAATATGGTCTGTTTTAATGCCATGTTGAAACCTGTAAGGCCTCAGGTGAATCAGGTGAAACAAAGAACTTTATTAAAACACTATTCATGGTGCCCCCTCTCCCACCCCCCCGAAAGTGCTAACTCAACACCAGGTAGACCTGAGTTAATAGCAGGTAATTGTTGTAGAAAGTGCAGAAGCTGAACTTAATGGCTGTTTACAAAGGGAGCAGTTATCCTTATTACACTCAGTTGTAAAAAAAAAAAAAAATCCACCATGTTCATAATTCAAATGAGGCCCTTGGCAGCTACGTATCTCAGGTGCTTTGTACATAATTGTGTGTGTGTCTGTGTGTATGCGCACGCGCATGTGCTTAATGAGATTAGCTAGACGGCACACTTTTGTCCTGAGGGTGCTGAGACATCCTTACCTTGTAAAAAGAATTTTGCTTTACTGTGAGACAAAAGGTAAGGCCCGTTGGGTCATTTCTGAATTGTTCAAAATAAACGTTTTTCTTTTTACAGAATTTCTGAACGTAAACTTTGAAGTCCTGTTTGTTAATTCGGGAATGACCAAACTCAACCTCCGTCTGCTCCCCAGAGGGCCGACGTGGGGATTCAGGATCTCCCTCTCAGCAGAGATGATGCATAAATATCTGAATGCGTATCCACCGACACACAATGCTGCACATTCTGACCCCAGCCCTTTGTATTCATCTTCCTTTACACTCCCAACAGTGCTACAAAGCAGGATCAAACACAGTGACAAAAAACGGATAAGTTTAGCAGTGCTTTAATTGTTTTTTGGAATAATTGAAGGGTTTTCAACATTAATTATATTGGTGGGAAAATAAAATCCCAGCATTTTGCCTTTGAAGGCCAGGGAACACGACGCACCACAAGGTACCAGTGTGCCTGATGGTGAGTAGTTAGGGCTCCTGGTAATGTTATAAATTATTCACTAGTAGGACATGTAGTGGAGAATACAGTTGAGTGATGTTCCAGCTGAAGATTAAAATTGAACCGTTTGTTAAATAATATCGAAGCTCAAGTTGAAGTATTTCATTTTTTTCTGCAAAGAACATTTTTGAATTTTTATGTTGAGGTTATTTTAAAACTGTCAGAATGATAAAAGGATATCAAAAAAAAATTATTTGACAATCTGCAGATCAGTCGATAAGCACTGAAATATTCATTGGTCGCTGCGCTACTTAAGTTGGTTAAAGGATGTTCAAGAGTTTACAGGAGTATGACGTTTAGTCTCACGTTCCCTCATCGTCACCCAAGTTAATTTTCAACATATCAATCTCATTCTGGTCAATACACCCTGATTGGTTTTATGTGCAAACATGGAAACAAGGGAATTTACAACTTCGCAATATTAAATTCGCATCATGCGAGGTTGCTTCATCTCAGCTGAAAAGGGTGTTCATGAAACGAAAGCTGTGTCAGACAAATCGGACACCAGAGGATTACATTTAGAAATCATTTTTATTGGTTTTACAGGTAGGATTTCGCTCCGTCTCCTTACTAATGCCGAGACACACCTTAGGAGCTGGAGTGCATGGCACCGATCGTTCACTCAGTCCTTCTGACGAGATACCTGGTCTCCTCTCATTGCCACAGCAACAGCGCTGGCGTGAAATGTACACACACACATAGACACACAAACGCCGTTTTCCAATCGGGATTGTCCTTTCTTGGTGAGAAGCCCAATTATTGGGACGACTTCAAAGCCCCTTATTGTCTTCTGTGGTTTGGACAGACCACAGGAGGTAGGAGAATCATTTGAAGCTCCACTCAAACCTTTGTAGCCCCCTTTTCATATCTCTGTAGTCCAGAACAGTCCACCAGGGTCTGTCTGATGATTATACTTTGTCCCCATCACAAATAGACCAAACTGCTATTCTGCCATTCGCTACACCTCTTTGAGTACCCCACGTTGACAGCTCAGCACTGATTGGTCTATTAGGCTGTCTAAACGGTCACTAGACCAGGCCTGGGATGGCGGTCCCTTGACTTTTGCTCCGTCATTTTCATGCTCTCTCCAGGTCTTTGTACTTCTTGCGCAGAACGGACACTTGATCTTTGAAGAGCACGGGGTCCAGACGAAACTGAGAGTGGACCAGAGGCATGTAGCCAAACCAGTTGGCAAACGTGTTGACACACTCCTGTCGCTGGTTGAAGTGCTCCGGGTTTACCCAAGGGACACTTTTTGCACCCTGAGAGATAGAATAAGACATCGTTATTCACACAGCACTGATCTCACAGACGGTTAGTAATTCAATATATTATTGGCTACTCACCTGTGGACTGGGTAACTCCTTGTACTGTTTCCGCTGAGCTACTTTTATTGGTGGCAGGTGTGTCACAGCAGAGACCAGGAAGTTCATCAGGATGTCCTCACAGTTGCAAGTGCGATCCACCAGAGTCCGCAAGGACTGGGGTAAGTAGTGGGAGAAAAGGTAGTTGTAGTACCTGTGGAGTGAAGCACAAAAAATATAATCACACATGATCGTGGAGGACAGGATAGAAAATGTGAGACGTCAAGAAATTGTTAAAACTATTGGAGAATTGAAGAACTGTCATGCAGCTATTAGAGAAAAAAAAAAAAAAAAGATGTCTGCCAACAGGAGAAAGAAGAACATTAGATGATATAATAAGTAATGATTTTACCAGGCATTAAAGGTATCTCTAAACGAAACAAGGATGTTATGTGTTTGTAGGTTTTGTGTTTTTGTGATTTTTTTTGTATTTATAGCATATTGTTTGTGATTGACAGCAAAACACATTTCCCATTTTTTACAATGAGCTACAGGATCATGGTGGATTTCAGTCACATGCTTTGAAAAAGACCATTCTTGGTAATAATTATATGAAGTAAAAGATATATCAGTGGCCTGTTGTGAAGAAAACCTGTGTTCTAACAAGCTCCTGATTTGCTTCTTTTCACACATCACTATTACACATTGTTATTTTATTCATTTTGTTGGAATATTTGGGAGCATTTGTCGCTCAAAACCTGACGTCTCAGTTTGTCGTCGCAGTTTTAGCCTCTGGTGTTTGAACTCTCACAGACAAAACACATCAGCTGAACTCTTAAAATAAAAAAAAAAATGCATCAGTTTATCCCAGGTGGAAGCCAGGTAACCAACACCTGTCAGGTCGCTGGCATGTAACATTTGTAGCAAAGAGCAGATGGTGTGACGTACTGTATGTTGATGACATGTATCTGGGACAAATTAACCATTCCAGCGCCAGTGGGATTTGATATTTATAGTGCACAGCAATCTAAGCCCTGTGGTACAATACAAATGATCATTCCTTCCTTGTTTAAGACTGGAGATGTTGAAACCGACACTAATTTTGCATCACATTATGCTGATGTTGTATTTTATACATTTGTTAAAGATGATTGTGAGATTTTGTCAAAATGTATGTTGGGGCTTTTCGCAGCATAGGCTTCATTATTGAGATACTTTATGTGTAAAATATTTTTAAGGGCTCATGCAAGCTTCAAATGAATACTCAATGTACTTTCTGTATTTGAGTGGTAAAACAGGCGTTTGACGTTATGCAGATGTACATTATGTAAATGCATGTCAACAGGCCTAAGTGAAGGACTGTAAAGGTTTTAAAAATTTTCTTTCATAAAGACTGCTAGAAAAAATGTCACTCGTTTCTCAAAATACTGTAAGTTTTTCAAAAGCTTTTAAAAGTACCCAGGCTGTGGAATAATTAATGGCACTCATGTCCCTCTGTCACTGCATATATCAAATTCAGGCTTTTTCAAATTAATCAAACTGCTTGAAGTAATCCCTGAGTAACCCTCTGCTTTCCTTTTTCTCTCAGTAATACACCCACAAAATTGTGCTTGATTCTACTTTATTCTGTTTGATTTTTTTGCCTCTTCATGTTGAGATCCATGTCATTATGCTCTCTGCTGTTTCTGCTGCTGCTGCTGCTGCAATTCATCAAGTTGTCTTGTTTTTAGCTGTTGATTTCAGAGAGAGGCAATCTGTTTTCATTTCCAGCAGCATAATCATAATCGTGTCTGTAGGTGTGGGACTATATTTAGTCATATGCAGTATATGCATGCATTGTAGTTATGAGTTAATGTTAAAATCTCTGAGGAACACCATGAAAAGCAAAGCATACTGTATGATTTTGATGAAAGCTAAACATGCCTATAGGAACCCCCCCAAACAACTACACTCCTTACAATGAAATATTCTCCAGACATTTATGGTTTCTATTTTTTTTTTTTTTACCGTAGGAGAAAAATCTGGATCTAGATCAAAAACAGAGTCATCCGAGTTCAATGAAGGTTTAAGTTTTCTTTCAGTAGATGGTTAAAAAAAAAATTAGTCTACAAAAAAGTGAGGATCTGATGTGAGAGCTAATGCGACGCACCTAACGATTCTGTCCTTGTTCAGACTCTCAGATTTTTTTTTTTCTCAGATACATTTGTTTTTCTTTACACTTGTTAATGCTTGCTGTGCTTTGGTGTCAGCATATTTTCATCAGCACAAAACAAGCAGCATATTTTATTTAACAAAATTATATTCTATTATTTTTTTCAAAATGTAATAATAATAATAATGGATTAGATTCATACTTGGTGATGGTAAGCTATATTCAGTAGCCACAGCTGCCCTGGAGTAAACTGACGGAGGCGTGGTTGCCAATCCATGCTTAAGGCCCCTCCACCGGGACAATCATACACATTCACACACCAGCGAGTACCCCACTGGAAGTAAGGAGGGTAAAGTGTCTTGCCCAAGGACACAACGACAAATGATTCGGCGGGAGTGGGAATCGAACCACTAATCTTTAAATCATGACCTGCTCTACCACTGAGCCACTGAGTCGTCATTCATTGCTGTCAAAAGACAACTGTTTTCTAAATGACCTCTTTATGCATAGAATCTATGAAGTTAAATGAGTTCTTTTACAAACGTTAGACTATGATCATTCAATAACATTATTGTTTGGTTGCAGGTTACATCATTTGACTGCAATTTATCAGTCTTAACAATGTTCACAGCAGGAACCTGAAGACCTTTCTTTAGGATGAAATTTGCAGCATGATGTGAAACAGCTAGCAGACGGACAGACATTCAACTTTTCTGTCACTTGAACACCATTCTGAAAAGTACCTGCATCAAGTACTGGCTGTACCAATGAATTCATTTGACTAAGAATGCTAGCATGCTAAACAAAGATATTATATATATTATACCTGCTAAATGGCATGCTTATGTGTGTTATGTTAACATGATTATTGTGAATATTTTAGCATTCTGACTTTAGCGATTAGTGGGTGCTGTAAGTCTTTCTGAAAAGCAAGTATGCCTATAAGTATTTATTCACAATTGTTTAGAGACAATCCACGTTTAGATGCAAAATATAAAATCATATTTATTTAGTTTAAAGCAGCATTTCTTATTTAATTTCTCTTTTAGCGTACCTGTGGTAGAAGGCAGCTCCAGTTAGGACGATGGAGTAGTCATTGGTCCATTTGGAGGTATAGCCCCAGGCATGCTTCAGGGGATCCCAGAAGTGGCTCCTGGGAGGGTAACCCACAATCCTCTCTGGGAAGCTCCGCCACACCAAGAAGGCAAAGTTCACCTAGGGGTGCACAAACACAATGCACAGACACTGACGCACCTTCTCCAGGAATGTAGGTTTCATTATATGTACAGCTGTTCTTCATGTTCATGAATAACACATGAAAACACACACACACACACACACACACACACACACACGCACACACACCTCACTGGTCAGCAGGACGGTATCCTCATCCAGACTCAGCACTGCTTCCGTCTCTATAGCAACGTGCGGTAGGAACCGGCTGGTGGTCTGGAAGAGAAATACACGGATCTCGGTTCTTGTTCTACAAGTTGTCTTCTCTGTGCTTAAACAAACTGCACTGCAGAAAAATAAAACTATAATAACAGAAATAAACTGAATATGAGTAGAAAATGGCTCAACACTTGTGAAATTATCCGTCCATGCAGCAAGACTGTCAATAAATCCTATTATAATTAGCTTATTCAAGAGACAATTAGGATAAGATTAAACAAGTCATATTCAGACATAACATTTAAAATTTTGACAAGCACAGACTCCTTTGCAGTTACAGATGTTCGTGTTTCAGTGAATAAATTTGAGTGACTGAGATGAGGGAATCACTGCTTTTTCCCCTTGGGAGTCTAAAAAAATACGAGACAGTGAAAAGGAGGCTCAGAGGGATTATTGGGTGAGAGTGACATTTATGAAAAGCAAATATCACACAGATCGGTGGACATGTTGGATGTAAATGTGAGGGGAAACCTACCAAGGAGAAGAAGTGGAGGAAATAAATCAGCAAAGATACATAAACAAGCTGAGAAAACTGTCAGTCAGTCTGTCATGCTGTCAGTCTGATGTCACCGTAGGCTGAGAGTGGCATCGGTCCTCACCTTCCTCTTGCCATCTGTCACAGTGAGAGGGACAGGCATGGGGGGCCATTTGCTCCGAACCGGTGCCGGCTTCTCACTGTTCCAAAGAATGATGATCTGGAGCAGCAGAAACCATCACATATAAACATGTTAGATTGATCCAGGCTGGTGTCAATCAAACGACACTAATGATGAAAGGGGCTCACCCTTATCAAAATAAGATAGCGTGTTTTAAGTGATAAAACTAATATAAATTGATTTTTACAGATCACCTGAGTTTCTCTCCGTTTACCTGTGAACAGTATTTTGATTTAGAGACCACCTGAAGCAGCTTCATGATTGGCTGAGATTGAGAGACTAATGGGGAAACGGCGTGGATGACAGCAGTGAACTCCTGACCTGGACTGATTCCTGGGCATAAATATGAAGAAAAAAAAAACAAAACAATGAGAGTGAAGAACAATGTAAAACAAGTCTGAATTATTTATTGAGTGTTCCGCATGCGAGTGTAGAAGAGTAGTGTGTTAAACAGAAAGAATTTAAAGCCACTGCGTGTGGATTTAGATTGATTTTTATTACGGCATGTTTGGCAGCATCCAATTTTTTAGCGATACATGCCACTGAGGCAGCATATGGACTCCGCCAAATGTGTCAAGATTGTGCCAGTTTTCTCCAAACCAATCTTATTCCATTAGAAAAACACAGAAACGTCACAAAAGCCAGAACCGATAGATTGAACTAACATAACAATTCCTGTGTATTATATCATTACGTAATTTCAAATGAATCATTCTGGGGCAAATTAAGACTTGCATGTAATATGGACTCATTTCTGTGACGTCTATTTTTACCTAATCCCAGGTAGTAGAAAGGGAAGTGTGCAAGGTGAGTGGAGTACTCTGGCAGGACCAGAAGGCCTCCTGGCAGGGAGTTCCACATGTACTTGTTCCTTGATATGTGGGAGAACACGCGGTCCTTAATGATCTGGGGAAAGAAAGAAATATGATTTTGAATAATATTTGCAATGCTCCAAGTAGCTCAAATGATCGCACAAATTGCCAAACTTCTTCTGCTTTACTCATCTTACATAAACCTGTGCCACATTCAATTTTTATTCTAAGCCTGTGGATGAAAGTCTTGGAGGGCAACGTAAATTCTATGGCAACTTTGAGACGTGACACACTTGTATATTCCAGCAGTGGTCCTCCTCGGTGATAAAGTCTGTGCACTTCTCATTTTGCACCAATAGGAGGTGTCCATGCAACAGCAACACACCATCCTCTCTGCAGCCCTCTGACCTCAGGCTGACTGCACAGCTGTCTCCCACAGGGAGAGGTTCCCCTCTGCATGCTGTATATATATAAGCAGCTTATCGCCAACCTCCAGAACCTCTCCTTTACTCACTCTGGCATGACACCATAACAGTAAATACACTATGTGCTGCCAGATTTGCCCTTAAAAAAATTAGACCAAAGCCGACCACTCAGCGTGTGATTTCACAGGGTTCATTTTGTTATTTTGCCATGTATTTTTTTTTTTTATTTGATTAAAATTGATCCCAGCAGCATAAGCAAAAAAACTGCATATATAAAGAGATCATTATTTCTTTTCATGCATCACCAAACCCTTGGGATAACCTTCAAATGACATTCTCTTGGCTGGAGCAACAACCCTTGAAGGGAATTTCTTCTTTTGTAGCTCGTTCAGAGACGGAACGGCAACACAATCGACAGATGAACGATTGAGCAAAGCTGGATCCAAGATCCTTTATTTGTGAATTTCAGGGTGAAAAATCTAAACAGCTTTCTGAATATGACATGCAGAATCTAGATCAGCTGGATCAGTAGGGCAGGTTGAGATAGATGCTTGCTATGTAGTGATATATCGCATCTATATATGAAGGATTTCTCAGAGACTTCAGGCAGATTAGGTGCAGATGGATTTGAAATTTTTCCTAAACCTACAGATCAACAAAGAGCTGGAAAGGTGAAAGCCAAGAATTGTAGAGTGATGGGCAAAATCCAACCCTGCAATCATTATGACAGAAGGGCGGTTTCACTCTGTTGGAAGGGTTATGTGTCAGAAGACTGGTGATAGCACACAGGCTGCATATCATTAGTTAGAAGCTATGGTTGTGTTTTCAGTTATAGAGAGGAATTCTTTTTGGAGATGTTTCACTGGAATTTGCCGACTTCATCTGTAAGAATTTACTTGAAATATTTTCCAGAAATCTGATTTTTATAGGGACTATGAAATGCATAAAATTTGAAATTTGGCATGTATGCAATTAAATGTCAAGACAATAATACTAAGCAGCCAAACACGACATTGCTTTTAAGTAGATGTCAAAGACACCGTCAAAAAAAAAAAAAAAAAAAAAAAAAACAGAAGAGAAAAGCTGATTGTCAGTCAAAGTCAAACTTACCAGTTAAGAGCAGCAATTAAAACGACCACATTTTCCTTCATAATCAATCAATAATAATCATTTTTCATGGCTGACAGGCATATTGTTGATCAACAGACAATCATCTTGACAGTGCTGACTTTAGGGTAACAGAAATTTCCCCAATGTGGGTTGCCATGGCAGTTCTTCCCCATTCCACTGGACTTTCTCACTTTATCCCTACTTTGTTGTTGGATGTGCTGCCCCACAGACGGGGCATTATTGGAAAGGACTGACATTTAACATGTATTTATTTATATATAATTTACACATTATCTAATTCAATTTATCTGGATTTGTACACTGCTATATATTCCAAAACGAAACATTCACATTTGTGTACCTCAAACATGAGGAGTGATGTTTTGGGCTTTTTGTTAGTTTTATTGGTTTTATCCACTAAACACTGTAACCAGCAAAAACAGATTAAGACTAGCTCCAACCGTTACGAGTGGAAAGCTGATGAACAATTTTCAGGCCTTGTTTGTTAAACACATTTTGAAGACCCCGCTTGATATTCTTCTCCTGTCAGCGATACAATGATCATGATAACTGACAGATGTTCTTTTGTTAATACATAGCAAGTGTGTTCAAAAACACTTTTCTCCTCTTCAAAACAAAAAGCTGTGGAATCTACAGAGACGTCATGTATCTGGCAGTCCCAGTTGGCTGGTTTTCACCAGCTAGTTTACACCCTAGTCGTAAACTTCTCACTAAATCAAGTTGCTCAAGCCACATAATTCACACACGGAGATGAATTTCTTTGCGCTACTTCATGCAGAGTGTTTTAGGGCTAAGGCTGACCTCCAGTGTGGTGAGGACTATCTTGTCCACAGAGGAGAAGTAGGCTTCCCACAACATCTGGGTTCTCTGTCTGAGGGCCAGGACTCTCTCGTTTCCCACTGCTCTCACTGTGGATGGCACCTAAGGACAAGAAAAAAGAATGGTAAAAAACTCAGACAGTGAAATAAAGAAGAAAAAAAAATACAGAAAAAAAAACCCACAACAAAGATTCTTGTGTCTTTTTATAAAGTGGAAAAGAAAAAAAGTGGCATTTAAGTGATTAAAACTATGTAAACTGGCTCCCCAAAGAAATGACAAAGCTGCTTTGGGGTCTGTTGTTCAGATAATTAAAAGTGAATTAGTAAGAACTACAATTGGGGTTTTGAGTAAATCACCAAAATTGATTCAATCACTTTGAGTGGTAAGCTCAGTCGAAGTGGAAGAAAGCCATGCAGCACTGAGGAAAAAAAACATTTTGTGTTTACATAGCAGATATAGTCTATACAGATATAGCATTTCAGAAGTAACAGGGCCACCAAAACTCTTCCCCTGCTCCTCTTGTTCCTCTTCGTCCCTCCTTTTTTTCCCCCCTGGGAACATGTGAAAACCCACTTCACTAAATGGTGCACTAGCTTCCCTGAAGGATCTGTACTCACTGAGTCGCTCCTGGAAAAGGTTTTATGCTCCTTAACGTCACATCATAGATGTGTGAATGAGTGTATTATATGTGTGTTTCCATATGGGGGATTTGCAGGTGTGTGTAGAAATACCACCGATGAGGTCAGCTCAATTAATCCAATTCTCCCATAATTATAAAAAAAGTCTCCAGCCTGAGACCCGGGGCTTGTTCCTATTCATTAGCTGAATGACAGTTTGGGTGCTCTATTGGCCAGGATTGAAGCAGATCAATGCAGAGGAGACCTGATGTAATTATTTTGATGGAGAGAAATAAAATGTCAGCGCTGTGAGTGAGTGCGTGTCAGAAATGTCAGAGCGCTGCTGTACGATGGATACTAAATTCAAAAAGGCCTCATTCTATAGCCACAAAACTTCTAAAATCCTTATTTAATATTCTGGTTGTATTCTCTATTTAAGGGTGCTTCGATGAACAATATTTACTGTGGTAATGTTTCAAAACACGTCATCAAACATATTTGAACTTATAACGACGATAATAACATCATCATCATAATAAGGCCATTTTCCAGTGTATTTATTATTTTGGATAGTCTGGTATTGGTGTGTGGAGATCTTGGACACCCCTGCTGAGAAATCTGGCGTTCTGAAAATCGATCGATGCCTCTGAGTGTTACCTGTAGCAGTAATCTCTCATCTCCCTCGATGACCGCCTGGTTCCACTGTATGACATCAGAGAACGGCAGCTCCCAGCCGTTACTCAGCAACACTGGGATGCACGCCGCCTGGTTTGCACACGCGCACACACACACACACACACACACACACACACACACACACACACACACACACACACACACACACACACACACACACACACACACATACACAGACACAGAGTCAGTGATACACAGAAAATTCCTTACATGTCACTTTAATTGTGATCAGCTGCAGTTTGACTGGCCTCCTTCCTTCCTGCTGACTCGTCTTTGGCGGTAAACAGCATAACGTGACATAGTGCAGCTGCACGGATACAATACAATCTGTTCAATCCCAGCTGCTTGGCACTGTGATATCCCAAGCTGAGCAGATAATATGATCAATGCTCTTGTGTGTGAAATGTATGTGCTGCTGTGAGTGTGAACGACCCCTATAGGGAAGCTGGAATTAGCAACAACTCATATCTCCATTCCCAGGAAGCCTTGGAGGTTTTGTGAAAGGCTGTCACTCAAACAGATATGGCACGCAGGGCTGGCTGTTTGTCTACTAATTAGGTACAATCATTAAGGGGATGTATGCAGAGAAGGTGGCAAACAGAAAAAAAAAAGACAGGATGGAAGGATGGGCGGAGAACAAGAAAGGACCGCTTGATGCATGGAGGCATCACGCCTTATTGAGGTGGATTTTTGATGCTGCCTCATCCCCTCATTTACTTACAGTTTTTGATGTTGCTCCACTTTATTGCCTCTCCTCCCCGCCACCACTTCACAGACACGGACACACACACACACACACACACACACACACGTGCACACACAGAGTCCACTTATCCCATCCTGCTTCCCTTCTTCCTTCTACTTGCTATGGTCTGGAGAGTTGGTGGGTCTAGGTTATATATAAATATATATATATATATATATATATATATATATTTTTTTTTACTCTTTGGACTTTTTTTCTAATTAAACCACAGAACAGCAGAAACAGCCCCCGGAATTGGGGGAGATCAAACACTCTCAGCCCCACTGGGGCTTTCAACACCACTGCATTTTGTCTGAGAATAGACGTGCTGAAGGACACTCCAGCAAATAGGGCGACTAGTATGTGTGTGTATGTGTCAGAATCCACCGGAGTTTACAACAAGGTCGCAAAAAAAAAAAAAAAAAAAAAAAACCTCCCAGAGCGATAATCCAAGGCCTCTAAATTTGAAATGCAGTGCAGGGCTCACCTGAGTCTGGTCCCCCGAGGGATGACGTTTCAAACACTTAAAGCCCTTTTTTGCCTGGAGGTGGGCTGATATGAAAGCCTATATATGCTGTGTAGTTGCCTTTTGGTTTGTTTGCATTTGGAAATGAAAATAGGGAAGCTTTGTGTAAATGTGCATGAGTGTAAGTGTGCAAAATGTGTGTCCGTGAGTGTGGTGGAAAGCTGGCACTAGATTTCATACCACACGGGTAATTGCCAGTTCTTTGTGGACCCTGGCTGGCACCAAAAACAAGAAAAACGACACAACCAAAAAAAAAAAAAAAAATTCCAAAAAAGTGCTTCGAATGGAAAAGAGGGACAACAGCAACACTGAGACGACACGGGAAGAAGAGACGAAGGGAAGGGGACTGCGACTTCTGCCAAAACCAAGTGGGTTGAATGTGGATTTGCCCATTTAGCAGACATCAGCACTGGGGCACACTGGCACTCCTGTGGGTGCTTCCGGGACCATTCATGCAAAGACAACACGCACACACACACACGCACGCGCACACACACACACACACACACACACATACACCCACCCACACACACACACACACACCCACACACACACACACACACACACACACAGCTCCAGAGAGCAGTGCAGCCAGGGAACATTGTAGCAGCCAGAGAGTCCAGCATTGAGTAAATCTAAAAACAGCCACTACTGCTTCCTGCGCTGGTATGAGACCATCGACTTGGGTGGTGGAGACAGCGCTGCAACAAACCAGGCTGCTCTAAATTGTTCCCTTTATAAACTGCCTGTGGTTTTTCTTCATTGTTTGCGTACTTGCACATTTCACTGATGGACTTGAATGGATGATAGCAGTGTTTGTATAAGTGTGTGCATCTGCGAGTGTTAATGGGCCCATTTTCGTTTAAAGGGCCTTGCAAATAGCAAACAAAGCCTATGCGGCTAGATCTGCACTCAGCAAAACACAATGGTCTGGGGAAAAACCCTTGCAGATGTGACCATTAAGGTGTCAATAACAAAAGGCTGTACAGACCACATCACCAGAACATAAACATTCGGCATCCTGTTCACTTCCTTGCTGGATCTCATTGAATTAGAACTGCCTGTAAATGTGTAATTTGGTCATTTATGGTATGCAAAGAGAAAAAAAACTGCTGCTAGTGTTTTGATGACTGCTGTGCTGGCATGTTTGAGATGTTAGCAGTTTGTTTAGAGTAGCCAGCGTGACTAGAAGTAGTCAGGCAGGATGAAAGCAGAATGGACAAAAAACACATTTTAACAAACTCTATAAAGACACGCGATGAGTTGTGTTTTTGTTATTTTGACGCATCCTTTCTTCATGTCAGGTAATTTTTCATGCTTGTTAACACCCAGCATTTTAACTTAAAACGTTAATGTCTGCTCGAGTTGACAGCAGATTTTACAGATCCTGACTTTATCACTGTATTTATTATACACACATCTAGCAGTCTGATTACTTGTTCTGTGTTTGCGCTGAAACTGAAGGCAGAGATAGTGACTGCTGGAGTCAATCTCCTCATTGTAGTTAAGACACTACCTCACGTGTGAGATATATTCTAGCTGGAGCTAACTGCAGTCCACAAAATCCAGAATTCCTGGTTCTGGAATAATAAAGGTATATTTTAATTTACTAAAAACTATAAACCTAAAGCTGCTCGTCCACCTGTTGGAGCCTATCCCAGCTGGCCATGAGCAAAAGGTGGGTAGAACCTGAATAAGACACCAACTCATTGTGACAAGTTGCCAGCCGCTCTACCCTTCACTATCTAGCTGCATGCCTTATAGGCCCCTTTTTTATGTGTGTTTCAGGGCCTGTTGCATATACGTATACTGTACATATGTGTGCGTTGACAAATGGACTGAAGTGGAAAAAGTAATTTCCCTACAGGGATAATAAACAGTATGTCTTCTTCTTCTTTTCTTTTCACCTGTCCATCTTTTTCAGCCAGTATAAACCTGACAAGTTCATATGGATGTCTGACACAAATACAATTTTTAATCAAGGCTTGGGGCTTTTATTTTCCTACTTCCAAAATTGAGGAACAAAAAGCAGTAAAAGAGAAATGAATCTCTCGATGGAGTTCAGTCAGGTAGACCATTGTCAAGCTATTCTGTCACATCCAGCAAGTCTTCCCTTCCTGTTGTCATGGTCTGAGGCCATCTCATTTGTCTGTACGTATATCAAATAGCACAGCAACACACTGATGTCAGCCAATCATCTCGCTGTTTTGTTTTCAAATCCAACTCTCACCATTCCTCTAGGAGGATGACTTCTAAATTGTTCTGCCCCATTCCAGTTTAGGTCTTGCTCATCCCAAGCACCCACCGAGTTACAGAACATTTAGCAGGTTCCAGCAAATCATTACAGATTCAGATAATGACACACTCGTTCATCATAAAAACAACCTCAGAACTGCAACTACAACATATGGCTAGTGATGCTTTATAAAGTGATATAAAGGATAAATAATTTACATTAGAAAAATAACAAAATTCACCTGTAACGACTCCAGGAAACGGAAGGAGCCCAAGCGTCGACCTCGAGGCACCAAACAGAAGGTGGAGTTATGGAGGAGCTCCTGGTAATCAAACCTAACAAAGAAAAGGGAGATAAAACAGGATGTAAGACTTAACCACACAGTTAAACATCACAGTGTCTCCTGATGACACTTTTACCAATATTACAGGATGTCAAACCAAAACAGGTTTTCCCAAAAAGAGTATTTTAAATCTCTATTCATAACAAAACTCAGCCACACACTTTGCTGACGAGAACCAGAGGGCAGGAGCACGTTACACCGGCTTTAGAGTCGCTGCATCGGCTCCCTGTGTTTACTTCAGGATTGATTTTAAGATTATTTTACTGTTTTCTGAATGTCTTAACAGCTTTGCAACCTCTTATTTATCTGATGGTAACACTGTCCTTTTAGATATTCCAAAACTCCAGACTGCTTGAAGACTACAGAGACTGTCAATATTTTAGATTAAGACAAAACTTTTTAATCAGGTCTTTAACTAATTTTTTAAACCATTCTTTTGGTCCTATCTCGGTCTATGCAATTTTATGTGGCTTCTTTTATCCTGTTTTTTAAAGATAATATTAATCTTACATAGTGTTCTGCTTTTATTTATTACTGGAATTATATCTATTCCATTTAATTTTCTTATCTTAGGTATTTTATTTTTTTTACTGTTTTCATTATAATTATTATTTTCCCTGGGTCCCTTCGGCCCAGCTGGCTGGGGGTTCCTCCCTTCTATGTGGGGATTCACCTGTCTGTCAGAGCCCCCCTAGGGTTAGGGTCTACATAAACCTTAGTGTGTGAGGTTTATGTAGACCATAAGCAGGAAAAATCTAAATAAGCGTTGTTTTGAAGTGATGCAGGATATTGTAAGTTTTTGTGTATTCCTTTGGAATATAAAAAAAAAGGGAATGGGGTTAAATTCATGTGTGGTCTTAGGGGCTTTGATAAGACAGTGCAGAAAGCAAAGGATACCTATGAGGGCATTTATGGAGTCAAAGATTGTGAAAACATTACAAACCAATGTATCCAGGGGCACATTTTAGATAAATCTTTTCAGCTCTACTGGAGAGTGTAAAATTTGTGTAATAATTTCTGCAGGAAGAGGAAATTGGAGACATTTTATGTGCAGCTGCATGGAAGTATGCAATAAAACAGGATGGAAGACCTAACCTGTGCTGCCTGCAAGAAAATAGTTTCCTATACACCTGTTTTATGGCACTGAGACAGATATATGAAAATCTGTGGATGAAGACAGACATAAATGTTTTCTGTCAGGATTGAAATACGTAAATTAATTTTCTTTCTGTTTTTTAAAAAAAAATAAGATTTAGAGTTGCATCCCTGATATAAGTTGGAAAGGTTTTAAAGTCAGGAGATGTTTCACTGTTACGTAATGTATTGATATACAGATCAGTCAAGTGAAGAGAAACAAAGCAAAAGCTGTTAACCTTACAGATAAGATCATCTAATAAATCAAAAATCAATATATTTGTCGGTGGAAGATGGCATGAGTAAAGCACCATAATTCTGAAAATCGCTCTCAGATTGAAAACAAATCTGACAAATTGTGTGGAAACACACGCTTCGCTTGATATACGATATGCAACATCTGTCACGCATAAAATGAACCTGAAATTTTTGTGGCTTCTCATTTTTGATGTTCAGTCATAACGGCTCAAGATTATGTGCAGTAATAAATCATCAGAGGCTTTTTTCCCTCCTCTCCAGTGTTGGCACCACTACAGATACAGACAGCTACTGTATGCTGGGAAGTGTATCCATCACTGAGCTCATAAGTAAATATGCTCTAATCTCTGTTCTCTATTGATTTGTGCCGTAGACAAGAGGAGCTGAACATGAGCCAAAGTAAGAATTCTAATTGCAAAACTCCCACTGGCTGCTGCCATGCACCACCACTCTGTGCTCACATTTCACTTTCCGGCTATGAAAGAGACGCCACATGGAAACATCGGCATCAATGCTCGCCTTCATCTAAAATGGAACACCAACAGACCAGCGGTGTAACGGTCTCTCTGCACAGAGACGTAAACAGATGAGAAGATAAACATGGAACACTTTCACCTCGGTCTGGTCCTCATCTCATCGTGTCGCCACACCTCTCCTACTTTCTCATATCCTGCTCTCAGCTACCCTTTTTTTTTCTCCTCCTCCCATCATATTTGCATCCAACGCTCTGCTTGTTTTTTTAGAGGAGGAATGTCAGCGTAAAATATGCCTGCTATTAATCTTGTCACCCTCTGAGTCATTTATTTTTCCCTTCATGAGTGACAAAACACAGGCCTCTATTTTTTCCTACGAGTGAATTGGGATTTCATTGCTGATGTTAGCATCATTTATCGCTGCTACGCTCGGGCCTGGACATCCAGATCAGAACTGATGCCACTGTGGGGGGCTCGTGTTCGATATAAATGTGTCAAAAGCATGCAGGCGTTTATGAAACGCTCCCATTGGTTCGCTGAAAGGCAGCCTTGTCTGGAGTTAGCTACGCCTCTCTCCACCTGTTGATAAAGCTTAGCCATCACCACCGTTGTGCTTATGCATGTGTGTGTGTGGGCGTGTGATGGATGTGAGTGCATCTGCAGCGATATAAATCTTCGGCGTGAAATCAATCTCTGAGAGTAAAATATCCATCACAAGTGTTAAACAGATTTATGTAGCATTTTGCATCCAAGTTTTGGGAAGTGAAGACGACTCTTTGTGTGTTTGAGTAAAGGTGGTAAATAAATTTACTTCTTGGGTAAATATATGTTTGAATATATTGAATTGAGTGTGTGTGTTGTATACAATTGTGTGTGTTTGCAGTGAGACCCTATAATTTGCATGCAGATGAGACCTTTCTGGTTAGTCTGACCCACTTCTCTCTTTCTTTCAATGTGTTTGTACATATGCATATACGTATGTGTGTGTGTGTGTGTGTGTGTGTGAGCGTGTGTCTGTGAGCGTGTGTGTGTGTGTGTGTGTGTGTGTGTGCGTGTGAGCGTGTGCCTTTTTTGGAGCGACTAGTACTTTGGAATGAACTTGTGTGTACATGTGCACCAGTTGATCTCTCTGTGGTCCTGGGGTGTGGTGCACATGCACGCATGCACGCACACACACACACACACACACACACACACACACACACACACACACACACACTAATGAGCGGCTGTACTTTAATGCAGAGAAAAAGTAAATCATTTAAGGCACTTTGTTTCCAGCAGCGGACGGCCAGGCCAGCCGTCCTTCTCCTTCACCCCCTTTCTCTCCTTGTCTCCCCCCTTTGTGCAGCCATCTTTCCTGTGAGCACATGTTTGTGGCTGTCCTTTGTTTGCATGGAGTAGATTCCACAGGAAAACATAAAAACGCTGCTGTGTATGTTTGTATATGCATATGAATGTGAGCTGCATAAGTTAAACTGCAACACCATTCTCTGCAGGAATGCGTGTCTGTAATGACCGCATGTGTTAAAGGACGGTTCATTTAACTTGAAACAAAGGTACTAATAATCATGTTCATAAATTCATCAGTAGCTATTTTCCATTTGCTCTTTTTCAAAGCAATTTGTGGTACGTGGTGTGTAAAAAGTCTTAATTTTCTTGAATTAATTGAAAGTACATTAAATATCTTATATTTCAGAGCCAGCTGTGAACATCTTGTGACACATTTCACCAATTTTTTTTTTTTTTACATAAGATATGTGAGCATTTAATAACTGGTAAATTCTTTGGCTAAAAAATTCTAGCAGCAACATAACAAAAAAATTCTCCCATCACATCCAGCTATGTAGTTTTGCAGGGACCTTGAAATATCCATTAAAGACACATTAACCATTTCCACTGGGCAGAGACTTGTCTTCAGTTTTATTCAATTTCCTCAATAGAGAGGAATATTTGTAATTTCATGTTATCATATTTTAGTTCGTTTATGTTATTCACTCGCAAAGTAGATTTGCAATCTGAGCTACGGCTGCATGAGGAGAGCTGAGATAGTAAATGCATAACAAGATAGCATGAAGTGAAGTGCAATTCCTAAACAATAGATTGAGATATAGTCTTAGGGTACAGTAACCAAGCAGGGTTATTGGACTTCTCTAAGAAAACACCAGATAATCATATAAAAAGTAAAACAGAGCAGTCCTGTCATGGATTTAAATCCTTCCCAAATTCATCCTCATGCTTTGACTCGTATTGAAGATACATCTAGAAAAAATTTAATTTGTAACTCCGCTTTCCAAAGACTTTGTCATAACATCTTCTTTAAATCGTCCTCTGCTTAAAGCGCTGACATTAAAAACTGCGTCTGCACGAGTCACTGAGTTAGTGTGTCTTCGACCGGGGGCCGGTAGGTAACCCCGCCTAAAACACAATGACTCATTGTGCATTCATGTGCATGTGACTGCATGCATGTCCTGTCGTATTGTGCGTGGCAAAGGAATGTACCACGACTCCCTCCATGCTAATGTGGTAAAGCATGCATACAGCATGTAATGTAGCGTGTGGATTTTAGCACATAATAAATGCATGCTGTGTGCACTGGATGGCAGCTCGCATGATTCTTATTTGAAATTTCTCATTGTGAATGTCTGCTAATCTGCTGCATGTATGGATTACATTTGAATACATTATAAAACACGTCCACTGCTGAATATTGTATCAGAGTTCATATTTTAATTAATATGGTGGATTTATAATGAAGAAGTACAGCTGAGCACGCATTGTATGAGGTAAGGTTATTTTCACATTAATCGTATTGATGAATTCTTTCATAAGTCCATCATCAGAAGACAAAAGTTCTTATGTTTTTCTCCGAACAATGAATTAAATTTAAATACAGTATAAGAAAGGAGTCCCATTAAGTGAGATGGTCTCTTGATTCCGCATTTCCCCTCGCTTTTAAGGAACATTTTATCGTCATCGTTGTTTCAGCTAATTGTCTTGATTTTACAGCTCACAATATCACTGAATTGGATTATTGTCATCGCCATTGTTTATAGCAGTAGGCACTTGTTTTCAGTGAAAAACACAACATTCTTTTGCAGAAACAGCTGGCAGAAAAGTTGGTAACAAGCTGCCGGACACAGTAGATCAAGATATTTCCCACAAGGGGTGGTTGTGACCAGAACCGAAAGAAAAATGTGAATATTGGTCTTGCATTTTAAGATGTGGCCAGAAAAAATACAGGAAATGACAATTTAAGGTTGCTCTTGGGTTTCTAGATCTAAAAATTAGTATGATCACCTTACATCAAATAAACTACAGTTGTGTTAATAACTTGTCTCAGTTGCAGTTTTAGGATCATAGAACACCTTTAAGATGATAAAACACAATATATCTGTATTTTCTGCCCAAAAGAAGAGTAAAACAATGCAGTTAATTGACTGATTGTTTCAGCACTAATGTACATCATTCCGGGCTTGTGTACAATCTGTATCGCACACTGGATGTCTGAACAGATGTTTGTCTCATTTGTATGCTCTTGATTGCACACTGGGTGTGAGTGTTTTCTGATAAAAGATTCTGATTGTGTTTACACTGATATCTGTCAGAAATAAGAAGTAAGCATTTCTTTGTGTGTCTACGTTTGCATGTATTTGTGTCTATGCACACTCTATACCCCGTTTCCACTTCCACAGTCTCCTAAGACGACAGATTATTAAATATTAAACATTCAATATGGAGTCAATCTATGTCGAAGGATAGAGTGAGATGATTTTGTAGTCTGCACACACATTTGTACACGCAGCCTGATATTTATTGCTTTTGTTTTCCTTATCTCTAATAGCCGCAATCTCATAAGGAGACCTAAAAAGAGACACAACCCACAGAGTTTAGTGTTTCATGCACACAAACATACCCCCCGCCTCCCCAGCAGGCTCTCTGTCTTTACGTCAAGGCTCAGCTTGACGCGTCTATCATCAAAGCTGTATTTACTACAACGGCAGCACTCTGATTTACTGACTCTGCATGTGTTTGTGTTTTTTTTTTTGTGTGTGTGTGTGTCTTTGTGTTTTGTGTTGTCTGATAAGAACTCTGCATCCCTACATCCCTGTCATCTCCTGATTCTTTTCACCTCACACATTTTGTCTGTGTTTCGTATCACCTCAGCCAAGGTAGATGTGTTTTTTACCGGCAGTGGCTCATCTGTTAGCAGGAATGCACAAAACTTTATGGATCTCTACAATCAACAAATCGTTCCTCACTCAGCCTTTCCTTCAAACCTTAATATCTCACCTCTCATGTATAGTCACGGCAACTAAACCCTGAGTATTTGATGAATATTGACCGTGTGAATGCAGATTCAAGGGATGTGAGGGAAATGAGATGGAGTTTGGATGCTCCTTGATTGACAGCAGCGTCTGGTCAGTTGATCTCCACTCTGCTTCCTGTAAAGGTCAGGTGTCAATAGAGCATGTGTGCCCCAGTGTATGTGTGTATCTGCTCTTGTCCATGCACACAAACAGAGATCAAGGTTATGGATTAGCCGCCACCATCCTAATAGACCCCTTCAATAGCATTCATTCTCCAATGCACCTCATGGAACACAATAAGCACTGAGTGACAGAAGTGACTGTCAGCACTCACATCTCCACAAGGCAGGAAATAAGCTTAATAATCAACGCCTGTGTAACAGAGTAAAATACAACTGGGCTCTGCATCATGTCCTTACAGTGATACTGTTTCACTTTCAGATTTGTAATGAACTCCAGACATATGAGAAGACAAAAGCGTAACTGGGTTTGTTCTGCACAGACTCACCTCTCAATTGAACACTGTTCTAATTATAACACAAAAAACTGGCATTTTTGCGACTAAAGTAGCCCTCCTCCATTCATCCCCCATCCTCCACCGCTGAAACCTCTATCCGCTCCTTCATTGCCTGCTTGACAACTGCAGTGGCTCGTTTACTCTCCAGCGTCCTAAAAAATGAAATTTTTAGCATATCCAGATGTCTGCTGCTCACATTCTCCACCGCTACAGTCCCTCCTGCAGGGTCCGCTCCTCCATGCCTGCCATCCTTCCAGCCCAACCCTTATGTAAAGTCAGATGTTCAAAAGAGAACATTTATGTTTAATTTTATGCATGTTTTCCCCATTGTATTTTTAATCAAGTTTATGGTTTGCCTTTTTAAATTTCTGTCAACTAGGACACAGCAAAAATCATTAGAATGGAGACCCTTTTATGGACTGGCTATGAGTTATTTATTTCTATTTCCTTTCATCATTTTTACTTTTTTAGTATTTGGCTGCTAATACTAATTAGTTTGCTGTGGCTCTGTGTTACAAAAAAAAAAAAGAAGAACTATGCTGAATCTGACCTCCAGTAAATCACTGCAGCTGTCCACACTTCATTGGGCAAACAGTTGAGGGCTGTCAAGAAACGTGAGTGAGATACAGGGACAAAGAGATGATTTGAGCCGAGAAGAAGATCAGAGGGTGGAATATGGAGGGAGGAAACCGACAGAGAAGGGATGATAGAAATAGATATAAGGGGACAAAAATATGTGTGCAGCTGCTGCAGCTTCTGGGACTTGGGTGGAGGGGAGGGCTGGAGGAGAGAGTCCCAAAATGACAGCTCTGTCTACAGGCAGCGGGTCCAGCACTGGGCTCCAGACCACATTAAACAGTCAGAGAGTCAGACGCAGGGGCATGAAGAAAAACACATTACTGCTCTGTTGTGTTGCAAGAATAGCTTGAGTGAAAAATGTGAATGCAGAACTGGTAAAAGATTAGAGGTAATTAAAGGGGAAAAAAAAAAAGATGTGGAGAAACAAAAATAAGTAGCTAAATAGGTTCGGAGGTTCAGCACAAGTCAAGGTTCCTTGTATCCATTTTGATTAAATATAAGGAACAGAATGAATGAGGGAAGAACAGATGAGTGTTCGTGAACATATCATTGTGTCTGGGATGTTTAACAGATGCAACGGTCCCCATAATCTTTATCTTCCTCCTCCATCCCTCACATCTTTCCTCTCATTTCAGTAATCTCAATACTGTCAAGAAAAAAATAGACTGATGATTGTGTGTGTGTGTGTGTGTGTGTGTGTGTGTGTGTGTGTGTGTGTGTGTGTGTGTGTGTGTGTGTGTGTGCGTGTGTGTGTGTAGGATGAGATGTCAGCAGGAGAAGAAGGTGTAGCCAGATGTTAAATCCTTTCCTGCAGCTGCTGCATGTTGGTGTCGGGAATCATCGCACACACACACACACACACACACACACACACACACACACACACACACACACACACACACACACACACACACACACACACACACACACACACACACACACACACACACACACACACACACACACAGTTACCTCCCAACCTCATTCACTGTCTTCATGTCAGATGGACAGATAAGCTTCTCCGTCCTTCATTTCCTTCTCTTCTGTCTTTCTGCCTCTCTGAATCTTTATCGTTCAGCACCGTGATGGTGATCCAGTTTAACAAAAAAGGTCCTGAGATGAGTGTCAATGCTGCCACACTTTGACCCGTCTCCTCATAAAGTGAACGGACGCCCCAAATGTTATCAATGTGTTGAATTACCCATAAATTATTGAATTTTTTTGAAGTTGTTTTTCTTAGACACATTTCTAACTAATGATTGTGGTTTATAGTTGGATGTTTTTAAAGAAAAATATCCTTGATTGTGGGTTGTTGTTAGCTTGTAGCTAACGCTATTTACTCTCATTATCTCAATCACTTGCTGTGAGTGATGACATCCTACTTTAGCAGATGTTCTCAAGGTAAAGCAGTTTGTGAAATATTTTTAGAAATATGCCTGCAGATGCTTTCTTACCTTTCATCAGTGCTTATTTAGACATGAGTAATCAAACTGGCAAAACAGCTTCGGTTTTAACTGACTTTAAAATGCTGACGATGGAATATAATTGGCTCATCCACGCTTAAACTTTAGTTTGTTCTTTCCACTCTCTTTTGTCTAATTTGCTTTCAACTCACACTTGTCTACAAAAAGAAGTGACACCAACTATTGACATTAAAAGTTTCTTCATTTTCAGAAAAGCCATGCTCATCGTGAAAAAAAAAAAATGAAGCATTGACAGCACAGGACTGTTTCATCCACTGGGGTATAACTTCTCCCAGCCTTCTTGGAGAAAACAGACAGGGCAGTAATTTGTGACGCCTCCAGAGGAGGCAGCTTCTCGACACCAAAGGCCACCATTCCTCCGTGTCTCTTTGCTTTCTAGCGGCAGGATCGCTAATGGATTTTCTGCCACCCAGCTTTGTCTTCCTCAGTTAGCAACAGTCTTTACTGCTGAGGCTTCAGTGCTGGCATAGAAAGGACTGGATTCTTTGTATTTCGGAGAGTGTATTGATTCCTCAGTGACAATTAAACTTCTCTTTTAAAAATACTAAATGTATTTTCTTTTCATAACCTGTTTTTAAGTGACATCCTCATTGACAGGTGTCTAGAACTCCGTGGTCCCAAAATATGATTACCATCCATCCATCCATTCTGGGCTTCAAGAAGATCACTCTCTAATGTCTGTACATGCACAAATCTGAGGTTGTAGCCTAGACACCAAACCCAAACTGTGTTCTGCTGTAGTCATATGTTTTTTAACTTAAATACAGATGAGGTTCACTTATTGTCACAATATAACACCCAGGGGAGTTTCTACAAAAATTATGTGGCTGCGGTGTGTAGCTTTTGAAACTCTGAGCTGAAAATGGAGCATTCTGAGGCTGCCCACGGGGCAAAATCAATCCTTCGACGGTGCTGATCTCAGTTTAAGTACCATCTTTTTCAGCTATGTGACAGTAGAAGACCTTAATCTTCTACTGCTCTGGACGGTCCTCGGCTTTCTTCAACTTTGTGCAGCCCTGGTTTTAGCATCCACAGTTCTTGTTGCTGTGAGACATGGCTTTATTTTACAGGTTCAAAAAGTCTGGAAACCAAATATAGACTGGAAAGGCGGAAATTTTGGCGTGTGCTGCATTTATGCCTTTGTGCAATTGCATTCCTGCCATCCAGCACGTACTTACCCTATTCACGTTTTAGAATAGGGTAGCAGAGGTTGTGAACTCTGCTAGACAAACCGCGCATCCACAGTCCAACAGTTTTGTTTCGTATAAATTCTCTGGCTTCAGTACTCCGCTGCAAACGCGATCATCATGTACACAAATACACTGACCACCAGGCACCCTGTCATTACACGCAATCCTCTGCTGAGTGTGTTCCTGTGTACACACCGACTTCTTTTAATACCACTCTCCATGCATGCCGACTTTTCCTCTTCGACTCCTTGTCTTTATCAGTTCTTTACCCTCTGGTTCTCGTTAATTACATGGAGACGGGAGGACTAAGCTCTCTAATCTGAAAGGATACGACCCCACCACCAGCTGATCCTTTAACACTGTTACTTATACCTGAGTCGAACACACACACACACACACACACACACACACACACACACACACACACACACACACACACACACACAAAAACACATACTTACATAAACACATATGTGGCGAGTAAATGTTATAAAAAAGCAATAAGAAGTTCCATCGTGTTTGTTTCATTGCACAAGATTAGGTGTACAAAGAGTGAGGGCGTCATAACAAGATTCAAACTGTGTGTTTCTTTCTCCACGCCTGCAAATGTGCCTGAATTCAAGGATGTTATATGTTTCCCAGAGAAGAGAAGACTATTTCTGCTATTTTTCCCTTAAAGAGGACAATCTACGGAGATGTGAAAAAATTAAGAAGGCTTTTTTTTGTCTCCTGCATCCATTTAAAAACGAAATCACGGCTTTAAGCAGATTAAAGCAACATTAAATACCACACTTACAGTAGTTCCAGCTAGGCTTTCCAAAGTGCTTTTCACTAAATCTGTTTAATGTAGCTTTATTTGTAAATCACATTTTTTTTCATGTTGAGCTAAAAAAAATTACATAAAATACATGAAAAAAAAGATTCTGAAAAACAAAAAAAGGAAAAGATTGCAGATTTAATTTGGGGGATTAAGGATTTATCACTATGAAGCCACACTCACTCATGCAGCTCTCCGTTGGCATTAACGGAGTGGTCAGCTCCATGTAATGGGCAGAGAGAGGGTGCAACAGACTTCATCATCAGGGGCTGTTAGTTAAATATAGAAATGGGGCAAGGATGTCTGTGCATTAGCCTAAAAGCACAGCAGTACAGAAATATGACCATGAAGTCATGGAGTCCCGCTTTACGGCGAGGCAGACACAAGGAAAAAGAATTAAGAAGGAAATGAAAGATCTAAATAACGATGATGAGAAAGCTGAGAAGGGAGAGGAGGAAAGATGCAAGCTGAGGAACGCTCACAGTCCTTGGCTCGATTTTAAGTATTTGAGACAGCTTTTTTAAGAAAAGATTAAACTGACGGTGCAAGATCAAATAAGAAAAGAAGCAAAAGAGGCAAATACAACTTGGCATGTGGGCAAATGATGTTGTGATGCCTGCCAAGACATTAGCCTTAACCAACTCAATATGACAGCAAATAGAAAGTCTGGATCAGCAGTCGGGCAAATCAGGCAAGTGCTTCGAGGACAGATCAATAGTGTCACTACATGTCAATTCAGCATCATTTGATTAATCAAAGTTTATCGAGAAATTAGTTTATTCCTGCAATTCTAGTTCATCCAGAATTCCTGTCTTGCTTCAAGAGAGTACATCAATGGAAGAGTTTGACATCGTGATTAGATTAGATTTTAGAATTTAACAGAGAAAAAATATAAACACAACATTCTAGCCCAGGTGTCAAACTCATTTTCACCGAGGGCAACATCAGTATAACGGCTGTCCTCAAAGGGCCAGATGTAACTTATAAATGTAACTAAAATGTAACTCAATGTAATCTAAGTTACAAACGTTACAGTCGCAGAGAAAAAATATTCTGATTTGTTGCTCTGTTATAAAATTAATCCCTTCAATTTGTCAGATTATGAAATCAAACACAAGTTAAGACATTAAGTTTGTACAAAACGTTTTTTTTTTGTCAAAGTTAAAATGGGCTTAATTACTGCATTGTGGGAAATGTAGTTTTTGGTCGCTACGTAAGGACAGAGCCGGTCTAGCTTTCGAAAAGTAGCAAAACTGCGACAAGAAGTGACTGCTGTTGCTTCTTATTTAAAGGCAGATATTTGAGCAGTAAAAATAAAGAAAGATGAGTTGTCCCACATTTATTTTTACACACCTCTGCTGTAAGGCTAGAACGAATCAAAGATTCATGACTAAATAAAGCTGCTTACAGGTGACAGTCAGCCAATGTGAGTCAACCAGAAGACGTCTCATTTCCCTGCAGTAATTCACAAACACCAGTTTATTTGCAGTCGGCTATAATTTGCAGCATCTTAAACACCTAAGAACAGGTTGAAAGTGAGCTACTCGCTACAGTTTCCAGTAATGACTAAAGAGCAAAACCATAAATCTCTGTGTGAGTGTTGGTTAATGTGAGTTCAGCAGTAAATTTAAATTTCAAGGTGTCACGCAGATATGGCTGTTCATCAAAATGATGAGAAGATACTCCCGCTCTTGCACTGAATACAGCCATATCTGACAGTAGCTGATGATAAACTGGAAGCGACTTGACCTGCTGACTTGGAGCCACGAGTTGAAATTCAGGAGAAGCATTTTGAATTCTAAAACTGATGACTTAATATTCTAAAATCATTTCAAGACACTGCAAATCTGTGGTTCCAACCCAGTTTAAGAGTTCTTCTTTTACAGATTTTAAAATCTGAATGCCTTAAATCATTGTAATAATTACAAATCTTTGCATTTATCATCTCCGATAGTCCCTATAATAAAACATTTTCAGGTTAAAGGAATCGAATGGACATAGTGTTGCAGTGGTTAATGCTGTTGCCTCACAGAAAGAAGGTTCTGGGTTTGATTCCTTTCCGTGTAGAATTCATGTGGGAATTTGCTTGGTCAGAGGTTAAACCTCTTGAAACACAACGACTCAGAATTTCTATGGGAATGAGTTAGATTTAAAAATGAGATGAAGTTGAAGGGTGAAAGTTTCAAAAAGGTAAAATGGCTTTGTGAGATTTTTACAGTGCAATAAACATTCAGTCTCCATGTGTTTGATGTATAATACCAATGAAAAAGAGGTAGATAAGGACAGAAACAGCAAAAGTATACAGAGATGGAAAATTAAACACAGCATGAACTTCTTGCAAGACAGGATAGAGAGAAAGAGAGGAATCTATCTCTCTCCCGTCTACCTCCCCCGGTGTGCAGTAGGTGTCTGCTGCAAGTGTAGCATGACTGATCTGAAATCAGGTTTTCTGCCTATAAATATAGAACCCAGCAAAGCAGGACTCTTCCATTTCTCCTGTTTTTCACACCACGCTGGGACATACGTTGTAACCCTGGTTTCATTTTCCATCACTGCTGATGTTTCATTCAAAACGTCCATGGTAGAATAAGAGTGGATGGCAGAAGGTCTCAGAAAAGGAGAGTCTGTCAGTGTTATGCTACTCAATAATGTTGGATGGCACATGTCATGTTTGTATTTTGGGGAGGACAGGAGACAGGATTGAGAATGTACACTTTACTCAGAGGTATGCTGCACACATAATGCTTTGAGAACTCAAACGGATGATCAAAAATTGTGCATTTACGGGTCTGTTCATGTGTGTGACTGACAGAGAGAGGAGCTGTGTTCATGTGTCGCTGCTAAATCACATCCTAAATGTTTTTTTATTTTTTGCTTGACTGAGAATTGCCAGAATTTGGTCCTTGTGATGACACGGGCCAACTGGCAGCTCACTGGGTAGTCTAACAATGACGAAACACACATTCAAACGCACCAGCGTCAGACAAATCCCATAAGCTTGCACCGCTGCCATCGTCGGACCACCTACAGGTCTTTAAGTGCTACAGACAATGACAGACATTACATCAGTGACAATAGCGCTGGTTTAGAGAACATGGTGCCTAACAGATCATTAAAGCTATTTTAGATCTGAACAAATAGCACCGCATTTAGACTAGCAGCTGTACTAATAGCAGCGTCTGGAACGCCCTTACACAGGTGGGGCTACAATAGGTATGGCTGACATGTGGTGGCTTCTTTTGAAGTCAGATGAGAGAAAAAAGTGAGAGAGAAAGTTTGCAGAGCCTAAAGGATCATTACAGTGTGTGCGCACATCAGTCAGAGATATGAAACCCTTCTTTCAAGTCCTTACAAAGCCTTAAATACACCCCTCTAAACATAAAGGCTTTGACACTGTGCGTCCTCTGCCCTAAAGAACATCCACAAAAGCATCCAGACTCAGATTAAACCGTTGTCTGCCTTATTTTCTACCTTGATGAACATTATGTCACAAAATATTAACTGCCATCCTGCATGACTACGGCGTGAATCTCGTTTTGCGACCACAGACGGCATTGACCTTAGGTTTTTACGATGAAACATAAACAGTGGACGGCGGCTTGTTTTATGGAGTCATCTCTGAACAAAGTCACCATTCATCAAGCCTACCCATTTATCATAAACCTCACGGTCAAGTATCTGGGCCTGACTCCTCCAAGTAGCTTGACTAAACTTATAATGAAATGTTTATCGCTGAAACGTGCCCTGTCGAAGAAGTTATGCTTTTCACAAGAGGCTGCCTGTTTAGTTTTGTACCCTTCTACTTACACTGTTAGAAAAAAAGTTTCTCAAAACTTCTCTGAATTTGATGTTTTTATGTGGAAAAAGAATCAATTACAGCTTTAATCAGACATGGAATTGTTTTAAAGGCCTTCTGTGTGTCTGTAATGATATTCATAATTAAAGGAATACCGTATTCTAATTGTGTGTATATACTACATCTATTTGGAGCAGTTAGTCTGAATTGAAACCTGACTATGTGTCTCCTGTACCAATTGGATGTTCTTCTTAAGGAACACCACGCTGAAACATATGCACCGCAACCGTGTGAAATTATCTCAAATTGTTGCTGTGCTGACGGCTTGGGTTGTTATAAATTGTTGAGTGGGACAACAAAAGACCATCGAGGACATTTCTTTGCTGGGATTCCCTTCTGTAAACATAATCTGTCTTTGTGATGCTTCATCTTTTTATTAGCAGTCATTCAGTTGAGACGGTTTTAAATATCTCAAAGAGATGTGCTGAAAATCAAGACGTTGCCTGGTTTAACACCAATCTGTCACCGTGGACTGTTATTGCTGAGCGTTCTGTCTAACTAATGCATGAGTAAGAAGTTTGGTTTTTTTGGACATAAAAAACAGAAAAGAACAAACTGGTGAAAACTTGAAATGATCTCCCCCAGCTAAATGAGATATCACAGCCACACAAGAAACATTTCTGTTGAAATAAAGCGCAAATCTGGCAATTTTCTGCCTGACAGTTTTCATCTGTGGGAAGATATATGCTAGATACTTAGAGCCCTTATTTTAGAAAGGGTTTAAAGGATATTGGAGCTTCGCGTGACCCTTTTCACCCGGGAAGGATATTGAATGGACAAAAGACAGTCGGAGGCAGGTTGGCTTCGGACGTGTGCAGACAAGCGAAGCAGAGAGGAAAGAAGACCCACAACAAGGAAACAGACAGCATGGGATGGGCAGAGAACAGATGTGTTCCTCCGTATGAGTCGTAAACATGAGTCATTCAAATTTGTGCCTGAAGGGCACTGAGAATAGTAAAGGAAAGAGGTATAGGGAAAAATCACAGCATAGGAGAAGAAGACGGGAAATGCAGAGGACAAATAAAGCACTCAGTTATGGAGGAAGAGAGAGAACCGGCTAGAAATGGAAAAATCAAAAGAGCAGAGAGGGATGAAGAAAGAGCAGGAGGGAGACTAAATGGTCTCTTTTCAGGAGCAAATGTGCTCATGGTGAAATCCATCACTGGGGGAACGGATGGCAGCTCATCTACACTACAGCCTTTGTTTTATGGCGTTGACACTGCCACCGCTGCTCTGTTGTCATCAGTCAGGGCCCTGACACCGCCCTGGGGAGTCGCATGAGCAGCCATACATGTGGGAGTAGAAGAATCTGCATGTCCGTGCACGTGCGAGTGCACAAGCTCACACGTGTTGTGTTTCTACCTGTATGTCTCAGTTTACGGGCCGATTTCACCGATTAGTCAGCCAGACGTTGAAGTATGAGACATTCCAGCATGGGTCTGTGATTAAATCCCGAAAATACTCAAGTAATCTACGGAAGAATCTTGGTGTGAAACGAGCAAGGGTTTTTTCCTCCTTCAATCGTAGCTGGTTATATTTTTCTTTTTGGGACAGGCCTTGCAGCTCCTAGCTGTGTGGATTTCAAGTAATAATTCTTCATGCTATAAGGACAGCAGCACGATTTCCCAAAGAAAGTCTCATGGGTATTTATTTAGTCCACAAATACAAGTGCTGGTTCGGCACTTAGGAGACTGCAGAGCTACAGTTTATAAGAAAATGTTTCTCCATTCTGTGTTTGTGTGCGTGTGTGTGTGTGTGATAAGACAATGGTAGACACTTTTATTTCTCTGTGTGACCTTAACCGCCCTCACCAGAAAATGGTCTCTTCCCTATTTTCATGTACCAGCATGTTTGTCTTCATTTTGGCTGCAGGACAAGAACTTTACATCATTGCTCCACATTATTTTACAGGTCTAAAGATTCTCAAACGTATTGAATAAAGCACAAACATTGTAAAATATGGATCAAACACCCATAATATGCTGTATGTGCTCTAAATCATAAACACAACAAATTATATTTATATAAAGGCTGCCTATCAAAGTTGATGGCACTCACTCCCATTTGGCCTGAGACTAAATCATTCGCCTGACCCGTGTTTATACATAGAATGCTCAGCATTATAGCTTTGTCCTCATCACCTCCACCATTGAGGTTATTTCACTGGTGTTGGTTTGCCTGTCTGTCTGCATTTGAACAGGATTGCTCAAAAATCTCATTTCAGACAGGCAGATTGTGGTCGTTAGAAAAATCCATCAGATTTTAATGGAAAATTCTGTGTTATGTTTCAATAGTCTAGGGGTCACATCATGAAGGTCATACTATAGTAGGACTGCAGCATTTACGTGCAATAACATAATGGTGAAACTGGAGTTCTGTCTAGTCACACGCCAAATAGTTATATGGATTTGACTTTGTGCTAATGTCATTGATGCCAGTTCATCATATGGCTCATTAAAAGACAAACTTATATGAGCAAGTCATTCAAACAGGGAAACCAACTCAACATGTCAGCCATACTTTCTGAATCTGGCTGTGTTACTTAATTTTTACAAAGATTCTCTGGATCATTCTTACTTTTACATTAATATCTAGTCCTTTTTGGTTTTTCTAACAATCTTCCAAACAACAAAAAAAGCCAAAAACAGGAAATAAAGATATATTAATTGAGTTTGTGTCTTTGCATGTGTATTAAGACACAGATATCAGGTGAAGAGGTGATTAAATGGGGTCTTCAGGGGCTGAAAGAGGCTGTGATGTCCTTCAGCAGCCCAGTGTGAGGCGAAGAGAGCTGACCAACAAGTAAGCTTTTCAATTACTGCGATTGCTCCGGTGGGTAGATGTATTTGGGGTGTGAATGTTTTGTGGATTAAATCCTTCTCGTCTTTTCCAATCGAGGCATGTGTTTGGTGATATCTCTTGTAACCACTTTCGAGGAGCACCAAATTTTGAGTAGTTGCAGTATATTAATTGTATGCTTCATTGTCTTCATTCACATTTGGACCCAGTGAAATTTGGAATTCTTGAACAACAGATGTGGAGTTTGGAGTCTGCCTATATGACACCTGTGTAAACAGATTGCCTCGATGAATAACAGATACAAGAGGTCGTGTCAGTGGAGCCTGTTGCATTTTACGTGTATGTGTGTGCGTGTGTGTTTGTGTGTGTGTGTGTGTGTGTGTATGTGCGCCCATGTGCTGAAGGGCACCAGTGATAGGAATGTCCATGTGTTTAATGGCAGTCATCCTTACTCAGACAGTTTTACTGCTTCCAGCCACAAACGCCATTGACTACTGACTCCAGCTTATCTGGATCACAACAACACACACACACACACACACACACACACACACACACACACACACACACACACACACACACACACACACGTTACGAAGTTAACTCTGAAGCATCTGACCTCAATTGAGCTGGACACACACTCCAGCTTTATGACCTCACTGGTTTAGTATAACCTGAGTATATACCTCTAGCTTCCCTAAGTAAACAAACACACACAAACATATTTCTATGGGAGGTATTTATGGCATGTCGACCACTTTCCTACAGTATGTACTTCTGTGGCATTCCTGAAAACCTCTGTGAACTTGGATGTGTGTTTGATGTATTGTCTTCCTTGTGTGATAGTAAATGGTCTGAGACAGAGCATCTTTGAAGAACTTAACGTAGGAAACTCAAAGGTATGAAGTGTTTCTTTCTTTGAGAAGGATTCTAATGATAACTGAAGGGAAAGAAATG
Source organism: Antennarius maculatus (assembly GCA_013358685.1). Taxonomy (NCBI): domain Eukaryota; kingdom Metazoa; phylum Chordata; class Actinopteri; order Lophiiformes; family Antennariidae; genus Antennarius; species Antennarius maculatus. Next base: position 6,580,742 of record CM023622.1, on the reverse strand, counting down.
CTGATTGCTTTCTGACAGTCAGGACGAGGAGGTCGATACCACTCTGAGCGGAGCCGGAAGATAATTAGCTTAGCTTAGCATAAAAGTGGAAGTAGAGGAAACTACTGCGGTTAAAAGAAACATTATGAGAAAACAGTCCTGCACATAACGGAAATTGCTGACTAAACTGAATATCATCAATTAATGTGTGTTACAAGTAATGGAAGTGGATTTACTGATACTTGACTATTCTCTCCTTTACCCCTGTTTCCATTCTTTATGCTAATATAGACAAGGCTAGTTAAGTGATTGGGAAGTTTCCACCCAGACTCACTCAGGTTTTTTTGTTTTTTTTTAAGCTGCTGCATGATCCAATAATTATCTAATTCCTCCTACCCTCAATCTGTCCACTTGAACACTGCATGGAAGCATTTGGCGTACTGTTTTATTTCCAGCCACATCCTTTTGATTGCAGGGTCACCCTCGACCACCTGACTGAGCGTTTGCTCCAGGGCTTCTGCCTCCATGTGTGTCTGTGCCTTTATTGCGAGCAAAACCTCTCTCCTGAACAGAACTACAATTTACAGTCTGTGATCTGAATGTGACTTTTTCTCAAGAAACACTGTCAGCCTCTCTGGTCCCTGAGAAACAGCAAATGTTAGGTGACATTAAGGCGCTGCCGAGTGCATGACAACCAGTCTACGTTTGAAGTTTTGTCCGAGCATGCTGTCCCCTTGAGGACTGCAAAAGCCCACAGTGAATACATTGCTAAAAACACAACCATATGCTCCCAGTTCCAGCAGCAACACAAGGTCTGATAACACTTGTTACCACATTCAAATGGTCTTATTAGTTTATTATTTGTTTTTATGAAGAATTATGAGCGTGATCCATCACTAGACTAAAGAACAGCTGTGTAGCTGCAAAATTAACGATCATTTCCTTCATGGTCATCCACCAAGAGGTGGCTGTGGGGGAGAAATAAATTACATCACAGTTGTTGTTTTTGAGTGCGCTCAAAGACTCTCTTCATGAACATCATCAACAATCTCCACTACGGGGCAAGACTGAGTCAGTCGGTCCTCATTATATATGCAGGAATTCACTTATTGCCAAAAACAACTAGAGTTCTCCCCTGACCTGATTACACACACTAGTTCTCTACTCTGAATTCAAAAGTGTTTTAACGCTTAATTTCAAAGACCTGGCTCCGAACGCTATTAACGTTTGACCCCTTATGACAAAAAATGCACCCTCTCGTTTCAGACAGCATTGTTGAAAAAGGTAATCAACTGTTCAATCAAATAGTGACTTTATCTTCTCACAGTCACAAATAAATTCTGCAGGAATGAAAAGCAGCAAGGATATTTCATTATTTCAGGATGACACTTTTCATTCAATTTGTTGCCTTCATATATTCGGTGCTGACGATGAATCACATCACCCCTCGTGTTGGGGACCTTCTGTCGTGTATCATTAGTTATTACTTATCTCTCCATTATAAACCCTTGTAATATATGCCACAGGATGTAAAACAATTTAGAGAGAAATGAACACAATGAAGATTACACCTTTTCTCAGAATGTTTTGAAATCAAAGTCGGGTACCTCCTTATTAACTCTGCAATATGATCTTACGTTTTGAAATTTAATGAATTGACTTTTGATACAAACCTAAGAGAAATGATGCTTTAACATTGTCTTATCATTAATGTTTATGAAAATGTCGACGTTTTCAGTATTCATGAAGCAACCTTATCGTCAGTCTGGAATCACGTTTGTGACGTCACAAAAGTAAGTCAAATAATCATTTTATTTTTGCTCTCCTCAAAGCCGTAAAATGAAAGGGAAGCTTCTTACTCAATTAATTTTCGGCAGGAACAGAATTATGAGCATGTCAGTTTCATATTGTCATTCACACGTGCAAAAACAGCCAAGCTGCAACTTCCTCACAGATGGCAAGGCACTTTCTCCTAGGATTGCCTGATCCTTGGTGGAATTCATTTAACTCTCTACGCGCTGCAGGTTTCCATTGCCTGAGGAAGCAAAGCAGCCCCAGAGCATCACTGATCTACTGCCGTGCTTCACTGTACGGAGGGTGTTCTTTCTAGAATATGCTTCATTCTTCCTCCTCCAGACATACTGCTGATCCTTAGGCCCAAAAAGTTACAGTGTTGTTTCATCACTGTGCAGAAGAGCATCCCAAAACTCCTGTGTCTAATCTAAATGGTTTTGAGCTCGTGGAATTGATTTTTTTTTTTTTTTTTTTTGTGATTTTGGGTAAGCTGTGGTGAAGGCGTTGGAAATTGTGTATGGAGCCCTCATTTAAATTTAAAACATGACATTTTTTCAATGTGTGCTCACATATGAGATGATATTCAAGATGTTGAAAAGGCTGCTGTATTCAATGAACATAAAACGTTGTATTAAATTTAAAAAAAAAATCAGTGGCATCAAGGTCTTTGGTTACAGCAGTCGACTAATGGACAGTATATTTTGCTAATAAATCATAATTATTTTGCTACATTACTTTTAATGGTGTACATTGCAATATTTTCATCCTTTAACTAAAGTAAACTCGGGGTGAACTTGAATCTGAATAAGTCTGCCCACTCTCCAGTAAACATGCTCACAGCGAGCCCAGTCTCTGGACCAGTATGTTACAGAAGTGTGGATGCGTTGGACTCCTTCAAACACACATTCATGCACACACTCCAGGGCTTCCCTGTGGGCCATGCCATCTTTATCTTGTGCTGTTCTGAGAGCAGTGAGATGAGGAGACAGTGGGTGCAGTGTGGAGATACTGGCCTCACGCCAGAGACTCTCCACAACATTCCAATGAGATTCTGCTGGCTGGCAGACTGGATGTTTGCTGGTAACCAAGCCAAACAACAAACAACACCAGCTCCACATAAATCCTCGAGAAAAAAAAAATCATTGTGAAATGAGATTAACCCCTGTCATATTATTTCCATGATCTCAGAAAAAAAAAAAAAAAAAAAAAGCTTGATTATGCTGTCAGCAGAGAGCTGCTCTGCTGATTCTATTACAAGGTTTATTATAACATTACAGGGATAAGTGCTCATTTTACAGTCCATAGGTAGTGTAATGAAGCTTTAGGGAAAGTTCAGTTGACTTTTCCTTCGCACACTGAGGCCTGGCTTGAGGTTTATTCGTCATTCATCTCTCAATTCTGCTTACTCTTAATGTCTTTCTGTCATAAATTATATATCTGTGGTTCTCTTCTGATACTGCTTCACTGTTCACCCTGCCTATAATGGCCATTTTTTTCTCTGTTCATCCTCAACCATCCTATCATTTCATTAGCCATGTTAGTCTCAGCAGCGTCATCAACCATCACCACCACCATGGGTGGACTACATAAAGTTAGTTATCTTGCTTCTACACAGGTCAGTGAAGAACCTCCAACGCATTCTGAGTAGTTACATCTTCTATAATAGACACTTGCTTTTACTTCATTCATTCATTTCTTTCCTGATTTAAACTAATTTAGTTTATTTTAAAATTCCTGTAATGCTGAAGCTGTAAGCGGAATTTTCACGCAGCTATGTTCCTGTCTGATGGGACTTCTAACGTTGTTTTCGCTGAGCACGTCTATTGACCAGACAGCCTTTCACTTTGTATTGTTTCATATTGTTTCAATCATTTTCAGCCCACTCCTTCTTTAATAGTGATTGTTTTTGATAACTTTGAACGTGCTGTGATGATAGAAAGCACACTGATCATAAAGCAAATAATTTACATGAAAAATAACTTGACTGATGTAAGTAATTGCTTGTTGTTTCTGTGTAGTAGCAGATTGCCTCAAAAACTCAAGAGATTAAACTACAGAGGAGAACAGATGACCCTACAAGAGCCGCCCATTCATTTAGCTTGCTTTTTCAAGCACGACAGCTTTTTGAGTGACTGGAGCTCCAAGCAAACTGCTGCTTGTTCAAACACATCGATCACGCAACATGTGCTGAAACAATATTTCATCTTGGAAAAGTAATGTGCCCAAATAGGTTGAGCGTGTCAGGAACAGGCATGCAGGAAAGCTGGTTGCCACAACCAAAATATTCATGTATTTTGTATTGATGAGACTATTTTCTAGATTTATGAAAGCATTCTTGTTATTTTCTTTGAAACAATTAAAAATTCTTGGTCAATAAGCTTTGTTGCTGCGAGTGTTAGAATGACATCTTTCCGCCTTCCAGGTGTTGCTGGAGCCTATCCCAGCTGGCTATGGGTAAAAGATGGGGTACATCCTGGACATATTGCCAGTGCGTCATGGGACCACATGAAAGACAAACAACCACTCACGCCTGAAGACAATTTGGAGTAATCAATTTATCTAAATTGCATATTTTTGGACATGGAAGGACACCGTACCATGAGAGAACCCACACAGACACGCGGAGAACATACAAAACCCACATGGAAAGAACTCAAACCTGGAACCATGTGAAGCGACACTGCTACCCGCAGCGCCACCATGCCACTGTCAGATTATCATTAGTGATATATTTAATATTGATGACACACAATTTGTTCTGGAAAACACAAACGAACAGAATGAATGTCATGTATCATTGTGTATGTGTTGTTTGTGCCCAAGGATTTGTCTGATTATGTGTATGCCCATGCATCTGTGTGTTACACTTTTACAACCAGGAGGTGTGTGTGGGTGTGTCTTATCAGGACCAGTGGTGGCATGGTACAAACATGGCATGGGTTTGAGGCACACTGTGAATACAAAAGGAGTGTGTGATTAATGGGTAAACACACAAGTGACAATAGGAGGCCTCGCAGAACGACGGACCCCCACTGTGTTTGTTCTTGTTAATATAAAGCCAGTGCGTGCATGTGTGTGTGTGTGGGTGTGTGTGTGTGTGTGTGCATGTCATTAATGCTGATGATATAATCCCACTTAGCGTGAACCCTCTGTTGACACACCTCCCACTTGCACTACCACAAATGCCCACACACTTACAGATACACACCGATTGGGATTAGGACATTTTTCTCCATTTGGCTGTCACTGCTCATGTAACCGTGGTAACAATGATACCTTTAACTCCTATGCCATGTCCCGACATGACAGTTGAATGTTTTCAATACGTATATATGTAATCCAAAAACTAAAAGACTATTACAAATAATCCCCCTCAATCATCATGAGATCATCACATCATTTTCTTTGCACGTTCTCCTTGTAGTTGAAAAGAATATCAATGAGTCTGAGGGTTGGAGAGGCTGAAACATGATCTGTTATACTTCAGTATGACCAGCAAGGGAAATAACTCATACTGTACTGGTGCTTTAGCCAAGTGTAGTAAAAGAGTCAAACCTTTCACACAACATCCTGCAAACAATTCAGCCAGCCTCTTATGGTCACAAAGAGGAAGCACTCATCTGGGATGGCTCCACCATTTCCTGACCCACTGTGGGCAAACCTGGCAAAAACTATCCATGTAGACACACTATGCTAACTCTGTATGAATTTCTACAATGTCAATTAAATATGCAAATAAGAATTTCTAAATAATAATGTGATGTTACAAAATCAATTAGACTTTCCAGCAGTTTGCCATGTGTTGTATAAACCAACACACATACAAAAACACACATACACACACACCAGCATTTGTTTTATCTCCCGCTAAATTCAATAGTATTTCACACTTGTGATTAATGGTGATTAATCACTATTGATTAACTCCATTAAATTTTTCCACAAACTGAAACTAGTACCCAAAGATTTGGTTTTTTGTTAGCAGCATTTCTAGTTTTGCTTTGAAAAAGATCAGAGTACTTTTACCACCTTAAGTTTTAAAAAACCCAGGTTGAACCAGCATCTGGTGTCCCCATGAAAAAAAAGTGTACACACACACACACACACACACATACACGCACGCACACACAAAAACACACACACACACACACAATGATAACAGCTTTCATCAGGGATTCTGCGCAAACTTCACTTTCAGAGTCACGTCAACATCCCACAGAAATAACAAACCCTCAATTCTCTCTCCGCCTCGCTCTGAACCCAGACGATCACACACACTTGTCACAGCTCCCTCACTCCTTTCCTGCTGAATCCTCCTCCCACTTTCTGCAATACCAGGCCAATATTTCAGTTCTCCTTTTAAATATTTAACATTTGTTTTAAATAATTCGCTCTCATTTTTTTAGAACCAGCAAAAGCCACAATGTGCAGCTAGGCGCACAAATCCGCGGTACACAAACACACACAAAATGAGACGTACTGTTAATTAGACATGGAGCTGAGAGAAATTCTCTTCCTGCTGTGACACAATCATCTACAAACCACCTCCAGGGGAGAAAGGGCTTGGGAGGAAGCGTGTGTGTTTGTGCTTTAATATACATAAATACACCCACGTACAATTTTACATGCACCCAGACCCACATATCAATGCATGCAGAAGCAGCAAATATAAGTCAGAGTATACCCAGACAGATAGGCAAACACACACAGAGAAGAGCAGGATTGCGCTGCTGGGAAACTGCATACAAACACACAGAGTTGCATCATTAACACACTTCATAAACTTCTCTCAGATGATTCATAAACACTACATATGTTCCATTAACTGAGCGTTTCTCTGCTTTCTTCAACCTGTTACAACTTTGTTTGGATCAAGGAGAAATGAGAACGCAGCAGGACGGTCTGATAGCTGCCTGGTTTTATGAAGGCTTGACCTCACACACACACACACACACACACACACACACGCATACGCACACACAATTACAACCGCAGCTCAGCCACGCTTTGAATTCAGATCTTCTCCGTTTCATCTACATACATGGTGAAGGAACACAAGTGTACTGTACATACCATGGTTTCTGGGTTGAGATTTGAGTCTATATCAAAGCAATGGATGTGAAAGGATTCATGTTTGAGTAAAAATTCAGAAAAATAAGTTTAATATATTTAGTAGAAACTTTCAAGAAATCAGGATATCACATCCCTTCCTATAATCTGTATCAGCAGCTTCAGTTGCCTTTCAAAATTCTCTGTTTATTTCAAAATAAACAGAGAAATAGTGACAAATTTAATGAAAAGATTTTTTCTTCTGTGATCCAATGAGCATAAACATAATTCTTTTTTTTAACATCTTTTGAAAAAATATTTTATTTTTATATCTCTTTCCATAAAGTAGTGATCAAGACCTTAACAAAGAGGTGAATAAAAGAAAGATCACTTCAAAATGCTGATGAAAATACAGTACTTAAATCCTTACTACTTAAAACTTAAATACTTAAAACCTAAAGACTAACAAAGACAGAATGCAAATCTAACATTAAGACTTTCAGTCAATCTTCTCACAACATGAGGGAAGGACAGGGGAGGATTCTGTTCAGCATGGATGGCCCCGTGTTGAGCAGGAGCTCAGGCCCTTCACCTTTCTGTTTGATCACCATGTCTGACATGCAGTCAACTGGGAGGACGGTTCACGCTCTTGACTTTGTCCACTTCTTTCCTTCTTAGTGCATGTTTGACAGGAGTTTAAAAGAAACGGAGTACAGCTAGGGAGTCAAAGACAGCATGGTTTTACAGCTAAACTTAGATTGTCCTTGTTTCTATACTGTGTGTCCATGCTTCATAATTTCTCTCAGTCCAGGTTCATGTTCACTGTGAGTCAGGGAGAATCCCTGCTATGCAAGTGAAAATGTTTCTTTGAGGACGCTCCACTAGTTTAGTGATGACCTGAGCTGCTTCTCCATCCTCGCCTCACGGCATGTACTTCTGATACTCTCACCTCAGATTATGACAATCCCTCAGCATATGTAACTGTCCATAATATACACTCTATGCCAACATATTTAGTAATGTTTCCAATGTAATATTGTTACACACAGATGTAACCCACTCTTTCTCCTTCATACATTTTTGATATGTAATACTGGTAACTTCAATTTGATTGATTTTAAATGTCTCGGGACAGAAATGCTCTCGCATACTATACACTTTCCTACTGAGATAATCCAATGTATTAATCCACAGCTGAAAATACTGCAGTTCCCAACATGTTCTATGTCTCCAACATGTTCTCTGTCTCCAACATGGACAACATTTACTCAAAACAAGATCCTACAAAAACATTTTTTTTAGAGATAATTACCATACACATAGAAAAAAAGCAGAGGTGATACAGGATAACAAGTTATTTTTCACTGGATCTGCTGAAAATAGAATAAAACTTGAATCATCATTAAGATTTTACAGGCTTCTTACGAATATACAAAGTAGAATAAAAAAGCCGAATGGTTTGCACAGCTATAGCACAGGCAAACAAACACAATGGCACACACCAAACTCGCACATCTATCTTCGTGGAAACAAAAGAAGTGTGACATGTGATAGGTGTTAGATATAAAACCACCATGTTGAGGCATCAGTCGCATTCTGAGACGCTGTTTGTGCCGATGGATCTCTCCTTTCAATCCCTCGATTTCTTGCTTCATTCTTTCCACCAAAACTCTCCTGTATGCATGTATGTTTTCTCTTTTTCCATTTCTATATTTTTGTCTCTTTCAACCATCTAATCTTTCTATTTCTGCAGTACTTTCTTATTATCTTACACTCAGATGGTCGGGGTCACCTCGAACTTTTGAAAAAGGAAAGCTTGTGTTGTCCTTGTGTGGGAACAAAGAATAAAGAAGCATGGGAAGGGCTAAGGAGGGAAGTGTGTAAATGTTTATGTATGCCTAATTGGGCCACAGATGAGCCAGCAGCTATGTCAGATAAAAATTCGTTGGAGGAAAAGGAAAAGAACATGAGGGGATAGGGAGTTGAGATGCTGCAGAGGAGATCAAGGAGCAGCGATGAGGTTTAAAAAATGGACAGAGCAAATAGAGAAAAATGAGGGAGGAACTATCAAGGACAGGGCTGAAGACGAGAGGATGAAAGAAACAAGGAGTGGTGAAGAATTAAAGGAGCGGTAGTGTGACCCCAGGGAAAGTGATAACCAGTAATTAAAAACAGAACTTGTGCAGCATGTGCGGTTGTGGTTGCACTCCAAAAAAAGTCCTCGCTGCTCCATTCAAAAGAACATACGACATCTAATTAGAGAAACATGGTTCTCACTGAACTGGCCCCGTGGGCTCATTGAGGCACAGAACTGTAAGCATACAAAAAAGGGCATATCCAACAAATATGTAAATATGCTTCAGTTTTTTCTGTGGATTTTTTTTTTTTATAGTTGAAGGTGAAATGAACCAGAAAGGAAATGTGAAAGCCTACCATGTGTGTGAATTCTTGTAGGTGTTTGTACTGGAAACAAAGCCGGGCCACACGTCAGACTTTGTAAATAAGAGTTGTGGGAATGTTTTACTCTCTATGTGACCTCGAATCTGTGCATGTGCTGATGACCGACAGTCTGTGCGATATCTGAGAGGCGCCTTCTTGTCCCAATGCTGTCAGTGTTAAGCTGATTATGTGACTGAAAAATTAGTTTACATGCAGCAGTAAGTGAAAGGGGAGAAGCAACTCATGCACCTCATTTTTGATTCGATCTGAAATTACGACAGGAGATGAAACTGGACATCTTGAGACAGAGTGCACTCATCGACATTATAAGCAGGACATCAGTATTAAAAAATTCCAATTATCAAATAACAACAGTTTAACTCGACTCCGCAAAGGGTTAGAACAATTATCATATAAGGATGAGCTTTATTTGTGTTGCACTTGAAAATAGTAACAAAGGGCTTCACTGCCGAGGCGCCCTTGAGCGAGGCGCCGTCCCCCTTACAAGCTGCTCATATGGGCGCACCACAAAGGAGCTGCCCACCATTCTACCTCCTTTGCATGCGCACAGGCCACCTTGTGTGTGTGTGTTTGTGTGTGGGCCTGTACACACATATATATGCATGATATTCAACTTACTAGAGTGTGCCACTAATTTCCCAGCGGGGATCAGAATCAGTACACAAAAAAATAAAAAATAAAAAAAATAAAATAAACTGCTGTATGGTCATGTTTACAACCACCTGGTAGCGACAATTCCCTCAAGCACTGAAAACCAGCTAAAGAAAGAGAATAATGCACCGCATGCTGCTCTTCTCAACAGGAAAGTGTGTGCTGACAAGTTATGCTTAACAACATGATAAAAAGTGATAAAATGTCAATGTTGCGCTTGAAGCTGGGGCTGCTGCAGCAAAGTAAAGTGATGCATCGTGTTGAAACCAGTGCTTTCGGTTTGTAGTATTGTGCTATAGCACAATGTTGTGGGACAGATTTTCTGATAACCTTGCATTATTGATGCAACATACGATATGTGATAAAACATGTCTTGTCTCTGGAGTCGAGTCTGTGTCAGGAGGACAATTTATCCAGTGGATGTCTGCATTTCCTCTGGGTTGTCTCCAGGCTCAGTGAGGGAAAGGATAGAGATGAGCACTGGTACATCTTTATTTGTGTTGTTTTAAAACAGCAATAGAATTTGACAATTTGAGAATCTGGAGGGAAAAACAAAGATGATGAAACCAATTAAGTAAATCTTTTAATGATGGAGTTAAAACATATTACATGAGTAACTTTGGTTTGCCCTTTGATGGACCAAAAAGTGTGAAGGTCAGTGCCATAGCCATTGGAATAGTTATTGATATGTGTGTATAACTTTGTCTAACTTTGAAAGAAAATTCAACTTCTTGGGTTGATATGGCTTGGTGGTCACAGCAATTATTTTGTGAATAATTGAAATGACAAAAAATAAAATGATGAGAAATTAGTCTTTGGCTTTCAAATGAATGGTATGACAGGTGGGGATTTGGTAACACCCGGTTTAACCATGTCTGACTGATTGTCTGTATCGTATAAATGAAAAATACACAGTGTGATGTCCATCGTGTCAAAGAACAGCTTCCGATGTTCCCCTCCAGACAGACATGGTGAGTAACAAATGTCCAATCTGTCATTGTGAGAAATGATTGCCTCTTTCTCACATTAGAAACTTGTTAAATGATTTGTCTTTCATGCAAAATAGTCGGATGTGACGGCACGAGCCGTTTTCACCTCTAATAACGAGTTGGGTGATGTTTAAATGTGCTGTATTGTAGCTTTATTTTCATCTGGCTGCAAGATTTTCCCCTCAGGAACAATAAAGTTAATGCTGAAAGTTGAGACCAGTGGATGTAAGTGCATCCATTATGGTGTCACTTTGAATGCAAATATAGGAGAACAATTGAACAGACTTTATTTAGCCAGCAAAACACCATCCATCATGTAATAAGTGGAAAAGCTGAAAGGAACTGAAAAAAAAATATCAATTACACTTATTTTGAGCAAAACAGGAAAGTCAAGGATATAGACCGCAAGTGATGTATGGACGAACTGTCAAGCCTCTATAATAAAGGTGGATATCAATATTCCCCCTCCCTCCTCCATCATCTGAGAACAATTCATTACATTCTTCGCCAGTTGTCCATCAACTGTTCCCTCCTGGCAGGAATGACTTCATTTCTCTGCATTTTTTTTTTTACTTTAGTGAAAAATTACAGTGCCTTTTCACTCTCTCCATACCAGATTTCAATTTCCTGTGGGTGGCTGACGTCTGCTGGCTGTCGAGGCGGGATGACAAGTATTTGATGTCGGCTTGGTTTTGAGCAGGCTGGGCTGGTTTAGGGTGCTCTCTACCGGGACCCTGAAGCTCTTGAGGGAAAAAAGTACAGAGAGCAGAGATTGAAGTCGCTCCAGCTCCCACCTCAGAAGCTGACAGCTGAGAGATTAGTGGTTAATTAAGTCAGGCGAGTTGACTGGCATGTGGAGAACACCCCCCGAGCCAATCAGAATTTTCGTTTGTTCGAAAAATGAAAAAAAAAAAAAAAAAAAAAAAAAACCACACAGGCCTCTGGAGAGTCACTGAAAGACAGTAGATTGTAGCCAAAAGCACAAACATTTCTTCACTCCTTGCTTTTTCATCCTTCTCATATCTGGAGAGGACAGATAAGGAACATGTAAAGAAAACAAAATACTGATTGACACAAAGTTCACTGTGTGAATTTTAAAAAGTAGCGTAAAATTACATTTTAAGATGCAAAAGGATGCATGAGAAAGATGACAAAAGGAGACGGGAGGAATGGAAGATGCAGTATGTGACACTTGACAAGAGGGTAAGACAGGCAGAGAGGGAAAGAGATGCAAGGAGCATTTTTTTTAAATGTCATGCCTCAGTCGTACCATAAACACTATTCTTCAATTTCACCACCCAGCCACATTCAGCTTCATTTTTCTCCAGGGGAGGACAAAAATAGAGCAAAGTTCAACCACACACCGACCACTTGACAAAACACGACAGCTCTTCTCTTTGATAGCTCCATCAAAGAGGATTTTGTGCTTTTAAAAGACATCTTAAGAATCCTTGAACATCAAGAAGGTCATGGAAATCAGATCAGAAGCACCTGTGAGATGAAGCTTTTTTCCAAGCAGCTTAGATGAAACTGTTTTGTTCAGTCTAATTACGTAATATTCAAAATGATGGTTATCATTTTGCATCAGTAAAGCAAATAGAGAAACCTCAGGCAACTGGTTGGACTAACTCTCTAAATATGGTTCCACATTTTGGTGTTGTAATGTGTTCACTAAATAGGCTGAGTTTGAAAAAGTGAGGTTAGGTCTTGTTTCAAATCTTTGAGCTAAGCTAAGCTAACGGTTTTTAGCTTTACCTTTTTTACAGTTGACAGAAAAATGTATAAATAAAATTTGATTTGATTTGATAAGAGTGGAATCAGTCTGGAAACTGTTTATCAAAGAAAATAAACTTGTAAATGTAGAAATTCACACACCACCACCACCTTCTTTTATAAAACAGCTGTCTAGCTCAATAGATGACTGAAAAGCAACAGTCAGATGTAAGCTCCTTTTAAGTCCTTCCCTTTGGCTAAGTTACCACAAGCACAGTTCTAATGTGTTTAGTGTAATTGCAGCCACTGCGCTTCAGAGGTTGCCCCACTGGCATTCATATGATGAATGAGAGTCAGAATGAGCATCCTTATGTTGCAGCTAGGGAGTCAGGAGAGATCTGAGAGAGTGAGGGAGGATTGAAGCCTAAGGCCAGACAGAGATAAAGAGAAGTCATTGCAGAGGAAACATAAAAATACCAACCAGATATCTAATATTTGAAAATTTTCCCTCTGGACTTACATACTTTCTTTTATCTGTGCAGTACATTATTTTTTTGTCATTGCTGTTCCTTCTCACATCTACTTGTTTATCTAGTTGTCACTATTTTCATTTTTCTGAGATGCTGGTGTCAATTTAAGTTGACCTCCATTGTCTATTTCTGTCCAATTTTATGATTCACTGCATCAATCACTTCTTTGTTGCAGCTGACGGATTCTAATCAAGAGCTACCTATGACTTAATGAGCAGCTTCATGATTGAACCCAAACCTCATTTGAAATTCATACTTATATTATTTCCTGGATGAAAGCGCCAAAAGGATGAGGAGGAGAAAAAAAAAAAAAGTAGAAGTTTGGAGTCATTGTTATATTTAATTTGTCTGCACTTTATCATTTCTAAAAGTTAAACTGCTGCAGAAGTTTCCTCTACAACTTTCATACTGCTGAAAGCGCTGCTCATCAAATCATCACTGCTACCAACTCAGTTCACTTCACACTTGTTCTCCGGCGCTGTCATCATTAGTGTCACTTGCTGGAGAGACGAGTTTGCCTCGGCACTAGCCGGCAGCCATCCTGCGGTGCTCGAAAGCGGAAGAGTTAAACATGTTTGGTCGGGACACCAGCTAAAGCTGAAGGAGACGGAGAGAGAGCTAAGAGAGAAAGAGAACATTAGGGATGAACGAGTGCAATCAGCTCACAGCAGGGCAGAGGCTGAGCAGAGTTCAGTGAATTAGCAATATCTTTTCCCAGCATAGATCAATGGAGCATTACCGTAAGACTAAAGGAGAGATGGAAAGAGGGAGGAATGCGAGATAGGAGGAACAAAACAAGCAAAAACAGAGTGAGCGTAACAAACTAACAATTTTGCTTCTGCCTTGAGCATGCTATCTTTGACTGTGGATTCCTCTTTTAGGTTCAGACTGAAAGCAGACACTTTTATTTTGTATTTTAAAAACTTTTAAAAACTATCGAACATACGTATCACATGATCAAAAATCGTATAAGAATATTGCAGTGTGCACTCCTGGCCAGCAGTTGGCAGTGTCACTTTTCACAATTACTATAGTTTTTGTTTTTCTGTCCAAATGTGGGTATTGGGCCGGAAATGCAATGTAACCATCCAGCAAGGTAAGCCATTTTGTCGCACTTTTCACTAGAATTGTGTTTTGTAATTCTGGACACTGGTGGTGAAAATGTTTCAAAAGGTTTGCTTTTTAGGGGTTCCAAAATACCAGTGCTGTGTGAAAGAAAGGCAAATCTGATGAATGGTTTCCATTCTTTATACTATCCTGTAACAAATTGAACCAAGATGGTAGCCAGCCGTAAAAAAAAAATCCCAATTAGAAAAAAACAATTAATCATAAGTGAAGACTGATTATAGGCTTAATGAATTAAGAGGCTACTCATGCTTAATAGTGTTATTATACAACCTTGGGTAAGTGGTCCATGTGCATACAAAATCAGATGTGAATTTTCACATTCCGAGCCTATCCATTCTAATCAAGACCAGAAATGCGTGTGCCATAAGACTAAAGAGTTACAAAAACCTTTCAGGATGATATTGCTGGGTTTTTTGCAGCGCTGCCCACAGCCTGCAGTTTAATGGAGGGCTGTTATATAATTTCTGACTGCTCAAGATTGTGGCCAACGTGGTTTGGGCATCACAAGAAGATGCAACTCTTCCATTTTCCAGTTTCTTTTCATATTTTTTCCCTCATTATTTCAGAATAAATAGCATTCACTTTCACAGACATTAAAGCGACCCTAGCCAGTATATCCAGGACTTGGACTTGATAGTTTCCATTTTAAATGTTTTCTTCATATTGTGAGGTTATCACTTGGTTCATTAAACATTGCAGAGGATTCAATTTATTAAGATAAACTGTTTAATCCGCGGTGCAATGGCATCGTCCTCGGAATGTCCCCCGCCTCACGCCCTATGCCGGCTGGGATAGGCTCCAGCTCCCTGTGACCCGCTACGGCGGATACAGCGGTGGTACTTGAAAATGTATCTATGTATGTATGTGTGTTTAATTAAAGTTTGGTAGTTGTCAATCCAGCCAAACAATATACTCACAATATTTGATTATATTCCACTATGATTTTTTTTATTATTATTCAATCCATGATATGTGATAAATTCAAACCTCCATTATTAATAGAATGTTAAAAGATAAAATATGCAGCAAAGTATTGTCCCTGTTGGCCAGGCTCACTAAACCCTGTGGTCAGCATGTCAATATGTACCTTGAGCCAAAAAGAATTCAAGAACAGTTACATAAGTGATACATAAACTTTATTTATAAGGCTTATTCAGGATGGTGTTGAGTTCACAATTGTTACCATGGTGAGTCACCACTGAATGAGACACCTGTCCTGTGGCCTTCTCCTTTGAGTGAAGATCATTTTTCTACACGGATCAATAAAGACCCCCCCCATTCCCCAGGTAATATGTACTGCATTAACTGGACAAGCAGTGAGGACACTCGAATGGGAGGTTATATTTTATGGGTTACTCTCCCTTTTGTTCATCTGCTGCATTCGCTCTGTAGTAACCTGATAGCCCAAACCCTGACAAACGAGAAACTCATTACTTAATCTATTCTCCCTTTTTTCCCTCCAAGACTGTGTCGCTTTCACTTAGTGGCTCTCTGGTATGCAAGGCTGTTACTGCAAGCGCACATGCATGTAGTAAAATCTCCACTAAACCACTGGGACTCATTCACTACCACACACACACAGAAGACAAATAAGTAAAAGGCCACATATAGGTGCATCAGCAGTCCGTGCCCTGTGGAGAATGGACTGTATTCAAGAGAGGGTGTCTCAAAAGATCACTGGACGTTTATTGGCTCAATAGATTCTCCTGAGTTCATCAGTCTCCGGAGGAGGAGGTAGAGTAGGAGGCGGACAAGGAGGAGGAAGTGCAGAGACTGAATATAGATTCACTCTGGACTGTCTGCTGACCAGGCCCATCTGTTCCATCAGCCTATACCCCATTAAAGGCCATGATGGAGTGTGAGACAATGAGTGTAAGCGTTTGCATGTGCATAGTAAGTGAGCAGAGGCTGGATGAGTTCATGAAAACAGAACACAATGTACCAGACATACAAAGTATTAGAACTGATGCACCTTCTTTTGATTGTTGATTTCCCTAAATTGTTTTTCACATCATTCCTATCGCTACAAGTACATGTATTTATGAATGTAGTCTGTATTATTACCTCACAAGTGATGTATTGACTTATCTGCTAAAATAAGCTTGACTCATTTATTTATGCAACAGTTGAGCAAATTTGCTTATAACAGCACTCAACTTTCTGACAATGTTCTTTTATTTCAAAATAAATGCTAAGTCTATTTTGCAAAAAACAGTTTCAAAAAGCAGGATTTTTAAGAAAATAATCATAATACTGCTTTCACTAGTCAAGTATGCTTTTCCTTCAGCAAAGGGGAAAATTGAGAAAAAAAAAAGAGAACAAAGTGAAGATGACTCCGTTGTACTTCTCTTGACCACATTACATTCTTATGGGCAGAAGGGCAAGGGGCAGCAGCAGCATTAGAAAAAAATGGTAAGATAACTGAATATTAAGTATAAGATGCAGAAATAGTAAATCCTTTGTCCTCAAGGATATAAAACAAAAGACTTGAGGTGGAAGACAATATGGAAGACGAAAGGAGGAAGAAGGAAGTATATAAAGCGTCTGCAAAAGAGGAAAGGTCACTATATGGAGGAAGAGATGGAGCGTTCTGGTTACTGGTAGCCAGTGGACAAAGAAAGTAAGAGACTGATAACCAAGGGGAAGCTGGAAACACACATTGCAGAACAACTGCCAGCTGAGCACGAAGTGAGAAACATGAGCTGGGGCGTGTGTGTCTATAAGCATCTTGTGCTGAGAGAGTGATCAAGTAAAAGAGAGAGTTTCTCCAGAGACAGGAAGGAGAAAAGTGTGTGTAAGGGCATACGAGGACTATGAATGTGTGTCATCTGGTGCTTGGCATTGGGTGAAAGGTGGGGAGTGACATCGAATGCCACTGCCGTACTGTTGGAGGTCACTGTAGTAAATGCCAGCAGCAAGCTAATGGTAGTGTTGGTTTAATAACATCAAGGCAGGGAACACCCGGGCCAAGATGATAGACTCTCTGAAACGTGAGTGTAGAGTTGTGTAAACTGGCCTGTTAGAGGACTACTGCACCACTTTGGACAAAAATGTGGCTGAAATATGATTACGTTGTTGTGGGGTTTTGTTCTTTGCCACCTGAGGATCAAAAAAATTCTTTACATTTTTGGTAGACATCTTATGGCACAGACATTCACAAATCCCACAGGGTGTATCTTAAGCTTAAGCTAGCTGAATTACACCAATTCTACCTAATGGGACTTTACAGCTTTGGGATCGGGAGATTGTTTTCAATTTAATGATAGTACTACCTAAGTGTAGCTGGCTATCATTGAGCTGCACAGGTAATCTTCAATGTAACAGACACATCTCATGATCCTCTCATTACCTATCAAAGTCTTCAAGGGTAGTGCTGCACAGAATCGTCCATGCACACTGAGTGCTGATGACTCAATGCTACAGAGATTATTCTTTCTGACCAATCACTGGTCTGCATTGTTTTATTGTCACCCTTTAGCTCCTGTTCAGCTATTTTGGGGACCACAACCGTTGTGAAACACAAAAAAGTGAGTAACAAATACTTTTAGTTAATGGAAACCCAAAAGGTGAGTAGAGTTGAATAGAGTAGTTGTAGGACCACGTACTGGAAACATGGCTCTAATTACTTGTTCTCTAGCACCTCAGGCAAATTGACCGTTCTAGACTGAAATATCTTGTGACATGAGTGAAGTCAAGAAGACTAAACCATTGAACACTTGGATCATTTCTCATGCCATTCTGTCATTTGAACCTCTCACTTATAAGTCTCAGCCTTTTTTTTCCCCCTAACCTGCCCTGACGCACCTCTTTCCTGATGTATGGAGATGCACACAAGATGGCTATATCAGCAAAACCATGGGCCAGCGCAATGGCATGCATTGAACTTAATACGCTTAATGGTGTGTATAATGTAAAGGAAATGAGGACTTTGAGTAAGGGCCTGCTGTTATGCGAAGGAGCTGAGTGTGCTGATCTAATCTACAGAGGAGAATTTTAGGTTGAGCAGGCGAAGGAAATACAAAGTCCATTTTTCACATGACAAGCAGGCCTGACAAAATGTGTGTATATTCAGTGCGATGCTATTTGGAAGGAGGCTGTTTTGTTAGTGTGCTGTAGGTGAGTGTTCAGCGTAGCCGGTCATCTGACAGAGAGGTGCAGCAGACTATACATCATAGACTCCGAGTTGGACTGTGCTCTTCAGGTTTGTGTCTAGTGCAGTTTCTGAGACAACAGTGTAAAGACATTTGGAGAGCAGCTGAAGGAAGCATTGGCTATCTTTCACTTTGCCTCTCCACTTATTCCTCATTCATCAAAAGTGATAAGGGGGGGGAGACACGTGAGCAGTGCTGTCCCACTGCAGCTATCATTAAATAAGAGTCCAACACCAGAGCTCATGAGTAATTCATGATTTTCTACACGTGCTTTCTTCTCTAGGTATAGCACAATAGACTCTTATCTGGCACACACAGTCTGTGTTGTCCCAACTCTTAATAAGGGTTTAGTTTGCAAACATGCAACAAAACAAGATGATCCTACAAAATTATTTTTATTAGTCCTTAAAAAAGGAAATTTAAATAAGATTTTGACATTTATATAGGCCATTTTGCTCATTTACGACTGGGCTTTCCACAAAGACGAGTTAGTTAAAAAGCCCGTGCAGTAGATCTGATTTCAGAACAGCTCTGCACACATTGCACATGTGAAAAGTTTAGAAGAAACAGTGAACTATAATTGCAGGTCTTTTAAATGGGTGCCCTTTCCAAGATAGGAAATTTAAAGGCACCCAATGCACTCTTTTAATACCAGCTTGAGAAGAGTGATTGATAATTCGCAGAAAAAAGTAACAAGTTTCACTGATGTTCAAGTTCCACTAGTAATGCTCCAAATGCCAGTGAAGTGGAACCAAATTATTAGCTCAAATGTTAGTGGGAATGGAGATAGCCTGAACATGAGTTGTCAATCAATATTCTGATTAAGAACATTATGAGATAAAGTTGCGGTACTGGTACTGAAATGTTCACGTCTGAGAAAACACATTTATTAAAGCAGATATATGAATGAAATAATTAAAAAATAATAGGAAAGGTTATGAAATACTTTGCATTAACACACTCATGGTTGCTCAGACATGCTCTGGTCCAAATCCCAGTTTAACCCCAATACCCCTGCATTATTAAAAAAACAGGCTACATAGATCATTTGAATGCTGATAGTTCATCATACATTACTGAGCCCTTTGAACCCTCCAGTGGTTGGGATTATCACTATGTATCAGTCATTCATCTCAACTCCAGCCAATCATAGCAGTTCATGCTACATCAAAGAGAGGAGAAAAGAAGTCGCTATTAAAAATCCTTTTCATCTTACACTACACAATATTTTATGACCTAAATTTATGCCATATATCTCAGGAAATTTAGGGATCCTACCAAGAAGGGCTTGAAAAATCCTTTACTACATGTTTGGACCAGTCCAACTGAAGCAAAACCTGGTCTGATTGTTGTGAGTCTGTAAGTAATGATTTGGAAGCTGGCCTCTTCTCAACATGAGAAGAGGTTTGATTACTTCCTGCTTTACCTTCCTCCAGTCAAGTTACGTTTTTTTTTTTTTTATTAACATACTCCACAAAAGCTCAACATTCACTCATTGTTTCTCTCTTGAAATTGAAATTCCTCAAACATCAGGAAACCATAAGAAACGAATCAAATATCTCAATCATCAGTGTTGATCAGACTCTCACTTAACTGTGCTGGTGAGGGCAAAGGTCAAATTGATGCTTTTAAAGATTAGTAAACAAGTGAAATCCAGGTCACTCAGTGGACGATAGGCTCCTTAACTGCAGAAGGAATGAGAAGTGTCTACCTTCTAGTTCTCTGTCTCCATCTCTCTCCCAACTCCATTGTCATTGTCAAAGCTTTTACGCTCCAGTTGGCCTGGACAAAAGCAAGCCAAGTTGCCAGAGGCTTTTCCTGCTATGATCGCTGTAGTGGTAGTCGGGGTTGATAGAGGGCCCATTAGGGCACTGAATGGGCACCCATTAAGAGGACACCCACACTAGTAAAGGAGCCCCACGGCCAAACGGCCTTACTGGAGAAACCTGATAGGCATCTCGTAGACTGGAGTCACCCATTGATACATGCAAGGGGGAAAAAAAACATGAGCTGAGGTAATTGAAAAATGCTTCATCAGTGTGAGACAGGTCTTCACTGAAGGGGTGTCCACTACATATCAATGCGGATGTCCTCAGGGTGGGACTGTTATCCTGCATGTGACATTTGGGGCAGATTTAATCACAGATAGTGGAATTATAACTTCTGATTTCATGGCATTGATTTGCATGGTTGTCAGAAAAAAACACAGTTCAGAACTGAATCACCTGCTCTCCTCGCCAGGGCCCATGGAGTATGGAGGTTATTTCCTTCCAATTAAATTTAACTGACTGCAAGTGACGAGACTGAACTTAAAACATGTCCTCTTTCATGCAGTAAAAAAGGTGAGCACTAAGAAATATCATGTTGTCAATGAGAACCAGATAAGTTTTATGCTGCACCCCTGCATACAGCTCACATCTGTGGAGGTCAACAGCATTTAAGAGAGAAATTAACACCTGCATACTGCCAATTGTTACTTAAAGTGAGTTTGGGGTTTAGATTTTACCAAAACTGTTGGAAGCAGGCCTACAAAATTGAGAATTGAAAGTAAAACTTCATTACTCGTAACAGTCCGAGCTTCACCTGAGCTTGAGAGTTAAATGCTCACTCCAAAACCTGGCAGGAAGCCTCAGGCATTTTTTTTTTCTAACCTAGAGGACCATCAGAATAGACCATCATGTTGATATGACAAGAACACAAGATTGCAAAATGTTCACATCTTCACGAACCAGATACATTTCGAGAGTACAGAACATTCAGACGCTGATAAACTGGTAACAATAAAAACATGAACCTCATTTGTTTTCATTGTATTCGGTATAGGTCCATAAAGCCAAACTGATTGTACCAAGTCCATCAGTTAGAGTAAGGCAGGGTAAAGGGCCTTGCTTAGCCATTCACTCTGCAATATTTCTGATTAAGAATGCATCTCTACTGTTTGCACTGCCCTAACTACTGTTGTAAGTATTAGCATGATCTCCCACAGTATCAGTGAGACATGGAGCCCCAACCCAACCTGCACAGCACTATTCATAGAATAAACCTGGGGTAAAGTTATCTTTAAAAAAAAGTTACTTTGCAAGGATATTTCTCTATTTTCCGTTTGTGTCAGCTTGATTTTTTGTTAAAATTGACTGTTTAAATATACTGTATGTACAGTATGCAGTAAGTGAATGCAGCAAGGTCAACCATTCAACCACTGATATTACAAGTAATGTGATATCCTTTTGAAGCAGCTGGACTTTATTAGCTGCACATTGTGACTAAACTTCCTGACTAGTAAGAAAGAAAATGAAATGAAACTTAAAGCCCAGGTCTATTCCTCCTGCTGGTCAATCAAATGTTTCACTACTCCATTAGATATCATAATGGAATAACAAATGTAATCCATATTTACAAATTAAGAGCATTTAAGAATTAGTTCGAGACATTTTGGGCTACGTTTTAGCACTATTCAAGCATGTTTACCACTAAGAGCTTTGAATTTTTGACCTTTTTACTATTTGAATAAACATTATCGAAGGTTGCACTAGGCAAAGCAGCTCAAACCTCAATTGGCTCTTGCGGTGCTGTGGTTCCAGTGGCACTGGTTTCCCCAATATATCCAGCAAACAACAAACTTTTGCTACCTAAAAAGCCCTGAAACTACATAGTGTTTTTAAAAATGGAAGAATGAGATGATTGTTAATCTCAAACAGAATTCTGTAGTAGTGGGAGAACAATGAAAGGATGAGGATCTGACCTCAAGCATTTAATGAGAAATAGTAAAGAGGTTGTGAATTGGCTTGCATTTGAACAAAAATAAAATATTTCACGGTTCCAACTTTAGCAATGAATGCTGTGGTTTCTTAGCATGTGGTTCCCAGACACTACTGACCAACACAAATACTGACAAAACTTCCAAGTCAATGTTCCAGCGAAAGACATTATTCCTATCCATTTAAGTGTGGTTACATTTATATTGTGACCTTGCAAACATGCCTTTGGGATTGGAGAGCCTCTGTTTTTCATAGTTGTGGATAAATCATAACATCTATTTTAACACTGACATTTGAGATTTGTTAAGACTGTGAGACTAGATTTGTTAAGACTGTGAGACTAGATTTGTTAAGACTGTGAGACTAGATTTGTTAAGACTGTGAGACTAGAATTGAAGTTAAATATTATTTTACCTTGTTAGATCAGTTTTTGGTGTCCACCAACTATGGTCACCTGCAAAATGATAACTATGTCTTTAAGGTGTACAAGAGGTTGCAAAAAAGTGGTGTTGAAAAGTGCTTCCTGTTCATCTGAAAATCGTACTAATTAGTCAACCACAGCTTCAAAACTGGGCTGTAACAACCAAAACAATAAGATGAAAGATGCTAAAACCCTGCGTAGGATTGAAGAGCAGGTGATAATTCTCTGTGGCTTCATCACTATAAGGAACAGCTCGTATATTGATATAAAATTGTGGTTTACAGAAGATTTGAGGAAAAACAAATTCAATCCGATACATCAGCTAATAATCACTTTTTTCAAGGGCTCCGATAAACTACAAATCTGTTGAATTCGATTGGACATCCAAATTGGAATTGGTTCCAAAACTTGGATTCCAAGCAACTGCAAAGCAATATTTGATTTATATTTTGTCTATTAGTTCCTATATAATTTTTATTTGTGCATTAAATTTAAAGTTCTACGGTGGGTGCCCCCGTTAATACTGTTGAGTCAACACAGTGTGTAACACTTATTTTGTACAAGAGTCAATGCACAACTGTCATCCCTCAACACGTTTGCCACAATATCTAAATCAGCAAGAGCACATTAAATTATAACTTTTTTTATCAATGAACATCATCACAATGCTAACACTATTAGCCAGATTTCCGTTCCTATGGTGATTCCGCTTAGTAATCCTCTTTTCACCTAGGCAGCAAAGGGTAAAATATAAGCAGAGCAAGTTGAGGTGTTCCACTAGATTGAGTCTGCCCCTCCAGGAAACAGAATCATAAATCATTAAGTAGAGGAACAGGAACTAGGAAAGAGAATCTGACCTGGACTCAGAGTTGTTCAAATCCCAACAATACCAGACCCTTCAGTTAAAGCACTTTCAGAACTCATGAATGTATTTGACCAAACTTAATCATAATCACAGCGATGGAGGACAACTGATGTGTGGGATTAGAAAGTGCCAGAAAATTGCAAGGCTGCCTCTCTCAAAGTATTCCAAACAGAGACAGCAGAGAAAGATCACACCAACCACACACATACACACATTCAGACCACAGCGTCGTTGAGAGGTTCAATTTCACAGGCCATAATTACAGTGGGCTGCAGCTTCTCCAGTTTACCAAAATCTCAAATTGCATAAACTATCATATAGCCTTTGCAGATCAGGACACACAACTGTGCATACACACACCCACACACTCATGTAAATTGTGCATGTATGGAAAATGTAACTACACAAAAATGAGAAGCTTTGTTTCCAAACAGGTAACATAGAAGCTGTTTTACGTTCCGACCCTAATTCAGTTTTCATGCATCACACCGAAGTCCTACGTACAGCATCTTTTTACAAGAATGAAAGTCCGGAAATTTCCTGTCCAAATTACATATGCATAGGAGTATTTTAAAAGCATTTCCTTCCAACTGTAACCACAGCCAATATTAAATCATTCTCTTGTGTAGTCCTTAAGATGTGTTTTGTCTGATTAGTATTCTGCATTCATCTTGCACTGCTGCTGAAGTTTCAAGTCTGATTGCTCACTCTTTCTCTCTCAACCTTGAGTTCATTCAAGGAGGGTCATGAATAATGACCCATCGGTGCGCTGAGGCCGAGGCCATTTAAAACAGAGAGGTACAGCGTTTTGCCATTACACATTCTCCCTGTCACTTGAATCTCTCCCTCTCATCCCCGCTGTCTCGGCTCAACCCCTGGTTCCTCTTCACAAACCCTTCTTAGCTGGTCCAAAAGGAACCTGGGAACTTGGTGTTTTTTTGGCATACCTTTTTAATCTCCTAAATATCCCTCCCTTTCTTCTTCTTCTCGCTGTTTTTCACACTCTTGCTCATTTACATTCA
Organism: Antennarius maculatus; assembly: GCA_013358685.1. NCBI lineage: Eukaryota > Metazoa > Chordata > Actinopteri > Lophiiformes > Antennariidae > Antennarius > Antennarius maculatus. The sequence continues at coordinate 6,556,232 of CM023622.1, read as the reverse complement.
CTGTACAATACGCGTTTCTACTCCCTTTCTAAGAGAATTCTCTAAAGCAAGGGAAACTAGGCCATTAGGCTGCAGCACAGCTTCTCCCTTGCTTCAAGTATCCAACCCCATCCTTTTCTACTCTGTCTATTTACCCTGTTTTGTCATCCTACCTCCTGCCCCGTCTCATTTTTTCTGCTTTCCTTAAGTTGCCTATGTTATCCCTCTGTCATTTCTTCATTTTTTTGTAATATTTATTACATGACATTTACTGTCTTGCTGCTCTCAGTGCTGTGGGTAAAATCATGTCCTCCCTACAACTCCTTGCTTTACTCCTTCCTTGTGTTTTGTAGCCTGTTATCCATAATCCATGCACACACATAGATATACTTATACTCAAATGTACATACCAATTCAACAAAACAGAGAAGTATTATTTCTAGGTATGTTATGATATTGTTCACTTTTTTTTTTACCTTGTGGATGATTTTAATTAGATTTTTATGGAACATTTATCAATTACTCTGCACTTAAAAAGGGCAAAACTGCATGAATAGATATAATGAGGATAACTGATTTGAACTTTATCAGTTTTTAAAATAAGTTTCTTAAAACCCATGAACATATTTTTGAAAAATATATTTTAAAAAGTCCACTTCTGCAAAAAAACAAAACATATGTAACATAAATATTTTATACAGCAGGACAGCTTTATACAACTACCTTTAGCACTATCTTGCACAGTGATGCAGTTAAAATGCACTTGAAGGAAGTCTAAATGGGCACATACAGTATGTGTCCTCCTGGACAAACAAATGCTTCCTTTGCTGTTGTTGATTCTGTGAGGACCACAAAATGACCACATTCCCCCATTATATTGGAATAAAGGCTGGTATAAGATACCTCAATGTCTGGATAAACAAAAACCAAAACTATGCCTTTGGTACTTCAGGACTCCATTGCTCCAAATGTACCTGTAAGTACAAACATGCAATTCCTTGGTCACACCAATTCTTTCATTTTAATTTGTACTTGTTCGACGTGTTAGTAACTGCACTGTTGAATTGAAACCTATTTGAGTAATGATGAAAGGAGGATCATTCATGTTATAAAAAATTATGCGCAGTTGGTAGAACAGTGTCTCACAGGCCATACATTCCAGGAGGGCCAGTTTGAGGAATGGAAATATTGGTTAGAAGACACCAAAACACTGCAAAGTGGCTACAATAATAAGAAATCACCCAACAAGAAAGTGTGCTTGCTCTCATTTCATTGGCTGGCTGGAAGATGCTACATTTGTGTTGTGGCCAAGTTAAACTTTTTTGCTTTTACGTTATTAATGAATCATGTGTTATTGTGAAAACAATAAGTTTATTATTATAATAATTATTAAAGATTAAATCCACTTTTATTGTCCACACGTGGGGAAATTATCTTTACACTCTTCACACTTTCTTTGTATGTGGTTACATGTTTTGGTTAGTCATGCTCACAGTTTTTTGAAAAAAGGCCCCAGGACACAACACACTAGGGGCCTGTAGGCATGCAATTAGTAACACATCACACAAGAAACAGTAGGGGGAGGCAGAGTGACGGGCCGCGCATGGAGGTCGCGCCCCAAACGAGCAGCTTGTAGTGGGGACGGCGCCTTGCTCAAGGGTGCCTCGGCAGTGGCTGGGAGGTGAGCTGACGCCTCCCACTGTCAGCTCACACTCCAAGGGAAGTCATGGCGGGAGCGGAAATCGATCCACCGATGGCCGGGCGATCCGTCTTCAAGACATCTGCTCTACCGCTGAGCCACTGCCGCTCCCATTATTATTATTATTATTATTATTATTATTATTATTATTATTATTATTATTATTATTATTATTGTTATTGTTGTTGTTATTATTGTTGTTGTTGTTGTTGTTGTTGTTGTTGTTGTTGTTGTTGTTGATTTGGAAAAAAATAACACACATATGCATTTTATTTATTTACTTATTTATTTAATCTTAGTGGTGTGGAATGATCAGGAATAAAATGAGTCCCACTCCTCCCCCCTCCTCCACCACCTTGCGCCTTTTGTCCATGGGTTGCAATCTTGTCCAGGTCCCTCAGGGCTAATCTGTTGGTGCACCAGATGCATGTGCTCATTAACCTGGTGCCACCCTCTAAGAACCTCGTTGACTGTGACAGACACAAGCCCACAAACGCACACGCAATCTCACGCTTAAACAATGACACGTGCTCACTTGTGACACGGATAATTATTTTTGGTTTTTCCAGGTGCACAAACAGAAAACTGAGGAGTCAAACAAAAGTTTAGACAGACTGAAGGTGAGAAATAAGGGATAAGAGAATGTCTCGGAGTCGACACTTGAAGAGATGAGGGTGCAACTTGACTAAAACTTGATTTTCATACAGAAGTCTTCTTCATTTTGTTTGTTGCCCGTCTTTCTTTGTCTTTTTCCAATTTTGAATTCTACAGTAATTATGCTCTCCCACCTGAAATATTTTTTTCTTCTAACAAAAGACAAATTTAAGAGATTCAAAAAAGAGACGATATCTCACCTTCCCTCCTTTCCTTTTCTCTTTTTATTACTCATTCACACCTCTCTCCAAGGCTGAAAGCCTCTTATTTTTCTCAGAGAGACTTATTACAAAAAAGGGAATGAGGCAGAGAAAAAAAAAATCAAGGTTTTTGTGATTTTCAAACAGAGACAGACAAATGGCATTTGTCTCTCACATCGCATCTCCCATTCAGACTCTTATATGTTCAAAGTCCTTGCTGTATCCAAATCTACAGGAAAAAAAACCACATGGGACCACCCCTACCATCCTTCTCCACACACCCCCTGCCCACCCGGGTGTCTGAGTAGCAGGCTGTGTGGAATAAATGAGTTCATTCATACAGTGTAGAGCGGCTCCATGACTTTGCTACCCGGCCCAATGTAAATAAGCCTAAGGTAGCTAGTTATATACCACAGAGGCGAGGAGTGAGCTTGGATCAGAGCCACCAACTAACTGCTGATCCCTGTGTTCACCATGAAAAGACATATTGTACAGTTTAAAATTATTTGCTTTGAGCATTCATTTGATAGCACCTCAAAAATGCTCACATCCTATAGGCTTAGATTTAAACTGGGAGGCTGAAAGGCTGGATTCTCTTATTCCAGAAATGTTCAGCAATGCAGCAACATTTTTAAAAAATTGCAGAGTTAAAAAATTGAAGTCTTTCTTTTCTTTTTTCTAGTCAATAGTGAATTTAATTTCCATCATAAACACGTAATTTTAGCCATTTTTGCCATTTCTGACCCAGCTTTGGAGCTGATGGACTAATTTTAGACTGTCTGAATCTCATCTTCAGAGTGTCATGACATACAGGGAAAAACAATGAGAAATCATTAGCAACTGCTTGGATGGTTGTATGAATTTCTGACAAGTCATAAATTTTGTTTTGGCCATCGTCTGGCTCTTGTATTGAAGCAAAGGCATCAAGTAACTCCCCAAACTTTGCGACTTTTCATTTTAACTGATGGTACAAGGCAGTAACGACAGTGACAATAATTTGTCCAACCTTAACATTCTTCTCTCCATACACTGGAGAGGTGTCCATGATATTAAGGTCAGATTTAATGTATGTGACTCCCAACTCTTATTCTTTCTTTATTCTTTCTTTTGCTGATATGCATATTCTCCTGAGGACATTCTGCACCATCAGACTATCCTGTTCTTCGTATCTGTGTATGAATGGACAGGGACAGACTATATAATGAGGAGCTCTGTCAGCACTTCAGCTTCAGAGGCTTTTATTGCCAAGTTTTCAGCAAGTAGCAGTGAAACAGAAGGACAGTGGTATCAGGTAGCAAAGAAGACATCAACTGTGCAATTACTGTTGTATAGATTAATGGGAGATAATGACTTTGCATGACACTGGACGTTAGTGACACTTCTTTATCTGACTGAAAACATTTGAAATACTTCTCCACAACTATTTGATAAAAGAGAAATGGAAGAGATAGTTGCAATTTGAAAAGAAAATTATTATTTTTTTACTCTCAGACCACATGAATGACCAGTTTTAATAACAAAAAACAACTGTCAATCCTATTTCTTTCTGGTTTTGAATCACTGTCTGAACTCCAATGAGCCAGAAAGAGAAAAATAATTGGAGGATGAGACAAGCTGCTGCTCCTGTGCTATGTACTGTTGACAGATGGCTGTTTCCTTAAGCTGTTATTAACTTAACAAAGGTAATCATGTATTTGAAAATCACTGTAAAAAAAAAAACCTACGCTGGATACCGGATAGAGTTAAAAGGATTTATTGTATAGTTAAATGTACCTTTGCTAAAACTGTTTTTAACGCAAGCAAAAGTAATGTGCTGAAATTAATTGCTTTTAAAAAGAAATCCTTGATATAAGTATGGTAAATGTTGCTGGAATTCAATTCCCCAATGTCATATATCTACTCCAGCCATGATCTAATCTGCAAACTCCAACCGGCTCATTTAATTTATCATTTAAAGTGGAAAAGGCAATTATCTTCCATGCAATAACAGCAAAAATCCCTTTATAAAAATGGAAAGACTGATTAGATGTAGTAATGGTTTACGCCTTACACCCAGCAGAGAGGTACTGTATGTTTAATGAGGAAAGAGGAGATTTAGCAAAGTCTCTCACTGTGTATCGTTTGCCTTTGGCATCCATTCAACCATCCATCCATCCATCCATCCATCCATCCATCCATCCATCCATCCATCCATCCATCCTTCCATCCATCCTACCATCCATCCATCCATCCATCCATCCATCCATCCATCCATCCATTAAATCCAGAGCATTCTTGCAATTGCTCATCACCATGCCAACCTACTACATCACAATGTCTGACCCCAAGTTTTTTCTTCCGTAACATTTCAACCAAAGATTTCATTAGAATTCTTGTGTTCAAGGGAGAAACTGATGAGCTACTTCATGTAATATCTAAAGAAGCAGCTATATTATGTGAACACATGAGTGGTGAAATAGTGTAGTGAATTGCCTACCTTGCTGTGAGAATTCAAGAAAACAGCAGAAACAATTGTGAATGAGCTTGTCTATCTTTCAGTGGAAAACTGGGGCTTAATATCTGTCAACAGCAGAATGTTGGCTAATATTGGTCTAAAAGCAGACGCTCCAGGTTGCTTCTAAAAGTTTAAAGTCTGAAATTCAAAATTTATGGAACTGGCTGATTAAGAGATTTAACCTGTCCACATCTCATACTACCAGACCCCAGACTGGCTGGATCTGGGATGAAATTAGGGACCAGATTTCTGGACCAGTTTTCTTCACTGATTGTCTCGAGGGGTAAATCAAGGTAGAATCGGCCAAATTCTACAGCATTTCCACAATGCCTTATGTTTTGTCTTGACTTGGTCTCAATGCTTCAAAGTCTTGGTGTTGTCTCTCTTCACCTTCATACACTCTGGTTTTTGGCATCTCAGTTTAGGTTGTCTTGGATACAACACAATACAACCACTGTTTAACTGTACTTTTAAGTGTTGTAAGTCAAGAATAAGTGAATTGCTGTAAATACTGACATAAATCTAAATTCTAAGAGACTTTTAGTAGTGTCTGAAGTCTTTAATCACAAAACAACTGCCAAACGCCATAAAGGTAAACATTAAAGAATTCTATTATAAAGTGACAGCAATAACAGTGACCCTGAATGCTACTGTGACACTGCTTGTACAAAATCAGTGACATCTAAAATATCAATATAGCAGAAAGTTCAACTAGAGAGAACAGAACCACTCTATTTTCTAATTTAAAAAAGTTAAACTTAACAGTGCATTTCCTATATAGCCATGTTTTGTTGTCATGCTTGCTCACATTTTGCTTTTAGGATCGCCTCATTACTGCCCTCCCCAACAGCCACATGACCCCCCTGTCTTACCGCTCATATTCCAGGTTGTCATGGTCGCAGCGGGCGTCCTTGTGCTTCTCCCAGTCTTTCCCATGGCGACAAGTCGTGAGCGATACAATGTCCTTTCCATTGTGGATGTGATGAAGTGCATTTCTGGTGTCAGAGCCGATGCCCGTCAGATAGCGTTTCCCTTTGAACATCAGCAGGTACTTTCTTCTTGGCGGGGTGGTGTTCCTTACTAACCAGCCCCGCTCTCCACCCTTTTGTGGGTGATCCTTTGAGAAAAGTGGGATGGAGACGTCAAAGCCTGGCCTGAAATGTTCTGTGTTGAGGCTGGCTTTCGCTAAGATGGCCTGGCCAATATTGAAGCCCAGGTCCTCTGTGTAGTTGGGCCAGGTGCCTGAGTACAGGTTAAAAATGAGATGGTTCCGTCCGTCATTCCACAGTGGATAACCATGGATACGTTCATCCACATTTGGCACAAACTGTCCTGACAGCTGGTCCCGATCTAAGGTGTCTATTCCAAGCACAAACAGACAAGCTTCTCGGGGGTCTGATGTGTAGTATTGTGACTCACCTATAGACATCAGGATCTTCCTATAGCTTTCGGACACGTGGTCATTTTTCTCTGATGGATATATATACACCCTGAACCCCTCCCTTCCCCGTCGCTGGCAGCGCGAGAAGTCAAAACAAGTCTCCATTCGGCAGCGACTGTCCTTATAAATGGCGGACCACGCTTGGCGGCGCTGGCGTGGCGACTCAGCCATCCCTGGGTCTGTCTGGAGCTCATCCAGATGGGCATAGCGGGGCAGGAAGGCCCTGTCCGTCCAGTTGGGCCAGGGCCGCACCACTTCACCCCGCTGCCTCGTCAGCAGCCGGAGAAGACGTAGCTGGACTCCTCCGCCACAGTAAAAGAGGACCAGCCAGCAGCACGCACACAAGCCCAGCAGAACATATTTCTTACGTGCCTGCATGGGGGCCTGTCAGTCTGCTTTTTTTCCAGCTCAGTATCTCTCTCGTCCTGTTTTCCTTCTCCTCTGCCCCTCAGCTCTGCAGCCTCAAAGAGACGGCGAGACTGATGTGAGTTCTGACAAGGAGCTTCTCAAGGAGGACAATGTGTTAGCAAGAACATCGCTGCCTGACGGTGGCCCAGTCCACTTAGGATGATGCAACGTGAGTTACTCTTTCAGTTTCTTTCAGCCTTCTCCATCTGCTCTCCGCTGCACTCTCAGACGTGTGTGTTAGCCTCTCTCTGCTGTGGCGAGCACTGCTGCTTCTGTGTGCATTTCTTCTGCTGCCCAGTCCAGTTGAGTGTGATGACGGGTGATTTCTCCACGTTCACAGGCCAAGCTTGCTGCCTCATGTTGCCAGGCATGACTCCTGTCTGCAGGGGCTCCTCCTGGGGGGACACGTAAACAAATATGAATTCAGATCAGTACACAACTGGAGTCGCCATCCTGCAGCCAATACAGAGACACCGAGAGAAGTCATTAAACTGATGATAACCACTGTCGTTGAGTGTAACATTTCATTTGACTGACATGTTGGCCAGTAATCTGCAACCCAACCCACATTTAATACATACAAACATGATCAAACAGGAATAAAAAAGCACAGATGGGTGAGGTTTCACAAGCAGCTGAGGATTATGAACCGTCAAATCTGAGGAAAGGACTCTCAAATAGACATCCAATCTTGATAAACCATATAATAAAACCATTTTTTAACAATACCCTCCTTATCGCTACCTCTGTTCTTCCCAGGGTTCCACATTTCCATAAAGAATATTGACAGGCTTACATGTGCTGTGAAGGGTTCTCGCTTCAGGAATAGCGTCTCCTAATAGTATGTTAAACCTTGAACAGCAGATGGGACTAGATAACATAATACTCTTCAAGCTCCAGTTGAACCGAGCAGCATAGTTTAGGTGAAGTGGAGGAGAAAATAATGGAGTGTTTGGAAACGCAGAAGGAATAGAGAGCCACTTTATGCCTATGCGATGTCCGTTAATCACATACTGAAGGCTTTTTTTGTTACATTTGCAAACTCGTAACGGTTTTTCAGCTTCGTGTTTTTGCCAAACATTCCCTAATAACTCCCCCAGCATGTACTGTAAACTTGAAACGCGTGTGTGCGTACGTGAAGAATACTTCACAGTGAAGGCCAGTGTCCGGATCGCCAGCTGCCACACAAAAGCAGCTTTCAGGTCTCACCTGGCTGCGCTCACCCTACCTCTCATTCACATTCCCCCATTTCTTCCTCCACTCCAGTCAAGCAGAAGTGATGCCTGCCTTCTCAGTTTACAATAACACAAACTCCACACCGGTGATGTGGGCAAACAATGCATCATCTTGAGTCCTCCACCTCAAAAAAGATAGAGGAAATAAGGGTTGGGGTGTGAATTGAGCTGTTTATTCATCCCTGCAGTGTTCATACAGGAAGTTTTGTGGCTTTGAGGCATTTGGAAAACTCATGTCGTTAACTTGACCATTGTGCAGTTTCACTTTATTTACTATTACTTGTTTTCTACAGGATTCATTAGAATGAATTCTTAGAACTTAGAAACTGCCTTGTGAATGCTTTCAGACATGCAATTTGGAGCTGAAGCTGCACAAACCGAAACATAATGACAAATAAGACTTTTCTGCAGAGAAAACAACAAACGTGCTGATTGAAGCTCCTCAAATGTGAGAATTGTGGCTGAACTGGTTGGATATAAATATTTCTTTATTCAAATTCATTCCAGCATGATATTTTGGAAAAAAAAAAATGGAAGCCTTTATATTTGACGGTGTACCTTGAGCAACAGCAGCATGAGCTTTTCTGGAAATGCATTTCTACTGTAGCTCTAATGTTAGCCAAACTGCACCCAACAATTAAGGTTAGCTGATCTGTCTGGATGTTTGTGGGTGGTTTTTGACACCGTGCTCATTTTTACTAGACTGGTGAGCTGTCCAAGTTGGCCGTAAATAGACGCTTGGGATCCCATTACACATCTTCATCAATAATTCACTTACTCATTTAGTGTGGCATTGATTTTACCTTTATTTATTTATTTATTTATTTTCTTATTTGGTGCTTTATACCCCTGGCCACCGTCTCACATAATTACACCTCAAGCTTTGTCGAAACTCCAATGAGAGATCCGTGCGAGCCTTGTCCTGGTGATTTGTGGTTGCAGGGATAATGGATAGTGAGGGCAAGACAGTGTAATAGAAAAGCAATGGAGGGTATCATTATGATGATGGGCATGATGAATTTATTCCATTGCCTCATGTAATCTAATGCCTTTGGACACCACATCTATGAGAAAATAGCATTCTACTAATAACTTCACTTATATTATGATAACTCTTAAGTTTTAATTGAAAAGAAAATGACAATGAGGAGACATTTCTGAACCTGTGTGGAGTTACAGGTTTAGAATAGGATGGAGGATGACGTGAGAACTAAACATAATTACTGGTTATTATGTGAAAGGACATTAAGGCATTAAAACTTCCATTATAACACGAATAACCACAAAAAAATATTTTCTCTCATTTTACATACAGACATCACCAGTTGTGTGAAAGCTTTTGTTGAAAAGCGTCACGCTGATCCCTACCAATCTGCTTTTGTGTGCAAGGACAAACTGTACAGGAGCAGTGTGGGGGTCATTAACTCAAAGCAATAATGATGAATGTGAGCCAGAGAAACTCAGGGGCATGCCCGAACCCGAACAACCTCCTCGGAGCCACAAATCAGCGAGTAGACACACACAAGTATGGATGCACACACACACGTGTTTAGTGGCTTTAAGTGGTGGGAGAAGTCCCTCTGTCTTGAATCAATGGTGGCTCATTATGGTTGGGTGACTAGAACGAGAAAGCTACAAGGTACATTAATAAAAGGCCTTGAAGATGGAAGGACTGGGTTCAAGGAAAGGTGAGAGGAAGATTCAGAGCCCTACATATCCGCCCTATATGTTCTTTCCCATCTATATCTTTCCTTTTTTTTTCTCCTCCTTTTGCCTTTCATTATACTTCCTTCTATTCTCCCTCATCGGCTTTTACTAACCATACCTCAACTCCTTTTTCTGCCCTTTTCATTTTTTAAAAAATTATTCCTGCTTCATCCTCAAAAAAAGGGGGGGGCTCCAGGGGAGATGGGTTGAAACGCAAGGCACAAAACACTTAATCACAGACAAGAAGAATACAGTCTGCATGGCCAACAGTTCTTTAATCAGCTGCTCGCCTTGAGTGTGTAGAAAAATTCATGCAGACTGCGCCGAGCTATCGGTGAGACAGTGACAACACCGCCAGGAGAAAAACATGTGATAACACGCAATAATGCTTACTGCATTAAAGTCATCTAATAAAAAGCGACAGATGCATTATGTCCCACCCGAATAAAGCAAACCAACTTTACAACACATCACCACGGAAACATACAGCAAATAAAATGGAAGAGTTTTCATTTCCGAATGAGTAAACTTAAACTTCATAAGAGTTAGAGTGCTAGATTTTCAGTTTGGTCTGTGTTTATTATAGTCATGTGATTTGTCTCTGTTTGAATCTATAGATTCAAATGTTGATGTTCTTAATTTTATCTCAGGTCATCAGTAGCAAAACTTCTTACATCAAACAAACATATGCAAATAGCACAGCTTCATATTAAAACCATTCAAATGGCATACAATGAATATACAAGGTGAGAATGAAGGACATCTAGAAAGACAGGTTGACAAAGGTGAGGAGAACGATTTAATAATGGGTGACAACTGGACCCTCCTTCTTCCTGCTTTCAGTCCCTTCCGCTCTGCAGGCACCAAAGGGTTACATCAGCTGTTTCTCTCTGCTGATAACCAACACTATTAAGTCATTCAGGAAAATTTGTTTTCCAATCTATTTCTCTGCAATTGTGCAGGAACTTATTCAACCGCGGTAGCTTCAACGGGAAAAGAAAATGGACATGGATGTCAGCGATGATGGGCGTCTTTTGCAAGAAAATCAACATTTATCGGTTTTTGCTTTTCTTCGTAAAAACAGGGTTTTATTCGTTAGTAGATTTCGGACATCCACAGGAAGATGGGTTTTCCACTTACCGGTTCAATTTGCTGCTTTCCATCCACAACACCAATGCTGAGCGTAACCCGCAGTGTAAACGCTCAAAATGACATCCACTACCATTACAGCCTGTCTCCAGGTAGTGGAGTGTAAGCGAAGCCAGTGTAAGAGAAGCAGCAGCATTAGTGTGTCAGAAGTCATTTGGCTGGAGACAGAGAGCAGCTTGTAAATTGACACCGCTTGGGCCGATTACCTGGTAAAATGATATTTCCATTCCTTCCCCCAAAATGATATGGTTAGCTCAGTAAGACACTCCACCTAAAGAATGGAAGGCTGCCACTTGCTGTCATGATTCCTGGCTGATTGTATGGTGTAAATGCCAGCCATCAGTGGCAAGGAGGCCTTCCAGCCATCACTTTTGGTGGTTGGGCATATGTGTGTAAAACTGATAAACATCTGGTAAATGTGTTTTTTCTGGCTTTAAACTGACTACTTTTAGAATTCGCCAAAAAGAAAAATGTTGTGCATAAACCTCGTGGTGAGGTGAAAAGCTCAGACGGACTAAAATTAAACCCCAGACTCTGTCATTATGGACCAGAAGATGACCACGCTGCCTTGTTTGTCTTACAGCTTCAAATCCCATTCGCTTCTGACCCTTTAAAATGACCAGTTAGACGCACGAGTATTTTTTTTTCCTTTTTCGGATAGTTTTATTTTGGAATGATTTAAAGTTGCAAACCTTAAGACTTCATTGTGGGTTCATTTGATAACTCGGGTGGTTACCATGATTGTGTTTTCCACGTAGAAAACATAAATTTCCAGGTTGTACCAACTGCAGTGTCTGTAAGAAAGACTTTCCCAAAAATAAAAAATATAAGAAATATATAAATTGTGACCTTTTGGGAGCGATTTGTAGGTTTGTTTGTTTGTCTTTGTTCTGTAAGGGCTGGTCCAGCAAGGAATGTGAATAGTCATTCATGTTTTCACTGTATGAACACGATGTTCGTAATGCGCTATAGTTCTATTTTTATTTCTTCCTGATTGTGAGAGCAGAAGTCTCTATGTGTGTTGTTTGTCCATAATCGCATCAGGTAGTCTTTGGGGATCCAAAAGAGAAAACTAGGGCCCGACTCCCCTGACAAGCCTGCAACCAGGAAGGGATCCATGTTTTATTTTTGTCCTCGCCTACTATCTATTCTTTGAAATCAGTATGCTCATTTCACTCCTGCGCATCTTATGTCTATATATAAGGTGATAAACACACACACACACACACATTTATGTATTTTTGTCTGCACTAAACAAACAGTTACTTTCAAAAACTAATCTTTCAATGTCGTCACGCAGCTACAAGAGTATTTTCCATTAGTTCCACCACCTCTAAAACATAATGACCATGAACTTAATCAAGGTCTGCTCCTTTTACAAGGCCATTTTCATAAAACGAATAAGAGCCCATTCATTTTGCTCCACGTAGGCTGCGGTACTCTGACATGGTTAAAAAGATGTTTACCTCGCCTGGCAACGCAACTGGCACCCCAACGGTGCACATTCCAAAACCCAGCATAATTACAAGCTGGGTTGATTAATTATGTCTCGACAATATGCTGCACTCAAACACCACAAGGGCTAATTAACAGAACGAACGAGATAGGTAGGCGCGGCTATTAGGTAAACTCTTCTTGTCCCCGGAATTTGGAAAAGCAGTTTACCGCCCCAAAAAGAAAAACCATGGAAGAGACTGAAAAATTACTCTGATCCCAAGTTATAACCTGGTTTAATGTGTTAATACGTTCTGCTTATCTTTTTGAAATAATTTTAAAATACACTACCTTTGATTAAAACAAGTTTCACTGCAAAGTCATTTTAATTTTGTATTGCTATTCCATCAGAATCCTTCAAGAAATTTAAAATTTCTTTAATTTCTTTTTGTCATTTTAATTTCCTTCTTATCAGTCCTGAACTGAACTGAATCCTGAATGAGAAAGAACTGTCATGAGCAGCTGTGCACCTTCCCCCACAGGGTGAATCTGTGAGTGTATTGTGTGAAAAGGTCAGCTTTCTTACACTAGTAGCACATTTACTGCTGTTAAACTAGTCTTCGTGTTTTTGACATGATGCAAACATATGACTCATTCATAATGACTGGTACATTATTAGGCTTCTATAAACTGTTTTTTAGTGGCACATTTTATTTTCCTTAAAAAGCATGTGGCTTGTTTTAACTCTGTTAAAGACTGGAACTTGAAATGCAGACTACAAAATGGAATTCAAATTTTTACAATCTAAACGATGCCCAATCTTAGTTAACACCCTCATTTCACAGCTATACCTATACCACCTCTAAAAGCAGCACAGTGCTGCGTTTAGGGTACCTGGCTGCTCAGCTGACAACACACACAGCAGATATGACATGTAGTGCAATCCATCTGTCTTACTAACTGATCCTGCTCACAGCGCATCCTCCTGCTTCTAACTCATCTTATCTATGCAGCTTCAACCTGGAGGCATTCCTATCGCAGAACTCACATCAGATATAAACAATCTGACCTTGACCATGCAAGGATTATATACGATCTGACCCTGGGATAAGGAAGATGGGGCCCATTCCAGATGGGGTTCAATATGGAACGGCCCTGATGTCTGAGATTAAAGATGCAGGTTTTTCAGAACACTAATGCAGAAAATAAATTGATTTGAAAGCTTTTAAACTTACTGAGAGCATTAGATTTGAGATTACATCTACATAACACTATTCTAGGTACCATTAGTAGAATGTTATTATTTCTGACTCCATTCATTTACAGCCTGATTATTATTACATATTTTTTAACACAAGCACATCAAAGATGCATGAAAAAATATCAGGGTGGACAATGACCCATCAGGGTTCATAGCTTTTGCAGGTTGCACACAGGTCTTTTCAGCGCCCTTGAAAAGCTTGAATAGGAAAATACTCACAACCTCTGGCAAATGAATGCTGTCTGTACTGGTGAATGCTTCTGTTAGCATTGAGCTTCTCTTAATCACCAGGGAGGGCATTACAGAACCATCATGAATTCAAAATCCCATTAAGATGAGGGAGTCACCATTACAATAAAAATCATTTCATAAAGCAGATGAAATCCATGCACAGCTTTCCATCAGGACCCACCCTCCCCGGAGAAGCCTTCCGGAGGAGCATCCATGATAATGACAGCACTTTACTTGGGATGGCAGAAGTCACCCTCTGTTTTTCCATCCAAAAATAACAAGAGAGTTGCATTTCATTTTTGCGATGAAATTCAGACAAACCTTGTTTGTTCATAATTCATCATTCATCATTACATGAACACTTAGGATAAAATAGACTTGGCTATTAGATACTGCATCTTGAAAGCAAGAGAGGAAGGGGAAACAGGAGCAGGAACAAAGTGTGCATCCTTTGGAGAGCATCAATCAGATGCAATTCTGTGGTGCATTTATGAACCTATGGATTCATAACTGCTTTCAATATAAATGGAAACTCCAACAGATCTACCTACGGATTACTTTATACTTTGTGAAATCAGTCTAATTTTATAGGTCCGCCCAAGGTGTTTCAGCAGATGTCATATTCCAAGATATATAGAGTCTACAGCTGCAAAGGTGCATTGTGTGTCACAGTCTTAGACATCCACTATCCTCATTGGTGAATATGATTTAAAACAAGATTCTTTACATTCAGAGTTGAAACTGATTCTGATGTTTCCTCCCACTATGTTGCACTGAGACACAGTGTCCAAACTGAGCTGTTGAAAACACTAATATTCTTGGATGGCGGCAGAGAAATGTACAACCCACAGCCCATCTGTCCAGTAGGAGTAAAAGATCATCAGCCAAAAGATTTCAGTGTACATAATACTTTTGCCAAAACTGACAGAGTTGGTGTACATCTTATCAACCATGTGAAAACCTCTTTTCTGATGACAGACTGGAGTTACAAAAACAATGATTTTGAACGCATCAATCACTACGTGACATATCTATAAAATACTGCACATATATCTACTAGATATAGGACCTAAGAGCCTACCTGTCACAGAAGGATATTGAGATCCCTTGCAGGCGGTGGCAGCAGGTTCATTCAGGTCTGAACCTTTAGGATCGGACTCTCCAGTCTCCCTGGAGCGGCATCAGTACAGTTGCGCACTAAACTGTTGAGCGCCTTTCCCGACCGGCGCTTCCACAGCTCAACCCTCCGATGATCTGATCCACGCTGCAGAGGATCAAAAACACTCAACTTCTCTCCTCGACTCCCGATTTACCCTGCGATGTGATTAAGTTACAAAGCTTCCACAGAGAAAACACGCGCCATCCAGGCGCGTCCGTAAAAATAATTGAGGAGCGTCCCGCCGCCCCCTCGTGTCTGTCCTCCAAAATTTCTCAGATGTCTCTCACCGGTTATCCTTTCTTATCCAGCTCGGAACATCTCTCATTCAGAGCACTCTGGACCACATCGTCGTTCTCTGTCGCTCCAGCAGCCCTCAATGATCCAGGCTGAAGGGTGGTGGCATGGTAGTCCAGAGGTGAAAGGTGTCCCAGTCGCCGATGCACTTGAGATTTTACCTTATAATTGCTTTCTGGTCATATTCATCTCCACATAATACTTCATACTAGACAAATAAATGTCTTTTCTTTGGGTCAAACAATAGGCACTCCCTCGTCTTTTATGATTTCAACATGAGCAACGTGACAAAGGTGTGCTCCAGAGCGCCAAACAAACAATACATGAGGACCTGGGAGCCGGTGACGCTGCCTCAACGTGGAAAAACGCACTTCCGAGTTTTGCAATCATAACCTGAGCCGTTCCCACATGGAAAAAGGCAGCTTGACGTATTTAACGGGAGATTAAATTCAGACAAACGGATGATATAATATTGCTCTGAATATACAAGGAGATGAGCGCAGAAATGTAGTGATGAGCAGCGGTGTACGCAGACGCATCAACAATGAACACAGACGGTGAAGATCATCCAGTCCGATCCCCGTTGCGCTCCGACTTCTCCAAGACTGAGCTCTCCCTCACCGGGGGGGGTGGGGGGGAAGCACCGCGTTCTTCCCCTCGTTCGCTAAATTTTCCTTTTCACGCCACGACCGAGCATTTGCGAATCGGTTCAGCGTACAGACGCAGGTCTCGTTGGAATATGAATGAAATAATGCGCGTTATACTGTCCCTTTTCTACATCCATAACAATCCTACGACAAACGGCCCGCCCCCGGGCGGCAGTGATTGGTTCGGAGACCCCACGACGGATCTCTCGTTTCGTAAAGAAAAACACACATCTGGATGCGACCTCCAGCAACTGGCTGCTTTTGGAATTACGCACGGAAACTGATTGGTAAAGGAGGGACATCGCATTTCCCAAGGGTCGTTAAAATATAGCCTGTTGTTTATTGTAGCTGCAAATAATAACCCAGTCACCACACATAAATTTGATTTACTACATCCACCCAGTTTACATGGTTTCTATATATAGAATATGTTGTGTTATTTTATCAGGGGTGTTGTATTTTATGCAGCTCCTCTCCATTAATTACCTTTATGGATGATACTAGACCAGGGAAATCATTATTTTCACAATTAAATTTAAAACATCCAGCGACACCCCTGAATTCAAAATTTTACCCTGACCTACTTGGCAACTACAGACAAATAAAGCGGGTGAGCAGTACAATGAAGTTATGGGAAAGAGTAGTCGAAGCTAGACTAAAGGCAGAAGTGAGCATTTGTGAGCAGCGATATGTTTTCATGCCAAAACAGAGTACTACAGATGCAGTATTTCCTTTGAGGATGCTGATAGAGAAGTACAGAGAAGACCAGAGGGAGCTGCATTGTGTTTTTGTAGATCTGGAGAAAGCTTATGACAGGGTGCCCAGAGAGGAACTGTAGTATTGTATGAGGAAGTCTGGAGTGGCAGAGAAGTATGTTAGAGCGGTGCAGGACATGTATGAGGACTGTAAGACAGTGGTGAGGTGTGCTGTAGGTGTGACAGAGGAGTTCAAGGTGGAGGTGGGACTGCATCAGGGATCAGCTCTGAGCCCCTTCTTGTTCGCTATGGTGATGGACAGACTGACAGATGAGGATAGACAGGAATCTCCATGGACTATGATGTTTGCAGATGACATTGTGATCTGTAGTGAGAGCAGAGAACAGGTGGAGGAGGAGAGGAATGAAGGTTAGCCTCAGTAAGACAGAGTACATGTGTGTGAATGAGAGGGACCCAAGTGGAAGAGTGAGGTTACAGGGAGAAGAGATCAAGAAGGTGGAGGATTTTAAGTACTTAGGGTCAACAGTCCAGAGCAATGGAGAGTGTGGAAAAGAGGTGAAGAAGCGTGTACAGGCAGGATGGTACGGTTGGGAAAAGTGTCAGGTGTGATGTGTGATAGAAGACTTTCAGCTAAAATGAAAGGAAAAGTGTACAAAACTGTGGTGAGACCAGCGATGTTGTTCGGTCTAGAGACAGTGTCACTGAGGAAAAGACAGGAGACAGAGCTGGAGGTAGCAGAGATGAAGATGCTGAGGTTCTCTTTGGGAGTGACCAGGATGGATAGGATCAGGAATGAGTACATCAGAGGGACAACACATGTCAGAGGTTTTGGAGATAAAGTCAGAGAGGCCAGACTGAGATGGTTTGGACATGTCCAGAGGAGAGATAGTGAATATATTGGTAGAAGGATGCTGAGTTTTGAACTGCCAGGCAGGAGGCCTAGAGGAAGACCAAAGAGGAGGTTTATGGACGTAATGAGGGAGGACATGAAGGTAGTTGGTTCGCTGTGTCGACCCCTGAATGGAAAAGCCGAAAGGAGAAGAACCCTGACATACTTGCATAGGTCAAAGATCAAAGCTAGTACTCTGACCTACTTTTATAGATCATAGCTACCGCTTTGATCTATGGTCTTACTCACACTGGCCTTCTCCTTTGACTTTCTATCTTATCCAGTTCCTGAGGGTACAACAGTTGAAATTTGACCTTGACTTAGTTTTCTCAAGGTCATCATCTCATTTTCATCCCCTTTGCCGCCAGAGTAATGTGCTTTTTGTTTAATCTCTCTATTTGCAACCGTTGTGAAGATATTTGGTGGACTAACGAACGGACGAACAAACGAACTCATGAACACTGACAATTACAATACATCCCCGCTTTGAAGCGGGATGTAATAACAGCGTCTTTATTTTGTCAAAAAACACAAGCGCGCTCGTCAAAATCGAGCGCAGCTCCAACAGCGTGGACTACAGTATATGTTGAGACTCTAGCGCCGCTATGTGTGCAGATAAGGTCATTATCATTTCCTCTGACTTCACATAGTGTTGCTTCAACAAAGATCTCGGTTCTGGATCCGTCCCATGACTCCTATGGTGGCCTGAACCAAACCATGTGAGGTGAGAGGCAGGCTGAGAAGGCGAAACTAATCACAGAACAACGGTGAAGAGGCTTGAAGGGGATTTGTCCCAGCTGTCACAGTCCAAATGTGGTTTCATGGTGCTGTTACTTGAAAAAGGAAACAGTGAAGAAGGTGCAGTAATTTTACCATAACTGCGTGGAAGTCAATATGACGAATGAAGTAGGATAAAGTAATAAATAAATGACTTTAAACCCTTACTATGGTAATGAAAGTTTAGCCTTTAATCTTGAAATATACTCTATAATTGTTGATTACTAAATATAAATACGATACACATGATTAAAATATTTTCCACATTTTATAGTTACCTGAACGCATCATCAGGCTCCTCCCATACAGGAAGCTTCAAGACTCCGACCTTCCGGGAGAATTCGTCCCAGTTACCTAAACAAACACCAGGGAATAAAAAAAACAAACAAACTGGATTGCCTGCTGTGTGACTGAACTCAGTGATAGATAACCAATTAATACTCCCTCTGCTTGCCGATAAAGTTGTGCAACTTCTTTACAGAGTAGAATTTAAGTACACTCTGAAAAGGTACGGGCGGGTGACAGTCATGCGTGCTGTGGATTTTGTCGTCGGAGTGCTGTGGTTGATTATTTGTCAGACTGCTGCCAAGTAAATTTTCGAATTTAATTCAGAATTAAACATGGTGTATTTTGTCCTACCGAGCATATAATTGGATATAATTTACTCATTTTCCAAAATCCTCTTCCTGTAATATTTCTGTTAACTCACCATTGACATCAGAGTTTGTTCGGCCATGGAATAACGACCTGCAGCATTTTATTTTATTTTATTTTATTTTATTTTATTTTTTTTATTTCCAGTAACTATCCCGTTACGTGAGCCTGTTTCAAACATTTACGGTTTGGACTTTAATTTTAATTTTATTTTAATATTAAGTGTGGTAATGCTTTTGACGTCATTCTGCCTGTTCTGGTTTTAACCAAAAGCTACTAGTTGTGTCACATTCTCTCAGATTCTTCACCTACACGTCTGGTCACTACTTTCTGGGGTCCATCTTTATGAATCCTGTCTTTTTGTGAATCCTGCAGCTTTCGGACAAACATGACCACCGACATGCTGGCTCCACAGGCGAACAGGAACGTTTCACTCTCAGATTGGGAGCAGAGGTGGCATGGCAATAAGATCTCCTTCCATCAGCCTGAAGTTCACCGGTAAGGCCACCCAGTTTCTTTATTGAATGAAACAAAGGAAACGTCTGTAAGTCAAATGCTTGATTTAACAAACTCCGTTGCTGAGAATAACAATCACTTTTTAAAAGGACAAGGTCAGTATATCCAAACATCTCTACGTCATTCAGAGCAGAGCTTATTTGATATTTTATCATAATTTTCATGATGTAAAGAATACATGGAAGGGAATAGCTATTAAACGTGTTTCTTTTTTTCTCTGACAGGTTACTGAAGGCAAATATCGATAAAGTTATTGATGGAAGGACAAGCATTCGCTTCTTCTTCCCTCTCTGTGGGAAAGCTGTTGATATGAAGTGGTATGAAAAAGCGTCTTTAACTAGAAGAACACCCATCAGAGCTCAAACCTCCACCGGCAATTCAACAACAATTCTTTTTTAGTGACACTCTGCTTTTATAAACAGACATTGGTGCAAACATGACCTTCCAATGTCCCAAAACATGTCTGCTCTGTTTGGTTGCCCTGTAATCAAACATTTTTTTCCAAGTGATGAATATATCATCACCTTAAAATTCCTCCAATCTCCTTTGTGAATTCCAGGCTGGCAGACATGGGCCATTCAGTGGTGGGGGTCGAGATATCTGAATTGGCCATAAGACAATTCTTTGAGGAGAGCAACTTGACGTACAGCGAGGAACCGGTCCCGGCCATTCCTGGAGCAATGGTTTACAAGGTAGGTGATCTATACAGGAACTATCTAGATCTCTTCCCTTTACTTCACGTTAATCAAAAATTAAATTAAAATTGTGCACATTAGGCTAATGTTTTAAATGTAGCAAATGTAGTTAAAGTGCTTATTAAGCCATTAAGTTATGAGTCTGAGGACTTCCATAATGAAACCCAGTTTAATGATGTTAATGGTGGTAAGTTTTTAACAGTAGCTGATAAATATTTTCATATTTTCTGAATGTACAGCTCTTTATATTAGTTTCCCTTGGGGGTAGAATCTGCCACATCTATGATTGATTATCCCCGCCAATGATGAGTTGTTTTCTATGATGGATCACCAGA
Organism: Antennarius maculatus; assembly: GCA_013358685.1. Classification (NCBI taxonomy): domain Eukaryota; kingdom Metazoa; phylum Chordata; class Actinopteri; order Lophiiformes; family Antennariidae; genus Antennarius; species Antennarius maculatus. Next base: position 6,535,658 of record CM023622.1, on the reverse strand, counting down.
CCACAGCAACCAATTTGAAACATGCTTGAAAAAACTGCAGTGCCCTGCATCTTCCATAATAAATCCAGTAGATAATACCCAAATTATGAAAAGTATGTACTTATAAAGATGTGAGCAATTTGATTATCAATCATGTGTTTGTCTACAGAACTTGGAAAAAAATATCTCCATCTATCAGTGTGACTTATTCAGCTTCTCCAGGTATGTAGATCGTATTTAGCCCTTCATTAAAGATAGTTACGTATTTCACCAAATCTCTGTTTATACTTGTCACAGTTCCATTGATGGTCAGTTCCAGGGTATATGGGACCGAGGCTCTCTCGTGGCCATCAACCCAAAAGACAGAGAAAAGTAAGTTGAGCTCTTATCCCACAGTTGACAATTTTATTTTTAATGCATGAAACTCATGGTTAGAGAAGCACAAAATGTTCTGGAAGTGAAATATAACCCTCTGGAAAACTGTAATTATCATTGTTTCATATTACTACAGGTATGCCGCTCTTATGACTTCGCTCATGGCTCAAGACTGTAGATACCTCCTATGGACAGTTTTTTACAATGCTGAATTATATGCAGGTAACTCTCCGTGTTGACCTCAGTTTCATTGTTTGATGACATTCAACTCTTTCCTGACATAAAAAATAAATAAAAATTAAATTAATTCAATTTGTTTTAATCTATCAATTTTAAGATGCTTGCAGGGTTTTTTCCAAGAGTTACAGAAAATTGGGACTGTGTTTGTCTTTCAGGTCCTCCCTTTTCTGTGCCGCATGAACAAGTACAAAGTTTGTATGGTGAGTGTGTGTGTGTGTGTGTGTGTGTGTGTGTGTGTGTGTGTGTGTGTGTGTGTGTGTGTGTGTGTGTGTGTGTGTGTGTGTGTGTGTGTTGTCCTGAAACATGAGCGTCACATTAATTGGTCACTTTTTCATTTCTTCAGGAACAAGCTGTGATCTTGAGCTGCTATTTTCAGAGGAAGGCTTAAAACACAAATATCAAGGCTGGGGCCTGGACAGCGTGACAGAAAATTTGCACCTGATTGCTTTAAAGAGTATTGAAAACTGATCTCAGGATTTTTGTTGCAAAAACAAGATCTTATTGGCTTTTTGGCATCTTTTTGAAATTTTAGTGGGAAATTAATGTACATAAGTCAAGAGTTTCAAAGTCAAAAGTTTTGTCTGAAAGCCTCAAATAACTTTCAAAGTTTTGGTTGTCTGATAAAAAACAGTGTCTGTACGTTATGTAAAAAAATCTTTAAAAAAAAAGTACACTGTGTACATAATGTACACAGTGTACTTTTGACAGAAGTAATTTTTATTTTACAGTAATAAAAATAGTTTTTATTTCTGTAAAATAAAACTTGATAATTGTACATGTGTATGTGCCATTTATATTTTCAAATAAAACGATATAACTTTTGTGTTTGTTTTTAAAGCTAGACTATGTACTGTACAAATAGTTCAAACCTTCTTTAAATTTATGCATTCAACATCACCAGGTCTACAGTGGATTTTTGGTGTATTTAGTGTTAGAAGAAGACATACTTGACACATTCATAGACTGAAGCACACACACACACGGGGCCTGTACAATTTGTATTTTAAGGTAAAGCAACGGCGAAGTGTTGGGCAGCAACATGGAAGCATCCTAGGTACATCTTGTGGAGTTTGGTACTTGCTTGCATTTCACCTCAGCAGTACTAAGGAAGTGAACTGACACCTCTCCAACTACCAGTTCAAAGTTCATACTTTGTTCCAGGCTGGTCTAAAAACCAGCCATTTTCTGAGAAGAAGAGGGTTGACTGAGGTGCTGATGCTGCCCCCTGCTGAAAAGGAAGGGTATTGCAGAAGAAATCTGCGATTAAAAGCAGCTCAAAGTTTGATCCAAAAGAAATTAACGTAGAGATCAATTAAACTATTGGAGTTCAGCTTCAAAGTAAGTTTGTTAATGATTTATGAAAGGCAAACATAACATCTTTGTTCAGAATATCTTTTATAGACTGCTGTTAAACTCCACTAAATTGTAACAGATTTCTTATTTTCATATGTATCCAGATCTATTTTTTGTAAAGGTGACAAAAAAACTTCAGAGCCTAAAAATGTTATTTTTCATACATGCTATGCACATTTCAACTACTGGGGAGGTACCTTTTTATAAGTTTTGTGGATGGATGCACGATCACCCTGTATCGTCACTGTAACTTTATCTCAGTGATGATACAACATATCATAAAAAAGGGAAAATATTAAAACCAAAAAAACATTCAATCCTGTCGTGTGATTGGACTGGCATCCAAAATCCCAAGTAAGCCTTTTCCAAAGAAATGTTTTAATCTAATTATACATTCAAGGTATTCAACTGTTTTTGCAGCTATTAAAAGACATGAAGGCTTATACTCAATCCATTTTGGCTTTCCATGTACCTTAATATAGAGTAAAATACATGTATCATTTTCACTTCTTGAGGTAGCTGATGTCTGCAAATTGAACCATGGAAGGCGCCAAAACATTAGAGTCTGATTCCTCATTTGAATCAGGTCCCCAGTGATGAAGAGGCAAGGGCAGCTCATCACCACTGAAGTTGCTTCTGTGTCATTGAGCCCAGAACAAGGATACTGCATGACTGAGTTCATTCATGAGTGATGAATGAATGGAAACGGGAGTTCCCCATGTATGAACACAGACGAACCAAGAATTATTCATGTTTGCATTTGTGATTTGGTGCTTCATCAGTTAAGAGCTAGAATAATTACGTGATTTGTGCATAAACATCCTTGTGATTGCTCCTCCAGAAAATAATATCGATCCATGATCAATATCATGCATTGCCTACTGTAGTTAGGCAATGCATGATATTACCTTTATTACCTTTATTCTAATGTTTCTCTTTTCAGTCCTGTATGTCATGCCTTTTTTTTCCATTGTACGGGGTCTTACATCATCGAATGATTGCAGATGCTTTGGCCAAAAAAAGGAATGAAACCGACTCTGCTAATTTGTCCTAAACATGGTGCTGGAACAGCATCAGTGCAGATAAAAACACAAGTTCTTCAGAGCAGGTTAGACTACGAACCTTTTTGTAGTCTTTTCTCTCACTTATATACAATTCAGGATGTATTACCTATCATATTTTTTCAAAAATACCTGGAAAAACATTTTTTATTCTTCAAAGTTTTATTTCCTGATTAATATTTGAACAGCTGAGGGCAGGGTTTCTTGGTCATGTGGCTTCATCTCAGGTCTGACTTTGGTCAGATTTCCTATGGAAGTATTCTAAAACAGATACTGAAGCAAAGATTATACTCAGAACTGTGTCATTAACCAATCACGACTTAGAATACTTCAAACTCATGAATAAATGTTAGGTAAGAGTTCATGATCTCGTTTTGTCCCGTCATTCACTAGATCTCTAGAACTTGATTAATATGAGTTGTAACTAATCTGTAATGTATTTCCTTGTGAAAACCACATGTTGAAACATTCAAAACTGCATTGCATCATCCACACAAAGTAAAAACATCAGCCTTCAGCTGTCAGAACGAACGGAAGTTCACCATCTGTGAATACCGACGGCAATGAGCAGAACAGACAGGCACTGAGTGCTGGGTATGCCTGATGGCTGTAATGAATTAGTTATTGGTAGGAGATGTTGACTCACTGCAGGTGCTTTGCTTTGACAGGCTCTCTTCACTATTTAGCCAGGTGGGTGGACACGGGGGGAAAAATATCACGCTAACAGCAGCTTACTGCCTGCTCTGTGTGTGTGACCTTCTTTGAACAGAAAAAGCTGTTTTGACCTTTCAGAAACATGCAGGAAAAAGTGACCGCCTGGGTGGTTAGTCAGAGAGAAAGAATGCTGAATGAATTTGTGACTGAAGCAAACAAATTAAGGGTAGAATTGATTTTAAGTACAAAAGACCTCAGGTGACACTTTTCTCTCTTTTCTCCCTGTTTTTTTTTACCTCATCCTTTGTTTCTTGTGCTTCTACAGTTTCCTCCGTTGTTCAATGTGCTTGACGTTTTTGCAGAAAAGACCTGAGGGACATTCTTGAGAAGGTGGGGCAACTTTTGCACTCTGATACCTTTAAAAGGCAGTGAGGAACAACACTGGTGTGAACCTGGAATGATCTCAGAATCAGTTGAGTTGGAAGATGACTCTAGAAGGATGAACAGTTTCAACTTCTGTGGAAATTTATTTTTAGTTAATCATTTAAACGTAATGACAAATCCAGGGATGGATCTTGCCCAGTTCGGCATCGAGTTGATAGACCATTCAAGAATATAGGGGCAAAAATTTGTTCCTGAGTCTGTCACCTTAGCTTATTGTTTCATACAGTACTGTATGTGCTTGACTCACAGGTTTTTAGCTGCTGAAAGCAACACTGGGTTTATCATATATTTGCTAATGTTGGTGTTTGGAACAGGAAGAAAGGGTGTTTTCTATAGGTAAACTTGAAGGCCTGAAAGTAAAGAGATATTAAAGGAAGTCAAGTAATAAGTCTCTGTGAAATCATTCATTTCACCTCCAGTGACGTGTGAATTGAAAAAAGGGGGGAAAAGAAACTTGTGCAAGTGATTTTAATATGTAAATATTGATCGTGGCCTCTCTCACAATATGTAGGTATTATTTAGTTGTTTAAGTGCTCAACCAAGTTGACTCTGATCTGATCTATTACAGAGTAGATTATACAAATAAAGTTGTTTGTATTTATGTTTTTGCTGTGAAAAAGAAAGACCAAACAAACAAAATTTTGGTTGAAGCTGTTTTTCTCTCCTGATTGTGCACAAACACGACATGATTTGGATGAGTTCCATCATGTCTTCCATCTGTTCCACACGCTCTGAACATATTGGGATGAAGAAGTATAAAAAAAAAAAAAACTTGAAAAGTATTTTTTGTATTTATGCACCTGGATCTTGAGTTTTTGGCAACACCAGAAGCTTCTCTGATTAATTAGTTCTGGTTCTGGTTAATTAGTTCTACAGTCAGTACTATAGGTATGTATGACAAAATGGGATATGTGAGGCATGTCTCCATTGCAAAATATTTGTACAGCTGTTGTCAGTGTGAATAATAGACCAATTTTTAGTATTTTAATATTTGCTTTAATTAATGGTATAAAAGTCCTTTTAATATGCAATCAATCATATTTTTAGTACATGTGTTCTATTGTTTCTTTGAGGTGTATTTTATAATAGAATAAGTTATTTTTTTTAAAAAGCCAACCACATTTCCTCACTTCCAGTATTTATTAAATTGGCATTGGGATTCTGGGTAAACAGTAGGGGATGTTCATCAATTGAGAATGATGAGAATCAATTAGACAGAGTTCATAATGACAGCGATGATCATCCTGGAATCCTGATGCATCATCGTAGTTCCTCCTTCATCAAGTTGATGAGTCCGGCCAGACATGGCAGTGCCTCCTACACGAACACTGGAAACATTTGGAGCTCCCATTAAAGATGGAGAACTGACTTTTCATGACACTCTTGTCATGAGTGGAACAACTCGCAGGGATTTGTCTTTGAATTTAAATCAGTGTCTTATCTACCAGCTGGTGGTGCTGTTGAATAAAATATAATGAAATGCATAATCGTGGGTTCCTCCTCTCTGTATAGTCTTAAAAAGATTCAGTTGACATATGAAAATGAAGGAAGTGCAGGATATTGCATGCCTACTTCACAACAGATAAAATGTAAAGGGAAAAACAAATCATGCAGTTTCCAAAGAACCCGATCTGTGTTTACATATTTTAAATTTAGATCAATGAAGGTTTCCCTTCACAATACTGAGTTAGGCTGTGTCTTTGAGCTGCCTCATGACAGGCTGATGACATGAACCTGTGCAACACACACACACACACACACACACACACACGCACACGCACGCACACACATACACACACACGCTGCAACACACACAAAACTCTTTATCAGGATTGGTAGCAGACGGAGCTTTGCCTTCACTGGCAGCATAATCTGGGACACCAGGAGTAGAGTTAATCTCTCTGAGGAGGAGAACGAGGAGGTCTGGGAAGCTTGTGCGTTAAACCTCTATGAAACTGATAATTATTTTTTGCAGTGAAGAAAATATCTCACCCCAGTTTTGTAAAGCTTGGTAGACCCTGATAACATATCAATAAAATGGGTCACATGAAAAATTCAAAATATGACTATCAAGAGCTCTTGATTTCAATTTGCACTTTACCAAACCCCAGAATGTACTAAATCAGCAACCATTTAGTATTAATCTCCTAGAATATCTTGTAAGTATTTAAATAATAGGTGATTGAGACTTTGACAAAGACAGATATATTAATGTCCTATTTTTTTCTCTTTCTCTGTTGTCTTTGCTCTCTGATTTTTACTCTCGTTTGGCCTCTCTGCCCCCTCCTCTGTGCTCCCTGTCTTCCTCCTCCACAGCAGGGTTGCTAATTCCAGGCAAGCAATCAGATACTTGACAGATCATCAGTATCTTACGTATCTTTGCTGACCTGAGTAATCAAGGGGCGCTACGGTGGAAGAACGGAGCCTGCATCTACAACTGATATACTGTACATTTCAGGAAAATATAGACTTACTTGCAAAGAATAAGGTCTACAGATCAATACTAGCCTAAGGTATGCATGGTAAACATGTAAAAGCTGAACTCGGCAAAAACACTGGTTCAGCTATCCTAGGTGAGCACAATGGTTAAAAGGTGGATCTACCAGACCTTCCAAAGCTCACATTGTGGCTCATTCATTTAAAAATACTCAATAAGAGCAACAATTACTAATTAAAAAAAGCTTCTTTCCTGTACCAGCGTTAACCAGTTGCCAAGCAACTGGTTGAAATGCCACAAAACAGTTTGTCAGAACAAATAAATGTGTCACACATACTGAAATTCTTGCAGAAATATAAATATTATTCACACTTTTTATGGTTATCACGAAACAAGATTTAATTCTTTCTCCACATTTTCAGTCTTTATGCTAAGCTAAACAAGATGAGTTCATGGAAACATGACCAACAGTATCTATCTTTTCAAGTTATTCATAACAAGAAAAATTGTTTCTCAAATTTATATTAATTTATATAAATTTAATTAATTTAATTAATTTTGCCTTAACTAAGTTAATAAACTTTTAGATACAGTCTGGCTATTTAAATTTCTGTGACATCAGGTAAGATTATCTTTAACACTAATGGAAAGAGTCAAAACGGCAATACATAATACAGGAAGACAAAGTTAAATATAGGACAATTTAAACTTCAATTATTTAATGAGTTGCATAAAATTCTGGAATAACTTTTATCTGAATATAGTATTTTATCTTTTTAAACAGTCTCAATTAAATGCTGATATAATGGCCTACATTTGCTGACCGGATCAGCAAGAAGACTGGCTATGGATATTCTTACTGTCTGTCACTGGAACCTATGCTTTGTGAAATAGGACATTTTAGAATTAAAGATCCAGTTTCTGGAATTTAGGGACAGAAATATTATCATTATACCTATATTATCATTTGCATAAAAATGTGTGAAGCTATTATGGCTGTTTGGTGAACTTATATTAAGCATTTTAGAGCCATAGGTCCACCCTTCTGGCCTAGAATGAATTTAGTACTCACACCCTGATGATAGAAACTGCTCTGTAATCTGGTGCTACAATCTGTGCTGCCGGGACAGAAGCAGAACAGCTGGATAATAACTAACATTTTATGTTGGCCTTGCTACTGAGCTATAGCTCACTCATGGCTCATTAGCAGGAAGATGTAATATGACTAGTAAATGTTCGGACATGTCATTGTTATGTCAAAGCTGTTATTATTACATAATCACAAATGGATCTTTGTTGTGAGTCCTGAAACCAGCTGTATTGAACAGCAGGAGTGTCCTCATAAATGTTGCACAAGGATGATTCATAATAGACTTAGAAACATTTGTTGCATTTCAATTGTTTTTGTTTAAAGTGGACAATAATCCATTAGCACTAATTATTAGTGAGGCTTTATAAAACGACCTTGACTCACATCTAGCACCAAGGAAAGTAAAGCATATTCTCACACATCTTTATAGATGACCATCAGCTTCAAGAAGTTATGGTATATGATGGTATATGAAGACAACAACTTTGTATATTCAGAACTGACAGAGAATATATGAGGAAGATGGAGCCTAAAGAATTTGGTGTTGGAATACACGTGATCGGCAGAGTTGTAGAATTTAATTTGCACGAGTGAGAGTGTTCTGGGAAACCCTACTTTATACTTTCCTGAAAGAATTCTCCTAATCTGGAAATTAAATTCAGATTTAAATTTAATTAAAGCCTGTTGCCACTGGGTCATTTGAAGGCTGCTAAAAAATAAATAATGACAAATCTGCCTATAAAACAAGCATGTTGTTTCTCTATAAAGTCTTTGTCTACACATGCATTAAGGATCAGTGTGGACGACCTGTATTTGAAAATAATGAGTTTCCCAAGTGCATTCATTTGATAGAACAAAGGTTCCTTTGAGTCTTTCACAGGAATCTTACTTCCAATAAAGATGCTATATCAAGTTAAATGTCAATAAAATAACAAAACATGATATGAAAACATTTTTTAGCCAAAATGTGAATTATTGTATAAAAACAAAATATGCATTTTCAAACTAATGATAGGGATTGTATTTTTTTGTTTGCTTGCCTTTAATTTACAATTAAAGGATTTGTCATGTGCAAATTTGTTTGCTTAAAAGCTGTTAAAGGGTCGTGTTCGTTCCCCATTGGGTTACCTCATGATTACCTTTCTCAACAGTGTTTTGATGCTACTGTGGACTGTGTTGGGTGACATTCTCATATTTATTGTGAATGGATGTTGGGAAACTTTGACAGCACTGACTGTATTTGACTATTTAATAAAGCTAAGTGAAACAATCATCCTCACATCTTTTTCTGAATGACTGGACCTGTTAGAGATGTTCTTTTCATGCAGTGATACTATCACTTTACAAATTACATATTAAATACAAATTAACCTCTCATAATTGTCCATCCTAGTAGTTTTTGAGCATTTCAGTTTTCCCAAATATTCCTATGTTCCACTGTATCTGACATTACTGGCACAGAGTTCAGAATAAGAATAAATTTACAGATATGATGAACTTGACAACTTCAGATAAGTTGTCTTTGTACTGTTTGCAGTTGGATTAAAAGTCAAAATGGATTTGAATCATCAACCCATCCAGGGCAGCATAGTGGTGCAGTGGGTCGCGCTGTCCCCTCACAGCAAGAAAGTTTTGGGTTTCACAAATGTCTCGTCACGGGGAGCTGGAGCCTATCGCAACTTGCTACGGATGAAAGGTGGGGTACACCCTGGACAAGATGCCAGGTCAACATAGGGCTGCACTATCAGTAATGAATTAAATATTTTATGGTTTTTAGTTAATTTCGACATTAGTGGCTCATCATAACCTGCATGATGGGTGTAAAATGTATTTAAGTGAACGTTAGAGTACTAACTAACTGGAGAACATGTGAAGTAGTGCATGTTACCGTCACTGGAGAACACATTTACCTCCCGACTGATCAGTTTGTTTTGAACTCTGGGGTGAGGTTTAATTTGAACCAGCAGGGGGAGACTTTGGCCATAAATGTCTGACTGGAGGGGGGGGGGTGTATCCCAATTCATAAAAAAATGACAACTCCTTTAAGTGTTTAAATCAGTCTCCGTTGTATATTCCCTGCATTGCACGATTGATTTCGCTTTTCCTTGTGTTAACAGTGCTGTATGTATTTGTGCACACGTTGAAATTCAACGATAATGACTATGTTTACAATATCAGAAAAAAACAACACCTGGCTTGATAGTAAATTAGTGCCGTGACTGAAACTGTGGAATCCTGATTAGGGTGCAATTAATAATGATCGTTATCGAGAAGTGGAAATGAACAATTAGCTGCGCGGGTTTCTCTGCGCCATTTGTTATCCGACCTCCCGCGGAGAAAATAATAATCAGTGGTGATTCTCAAGCTTTCATTAAACAACATAATTGGTTTGATTGCTGTCTTATTACTCGTTGTCTGGTGTACCTTATCGCAAGTCTCGCGGTGACACAGCGCACGCGCTCAGCAGAGCGTCACTCTTGCGCGCGCCTCACTCTGTCCTGGTTATTCCGAGAGAGAGAGTGAGAGAGGAGCGCGAGCCTGGGAGTCTCGTGTGGATTTCGCTGACACAAGGCGCGCGGGGGACTCTGCAATTAAATCGTGCGCACTTGTACGCGTATTCTGTCAGATTTGCTCAAACAAATAGCAGAAAGAGCGTCTGGAGAGAAGAGGGAGGAATAGCCGACACGCAACACGTATCCGGTGGGATCCCAATCCTCAGAGAGAGAGAAGCGGCAGGAGTTGGAGCGAAGGGAAGAGAGAAAGAAGAAGAAGAGGGGGAAAGATTTAACGTTTCGGTCGTAACAACGCGTTTTTCATTGACAAGGAGGAATAATGAGGAACGTTTGGATAATTTTGACCCTCGGACTGACCGTCTTCCTCTCCGGGGAAACGGTAAGTTTTGGGGGAAGGCAAACTTAAAACGGGGGTGATAGCTGTGGGGGTAGAAAGGCAACTTATGTCCACGTACGGACCAGACGCGGCTTCCTTTAGCTGTTTAAGAAAACCAAAACAAAAGCAAGAATATTTTGGTTTATATCAAGTGTTTTGTTATTAATTCACCAGAAAATATCATAAAGGTGATAAATTTGTAGTTTACTGTGTGACAAATCATCAGGCAGACCAATGGCTGCCACTTCGTTCATGGCTCGTTTTATATTAGCAATGTTCTTCATGTCAGTTATTGAAATACTCTTAAGGAGTTCAGTCACAGGTTGATATTCTTATTTATCTAAGTGATGAGATCCAGTTTGTTTTTTGTCACGTGGACCAAACCCGTAGAAAAACCCAACACGGGTGAAGTAATTCCAGCTTGATTCATTTGCGCCAATTAGATGCCTGTTTTAAAACAGTGGGTGAGCTGAATGACTAATTTAAACAGATTTTCGACCGATGCTTTGGACCTGTCATGTGACGTGAAGGTAACATGACATTTGGACTGAATGCAAAAGGCATCAGTATGTTAGATGTACTACAATGATTTGTTGAGTCTCTGTAATGGATGCTTTATTGAGTAAATGCCAGCCTTCCAGCTCACTAGACAGATAAAGCTTTGTTTTCTTCTCCTATTTATTGCAATCATTTAGTACCCATGACATTTAAATGATTAGGTCTACCTGAGCATTATATAACTTGTTTTCAACAGCCTTACTCCTACTCATCCCTGTTGTTCTCCTGATCCAGTTTCAGGTTTTCCTCGGAACTTCCCTACTGAGTGTGCATCAGCCTTCTAATTGTCCTGGTTATAGGAGTAACACATTTTGGCTCTTTTCATGTGTAGCCCCACTCACTATTGTCCCTTCCTGTTGTTTCTCTCTTGGTTGTGACTCGCTAGTTGGCAGAAGGCCTCGTCCTCCTCGGTTGTCCAATTAGCTGTTTCATACCATGCTGCTTTGATCACTTTTGGTTGCATGAGGTTTCCCTCAGATTATGTTGTTTAGCTTTTTTACATCCCGATTCAAAGCGGTGATGTATTGTAATTGTCAGTTTTCGTGTGTTCGTCCGTTCGTCCATTCGTTAGTATGTCCACCAAATATCTTCGCAAAAGATGAAACAAAAAACACATTACTCGGGCGGCAAAGGGGATGAAAATGAGATGACGACCTTTAGAAAACTGGGTCAAATTTCAACTTTTGTACACTCCGGAACAAGACAGGAATAAGACGGAAAGACGAGGGAGAAGGCCAGTTTGAGTAAGACCATAGATCAAAGCTAGTGTTTTGATCTACCTTTGAACTAGCTTTGATGTATGGTCTTACACTGGCCTTCTCCATATGCACTAGTCTATGTACTAGTCAGGTACTACTTTCAGGGTACCATGATCTACCCTGAAATTAGGTCAGGGTAAGTCGCGGGATGTTGCGGTCTCTGACTGCCTTGTTTGATTTTGCTTTTCTACAGTAGGTTGATCTACACAAAGCACAGGTTGATCTTTAACCAGGTACAATATAATCCAGCATCCTCTTAGCGATCATGGCATGTATAAAGTATTATTGTTAAGGTTTGAATGTTAGACCAACACTCTCCAGATGATAATATACACAGAAATACACCGAAAGACTTGAACCAAACCAATATCTTCCTCCCCTTTACGTGCACCCTGCAAATGCCTCACTGGAACACATCGACTCTGTTGGCCAGAGGTTGATAATCTGCTATAGGCAGTCATGTCTTTGTTTTTAATTACCCCTTCACATCACAGTGGCACTGAATAACTCTGTGTCTTATGAAAACTTTTAGATAAAACTTTCCACTTTGGAAAATTGGTCATTGCTGCAAGAGAGAACAGATTTAGTTTGTCACCCACTGCCCTTCATGATCATATGAAATGGTTATGCTTTTCCTTAGAAACCATTTATGCTCCACATTTCTAGTCTAGATCCGACTTTGCTCACTATAATTCTCTCACATCATCATGTAAGGTCTCTGACCAAACTGAAGGCTCTAGTTGACTAAAAAAATGAGCTTTTTACAAATTGTGTGACTGCTTTGCTTGTTGTCTTTCATAATGGTCTGCTTTTGTGACATTTTTCATGTCTCTGCTTGCATGAACCGTTGATAACAAGGGAGAAAAGGTTGCGTTGAGCTATATGCTGCTCAGACCACCCTGGATCTGGTGTACAAGCTGCTCACCAGATCTTATAGTCTGTAATCTGTGTCATGTTTTGGTGGGACACATTGGTGTTAGTCATTCTTTTTACATCTGTGAATCGCGGGAGGCTTTTGAGTAAAGTCAAACACTTTGATGCCACACTCAAAGAATCACTTGAGTGGGAGGGATGAATATGGGATGAGCTCAGCTCCCAAGGTCGGGGAAAACATGATTGCAATGGTTTAGAGGCGAATGGGAGGATGAGACCAAAATTATATGTTGACCAGAATGTCTCTGGTCAATTTTAAGGGATTTTTCAGGTCAATTAAAGGAAGATTCCACATGTCACCCCCCTATTGGTTGTTTGTTATCCCTTTCATAAGGATAGTGCAAGATGATAGCTGTTTTTGTCTCTCAAAAGAGTAAATAATATCAGATGGCAGTTCTCAAAAAGTATTAATAAAATAAAGGTTAAGCCTGAAGAAGAGGAAGTGTTTTAAAGGGTGACGATGCCACATTGAAGACTTTTTGAGAAATAAAGTGTGGCTTGTTAATTATGAGAGAAATTTAAACAAAATCCCAAAGAGGTATTCAAGTTTCATTCTCTGGCTTTATTGCTAGGTTTGTGTCTGTTGATATGCTGCTAATGAAAACCGACCTTCCTCTGCACTTATAAGAAAACGTACACCATGCAACCCTAGACACACAAATAACAAGGATCATGCCATTCTTTTCCCTCTTGCATCAACGTGAAAACTCTATGAATCTTAAAAACATTTTACTCTGAAAAGCTCTGCTTTTTTTCTTTATCCAAAACTTGTCTTCAAGGCTACTAAACTGAATGCTTCACTTATTTTGCTGCACAGCACAAGGATTTTTGAATGAATGGATGTGTTTGGACAGTTTCTCCTCTGTCTCAACATTAAACGTGCTTCTTTTTCAGGGTTGAACTCAGTATGCCAGATCAGCAAGAAATAAGATGCCGTGCCGGTCAGCAGCAGGACAACAAAACATGTCTGTTCTTTATATGTGCAAGAGGAATGAAGGATAAATATGAGATTAAAAATACAGTCAAAGTTAAGCTGAGAGTGTAACGACAAAGCTGATACATGAAAGGATGCTGTGGCACACGAGAGGCCAGATGTTGTGACTACAGCTTCTCCTGTTGTATTTTTAATGATGCTCTTTTTTATTTTGCATTAACCAGAATTCCCCAAAGTGAAGACCTAACAAGCTCCTTTGCATCAAATGATGTATGTTCTGTCTGATCATGGCAAAACCAATGTATCTTTTGGTTTTTCTCCTCACTGCTGACACTCAAACACACACTTTGGTTGCCTTGCATAGCAACCTCCAGTACATCCTCACTGGTGCCCGGTCCTTCCGGGGGTGCATTCACTCTCTGTGTATCAAGCGTTATGCAATCACTAATGGAGTATACAGAAAGCAGGGACCGATGAATGCATAACAGAAACCCCCTCCTTTTTTTCCTTGTATCCGTCTGTGTCCACACACGAACTACTTTTTTTGTCACCATGCAGGCACACAAGCAGATAAAAAACACTCGTTTGTGCACATGCTCTCTCGTCTCCCTTGTGTGTGTGTGGTTTTTTTTTTTTTGTGTGTGTCTTTCTTTGCTATATCTGGCAGCCAGCATGGTCAAAAATGTCTTTAACACACTGTCTTGGATCAGATCAAGAGCATTTTATTTCTTCTTTTCCAGGCAGCTGGAAGAAATGAAGGGAGGGAATATATTTGCCTCAATTTCTCATAATATACACCTCCATTGTTTTCCATTTCCCCTCCACTTAGATGTGTGTACTGACATCTGTAGCACATATGTATGTTTTGGAGCTGCTCTCCTCTCACCACCTCCTCTCTCCTGTCGAGGAGTTGGAAAAGACTTCTGCTTTGGCGGGGACTTGTGCACACCAGTAAAGGCTGACAAACAGACAAACTGTGTGACCGTGCATTTTCTTGTGTGTGGGTTTGTGCCTCGGTGACTTTTTTTGTATTACCGTGGGTCTGCATGTGCAAGTTTATAGTGATGTTTAAAATAAACTGTCGCCCCAACCACCAGGGCATAGGGAAAACACATTAGGGAGATGGGGCTGCAGCATAGCTGGCGACAGCAGCACTAGTTTATGTTGGGCTGTAGCCACCGTGGCTCGCAGACTGTCAGAGGTCGCAGCACCGAACAATAAAAACCTCTGCATACGATTGTGGCAATCTGGACAAGAATATTTGGTTATTGCAGATCTGGAACATTCTTCTTTTGTTCCTGTTCCACCTTTTTTCCTCCCACTTCTCTATTTAATTTTCTTCGCTAATGGAAACTTCCTTGGCAGGATGGCATTGTGGTTTTGACAAAGAAAAATGGGGAAAAACCCTCATGTCAGGATGTCTGCTTTCCTCCTTTAGAGCTTTCCCTTTATTTTTCTCCTTTTTATTCCCTGCTAACTTCCACCTTCAGCTGATAAGAGGAATAGAAGATGGATAAGAAAGGAAAAGTGGGGCATGAGTGTGAGCCATGCCACCATATTGGTGTTTAGGTTCTCCAGAGTCAGACGGGACCTGTCTGTCTGGATCGTCTCAGTGTGAGGTTTTAAGTGCGTCTAACTTGGCAGGGGGTGAGATGACAGAAACTAACCACCGTGGTAAACGGACTGGTGTTTGGAATGTGACTACCAGACTGCTCTGCTTTGATAGCAGCTCCAGGAATGCCCCCTCACTTCTCTCATTACTCCAAGAGGGACTTTGTGCCTTCACTTGTTTTTCTGACATGATATAAAAGAAATGGCATCAATTAATGGACCACGTTCTTGGCAAATTATGAACAGTCTTGCTACAGAGAATGCACTGATTGCATGGAAAAGAATTCCATTAGAATTTGTAGCACACAGAGACAATATAGTGGAACCATCCATTTGGTCAATGATGCAAAGGAGGGTTAAAGTGATGACTGTTGTTATTTAATCAACTAATAACTTTCTCAACTATTCGATTGATCAAATAATAGCCAGTGACCACAAAGCTTTTTGTCATATTTTTTTACATAGAAAGTTCACATGACTTGATATGAGTTGGGACAGAAGACAAAATGAAGGACTTGGAGTGATGTGGCCAGGCTTCTATTGGTCAATTATCCAGCGACACTGCCATTGGCTATGCGCTCATGTTGAACTTCCACAGGAACATGCCCCCTCCTGCAACCTGGCAAATGACAAAAGCTAGAGTAAAGAAGCTGTTAACTTCAGTTGATAACATTTGCATTTAACAATTTATGTTGAGTGGTTGTTCCAAACAACAAAAGCAATCGTGTTGTTTACTTGTTCCAAGCACAAGTTAATATGGAGTTGGTTATGAAGTATGGTAAAATTGTGGGAAATTGCGAAAGACTGATTGACCTCGCACCAGAAAGGCGGTTTCTTTTATGGAAACGGTTTCTTCACTGGGGTCACTGTTCTATGCCCTACCATCGACATGACACAGCTCAGCTTGGGGTCAAAGCCCTGAACCAGAGGTTATTCCTGCTGACATAAGGGTTCAGTCAAAGTTGTGTAAACGAGACTGTTTTCTACATTGTTCTATTCCATACATGATCAAGACTAATTTTGATCACATTGTCACTCAGTGTGAAGTATTACACCCATATAAGGCAGTTTCTGTTGCTTGAAAAAATCATTGTGTTTGTTGACACTAGGGCTGTCACTTTAATGCGTTAATTAGATTAATTAATTACGCTGCAAATTAACGCGCTATAAGAATTAACGCAATTAATCGCAAGTGGCAAGTCAATGCGCAAGCATTTTAAATTTGGCCCATTGAGGGACCCGATGGCTGCAGTGTCACATCACTTCGTACCTGCGCCACTAGTCAAAAGCAGGGTGACTGACAACAGAGATGGACGTGACACAGGAGAGCGAGGTAAGCCCACTGGGACCTTTAGGCAGAAAGTTTATCTATAAAAAGAACAAAGACTGAACTGTCAACAAAAACGCAGTGATTCTGCGCTGCCAGTCTGCGCTGTAGACGCCTCCGTCAGTCTGCCCCAGGGCAGCTGTGGCTACACAATGATGGCTTACCATCACCAAATATGAATGAGGAGTGAATGAATAATGGATCCAATGTAAAGCGTCTTTGAGAAAGCACTATATTAATGTAATCCATTATTATTATCATTATTATTATTTGTACCTTTTGAAAAAGAGAATTTTCATATCACCGAAGCAGATTCAGCCTAATGTATCATTTAAATGCAAAACATGTCAAGGACACAGAGTTGGACGTTAGCTTACCGTTTTGAAGGAAAAGCCTTTCGGTATCTTGCTATTGATATTGCCTTATTTAGAGGCATGTTATACTATTCATTTTGAATTGCTGTATTGAGCCAACTTTAGTATTCATTTTGATTGAGAGTCTGCTTATGTGCCTATTTGAGACTCAGCCTTATTTTATTTCTGAATTTTATTTATTTTATTTAACTGTATTTGTATTGCATTTTTGAGAAATGCACCTGGCCCAATTGGTTTGTTGATGTGCTTGGCCTTTTTTTCTTTTGAATTTCATTTGTAAAGCACACTTAACCAATAAAAATGAGGATTTTAAATCTTCTCTTCTTTGTGCGTTCTATTGATTAGTCATGCATTACAATTTTGTAATGTCCTACAATTCAAATTCTTTATTTGTGGGCCTTTAGCAGGTATGAGATTAAAATGCGATAAATCAGATTAATTAATTACAAATCCTGTAATTAATTAGATTATTTTTTTAATCGCCTGACAGCACTAGTTGACACATTTTTAAAAAATGTTATTTCTCCATGTTAGGATAACAAGCTCCAAATGTTGATTTATTTTTTGACCATGATAGCTGACTAGCATTGAAAACGTGTATTATTCAAACATTTTATTTTCTTCCCAGCACTAATTTTGTTCACTTATTGCTGTCATTTCTTTCCTGCAGCTTTCTATGCTTGGTACAAATTGCAGTCCCTGACCTCTCCGGCTTAAACTGGTATATGGTCTGCCATGTTAATATTTAAAAATAATAATAACAGAAAAAAAAGTCCTTACATTTGTGATCTTAAATTTCTTTCCTTGACAAATTACTCAATCTTGTTACAGATGAATGTTGCGTTTAGTCATCCACACATTGATCAATCATTTACTTGCTTCAGGACAATGTGAACAGCAGAATTAAGTGTGTTCCGAGACATCAGAACGCACACAAGTGCAGCTTGCTGTAGAATTCTGACACTGAGTTTTTTCTCTTACACAGACTAAGAAAAAACTCTTTTGAAGCTGGATTAAGTGTCAGTAATGTCGTTGTGGTCAGTTCAGATTTTGTTGACCGACTTGTTAAAGGATGAAGTGAAATCTAATGCTGCTTGTGAAACTATCTTGGTTGACTTTGTTCTGCTAAATAGAAAATGATTTTAAGGTCAAATATGTTCCATCTGTAAACCATCCCTAAAACTTGGCAGATATTTGAAGCCATGATGTCACCGAATGTTTTTTTTTATCCAAATAAGTACCACGATTACAGTGGAAAAACAGCATGGCACATTTAACGCATGTGCGCTCCCGCATATTTACGAGGACGCCCAGTCGTCTCTAGAAGGCGTCAAATTTGTATCGGAGCTGGCGCTCCCTCCAAGCAGAAAGATGTCCTATTATTTCCCCCAATCTTAAATCAGAGTGGCACCAAATGAACCAAAGGATGTAAATGATGCTTTATTTACATAGTTTATGACAGTACTAAGTTCTGCTCCATTCAGACACTTCATTTGGGACTGTTTTCATGAGAACTCTTTAGAACTCTGTGGGGTATATGAGGAAGTTGATGAGCTGGAGAAGAGGTGGATTCAGTAGGGAACTATCTTGTTAGTACATAGCACTTCTTTAAATGCATGCAGGTGTATAAACTCCTCTCATTTAAATGAAAGGCAGTCAGTCTAAAAGCTCCAATTGAGCGCTCTTGAATATTCATTACTGAGGGATGTAGGACTGAAACCAGGAAGTAGATGTTTCCATCTGTGTCTCCATTAGGGTTGTCTCCGTCAACTCTTGAATGCTTTCAGCGTTTAATAATTTCCCTCTGAGCTCATAACTTGTAATCTAATAATAAGGCAGCTTTTTCCATTCTGAGAAAAATGTGCATCTGTCTCCATAGTCATGGCAAAACCAAACACTTGAGTTCAGTAGTATTTTCATATCCTACGATTTCAAAGGCAATCTAATGGCTGACTTTGCTTAGGTTGTTCGGTACATATCCAGATGTTTCTGTGTACAGTTGTGGTGGACATCTGATGTTTGAAAGTCTAAACCGTGACCGCATCATCAAACCAGTTAAGTCGGTGAATCACACTGTAGGACTGGATGAGCTAACAGTGGTGAAACACAGGGCAGAGATATGTGAGAAGAAACACCATAAAAAAGAAGGAACTTGAAGAGAAGTTGCTTTTGGAGCTGAGGATGAAACTGACCGTCTTTTTTCAGAATCCCAATAATTGTTTCACTGTGTTGTTGTAACCTGACTCAGAGCTATTTATCTTCCAATGTGTGATGCTCTTTTTGTCAATTGAAGCCACTCTTTTTAACCTTTACTACTTTGCATCTCTCACATTAACAATGTGAATGGCGTGAAACATTCTGTGCTTTCATCGCGGGTCAACTCCTCTAGGAACAGATAAGCTGAACAAAATAATTATTAAATTTTTTAGTAGGAACTGATTTCTTCATGGTTAACTTTGGTTCTAACTAAATCATAATTTGTCTTTATTTCCCTAAACATTGTTTTAAAAGTATTTTCTTCGTAGTTCACTTTTTGTTCAGTAAGATTATTTTTGCATAACCATTACCAGAAATGACTGGAAATCACAATTTCTTAAAGGGGAACAAAACTGAGTCTTCTATGATGAAGCCAACCTTTATCCTGTCATCAGATAATGGTTTCAGCTCTAGCTGTCTTCCACAAAAGGATTATGAGTAACATATAATACGCATGACGTAATCAGCTGACACGTTCAGATGTCAGTCCAAACATTAATAACAATACTTCCTTGCTTTTTAACATAATCACATCTACATTTAATACCATTTTCACAAATACTCCACAAAAAACAAATTTGTAAAACCAAATTTGATGCACAAATAGTCAGTCCCTCAGCCCTACATCAATAGGCGAGCCCTATCATAGCCCACACCATCTCTGTGACGTGGATGTTAACATGATCACAGGGACTAATGTGGCGATTCTACCAGGCGAGTTAATCTTTACTAATACTTTCTGTTAACAGTCATCTGTGTTCTCAGCGGCGACTGTAAACCCCTTTCAGCAGAGTGCCACGCAGCATTCACCACCCCAGCAGTCACTCCTACATTACATCCAGGAATTGGGTTTATTATTCAGCCCGGAGAGGCTTTAGACTGGAGAGACCATGTCAGATAGAATCCATTTTGATTTTAAATGCAAATGCCACCGACACGCTCGTCTGACTCTCCCCTTTTAGGCACCACAACACGGCCGACTTGATAGGTGGAAAATTTCAGAGGTTTCTAAACAAACAGAGGCTGCTGGTCAGAGTGTGTCATGTCCGCAGTCAGGTACACGTTAACCCTTGGACCCCTTTTACTGGAAATCTATTCATGTACGATTGACCTGGACTTAACTGTGCTTGAAATTTGGACTTCTGAAGCTGATTAATTCCTCTGATTTCCAACACATCATTAATGTTGAGTAAAGAGGCATGAAAAATTGATGCTGTTGTTCTTACTTCCATGCTTCTCCCACATCTTATACTCTACTCCCAAAATAAGCTCTTCTGACAGTGACACCAGCCAAGGTCATAGCTTCTCTTTTAATCTGTATCATTTCTATGCCATGCTGTTTTTCATGGTGTAATAGGAGCGGGCGAACAGGGCGCAAAGCTTGATTACTTTGATGATGATAATTTGTATAATTAAGTGACTGGGCTGGCTGCATGACTGCTGCCTTCCAGACTTGGTTGAATATCCTGTTTTCTGTCTGGGTAAGGGGCAGACGATGGAGGTCCTGGCTCCCAGTGTTGCCTCTGCAGGGGGCTCAGATTCATCTCCCCAGAGCTGACTGGTGAATGTAAAGAGAGAGAGGCTTTAAGCAGCTTTAATGCTATGTTGGGCCATAGTCTCATATCTAATAGTGCTGCTCAATTTAACATTAATGCAGGTATCAGTTAAATGAGACACTTGCTACTTGTCTTGATGTCATTTTTTTAAATTTAAGCTTAAAGATATTTGCTTTTGGCTTGTTCCACTTATTTAAGGCTACTCTGACAGGCTCTGGTACACCTAACTCACATCTCATGTGGATTTTTTGAAGGTCAGCTTCACACTTTTGTCTCTCAAGGTTTCTTGTATGCTGAGAGAGAGCACTTACTAAACCAACCGTTCTGGAAACTAAAATTAATAAGAATTCTTATGGCTTTTACATGATCAAAAGTAGTGTTCTCTAGTCTGTGGCCTGAAAATGCTTGTGGATGTAAAGAGACCTTTTGAGCCTGTGAGAGTCATCAGATGTTTGCTGTGGTTCAGTAGGAACATCTTATCCCTGTCTAAGAACAGCTGCATTACAGAAGACGGCTGTGGATGAAGAAAATTGAGTGTTAACTGTTGTAAAACTGTAACCAAACAATGGGACACTCTTGGTAAAGAAAACCAGAACATGTTGATCTCGGCTTCTACAATTTCAGACATATTTTCTAGCACTTTTTGCCTCATGAATACCAACATCTTGGTGCATGATTATAATTTACTGGAACAAAGATGGCTTTATTGTCCATGATAGCTGATTTATTTTACATGCATTCAGCTATTCAGAGGCCAATGGCAATAGAGAAATATGAGCATACTAAATAGGAGAACTATAATTACATGCGTTGCACTCCCATTGGCACAGTGAGAATATATCTTTTTTACACTTGAGCTTCATGAGCTATAATAAAGCCTTTTTTTGCGTGATGAAAAAACAAAAATCCACTGGGCAAGCATATTTTTTACAGGCCAAAATAACAAATTACCTTTTTGTGCTCCATATACTCTAAATTTCATACATTTCATTGAGATAAAATATTATATTTAAAACAAACTCAAAGAGTCCACAGCAAAGTTGAGTCAGAATGCTTTTGAATATACTGTATTGATGATTGGCCGAGTACTTCAAGACTGAGTACAATTCAGGAATTCAATTGGAATTCAACTAATTGGAAATACATAAAATAAATAATTAAAGTGAGACACTGATCAGGATAGGCATGAGTTTTTGAACCGAACATCAGATGCTTCATTATGCCATCTATCATAATCAGCTGACTCGTCACTCTCATCCACAGACAGTCATCACCCTCTTCTTCTCACAGTCATGTAGTCTGGTCTCCGTGTCTTGACAGAACCCTGGTGCTACAACACCATGGCTTCAGTTGGATTATACTCCCCGATCTCTGGACAGGCTGTGGCTGAGCCCGGGACTGCGACATACAGAAGTTGTGACAATGGCTGCTCTCATGGTCATGGATGTTTTCCTGTTTCATGGTTTTATTTCCAGTGATAAACGAGTTATGTCAGTGTTTTTCCTTGCCATGCTGGCGACACACCTAACGTGACTCTGTATCATAATGCATCCAGTCTCTCTTGTGGCTTCTTTATCACCAACTTTCACGACTAGCAAAATGTCCTCCTTGAAGGTGTGTCTCATCTTCCTCCTCTTGTGTGTTTGTGTCTGTGTGTGTGCGTGTGTGTGTGTCTAACGGACACAAGCACCCCAAGATGCAGTTTTTGTACCCCTGGCAGAAATGTTTCGCTGTTAGTTTGGACTCTGGATGTCTGGGATACATTTGGCTTATTTTTCTCATGATGCCCATGGTTACCTCAGCTCTCGGCTGCTTTTTTTATAGCACATGTGGCATCTAATAACACAGAGATAAAGCCGCATACTGAATATGCTCACAACATCAAAACACAACCTGTGTTGAAGGTGATTGTTGTACATTGTGGTGACGCACATGAATTTGTCAGTCCTCCAGTTCAAAAGTGCTGGAACCCTGTTGCCCAATAGGGGCAAGAGGCTCTTCTCCATACCCAGATGTACCGAAAACAACCTTTGTGTGCCTTTGAAAATCTTGTAATGTTTCATATTTTTCCAGTAAGGTTCCAGTAAGAGCTGTGCAAATGCTGGCCCTCAGGCTGGCTTATTTTGTCTCAACCAGTTGTGATTCCTCTATTGAGACCATCAGAAAGAAGGTAGTGAAGTAAAACCTGGATCTCAGGGTGGGGCCCGGTTGGCTAGTATCTTGTGTTGTTTCTGGGACTTTCGGGAAAGCCAGACTGCAGTCTTCAGAAACCACACATACTTGTAGAATTACAGCACAGGGAAAGAATTGGGAAAGGCTATATAGTGAGGAAGGGAGCAGAGGTTTGGCATACACATTAAACTCCGCTTTTAGCTGTAGGACGTTTGTTAGTGATCTCCGTCCTGCAGCCAAATGATTTAAAACACTGGCCTTTTACTAATTGTGTGTTCTCGCAGAAAGTGTGTTTATGTCTTGAAAAACTGGCACTCTTTCAAAGTCCTAGCTTATTCCTCCACAAAGTCATTAAAAATTGAAAATGCAGCCTCGCTGTGGTTCCAGCGCTCAGTCTTTTTTGGTTGCCAGAAGTCAATTATTTACATAGGAAGGAACATGAAGAGTTTCTTATTTTTCTCTGTAGAGAAGTCACACAGAATATCCGATGAATCCAAGACATTATTGTTTGTTGCGACATTGGACATTCAAACCTTATTCTTTAAAGTGGAGTGTTTACTGAACAGAACAGAAATCATGCATTCTCCCTGGTTATGGGCTACTCAGAGCTGAACTGCAAATAATGCAACCTGGGTTACATTGTCCAGAGCTTTCTTTCTCATTTTCTGAGCTTACTGTTTGCTCTGTGTGTTGTTTGGTTAATGAAATGTGAGAAATGCATGGGGCATCTGGCCTGCATGTGTAGGATGTGCAACCATTTTTCTCTTTGTTGTGGAGTGATTTGTTTCAGGAACTGAGCGGATGGAGCTCTGGTGCTTCTGTCAAACATTAGTCATAAACAGACTTCCTCTTGTCGTGTTGAATTGGTGTTTTACCCCTGAGGCCCCCCCCCCCCAACAAAACAATCACATTTGTTTTTTCAGGCTTTTAAAATAGTTTGTCTATGAACAAAGAAAGAGCTGCAGTGTGGCTCGGATTGCTTTAATTGCACCTTTCATTAATGCTGACATGAGTGTACTGAGGTTTTTGGTCTTGGTTGGTTTGGACCAGATTTTGAAGACATCCCCAATAATACCAGATGTTTGATATTTACTATTTACAGTCTGAATGAATACATCAGCACATTCACAAATCTTGATATAAGTGCAGCAACTAGCTACCTTTCAGCTAGCTTTTTATTATTTATAATTGAGGTCCAGATTAATGGATAGCTCAGGATTTTTTTTGTCTGACCACAACAACTAGACTAAATTAAATATCAAAAATGTTACACTATCATTTTTTGTAGAGCAATTGACTAATTGACTAGTCATCCAATAATTTCTGAACTTTTTGCGTGATGTTTGTGCTAGTCACACTCGGAATCAGGTTAAACTGCTGGAGCTGACGTCAGCTTGCCTTGAGTACTCTGGTATCTGCACACCAGGTTAGATTTAGTTTGGATGACATCCTTAAGCTGTCTGTAGCGGACTAATCTCCAGCATGTAGCCAGCTGCACCACACGTGATCACAGACGTAGGTAATCCATGCAGGTGACCATGTTCCAGTGAGAGGCGTGACTCCCCTATGTCTGGAACGTACCATTAGAGTGATGCACCACATAAATGCTAGGAAAGCATTTTCAAGGAATTATTTTTTGTCTTGGTTTGAAGATATTTTTGGTTGACATTTTTTGCTTTGATGGAGACCTCAGATTTAAAAACCTGTGTGGTCGTGGACCCATCAGTGAGTCTGGCACACAGCTCCGCTATTGCACCCGTAGTTAGAATATATCATTAATGTGCAATTACATGACTCAAGCTTTGCCCACGTTGAATCCAGTCACTGTTCACTGGAGTCCGTAGAGAGCTGCCCCCATTTTTAGCTGCTGAGAAAGCAAAGTGTGATGATGTTTTTTGGGACTGTTTCTCTATCTGTAAAAATATTTTTATAATTGGGTTGAAAGAAGGGGATTGTGGTGTTTTTGGATAAATTCTTCTTAAATGGACAAGCTGAAAAGTCCCTGATAATGAAAAAGAAGCTATGTGACATGATCATGTGACATGATTGCTCAGCCTGGGTTCAAACCATAGGAAAAAACCCTCCTCAACAACAAATTTGTTATTGGATTACAATGATAATACACATATGGCTTTCAATTATTTTTTGTTAGTTGTATTAATTGATTTGTGTGTTTATTCCTCATTTTGTTTAAGTCATAGGTCACCATACTCACAAACAGTGGCTACGACTCACTCTGTCAGGCAGTCCGAGTTACATGAATCAATAACAGCTACATATAATTTATATGCAAAGTGAAAGTAACCATTTCTTTAAAAATAGTCACCAGCTCATCCTTATGGTCTAACTTTTAATCTTTTTGCTACTAAACAACTTTTCCTTAGCAGAGCATGGGAGCTACTAGTCTTTGTATTACTTCAAACGGTATTATCTTTAAGAATTTAGTCTGTGATAAGTGTTCAGATGGATTTAAAAAAAACTTTTTCATGTCTTTTTAGGTGAACACATTCTGTCCCAGAGGCGCTGTTGACCTGACTTTTAATATATCCAGTGCAGGCTGCCTGCCAGCATGCATGTCACACTCACCCAACAACTCTGCACCTGCTGTTTCCGAACTCCAAAAAAGTTTACACCTGAATTTTATTATTTTCTGGATGCGAGCTGAGACACGCAGCCCTTCATCTGACAAGCAGAAAGCTGTCAGACGTCTGTTGCTGGGCGAGTGAGGGGGAGATGGAGAGCAGTCAAGCAAATAGAAGAAAAGCAGCATGAAATTACTGTTAAATATAGTAAAGATGTGTACCCTACATTTATTGGACTAAATGTCTGTTTTTTAACCAAATAGCGGTAACATTTAATTATTCAACCACCACCATATCCTTTTTGTTCAGTTTTTCGTTTCATTTTCAGACATTTTATCTATAATTGAGATCCCTCTCTTTCAGTTGTATTATGCACCGAATTTTCTGTCACAGTTTTGTTAAAAAATTAAATCAGAGCAGGAACATTTTATAATATTCCAGTCCTTTGTGAACATTTGCTGTCAAACAGTCATCCTCATATTCCGTTAAATCTGGCAACAGGTTGACTGACAGACCTGCTGTGTCACTGAATGTCAAGATAGGCACACACACACACACACACACACACACACACACACACACACACACACACACACACACACACACACACACACACACACACACACACACACACACACACACACACACACACACACACACACACACACACACACACACACACACACAAACCAGCAAAAATACAAACACACTCTTTCCTGGTCAGGATTAGCTCTGGATAATGGGATCAGAGCACCACCTGCCACTCTCTTCCCATTATTTTTTCGCTTCGTTCCTCATATTTATCTGTTCCTCATCTTCCCTTCTCTTCTTCATAGCTTCTATATGACAGTACTTCTCTGATATCTTGGAGTAACATTTGTCATATCTTTCCTTCCTACCAGTAATGTCATCCCTGCTTGTAATGATGACTATTTGACTTGACTGAGAACAGAAGTTGTCTGTTATTTATTTTTACTGTTATTTTTATGTAATTTCCCCATTCTTTTCATCCTGCACCTATATTTTCTCCATCCCTCCTATCTTCCCCATCAGAGGTTTGTCCCCCTTGTGCTCTAGTCCGGTGTTGCTGCTTCCTCCTTTGAATCCAAATCCTCTTAAGGAAAAACCTTGGATGGGAATTCAATCGCTGCATCACAAGGATTGAACTAGATCAGCCAGCAAAGCGGCAAAATCGCTCTCCCTCCTTCCTTGCATGCCTCTGCCCCATCTGCCTCCCTTTATCTCCCCCCTCTGGCTTTCGTCTCAGGTGATAAAGGCTGATTTGTCAGAGCTGACAGTGAGATTTGTGTTCTGGATGGAGGAATTTGGTGCATCATCATTTTTTCCTGCTTGCTCATAAACAGAGTGGGTGTTTGAGTTCATATTAACAGGCATGTAAATCTGTTGAAGTTGATGCTGTATTATTGTATTATTCCGATTTTCACTTTCTCCAGACTTGTTTCGACTCCTGTCATGTTCAGTTGAATAGATGGATAAAGACATCTATTCAACTAGGTGGCTGTGGCTCAGGAGATGGGGCGGTCACACACACATTGATTGTTAGATCCTGACTGCTGAACTCTGCACATCGACGGTTTTGTTGCAAGATGCTGTTGCTGACTTCGCCCCTAATGACAAGTGACTGACCACCATTCATAGTTACCTCTGTGTGTGTGTGTGAGAGTGTGTGTGAGAGTATGTGTGAATGTGCGTGTCCGTGTCTGTGTGTGACAATCCTGGCTAGTGTTGTAAAGCATTTTGAGTCGTTGGTCAGACTAGAAAGGCGCTACACAAGTGCAAACCATTAACCATAAAAGTTTGACGAGAAACACAGGGATTCTGTCAAGTGATGGTTAAATGAAATAAAACAAAATACACTTCAGTTTGTTACTTATTGGGGTTGTTAGTGTCCAGTTAACTGTAGCACATGCAAACAGCCAAAGCAATTAGGGAAACACAAGTGTTCAGCACCTAGAAACACAACGAAAAAAAGTCACAAAACTTTGTTGAATAGAAATTTAGGTGGCAATATTGTTTTCATTAATTCTTACAATTTGGTTGCACAATTCAAATACTTTGTATTGTTATTTGAATTGGTGTTAGTTGTGAACAAAAGCTTAATGCAAAATTAGCTAAAAATATCTGCATTTATATCTTTATTGTGCCATTGTAACTTGTGAAATGATTAATTTCTCACCAATTCTTGGTTTGATTCAATTTCTAAATGCATATTGCACTTTTTTAACATTTGTTCATCGTTGGTCTATTTGCATAGGTTTTCTACTTAATTGCATTATGATTTAGTGTCCCATCTCGTCTCCTTCTCCTTTTCCAATCCATCCTTTTATCTGTTTCATTTTATGTGGTGAGGAAGACATGGGGGTAAACTCTGACCCCCACACTCACTGAGAGAGCTTTCATGTTGTGGTGTTAATGAGCAGCCAACAAGGACCTCAGGCTGTTTCCTTTCTTTTCTTAGCAATAGATTGATGCAACAACCATATAAAGACCGAGAGATGCTAGAAAGCGGAGAAGTGACCCTTTAACAAATTCAAAACTGGTTACATAGTTCATCTATCAGGAAACGCATGCATGCACATTTTCCAGTGCATGTACAATGCAGCATGTGAGCACAGATGCCTAACGCACAAGCACACACACCTTTCCCCAAGGGATTTTATGCCAGTGAAACACACAAGCTTTTAAAAGGCACAGTTGATGGAAAACATGTCCGTCCATTGACAAAGTGACAAGAGACAAAACCAGACTGTGTGAGGTGTGAGACACTATTTCTGTGACAGAGTCCTGGTGTAGCTGGCAGCAGCCACTAACAAGAGAAACCACAAAGAGTAAACCCTCAACCCTCATAGTAATTGTACAGTTATTATTCAAGTTTAAATTAACATTCAGTGATCTGGCAGTTGTTTGACATATCAGTTTCTGGGACAGAAAGGACTGTATTTTATTTTCACCATTTATCTGAGCTACATATAAATTGACCCTGCACGCTGATGGCGATTAGATTAGTTGATTAGCTGGAGCACATGGTTAGTGATTCATTCTAGCCCCTTTGAGCTAGAAACTATGCGCATGCCATTGTTTGAAAGATTAAGGGCATAGAGTTGAAAACACTTAACAGTCCCCTTTATGTTAGACATTATGTGCATGCCAGAGGTGGAGCAGCTCCAAGCAGAAAGCGAGATCGCAGCATCAAACGAACAGCACGGTGTGGTTGTTTCAATGTCACTGAAGTCAAAAGACGTCCTCTGCATGAGATCTACAGCGTGTAATTTACATGAACGGCATTTGGCAATACTTGAACAGTTGCTCATTTCTGTAACAGAGTGTGAGTACAAAGCATGCACTGGCATCATGGAACAAATGCAGCACACACACACACACACACACACACACACACACACACACACATAGATGCACACAAAGCCTAATTATAGTCATAGGGTTCAAAGAAAACACATTCCAGTTGTGTGCTTTGTTGACAAAGTGCAGTCAGTGTTGCAAGGGGGCTCTGAACCCCCCCCCCCCCATCTTTTCAGGTGATACTGTATACTGTATTTTGCATGTTTGCCCAAATTCACATCCAGCAGCAGCAGCAGCACCTGTGTTATTAGAGGAATGGTTGATAATGCAGGCCTGATGAGGCTTGAAAGACTTCATTGATCCGTTTCCAGGGTACTGACTGACATTCTGACGACCCCATCAAGGAACCGTGTGTATGTGTGTGTGTTGGGGGATGTGTAAGAAAGCAAGAGAGCTTTGAATCTGAACACTGTATTAGTTTGTGTTCATGAAAATGCAGCAGCTCATGTGTTAACATGCATGCATCTGAGGTTTGTATGTGTTTGCACACCCAAAGCGCTGGGAAACAGAAATTGTGTATCTGTCTGTGGCACAGGTGAATGTATGAACAGCAGAGGTTTATATAACAGAGGGGGAGATCTCAGCTGGGAGCCCATCAAGCCTTTCAAGCTGCTGCCGTAGTTGAATGATGGTTTTATTTGTTTAAAAAATGTGAATAAGAATGAATGTGGTCAGCTGACGCACCATTTCAATGGTACTGTTAACTTATAAAAGTTAATAAAGCATTTATATGGAGACATGTCTGTAGGTTCTCTGTCATCCAGGTCGAGGTAAATCAAGAGGAGTAAAAAAAGAAAAAAGAATCAACTGGACCCACCTAAGTTTGGTTGAAAATGTTTCACCTCTCATCCATGAGGCTTCATTTCAAGTTAATTCAGTGCTTCAGAATTTAATGAACCTTAATTGAGTCCAGTCGATTATTTGCTCTTCCAAATTTATATATATTAATTAATTAATTTTCTACTGTACCGTTATTTTTCACAGCACAGCAAAAAGTAACAGATCCAAATTAAAGACAAAATTTCAGAGGTCAGATTGGAATTATTCTTATTTAGAGTCCATGATTCATGTCGGCACATTGATCCAACAGCAGCCATTAATGTTATGAGATTCTGGAAATTAAAAAGAAGTGATTTGATGACAAAGTCAGACGCAGAAGAGCAGATTTTGTACATTCAGTGTGGTGAACCTGCATCTCTCTATGTATCTTTTCACTGTACTATCTAGTTTATATACAATGTAAAGGACCACAAGTGGATTTTTAGCCTCCAGGAGTAATTGATAGAAAGAATTGCCATCCATCCACCCCTGTCCTCTTAGAGATAAAGAAAGAGCTGTTTTCTGTCCTGCCTATCCTTACAGATGGTGCTGGCACCCTCTGAAAGTGTCCCTGCTTCCCAGCCTTTATCCTAGGATGGCCCGTTTAGCTGTCTGCTGGCTGCTAACAGCAGTGCTTCAGTTCTGGGCCACATGCTCCACATCCAAACCCTGTATTTGTGCTTCAATAGACCAAGACCCCTGTTGGCACAGAGAGAGTCATAAATGCATTTCAAATAGAAGTTGGTGTATATGTACACATTTTGTCTGACTCGTAGCAGATATGAAAGATTACAACTTATGCATAAGCAGTAACACAATGTTCCACAGGCTCTGTAATATACAGGGCAGTTCCTTTGAGAATACCCGCTAAGTTGGAAGCACAACTATTCCTGCTCCTGATTATATGAAAGGCGAGGGTGTTGTGTAATGTACACTTGTGAGCTAAAAGTTAAACTAAATGATAATTAATGTGATCCAGGTGGAATGCTTAAAATGACAGAGAAATGAGATTTCTGCACCAACAGAGAGCCTCATTCTCGATTAGTGTCATGTTAACAGTGTTTGGAGGGTCACTGAGATCTCTTTCAGAGAACGGGCTTTTGTCACCATGCTAATCTTCTCCCCAGGTTAAATGAGCACTGTAGGCTCAGGCATTTAAACCCATCATTTGAAGGGATATGAAAGGGGAGGAAGCAGAGGACCGCTCAATGTTAGCTTCAGGTTGTTATGAGAGATGTTAAGTAAAAGGTACAAAATGGGGATGTGATGGAAAATTGTGTGTTTTTGTTTGGGTGAGCCGTAACTGCCTTTTCCTGGGGCTTTCAATCACGTCTTTGTTCTTTCTGGATTGTTTTTCTGTATCCCTCAGTTAGTTACCTGTTGATTTGAATGAAAATAGTCTTAGTTGAACTAAACTAAAGCCATTGCCCAACTATTCTGTTAGCTAATTTCTTCAAAAATAGCGCTAGCTTTTATTTGTCTTTTGTGAAAATTAGCTCTATAATAATTGTTATTTCATTGATTGATTTGTCTGCAGATGAAATATAGTTTGAATATACATGTATTGCAGTCCTTTTTGATCACTTTGAGATGTTGACAAATTTTAATTAATATGAAGTTTGAACATAAGCTGTAGTCCTACAGAAAATAGTTTTAGTGAGAAAGGTTTTGGTAGACATAAATCTAGTTATCACGTAAATCTGCAGCTCGTTCCTCGTCTGTTTATTGCTCCCTGTCACAGGTCTCATTCTCATTCTTTTGATCAAGCAAAACAATAGTGAGTATTGTTTTTCCATTCATCATACAGCCACAATCATGAGTCGAACTGATGGAATAACCATTATATCATTGTTTACTGTTCCCAAGAGAAGAAAAAAAACATTGTGATGGACTAAGGAAGATTATTTACATATGGTGTAACCATCTAAAAAGAGGCTTTTACCTTGTAATAGTGGTTGAATAGGAACATACCTATTTGTTGTGGAGGTAGAGGTACGACAGATTGAACCTTTGATTGGTCAGTTTCAACCTTAGGAAAAATCTAAGAACCGTCCGAGTTTCTGCTGGAAACTCGGACGGTTTTTAAAACTTTTTTTCATTCGTCAGCTCTTGTTGAACGGGATCCGTCTCTTATCCATACAGCTGCTCACATTTATTTGTACATGGCTCGACTCGATTTTGAGTCACTGTGAATGGTTTGAGTGTCTGATATGAGGTATTTGTGATTGACACTCTGCTATCATCTCCAGCTAAATGGAAAAACTCAAAATAATTCCCAGGCTATGCATATAGCTTTTGGGTTATTTAAGTCTCTGAGATACAGAATA
Source organism: Antennarius maculatus (assembly GCA_013358685.1). NCBI lineage: Eukaryota > Metazoa > Chordata > Actinopteri > Lophiiformes > Antennariidae > Antennarius > Antennarius maculatus. The sequence goes on along the minus strand of CM023622.1, from coordinate 6,503,548 downwards.
GGATTCCTGCTTTATATAATGCACTTAAATTGCTCTTACTATATTTGCTCGTCCATACACTCCTTTGCTTTTCACTTAAGCTTCATATTTCTCTTCTGTCAGGAGGGAAAAATACCGTTGACCTGTTTCCTCCTCCTCAGCACTAGAGATGACTGGAAGGTGAAGTCCGTTTCCCAGTGTCTAGAGTTTCACAGTCGACAAAGAATGTAGGCTTTTCCGTGCGTATCAGAAGCTGTTTAACGGGGCTAAGGAATGTCTCCAATTCCCAATCAGAGAACGGTAAAGCACGAAGGTGTGCCAGTGGAAAAGGAGGTGGGTGGGATCGTACAAAGCAGTCAGAAGCAACAGAGCTTGCTAGCCCTGGGAATCAGTGTAGCTCCTTGTTGTGCAGAAGCCAAAAAGAAAGCCAGTTATGGTCCATGAGGTTGGATACCACAGCACTGAGGTATTCTCTAAAGAGGGCCATGTTGAAGCCACATGAGCTTCACATTGTTCCCCCATTTATGAGTTCTGGCAGTGCTGGGGGAGAAATTTCACTGGGAGAAGTTTTATGTTAACGTATGTTAAATTGGATCAGGGCCGCCAAAGAGCCACTTGGCACAATCTTTGATTACAGTGGTAAAATATTTGGAAGTCTGGAATAAAGTAAATCAGCAGTAATGTCATAGTCATAGTCAACTTTATTGTCAAATGTACCATATATGCACAATATACAGCCCAGATGAAATTACAGTCCTCTCAGACCCAGAGGCAGTCAAAAAACATGAAAGAACTGGGAGAGAGAGGATCCGCTGTGTGTGGATGTGCCGCCATCCTATCCTATCCCAATAGGCAACAGAACCCAACAGAACACTCCAGAGTAAGCGTAAGCGACAGTGGAGGGGGAAAAACTCCCTCATTGAGGAAGAAACTCCGGGCAGGACCCAGACTCTGACGGCGGTCATCCGCCCTCAGTCTTCATCCAGAATCCACTTAATCCAGAACCCTATCCAGAATCCCCTAATCCAGAACCCTATAACAAAATAAACAAGGAATATTTAGTGAGTTACCGGGCTAGCTGTTACTCTGAGGTTCCTCTGCAAACTTCCGTTAGGTTGCAGCCTATGAGGAAATCCATGTTATTCCATTGATGAACACAAACAGTCAAACAGGTGGGGGGTGAGGGTGGGATGGCCACCATTGTTCTCTCTTGCTGATCAGAGATCAGAAGTCTGTCAGCATGAGTCTGTTTTTCTTGGAAACCATGTAATTGACTTTCTTCCTGTTGGGAAGCAATAGTGCAGAGGAGGAAATCATAACCACCCCATGTCGTGTCTCACTGGGTTGTGGGAAGGAAAAAACTGAGAAGCATGTGTCACTGGTTCAATTGCAGCACGCCATCAGAGGCAGCATCATGATTCTGCTCATGTGTATGGGACAAGAGTTACATGCATGTAGGGGTGACTCAGGAAGCCTCTTTAGAGCTCTTTGCTTTTGTTCATGGTTTTTACAATGTTGCCTTGAATCTAGCCTAACTAAACACACACGTTGCTGCTTCATCCTTTGTTTCCTGCCCTGTCCATCAACAATAAATTTCTTCAACAGCCAGTAGTTTTAGTTCTTGATGCCTTCTCTATTGGTAGAAACAGATTCTACAGTATTGAGGTGTTTTTCCGGATACACAGAGAGTACCTCAGCGGGGCAGTCTGCTTGTCCTGTAGTACTGGAACATTTACTCAAATCTACAGTGTGTAGATTTGTTTTCCTTTCGGCTTTTCACTTCAGGGGTCGCCACAGCGAATCAATTGCCTCCATCTAACCCTGTCTTCCGCATCTTCTTCTATCACAACAACTACCTTCATGTCCTCTTTCAATACATCCATAAACCCCCTCTTTGCTCTTCCTCTAGGCCTCCTGCCTGGCCGTTCAAAACTCAGCGTCCTTCTACCAATATATTCACTATCTCTCCTCTGGACCTGTCCAAACCATCTCAGTCTGGCCTCTGTTTTTTTCTCCATAACCTCTAACATGTGCTGTCCCTCTGATGTATTCATTCCTGATCCTATCCTTCCTGGTCACTCCCAGAGAGAACCTCAACATCTTCATCTCTGCGACCTCCAGCTCTGTCTCCTGTCTTTTCCTCAGTGACACTGTCTCTAGACCAAACAACATCGCTGGTCTCGCCACAGTTTTGTACACCTTTCCTTTCATTTTAGTATCACATCACACCTGACACTTTTCTCCACCCGTTCCATCCTGCCTGTACACGCTTCTTCACCTCTTTTCCACACTCCATTGCTCTGGAGTGTTGACCCTAAGTACTTAAAATCCTCCACCTTCTTGATCTCTTCTCCCTGTATCCTCACTCTTCCACTTGGGTCCCTCTCATTCACACACATGTACTCTGTCTCACTGCAGCTAACTTTCATTCCTCTCCTTTCCAGGACAAACCTCCACCTCTCTAGCTTCTGCTCCACCTGTTCCCTGCTCTCACTGCAGATCACAATGTCATCTGCAAACATCATAATCCATGGAGATTCCTGTCTAACCTCTTCTGTCAGCCAGTCCATCACCATAGCAAACAAGAAGGGGCTCAGAGGTGATCCCTGATGCAGTCCCACCTCCACCTTGAACTCCTCTGTCACACCTACAGCACACCTCACCACTGTCTTACAGTCCTTATACATGTTCTGCACTGTTCTAACATGCTACTCCAGACTTCCTCATACAATACCACAGTTCCTCTCTGGGCACCCTGTCATAAGCTTTCTCCAGATCTACAAAAACACAATGCAGCTCCATCTGGCCTTCTCTGTACTTCTCTATCAACATCCTCAAAGCAAATACAGCATCTGTAGTACTCTGTTTTGGCATGAAACCATACTGCTGCTCCCAAATGCTCACTTCTGCCCTTAGTCTAGCTTCAATTACTTTCTAAGATCCTGTTGAACAACCCAGTGAGAAACTCTACTGCCACCTCTCCTAGACACTTCCAAACCTCTACAGGTATATCATCAGTACCGACTGCCTTTCAACTCTTCATCCTCTTCAATGCCCTCCTCACTTCATCTTGACTAATCTTTGCTATTTCCTGGTCCACAGAAGTCACCTTTTCCAGTCTTTGTTCTCTCTCATTTTCCACGTACTCTTCAAAGTACTCTTTCCATCTTCCCATCACAGTACTGGCACCTGTCAATACACTCCCATCCCTATCCTTAATCACCCTAACCTGCTGCACGTCCTTCCCATCTCAGTCTCTGTCTTGCCAACTCCTATAGATCAGTCTCTCCATCCTTACTGTCCAACCTAGCATACAAGTCATCATAAGCCCCTTGTTTGGCCTTTGCTACCTCTACTTTCACCTTACACTGCATCTCCCTGTACTCCCGTCTACTCTCCTCAGTCCTCGCAGTGTCCCACTTCTTCTTAGCTAGCCTCTTTCCCTGTATACACTCCTGTACCTCATCATTCCACCACCAAGTCTCCTGATCTACAGCTGTATTGTGAAAATACAGCTATAAATGGCTGGTATTATTTCTAATAGTAGTGTGCAGGGCAGTGTCAGATGAAAAAAAATACAAACTTGTTTTACCTCGAAACTGATGCCCATATAAATATTTGTTGGCCTCCTCAGTTAACAGAGATCTTGTTAACAGATCATGAAAATCAAACAGAGGCATGGAATCCGTACTTGGGGAAGTTCATCTTGAGAAACAAGTGATACGAATCATTTGGATCTTATGACCCCCGCAGAATACAATTTACAGTATACTAACTGAACATTTACACTTTAACACTGTAACTGTTATACATTGTTCTAATATTTAGAAAGTCAAGAAACCCATTTTTATTCAGGTGTTCAGCAGATTGGATAATATATGATTGAAACAAATAGAGGCCATGTTTATTTTAATGAAGGAATAAACAATACTGTAGTTGCTCTAGTCAACAATGAACAACTGTGGTACAGAAGACTGATATTCACCTGGCTTTAGTAACGCAGCCATTTGTTGGTAATAAGATAAGTCACATTCAGTGTTGGTGTATTCGTAATACTTTCCAAAGGAGGTGTGTTTTTATGAACAGTGGTCCTCTGGTAGTCTATCAGCTGTACGCTGCAGTGTATCAAGGCACCCCTGGTAGCTGGGACTTGAAACCCCTACTTCTCTTGTCTTAGTCCTGTGGAATGGGGCGTATGTCTCTTGGTGTTTGATGGGCATTTGTTTTGGAGTAGGAGATGATACGAATCTGAGCTGAATGCACCCACATGTTCAGGTTGTTGGGGGTGGGGGTGGGGGTCATGATCCAAACTTTGAACAAAATAATAAAAAGTTGAGAAGGGGGTAATGAAATTTCCATAGCATATTATGTATGCTATGGAAACATAGCATACATAATATGTTATGCTGTAAGCCTCTGAAATAAAGGTGCAACCTATGTTACAAATGAATAAAGCTTACATGTTGATGGAATGTTAGCTTGTATTATCTCTTATTAGCTTGAAGTACTATTTGTGGAAACTAACAGGAGAAGGGAAACTCAAACAGGAAGATGTTAAATGTCACCTCCAGACTATTACTGTCTCTTTTCTTTCGTATTTCCTCTTTTTGCTCTCTGTCTGTGTTACGCTCCCACACACATTTATGCATGTACACAGCTACGATCACCCACCACAACTTGGCTGGAGCAGTTCCAGACTTCAAGGGCTCAGAGAGTTTGATTTGTGCTGACTTCCTGCAGGAACTCACCCTCTCTTAAGCCAGCGGCTCAGAGACTATCAATTAGTTCCTTATTATGATCCCTGGGAGGGCAATAAAACTTAGAGTGGGTTCAAAGAACGCAAACGGATAAACACACACAAAACACACACGCGCGCGCACACGCACACACCTTTTCTTGGCCTGTTTGATTTACAGTTTGGACATCCTCTGCCTCAGTCATGTAGTCGGCTGGTCTTCTACTTGTTCCTATTTACTCTTTCCCAACAATGCTCACCACCCACACCTATGACTCACCAGGACCATTTTTCTGTCTATCTTTTTGCCAGTTTGTTCAGTTATCATGAGGTATTGGTGGGACAAATTTAATGTTTGGGTGACGCCAACTTCTTTCCTATTTCTCAGCCTGTCTAATAATGACACCATCACAAATCCGGCTCTTATTTGTACTTCCTCCACAATGGCAGCAGCTGTCTGGGCAGTTGATGGCAGATGCTTCATAAATTCAGCGAAGCCAATTTGTCGCTCTGCATAGCCATCAAACTCTGCCAAGACTCGTCTCCTCCTGTCATTCTGCTCCCCATGTCCACTTCTCCCAGCATATTCTCTCCTACTCTTCACAGTAACAACAAATAAGCAACATGGAAGGTAGTTTTTTCTATGTTACCTCTGTCTTATCTCTGTCTATTTTTATAAGTTTTATTGAAATTATGTCTTTAACATAAAACCAAAGAAGTCTGCAGGATAATCATTAAAAGTTGGCTTCTATCAGAATGGTTTGGTAGACTGTGATGAAGTCCATGCTAATGTGATAGCAGAACACTGTTAGCGCTACTGAGAACAAAATACTGCACCATCACCATGAGAGTTATCTTACATTCATTAGGAATTATAAATAGACTCTATTCAGGTAGATGAATGTGTAATTAGGTATCTACAGACTGTACTAGGTTTAGCTGACCAAATATTTTATCTATTTAGAATGTTTCACCTTGTGCCCTCATTATTAGTTCAGCTACCACCTATACAGCAATTTAACCACAATTACACGCTGATAAAGATTCAAGACAGCTCTGGTGGTTTTAGTGGAAGGTTTTGACTGTGTTAAGACTATAATGCACGAATAATACTCTAAAAGAGCATGTATAATAAGCATAACATGTAAATATGAATAAGACAGAATAACTCATAAATCATGCTTTTACTTTCAATTTTAAACTTATGCTTTATGTATGTACATTGCAGATTTTTGCTGCACGGTGTAAATTGGGTGACTTTAACACCTGATGCCTCACCACAGCACAAATTAATGATGGGTCGAGTTGTATTGGAGGTAGTTTCACTCTTAGGTTGTTTTCCACACACTGCTGTGGTCTATTACTTTACTTTTTTTGTTTGAGTTGGAGCTTAGTCCCCCGTTTCACATAGGCACATTGTTACCAAGACTATCAATGTCTTAATAGCGCAATTTGCCAAGTCAGGATTCTCTGCAGGCACAGCAATTTGGGAATCTTGGAGCACTTTCCGATTGAACTCAATTATCATGTCCCCATTTATGGATACCTCAATGAGTCTCTATTCGCTCAGACAGGTAGGCGGCACAACTTTGTGATAAAAAAGGGATAGCAAATCTACTTATCTCTGTCATTTTGGGAAAGCACTGTGTAATTGTAAAGCTGAGGTGTTACATATTTTATTTTAAAATAAAATGTCAAATTTATTTTGCATATCCTCATAGATCACAAATTGTTGTACTCCTGGGGTTTTGGCCATCAATGCTCCAGCTTGCATTTTTGGCCATTGAATTAAAAATAAGGATGTGAACTGCCATTGAACTTTGTCAGAAGAAGTTCAAGCAACGAAAACCAGTAACTGGTCGAAAATACTGAATTGGCACACAGGGCATATAGGGATAACCACAAACCTGGTCAACTAACCATTAATAACTGAAAACCAGATTTAAGAAGGGGCGGCACGGTGGCGCAGTGGGTAGCGCTGTCACCTCACAACACGGCGGACCCGGATTCGAGTCCCGCTCTGTGCGGAGTTTGCATGCTCTCCCTGTGTCTGCGTGGGTTCTCTCTGGGTTCTCCGGCTTCCTCCCACCTCCAAAAGCATCCGCAGGTTGATTGGCCGGTCCCAAATTACCCGTAGGAATTAGTGTGTGTGTGCATGGTTGTATGTCTTTGTGTGTGGCTTCGCGGTGCACTGGCGTCGTGCCCAGAGTGTCCCCCACCTGACGCCCTATGCCGCTGAGATAGGCTCCTGCTCCCGGTGACCCGCTGCAGCGGATATAGCGGTGGTAATATGAAAATGACTGACAGATTTAAGAACATCTTTGTATTAACTGGAGTCATATGACCCACCCAATGTAACATTTGTCTGTCTTTTCGTAGTGGATACATTCTATAAGGAGAACCTGGGTGACCTGGTCATATAAAAGGTCCAGCTTGTCACAAAAAGGTGTTTTCTTTCTAACACTGAACATACTAATGGTCTCATTTGAATGACTCATCATGACAACAGGTGAAAAGCTGTGATAGAAAAGAGCAGACAGTCCGACAAATGACCCAGTGTACTCGGACACACAAAATGAGAAGCTACAAATCCTAAAGTAGATTTTATTGAGAACCTTCGAATCGAACCATCAAGTCAAACCATCAAATGTGTGCTGTTAAATTCTTAGGCTGAGAAAACCAAGTATACAATCTGAATTGACTTTCTGATTCCGGATCAGTTTTAGATAAGTTCAAGTTTTCCCATTGCAACAGTGACAGAGGCTGGGTATTCTAGCCCTGGCACCTTCAGATAAAAAACAGCCCATCATCAAAAATGTGTTGGAACTCTTAACACTTGGTAGCCACATTATAAACTGTGTTAACTCCTGTGTTTCTGTATTGATAAATACAATATTATTAAAAGAGACTTGGGAGTAATGGACTCACAGACCCTCAGCTCTGCCATCTTTATCTCATACACCTCCCAACATTAATTACAGCAGGAGTAGAAGGACACCCCAAAGCCTTTCACAGCCTTTACCCTTTCTCTTTTCTTCGCCTTTTGAACGTCATGCCTGTTGAAAGCGATAAAGCTCAGGTCACTGTGCAGTGGGAGGGAGGAGGCTTGTGAAGGGAGTTTGTGGACAGAGTGAAATAGGCCCAGAACACAGTTGTGCTGTTGTATTGACCTTGTATATGGATCAGTGGCCGGCCAAGTAGAACAGATAAAGTGAGAGCCAGCAGGCCAATCTGCCACCTTTACTTTGTTAATTAGGCATTAACACACACACACACACGCGCACACACACACACACACACACACACACACACACACACACACACGAATCATCATGTAAAATGTTCTTTAACCATAGTTATTGTAACTGTCAATGAATATTTTAAAAACTACCATCTCCAAATAAATAGTGTCCAGTAAGATTTTTGTTGGGGAGTGCAATCTTGAGAGCGTTAGTTTTGCTTAACATAAAAATTGAGATGCATACATAAAATAGGAAAAATGTCCTAGCTAATTGTAATTTGTTCAGTTTACACTTCAGTTTTTGTTGGGATTAAACAAATATGTAACACTTTACATCCCTCTGTTTACTTTTCACAACACTTTAATGTAGTAACAAAGGCACTTAAAAAATGTACTTAAGTTCAACATGTGACTCCAGGTATATCAAACTTTATTCGATTATTTATTCCTTTCTGTCTTCATACGTTTATTATGTTCTGACTGCAGCTTCATTCAAAACTTAGATGTGGAAGTGACTGAAAAGGAAGGGAAATATTTGACTTATTCCTTTTGGAAATGTTGAAAAATGCTGTTGAATATAGCTTGAGTAGGAACTGGTAATGTGTTTCAGCTTTAGTCACGTTGTCAGTGTGTATTGACGAGCTGATTAGTGTGAACTCTAAAAGTTCCTGTCAAATATAAAAATTGTAGCTCATATGGAAAACTGAGAGCGGCTGCTGCTTTTCTTTGAGAATTCAGTAACAGGGAACCATAAGAGCCAGCAGCAGACCAGTGAAGGAGGGCATAAGGGTCTTCTTCAGCCAGCCTCCTCTTTCATTCCCTCTTCTGCAATCTAATCATGCCTGTCATATACGCCTCATGCCTCTGAGATGTGAGGGCTAGATGTGTGTGTGCGTGTGCATGTGTGCATTCCATTGGCGGACTCCCTTTGTCCTGCTCTGATTTGGAGTTGAGCTAATATTTGTCGCTAGAAGAGCGAACTCTGTGTCAATAGCAAGGAGTCAGGATCCCAGGGTTTCTTTAGATGACTCCATTTAGCTCTCATACACACCCCCATCGATCTCTCATAGAAAGGAGGGAGAGATGCAAATATTACACCAACACAAGAATGAGCATATGGTCTGAGTGCTTTTCAAGCCTTGCTAGGCATGGTCATGGTGATCCTGACTCATGTTAGAACATCCAGGCTACAGGATCGTCTACAGCAGAGGGTTACCGCCTCTTTATTCATTGACTCCCCCTTTAAACCAACCCCCTCTTTTTTTTTCACACTCTTCTCGATTCTTCGTTCACTGCATCTTGCCTGTCATCTGTGTTTTGTCCAGTTATTTATCCTTACCTCCTGGTGACTTTTCTGGGTCTATAGGTCATAAAGGTGGAGTGACAGGAGGAGAGAGGGACAGTGTGGAGGCTGCCCTCCTGCTGGCTTTTTAGTTCATTAGTGAACAGAGATGGCAACTCTTCTCACAGGTAATGGGGACGTACCATCTCTAGATACTGGCTCATTATTGTAGCTTTCTCCTTTCACTCCCTTTACTAGCTGTCTGGGTTGGTCCGTCAAACACCTTCCCTTTCTCAGCTTCATAGTTTTGTTAGACTAAGACCTGCTTGTTGATACATGCAGATGTCAATGCTCTTGTGCATCTGTGTGTGCTTGTATAGGTAACATAATGCAAGAGTGAATGCTTAAAAAGTCTGAGAATAGAGAATACTTTCAGAATACATATCAAATATAAGTAAAATCAGTCACCTTAATCAGTTGAGTCTTAAACTTTTTAAATCAACTTTGGGTAACTTTTGCCAGACAGCCATGTCTGGAGCAACAAGCAGTGATAGACTAATTGTACAGAATTTGTGTATCTGTAGCACACAGAGAAGTTGCTCAGTTTCCACCTCCTCAAAACCAACGGTGAACAGAATTCAGTGAAATTCTCTACATTATTTAAAGCGACCATTAACTCGTGCATCCCATTATTGGTTTCCACAGTTGTAATATTTTTTTTATATCTATAGGCTCAAATGAGCTTTGTTGAAAATCATTTCAATTTGCTCCCATTCACACACACACACCCTCCCCCCCACTAGCCAAGTCAGCTTTGTCTGTGGGCACAAATAATTTTCTTGTTTGCTTTAAAGACCAAGCAGAGCAAATAAATCTTAGTAAGTATAGTGTGTGTGTGTGTGTGTGTGTGTGTGTGTGTGTGTGTGTGTGTGTGTGTGTGTGTGTGTGTGTGTGTGTGTGTGTGTATGATGAAGAGACTACAAATTAGTCTTTGTGTATGACCATGCATGTGGTGGATGTACGCGTGTTTGACCCTCGACCTTCTTTCAGGCTCATTTATTTGTGTATTACTGCATACAATGATACATGCCTCTCTGGTAGCATGTGCCTTTGTGTAGGTGTAGTATGTTGTGCTGCACATTGACTGTTACTTAGTTGTCGGTCTCCTCTTTCTGCCTCCATGGTTATGCCACGGCCTGTTCTTTCTGAAGCATGGCTTGAAGACGCTTGTCAAAGTATGACATCAGGAAAGTAGATTCTGACTTATGAACAGCAACACAGTGTTATTGTATGTGATGTCCTAATTCCCCAGTAAGCATTGTACGTTTTGTGCAGGTTGTTCACCATTCTTAACATAGAACTATAAAACTGTTAACTGTTTTAAGTCTGAAATGTAAACTACTGCAGACAAAATAAAGTTGAAAAAAGTAAAGTTAAACTCTCTACTGCTGTACCTCTGTTGAAAGAAAATTCACACTATCAGTCTTTAATTGTGGATGTTTTTGTTTGTTTGTATTGATGGGTATTTTGAGACCACAGTGGAGTGTTAATTCAGTACTTGTCACAATTGTATTCACAGGTTCATTAAATTTGACTCTCGCAAAGACTGTAAGTTAAGGTAATTAAAACATCAGCAGTGCGTTCAGAGTCCCCTTGCTTTGAAGTAATAAGTAGGATCTAGAAATTGTTGTCCATCATGGGAGGCCTAACATCCATTGTCTAATGAAATTATAAGTTATTAAATGAGATGTTTTCTGTTTCCTGAGTTCAAACAATTGTACACAAAGAATGAATGTTATTTCATTTCGTAGTGTGTGTACTAACAATAAAATATAAAAATTGAAGCAAACGGGCTTTCATCTATGATTTAGTTGTTGTCTAGTTCAGCCCAGATTCTGAGATAAGAGCTGGAAAGACTACCTGTGAATGTAGGAAGAGAGAGAGAGAAAAAAGTGTGTGTGTGTGTGTGTGTGAGAGATACAGTTTTGTAGGCTTTCTATTGAGTGCACTACTTTGTCGGTTTGTGCTCATCCCTGAGTCAAACAGTCTTTGAAATTTATTAAGGTCAAAGAGACCATTTCCTCCAAGTTTTGTGGAGATTTGGTATCTCAGACTTGCTTTTGCAGTCAAAGGTCTTCAACTTGTGGACACTGTGTGTAGTAACAGGCATATGTGTATCGAAACACTGAAATGTAGGGAAGCGTAATGTTGGATAATGTCTCTTTGATTAATGAAAAACTAGACATTTTGCAAAATCTAAGCTTATTAAGTGGAACCAGTTGTCGTAAACACTCATTTGTACTCTATCTGCGTACAAAAATAAATTGTCCAAGACAGCAAAGTCAGTTTCAACAAATATGAAAAAACAAAAAAGGGCAAATTCAAACAAAATGACTTTTATCAATACACTATTTTCAAACTGACAAAATTCCCCTGGTTGTAGTTTATGTCACAATAATAATTTGTTTCTGTCTCTCTTCTGTTCAAAAGGAAATGTTTTGAACTATAGGTTGATATAAAAAAAACTATTCAATGGCTACACACTGCTTTTCAGAGTCATTTTATTGCATATTAAGAGCTCCTGGGTTAAATGAAGAAAAAGTAAAAGCATCAAAAGTATCTTTCAATTTGCATCACTGAATAGTTTCATTGTATAAATACTAATTTAACAAGTCAGTGGGAGGTGTTCTGTTATAACCGTAATGACATGTGTCTTTAACAGAAGGGGGGAGGGGGGGTGTCACTCTTTATGATTCCTTTAGATGTTCCCATGTTTCCATGCATATCTGTGGGGTGTCATGTTCTGTGCTCAATTGCTCACTCTAATGTGTGACAATGTGTAATCAATGAATTAATGAATGCTTGCATACATTTGTGAAACCTGTCTACTCATGCATGTGTGTGTGTGGCCTCTATCTCATTAGTGGCCTTTGTCACCATTTGATCTGTGGCCTTTTTCCTTTTGGTTCATTGTGCTCATATAGCCAATGCATAAAGAGCTGCAGACCGCATGGGCAGATGAATTGGTTTGCAAGCTGTTGCAATTGAAGGGGGTCGTATTTGGAAGGGTAGGAGGCTTGCAAGAAAGGTTTAGATAAAGTTGCTTTGAACAAATTCTCTCTTTGATCAGGCAGCTTGGTGGTGAAAGGCCTTTACTTCCAGGAGTCAGAGGCAGTTGAAGGAGAAGGGATGGAGATACGTATTGTTCCGTTTCATCTTGTCTTTGTCTTTCCTTTTCTCTCCTTCCACGTTGTTGTAAGCTGTGTGCAGCCTTTCCCCTTTGTTATGCATAATACCAGGGCTCTCTTTCATGACTCCACACAAACACACAAATGCATATATAAAGCCTGAATAACACCACTGAGCATGCTCAAGTCACATTACTCGAGCTAATTGAAAATGCTGAGGTGCAGCAGAGTTTTAACTGAAAAGACATTTCTTTACTTTTAATGCTGAAATGATTTACATTTAATTAAAAGAAAAAATAATGCATCAGTTTAAATTGTTTAATTCATTAAGCAAAATTAGGTAACTCTTATGTGTTTCAGCACTACAGTATATGCTAAAAATGCTTTGAGGACAACTCAGACAGCACAAGAAACATGAAGATGTTGAACTGATCTCTTGCTTATTGTGATGCTCATTTTTAGTTTTTAGTTTTCTAGCCTTCAATAAGCAAATTCCTGTGTGAATAATAAATAAAACGTACAGAAGTATATAATGAATCATGTACAATGGTGACTAGCTGCAGTGCCAGCATGTAAAATTTAAATAAGTCACTTGTGATGAAGTTAAGTCTTTCACTTTCTTTGCTTTTTCACAGCAGCCACATTCTTTGCCAGTAACTAAAAGCACTTTTTTCCTGCTAAGTCAATTGATTATTTTCCATGATTCAACTTCATTCAGCTCCAGGCTTATCAGTACAACATCCTCGGCACAGACCGGGAACTGTAGCAACCAGCTTAATGGCAGCAATAGACACAAGTACACAGGGATGATATATTGTGGGGTCTTTCTTTTGTACCCCTTTTCCTTTCTAAAACTACCAGTATAGAAGCTCTACACAGATTACTGAATGGGAGGTGAATGGGTGTGTTTATCGCTATTCCAGTCACACACACTCAATCCTTGTGCACCTTGCACATTAATGCTTGACAACTGAGGCATTTAAAAGTTCTACATGTGTCTGTAAGCACTTATGAGCAAAAATCCAATTTCCTTATCTTATTTCTCATTACTTACACACCATGTGAGGAGCGCTTTAAACAAACAGCCACTGTTAAAATGGGCTTTTTCCAGCTAATCACTCCATTAAGCCAGAACACAAACATTCCCACCACTCGGGCTTGTGGCCTAGACAACGATGCTGTGGGAGGGGCTACACGTTCCAAACGAACAGTCACCTGGTTTTCATTTAAGTCATGAAATGAGGACAGGCTTTTTGTTCTCAATGGCAATGTTGCTTCAGGGTTGGCAATGATGAACAATGCTTTTGTCCTTACTGAAACATCTTTACTGAATTTAATATTGACATTCATGGCCCCAGAGGACAAATCATCATGGATTATGATTCCCTTCCTCTACAGTGCCTCCATGAGAATTGTATTGTAAAAGCTTTACACGTTACAGACAAACACACATCCCATAGAGATGAATCGTATCAGCTTTGGTGAAACTTTTAACTGTTGTCTCTGCAAAATTTGGATTCAACATTAGGTGCTTTTTTGTATTGCTAATTATCAACATGATGGTGCTTCTTTAGCCTGTATTCGTCTTGTTTGATGCTCTTGTAGCTTCAAATATAAAAAGCCTATCTATTATAGCAACTTGAGTGTTTTGCAGTTGTTACTCTACAGTTGATCTAATTACATCCTGCGAAGCGGTGTTTTATTGTAATTGTCAGCGTTTGTGTGTTCGTCCGTCCGTCTGTCCACCAAATATCTTCACAACTGTTGCGGATAGAAAGATGACAGAAAAAGCACATTACTCGGGCAGCAAAGGGGATAAAAATGAGATGATGACCTTGAGAAAATTAGGTCAAAGTCAAATTTCAACCTTTGTACTGATCGTGGATTTTTGGAAGGCAGTCACGTGATACCGTACTCACATTCTATTGGCTGACTGCATCCGGAAGTGCACTACGTTCCGTCACTCTCAGACTTCCATGAGACACAAAAGTGCTTTAAACGGTCGATAAGAGTATGGGAAAAGGTAATACAGGTAGAAAGTGGTTTAATATCAGTATGGGGAGGGTTCATAAATGTTTAAATTACTGTAAATAATAAAATAAATAGTTTCTCAGTCTATCGCGGAATACGTTAATCGCCGGTTGTTTCCTGGAGCGCATTAACTGTGAGGAACGACGGCACACTGTATCCCTTTTTAGGTACACATCTCTGAAACCTGATGAGATATAATCACAAAACAAAAAGCAACATTTTCAGGAAGCCAGAGGCACAAAAATGTGTAAGTCAGGTTAAAATGTTGAATTCAGGCGTTTCACGGGATGTTGCAGTCTCTGACTGCCTTGTTCAGATTGTTACTGTATGTGGACTGCCTTAAGAACACTTAGTGGTTTCAGAAAGGCCAATATTGCAGTATATTTAAAATACATTAATAACATGAGCTTGAACATGCTCCCCAGGAGGATTTTAACTCCTCTATTAAAAGTAATAATAACTGACTGGAATGTGTATCTCAAATCAAAAAGCTTGTGTCAGTTGATAGAATAAAATTCATAGACTTTCATTAATTCACTGATCGTCTCGAAGATGACACTATCCTAATCATCTCACCTTCAGCCACTTATCTGAAATATGGGTCACAGGTTCAGGTGGAGCCTATCTCAGCTGTCTGGTGGTGGAAGGCCGGCTACACCCCAGTTGAGACACCAGCTCATTGCAGTATTACACATAGAAAAAAAAATTCACACTTCTCACCTACAGACATTTGAAGTGACTAATTCACCCAAATTACATGTTATTGGAGGGGAGGAAGCAGGAGAGAACCCTTACTCGTGGAGAACTAACAGCTCTGCACTGTAGATGTTGACATTCCAATTCAAATTAAGTTGCTGGTGGTAGAATGTAGAGTCTGAATGTGTGAAACAGTTGAAGGTCTGCTCTCTATTGCTGTGATGTGATGAAAAATGAAGAGTTGGATTTCTTTAAACAGTGATGTGATAAAACCAACGTTAATCTTCAACACTGTTATCTTGTTGTTTTGCAGATAGAAGCAGCCAAGACTTCCTCTCAGGCTGACGACTTGTACCTGGATGACACAGGCTCAGGAGGTTACTACCCTGAAGACGATGATGACTTTAACTCAGGGTCTGGCTCAGGTAACACACTTTTCTTACACATATACTTACAGACTTGTATTTACCAAGAGGGACTGTATGATGATGATGAAGTTTTCTTGCTTTCACTTCCATTCTCCCCTCTCTGTTTTTCTTTACAGTCTGGTTTCATTTTCAACACATTTCTCCATCATGCACTGAATTTTAATTGATGTTGCTTTGTCACAGAGATTGCTTTGGGCAAATGTGCAAATTCTAGCATTTATTTTTATTAGTTCTTATTCTCTGTGTATTTTAAGCACTTTTACGGTGCTCATTCTTTTGTCACACTTCTTTTTTTGAGAGTTGAATGACTACAGTAAGAGAAGGTCCTGCTGCCCAAAAACAGGCAGGGTTGTGATGAAGAATGCTCTGCTCTGCTGTTCTGAATTCTATTAGAAATTCTAACTGTAAATAATGTATTACAATTAAATGCACAGTATGTGTAATAGATAGTCCTGTGACTATGTAGATGAAATACTGATAAAAGTTGCACTCATATTTTTCATACTTGCACATATAATCTTCACATTTTGTTGCATTTTTACATTCACTAAGTGAAAGTTATAATTTTTCTAGCCTTATATTGACGAATCATCATTTACCTGTCTCTTTTTCTGTCAGGTGTGGGTGAGGAAGTGATGGAGGAAACAGTTACTGTCAGCATGGTTTATATCGAGCCCAATGCAGCAGAACCCACCCAGGACTCCACCAAAGATTTCACCCCCAGGGTAGAGACAGCTACAGTCAGAGAAAAGGCCCGAGACAGCACACCCAGGAGACCACTCAGAACAGAGGTGAGCACCGTTAAGAAGAATTCTGGAGGCTGAGATCAGTAGCACTACCCGCACCACAAACTCTTTAGATACAATGGTCAAGCATCTTGTGTGATGGCTAACTGACTGATGATTAGGATAATCGCGAATAGCATAAGAAATGGCAAAAGTTCACATTTCTGACTCTCTGGGGACATTTATATTAAAACATCAACACCATTGTTGGTTTGGTCTGTTGAATATCACTGAGATGACTCAATAGATTAAACCATTGCAAAAGCGGTGGCGTGACTCCGTCCAAAGGTAACAGATATCTGAAGTGACTTGCCAGCCAATCAGCAGATACCCCTGGAATTCTGTGCCCTGTCATGATGTAATAAATGAAGTCACTGATCTTTAAATGCATTTGGTACTTACAAGCCATCATCTTATATTGTGCAACTTCTAATAACATTGACTCCTTTTTAACTCTCTTGACTTAAGAGAAACGGACACAGTGCCACAGAACGTCTGTAGCTGGCCTGATATATCATCAAATCCCTTTAATACCAGGAGCCACGATAAAGATCAAGTGCTCAAGTTAATTCTCAGTGTCTTTGCTCTGTAGCAAATTTTCTAGGATTACATCTCTCTTGAACATAATCACATATTCTGGGTCCATCCTTGATCTCACTTCTGAGTTGCACTCTCACTGCACTGTCCTGGATACTACATCTGTTTGGGATTAGTCGTCAAGGTCTCAACCCTGTAAAGCCAGGCCTACCTGGCCCTGATCCATTTTCCCCCTCCTGTTTCTCTCACTGATCTCTCAGCCAAAGACTTTGGCTCTGTTCCATTTTGGTCCTTTGCACTACTCTATTGTTATTGGTAAAACATGACGTGCATGTACCCATATCATTTTCAGATGCTTTGGTTGTTTTGCTAACCTCACAGTAAAGACCTTGTAGTAAAAGCAGTCACTGAGTCTGTTTTACTCTATTCTTACTTTTTATTGGTTGTCCTGCACTAATCATTTTGTGCACTCTGGATTTGTTCCATTTTTATGCTCTGGCCGTCCTCTACAGGATCCACTGGCCAGGTTCTATTTCAGTCCCTGTTCTTTTCTTTTGACTAGACACTCTTGCTAAGTGGGTCAGTGAAATCCTCACTTTCACATTGAAACAATAGTTCAGCATTTATGGTTCTACACACACCTGCCCAGAGTTAGACGAGAAAACTGACATCTCTCATATGTCTATGGGATGAATATCTGCGTGAGAGTTGCCAATGTTAGCATGGGCATAACATATGGAAACAAAAAAGCATCTCGCATGGCTCTTTCAAAATGTAGTACTACTGTATCTGACAACCTGCAGCTCTAAACCTTGCGAATAAAGACATTGGGGCTGCTTTTTACTTGATGGTTAAGGGGTTACAGTTTTTCCAGTTAGGTTTTGTTAACTTTTAGCTTTAGTCCTATTCTAAGCTTGGCTAACTGGCTAACAGCTGTAACATGTTTTGTGACAGATCGATCGTAGAATATTTGAGGACAGACTGTGAAAGCTTTCAATGAAGCAATAATCTTTTGATTCTCATCTTTTCTTCTTCCTTCTTCTGCAGGCACCAGTGCCAGTTACAGAGGACATGCAGAGGAACCAGATGACTAGCACAACTAGCGCCCCCGGCTCACCCCAGGAGGCTGTTGAGGTCCGCACTGAAAACCTCTTCCAGAGGACAGAGGTGTTGGCAGGTATGTCTGTGATCATATCACAATAAACCACAACAGACGTCTCTCCTCGTTTTCCTTTGAAAAATATCAAAATACACAAAGGCAGACATATGGAGCGTTCACATCACCCCACTTTGTCTAAATATATTTTGGCATTGGTTGGCAGTTTTCCCCACATAGACATCGTTCTGCTTTGTGCAAAGCTGAATGCAGATGTGATGTGGGTTGTGTTTAGGGTATTCTTCCACATGTTTACACAAATGCTTGATATAATTCATGCTGAGAGAAGGCAACAAGATACATTTCTGTTTGGTCCATTTCTGTTTGTCTGAAAAGAGAGAGCCCATCTCTCTGTAAAGGAAATAAAATCCAAAGCACCTCTTAACGTTTCCAGGCTTAACCAAATGCTTTAAAGCTTCCTGCTATGATAGTTGACATGAAAATTAGTATTTGAAGGAAGTGGCATGTGTACGGAAAAGAAAAGCAAACAAATAAAGAAAGAAATGGAGATCGTCTGTGGTTACAGGGCTTTAAATACCGTGAACACAAACCTCCTCACTCAATTTTTTTGAGGTATTAAGCCAGACTTCAAGTTTTGGATATTTTCACGTTATTTTAACAGAAGCTTCCATACCCCTAAAAAGATACTCTTGTCATCCTTAAAAATGTTACCTTGTTCACATTTTCAAGACATAAACATGATGAGCACATCACAACTTGTAGTGATTTCTCTTTGTTTTATTATGATGAAGGACTCTAGGTTCATTCAAGTCCTTTGAAGGTACTGATAAGTGGATTTTATGACCTTTGGTCATTAAATCAATGAGAAAGCATATGTCCTCAAATATCCAACTGTTCATTTCATATTTTACTCCATAAGATCAAATTTTAATTTTGACACTCCATCTAAATAATTGTTTATTGCATTTAATTACCAGCCATCTGATTTGTCAAATTACTGAATTAAATACTACATCCCAACATTGGCATATTTCAGGAAAACAGCTACTCCTGGAAAACTGTAATATTTTCCATCATGTCTCCCACCTGATCCACTTCTCAAAATAATTACTTTTAATAAACTCCATCTGGCTTCCTCAGTGGGACTTTGTAGAGTTCACAGCATTGTAGGTGTTTGAAGTGTGAGTGCTGCTTACTTTGAATACATAAGAGAGGGTGGAAGGGAAAATCATGTAGTCCGATTCACTGTGCTTTCCGAATCTGCATGTCTGAGAGGAACCTTGATTGGCAGCTCACTTTTACTTTGTAGAGATACCCATCTGCTGTTAGCAATAAGCAGAAACAACTTCAAAGGAGCAAATCAGGACATCTGCTGGGAGATGACAAGTCACATCTCTCTCTTAAACATAGTGTCATCTTCTCCATATTGTTCTTTGATTGTCATAGAAGATATTATTGGTTAAAAAAAAAAGTATTTGAAAAAGCCTTAAATAATGTAATGGGTAATTTCCTCATGTCTTTACTGTCTCTCCTTCTCTACTTTGTTCTCGTTACCCTTCCTTTATCTTATAACCATTACTTTTCATCTCACATATGACATCTATAAAAATAATTGCCCATAATCAAATTTTCATTTATTCGCTGTTCATTGCGTCTGGGAGCTCAGGAGCTGAGTGAGTGTGCCATGAATTTTTCCCCATGGGGCTGTAAGGCCAGTCAACATGTGGAAACCTAAAGTGGAGCAGGGAAACTTTGTTGCACCAGGAGAGACCTTAAACAGATTAGTTGGCTATAAAGAACCTTATACAGGCATAATTGGAAGGGAGGGTGAAATAAGCCCATGTGGTGAGTTAGTAGCATTTGTGTGGAGAGTCTGGGTCAAAGCTGGAGGGGGTATCTTAATACAGTCTAGTCAGATTTTATTCTGAGATCCCTGGATGGTAGACCACCATAAGCTTTTTGGCAAGTGATGTGTGCTTTACAGTTTTACAACACATGATGAAAAGAATATTACCTTAAAGAATATTCTGAGAAGATTGGTGTCTGATGTTTGAGGAAACAGGGCAGAAACGGAGAAAAATGTCAAATTAGTTTTTGGATGAAGTGACCCAAAGTCGTGTGAGTACTGTACTGTACATCCTGTTTATTGTCTTTAATCAAACCAATAATCTAATCTTTATGCTCTATTATCTTCAATAAAAGAACAAATTCTAAATATTTTAAATGAGGTTGTGGAGTTTGGGTGTGTTTTTTAGAGGGTCTCGTGAAAGATGTTATGGAGTTGCAATAGTATAATAAAATACTGACATGTTTAATTGTGGCAATGTTATATTTTCTGATGTGTTTATTTTGTGTTTAGTTATAGTTTGTTTTATTTGCTAATGTAGATATTATGTTTGGTCAGGGATCACACAAAGTATTGGTATGTTGGACATTCCAGCAATTGTAATTAATCACAGTGCAGGTTCCTCTTATTGGAGAAGAGATTTGTACGGGTGATATTTTTTATAGTGAGGGTATTTCTGTAATTTGATTTTTTTTTCTTTTTTTTCAGAATTTTAATTGGTTTTTTTTCGGAATTCCCATCCCCCAGAAAGGGCTGACGGGTAGAAGCCAATAGGCTTGTGAAAAAAATCACAATGTACGTAGTATATGAAAAGCTGAAAATACACTGACTTTTAAAACCACTATGATATATGTATAGTTTAACAAGATATTTGAGTTTACGTACTTTAGTTTAGCCAATATTAGGTTTGCATTATGAGAAGTGTAGTAGCCATCACTTTTTAAACTTTATTTTTCTTCTTTGATTTTTTTTTTGTCCTGTCCATTATGAGTCATCCAACATTTTGGAGGTAGAATTGTAAATATTTCAAATTACTATATAAAAATCTATGAATATTTTCCACCATGTGACTTCCCATATGACATAGAAACTAAATTCTGCTGTGTTTTGTCAAGCAAGAACATAACTTCCTAATATAAAACTCTGTAAGCATCTAAGTTTTGGAATGACATTCATCAGTCATAAAAAAGGATTCTGTTCAAGACGTGTTGGACAGTTGTTTGTTTGTATGTCCCCGTTGGCTTTATTTACCCCACTGCTTACCACCAGCTTCATTCACTCAATGACTTGCTCTGTGCATCAGTCATGGATTCAAGCATTCACCTCTCATAAATGGAACAGTAACTTTCACACCAACAAAAAACAGAAACATGTTGGCAGACATGAAAAGTAAATAAATCACTTGCTGTCTCTGAAGTGTTTTTCAATTATAATAATAATAATATATAATAATAATAATAATAATCAGTACTTTAATCGTCCCTCTTGGGGAAATTCTTTTTACACTTCACACTTCAGATGTACATATACAGTATATGTGTTAATTACACACACAGGGGTTACAGGTTACAGGCCCCTGAATACAGCACACACTAGGGGCCTGTAGGCATGCAATTAGTATAGAGAGGACATACAGAGGTACAAAGGAGGTGGAGTGACGGGTCGCGTGCAAGGGTCGCGCCCCATTGAGCATCTTGTAGGGGGGACGGCACCTTGCTCAATTCACAGTTGAGTTTCATTTGTCATTTAAAGTGTTGTAACAACAATTAATCCTGTCATTAACATTAGCTGTATATTGTAGACTAGAAGGAGAAATGTACTTATGCATCCTTCTCTCTCTGTTCCTTTCACAGCCGTTATTGCAGGTGGTGTGATCGGCTTCCTCTTCGCCATTTTCCTCATCCTCCTCCTGGTCTACCGCATGAGGAAGAAGGACGAGGGCAGCTATGACCTGGGAGAGAGGAAACCCTCCGGCGCAGCCTATCAGAAGGCCCCAACCAAGGAATTTTATGCATAGAAGGCAACTCTCCCATCCTCAGTACGACAAACCGAAAGCGACTGTCCGCAACAGTCCGTGACAACAGCACACCTGTTCAAACACAACACGAAACAAGCTGAAGCCGATTAAGAAAAATAGCATAAAGGAAAGCTTTTGCATAGAGTATTGTAATTAAGACCGTTTCTTTCTTCTTTTTTTTTAAAAATGAAAACCAAGCATTTCTCATTTTATGGCAAATCTCAGTGTATTTAAACATTTTGTGTATTATTTGAAAAGGCTGAAAAAGTAAAAACAGGATCTGTAAAGGCGAGGAAACGAATCGCATTTGGCTTCTGTCAAAGGAGCTGTTTTTAGTTGCTGACTACTTTTAACTGTAGCAGTATATTATTTGTAAAGAAAAAAAAGCAAAAGTGGAAATAATTGATAATAATTATTCTGTATCAATCGTACTTTAATTTTTTTCTTTTTATTTTGTCCCAGCATGTCTGATGTTGATCTCTAAGGTGTATTACATTAATTTATCTTTTCTCCGATGTTTAAAAAAAATGCCTTTGTAGTTTTGATGAAGCTTTCTGATCTTCATTATAACGCTGTTAACGGTCAATGTAAATGTTCTCCCTTCAGGTTACAATGTTTATCATTTGCTCTCACATCTGTTTTGTCGTCAGACATGGGCGTCTCATATTTGTCTTGTTTATTTGTTTGGTCTCTCCTAAATTTAGCCTTGGTTTATTTTTCTTTTCAACAGCATTTTATTTTCATACTAGGTCTTTGAAAGACAAAAAAAAAAAGTGTGTCAGGGTTCGAGAAAAAACACAAACTTACCTTCTGTTTTATGTCTTTCAGAACTCCTTTTCTATTTAAATGCATTTTCGTTCACACTGCACAATCACTGCTTTTGCTTCCCACTGCTGTTCTGCAGCTTTGCTTGTATGTAAAATATTTCAGGTTGAAATTTCTTCTCTGTTGCTTGTGGTGATTTTGGCCCATTGCCTCCTTCTCCCAACATGTCCTTTGAGTTCATTGACGTCACCCAAACTCTGCTAGAACCCTTTCATTCATCCATCTCCTTTCCCTCTTTCTTGTTTACTCTAACCTCCCTCTCTCTCCCCCTGCTTTTTAATCTTATTGAAGAACAGTCAGTCAAGTTGTTGACCCCCAAACATGCTGGTTGCCTGGTGTTATTGTCCCTACTATGTGTCGAAGCTCAGTGAAATGCCTGGAACTGCTTGGAAGAACACACCAAGCCAGTGCTGAGTCTCCACATGCTGAGCACATACCACTGCACCAGAACCCCCCGCCCCCCTTCCTATAGAAACCTAGTTTGTCTAAGAGGGTTTGCTAAATAAGGCAACACATAAAATGTGAGACTCAAGAGTGCAAGGTCTGAATAGTCTTTACAAGACACTGGTGTTGAGGTCTGTTTGTTTTTGTTTTTTTTAGTGGTCAGCCTTACTCAGCATTTCAAAAGAGTATCTGTTCAGAGATGAGGTTGTTTACCAGGTTTAAAACCTGCAAATGGTGTGTTTTGATGCCATTTCACATCCCTAAATGAGTTAAAACTGAATAAAGGGCCTCTAAATGGCTGGGGCAAAGCAGCCACTGAAATAGAATAGAAACATAAACATGACAGCAACAGACACTTTTCATTTAGCGTTACATGAACTTGTTCGAAAGAGGTTTTTGGCAAAGGTGTGAAGTTGCCTTTTTCAGCTGTACAGTAATGTGAAGTAGATGCAGTCCAGGCTGTCACATAAAACCCCTCCCCTGACACCACCCTATGGCTCTCCATCTCTTCTCCTTGTTGTCTGTCGTCGTCATTGGACTTAAGGTACTGAACGATACAGAAAAACCCTAGGACTCACAATATTTCTACTCCCCACACCACATCTTACCCTAAAACAACCCCCCCCAAAAAATCATGGCCACATCATGTTGTTTCCTTATTCTTTTTCAGCACTCTTAGTTTTTTTTCTCTCTACTAGAGACCTGACCTTTGTGTCCAATTGCTTATTAGTATATGAAAAGATATATAAATATATATAAATGTATATTCACAAATGTTTTAAACCTACAAAGTGCCTACCATTTGGAAATGTACTTGCTCAATGTGAGCATGTGGCAGGTGTGTAAACGACTTTACTGGCATTCTGTGAGCATGGATGACTGTAATGGTAACTTTTTTTAGTCTTACAAAAGCTGACAGTATTGTACCTATAAGTTGAAACAACACTACTGAATAAACATTGTGGCCTAATATGCTGATCTGATGATGGTGGTGTCATTTTTTCTATTTTTATTTTCATCTTGATGCTTGCAGTTCCTCTTTGACAATTCTGTCAGGCAATTCTCTTAATTAATGGACAAAGAAAAAAATAACTGCTGAGATTTTGGTGAAAAAAATTCTGTTTATACAATGGTTTAAGTTATTATCAGACAAAATTGCAAGCATTTGTTTGACTTTTTTCTATAAATAATTGTTTTCCATTTTGAACTTAGTTCAGAAAGCCTCACAATTATTTAAACAACTGCTAAATGATCAAATAATTCTAAACAGACAATTGATCCTTTTATATTTGCGAAAGTTTACTTCTCTCACATTCTTTTCTTCAGCAATTAGCAAGTTTTGAAACATAAAATGCTAGCATGGATTTCTTTAATTAAAACTGATAATTTGGCCAATCATCACAGTCTGCCAAAAAAAATCAGTCAACTGTAACTTCCTGGAGTGATTGATCAATCCCTGGTTCCAGCTGTTACAAATGATGGGAAGATATGGGGTATGAAGGGAAGGATGTGAAAAGCATTTCTCAAAATGTCCAGTGGGTCTTTTTCGAAGTTTGACCAAATTCAAAATTGGTAAACAACATTGATACATGCGTGTGTCATCTCATTACTCAAGTCATCAAAAAGCAATGAACTATTCCTTTGAGAAGTGAATGCAGTCTGTGTGAGCCGTGCTGTTCTACTGTAATTAGACTTTATGGCTTTAACTTCATAAGTCCTCATTTCATTATTAAACATTAAAGCCGAGATTTCTCCCGGGATTTATTGCTGAATGTTTTTGCCTAAAAAAAGTTGAGCGCAGACGCCTTGCTTCACGGCTCATTAACTACTTTAAACGTCTCCAAAACTCGGCTCATTTGGTTAATTATTCAAAGGTGAGCCTGTTTTACTATAGTTCCCCTTCAACCAAAAATAGTCCACAGCAAACGTGTCCTCGTAAACGGGTATCTCTGTACCTATAAATAGAATGCATTTGAACTGTAGGGCTACCCTCACTCACAGTCGTCTTTTAGCACGATTTAAAGTGATAGGGGATTATAAATGTGCAGATGAGTAATCTCGATGTGGTAATGTGCTCCATCATATCATTTTAGTGTCCTAATAGTTTGCTGGTACAGAGAGAGATTAGAATAAGTGTGTGATTAATCTCCCACAGGGTAGCACAAGTTTAACGGCGTCATGAGTGGGATGAGGAACTGCAAAGGCCGACGCCAGGCACCAACAACACTATCAAGGGGTCAAGTTGATTTGCATTAACTGTCTTAAGTGTTTGTGGTTATCCAAAACACATCAGTGCTTGAATTGTAATGCACAGAGGAAGTCTCCGGTATGTGTTAATCCCACTCAAGAGTTGCAGTTAGACTTCTTTAAGAAAAAGGTAGCAAATACATTTCTGCTCTTGATTTTTCATTACACTGAGTTTATTCATACCCAAGAATGTCATGAAAAAACTACCATGAGATGCTTTCTCTTTAAATTTTGAGATGAAATGAACACACTTGCATATCAGTGGATGCTCAGAATGTGTGTGTCTGTGTCTGTTTCATGTGAGTGCATCTCTTCTCTAACTTGAGGGGAGGCAGATCATCTGTGATGGTGTAGAGCTACCCCTGGTCCTTGATATGTTGTTTTAAGAGAATACTCCTCTTTCAACTCTTTTCTAAGGAACCGGGTCAGTATGTTCTAATATGGTATGTGATATTTGCCCAGAGGCAGTTTGCACAAGACATCCCACCAGGATAGGACCCACTGAGGGGGTGGTGTAGCAGGGAACCAATAGGAAAGGTTATTTCTACTGAAGCTGATGTAGTAACTAATATTTCCCAATCTGTCCATTCCGCTCTGTGTTGATGTTTGTCCTTTATCTCTCTGGTCTGTGTCAAAGTGCAGTAAGGAATCATATGTTGTTTGTGTTTTGTTTATGATGATGTAAGAGCCACTCTGTTGCTATGCTAGGAGAGAAACCACAAATCTAGGCTCTCCTTAGTCTGAGATGAAGGTGTACCACTTTTATGCTACTTCATATCTTCTTTCTCTGATTTTTATATCTATTCCTTTGTCTCTCACTTTCTTTCTTTTCCCCTGTAGCTGCAGAGCTAATTCAATAAAGCCTCTGGCCGTCAACTGGTAGTCAGCGCCAAACCATGCAGAAATGTCAAGGAAATGGCGTCCAAGGTAAACAAGCTGTCAGACCTCATAAGAGCTCAGGGCTGGAGACTAAGCCTGGGCCCGAAAAGGGTGGACACGTAGCACCTCGCTGACACAAACACAGAGTCCAACAACATGGCAAGCAGACAACACTGCCCTGCATCACCCAGTGCACGAGCCGGCAAAGGCAGCTGTGATGAATGTAGTGTGATGAGGCTGAAGACCTGTTCAAAACTTTGTCTGCCTGGTGTGGTTGTCACAACCATCAGTCTCCAGTTTACCAGCTTCAATCACTGCAGTGCCTTACAGTATCAAAAAGGCAATGGACTCTGTTTAAACTCAGAAATGTGAGTGAGGTATCTACAGTACTTTGCAACAGTGTCAGAAAAGGGAAGCCAAGTAACATTAACTGACTGTGGCGCACTAGACACTCACCCTTATTGATCGTTGTCTGAGCTACATCATTGAAAGGACGGGCTTGATACATTTCAAATTTGTGAAAATGGTGGCAAGGAGGTGACATTCCGGCCAGAGAACAGTAGAAGCATTGCTTTAGTTTGAGCTAGGCATAATTATTACATAGATAACAAGAAAGAAGATAGATAATGTATGTTTTCAGCTAGCAGAAATTAGATAGAAAGTATTTAGAGCTTGTGCAGCACATGTTGACATTATATAGTCACAGAGGCACCATTACTTTGTGTGAGGCATTCCCTTGTGTAATGCAGTGGTAGCAAGTGACAATATAATGGTCTTACCTTATATGTAGCACCCATTTCAGCTCATTGTTTGACCCATTTGTTGTAAATCAGCCTTTATCCATGAATTGCTTTTGACTGGCACAGGTTAGAGAGGTACAATTACCGTGTTAACACTTCAAAGCTGTAACAGAATCAAAAAAGACAGCACTGTTTGGATAGAAGGAATTTGTGGCTTCTATAGTGAAGAAAGTAATTATTCATGACAGATCAGAAAACAAGACATAATTTGTGTGGAATTGGAGAGAAATGTCATCCAGATGGAAAGAAATAATCTTACAAAAATATTGGATATTTATTCATTAAAAATATTGGTCTACTGCCCTGTCAGAGTCTGGTATTGAACACAATACAAGAATTAAGTTATTTTTTTCACTCTGTCTACCAGAATTCTGCAACTACTAGAATGACCATAGCAGTCCTTTTGAGTTCTCGGACGTTATTTGTATATAATTTGGATTATCATTGGATTATCATTAAAAAGATCTAAGAATAAATTGATGGAATAGGTAAAAAAACACATCACGTCACTAAGTGACAACTATAATGATTGTTTTATTCATTTAATTGACACAACATAACTTCTTTGCAATTGCACATCCAACCTTGAGCTCCAACCATTTTCTCTGTGAAATAAAAACAAAGGTATTTTTCTTTCAAAATATTTGTCATCATTGGACCTTAACAATAGAAATTATGAACTATTATGAACATTCCAAAATGCTGTGAGACACTGCTGTTACAATGCCATGTTGTTTCGCCCATGGCTCACAAACTCTCAGTCAACACAGGTAACTTGTACCTTCCATCTGCAGCTAACACTATCTTGTGACATTTGACACAATTATCTTTTGCTTTATTTTTCTTACACATTCTTCACTTGTGTCCCTGCTGGAAAATAACCTGTTTTATACATGATAGAAGCGATGCAACATCTAGTAGTGTGTAAGTGTATGTCTGTATTTTGTTTCTCTAACTGTGGTGTCATAAATGGTGGTCATTTCAGTCGGTTTTGTTGTGACGTAGTTGTGTGACGTCTATAAGAGGTGTGACCGCGGGGTTCTAATGTGCCAGTGACAATAAATGGAGTGGGGCTGACGCCAGTTTTTGTCCCATTTGAGAGAAGCTATAAACACCTCAGTCTTGAATGCTACATTGGTGGCAGGGGTGGGAGCCGCTTACAGTATTATGGGATGTATTTATTGACTTTTGACTAAGGAGAACATCACTGAAGGCCTAGGTATGAAATGCATGGCCTGCCGCTGAGTTCTGGACATATCCCTCCCAAACTTCAGATACCAGGGAAAGTTGTTGTCCTGCAGACGTGTGTGTCTGAGCTCCTTTTTGTCAAAACACAAGAATGGTAAGATTTCCTGGAGTCTGTTTCGGGTCACAGTCTCTTTTAAAAAATTAGCTAATGGCATGTAAACAAGTGAATAATTCAATATTTCCAGTCATCTTTTTTGGCTCGGGGGCGTTTCTGAAATGATTTCTGAATCACTCTAAGAGGTAGATGAAGCTTCTTCCAAACACCAAGAGGTTCACTTTCTGAACCTGCTCCTCCATCAGATTCTTCCTCGTCAAGGCTCTGAAACATGGCTAAAGCCTCCATAATTGTCATTTTCTTTCTACTTGTCATTTTTTGTTTCTCTTGGGTTTAGAAGTGAAGCTATAACTAGGTTTTAGATCCACAAAGCATAAAAAAACAGACAATAGAGCAGTAGAAAAAGCGGGAAAATGTACCAATTAGTGGAATATAACACCCCCTGCAAAAAGTATAAAAATAGAAATAAAAAGCATGCAGTTAATTTGACTGCTATGGTCAGCAGTCTGTGTGCTTAGATCTGTGTTTTGAAATTTTAACGATAAAACATTAGAATAAAATATACACACATTTAGGATTTTTAACCCTTATTACACTATGAACGCGCCCCCGTGTTCAAATCACATGATGTTTTTAAACCATTCTTAACAAATAAAGTCTGTCACGTGGATTGCTGTGCGCATGTTTACGCGACAGTATAGATGTGAAACTGTCTTCCAGTTTTTATTTGGAGCCGATTGAACACGGAAAACCAGAGATATGATTGTTAACATTTGATCTAGGACAAGTGGTTCTTTTATTGGTATAATCAGATGACAGGCGCCGTATTTCTGCCCATATAGTCGCCATCATACAAGCGGGGATGCTTGTATTGTTTGTATCCAAACAATTCGAACATGTCTTGCGATTTGTGCATTTTGCCAAGTGTTGCACACATGCACCGTGATTAATGCATTTTCTTACGTGATGCAAACATGTCTAGCGATTCGTGCATTTCACATGGCAATGTGTGTTATTTTGAAAAAAAGTGTCATAAGTGACACAAACTGTATATAGCTATGTTGGAAGCCTATGCCAAACTTTTTTGAGTTCAAAACCAAAGTGATGAGAATGTTTATGGTTTTTATGTGCAATAAAATACAATTTTTCCATTTTCGAATTTGACTGTGTGTGTCTATGTAGCAAGTTATATGGAAATAATAAATAAATATCTCTTCATATAGCTGAATTTGTGCTGAAGATAAACATACCAAGCAAGGGTATGTTAAATCATTTTTAATGTGTTATATAGAGACAAATATCAAAGGTACCAAAAATTGTCAAAATATGTCAGGGGTCGAAGAGTTAAACCAAGTTATGATGTTGAAAATTTTGAAACCTATCTAAATGACTGCCTTGGTAGTTCAAGTTTAATGGTCAAAGCGGCCAGAGGAGATAACCTCACTTATGGAAAAAAAAAAAGAAGTAGTCTCAGACCTGGTGCATTTAAGCCCTGAGAGGGAGCTGAGCTCAGCTGAGTGCTTCTTAGGGTGAGAGGTTTTAGTGTTCAGACATGCTCGATGTCTAAATGTGAAGAAACTGCTATGATTTGTCCAAGTTCTGTGTGGCCTTAACCACCGCCTTCTTCATTTTCAACTCACATTTTTTTAAGTCATGAGCCATTTATATAAAATGTAAATTATATATTTCTAGATGAGGCAGGGAACTGTAAAGTAATCATGCAACAGTTTTGTGAGTTGAGAAGACCCACAGGGGATTTTGAACAATTTCAGGTCCTGGGTTGGATTTATAAATCCAACCCAGGATATAGGTTAAGAGTGCAACTCTTAACTGCTATTGTGCACTGGTTGTTTTTTTTGCAAACATTACGTGATTAAATCATCACTGCATAATGAACAATGTATTTTGAGACGTTAGAAAAATGTTATGACTACTACCCACACATTCAGATAACGATAAAAAAAAAAAAGGCTTTCCGGTATATCAAAAGCAAATTCGATAAAAATAATCAAGGCTGTAAAAGTAATTGAGATTCTTCCATCTCTCTGAATCAAGGTTCTTAATTTAGTTGTAAACATGCTGATGAATCCCATTTAATAACCCCTTTTTACTTTCCTAAAGAAACTGGCGTCGCGCCCGGAGTTTCCCCCGCCTCACGCCCTACGCCAGCTGGGATAGGCTCCAGCTCTCCGTGACCCGCGCAACCGGATAAAGCGGTGTAGGAAGATGAATGAATGAATTCTTTTTAAGTATTGAGATCATCCAAATTCACATGTCAAGGAACGCTTAAACATTGGCAGGAAACAGTATAATTAAACGCTGTGAGCACATAGTATGTTTCATCCTGCAGGATGACCACTCCCAAAAAAATAACTCGATTATTCAAACAAAGCTGCGGTGTCATTTCATATTTTAGGAGCATGAGGAACATTGGGAGCCAATGAAAGCTTTTTTGGGAGCCAATAAAAGCTTTTTTTCTGACATTTTTCAGATTTATTGGCAGGGGAAGGGTGGAAGTATCCAAGAAAAATTAACGAATGTGGGAGATTATCAATGTCAAATGCTGCACCCCCCCCCGTCCCCCAAATACCCTGGTCACATACAATTTACCACAAGCCCGCTGAGCATATGCTAAATCTAACCAAGAGGCTTTTTTTTTTTTCAGTGGGAATAAAAACATTTGTGCATCAATTTACCCCATCCAGATTCTTCACTCATCAACTTTGTGGTAATGCTAAATCAAAATACTAATCAACACCAAGTCAAAGATAAAATCTGAACCATGAATGCTAAGGCTATGTGAATGACGTGCTACAGATTGACATATTGGATAAAATTTTAAAATTATGTACTAGAGGAACTGTTGAACCATAAATGTTAACATAAATATATATAACAAAACATATTTTGATGGCAAGTGCGATAGTGATTTAGATAGTTAATCATAATCATAAAACATCTATTTCATGGTGATGGTAACAAATGTCAAAAATCACAAAGTTCTCTGCTTTTAGAATCCAGAAACTAAAGCGAATTGCTGTAAACTTCCACTGCAGTAATTCACAGATGGCTATTAGAACTTCCACACACAACAAACTCAATTTGGAGAAACGACAAACCGCTCTTTGCCACTTAATCACAGTTTCTTGATTAAACGCTGTGTGATAATGAACACCCATGTGTCACCTTAATTCCTCTTGATAGGATTTGGAAATTATTTCATTCACACGCTCTCTCCCAGACACACACACACACACACACACACACACACACACACACACACACACACACACACACACACACACACACACACACACACACACACACACACACACACACACACGCATGCAAGCGCAAATACTTTGTATCGCTTGACTTGTCATCTTCCCCGGCTGTAGTCTGCAACATGATATTACCATCATTTCATTTCAATGCAGCCTGTTCATTGGACGTCCATGGAGGGAAAATGGAAGTTTTGTTTTTGATTAGCGTGGAAGCGATGGGAACATTTATAAACTAATTACCTATGAGGAGGAAAAGTCATATGGATTTGTGCTCAGGGCTCATGGGAACGCTCTGGTTTCTGAGACTGTGATAGCTATTTTGGTGATGTTTTGAATTATGTTTTATGTTAAAGCCACGTGACATAGACTGCATCTGCACTTTCTGTTGGTTCTCTGTGCTGTAAATGCAACACAAAGAAAAGCAAATGATTTCACAAACATACATTTTGTTCTTCTAAAGATCCAGTCATGAGGGGTAAAAAAGTGTGTTGAAAGCTGTAGAATTTACTCATGATAAAAGAAATATACATCTCATTGGGAAGGTTCTGAGAAGTCACAACATGTTGATCTCAACTGTTTCATAGTGTATTAATCTCAGAAAGAGAGTAATTTTCAGCCGCTGAACTTTCAAAGACTTGTGTTTTCCCTTGTTCTGATAGTCACGGTGGTACCATAGGATGGAATCCACATATCTCCAAACAAACTACAAATGTTTTGTACAAAAAAGTAGAGCGGGAGAAGGAAGGTGATGAAAATACAGCTGGAGAAAAGGTTGGGTGGTGCATAGTCATAGCCAGATTAAATGTTTGCATTTGCTTTTATTAGCCTCTTAATGTAAGAATTACATTGATGTGCAGAATCCATCCTAATGACAGCAGTTGGTGGCAACGATGATCAGCAGCAGGTAAAAAAAATCATAAAACTCTGCTGCTGATGGATGCAGTGATGTATGACCGGCTCTTCATGCCAGTTCTGTAAGAGAAGAACATTTCTAGGGAGGGCAGAGCAGACAGATCATTAACAGCCAGCGCCTGTTGCCTGTTCCGCCCTGCCTGTTAGCGATCTGCCCGGTCTTCCCTGAGGTGAAAAGCTGCAAAGGAATCACTGCACCTCAAAGTCGCTGAGCTATGTCCAATATATCAGGTATTCAGTTCAAGGTATCTGATGTTATGTTCAGATATCCTTTGACAGCCCAGCCAGACATCTGCCCTGGACAGTCTGTGGAAGTGGAGTCTCTGGAAGTGGAATCATTTGCTTATCTTGTTCTCCATCTGCTCACAGTGGAAGCCGCCCACAGCAGTGGATTCATTCGGAATTCGCCGTGGCTCAAAGCTGCTTCTTACTTTCACCCCTGAAAAGGGAAACACATGTAACCCTCCCTTTTTTAAAATGAGTATTAGGCACCAGTATAGTTTCACCGATAGTATGGTTTTCATTATTTTACTGCAATCTTAAATCTGCCTTTAGCACCATCATAAAAGTTAAATACTTTGACATCTACTGGATGGATTGCCAAGAAACCTGGTAAAATCATAAAGTTTTACAACACAAGAACTGATCCCTTTGTGTTGTCATCGGGACTACATTTTCATCTGTGGTTTATCGCTCGATATATACAGAGCTGAGGACATTCTGATTAACCTAATGCAAATTAGCAGATGTTAGCATGCCTAGATCTTAAACTAAGAGGTTACTGAAGCTGCTTGTATCTCTGAGTAGACATGACCTTTTCATCAAAAGTCTAGCCTGGACCAGCATGATACATTATATTACATGTCAGCAGCTTTGATGTCATCCATAGCAAAGACACAAATAGTGATGCAAAAATTGGCTCCTGGCAATTCATCTGTCATCCTCTTATCAGAGTTTCTATACACCTGTGCTTCTCTCATCACAGCTACTGATGCATTTTGATTATTTGTGACAGAAAAGATCTCAGTCTACACGGCAAACATGTTTATTTTGTTTCAGCTACCTGACAGCAGCCCACACCTGCTTGAACAATGAAAAAAGTCCTTTTTTCTTTAGTTTTTATTCACTATCTGTAGACAGGAGAGTGTTTTCTCAGCAGGACAGACAATATGTTTATCTTGCTAATGATCAGCTGTGAATCTTATGGTGGTACTATGGATATTTCTAATTGGCACTGACTGGACATTCCACTTCCTAATACATTCCTAATACAATGTCAGTTCCTAATACATATACTTATTTCAAAATAGTTATGTCTGTAATATCAAATCAAAAAACCGTGACTGTTAAGAGCCAACACTCCTTTGTAGAAGTTCTATGGTAAATAAATTGACAAATTTCACAACTCATAAGATTGACTTTTTGGGAACAGTTTGTTTTCATGTGACAGCAAATAAGTAAAAGTTGCGACACATCACCACACTTGGTGGGCTTCAAACATTGTGAAGCAGTCGCTTCTATTTCTATTCTGATTCTCAAGTCAAGCCTGTGCACACCTTTTCATTCTCCATTGACTGAACCATTGAAGCTGTGAGGAAGAAGAGCAAGACAACATTGCTGAGCAACAACAGAAGAGGGTAAATTCTAATAAAAGAAGCTCGACTCAACAGTCGAAGCTTCCTGTCGCTTGAATGGCTGATCTCTCTCCCTTTATTTCCTTCTGTCTCCTCCTCTCTTTTCTCCTCTTTCATTTGCTGCCTTCCAATGGATGAGTGGAGGCAGGGAAGAAAGAGAGAGTGAGTGAGACAGACTGATGAAAAGTTGGATGAGGAGGATGTGGATGGAGGGAGGGGAGCGTACAGTCTCCGAGCGAGGCTTTAATGAAGACTCTTTGAAGTTCGTTGTGATTGAGCGGCGCCTGTATCGTCTTCAAGAAGGGACCAGCACCGTCTTCCCTCTGTCTTCCTGTTGTCTATCTCTCCCTCTTGATTTCCCTTCTTAGTATCTGTCACTTCCATGTGAAGTCCTCAACTCCTTTTTTCCCGTTTGTAGCTCCTTCTCCTTCTTCCCTAACAACCGACCCCCTCACCGCCTGTCCTCTGTGATCAGGACATGGATCATGTTCCTACTTAACTAACCGTATAGAGGTACCAACCCGTAAGTGACTTTGAAGCCCATGACTGCAGGATTGGTGTGGTGAAGGGTCATCGTATGGAAAGAGAAATGTGTGAGTGTGTGTAGTGATGTGTTGTGTCCATCAGACGTGCACATACATGCCCCCTAGCATTCAGGAAAAGATAGTGATTCCCCTCCCAATCAACCGAAGGTACTGATACTACTCTTATCTCAACAAAGAGGCTCCGTCGGCAATTTTGTTGCTGTCCACCAATCAATCAAAACCTCCAATGCTTCTCCCTCCTCTTCATCCTGCAGGTTCTCCTCTTTGGTTGATTTTTACTCTTGAAGAGGCTCTCCATTTTCCCCTCACCCAGCTAATTGATCTGTCTTACACCAGTCATATGCATTACCTGACTCCTGCCTGAAGTAATCTATTCAGGCCATATGTTATCAAAAGGAATACTGTGTTGCACCTGGTTTGCATTTGAACGGAGGAGAAATGAACTTTAGATTGCAAAACATGTGTGATTTAAATGCATGTTTATAGCAGCGATTTTAAGGTTCATATTACAGGACTGTCATGTATGACACAAGTTAGGGATGAACAATATGGATTGTTTTCAGTCAATTCCATTTACAATAGTAGCCAGTACAGATAAGTTAGTCACAGACGCTGGGATGATGGCCTAGGGTAACCACATAGTGGCGACCGTCGCTATGTGGCTAGCCAACACAGCATGGCTCTTCCACCGGGGGCTACAGTGTGTTGTAGTCCCTTCTTCTTCATAGAGTACTTCATTAATGTCGTAAATCATATGTCATCACTGGAGACATCGTAAAAATCTTCAATTTTTGACACTCATAAACAAAATATACAGTAGTTCTACCACATGCCATTAGTTCAGATTGTGATTATTTTATGACAACAAATTGACCACCACTTTCTGGCGACTGAGTTTACTGGGGCCAAGCCTGGCATGCGTGAATGTTGGATTTCACGGAGATGGTCAGTCTGCCACTGGCAAGCTCAGTCTGTGTGATTATAGACCCCTTCTCATCCAGGCCTTGTTTTTGCAGCATGGCCAGCAAGAGATTAATGAGTTTAAAGAAAACATTAGCCTAGTGATATCGTTTCTGTTCACCTCTCAGCTTCTGCCTGCTGGAGTCCATGGCCTTCACCCTTGTCTGCCTTCTCCTACATTACCTCCCTTCTACACCAAGTTCAGAAATCTGGCATGTGTCTGTTTTGTATTATGAAGGAAATCATTGAAGGATGCCTTAATCACTAAACCTTAAGGATTTAAAGTCTAGTTAATAACATGCTCATTTTTATATACAGTTTTATCTGTACAAAAAATTCCGATAAAATGATTGAATGAAAAGTTTGATGTCTTATTTGAGTATGGTTTTAAAAACAGCTCCCTTAAATGGCTAATATTATGACACTAGTCAGTAGCATACAGTAGATTACAAAAAACATTAAAGTGGTAAAATAAGTTTTCAGGCTGGCTGCAGCACACATTTCCATGATGCTTTTCTTTTCATGCTCCCTCTCTTTTCTGTCAGCTGCTCACCGAGGCAGTTGTCTGAGGTTTTGAGTTCCGCCTTACTGCCTCCCGCCTGCAGAACTTTGATTGTTAACCCATAAATGATTCACTGAATCATATTTTTAGGCTGTAACCACTTTAACTGATGAATTTATCAAGTGAGCTGTACAGCATGTGTCTATATTGGAGTTGACATGACTATGTCGGCAAATGAGATACAAACTATGGTTGTTTTAAAATTCTATAAATATTGATTACCGGTACTGCCTTGACCTGGTACTACTGGATTTCTAATCCTTGAGCAGAAAGCATCACTTAAAAAATGGATTTTGTTATTTTAAATTTTTATATTCACTTTTTGTCCAAAACTATAATATGGTGAATTTATAAATGACCTAAGACAACTGGGTTCAGTATTTGGCTCTTTTTTTTTTAAACTAATAAATTATTCATGTTACTTCAGACGTGTACAATAATTTGTATAACTTAGAATTCAACAGAGACAAGTGAATATGTGATAATTAGTCTGTCAGAAAGTCTGTGGCACTTAGAGTCCATAAAAATTTTAATAGAAGGGTTTAATGTCAAGCGGCAGCAAAACTAAGCTCCTGTAGAGTCCAGATAATGGTGGTGGTGGCTGATGAATCTGCTGAGACTGATGAGGCACAAAACAATTAAGTTGGTGAATGTTTGACTTGACAGTGATTTGAGGGTGGAAGGGTGAGTAAAACAGCAGTACAAATGGATACAAGATCAGAGAAAATCATATGTACTAAGACCATCATATGTACAAGACCATAGATCAAAGCAGTAGCTTTGATCGATGGTCTTGCATGTAGGTCAGGGTAAAATTTTGAATTCAGGGTTGTCGAGGGATGTTGCAGTCTGTTTTTACCTTATTCTTCCTTGATCTTGACAGGATTTATCTTTTTTTGAGGGAATTGACTATTTACTGAACAAATGTACAAAGGTAAGATGACTGGGGACACACACATTTCTCTGAAACTCCACACAAAAGACCAAATGACTGAATAGTTCTTTGTTTAGCTTCCCACCCTGGAGCCAGTATGTGGGCACTAATGTTCCTGTCACCAGCACTATGGACCACACTGAAGTCAGACGTCAAAGATGATTTTCAGCACAAACCACATGATTATCTGCCTCCAACACACATGCATACACTGCAGACGTGTGTAGACCTGTAAGGCTGAA
This sequence comes from Antennarius maculatus, assembly GCA_013358685.1. NCBI lineage: Eukaryota > Metazoa > Chordata > Actinopteri > Lophiiformes > Antennariidae > Antennarius > Antennarius maculatus. The sequence continues at coordinate 6,466,095 of CM023622.1, read as the reverse complement.
GCCATCCAGGCACCTTTTATGGTGAATGGATGTCTGGGAAAGAACAACAAACGGATCCATAATATAGATGAAGAAGGGTCTCTTCTTTACAACGGCTGTCTGAAAAGGCAGGTGTGACATTCGAAGCAGGGAAAGAGTCTTTTGTGTGTCCTTTAAGGATTGCAGCAGTCTCCATGTCAAAAGCTCTCTATGCCTTAAGAGATTGATGATAAGTGCAAAATGAAGGGTCAATAAACCTCTCCTGTCCAAACAGAGGCTGTGGCTTTTAGCTTTTCTATTTACAACTGATTCTTTCTTTCAGATCTTAGTTGTATTCCATTTCCAGATACAGATTGATCGTAGACATCAGTGTTTTCTAAATATTTACATCTTTCTCAAAGCTCTCCTTGAGAGTGTAAAAGCAAATTCACAAATGGATTCATTGGTATTAAAGAGGATTATAAATGTTTTTTAAAGTAACTCCTGGTTTAAGTAAAAAAAAAAATACTAAAAGTTTTTTTTTACTGATGACATAATAACTTTCTGTATGACAGTGGAGAAAAATGTGCAGCTAATATTCAGAACTTCATGGGATAAAATATAGGGTGTAAATAAGCACATTTATGATGGAGCTGTTGCAAAAGTAATTCTTTTCTTTTTCCATGCAGTAATACAACAAGAAAAATCTGTCTTCAAATAACAAATGAATCCAAAACAGAAACCAAAATCTAAAGTAAAATAATTTAAGCTTCTGACATTTTCCCAAATGTTAAATCTTCTTCTCTGTTTAATTGTGAAAAGAGAATTGAGAAAACTTGAATTATTAAAACAACGAAAACCACCTTGTATAGCAAATTAAAACTAAAATAAGTGAAATAGAGGATGACCTAAAAAACACTAAAAGACTGTTATGCAGCAAAACAATGAATGATAAATAGACCACTTCTACGTGTCTTAATTTTGACATTTTGACTGTTCCTGGTATTCTGTCTGGTGAGAGAAGGGCCCTCCTGCAGCAGCCAAAGCCCGGGGACAAGGACAAGGATAAGGACAAGACTCCTCCAAATCAATGCCTTAAATGTATACTTTAAACTTACCCAGCAGGTAAAGATATGGACTTGGGCATAATTGTGCCAAAAAACTGTGAGACATATCTCACTGGAAATGCAATCCTGTAGTGCTCAAGATACCAATTGAAGAATATAAGTAATTTTAAAAAATCAGATTTCTTTGGCCTCCTACATGAGAGTAGGAGGTATATGTTATTTTGAGTGATTAAAAAAAAAGAAGAATCATCCTTTATTAATCCCAAAGACGGGAAATTCTCTTTACATTCTCCATAAAAGGTTACACATGCACATATACAGTATATGTTGTATACAGGCCCCTTTTTTTATTATGGATATTAATCATTAAATGCCGTTACTACAAGATAATTTATGGGTAGTAGAAATGCTAATAACAAAAGGAGTAATTAGATATTTTACAGACAAAGTGTTACAGGAATTAGATTATATCAAAAACAACAGCTTATGATAAATGTGAATGTTTTAATGTGAATGAAATGTGATGTCAGAAAGGTGTATATGTATCTTTTCTTCCAGAACAGGAGCCTAAGCCAGGCGACAACTGGACCGCACCTAGACCAAAGCAGTACTCTTCCCACGGCCAAAGCAAGACCCTCACATATGACATACTGCACATCTTATGGATAACAAGATTTTTGTCTTTTTCATTTCAAGTGGACCAGATCACTTACATTAAAAGTAAACTAATGAAAATTGCTGCTGTAATTTGATTCTTTTAATAAGCCATGCAACTTGACATGATCCAAGGTTTTGAACAAGTGTGATACTGCTGTGTGGCCACAGTGTGCACATCTGATGTTGCTCACAGTGGTCCTCAGTGTGCTCACTGAGCTTTTGTGTTTGCCCAGACAAATTAAAAATTAGAGGGAACAAGGATTGTGGGAAATGTAGTTTTTGGTCAGAGCACACTTTTTATCTATTTATTTTTAGACACCCTGACTTTTTATGTTCTCAAGGGCCACATAAACTGATGTTGCGGGCCACATTTGTCCTCCAGGACTTGAGTTTGACACATGTGGCTTCAGTAGCTTAATAAGACATTGATGTATGTCTTGTCTTCAAGACAAAAGGTAGACCCATCATTTGTGCTTAGTGTAAAGTGGAGACCTCTAGTAACTCTGGCAACTATAATAACTGACTGTAGAAACTGATAATAGTAAAGAAAAATGAATGCAATACAAAGTCTGTAGCTGAAGGAGGTCATGGCAGATAATGGTTAAAAAAAAACAACCCAGGTGCTGGTCCATCTGTGTGAACTCTAAGTTCATGCAAAGCTCTTTCACAAAGTTAATCAAATCAGAATGAAACATGTGAAATGAAAATCAAAGAAAACACTGAAGCTGTATCATCCATCTCTGGTCGTTTTCAGCTGGTGTATTTGCAATTTCGGCAATGGTAATGTATGGTAATATATGGTATTGGTTGGTTTGGGAGTCATTGGCAATCGACCTGTTTAATCATCTGAGTATGAGAACACACAGCACAGGAGCAGGTAGGTTATAGAAATAAAGCAATCACACGCTGTCCTCAACACACATACACACACACACACACACACACACACACACACACACACAAACACACACACACACACACACACACACGCACACATGGTGGTGCTTGCCTGCTGTGACTTATTGCATTGTGATGCACTTTTCACTTTCAAAACATCATGAAAAATAAATGTGTCCACTTCTAGACTGAGACTGTAGATAATCCAGAGGGCTGAAGATGGGTTTTACACAAATCTCATCTCGTCTGAGTGTTACTCCTTTTTCCCAACAATTACTTTGATGAGCTGCAGTTGTATGCAATGACACATTTCATAAAGAAAAGGAATGAGAGTTGCTCGTGCTCCTGGCTCCTCTGTTGCTAGTTATGCAGATATGTCATACAGTTCATGCAGTCTTTAATAGCATTTTCCTGTGTTTCCAGGTACTGAGCACTTCTCTATTTATGAGACTGCATTTTTCAGCTTCGCAATTCTCATATTACCCGAAGCTAGTAGTTATGACTGACTGTAAATCATATTTTTATTGTGGGAAAGAGTGGGTGTCGGGATGCAAATTTTTCCTCTATCTCTGTGAATATGAATATATTTATTCTTTAATTTACAGGAACATCAGATAATCTAATGCTCTTTATATAATCACCTGCCTCCCTCCATACCTTATTTATTTTAGCAGCAAATTCATGCTGAAGCACGACTCCATTGGGACGCCATGATCAAAGAAACAAACACTGCTATGGGAACACTATTCTCACAAATGATGCAGGCGTTAGCACCCTTATACAGTATGGCCATGATTCTTTATTTTTGTCATTGATGCACTCACAAGAGGGCAGTGAAGAGCTGACGGTTTTGACAACAACAAAGTCGGAGAAAGTTTTGATTATGCACCCGGTACACTATACGTAGCAGAGTCATGATGTACTTGATGGTGGTCTGTGAGGAAATTCAACGCATTGTGACAGAGTGTTATATTTTTCTTTTTCATTTATTGCATACATTTGTCGTTCCTCGAATGTGATGTGACGTCACTGACGCCATCCATTTCTGGTGGTACCATTTCTTTTTGTCCACGGCATCAGTATCAGTAAACTCTCTGGAAATGTTCCCACAAAGCTATTAAAGTAGACTACAGACATAAGCGTTAGTCTATGTCTGTTTTATACGTCATTATTCAAAGCATAAATGAGTCTCCCTAAAGCCCCTCAAATCATTCTGTTTGTTCCAGCTGTGTGCGTATTGTTTTAGAGTTTTAAAGCTCTTTGTTTTGATTTTCAGGACCACAATATTACTGTATCACTTTTACTTCTTTCATTGTGTTGCTTTTGGAAGCAGAAATCAGCCGATTCCATTAAAAACCGCTGCGCTCTACGTTCCTAGCACCAAACAGCAAAGTTGGCGTCTAGTGGGCGAAGATAATAAAGCACTTAGCAGCTTAATGAGTTAATATTCCCTCAAGAGGAGAAAACACATGCAGCTAAAATTGAGGGAATATTAGATGTAAATTCGTCAGATGAATTCAAATTACAAAGAATGATATTCTGTTCTTTTATTTGCTCTGGTATCTGTTTACTGCTGTAACAAACAGACATTTATTATTTTTCACATTCAGAGTGTTGTCCAGTACTGAATGAAGTGTTGTAGTGCTGAAGTCACAATGACTCTTCTGAACAGTGTCATTCTGCTGAAGCGCTCAAATTTTATGTTTTGCTTAGTAACAGATTACAGTTTGTTTTTAGTCACAAATTCCCAAAAGTGGTTATAATTTGACCTTGACTCCACCCTGTCATCCCCCCTTCCCATGAAATGTCTCACAGCCACCTAACTATACCCTTTATAGAGAAAATTGCATTTCTTGCAAAGGCAGTTAGAGAAAAGTACTCCCTTGTAAAGTTCTAGTGGTTGCATTCAACTGCTGCTAAAAACATATCGTGGCCCATAAGCACCAAATTAGGCTTCACACTGACTTATGAAATGGGTGGGTGTACACCCACGTCATTTTGGCATGGTAACCCTGAAGTTTAGAGACAAAAAGTGGTCAAATAACATCATGGTGTTTATACTGGGATTAGTCATTTTTATTTCCACTCGTTAACTTCAAGCCTTCTCCGTCTGCTGTCATTTCTGCGGTTTTGTCTAATTGATATTCATCTCTGGTCCAAGTTATACCCGAGGACCTCATTGCTGCAGCGTACCACCAGGGTGGGCTCATAGGAATTCATATGTGCTGGTGAACCTACAGGAAACCTATAAGGAATCAACAATCCGGTGCTGAACACTGTTGTGCTTTGCTGTTGGTTTAATTGGTAGAATGAGGTCATATTGCAAAATTGGATTCCCAATCTGTTTTTAGTGAAACCTCACATTTTAAACCTAAATATAGGAGTCTGCATTGTTTTAGTTTTGACAGGAGACTGAATAGTGATCTTGTTCATCTTCAGGCAGACAACGTACAGTATCAAAGAAATATTTGGCTTTTTGAGTAATTTTTGTTGTATTAAATTAATTGATGTACAAGTCACACATCACATTGACTGTAAAATAGAGAAAATAAGCTTTCGAATTATGAAACTCAGGATTTCATTTCCTACTATTTGGTACACCAGTTCCGGTTCTGTTGTCAGTTGTCTCTATCGTTTGGTTGGAGGGTTGATTGGCCAGTTGGATGGTTCATTGTTTGGTTGTTTGGCTGGCTGCTTAGTTGGTTTAAATGTTAATGAATTTGCTCACAAATGACAGATTCATTTCTGCAGAATCTGTTAATGGCATGACTTAGGAGCTCATTCAGTTTTTAGTGAAAATCAATTATAATCAACCTGATTTCTAAAAAAAAGCTTTGTGGAGTAGTGAGGCATAGTGGTCAGGCTAAACAGACTTCTTGGATTATTCGGCCTTGATGAGGTAATGCGCCTCAGTGCACCATTCAGTTTACTTAATGAAACCATGCTGGATAGCTATTGCTGACAACAGCCACTATGAATAGCTTCAAACACCTTGTTTGATGTAATGAATTTTCACATTTATAGCTTTATTTACTGAAAAAAGTTTTTTCCTGAAGTGGGAATTTTTTCAATGTGTTTTTAGGTGCAAACCCACTGAACTCAGACTGTTTCAGATAACTTGCATTAGAGGAACTTTGATCAGTCAAACAAACAAAACCTTTAATATATTTGGTTTCAAAAGCTTAAATGCCAATGTAATTTAACCTTCAATCCAGTATAAATGCAGCAATGCCAGGAATACAGCGGGATTAGTTACTAAGCATTTTTTATTATTCTGGTTGGTTTTTATGAAAAAGTACTCTTTTCAATTCAGATACTAAAGAAACTGCCTGAGCATGACTGCTGAGATTCAGGCCACGTAGATGAGGAGCATTGGTTCTATTGTTACCAGACTGGAGTTAACTTCCCAGGAATCAAAAAGGCTCCTTTGTTTCTCCTCTAGACAAGAGACGTGGGTGTGCCATCACTTGAAATACTCCTTGTCTAGGCAGCACACCCAAAAGACCCTAATAAAACTCTCAGGTTTTGTATTACACCCAATCATCATAACATGAGAGTGTGCTTCAGAAATACCTGTGTGGAACAGAGGACAGAGGATGAGTCTGGTTTTCTTGTTCTACTTTTAAGGGAAATTCCACCCAAATTAATCCACTTTGATTTGTGTTTTGCAGCATAGCTTTGTCTTTGCAGATTATAGTGTTGAGCAAAGCCTCATGTATGAAATACACCTGAATGCTATAGCTGTGTTTACTGGAAGAGGAGGGTGATAATGGTTTGTGACAGAGAAAGTGGCAAACTGAACACTAGTTTGCATGATCATAAAATGGACAGCACACACACTCGCGCACACACACACACACACACACACACACACACACACACACACACACACACACACACACACACACACACACACACACACACACACACACACACACACACACACACACACACCTCTGCAAACTGGCAGCATCACTGTTGTGTTTTATTTATTTTATTTAATATACTGATCTGATGGTATTGTATGAGGAAGTCTGGAGTGTCAGAGAAGTATGTTAGAGCGGTGCAGGACATGTATGAGGACTGTAAGACAGTGGTGAGGTGTGCTGTAGGTGTGACAGAGGAGTTCAAGGTGGAGGTGGGACTGCATCAGGGATCAGCTCTGAGCCCCTTCTTGTTCGCTATGGTGATGGACAGGCAGACAGACGAGGTTAGACAGGAATCTCCATGGACTATGATGTTTGCAGATGACATTGTGATCTGTAGTGAGAGCAGGGAACAGGTGGAGGAGAAGCTAGAGAGGTGGAGGTTTGTCCTGGAAAGGAGAGGAATGAAGGTTAGCAGCAGTAAGACAGAGTACGTGTGTGTGAATGAGAGGGACCCAAGTGGAAGAGTGAGGTTACAGGGAGAAGAGATCAAGAAGGTGGAGGATTATAAGTACTTAGGGTCAACAGTCCAGAGCAATGGAGAGTGTGGAAAAGAGGTGAAGAAGCGTCTACAGGCAGGATGTCGAATGAAACAAAGGAGAAGATTATCAAACTTCTTAAAGATGGTAAATCATCTCCCAGTGTTGCAAAAGATGTTGGTTGTTCACAGTCAGCTGTGTCTAAAATGTGGACCAAGTACACACAACATAAGAAGGTTGTTAAAGGCAAGCATAAAGGTAGACCAAGGAATACATCAAAGCATCAAGACAGCAAACTTAAAGCAATATGTCTTGAAAACAGAACACGCACAGCAAAACAAACAAGGGACCAATGGGAGAAAACTGGAGTCAACGTCTGTGACCTTGAAACCTCTCGAAGGTAAAAGTATTTACATCCTGAAAAACTAAACAAAAGCAGTCGTGGATTGAGGATGACTGGATGAAAGTCACATCCAGTGATGAATAGCAAATCTGCATTGGGCAAGGTGATGGTGCTGGAACTTTTGTTTGGTGCCATTCTAATGAGATTTATGAGATTCGTGGCATTACATCTCTAATAAATGCACAAGTTTACCTTGACATTTTGGACACTTTTCTTATTCCATCAATTGAAAGGAGAATTGGGGTTGATGAAATCATTTTTCAAAATGATAATGCATCTTGCCTTAGAGCAAAAACTTTGACAATTCTTCAAGAAAGAAACATAAGGTCAATGTCATGGTCTGAAAGTAGTCCGGATCTCAATCTACTTGAAAATATTTTTTGGAAGTTTAAGAAAATGGTCCATGACAAGGCTCCAAGTAGTTCTGTTTGTCACTCAACAGGTCCATGCCTCTGAGTCCACAAGCTCATATAAAAGCCGGAGATGGTGCAACAAAGTACCAAAGGTGTGTTAAAGTTTCCTTTTGTTTGTTTGTTTTTCATGATTCTATATTTTTTATTCCTCAGAATTGAGTGATTCCATATTTTTTTCCCTCAGCTTGGTCTAAAAAGTAACTGTTACTAATTAACACAATTGCTTTTCTTGTTTTCTTTTAGTGTTTCTCAAAGTCAGAATTCTGTCATATGAAATTACTTTAGTTTTGTGTCATGTGTGTGTAATTTTTTTCAACAATATTTAAACAACTGAATGAACATCCTCTGAGACTTGTGATTCCATCATTTTTGCCATGGGTTGTATGTAGGAATTTTGGAGTACAATAGTAGAGCCAATGTAGGGGTGTGCAAATTACTGCAGGAGATTTTGTTTTAGTTTCCCAGAATCAAACAGCAAACGTCCCAACCATCCAGCTGACCTCCGACCAGCAGCTGTAACAAACCTCAGTGTAATGCAGATAAATGTGAAGAAGGAACAGTGAGAGTTGACGACTCTTGTGTTCATGATTTCTTGCATGCAGCGCGTTCCCACCCCACCTCCAGGGGCTCTTAACGCTCGTACGATAATGTAGCATAATGAAACTTTTAGTAGAAATACTCTAGATGAGGTGGTTGAGGGGAAAGTGGGCACACCAAGAAACATTATCTTAATCATACACGTCCTGAAATGCAATAAATATCTCAAATTGCACCACAGTGTAGGTGCACCTCGGTTTTAGTACTGCTGTTTAAGATGTTGCTGTTAAAAGCATCGAGGTTTAAATGTCTTCATAGTCTGCTCTCTCCCCTTGCTTAAAGCCAAAAGCAAAAACTAAATGACAATAGTTGCAATGATCCTTTGTTCACGTTCGCCTGCTGGCCCCTTGGCAGGTTAATCCACTAGTTGAATCTCAAAGTACCCAGTACAGTCAGACCCTACTTAACGAAGTTGTTATTGACCTGAAAATGTCCCATAGACCCATAGTGTTCAAATGATAACTGAAGTACTTGTAATGTCACCCAAGAGGTCTGAAGCCACAAACATCAGACAACAGCAGTCAAAAAGGAGTAGGAAAATGTCCCCGTAGTAATCATTCCTGCATTTTAAATGATACTAAATAAATTCAGAACTCGTCTTTCCCCAGCCACATGAGGGTGTGAGACAGGGGACACTCCGGGCGGGACGCCAGTGCAAAGCGGAGCCAAAAGAACACTTTTATCGACTAAGAACAACGTTTCAAAGTATTTTATCACACATACATATCGACATTTTGAATGCCAGGATCCACCAGACTGTGTCCACTTTCGTCTTCTAAGCAGGCTCAGTTTTTTGGTTCAGCAGCTTATATGAACTTAGTTCTGGGTTCTTGACTTCACTGATAGCGTTTCCACTTTCAGGGATATCGCTGTTAGCAGATGAAGAAGAAGAAGAGGAGCTTTCATCCTAATGAAGACAATTCTTTTCTTTATATCTGTACATTGATCTTTCCATAATCTGAGTTAAATACTTTGCTTCCTAAATCCAACTCTGCAGGTCACTGAATTGGAGCGCTGTGTTCTAATGTCAAAATCATAGTATATGAAAACACACACACACACACACACACACAAAACAAAACTTATTACAGGAGCATTCATGCCATACAAACTTCATTTCAAGGAGACAGAGTTGCAACGGAGTGATTGAAAACAGTGACAGGATAATGTTATGTACCAAAAATATTTGGATCACAAGCAGGGAGGTTCCTGAAGATGGATAAAGAACAGACTCTGTGAAGTCATTTCCACAGTAATGTCTATAAGAATATCTATATGAAACATTTCTGGTCATGCAAGACCAAGTTAGGCTGATGGTTCAATTCTGAAATAGATGCTACATTGACATGAGAATGATTGTGTCAATTCATCTTTAAGAGGACATATAGTCACACTTTTATGTCCTGACAGGACAAAAGATAAAGCAGACATTACCAAAGAACATTTGTACTCAGATGGATAAACACAGATTAGGTTCACATTTTTGGCCATGTCAACATCTTGCTCATTTTGGCCAGACCTCAGTCAAAACTTTTGTTCAAAGCGTATTCCAGGATGAGACTTTTCAAATATTTTTTCTTAAAGACTCACATGAATCCTATGTGTCAAATGTTTCCGCTGAATCAAAAAAAACCCCCCAAAAAACAATTTCATTTTCTTTCTTTTTTTTTTTTCTTTAGTATCCATGTTCAGGATTAAGGCTCTGGCTATTATTGGACCATTCCTGTTCAGAGCAAATAAAGAGACCAGTGTATTGAAGACAGTCCCTCTGTTAAGCACCTCTGTGCTGATTTACGTCTGCTGACAGTCACAGTGTTGACAGTGCTTCTCTGATGAAGTTCTGTCCACTAGACATCATCTAGACGTCTGGAACTGGTGTTTTAAGTTGGTTCAAAAAGTTGCTGAAGCATAGTATAATGGTTGCTCAGTAGGTTAAGGAGAAAACCATGTATCTGTAATGTTAAATTCATTAAATATAAAGTAGAAAAGGAAGCCGGAGCCAAGAGTAAACCGTATCTCAAGAGGTAGCCTCAAGCTATGTCACCGTGAAAAGAAGTGATGGCTGGATAATCAAAAAGTCAAAGCTAACTGCTCCTAATTAAGATGAAACAATGCTCTAAATGCAAAATTATAATCCGACACATCATAAAGTCATCTGGCAAATATCTGACTTGTGTGTAATTAACTTAAATTTAAGAATACTTGGTGTGATTGTGAGTTATTTTCTGCTTTCTTAAACACTGGGAGTGTAGGATGTCACTGTTTAAAATGAATAACTGCTCAAAAGAGCAAGACTGAATGTACTTTCACTGCAGAGCACAATACATGTACAAGACACACACACACACACACACACACACACACACAAAGCAGATATGTACACAAAAATGCCCACACGCCTCCTCTTATAACCCCTCGCCTTGCTCAAATCCACCCACACCCACACAGTAATACAGCAGCAGACGTGATTAGAGCAGGATGTGTGCGGCTGAGCCCAGCTGTGGTGAGCCAGCCACTGGATGTGGTATATCAGTCTCATGGACTGCTAGTTGAAAACTAAATGAAAGGCTTTCAGATGGTGTGAGAGTTGCGTAAGCGAGGCTTCGAGCGAGGTCCCGGGATAAGCTGATTACGTGGCAGACTCGTATTAATTTCAAAATCCTTTAAAGAGCTGCATGGCGTGGCTTAGTGAGTCCCATTCCTCTTGCTCCAGAACTCAACCTATCCTCTACTCTTTTGGTTCCATCTCTTCATTTATTTCTGTTTGTTTTAACTACTTGGATGTGTGTGGTCAGTGTGTGTGTGTGTGTGTGTGTGTGTGTGTGTGTGTGTGTGTGTAGCTCTACGGAACTCTTTGCTGGATATAATCGCTCACATGCTTCCCTTGAGCACAGGGTCAAAGACAAATGCTAAAGTTGCTTTGGATAGCTGTAGCAAAAAGACTATAAGACAGGCACTGCTGGAAAAACACACAAACATGGTTGTGCTTGTACGACCATGCACACAAACATAATGCAATATAATGTAATATACAAACAGAGCCTTAGCAGCTGCGAAGGAGAAAGGGAGTGTTGTCCAATTGGTTGAATATGTCCTGCATGTCACCTCCGAAATGCATGTGTGGTTTATGTCAGAGTATGTGAGCTGTCAGCGGTGACATCACAGGTGAGGTGTCAGTAGACTAAGAAACTACCAGAGTTGAAGGTGGCTTGGTCTTTTTTGTATGACTGAAGACTGAGCTGGAAATTATCTCTCTCTCTTTATAAAATGTCATTTATACTGTGTAGTGCTATGTGTGTGTAGGTGTGTGTGTGTGTGTGTGTGTGTGTGTGTGTGTGTGTGTGTGTGTGTGTCTGTCTGTCTGTGTTTGTGTGTATGTGTAACACAGGATTTTTTATTGTCCAACCAATCCTCAGCTGAGGTTACAATGTGAAAACCTAACAATTGTGCTCACCATGTGACTGACCCCCCCTGGGACCAAAGCAACACCAGCACTTCCTGGTTTACATTTAAATGGCAGCGGATAGGTTGGGAACAATGCCTGCATGTTGAACAAGGTGATCTGTGTGTGGATCACGACTTCAAATGAACACAGAGATGAACACAGAATTGTTGAAAATACATTTGCAGCCCTGATACATACTCATCTTCCACTGGATATTAACACTGAAACTCCCACAATGCCTTTGGGTGCACTCATTTCTTTTAAGCCCCTCAGAAGCAGTAACATCTAGAATGGAGAAGAGAAACACAATCATCTCACAGTATAACCTCAATTTATTTCAAGCATTTCCCCCAGCTTTATAAATATGTTATTTTACAGGATGCTCATGACACCATAGTTACTGTACATAGTAACCACACTGTCTTCCTGTCAATGAATTAAATGAATGAACGTAAATGAAATGTAAAACTTAAAATAAAACAGAAGGCTATTGTCCTGCAGATTAGAAACATAAACAGTAGAAATATCAAGATATAACAGCAGAATTTTATGTAAATGGCTTGAATTGCAATACATTGTTATTTGTGTAAAAATGAGGGAAAAAAATCATATAATGTCCTAACTTTTAATTCTCAGGCATCGTTTCCCTTCATGCTGAAACATAAGAGATAAAGCAGCTGCAGGTACCTAAAGATGTTGGCTATTATATGACAAATATGAAATAACACATATAACCACTTTACTCCGTGATGTCTGGACTGTTTTCATTCCTCTGGGGCTTCTATTGTGTATTAAATACTTGTTTGCTTTGAAAGCTATTGTTAGAGACAATTAGGTCAGACAGCACCAGGCTGTTCCACGACAACACACCTTTGCACCAGATAATAAAGCATAGATTGGTCAAAAACTGAATGGGACAATAACAAAGATTTGCTCGCACTGACCTCCCCAGAGGATCAAATCACAGTAGTATGATTTTCCCAGTGGGTGCTATGGCAACGGCACAGATTGTGAAACGGATGACCTGAACATTTATTGGTTTACCTGAGGTGTTATATGATATTGATCAGGAGGCATTAAGTCAAATCAAGCATTAAATTAGTATTTGTTCAGATAGAAAGGACGGTTGGTCTAATCCTATTTGGATGCTATTTTTGTAGATTTCATTAGAACCAATTATTCTCTGTGATATTAATAATAAAGGAGAGGGGTAGATTTGAAAACCACGACTCTTACATACATTTTGCTCACTAAATTGTAAAGATCTGCAAAACATGGCAACAAACCCAAAGACTGGTTGTGAATGAATGTCCTGCTTGGCCAATCAAATTTCAGGAACATTAACCACAGGAATAAAGTTTTATACATGAGACAAAGGACTTCTTTTTTGTTGTTTTTTAGTATTTAACTGACAAAATGTACTAAACATTTGAAATGTAAATTGTAAAATAAATAAAAATATAAATCAACCTTTAGCATCCAAAAACACAAAACATTCCTCTTTATCCAAAGTTCTGTAAATACTGCTTGTATGAACAACGAGGAAACGTGGAAAAATAAGGAATCAAAGTGCAACTGATCATGTACTATTAAAAATCTACATCTAAAATTCTTTCTGTACAACTACAAAACATATGACACTTAAGTCACATGAAATCATTGTTTTCTTCACTGTCTATTTTTTTTTTTTTAACAGAGGGGTCATTTCCTATTTTGTAGCATATCACTTTGTTCAAGTCATCATCATTGATTCCAGTTCCTTTTCATTTTCTTTTGTTTTAATGCAGTTCTTTAAAGCATAATCTGCTTATTGTGATGGGAAATGAGTATTTTCTGCTTCCCCCTTCTATTCCGTTTGACGCTATATCTGTTTACTATTTGTTACCTGCCATCCAGCCTATTATTAGAGCAGTGACAGCAGTGTCACAATAACTGCCCTTTACGCACGCACGCACGCATGCATGCACGCACGCACGCACACGCACACACACACACACACACACACACACACATTCCCACCAACCTCTGTCTATTACCTCTGCCGCCGTCTAGTTCTGCACCATCTGTGCCCATAGAAATTGGACAAAATAAGTTTTGCTTATTATAGGGGCTCAGCTGGCAGGTGGTTTACAATGAGATTTGTCATATCCTCTTCCTTAGCAGGCAGCAGCACTCAACACAGCCTACAGGAGGAGTTTAAAGCTGTCAGATATAAGGGAAGACATTCTTTTGTTCTTTTGCAGAATTGTTTTTTTTCCAAAATGGGGAGTATGCTCAAAACACAGCCTTAAATGTTCTAAGTACATGGTCTAATTCTTACTTCTGAATTATGTTCCTTCACTTTTAATAGGTTCCAGAATCAGAGCTCTGGCCACAAATTGGGTTTCAAATGATGTACATTTCATCCATTCATTCACACAACTCCAAGAATCACAAGATAACAAACAAGTATTGGTTATTTCTATTTATTAGCAAACATTCAGAAGTTGTATCATGCTAGTTTAAATCCACCTGATCCAGTTCAATCTGTATTGTGTACAGTTTTGAAAGGTTGTGTCAATCTGATGGCCGTAAGTTAATTAAAAAAAAAAAAAAGTTGTAATTTTATTCTGTGTGCCATCTGGAAGTTACATTTTAGAAGCTTTAGTTTGCCAAACTACAATTTTCCTAAGGACTGTTTTGCTGCAGTACCACATTTACAGTCTAAAATAATTGATTACGGTAACTTCTCCAACATTGGTGGAAATGAAAAGTAACCTCACTAGTCTCAAATTCTATTGTGGTGGATTAAAATTGCTATTGGTAGTGTAGCATAAGATGTTGGCAAAAAGTAGTTAAACACACATTTTTAAACTAGAGATATTTTTCCCCTGCCTGGCAACCCAAAGGGTATACTTATTAATAATTTATGATGGAACTCCAAAGCAGTAATTAATGATTTATTGATATTAATATTTATTAAATCTTATAAACCAAGGACCAAACCCAGAAATGTTGAAAACACTGAGGCACAAACATAAACACTGACCTCTATGAGACCCCCATGGCTCACTTGATTGGTTTGTGTGTTCTTCTTTTTAACCATCCCAACTGAGTGACACTTCAAATGTCTTCACAGAGGCAATGAAAGTGAAGGCAGGAGGAGGGCTATCTGTTGCCAGCAGCTGCGGGTGAAGATTGAGAGATAGCATTGCAGATTGTCAAATTCCTCCCCTATCCCCCCCATCCTCTAAAGCTTGCTGGGAGACCAGCAAGCTAAGACCTCAACAAGGGGGACATTCAGTGGCTTAGATAAAGCCTCGTCCTGCTCCCACCACATACCACCATCACTGCTGTTATCTCAACACACTCCCTCACCTTCTCTATAGCCTTCATGCTTATAGAGTAAGTTTTCTCCTCCTGCTTCCTTTGTCCGCTAAATCTCACCATCACCTCTGTATCGCTGCTGCTGCCCCCCCAACTGTTGATAAAGTGCTGCCAACTCACCCCTTAACTGCAATCACCCTGGTTATCACCCCTTTGTTAAAAAAGAGAACCATGAGGGCATATATACTGTATATATATGATTTTTTTTGTTTTATTTGTTGGCTCTTCCTTCTTTTCTTAAGGTTTTTATTCCATATTTTATGCCATATTTTTTGTCATCCTCCTGTTCGTCAACATTTTTCTCAAGTTCCCTTCCTGCATGTAAACAAGCTTTGACCGTTTTTGTGCACTCTCTCCTCTGTAGTGTAGTGCGTGCCTTTTTTACGACTGTGCAGCCAGAAAAAACTCTCCAAAAAGCCACTTCCTGCCAGTCATTACACAGCAGACAGGCATGGCTGGCGACTAGCTGGAGAATGTGGTGGTGAGATCCAGCAGCTAAATAAATATTTTCCTCAACAGAGACCAAGCACAACTGTGACTCCAAATGAATGATCATGTTGCTCTGAGTCTGATGGGTGTAAAGAAGAAAATTTATAACAAACACAAAAACCAAATCATAAAATTAAATATTCTGTAAACTGTAAACTGACCAACTTCTCCAGACTGACTTGACCGGCAGCTTTTTGTCATCTACAACCTTCATTTAAATAATTTTACAGAATTTCAAGCAACCAATCCTATTCATTGCTATCGTTCTGTCAGCAGTCTACACATTGAACCCATAGCTAAATAACTTGATACCGCAACAAGCTTTACAACCCCAATATTGCAGCTGCTGTTCTGTCAGAGCAATTAAAAACAGCCAATCAGGGCGGTTGTACATTCATTAGCAAAATGCTGTATTACATGTATCATCATCTAAACTGTAATACGGCGAATTCTCCCGATAATAAGCCCATTTATTCCCTCATTTGCTCCCTGTCTGCTTTGCATTGATGGAGATACATTGATTAAAACACTCACAGCCAACAGCAAACTGAACTCTAATCATGGGATGTTGTATAAATCAATTCACAATATCTTCACGTATACATGATGTTTACTTTCTGATTCACTATTTAAAGAAAAAAAAAAGTGCTGTAAATGAGTTGCATCATCATTTCACAGATATTTGTTTACAATTTAAATTTTATCGTAGCAAAGGTATGACTTCAGAATGTATTCAATTAAAAACAGAAATTTCATTTGTGTATGCGCATGGAGAGTGTAATAATACAAAACAACAACACTGCTATTATATTCCCCTTATTTCACCCACCTCCTGTGTATATGTGTGTAAATCTACTGCACGGTGGTGGGCGGTACTGTCACAAACAAAACATTTTGTTTACTCTGTGTATCACCTGGCACATCATTAACAGAAGAATGCCACTTCAAGCGTCCTCACATTGGAGTGCAGAGCTCAGAGAGGTTTAGACACACAACATACCGTTGGAAAACATTCATTACAGTGCGAGACACCGAGGCAAACACATAAACAAGCTGCTGATCTCCTCTCATAATGATTTCTTCAATTAAAATCTCAACAAAGTGCAGCAACAAATGCTGGCACCAGCATCTATTAGTGCACAAATCTTTAAATAACAGCCTGTTAGTGGTATTTGATCAAAATCCTAAACAACACGATTGCTTTGTGTCAGTAAATGGAGTTTTTTAGCCAAGAGACAGTAAGAAGAATCACAAAGATTACTCCATTAAGCTCAACTGTCCAGCAAAGGCCGTAGCCTTAAACATGGGAATAGGGAGTAATGTCTCCTATTAGGAGTGTTGTCATGGCCGGATACGCTGCTCCCATGACAACCTCCAGTTAACACTTCAAATCGAAAAGTGGTTTACAAAAATGTTTTTTCATTTTATTTTATGTTACTCACAAGAAATAACAATGTGTGTTGCTTCTAGAAAAGCAATTGACAAGACCGTCAGTGAGCCCCTCGTCTTCAACTGCTTTACCAAATCCGAGTTGCGGGTTTACGCTGGCGCCTGTCCCAGCTGACTAAGGGTGGGGGCCGGGTACACCCTGGATAAGTCGGTAGTTTATCACAGAGCAATTGAGGTTGTTGGAACAAATTTTGTAAGTCGGCGCTATTAGATTAGCACTAGCAGAATGCTAAGTGGATCATGAGAAAACAGTGAATCTCTCACATTATAACCCAAAGTGGCCTGACCATTAAAGATACAAGGAACATTAACTTGAAGCATGTGATTGGATGACATGTGACAAGAGTCAAACAAACTGTCAATGTTCTTTACTGCAAAAAAAAAAAAAAAAAAAAAAAAAAAAAACAACAACAAAAAAAACGAAGCTATTAAGCTTCTGGTCACACAGATACATTCAACAGCTCCACACATCCACATACTGTTCACAGTGGCTTTATGTGCTTTTTTTTCTAGAGCATTTTAAAGGTTTACCTCAAAACAGAAGTTCTGGTGTTGGTTGAAACTATTCCGTTCATGCCGGAGTTAAGGAAAGGATTTTTGAGTTCTCGTCAAACCCTCCTGCCACAACAAATCCACAGTGGCATTCCTTTCTACAAATGTCATCCAAAATGCCGGTGTGCTCACAATACATATATTATATGCAAATAAATATACTTTACAGAAGCACTGTTATTATCTGAAAAAAAAATAAATTTTTTTTTAATTTTTATATGCATGCTCAAATACAGCTGAGGTTGAAATTAAGTATTTGGAGGTACTATGAATAACACTTTTAGAATAGTTATTATCGTTAGGCCACAGGTCAGATTATGGTTATACAATAATAGAGGAGTAATATGACAGCTAAAGTGGTGACTTAGCATTTCATTTATAAATGTCCAGATTTATTAATGAAATGATGATGACTGGAATCCGTAAAAATATTGTCGGGATTTTCACAACATATTTTCATAGTTTAAAGGCAGGTAAATCACTTAAATCCAGAAAGCTCATCATTTAGATATTTTAGCCCAGACCAAAAGACAGGCATTGTCAATCACAGAGCCACTCTGTGACATTCATTATGAAATCACACTCATTACTAGCAGATGCTCAGTATTTAAGGATCAGGACGTAAATTTAATCATCTCATGATTCAGTCTGCTGATTCTCCCAAAAGAAATATGCAATATTCAAAGAATATTTTTCCTCAACTAAATATTTACACATTCATGGGAAAATCTGTAAAAGCAGAGTGCTGTTGAAGCGTGTTGTATCTACAGCCTTCAAATGAAAGCCAGACCTGCACAGCCCCGCTGCGTAAGAGCTAGTTAATCCTGAATATTCCTAGCAGGGGTCGTCGTGTAATGACAGCACCTTTCTTATCCACAGAGATCTGAAACTTCCCCTCCTCATCCTCCCTTTAATCCTTTCATCCTCCCCTCTCTCCTCCGCTCATCTGACTCTGATCTGTCTTGCTTATCTTATTCAGTGGAGTCGCTGAGCGATGGGGCCCTTTTGCAGAAAGGACGGATCTGGAGATAAAAGGCGAGTTTAAAACGCCGATGACTGAGCCCAAACGTCAAATAAATTGGGACGACACCTCTCAGGTCCTGCGAGACGCAACCTGTTTCATTTCTGATTCCAAGATCAGATGAGTGAGCTCATGTAGGCGTGATGTTTCTCTCCTTGCAAGCCTCACAAAGACTCACGTAGTTTAACTCTCTCGGCCTCAGCCATCCATCTATGCGCAACCTGGCTCCTTTAATCAGCTCTTGGTGTGCTTATTTAGAGTAAGTGATTGGCTCCAGGGTGCTCTGACAGTGAGAGACGAGAGCCCAGGCTCAAGCATAGATCTTCTCCCACCATCTCTAGGTGTGAATGATGATCTCCATATGCCCAGGCTTACCCCTATTCTCCCCAGCAGGGCTGTGTGCGTTAGTCATGCCTGCATGCTGTTATCATCATGTGTCAAGTGCACACCTGGCATGTGTGCATATGTTTGAAGACAAGCATGTGTGTATGTGTGTGCGTGTGTGTGTGTGTGTGTGTGTGTGTGTGTGTGAGTTCCCTGCAACTTGAGCTGGCGCCTCACCACTTCACCGTCTTGCCTTCTTAGTCATGTTAGTGTTTTGCCACAGCTGCTCACTGGCTGCTATCGCTGACCTTGTCTGCACCTCTCCACTCACCTGGAGTCTCATTTATATCATTACTGGTGAACAAAACAGGGTCTGAAAGAGCTGTCCGCCACTTTCCACATTTCGAGGTCCAAATCTGTTTCCGAAATGAAATTTGAGGGAAACCCAGACCTGCGGTTATGGACACTTTGGAGAATGGGGAAGGCTAAACAGATAGTGAGAGTGTGACTCTAAACCAGATTGCATAATGACGCCTCTCACATGTTTAAGTATATTCAATTTATGCGCTAATTATAGGCCAATGTTGTCTGTGTTTTTCTATGTGTGTCACAGGCACTTTTCAGTTTAACAAGATATAGGCCAAATTAAGGTTGAGAATAAGATTTAAAATAAGCCTAATATACAATGGAGAAATCCAAGACAGCATCAAAGACGGTGAAGGTGCAGATGTGAAGAATTCTTCATCACTGCAATGGACATGACCATGCCGTCAGATGCACGGGGTCTATTGCAGACAAAAACCAGTCACACTTCTCCAGTCACGTCACCTGCACATCTTTGTCAACACGTGCATTGTATGAACGCCCACAAATAAAGACAGAAACATAGCTAATGATAATGACCTAATCATAATGCAGGCCATGTTGCCGTGGCAAATTGAGATGAATCATATTCACTGATTAAACTTCCTCGTTCAAGTGATATCCCAGGGTGGAGGCCACCGCTGATCACAATTAGTTTGTGGAGACAAGAAGCGTTCTGTCTTCTTCTTCTTCTCCTCTCAGATTTTCCCTTCAGAGGTCGCCACAGCGAATAAGTTGCCTTCATCTAACCCTGTCTTCTGCATCCTCTTCTCTCACACCAAATACCTTCATGTCCTCTTTCACTACATCCATAAACCTCCTCTTTGGTCTTCCCCTAGGCCTCCTGCCTGGCAATTCAAAACTCAGCATCCTTCTACCAATATATTCACTATCTCTCCTCTGGACATGTCCAAACCATCTCAGTCTGGCCTCTCTGACTTTATCTCCAAAACCTCTAACATGTGCTGTCCCTCTGATGTACTCATTCCTGATCCTATCCTTCCTGGTCACTCCCAAAGAGAACCTCAGCATCTTCATCTCTGCTACCTCCAGCTCTGTCTCCTGTCTTTTCCTCAGTGACACTGTCTCTAGACCAAACAACATCGCTGGTCTCACCACAGTTTTGTACACCTTTCCTTTCATTTTAGCTGAAACTCTTCTATCACACATCACACCTGACACTTTTCTCCACCCGTTCCATCCTGTCTGTACACGCTTCTTCACCTCTTTTCCAAACTCTCCATTGCTCTGGACTGTTGACCTTAAGTACTTAAAATCGTCCACCTTCTTGATCTTTTCTCTATGTCACCTCACTCTTCCACTTTGGTCCCTCTCATTCACACACATGTAGTCTGTCTTACTGTGGCTAACCTTCATTCCTCTCCTTTCCAGGACAAACCTCCACCTCTCTTGCTTCTCCTCTTTACTGTCCAACCTCGCATACAAGTCATCGTAAGCCCCTTGTTTGGCCTTTGCTACCTCTACTTTCACCTTACGCTGCATCTCCCTGTGCTCGTGTCTACTCTCCTCACTCCTCTCAGTGTCCCACTTCTTCTTAGCTTTCTCTGTGTACACTCCTGTACCTCCTCATTCCACCACCAAGTCTTCTTATCTACTTTACTTCCAGATAACACACCAGTACTCTCCTACCTGTCTCCCTGATCACATTAGCTGTAGTTGTCCAGTCATCTGGAAGCACCTCCTGACCACCCGGAGCCTGTCTTAACTCCTTCCTAAAAGTCATGCAACACTCATCCTTTTTGAGCTTCCACCAAAGTCTGCACTAATGATAACTATCTCACTTCTAGGTATGCTCTGCATCACTTCATCAAAGTCCAACCGGAATTTCTCCTTCTCCTCCAGCTCACGTCCTATCTGTGGAGCATACCCACTAACAACATTGAACATCACACCTTCAATTTCTAGCTTCAGACTGATCACTCTATCTGACACTCTTTTTACCTCCAGGACATTCCTGACAAACTCCTCCTTCAAGATAACTCCTACTCCATTTCTCTTCCCATCTACACCATGATAGAACAACTTGAACCCTGCTCCTAAACTTCTAACCTTGCTACCTTTCCACCTGGTCTCCTGGACACACAGTATGTCTACCGTCCTCCTCTGCATCATGTCAACCAACTCTCTACCTTTCCCTGTCATAGTTCCAATATTCAATGTCCCTACTCTTAGTCCTATTCTCTTGGCCTTCTTCTCTCTCGTCCTACGGACACACTTTCATCCTCTCCTTCTTCGACCAACCGTAGTCCAGTTTCCACCGGCACCCTGTAGATCAACAGCACCGATGGCGATCGTTGTTAACCCGGGCTTCGACTGATACGGTATGGAAGTCATAGATTTGATTCGCATGTTTGATTTGGCAAACGTTTTACATCAGATGCCCTTCCTGACACAACCCTTGAGGCTTGTGCCCTTTTGTGGATATATTACAAGAAGCATTCTGTCTGATTGCTGGAATAAATATTGTGAACCTTGTGCACAGAGCTGCATGGATGGGCTGACAATACCAGAAGGTTAGAAAAATTAACATGTGCTGTCACCTACAGCTAAAGCCTTTTTTTATATCTATCTGTCTGTCCGTCCGTCCGTCTGCCCACCTGTCCATCCATCCATCCATCCATCCATCCATCCATCCATCCATCCATCCATCCATCCATCCATCCATCCATCCATCCATCCATCCATCCATCCATCCATCTATCCATCTATCTCTCTTGTGTGTCTGATATGTTATTGAAAGCTGATTTGTAGTTTCTTCTAAAAATAACAGCAATTTAGAATAGTAATTGTTTTAATGCACCTTCTCTAGTTTTCTTGTTCAGTGATGCTAAAGCACGGAGGTTCCGTGCCTCTGAAGCAGTTTATGGACAGTCTGGGCGCTGCCTCTTGTTTCATGTGACCAATAGAAAGACCTTTTTGCAGAGATGCAGAAAGGAGTGAGTTACTAACTTTCCCACAACCCACTGCATTGTCAGAGAAATTCAGCAAACAGGAAGTCCTTTGTCACTTTGTGCTATTCAAGTAGTGTGCGCGTGTCCAAATGTATCACCATCACATACCAAACAATGTGCTACTCTCTCAGAGCTTTATCCTCCAGAAAAAAAAAGAACTTCTACTAGAGTGAACAAGAAGGAGAGATGAAGAGAGGGAGAGATCACAGCAGTAGAGACAAAAAATTGGATGAAATGATTTCATCCTTGCCAGCATTTCAGAAGGCTTCCAGAATAAAATCACATTGGCTGCTGTTTTTTATGGCAGCCTTGTTTTACATTAACGTCCAGTTTCCTTTTCAGTGTCCTGTAAAGTCAGCTACACACACACACACACACACACACACACACACACACACACACACACACACACACACACACACACACACACACACACAAACACACACTTGAGTACATCCACTGTATGCAAGCTGTTCAGAAAACTGGGTCTTGTGCATGTACTTTTTTTTTAAACCCAGAGAGAGCATGTTTGGTGGAAGGCCAACCAGTCATGGGATCAATCAGTGCACAGAATGACTTTTACAGCTAATAAGCAGTCAAACACATGAACGCAAGCACGCATGCACATACACACACACACACACACACACACACACATACACACACAGTCAGACAAACGCACATGAAAAGAAATGTGAAATTGAAGCCAACACCACCACACCCTGAGAATATGCAGCCGTACGCTCCCTGCCAGAGACCACATTTAATGAGACTGCGAGAGACCATAGCTGAACAGAGTCCATCAAGAGAAACCACACACACACACACACATACACACACACACACACACACACACACACACACACACACACACACACACACACACACACACACACACACACACACACACACACTTTCAGAAAAAAGACATTATTGAGGGCATACATAATTCCTCCGATGGATAATCACTTAGGGCGTCACTATTGAAACACTTGTGAGCCGAGGTTATGTAGAATTTATGCAGCATGTGAGAACAAATGCAATACTATCCATACAGAGCTAAACAAGAACAGGAAGCTGCACTTTCAACAAAAAAACACTTGTGCTATAGCTTATTCGAAAGGGTAACTATATCCAGCTCTTTGTGACTGGGGCTACGATCGAGTCTTAGACTTGATCATTTTGAATAACACACAATTCTACTCAGGCAGTGGCCTGTGGATAGAAACAGCAGATAGTTTCTCCCAAGAGGGGGAGGAGAAAGGACTACCTGTGGGGAGTCGGAGATGCTGAAGAGAGCACACATTAATATCTCAAGCTTTTGTTCATTCAGTCAGACTCAGTCATGGGTAATCAGCCTAGAGTTTTATGCTTTGAACCCAGATTTAATTGCTTCTATGGTTTCCTGTGATTTGACATTGGCTGGCCTTTCAGGATGAGGGTTGTGCTGCAAGTTCTGTTTGCATCCTCCCATCACGTCCCTTATTCGATCGCTTTGGTTGGGGATTGAGGAGCTGGGGCTGCAGGTGTTTACACGGAAGCAAATGCAGTTTATTTTCTGAAGTAGTGCTGAATTGTAATTTTCAACTTCAAGCAAACACCAGACAAGTGATCATCAACCTTCTGTATAATGCACATGTAAGTTGTCAAGCACAAACTTTGTTTTAATCCACAAACCAGATCATTTCTTACATTTGCTCAGCCTTTGCATTGATGACAAACAAAAGTATTTCATACTGATTTAAGGCGTGGAAGTTGTTCATGATGATTACAGAAGTCCTTTATTTCCCATATTAGTTACACTTACAACCAATGTTAATATAACAGCAAGAGTATCAACCTTCAACCAGAGAATTGAAGTGTATTATAATCAAGTTAAATTTCTGCTCCTTCCATTTGCCACAACATCATTGTAGTTTCTTAACTCACATGGCATTCATTCTAGCTGCCCTCCGTTGTTGACTACTTTATCCTAGGATTTTAAGTTCCAGCTCCTGAAGTCACTCTGAGCCCTGGCAGACATCCAGGACAGTGAACAGTGTTTAATTCTGTCTATTCTCTTCCTGAAGAGGCCGTCTTGAATCCCCACAGGCACATTTAGAGGGTTGGAGAAAGAGCAACAAACAGTGCGGAGGGGTTTGCAGGGATGGGACAATGAGTGGGGTAATGACTTTGTAAAGCAGCCAGGATTTTTTTACAGCACTTCAATTTTTTGATTCTTCAATATTCATACATATTAATCTAAAACTGCAGCTCCAGTGTGTTTCAAGAGGTGCTGTGAGAGAAGCACTAGAGATGTCCTGGAAAAAACAATCACATTAAAAACACCCTTCTTCGACGGCATGCGTTGTAGATACACCGCCTCTTAATTAGGGAGGCATTCAAGGGTCTTCTCACTTTTGCATAAACAAAATAAATCCTTTCCAATACGAAGCTTGTATGGTCACAATTGAGATTGAAAAAACAGAGGGTTCTGATAGCACTCTCTCCTTTCCCATGGGATTTTATGATGCAGCAAATGGGTTTAGGGCAGCAGTGGAAAAGCTATACTGATCTATAAATTACCTTGTTCGTCCTGTGGTCAGCTATTCTGAGGGCCTGAAGGCATTGACATGTGCCAATAAGTTTAAGGTCTGATAGATTCTACGCTGGATATCCATGTTCCTTTGTTCTTCACATTGATCTCTCATTTCCTTGTACATTTTGTCTTGTACTCCATATTTTTCCAGCCTTCACTGTGAGTTTAATATTGCAGTATTTGGGTCCCTGTTGATATCGCGGTGCATACATAGCTGCTGCTGATATTTATCATCCCGTGGTTTCTGTTTCCATTGCTGCCTCGCTCTCTTTCCGTCTTCATCGCCTTGATAAATGGGTTGTCCACTGCAACCTGATGCCGCATACCTGAACAATAACACGTATAGGGCTGGAAATATAGACGGGCCACTGGGGACATGACCTGTGGTTTGTCCAGGGTCGCGGCCTCTGTGTGACTTCAACTTAAGATCCAAACAGATGGTGCCTTGGGAATGAAAGAGGTGAGTGCTGTGGTTCATCACCAGATGGTGAGGGAGATCGTCTGTTATTAGTAATATTTTTAACCATCACAGCCTAAAATAATCTACAAACCCTTGCAACCGAAAGTTGAGCCAATCTCCAAAAGTTGTTTGTGGCAACATCCGGAAACTTTCATGAGTCAAATGAACAAAACAAACAATCAAACAGACAGACAGACAGACAGACAGACAAACCCTCAAGTAACTCTGAATGACTTAATTATGTCTTTTACTTTTTCCTACTCTAATGAATGACGGCCCAGGCTCCAAAATGTCTCCAGCCAAATCTGAACTCTCTGACATCACAGTCGACACTGTGTCAGTACCAGCTGTTCAGAGAAATATTCATTACTAATCTCAGTTCTAAGTGATCAGGACACAGACATGGGCTGACCCAACTCAAAACACAGCTATTCATTGGAATAGTCTGTTCTTATAATTTATTATTTAGCCTGGGAAAGTGGAATAGCTTTGTAAATGAATGAGCGTTTTTGTCACAATGGTATTTTGTCAAACTTCGCAAAACTGTTACCAGTAAATGCTCAGGTTGATGTAATACTACTTGTCTGAAATACAGTACATATTAATTCATTTATTTCATTAACATTGTGTGTCCATCCAGCAAAAAAACAACAACAATCTAACATTGCCTCATTGTTGCAGGGCATCATCCATCCAGCTGCTGTCATAACCTATGAGGTAACTGTGGAAGTACATCCCCGGCACATTACTCTTTAACATCAAGTATTTATATTGTTTACCTTGGGAATGTGACAGCAAAAAAAAAAAAAAAAATTTGCTGTTGTAATACTTTCTCCAACTCCCTGGATCTGATGTCTGAGAACGGCACCAGATAAATATGAGACTTTTTTTTTTATGAGAGAGCATTGCGTATGTTGATAAAAAGACCAGTTGCATGATTGTTTTCATCCAACAATTATCTGAAACCAGGGAAATAAAAAGACATGCAACAGTGAAACCTATATTTTTCATCAAGGTAAAAAGTTATAGTTGGTTCTTTTGAACTATGTAAACAAACATTGCCTTATCTTTATCCCAATCACTTTAATTGATTAAACCTAAATTGTACAGCAATAATAAAAGGTTTTGGCCAATTTGAGTTGACAGAGGAAGATGAACAGAACTGTCCCCTAAAATGAAACTATTAGCCAACAGAAACATCAATATTTTATTTTCATTTAAGGTAGTTATTATGTGTCCATGATATGTTTCACTTTAAGCTATGTTTTAGAATCCTCAGACTCTTTTGGAATATAAATGGAAATTGGATGGTACTTATATATTTTCCCTTTAGCCTGACAACCCACTGAAAGTCAGCATTCACCTGTTCACACAAACATTCATATATTGGTGACTGAGGCTTCCATGGAAGTCACCACCTGTTCATCATAAGCAACCAGTCACACGACAGTGAAACAGCCAATGAAGTTCAGGATCTTCCCTAAAGATACTTTGACAATGCTGGGGGATGATCGAGCCACCAAACGTCTGATTCGTTGGACAACTCTACCTCAGAGCAAAATTCCATATAACAATGAGTTTGGATCTTAAAATGCAATTACATCCCCTAATTGGTCACGTGCCAAAATTGTCAGCTGTTTGCTGATGTGCAGGTGGTGTACGGTGGGTTTTAAGAGGTGCCTGTTGATGTTGAAAGTGACACTGTAATAGCTGAGGGTGTTGACAGAAATGACACAATCGTGGGCATTCAAACCCATTTCCACTGCCAGTATCATACACCTGTTATCATTACCTCTGTCTTGCACCACAGAGATCTGTCTCCAGTTCCGCTAATGCTTATTTTCTTTGTATCTCTCCATCAGTGTTTTTACTGGAATTCTCACCAAAGTAACCATTTACATCTGTCAAATCCAATCAATTCAATTTACCAGGATTTACTTCAGTCCATAACAAAAAACATTGAATATCATCATCATTACCCTCTTTTGCTCAACAGTTATTCTTTCCTAGCTTGGCTATTTAACAACCATGACGGTTTTATTTTCCATCCCAGCGAGGTAATAGGCTTCTCATTGTTAAAAAAGGTATGCAGCCTTGGCTTACAGGAAATGGTAGGCTGGTATAAAGATGGATCTATTTGCCATGTGCTGCTAATGTTACCAAACGGGAAATACCACTTTTTTATAGCATTATCAAAAATTAAGTGGAAAATGATTTGTTAGCAAGTGTATGACATATTTTAATTTAGTTCTGAAAATATACTGACCATATCTATAACATTGTCATGGACAGCATTTTCTTATCAAGCATTCAGTAAAAACAAACTGGGGTCCACGTGAGGTAACTGTGTTGTTGCCCTTAACAAATAGAGTGTGCGTTCTTAATTTCCCTTCGTTTATTATAACAGTGTATAAAATTAAATTAAAATTAAATTAAATTAAATTAAAAATTAAATTAAATAGTGAGATGTGCAGGGTACCTCAGAGAATACAAGTATGACAATTCTAAATCGATCTGTGCATTTTTCTTCTTGTGCAGCAAAGCGAACACTCTACAAACCAAACAGACTACATCAGGAAGCTGGTCGTAAAATATATACTCACCACCTTGTCCTACCACCCTTGTAACTTTGTCAAGGTCTGGATATTTTATCCTTGGTGATTATCTACTGAGAGTCACTTTTTATGCACTGAATATGTGAATGAAAATGGATAATGGAGTTATTTATTTATTAATTTAAATACTGATCTGATCCCTGAAGGGATAAGAAAGCACACTAGTTAGTAGTTCAAATGCATGCATACATATTAGTGAGAACAGGCCCCTGTAGCACACACACCACACACAAGGGGGCCTGTAGGCATGCAATGGGAGGTAGAGTAGCGGGCAGCACCATCATGGTGCGCCCCAAATTAGTAACTTGTAAAGGGGACGGCGCCCTGCTTAAGGGCGCCTCAGCAGTGCTCTGGAAGTGAGCTGACACCTCCCACTGTCAGCTCACACTCCAGGTGTGTTTGGGCGGGAATGGGAATCGAACTGTTGATCTTGGATCATAGGACGACCTGCTCTACCACTGAGCCGCTGCTGCCCCAAGGTCATACTTTGTATATGTGTGTGTTCTCTCACAGAAAGAGAAAAAGAGTATTTATGTCTCTTTTGCAAAAAATCCAGTAAGGCAAAGTAAACGCATCTGGTCGAATATAAGTTAATGAGTTTTGAGTTTATGCTGCGTGCTCGAAAATAAAGCAGCTGCTTCCCAGCTCACACTATGAAACATAGCGCTTTAATAGTTGTGCTGACACTGTAGGATTGTAATGCATTTTGTCCATGAATTAAATTTAATAAGCAGGGAGCTGGAATCAGTACTTGTTAGCCTATCGAAGCATCAGGACTGTGAGCAGAGGGAAACCGTTAGCATGGCCTCATCTAAGGGTTAGAATAGCTTCTGAATCCTAGTCAATGTGCCAACAAGGAATTCAAAAACACGATCAGGTGCAGTAACTTCTTGGGTTCTTAATTTTGCACTGAAACTTTCTACCATGCTTGAGAGGGAAAAAAAAAAAAAAAAGAAGTCTTGTCTACAAGAAAAAGAATGGATGGATGAAGCATCAACCTTAATCTTGAGGTGTTGTCATGCTTTACATGAAGTATTGAATCAATTTTTTGTAACTATCCCAAAACTGAAAGTTCATAAGCTGTTTCACGATATTTCATATTTTCTTCCTCTGAAGACAATAAAAGCCTTCAACGTCTGCCTAAATATCTATGCAATAATTTAATTGCATCTTATTGCTAAGACTGCAAACTGATTTTTCACAGGTGTCAATAAAACCTTTAGTGTCTTGGTTTGTATTACTGTTTTATCTCTAACAAAACAATGGAATCTCAGTTTCTTTCATACGGAGGTGATATTTATTTAATGTGACCACAATAAAATGTCAGTAATTGTAATATTAAACAGGCTTAGAGTCAGATTTTCCATGCATAAAAACACAACTGACAGGTCATACTGACATATCATTAGGAGCTTGTGTTTTTTTGTTTAACACCATCATATGGTACAACTTTAAGCAACACTTTAACAGCTTCTATGAGGATATTAAGTGTGATGTGTGTTAACCAGACAGAGTCAAGTGCAATTTGTGGGTGGTTATTCCCAGTCTGATCACTGAGGCTGTCCTGATGTCAGACTGAATCCCAGAATCCTCTTTGATCTGGTTCCTCTGAAGGAGCCCATATGGCTTAACATTCACAAGGTATGTTTACCTTTCTAAGTGAGGTGAAAAATGTCCTCATTAATAACGCCGCAGTGTTTTGTCTCTGAGCTGTCTGCCCGGAGTTCCCTGGCTGCTAACAGAGAAAGAAAAGTGCATCCATCCAGAAGAGGCCATGACAGGTCAGCGGTAGCACATTTAGCAGCGTTGCTAATCTCAATATCAGACACGAACATTTGACTCACGCCGTGAAAGCTGCTTATGTTTTGAAAGAGATGGGGACGGAAATGGAAAAGGTGTTTGTCTGTGAGCAGCTGCATACATACGTGTGTGTGTGTGTGTGTGTGTGTGTGTGTGTGTGTGTGTGTGTGTGTGTGTGTATGTCAGCATCAGAGAGAAGACGGAATTCCACCGCTTGAACTTGGAAGTCTAATCGAGTTTTGAAGAGTGAGGTAAATCACATAGAGGAGCGACTGCTGTCAGGAAGGTGACACTTTGAACGGCAACAAGGGTCAATATAGGAGAAGAAAGAGGCCCATCTGTTTTTCTTTCTATAATTATTCTTTTTTTTTCTTTTTTTTTTTTTTTTTACAAACATTAAATCATCAGCCTGTAATATATGCTCTGTAATCGCCTTACAGACAGAACCTCTTGTTAAATCTTCTAGACCCATGACTCATCAACTCGGAGCCTTGCTGTGAAACAGCATTTATTCTTTATCTAAACGGGTTGAAATGGGAAGCATAACTCCTCTGATGTGGATTAAGAAGTATTTATATTTTTGGAGCACAGATACTCACTGTGTGACTTCCAATGAGGATCTGCAGCAAGATGCCACGGCAGAATGTACTGTAGAATTATTACAAGGAGAAGGCTTGGCTTATGAGTTTGCCACATGCAGGTTTTGTCCTCAGGTAGTAGTATCACTTTTCGTGTCTTTATTATATTAACATTGGTCAGCGGGGTTTGATCACTGCTGAGATTTTCGAAAGACTTTGGTTTCAAACATGAAAAGGTTAAGGTGTGCCTCTCTCATAAACCCTGGTATTACTGGTAGTTTTAGCATACAATCAGAATGAATTGGTATCTTTGTAACACCCACTCTCTGAAAATTTGAAATAATCCTTAAATTTACCAGAAAAATTAAATTTTTAAGTGTAATGGCCACATGATCAGGCCATCGTGATCTGTTATTGCTTTATGAAACTCCCATGAGTCGTTATTGTATTTTATAAAAATATGATTCGACTGTAGTTGAGGTTTTTCTTGGACATCAAAATGTCTCGGTAAGAAAATGAATCAAGTGCCACATCCAAATCAATGACTTAAAGTACAACAATGTTACAACAATGATTGCTGCTGTTTCTGTAAAAACACTGGAAGATGATGAGGATGGAGGAGACTAAACATCTGGCGCTGATCGGACTGATGGAGGCAGTTGGACTGAAGTGATAACCAATATTTAACTTCTTACATCTTATAGATAGAGCTTGTTTTGTACTTTTACTCACTTGACAGAGGATTGAAATGTGTCCTATTTTCTGGAATGGGATGACGGGACTGGTTTATTAGCTTTTTTTTTTTTTTTTTTTTATGGAAAGTCACTTATGAGAATAGGTGAAAAGAGAGAAATGGGAAAGACGAACGGAGAGAAAAACAGGAACCAATATTGGATAAACATGGAAATTTAGTGAAAAGGTGTAATAAATGATTAAAAACAGACTGCATTCTTTTGAAATTCACACAGGTTAACTGTGAGGCTCACCTGCTGCCTGTCCTGACATTGCAGCAGATGGAGGACTAAACACAGTTTGGCAGGTGTTCAATACACACAGAAAACCAAACAGTATTAAAAACAGTCTGGTTTAGTCCAATGTGTTATCCTAACAGGAATCTTATTATGTCATCACGGTGGTATAACATGAGTGATGGCATTCTTGTGACAGGTCAGTAATCTCAGGAAATGAGTTTTGACAGTCCATCAAACTGCGAGCGGTAGCTGGAGTCTGGTCCTGCTGGTCCAATTTCAAATATTCTTGTTTTGATTTTAATCTGTTTATATGAAAGCTCCCCCGCCCCAAAACACATAAGCATTAGCAACCCACTATTACACATCAAATATAATACCTTCATATCTCTACTCATACTGACTCCATCTTCATCTTCCTCTTCCTGTCAACAAGGAGATTTCATTGCTGTTCTCTCCTGGCAAGACCACATCAGGATTTGACATCCTAAGGATGTAATAACCTCTATTCTGCTGCAGTGAACTAGAGTAAGAGGAAGACAAAGAAAAAAACAAAAAATACATTAGCTTAATTTTCCATCAACTGAACAACAACTATTTAATTCTTTTGCTTCAGGCTTTTAGTGTTTTTCAATTCTTTCTAATGATGTTACTGGGTTGCATCTTCAGTAATTAACAATGCTGGAAAAAAAGTCGCTAAACTATGTTCTTTCAAAAAACATAGTTGTCTCCTGACACATCCAATGCACAAACTCAAAGTACCAGCTGGCACCAAGTACCATCCAGTCACAATGTGTGTTCTAAGTGTTAAATCACATATTTCCTACATATAACCTGTTGGCTTTGTTGGTTGAAAGTAAGGACACAGTAACTTAAATACAGTATAGCATTTGTTTGCTCATAGAGAATCATTCATGATTACATTGCATCACAATTCAGATAGATCATGAAGCTCAAAAAATACTGACCTCTCAATCCTGCTGTCCTGCCTATGCATCTGTGCACTTTACCAGTACATGAATTTAACCTTTTGATTTTTTTTTTTTTTTGTCATTTGTTCTTAACCAAAACGGACTCTCTTAACTAATGTTACACTGCTAATCCAAAGCCATTTTTATAGCAGTGGTTTAAAATGATAAAATTGTGATGATGATGACATGTGACATGGTCATTTTTTTAAAGCGTTTTTAATCATAGAATAAATACATTATATAAAATCTTTTGTGTTGTATTTTTAAAAGAACAAAACATCCACATGTTTTTTTTTTGCAAATAATAGCTTTCTGCAAAATTTTTAAATGAAAGGTGTATATCCCTCTATGAGTGAAGAGCAGAGCAGACACCCCCAGAAATTAAGTTCTGAATGAAGTAAAATGATACACATACACAGTATTATTGATATCTCTGTATATGTAATTTAAGTGTTGTAATAATGAGATAATACAGAAAAGGATAAGGGCCACATATAAACTGGTTTTTTTTTCTCTCAAATCCAACTATAAAGATAAAAATGAAAGGACAGTTATTTTTGCTCCAATAAGCCTTAAGTTCCCTTCCCCAGATACACACATATGCATCCATACACTACCACTTCCTTTAAACATATTCTCTATCAGACCTTAAAAAAGCTCTCTCTTTCACTCATCCATCACTTAAGGACACGATGTGCACAAGGTCCGGTGAGCACGATCAATGACGACTTATGTCAGTGGTTCTTTCACTACTAGAGTTTGAAGTGGCTCTCCTGCTCGTCCATATTTGTGTCTCCTCTGTTGTTACAAAGGTAAATTAATCATTAATCAGTTCTTCATCTTTCCCAGCATCCATCTGTTTTTTTAAATGACAAAAATTACTCCCCCCTCCACCCCTGCACACACACACACACACACACACACACACACACACACACACACACAAAAGAAAGAAAAAGGATTCACACAGGACAGAGGATGCAACCCCCCCACTTTTTTTTTTTACATATTTTTTTTTAACGAAAACCTGACAGTTTTTACCTCAGGATGCCATTAATGAAAATTCATAAACTGGGATTAATAGTAATAATCTAATTATTCCAGGCAAGAAATCACGTATATCTGCCTTCCACACAATCCTTATTCCAACTCTTGTAAGCCTCCATTTTCCCTGTAAGTTAATTTACATCACAATAAGCATTTTGACATTGGTATTGTTTTATCCAGATCATATAAAGAGTACCTAGCATTTAAAAACCTTGAGTCATGGTCCAATCAGCAGTTAATTACAGTCTCTCATTAACTACAGTGTCATTTTCTGTTTTTAAGTCATTAACCATGTGTTCTTTGGCTTTTAGAGGCCTTGCAGATTGGGGGAACAGAGGACTTGCAACCCCACAGCTGTTTTTTCCATTCTCATTCTCTCAGACTGTTGACTTCATTTCCTGCAGGCCTTGCCACAGGAGACTTTTGTCTGCTTTTGACTCTAGGTTTTATTCTGTTCTTTTTTACACTCATTTACTGTGAATGTTTGTCTCTGCCTTTGTATCATAGGTCATATGAAGGCCAGTGTCCTAGCACCTGCATCATTTTATGCTCATTGCATGTCATTTGGTGTGAATTTTAGCAGTCACGGTTACTAGAATATTAGTGTTAAGATGTGAAATGTGGATGAAGTGACGAGACGTATACCTGGGAGACTACTCACATGTCATGTGAAACCAAAACCTTCATAAAATAATAGACACTTGAATGTCCTACTGAGCTGCTGCTGGGATGACCGACTGGAAACACTGAGCATACAGAAAAGTAGAGTTACTTATTTGAGGTTATTTCAGTTTGAATGGAATTAAGATTTGTTCACTTTCTTCAAATTGAGACAATCAGTAATTGTTTCTCTTCAGCCACTTATCCAAATCCAGGTCCATCCCAGCTGACATTGGGCGAGAGGAAGGTTTACACCCTGGATGAGTCACCAGTTCATCGGCGGGCCCCAGAACATACCAACTACACACAGAGAAGCCAAAGGTAGAATAGAGCGAAGGGCCGCCTTGCAGTAAGGCCACAGCTTTAGTCACTACGCCACTGTACTGCTGGAATTAGAAATCATTTTTTATATATTACTTTCTCCATACACATTGTGATTACCGCGAATCAGGTGACGTCAACGCTAAGAAGGTTTCATCCTAAGAAGGAGGCAGGACCCTAGAGCGACTGTTACTGGAGTTCATGTGTCCTCAGATTCAGGGTGCGATGAATGTCCAGTTCACCTACCGGTCTCAGGCTGGGGTTGACAACGGCGTCCTGTCCCTCCTCCACGGTGCACTGACCTACCTGGACGTTGTTTGTTGTGTTTATTTATAAGTTACCTTCTGCTGAACTGTCTCTGTAGAGTAGATGTTTCCTCCTTATACTGTATATCCTTCCTGTTACATTTATTTCATTCATTCATTCATTCATCTTCTTACTGCTTCATCCGCTGTCACGAGGAGCTGCAGCGTATCCAAGCTGATTTTGAGGGCATGAGGTGGGGGAAACTCCCGGCATGACGCCAGTGCACCGTGGAGCCATACAGAGACACAGACACGCACGCACTCACACCTACAGACAACATGGAACGGCCAATTAACCCGAACGTGTGTGTGTGTGTGTGTGTGTGTGTGTGTGTGTGTGTGTGATTGTTTTCTCAAAAACCATTTTACACTGGCAAGTTTAATTCTGTGGACAGAATAATTTTTTTTTAATGTCTGTAATGTAAACTAGATTGGGTTCGGAAATTACTGGTGAGAAACTACTTGCGGTTGAGTAAAAGACCTAAATGTTAAATTTGCTAATTGCACAACATGCACATCTGAAAACATTTCATGTCTTTCAAATTCATAACATGACATGGCACGACATGACATGACATGACATAAAATAACATCCTGACATCATTATCTGTGGTTTTCAGTTGAGATAAATTCTGTTCTCATCAGTTGCTCACGTCTAACAATCGCAGTCACACAAGTTTATAGTTTAGCAACAGCCTCTTTCTTTTCACCACCGAGTCATCACAGATTCATTAATTTTATCATTTCATCAGCCCGTTCATTCTTAGTAGAGTCATCAGAGTTCATTAGCCGCCCTAAAGAACTCTGTAGCTCTTTTCTAATGGTTGTGTTCCATTCCAGGACGGTACCTCCCCAGGATAAATAGGACACTGTGTGAAACTGTCATGGTATAGCCTTCATGACACACACCTGCCATCCATTTCTCAGCTGTTGTTAGGAAGACGGGAATGTCTCTATCTCCTCAGTCAAGTTGCTGCCATAAAATGAGTTGCTAAAGAATCTTTGCTGTTGGAGCGTAGCAGACATAGATTTCTGCTATGCAGGGTAAAATACCAGATAAACAGATCATTATCTGGAGTGTTTTTTAGTTACATTTTAGTAGCTGCTCAGCTCACTTGGAACCAGGATGCAGCTGTATTTACAGTAGTAATATGTATTACTGTTGTTTTTATATTCATGGAAACACAACTGGCAGGTAAAGATGAGTCGGTATTACAGCATGTAGTAGGAATGGGAATTAAGCAACGAATACTTCTTGACAAAAATTCACATTTCATATGCTGTAATAAAATCTTTCTTGTCTTTCCTTGTTGAATTGGACTAAACCAATTAAATTTTATCTTTGCAAAGGTGATAATATTTCCATCACTGATTTCCATCACTGCATAATGGAACGCTTAATGGTAACCTTTATTGTTATTGAATGATCCTCTGTAATTGCCAGAGGGCAGAGAGAAGTGACGCAAGTACGAACGGGAATGGGTGGTCAAGAGGATTGGTGTGACTAGGAAATTGCATCCTACTTCCCACCAAGAGAATTGCCATGAAGGACTACTAAAGATTCTATTGTTTGAGGTGGTATGAAAGAGAATTAATTGTACTGACTCAGCACATTGCTGTAAAAACCTAGATCTTTTTACCTGGGGTCCAATGTTTAATGGAACTCACAGAAGACACAACTTCTGTGTTCTCCTTAAGATTTACTGTATGTCATTTGTAAATTTGTTAGCGTACAGGTTTGTAAGTCGTTATTTAATAAATTTCAATCTATAGTCACCACTTGAGGTCATGCAAATGCCATTTTTACTCTTAATACGAAAAGTATTATTCCCTAAGACTTAGCAGAAACAATAACAGAACATAAAACAACACAAGTCATTTTCAATTATAGGCCAGTTCAAAAAAAAAAAAAACCTGTAAAAATAATCAAGTTTACATCATTTAACTCGTCCGCCACAAACACTGGGGTCTTAAAATCACTAGAAAACCATTAAAAGCACATAATGTTGCACAATAAGTTAGAATAAATACATATATTCATATTAAAATATGTATCTATAATTCCAATATCTACCATTAAACATCATACGGTTCAGGCATTGTTTGAATTCAAATTAGTAAACTATTGCTTCTTATAGTTTTATCGTTGCATAGAAGAAGAAATCACTTAAAGAAACTGACCAGCTTTTTAGGTGCAACCCACAACTACAGCCAGTCAGCAGTTGAGGTTGATGATCTATTGTACAGTACTGTAGCATGTAGTAGGGAGCTTACCTTTAGAGTGAAAGAAGAGGAGGGGGGAATTATTGTTTGTCAGAGGCAGAGTTGTAGTCAGAGGGATCATCGTCACTATCACTATTTTCACTATCCTTTGCTTTATTATCTATGATATACACATAATGTAGTTAAGGTAGCAAGCCTGGCGCTCTGAGATGCTCACAGAGACAACAACAAACACAAACAAAAAACAAAATATAGGCCAAGGTGTGAACGCAGCGAAGCTGCTCAGAGGGAGTTGTGGCAGAATAGGGAACTGCAGTACAATAGTCAGATATTATGGCACAAGATTGTTCTGATTTCTGAAGTTAAGGACTACCCGCATTGCTAAATGCACCTGGATTTTAAATTCAGTTAGGGGTAGATAACTACAGTAGATTTTGGCACAGTCCCAGATGAAGTTGGGGACATTTTTTAAAAATTGTCTTGCAGTGCTTGATGGTATGAGTATACTGACATCCATACATGTCATAAAATGAAATTCTTAAAATGTATCAATAAATATAACATTTTGTTAGCAATAGTGTCATTGGTAGTGTCACATAAGAACATGTTGAACTTCTGCTTGTTCTTGTCTCATCTGTGCTTGCTGTTCTGACCTGTTGGTGACCTGTGAGACCGTCCCAAATCTCACTCCTCCATCATAAGATTTGCTTTCATTTGACTTCAATTGCTTGTGTTGATGTTAGTGCTCTGTGAGCAGCTGCAGAGGTATACCAGGGTACAGTAATAAAATGTTAAAATATTTACCTTGTAAACTGTGTGTGTATGTGTGTGTGTGTGTGTGTGTGTGTGTGTGCCTGTGTGGCCCCAGTTTTAGGTATTTAAATGACTTTTTGAAAAGTCGTCCATCCCCAGGTCAACCTTGATGAGACATGGAATGATTTATAATGTCTGCAGGAGGCGGGGAAGGAGGTGTGTGTGTCTGTGTGAGTGTGTGTATATGTGTGTGTGTGTTTGTGTGTGTATGGGGGGGGGGGGTACTCCATCTAATATCTCATCCAGAATGGGATGTTTTGGCAGCCTGTATGTTCGGCGTTCTGGCCGTGTTGAAATGTGTTCAGGCCATTCATAAAAAATAGGCCAAGGTGCTTTGGGAAACACGGAACTGTGAAAACATGACAAGATTTTCCACTCACTTGATCAAATCTCTTCTTTTTGTACCACCTCTGACTACTCCAACTACTACAATGATAATAATAATAATAATAACAACAACAACAACAACAACAATAATAATAACAATAATAATAATAATAACAATAATAATAACAACAACAACTACAACAATAATAATAATAATAATAATCCATCCATCCATTCTCTTCCGCTTATCCGGGGTCGGGTCGCGGGGGCAGCAGCTTAAGCAGGGAAGCCCAGACTTCCTTCTCCCCAGCCACTTCGTCCAGCTCCTCCGGGAGAATCCCAAGACGTTCCCAGGCCAGCCGGGAGACATACTCTCTCCAGCGTGTCCTGGGTCGTCCCCGGGGCCTCCTCCCGGTAGGACGTGCCCGGAACACCTCACCAGGGAGGCGTCCAGGAGGCATCCTGACCAGATGCCCGAGCCACCTCATCTGGCTCCTCTCGATGCGGAGGAGCAGCGACTCGACTCTGAGTCCCTCCCGGATGACCGAACTTCTCACCCTATCTCTAAGGGAGAGCCCGGACACCCTGCGGAGGAAACTCATTTCGGCCGCTTGTATCCTGGATCTCGTTCTTTCGGTCACGACCCACAGCCTTGGCGGAGTCCAACCCTCACTGGAAACGAATCCGACTTACTGCCGGCAATGCGGACCAAACTCTGACATCGGTCGTACAGGGACCGAACAGCCCTTATCAAGGGGTTCGGTACCCCATATTCCCGAAGCACCCCCCACAGAACCCCCCGAGGAACACGGTCGAACGCCGTGTTCGACGCGTTCGACCGCCCTTCCAGGTCTCACTGTCATTGCCCACATGAGCATTGAAGTCCCCCAGCAGAACGATGGAGTCCCCAGTGGGAGCGCTCTCCAGCACCCCCTCCAAGGACTCCAAAAAGGGTGGGTACTCTGAACTGCTGTTTGGTGCATACGCACAAACAACAGTCAGGACCCGTTCCCCCACCCGGAGGCGGAGGGAGGCTACCCTCTCGTCCACCGGGGTGAACCCCAATGTACAGGCGCCAAGCCGGGGGGCTATAAGTATACCCACACCTGTTTGGCGTCTCTCACCATGAGCAACTCCAGAGTGGAAGAGAGTCCAACCCCTCTCGAGAGGACTGGTACCAGAGCCCAAGCTGTATGTGGAGGTGAGCCCGACTATATCTAGTCGGAACTTCTCGACCTCACACACCAGCTCGGGCTCCTTCCCTGCCAGAGAGGTGACATTCCACGTCCCAAGAGCCAGCTTCTGTAGCCGGGGATCGGATCGCCAAGGTCCCCGCCTTCGGCCACCGCCCAGCTCACAGTGCACCCGACCCCTATGGCCCCTCTCACAGGTGGTGAGCCTATGGGAAGGGGGACCCACGTTGTCCTTTCGGGCTGCGCCCGACCGGGCCCCGTGGGTGCAGGCCCGGCCACCAGGCGCTCGCCTTCGAGCCCCACCTCCAGGCCTGGCTCCAGAGGGGGGCCCCGGTGGCCCGAGTCCGGGCAAGGGAAAACGTGCTCCACTGTTTTCATTCATCATTAGGGGTCTGTGAGCCGTCCTTTGTCTGGTCCTTCACCTAGGACCTGTTTGTCATGGGTGACCCTGCCAGGGGCACAAAGCCCCAGACAACTTAGCTCCTAGGATCATTGGGACACACAAACCCCTCCACCACGATAAGGTGACGACTCAAGGAGGAGTAATAATAATAATAATAATAATAATAATAATAATAATAATAATAATAATAATAATAATAATAATAATAATAATAAATAATAAGAATATTGCAGATAATAGGAGGTGGACGAACAGCCATGTGGGGAACACCAAATGAGCAACTTATAAGGGGACAGTGCCTTTCTCAAGTGCACCTTGACAGTGTTCAGGAGGTGAACTGGCACCTCCCAGTTCACACTCCAAACCTTTTGGTCCACACAGACCTTGAGCCGGCCACCCTTCGATCTCCAGCCCTACATCTAGTGGACCGAGCTGCTGTGGTCTGCTATGTAATGACAAGTCAGTCTTTTATTAAAACTTCCAAACAAGTCTCCATTGCATGCACAAATAATTTAAGGTTTACTTATACACAATTTGATACGCGCATAAATTGAATAGCTTTCAACTTGGGGAACGGGATCTATCAGAGTCTCTGCCCCCCATTTGCACATAAATATTTATTCCGTTCCTCATAGACTCCACTTGAGTCACATTTACTC
Organism: Antennarius maculatus; assembly: GCA_013358685.1. Classification (NCBI taxonomy): domain Eukaryota; kingdom Metazoa; phylum Chordata; class Actinopteri; order Lophiiformes; family Antennariidae; genus Antennarius; species Antennarius maculatus. Next base: position 6,425,796 of record CM023622.1, on the reverse strand, counting down.
GCACTTACCTCTTCAGTTCCACCTGTTTTAATTGGTCCTGACACACCATATGGAATGAGTATCCTACAGGTCACTCTGTACACTCTTCAGAAAGTTTCTTTTTGGAAAATATGGAGCAGTTTTTGTGTGAACTTTCTCTGAGTTTCAGTGAGGTAATATAGCATCTCAAAATATAAAATCCCCAGAGAAACAGTGGCATAATGTGTAACTTTGCTGCTGCACGAGATGGGGCTGGGTTCAAATCCACCTACAACATTTCATTGTGGAGTTTTGGATGGTCTACCTGGGTTCCCTCTGGGTTCTCCAGCTTCCTCTTAGAGACCTAAAAAATATTCTGAATTGTTGCCTGGATTAAATCTGTAGGTGTGATTGGCTGTTTGACTCTCTGAAGGGCACTGTGATTAACTTGCAACTTTTACCAATTGTATCACTAACCTTATTACTCTTTATTATGCTATAGATTTAAAATAAAAAAGTTGCTTGAATTAGGTAATAAAATTTAAACTTTAGCACAATTTTATTGCGAGGTTGCACAATTTACAGAATTCCAATATACTTTAGATATAACTGATATTCAATTAAAGATATCTTATGCGGATGTTTCAGCTGCGACACTGTCTATATATTTGAAAACTACCCCTACGCACAACAATATGTGCACACATCACACATCTTTTCACCTAATGCTTTGATGGCAAAAATAGTATGTTTTAATGTTAGTCTGCAATAATAAGTCAGGTTATATGCAGAGTATAAAAGTCATATAGTTATAATATTACTACTAACAACACTAATGATAAAACAATTTTTCTCTGCAGCAGCTCACCTTTCACTGCATTGCTATCTCAATGGTTTTGCCTTGTTTTATTTTCATCTTTTGTTTTGCAGCCATGGACATCAATGCTGTTGAGAGCTTCTTAACTTGTTCATGATACGTGTCGGAGTAGAAGAACTTTGCTTGTATGATATTTATATGATGAACTGGATAAACAGGAACCTGCATGCAAAACCAAATGATGTGATATGCATCTGCCAGAAGGCTGCATGTCCTGAGAGCCCATCATCGAGAGCATGGGCAGACAAACAGTGTACCTTTTGGATGAACGATGTTCCAGTTTAAATGAGAGTCTCATTATAAGACAGCTCAGCAGGGGCAAGTCCTCCTTCAATCCCTTTTCTATACCACAGAGCAGCTGTTTACTCCTTCTGCTTCTGTCTCTCATTCTTGGCTTATTGAACAAATGTGTTGGCCTCAGCATTATCAGAATCTTGAATCATTTTTTCAACTGTTTTTCTACAGACACAACTTTCCTGTGAGTGGCCAAGATGTCACTTCCATTTACCTGATCATATTTTCAGTCAGATAAGGTGACCTGAATAATGCTGTGGAAAGCATCTAAGCATTGTTTCTACATCCATGTGCATTGACCAGTACCATTGTGTAGATGCTCCATCTTAGGCTGTGATGTCCTCAGTGGCATGAATCTGGACAGAAGACATACCATAGTGAACTTAAGTAGAGTGACCCAATTCTTTTGCACCACCTCTGCACTTTTTCTGCATTTTTTTTTACACACAAGCGGTGATGTATTGTAATATTCAGCGTTTGTGTGTTTGTCCGTCGGTCTGTCCGTCCGTCTGTCCACCAAATATCTTCACAACCGTCGCAAATAGAAAGATGAAAGAAAAAGCACATTACTTGGGTGGCAAAGGGGATGAAAATAAGATGATAACCTTGACCTTGAGAAAACGGTCAAGGTCAAATTTCAGCTTTTGTACTCATCGCAAACATTTAAATTACCATAAATAATAAGATAGTTTGTCGCTCTATCTATAATAGCTTGTGGTTTATGGGACGCATTAACCGCGAGGAACGGTGGCGCACTGTACACCTTTTTAGGTACACATCTCTGAAACCTGATGAGATATGATCACAAAACAAAGATCTAAATTTTCAGGAAGCTAGAGGCACAAAAGAGTGTAGGTCAGGGTAAAATGTTGAATTCAGGGGTGTCACGGGATGTTGCAGTCTCTGATTGCCTTGTTTTTATTGTTGGGGTCTTTTGGTTTGGTGTTATGTTCATGGTGCATCCGCTTTATTGATTTGATTTAGTATACTAGCCTGATAAGTATATTGACCTCAAGTTTAATGAGAACGCATAGAACTATTTGATGAGACACAGACTGTAACTCCTGAATATATCATTCTTCAAAGATGGAGGCAGCCTTCATGTTTGTACCACTATTCCACTATTCTCACCCAAACCACTCCAGGCAAGCTTAAAATGAAAATAATTCTATCTTAATATGGATTATTCACCTTTATAGTTTTATTAGTATCAATATTGTTTAATAATTTTCACGTAAAGTTATTTTACAATCTAGATTTCAACATTTAATAGTTGGTTAAATAATGATATGAGCTGGACGTGTCAGATTGTAGATAAAATATTGATGTATTCTGAGTTAAGATGCTTTTTTCTTTGTTCTTCTGTTCTTCCCAAACACAATGACAGTCCTCTAGGTCAAATTTTAGTGGTTGAGTCAGTGAGTTATGGATCCTTCAAGATGCTGAGGCATGTGTCTATGATTGTAACTGTGATATAAATTACACGTATTGCATAAATTACACTAACATTTCACTTAAAATGTTGATTCAAAGCGACTAGCTTTGTGTCAGCAGGAACGTATTACACAAGTTAATTCATCCCTTCACAACTGAACTGCAAAAAACTATCTCAACAGGGTTAAATTCACTCCACCTCATTGAATATTCTTACTGTATATTGTGTGAATATTGACGTGAAATATTTGAACAGTATTCCTAATTTTGTATGACTTCTGTTAATAAAAAGGAGCAAAAGAGGGACGACAACACAGAAATTCTGAATTCAATTTTAAAAATGTAGAACTGAAAGTTTCACATTTCACAAAAATAGCACAATACGTCAAATTATAAAAGCTTAATTGTTAGCATTAGCCCTGTTAGCATTATCATATTCGACATCATTATTACAAAACTCATTACGAATTACAAACTCATCAAGTCACAGTTATACCTAAACTTGTACAATGGTAATACTTTAATATGAAATTCCTAAAATATTTTTTTATCCCACTGGAATTTATATAGGTTTACATTTGTGATTATACAATGAAAATACTGTTTGAAAAGTAAAATATTTTTCAGCACTACAGACCATGCTGTCCCAGCAAAGTGTTTTCCGAAGAAAATATGGTGCAGGACATTTTGGGAGCTAACTAGTTATGTTTGTATTAGCAGTTGAAGAACTTGGGAATGTGTTGGAATCCAGATTTAAATGCAGAAAAAGATGATGGTCTGCACTTCACCAAATGCCTTGTTATACTGTATATGTTGCTATAAAAGGAACTTTATTGTAATTTGATAAAAAAGGAAAACAATACAACACTGTTTTGGACTGTTTTAGGGGGATAAACACAACTGCACTGCAAAATGTGGAAGGAGTTTTAGCAGCTTTTGCAAATTTTCCTCAATGTTGATCCTGTTGACTCACTCCTGGTCTAAATTATTGCCCTAAAAACACAATGAATATATCAAAACACATTTGGCACATAAATATTTAGATTAATTTTGGTCTTCACCCATGGTGTATTTATCCCGTGTTTTCATTTTCCTTCCTGGATGCAGCAACTCAGTGCTTTTCCTATGGGTCTAATGTTTGATGTGGAGTAAAGGGCTCCAGGAGTTTATGAATGAATATTTTAAAAGGGATTCGGCAAGGCGGCAGGGCACAAAATGGTCCCTCTGTCCTCTCTACAAGCTAGTCAGTCATCCTGCCATAAACCCCACTCTGGTATCTCATAAAAAGCAAAGCTGCATCACTCTGCTGGGAAGGAGAGTTGAGTACAGGAATAGTGCTGTGTGTATATGTATGTTTTCAAGAGAGGAGGAGGCTTGACGGATAGAGCTGACGCAGAAAGCGAGCCAGATGGAAAACACGGGAGCAGGTTGTGAGAAAAAGGGTGAAAGAAAATGTGCGGGCAGTTTCTAAAATTGGAACTTTTATTTGTACCTGTAGGCACATCTGTGTGTTGATCAGTTAAGATCCAGGATCAAGTGGTTGTTGGAGCTGCTGCAGGGAAGATGGTTTGATATCCTCTTCACTGAGTTTGGAATTCCCTATAAGAAAATAAAAATATATATACTTTGCGTCAGAGGCATACTGTCTGCAAGGTATACTCTTTTTGAAGTAGACCACATGCTGTAAAGTACTCTTAAATAATTTGTAAAATGTCTTGTTAAATATTTTTTTGTCTGATTTGACTGTTGCATATGATCACATCGTGATCTCCTGGAGGCCTAACTAGTGATATTTGTTTTGATAAAGATAAACACCACATCATTTCAAACAAAAACCAACAACTGTTGTTGTCAACACTCATGCAAGCAGACCACAGAGCACTGCCAGGCCCATTTGGATCAACTAGCGGACACCTGACATACATGCATACACACACACACACACACATACATACATTCATACATACATTCATACATACATACATATATACTAGGGATGAGCGAGTACACCACTATCTGTATCCGTATCTGTATTCGGAATGGGCGGGGCTTAAACCGGAAGTGGGTGTGGCTTGACCAGAAATGGGTGGGGCTTAAATCACTAAATTGTTTTAAGTCTAAAATTGATATGGATTGATCACAAGTTGCTTTATTTTTGCTTATTTTAAAACTATTTACAAAACAGCCTCAAAATTGAAATTCAAATAAATGTTTTTGATCACAAAAGTAAGAGAACTATTTACAGAAGTTTTTTATGGAACTGAGTCAGAACATGAATATTCTTAAGTCTATGAATGAATATTTACTGAAGAGCCTCAGAATTGAGATTCAACGCTTTTGATCACAATAGTAAAGGAACTATATGCAGAACGAGTAAACACCAAAATGCATTAATGAAGTGCATACAATAAAAAAAGTAATTAACTACAAAGTATGCATGAACAAGAATTGTCATACTCAACAAAACTTTTTTTTTTTTTTCGTCTTTTTCATTTTAATTTTTCTCTATTACTTTTTTTTTCTATTATTTATTTTTAGTACCTAATGCTATTGCCATTTTTTTTCACATAAAGTTAAACAATGTTGATTATGGTGTGTGTGTGTGTGTGTGTGTGTGTGTGTGCGCCCGCGCCCACGCGCTATGTCTCAGTTAAAATATTAAGTATAGACTTTGTTAATTTGAACAGATTTTAGAACAGGTAAAAAAAAAGACTTTGACCACTGAGGCGGTGGTCAAATGCACACGTACGTACAACAAAAAAACAAAAAAAACAAAACAAGAAAGTTCACCACATAACCAAACACCAAAATAGAGGCAAGCTGAAGAAAATCTAGTAAGGACGTGAGCAACAGTGAAGCCACGAACAGAGAGATCAGTAACTGCGTGTACCGGAGACAGAGAAAGACAGGGAAACTCCGCTCTAACTGCAGTGAGTAGGGAGGGGCGGGACGTATGTGTGACTGATCAATCACAGAGCGTGACAACAGTCCGGCTGATTTTCCTTCAGTCCGATCACGAGTATAAACGGGCTTTATTCGTATTCGTACTCGTACTCGTCAAAATGCATTATCCGTACCGGATACTCGTATGAAACGAGTATCAGGCTCAACCCTAATATATACATACATACATACATACATACATACACACAGTGCATACATACATACATATATTCATACATATATACATACATACATACACACATACATACAGACATATATTCATACATACATACATACATCAGACATCTTTATTTGTCATACTGACACACGTTTCCACAGGTGACAGCACGAAATATGTCTCTGGAGGTCCCAGTAAGCCCGGTCGATAAATAAGATAAATAAGTTAAGAGAAACTAGATAAAAAAGTTTTTTTAAAAATGCAAGATAAATAAGTTAAGAAAACCTAGAGAAAAACAAAAAGTTAAAAATGTAAGATAAATAAGAAAAGAGAACAAAGAAAAGTTAAGATGTAAGATATATAGTTGAAATTTAAAGTGTGTGGACAGCAGAATTTAGTTCACAACAACAACAATGCAGCAGCTCAAGTGTGTAGGCGCTCCATATATTGCACTTAAAGAAGCACCATATTGCACTGAATCCCTGTGTATCTGTGGTGACACACGGGGCGTCGTGAGGGTGACTACAGAGCACCACAAGAGTTCAGCTGTCTAACAGCCTCTGGAAAGAAGCTGTTCCTCAGCCTGGTGGTCCTACTCCGGATGCTCCGTAGTCTCCTGCCTGAGGGGAAGGGTTGGAATAGACTGTGTGCTGGGTGGGTGGGGTCTGTCATAATGTGGGTGGCCCTCCTTCTACACCTACTCGTGTAGATTTCTGTGGTGGTAGGTAGGCCACCCCCTACAGTCCTCTGTGCAGCCTTCACAACCCTCTGCAGCGCTTTCCTGTCTGCTGCAGAGCAGCTGCCATGCCACACAGTGATGCTGGTGGTGAGGATGCTCTCCACCGCACCCCTGTAGAAGGCCTTCAGGACGGGACCCCCCAGTCCAGCACGCCTCAGCGTCCTGAGGAAGTAGAGCCGCTGGTGGGCCTTCCTGAGCAGGTAGGAGGTGTTACAGCTCCAGGTGAGGTCCTCAGTGAGATGAACCCCCAAGTACCTGTAGCTGGAGACCACCTCCACAGCTGCTCCTCCGATGTGCAGGGGGGGAGGGGAGTGTCTTTTCCTCCTGATGTCCACCACCATCTCTTTGGTCTTCCCCACGTTGATGCAGAGTATGTAGGTGCACCAGTGCACCTACATACATTCAAACATAAATTCATACATACATACATACATACATACATTCATACATACATACATACATACGTACACATGTACACACATACATACATACAGTACATACATACATACATACATTCATATTTACATACATACATATGTACAAACATACATACACACATACATACACACATGCATACATACATTCATACATACATACATACATTCATATATACATACATACATAAATACATACATACATACATACATAGACATACACAGTGCATTCATACATCCATACTGTACATATTGTACATACATACATGCACACAGTACATACATACATACACACATACACACAGTACATACACACACACATACACACAATACATACATACATACATACATATCACAGTGCATACATACACACATACATACATACATACAGTAGAGTACATACACTACATACATACATTCATACATACATACATTCATACATACATATATGCATACACACATACATGCTTACACACACATACATACATACATACGTACACATGTACACACATACATACATACAGTACATACATACATACATACATTCATATTTACATACATACATATGTACAAACATACATACACACATACATACACACATGCATACATACATTCATACATACATACATACATACATTCATATATACATACATACATAAATACATACATACATACATACATAGACATACACAGTGCATTCATACATACATACTGTACATATTGTACATACATACATGCACACAGTACATACATACATACACACATACACACAGTACATACACACACATACACACAATACATACATACATACATATCACAGTGCATACATACACACACACATACATACATACAGTAGAGTACATACAGTACATACATACATTCATACATACATACATTCATACATACATATATGCATACACACATACATGCTTACACACACATACATACATACATACATACATACACACATACATACATACACATATACATACATACATATAGTACATACATACACACAAACATACATACATTCATACATACATACATATAGTACATACATACATGCATACATACATATACATTGTACATACATACAGGATGGATGAGTGGGTAGGTAGGTAGTTAAGCAGTCAGTCAGGTAGGTAGGCAGATATCGTCTATAATGTCCAACAGTTTTTCCATTGTTCTCTTGTCAGTCTGGCAGTCTGGCTGTGTTCTTCTTGGATGTGCTGCCCCCCCCCACTCCCCCCAGCTGACCACAGCATAAGAGGATGCTGTCTACCACAGGAGTTTCCTGCAGATGGTTGAGTTCCTTTCACCCAAGTACTTACATGTCTTCTGTGTGTCTGACAGCTCTGCTGCAGGCTTGTCTGATCCCTCCCCAAAAGAGACTTAGATGTCTTGATCTTCATCCTCACCAATGTCAAAACTTGTCAGTCCTCCTCAGCAGTCTTGCTCTACACGCTGCTGTCTGAAGTACATCAGTGACATCATCTATGCTCAGCACTGCTCAGCAGGGGTAATACTTGTGCTGAAGGAAAGTCTAATCTTTGGACCATTAGTCTTACCACACAAGGATGATCCCAAATGTTTTTAGACTGAACATCTAATAGGGATGCTGAGTGGCAGCTTCTACATACCTGTGGTGTCCTACAGTTTTGTTTCAGTCGCTAACAAGCGTTTGTCCAAACAGCAGTCACATTTTCAAAATAAACACAATTAGCACAGCTTCAGTCTTTTGTGGCCATACCATTCACGCATTTCATATTTCAATATGCAGTGTTGTTTTTTTGGTTTTTTTTGGTTCAGAATGCTCTTGTGGGTTTCATGGCTATTTTGTTCACTGTAAGCTTTTTCTTTTCTATCATATTGTAAACAGTATTTTTACTGTACTTCCTGTAATAAACTGTAAAGGAAAAAAAACTGATTTGCTCTTTGCTGGAATGCTTCTGAATGTGAACACTGCATGTGGACATAAAGTTCCCAACCAAGAAATTTTGTTTACATTTTGCAGGCAAATACCATTAAAACTGAAACATAAAAGTCTATGTAATTTTTCAAATGTCAACAATACCCAGTATTTTGAAACCTGGTGTACTTTGATTGACTGCATGTACCTTATGAAGCGATAACAAGCCTTATTCTTTGACATAATAATTTCATTTGGAGTTGAATATCCAATATGTTTTGGTAAAGTGTGTGTACAGAAAAAAGATGTATTCTATTTTGAAATGAAGAGTTAGTATTTATTTAACATAATGTGTTTTTGAGAAGAAAATTAACCATCTGGTCAATTGTGCTTTCTAGGTGTGAGTCTGTGTTAAGAGTTTAGAAAAAGTATTTGAAGTATGGGTAAGTGCTTACTAGGGACTGGAAAAAAACTGTAATTGTTGCACTATATTCAGAGCTTGTGAAAGGTTCTGGATACCAGGCTTGTGCTTCATTTAAGAAAGTAGAAAAAATCACCATGAAGCCATCTGCTTCATGGCAGCTGGTGTTGATATGTACTCTGAGGTATTATTATTATACTGTTGTTCCATGCAAGTCTCATCGTACAATACTCCTTAAGTACCTGATACTGTAGGAGTTTTACTTCAATAGCCCTTTAATTTTTTTTTTTTTTTTAATTTTATATACTCGAGTAATCCCCGAAGGGAAATTAGTGGCACACTCTAGTTAGTACAGATCAGATCACATGCATTTTAGTGTGTACAGGCCCTGAACACACACACACACACACACACACACACACACACACATACGGGGGGCCTGTACTCATGCAGGGGAGGTAGAGTGGCGGGCAGCTCCTGCTTGGTGCGCCCCAAATGAGCAACTTGTAAGGGGGATGGCACCTTGCTCAAGGGCGCCTTGGCAGTTCTCCAGAGGTGAGCTGACACCTCCCACTGTCAGCTCACCTCCGGGTGTTTTGGGTGGGAGCGGGAATCGAACCGCCGATCTCAAATCATTGGACGACCCGCTCTATCGCACGCTTTACCACTGAGCCACTGCCGCCCCCCCTTTACCACTCCAACCAAATAAACAAATCTGTGTGATGTTCCCCGGGGTGCACTGGCATCAAGCTCGGAGTATAACCTGCTTCACGCCCCCAATCTACTGGGACAGTCTCCAGGACTCCTTTAAGTCACCCATCCAGTTTCATGGCAATAAAATTTGGACAAACCAGGAAATATAATAAATATATAATAATATAAATAATAAATCTAGATTTGTTGAATTAATGTGAAGGGTTACAGTTTCCTCATCACGTTACACAATCCTGTTTTATCACCATTCATAGCAAACACATTTAATTAACCCTACAATTGCAGAGCTACGTCTAAAACATTGATGTTGTGTTTGATTTGATGTTTTTATACTAGCGGGAACCTGCCGCTAGTATGATATAGAAAAAGTTTTGGTTACAGCATCCACACGACAACGCAGACCCGGCATTTTCAAAAAATTTCCCCTTTGGCCAGCGTTTTCGTCTCGGATATCGCTGGCCGATGCCTTACGCCATATTGTTCAAGGGGGATTCCTTCTGGCGGATGCGCCGTGATTGGTGGGGCGCTTGATTGACAGGTAGTGGGTGGAGTTCCGTTGTGTCACCGTGAGGTTATCAAGTGAGCTTATTCAAAAATATATGTATATGAGATACATGTGCAGTATATTCATCAAATTGTGTTCATAACTAGCTTTGTAAGTTTATGACAAGGGGTGGGAATTAATGGGGTTTAATGAGGTTAGAAAATGGAAAAAAAAATGGTGGGATATTGATGTTTCCCAGGTCCATCTGGGACACATATCAATAAAAAAAACTATGAGGAATGTTTTCTTTTTTACTGATATAAAAAAGATATCGCAAACAAATAGAAACTCTTTGGCTTTCTGTTTTCTATTCTCCCTGTTGCATAAACGCTTACTGTTAACCAATCCCATAAATCTTTGAAGTCGGCGTCAGGTTGGTATCAGCACAAGCATAAAAAAATGTCACCCGCATGCAACATGAGCTCCACTTTAGTCTCTGAGTTTTGGCTGCTGTGCTGAATTTTTTTTGTCTCGTTCCAACCAAATATTTTCTTTTGGTCTGGTAGCAGAGAGGGATGCCATGGTAGTCTGTTGTGATTCAGGTTACATTAGATTTGTTTCCTCTGTTTTTATCTTTCCCTGTGTCTTGGTGCCCTGTAGCAAAATTGATCAATAGGGACAGTTAAACTAATAGACTGTTCATTCTAGGAAAATGTAACCTTCAGCAGGTGACTGTGTTTGAGTTGTGTTCGGCGGGATTCATTTAAAATCTTTTTGATGTCTGCAAGAATTAGTGATTATTTTCTGCCACGCACTGCTACATACAGTACATACACATAGATTCATTTGGGGAAATCCTACCTGTCAGGTTGTTAAATTCTCTGAGATTGATTTGAGTGTGGTGTTAATATTTCTGAAAGCATTACCTCAGACATCTCAGGAGAGGCCAGGGCTTCAGAATGGGCAGGTGAGATAAACACATATAACAGAGGAATGCTTTTTTCTTCCATGGGCCTCACTGGCCCTTTGTCAGGATTTGGGAGTGATGTAATGTGTTATTCCTTTTCTTCACTGAGACCTGTATAGTATAAATGTTTGTTAATAAAGACTGTTTCACTTAGAGTCTCTGGCGTGTTTGGTTCAGACTGATGAAGAATGTCTGCGAGGTTGGCCCTGTGCAGTGGCCCTTGTTCTCATGTGGCCGCTGTCCAAGTGCTCACACATACATCACACGTCATTAAGCAAACACCGTGTCTATCAGTTAAACATTTTTTTGTTTCACAAATTTACTTTGAATCAGAGTTCCATAGTTTGGCGGTGTAGTATAGAGCGCCCTCGCACATCCGCGCATCAACGCTCGCGACTTCACCACATCGCGGACTTTTGGTTAGCAGTCATGTGATACCGTACGCGCATTCTGTTGGCTGATGGCATCCAGAAGTGCGATCTGTTCTTTCAGTGTCGGACTTACGTGAAACACAAAAGTGCTTTAAAGAGTCGATAAGAGTGTGGAAAAAGGTAATACAGATAGAAGGTGGTTTAATATCAGTATGGGGAGGGTCACAAACATTTAAAGTACTGTAAATAATAAGATAAGTACTGTGTCGCTCTATCGCGGAATTCGTTAATCCTGTGTGGTTCCTGGGACGCGTTAACCGCGAGGAACGAAGGGAGACTGTATTATTTATTATTCCTTAAGAGTCTTTGTCAAAATGGCTGTCCAAGACACTGTGCCAACATTTTGAGGTTAAATCAATGAAGAGAATGACCTTCAGCAAAGGAGAAAAACAATACTACAACCAACTCTGAACAAACATTATCAAAAAAAAAAAATCATTTGCATTTAAAAATAATTAAAAAAAGATAATGCAAAAATGTAGTCTGTGACAACACTAGTGGATTTACACAGTTGAAAGAGTAACACTTGTGACAAAAGTAAGAATAATGCCTGAGAATCACAGAAATGCTGGTAAACAGTACACTTTACCCTCAACTGTGAATGTGAAGCTGCTCAGTGTTGAGCAGTATCCTGTGTTTGGACTGCGACATTTTGAGTGCATTAAATGAAAAGAACAGAACTGCAAGAGAAGTGAAATAAATAAGCGAACCATTCAGATGAGTTCATTTTTGAATTATGTCACAAAGGACATATGTACAGAATTTATACCTTCTGTCCTCTCAGTTCAGATCAGTATATCCTTTGATGAAACTAAGCACGCAACATCTGGGAAGATTTTCTGTGTGAATAAATATCTCTGTGTTGAATAAAGTCAACCGGACTTGCAGGAAAAGCTTGAAGACATTTCGGCTGTCATCCATGAGACTTCAATTCTGAACCAAACCAAACTGAAGATGAACTTGAACTTATATTTGTTCCTTGACATATTGGTGATATGTTAAAAATAAAGATCTTTTATGAATGTTGTTACACTGAAAAATTTCCATTAAAAAATGAATGTTTTTGACTCTACTACTTCCAGTGCAAATGTTGCTTTTGTTCTGATTAAGCTTTTTAAATCAGTATAAAGCATGATTAATAAGTATGTGTGGAAGTGTACGCACTGCAGATGGAAGTCATCTGTCAACAGAGAGGGATTAGGAAAAGCATTTTGTATTATCAAAGGACTTCTTATATCATACGTATTAGAGAATGGATAATTTAAAAAAATATATTACATTCCTTGAATTGGAGTCAATTGGATGTGAGCCTTCTCTTGCAGACGTGCCATTGATGAAGAATGCAGTCTCATTAGAGGGGATGAGAGAAAATTATATTATTAAACAGGCTATGATAAACCTGGAATTAGGCATTTTGTTGTAATGAATCTGTTTTTGGCATAAATGTAATCCTGACTTCTGCACAATATCTTGGCATTTCCTGAAAGATCTGTTTTACGGTGGGACAAACTTTGATTTTCATCCAATTAAATTTTTGTGAATTTTTAGCTTCTTACGCTCATTATGTGTGAATGATTTTTGTGGCAGTGATTGGAAAAATATTGACTCGCTCTCTCTCTAGCTCTCTCTCATATATATATATATATATATATGTGTGTGTGTGTGTGTGTGTGTGTGTGTGTGTGTGTGTGTGTGTGTGTGTGTGTGTGTGTGTGTGTGTGTGTGTGTGTATATATATATATATATAAATATATATATATTTCGGCTTTTCCCTTCAGGGGTCGCCACAGCGAATCAATTGCCTCCATCTAACCCTGTCCTTTGCATCCTCTTCTCTCAACCCAACTACCTTCATATCCTGCCTCATTACATCCATAAACCTCCTCTTTGGTCTTCTTCTAGACCTCCTGCCTGGCAGTTCAAAACTCAGCATCCTTCTACCAATATACTGTATATATACTGTATATATGTATATGTATATATGGTCACTTCTGCTTTAAGAGAGAATAGAGTAAAAGATATGTGGTATAACATTTTGTTGAAAACAAGAACAATGATTCCCATGAATCTAATGAGACCCACTGTAAGATCAGTCAGACAACACATGTGACCACGTGTGAACATGTGATGGAAATGTGACTCTACAAGCTGTCCATTATGTCTGAAATTTTGGAAATTATGATGGGAATACAAATCAACTTATGGCGTAAAGCATGTGAGCGAGTTTAGTCCATGTGGACAAATTGAACTGTGATGAGTACACACAACGTTCATTATTCAATCTGGCAGACAGTTTAAACTACAACAATTTCCCATCTACCCCTTCCTGTCAATATGCCCAATGACTCTGAGCGTATAAATTAGCCTAAAAACATACCAAACCCAAACTCAAGGTGTTGTGGTGAAAATAAAGATTTTAATATCATGACTTGTCTACCCACCTACTGACCGACAGACCTACCTACCTACCTGCCTACCTATCTACCTACATATCGATTAATAACACCCATGTTTTGACAGCAGCTATTCATGAATATTTTATCCCGGTAAACACAACCTGTTAGTGTTTTTCTCTGTCTTTCAAAGACCTTCTGATTTCCCTTAAATATTTGTTGATTGAGAAAACAGAAAGGCAGTCATGCCCTTGATTCATTAGTTAACCAGTGAGGAAGGCTTCGGTACCCACAACCTGGGGGCAACTCCGTTCAAACAAACGCAAGTCAGCGCTGTAAACATATGTATATACATATACCGCACGTGGTAACACACACACACACACACACACACACACACACACACACACACACACACACACACACACACACACACACACACACACACACACACACACACACACACACAGAGAAGGAGATATATGCTCCCATCCATACAAGTAAGAGTGTACAAACTATGGATGAATTCACAGGCTTGAAAAGTTTTCCTAAAGAAACACACACACACACACACACACACACACACACACACACACACACGCACACACACATACATACATACACAATCATGCACAGTCACACACACAGAGGTGCGATCTGTCTGGCAGGGCTGTGAAATGCTGCTATGTGAGAAAACACCTCGCAGAGCAAATAGTGCCTCACAAGGCAGCTGCTTGTTCCGGGTCCAGAGCACAGACCAGCGCTACTCACATCTCCATGAGAGGACAGAAAGGAGGAGAGAGAAGAAAGAAGACCATGAGATGAGATGAAACTAGACTCTTTATGATTGCAGGCATGGAAAACATGATGAAGGAACAAGAAACAGCATGCAAGAGCAAGAAGAGGAAAGAAATAACATGGGAGGATGTTACAAGACAATGGTTCATGGAGGTTTGGAGGAAATTTGAGAAACAAAGACTAAACTAAGTACACAGCAGTTCAGAAAGCTAAGAAGACGGAAACAGTGAAAAAGAAGAAAAAAAAAAAAAACATCAGTCAACAGCAATGTTCAAATTATAGCTTTGAGGACGTGTGCCAGAGCTTGTCGATGTTAGTAATTTCTACGCGTCGTGAGACAATGAGTTGGTAGCAATGAGATGCTTTGACATGTAGAATTCACAGATATACTGTATCAGTGATTACTGTATTGAGCTTCAGGGGAAAAGAATGGAACCAAACTATTGTTAGTATTTAAGTTGCTACTGCAACAAAACAAATTGACTCGGAGCAACCAGTACATACTTTGTACATCAAGAGATTGGAGAGTAGTCTTTTCTCTAGCTAAATAAGAGAAAAGGGCAAAAATAAAATGTATTATATTAACGTGTGGTTTTAGCTGACAAATCTTTGCTAAGGGCTACTACAGGTACATCTGCAGCATAACATTTCAGTGTTACATAGAAGTTGGTTCTAACTGGTGAAATTCACACACAGCCAGTTTTACACGAGATGGTGCCGTCTTCTCCAAACACATCACTCACTCCTTATTCTGTTGGTTAAAAATGAAAACAAACTGTCTAATGTTGTGGTGTGTAGGTGATTGGTCTTAAAGGCAATGTATTTATCTATTTATTCAGTCTATTTAGTCTATACATACGTTTATTTTGATGGCTATGTGTCCAGCTGTTATGATTCACTTGGTGATGTTACAGGGATCAACTTTCTCATATGATGCCAGAAAACTTAAGAAAACAGGAATGTAAAAAGGCAACTATCATTCATTCGTAATTTTTTTTTAAAGACAAGATGATTACAATCGTCCTTAGCTGCTTATTTGAAATACTGGTTCCAGGTTATGCTGGAGCGTTTTCTCGCTGGCTATGGGCGTGAGGTGGGGTACACCCTGAACAAGTTGCCAGCTCATCCCAGGGCAACACATAGACAAAGAAACATTCATGTTCACATTCACACCTACGTACAATTACATGTCTAGCTTACCTAAGTTGCATGTTTTTGGAGGTGTTGTGAAGAACCGGAACAGAACAGACACAGACGCGTGGAGACCATGCAAAGCCTGCTCAAACACTGGACTTATTTGCTGTGAGGCAAGCCACTTGCACCACTTTGCTGCCCCAGGCGCTTATCACTGCAGCTAAATTACAGTATATTTAGGTCTATGTGCAATCAATATATGCTTGGTCACTGAAGAACGATGCCTGGCATAAGGTTCTGGTAATAAAATGATTCAGCTGTAAACGTTCTGCCACAAAAAGTGATGACAGTAAGTCAGAGGTGTTATTAAGCAGTTCAAGGAGCTAGTATTAGCTTAAAGTTTCAAAAACATATTGAAAAACCTTTGCGGAGCAGCTGTTGTCTACATCAATCAAGGTCGCATTTCTGAAATAATTTACTAAAGAGGGAAATAATCCACTGTTGTCAACTGCAAATGATGATAGTGAATAAGAACAGCCTGATTGGTTCTGCAAAAGGGGCAGCAGTGGCTCAGTGGTAGAGCAGGCGGTATAGTGGGTCATCCAATATTCCAAGATCGGCAGTTCAATTCCCACTCCCACTCAAAAAAATCTGCAGTGTGAGTGACAGTGGGAGGTGTCAGCTCACCTCCAGAGCACTGCCGAGGTGCCCTTGAGCAAGGCGCCATCCCCCTTTATAAGTTGCTCATTTGGGCGCTCCACAAAAAGGGGCTGCCCGACACTCTACCTCCCCCCACAGGCCCCTCTGTGTGTGTGTGTGTGTGTGTGTGCTACAGGGGCCAACACAAACCAATATGTCTGCATGCATTTGAAGTATTTACTAACTAGAGTGTGCTCTTAATTTCCCTTCAGAAATCAGATCAGTATATAAAATTTTAAATTAAAAGATGAAGGTTCCCTCAGCTCCTCCTGAGAAAACGAAAATGGTATTCTAAGGTTAGCAAACAGATAAAGTTTATAAAAATGACTGTGACCTTTTCATCTTGTGACATATTTCACATACTGTACTCCTCTAGTTCTACACACTCCAAAGAACATTTTCTTTTAGCTTTTTTCCTTATGAAAATCTCTGTGTTTTTCAGCAGAGGCAACAATGAGCCACTATGTCTAAATCCCCATCTCCAAATGCTTCCATTTTCCCTCAAGCACCAGCAGACTGTTTTCAGAAATGTGAGCTTCTGTTGCTTTATGATCTGCAACTTGGTGTCTTTTTTAAACACTGGCTCCTCTTCACCACAAAGAAAACCCTCAAACAACATACTTCAACTTCCCATGCAGCCTCACACATAAACGGTGAAAGCTTGGTCAAGGATGTGTTTTATAGCCTGTGTGGCTTTCTCGGAAAGGCTACTTGAGGACATTTGTCAGCTCAGCTCATTCTGGATGACTCATTTTATTCTCTATGAATGTGAATCTGGCTCTGACGCTCATCTATAGGCTTAACCTAATGACTGCTGTAGGGCAAAGGAAACTCTAACACGAGTACTTTGTCAGAGAAGTCATTCTTTTGTTTTGCTGCCAAAGAAATGTACAGCAATTACATAAATTCTTGCTTATGTTTGCGAAGGAACTTTTCTTTTTCTTAAACTGCTAATTTCTTTTCCCCTCTAAGTTATGGTAATTGTTCCTGACACTTTTTCCAGTCTGGAAAACTTAACTCTGATTGGATGATGAGGTACCCCTGAGCCTGGTCTCCATTGCTGTTGCCATATACATTTTGGGTTACTGTGACGCCTGGCACCCCGATTCCATTACTGGTTGTTTATGTTGGCGGTGGGAGCCCTGCCAGCCAAAGGTCCTGGAGCTCAGCTGTAGTGAAATGCTACACTGAATGTGTCCCTCAAAATCAAAACAAAGCCAGCATCATCAGCCTCCATCAAACATCCAGAAATCCCACTGCTATGCTTTGCTGATGACTGCAGCTAGTGGACCCAGAGACACGTGTTTACAATGTGTGTTGTTGATGAGAATGTACAGGGAAATAACAGTGTTGTCACATTTTGAGATGGCCTCATGTTACACACACACATATATATACATTGCATATATATATATATGTGTGTGTGTGTGTGTGTGTGTGTGTGTGTGTGTGTCAATGGACATTGAACAGAAAATAAAGTATTTTTTGTGGTGACAGCTGTTTATTTAATTCCACAATGCTCTCAGAAGCTCTTGTTCAAGAGTTTTCTTCTGGCAGATGTGCTGTGATTGGTTGGGCGCTTGATTGACAGGTAGTGGGTGGAGTTAAAAAGTGTGATAGCATGAGGTTTCTCTCTCTTTTTCTTTCTCAAAAACCACTTCTTATACCACTAATATGTCTCTGTGTTCTTTGTTTTCTTCTGTTTTTGTTGTTGTTGTTGTTGTTGTTGTTGTTCTCTCCTTGGATTATTCTTTGAAAACCTAATTTAACTGTTTTACAGTTGCTTTGTTATTTCTCAGGCTGTGTAGGCCTACAATCTGAGAGCCAGATCTGGACCTTCAAGCTTCTCAAGGACACCCAGCTCACACTGAGCTCCAACAAGACAGATTATCTGTGGCATTCCACATCTGGAAGCAGTTGAGGGCTGAGGAGCCGCTTCTTCTAAGAAATATACAAATAAGTAGGACAAAGTGCACACGAATGGGGGATATGGATCCTTTCTGTATGACGTCACATCAGACTGTCCCGGTGAGCGTTGAGGTTTGGATTACACATCTTTATAAGAATGCTTTATCATTTAGGAAGAATGCACAAACGCACCCCAGTGACTTTATGCTCAAGTGCACTGATCGCCTCCACCGTGAACATTATGTTTGACACAAAAACAAAACTCTGTTGTCAGGTGGCGCGCGATTCAAGCAGACATATGTACGATGAGTTCATTTTTCAGAGCTATGCATGTGCTGAGAACTACTCACAGGTGTGATTTGGGGGTAATTTAGCAAACTAGAAGAAACACATCTTAACAAGTGATGGTGGGCACATGTTGCCTTGTTCATATAGCCACAGAAGCTAAGCTAACTAGTTGTAGCCTGTAGCTTTAGAAGAGAGAATAAAATATTAATTTCCAAATACAAGCAAACCTTGGTTTTTTGAACACTTTAGACATCGAACAAATCGGAATTCGACCAAAATTTGAAAGTGGAACGCGAAACACACACCTTTTTCTTGCCACAAAGCGCGAGAAAAGGCAAGAAAAGTCGAGAGAAAACATGACGGTAATGTGCTTTTTATTTTAGTTTACTGTATTCAATAATTTTTTCACTTAATTTGCGTTCCATTGCCTATGGTACGAGTAAACGAGTACCGTAAACTTCTGTCCAAAAGACGATGGTAATTCGTACCTTAGGCTAACCTGATTACGTTGATGTATATTTTTCTTTCTTTCTTTCTCGTGTTTCTTTCTTTCTTTTACATTTCTTTGATATGTTTCATTTCTATACAATTTGGTTTATAAATGGCATTATGAAATAACATATTATGTTGAAAAAAGGTGATTGAGACCATTTACATTATTTGTAATGGGAAAAATGTATTTGGAATTCGAACAAATCGGTATTCAAACAGCCTTCCAGAACGAATTGTGGTTGGAAACTGAGGTTTGCCTGTACTGATTAAAATTGTACTTCTATGTTATGTTTTTCTGTGTCTCCTAGGGAATATACACCAGATCCATCTTCGTGAAGCCGCTGATCTGATTTGGTGATCACAAGTAACGCTGGAGACTATCTCAGCTGGCTATGGGTGAGAGACAGGATACACCCCAGACTCACCACCAACTCATCACAGGGCCACGCATAGACAGACAACCTCTCATGCTCACAGTCGGACAATTTGGAGAGATCACATTTCCTAAGCTGTACGTTTTAGGATGAGGGGACGTAGGAAGTCGGAGAACCTGGAGAGAACAGTTTCCACACAGAGAGGAACTGATCCCAGAACCTTGTTGCTACTAAAATCCTGTCCATTTATGCATGTCTTAACAGTTTCACACATGTAACCATGAATTTTCTGTGTGCATGACAGGATTTTAAAATCATCTACGCTCACTGGTTCCTGTTTTGCATGTTTTTTAAAATATAGTCACAGTGTAACTGGAACTGTTCTTCATTATGCATAATGGACCAGCATATTTACAAAGGCTTATCAGCAGGAAAACAAACACCCACCCACTCATGCGCACACATTCACACATGCAAACACACACAACGCACCTATCATGTTAACAAAATTATAATATTTCAGAATTCATTAATTCACCATCCCATCAATGTCAATTTTGGCCATGTACTTCCTGATGTGACGCACGTGCAAGCATTTTTTTATGACGCACATCATGGTAATCCCCAATGAGTTGCTGCACATCAATCAATTAAAAGCAGCTGTCAAAGTGCCATAATGACTTCAATACACCGCTTCTTTCACTGGCTTACTGAGACGGCAGTAATTGCTATATAATTACTCTGAGTAATCTTAGGTGGGTTTCTGCTTGGTTAAGTTTCTGCCTGAATATAAATGTGATGAAATTTAGTTTCAGATGGTTTGTTTGAAAGGGAAGCACCTCTCAGTAGAGCTGATGCCACAATACAATAAAAGTAAAAAAAAAAAAAAAACTGATAAAGAGATGATTATTACTACACCTGCTGGAGAAAGAGACTGAAATTAGAGAAGTCTGGCATTTGTCATAAACACATTGGATAAATGACTGCGTTAGATTTTTTATAAGTAATTCAGCGACAATCCTCCCATTGAAAATGTCACCTCAATTTTGGCCAGAAAAGGACCCTGTGACTTACATTGTTTAACATTATAGTATAGTTTCAGTACTTTCAAGTGCAAGGTGATTTTTAATATTGTAAATGGCAGAGGTGGAGCTATTTTTCACTTATTTCAGAAAGAAATATAAATAAATACAAAGAACTCCAACGCGTTCTTATCTCTATTGTAGAGTCATCTGATACTGTTTAGTTATTGTAACTTGTAGTAAGTGATAAATATCAGTCAATTGATTGATTTTTGTTCAATTGGTGATCCAACACACAAAACGAAATAAAATTTTCAAAAAGTGAAGTCTATAATTCAAACACACGAACAACTAAATGGGGCGGCATGGTGGCGCACTAGATAGCGCTGTTGAATTTAAATTTCCAAATTGTCCGTAGGTGTCAGTGTGTGTATGCCTGTTTGTCTGTGTGTCTACATGTGGCGGTGTACTGGCATCACGCCTGGAGTGTACCCTGCCCCACTCCCCAAGTTGGCTGGGATAGACTCCAGCACCTGACGACCCACAAGGGCAGAAGAAGTGGGTTTGAGGATGAACTTTCAATCAAAGATGGATACAAAACCTTAGTTGAAAAAACACTAACGGCAAACAAATGTATCCTTATTTTATGAGCTGATCATGTGTTTTGTATGAAAAACGTTCATTTGTTGAACTATGACTCTTTATCATAAATGCGATATGTAAAGACTGAGTTTTGAACTGCCAGGCAGGAGGCCTAGAGGAAGACCAAAGAGGAGGTTTATGGATGTAGTGAAAGAGGACATGAAGGTAGTTGGTGTGAGAGAAGAAGATGCAGAAGACAGGGTTAGATGGAGGCGAATGATTCGCTGTGGCGACCCCTGAAGGGAAAAACCAAAAGGAGAAGAAGAGGAAGACAGTTTGTAAAGGCTGAAGTTAAAGGAACAAATTACAATAAATTAAAACATCCAAATAAAGTATGGTGTACCTTAGAATTGCTCAGAACGTCAATAATAATTAAAACAACAAGATGTGATGCAAGCTGACTACATTGGCAGTTTTTAATAGTCATTTTAAACACACTGAGTGTCTGATCTATTATCACAAGCTGCTGTAAATCAAATTTACCTCACATCATCAACTTGGTGGCAGCGCATGCTGAAATATTCAGAGTGCAGCTTTCCTACATCTAATAAGATGAAGCTTTGCATGAAGCAACGTCTTGACATTCACTTCAGCTGCATTTGCCTTTCAAATGAAGCTATTGATGGCTTGAAATTCACCGCCGTTACAACCAGCTGTGTGGAAATGGCAATAACATGGCTTCCGCTGCACAATCAAAAGAAACAAAAAGGTCTCAACCTGTGTTCTCTTCATTCGAGCATCTTCTGTCTGAGTTGCTTTCATCATCCTTCTTTCCATGTATCATCAACAGGCATGATTAATCAGGATGTAGATGATGAACCAATATCTCTGCTTCTTTTCTGATTTACTTCCATGTCAGCTCCAGGGAGCTCTTACTGGTGCTGCTCGTTGATGCTGTTCAGCATTCATTCCTTTAGGGCCCCTCTGTTTTTAAACTACTTGAAGTAATTTTTCTGCAATATTCCTCAATAAAATCTTTCCTTTTCCTTATTAGAAAGTAATTGGAAGCATGTGCACTCAAGCCAAAGAACTCCTCTTAACCCCTGACACTTGAAGAATCCGTCTCTTGCAGACATTAATTTTCATTTGTCACCTCTCTCTATTTATTCTCATAGAAATCATGACTCAGTCACTCCTGATATGTCAAAGATCATTTTGTGAGCAGCTTTGTAAACATAATCTTTCAGAGGATTGCACTCATGGCAGAATTGGATTTAAATAATAATGGTATCTTCCTTCACTAGGCTAAACCATTTCATAGCGTGGTTAGCAAACCTGTCATCCACCTGTGATGTGGAAAGAAAATAGTTCCCACATATATTTCACACAAAGTCTGTGAATTATTTTGTGTAACAGGTCATGACTCCTGTGTGTGTGTGTGTGTGTGTGTGTGTGTGTGTGTGTGTGTGTGTGTCTGTGTGTGTGTGTGTGTGTGTGTGTGTGTGTGTGTCATTGTTTCATTACATTTGACATAGTAAACATAATCAGATCTCTGCAGCTCACCTCAAAACAATCTAAAGGGATTTACAGCAAAACAGGTAAGAGGAAAAATATAGTTTTGTGTGAACTACCCCTTTTTCATTTACATGTCTGATTGTTATGAGATTTTCCAGACTTTAAAAGTATTTTGTTGCCGCCACTATTGAGAAAAAAAGGCACAAAACTCCACGTGGATGAAGGAAATTTTAAAGGCAAATGTGTTGTGATGTTTTGCAGGGTGTTAAATGGATGAATGGTGCCTGAACTTATCTCTGTCATGTGGGAAACAAAAGAATGTGTTGGAAACAATTGGAGGAAGGAGGATGAGATGGAGATTGATGTCCAAACCATCTTTTCTGATCCATTAAGCTTTACCTATCCTTTTCACTGCTGATCTGCCTCCCATCATGCATCTGCCTCCATACGCGACATTACCTATCTTTAGAGGAGAGATACGACACACTGCCTCACAGCCTCAGTTGTTTTATGCATCTGTCTTCTGCATGCAGCTGCTCTATGAAAACTGAGCTGCTACCTGTGCAAATTATAGATAGACTGTCATTATTGTTATTGCAATGGAATGCCCTCAAAAGTGGAATTTGACAAGTAATTCAAGAGCAAGATTATTGTAAACACATTCTCATACCTACATTCAAATTGCAGCAGACAAAGATGATATAAAATGGCTTTTGCTTTTATAAAACTACAGCTATAGTATTGCAGCAATAACCTTAGTGCACAACACTCCACAGATCCTTCTTCTCTGAGAATATTACAGACCATATGCTAAACTAATACAAACAAATATGATGAGGCAATACTTGAGAAAACGGCCTTACAGTAGTATCTGCTCAATGAGTTACTATTACAGGTGGAGCCACTGCTGTCAATCTAAGTGATCTTACAGAATTCTGACTTCCATGTTAAACTGTGAGGGTAAAAGATACTATCATGATCCATCTCAAAGAGGCTGTAGCAGTCTTATATTAATGCCTGATAGATTTGGGAATTAATTTTTGGACAGAAGAAAGGATAGTTGTGTTCTATCATCCTATGAAAATAGTAGGAATGATTTACAGGTTTTGAGACTTCTTCATCATAAGTTTGATATTTTTTTCCTGAAAAAACTCGAAAATTAGACAATGAAATCAGATGAATGCATTTACCTTTTAAATACACAGAAATGTCTGATGTGGCAAAAATTATACAGTTTGAAACTCACTTAATGAATTTCATAAACTTTTTTTTTTTGACAAATTTTTTAGAAGATTCAAGAAACACAATTTGCAAACATTTTATTTTTCTGGCAATTATTTCATGTTTCAGGCTCTGCAGGGTTTCAATATCCAATGTGAACAACAGGAATGACTATATTGACCAGAAATTATAATGTACACAGAAAAACTGAGGTCCTGTCTCCTGCACTTTACTATTCTTTATTTTATAACAAAAGAAACAACCTATTTAAACTGTGTACCCCATGATCAGTCCATTTGAATTGTAAACCTGAGGCCAATGTCAGTGCGATGGGATTCTACCTGGTCCAAGAGAACCTGAAAAGTGGTTTAACTAAGCTATTATTGGGCGCTACACTGAGCCTTCCTATAGTCTTATTGTGAATAAAATTGACCTCTTACTACACTATGTGTCTCAACATTATTTGGCTGTACATTATTTATGAGTATCTTGAATAAGTATTTAATTTCTGTTGGCTCCTCATATGTTTTACATTTTTTCCAACATATATACGATATTTTAAGGTCCAACACAACTAAATGTTGACATAACTCTTGTTTTGCTGTCTGTGTATAGTATTGTGATTTTTCTAAAATCACTACCTGATTTGATAGCAGCAATTTAATGATGATAAGTTATGTTATTTTGGAAAAGTAAAATGCATCAAACGATCATAAGGAAAGAAAATATATCCAAAGGACAGTTAATTGAATGTTTCCTTGACAGCGGTACAATCTACAACCTGAAAAATGACCATGAACTCAAAAAATAATTTTAGCAAATTACCATTTGCTGAAGACCCATGGTGTTTCAAGACACTATCATTTTGGTCCCTATAGAGCCATCACAATGGGGCCACCAGAGGGGAGGAGGAGGGGGTCACGTGCTGATGTCAAAGGTCTTGTGAAGGCGTTTGGACACAGTGGCCTCTACTGGGTGGTAAGGGAACAGCATCCAGGGGTAGAGCTCAAAAAGTAGAGGGATGCAGCTGTGAAATTTATTCAGGAATGGGCTGATTACCACTAATTAGCTTAATGCCTTATTAAACTATGTGCTTATGATTTTGCTTACCTTCACATAATGAATCACAAAACCGATGTGTTGGATTATAATTGATGTGGATATCCTAACTGCACACAGAGTGCCGGTTGAGCATCCTGTCTTTGCGCAGCTGTAGGAAAACAATGATAGAGATGTTTGCACTCTTAATTGAACTGGAAGGTAGTGGTGTTTGCAAGCGCTAGACAGGGAGAGAGCTCATTAAATTATACCTGAAATGTTTGGGAAGCATAGCATACTCTTTCATATGCTCCCAGCATGACAGGAAAGCAAATTAATATTTGATATTAACAGTTGAAAACAGAAAATTTAAGCCACCAGAGACTCTTAAGAAATGTCACAGCCTTTAGAAATGACGGAAATGTGTGTTATGTGGATAAAGAGTCCAAAATTAAATTTGTATTAAAAGTAAAGCTTTCAGACTGTACAGAACTCACATACGGTAAACAGTTTTTCCCCCCCTAAAATGTGCCATTTTCAGCATGTTGGCCAGTTCTGATAAAAATCAAGTAATTGCTAACAGAGGGCTATGATGTAATCTTTAGCTTCAAGCCCCAGGACTACGTGTCACCTAACTGGAATAAAACTATAACATTTAATTCATCTCCACGGAATGGCATAATGCTTCAAAAAGTCAAGAGTTCATGCTTCTATGTTTCGTGTTTAAAGTGGTGTGATAATAAAACAGCTTTTAGTGTTTGAGTCCAAAGCTGGCACTAAGAGATTATGCCTGAGTCAGACATGATAAAAAATGTAAAAAAAAAAAAAATAGTGAAGGGAGTATTCACATCTCTCACACGACATGAAAGCATTTCTGGGATCTTTAATAACTTTAATCTTCGAGTCAAATTTTCAACAACAACCTACAGATAAATACCTCAAGTGTCAAGATTGCAATTTTGGTAGATTACATAACTGAATAAATACAGTTATCCAAAAAACTATACAAACAAAAATTCTGGCATAAAAGACTGACTTTAATTAAGTGGAAACTGCTTTTGGTATATCATCTTGTAAGTCATACATTAAATAAGATGAGAGACAACACTGTTGGATTTTTGTTTTTTGTTATTTTATTGGCATTAGTGTGTATCCCACTTCTAAATAAGATTTTTTCTTCTTTAAATTAAATGCTGTTACTCCAAGACATCCTAACTTTGTTGCTGTCAATAGAATTTCCAAGTCATTCAAGTTTGATAAAAGTATAAGCTCTGCATAAAACAACTCCCAATGGAGAGAAAGAGGATTTGAGAAACAAGAAACAAACATCACTTTCCACCGCTGAAATGTCATGACATCATCCTGCTTCCTCTTCACTTGTGTACCTGTGGTCTGATCTTCTAATTCTCTCAAATACCAATCCTCTCAAAAGGGTTGAACGACTCAATCCAATCCTGAGAGACAAGAAAATAATAGTGCTGTGCTTTAGCAAGGTCCGGTTTCACTCTTTGTCTTTGTGCCGTGGGTGAATGGGAATATTTTTCCTCTGAGGTTTGACTGCGATGCAACCTGGCATTAACAGCTCGGATTTCCCCCCAAATTCGATGGAATTTGTTTTCTTTGACTGCTCATGGTGCTCCACAAAGACCTGGACAGGACACTGTACAATTTCCAGAAATGTCTCTCGAGTGGACTATGTGGACTATTCACACCAAAATCAACACAGGTTTTTCTACCTTTTTAATTTTAAACTACAAGTATTTAAAACCACTTAACCCTCCAAATGGTCTAAAATTACCAATCATATCTAAATACTAAAAAAATAAAAAATAAAATCAACCCAGCTGAACTGTCAAACCCAAATCAAATTCTTTAAATTTAGTCACTACTTGTACATTAGTCTTTTTAGCCATCAGTGTGCAGCAAAGTGTAAAAGCAAAGTGTACAAAGTATACAAATAACAGAGAGATTCAATTAAGCAGAGGATGAAATACAGTGCACCCTCGTTCCTCATGGTTAATGCGTTCCAAAAGCCACACGCGATTAACGAATCCCACGATAGAACGACAAACTATTTATCTTATTATTTACGGTAATTAAAATGTTTATGAACCCTTCCCATACTGATATTAAACCACCTTCTATCTGTATTACCTTTTCCCACACGCTTATCGACTGTTTAAAGCACTATTGTGTCTTACGTAAGTCTGAGACTCAACACTTCCAGATGCCGTCAGCCAATAGAATGCTCGTACGGTATCACGTGACTACTGAGAAAAAAATCTGCGATAAAGTGAAGTCGCGAGCGTTGATGCGCGAATGCGCGAGGGTGTACTGTATTTAACTCCTTTGAGCTTGTTTTGAGTAGTATACATGTCAGGTAAATTAGCTTCACAGTTGGTGAAGAACAGTCTTCGTTTTTTTCCTGCACATATTTTCAGTTTCTCTTTGTGGTCAAACATAGTAATGCATCATTTTTGCCTTTTCATGTTCTTATGTTTCAGATCTTGTTATAATTACTATTATTATTATTATTATTATTATTATTATTATTTGTAGTAATAGGAGTAGTAGGAGTAGGAGTTGCAGTAGTAATAGTAGTAGAGCTTCCGTACCTGACTGACACAGCGTTCCGTTTCAAGAAGTTATCAACTAGAACCGTAACAACCTCAGCTTATTCACCCATTAATACGATGTTTGTCAAAGTTTCAGTGTAAACAAGACTGTAACAGTGAACACGGTCAATGTGAGGACTGCCACAGATGTGACCAGAATTTAGTCGCGGTTTGTTAATTTATTCGATCCACTTTGCTAACGTATGAAGCAGGTTATTAAGTTATTTATTCATTTATTTAAGTTAGCCTCTGGCTTCAGTTGCTTCATATGTTCATATGTAGAGGTGGCTGGACTGGCTAACAGAACTGTAAAGTGTGTTGTGAATGTACATGAATCACAACCTGGTTGGTTCCAATACAACCAGGTTAATTTGTTACAATGATTTATTAATAAAAAATTAATAAAAAAAAAAATTGTAACATTTAAAACTTGCCCCCATCTTTGGGCTGGTGGAACATGTAAAGTCACCTAAAATTATCCAGGTGTTTTTTTTGTGTTCCTATATGCCTTAATTATATAGGATTTGCTACCATTGTCTAATCCACCATCTCACTAATACCGTCAAAGCTTAATCAATTTTCTAATGTACATTAACGTTTCATAGAATAACATGTAGCAGCTGTAGCAGCTGTTTTGAAATCCAGTTAATTGTTTTTTTTTTTAAATGTAATTTTTCAAGCATGAATTCCAGAAATCCTATATTTCCAACTTCCATTTGATATTCTTTTTTTTTTTTGCCTTGCTTGCGTTTCTTAAATGTATGACCGACTAGTTTTAACTTAGTGTAACAAGCAGTTGGATTGAATCAACTTGTTTTTAGACTTCTTCTTCTTTTCCTTTTTGCTTTTCCCTTGAGGGGTCGCCACAGCGAATCAATTGCCTCCATCTAACTCTGTCTTCTGCATCCTCTTCTCTCACACCAACTACCTTCATGTCCTCTTTCACTACATCCATAAACCTCCTCTTTGGTCTTCCTCTAGGCCTCCTGCCTGGCAGTTCAAAACTCAGCATCCTTCTACCAATATATTCACTATCTCTTCTCTGGACATGTCCAAACCATCTCAGTCTGGCCTCTCTGACTCCAAAACCTCTAACATGTGCTGTCCCTCTGATGTACTCATTCCTGATCCTATCCTTCCTGGTCACTCCCAAAGAGAACCTCAGCATCTTCATCTCTGCTACCTCCAACTCTGTCTCCTGTCTTTTCTTCAGTGACACTGTCTCTAGACCAAACAACATCACTGGTCTCACCACAGTTTTGTACACCTTTCCTTTCATTTTAACTGAAACTCTTCAATCACACATCACACCTGACACTTTTCTCCACCCGTTCCATCCTGCCTGTACACGATTCTTCACCTCTTTTCCACACTCTCCATTGCTCTGGAGTGTTGACCCTAAGTACTTCAAATTTCCCCACCTTCTTGATCTCTTCTCCCTGTAACCTCACTCTTCCACTTGGGTCCCTCTGATTCACACACATGTACTCTGTCTTACCGCGGCTAACTTTCATTCCAAACCTCCACCTGTCTAGCTTCTCCTCCACCTGTTCCCTGCTCTCATTGCAGATCACAATGTCATCTGCAAACATCATAGTCCATGGAGATTCCTGTCTAACCTCGTCTGTCAGCCCGTCCATCACCATAGCAAACAAGAAGGAGCTCAGAGCTGATCCCTGATGCAGTCCCACCTCCACCTTGAACTCCTCTGTCACACCTACAGCACACCTCACCACTGTCTTACAGTCCTCATACATGTCCTGCACTGCTCTCAC